>CM040118.1:1368278-2664561 GCA_022559845.1 Amorphophallus konjac | reverse complement strand
CACTGCCTGAATGAAATCGAGCCGCTTCGGCTACGATTAGTTATGAGGACTTTAGGACTGGCTCAAGAATGGGTGGATTCAGCTGCGCCACCTCGTGTCGGGAGAAAGACGCGGGGACCGGTGACTTGCATTGACTGGCGCGTGCGATTCCCCGAACAGTATGAGGACTGGCAACGGGGTGGCACGATTGTAGAATCACAGGCGCGGGACAGCGAGGACTACTTGCGTCTATATAGGACAAAGTACGCAGAACGGTTCCAACCCAGGGGACTTGTGGAGGTAGGTTTCCCCTTTTTCTCTTCTATTCTTTCTCCTTTTCTTGGTTTTTTTTTGGTAAAAATGCTGACTTGTAAGGCTGCAGGATGTCCGGGATGCCATGATAGCGAATTTACGAACTCGCTTGGCAGAGATGGAACAACAGTTGGGTGATGCCCGCGGAGCTACGAGCGCCTTGGTAGGTGTACAGTGCGCGTTCGTAATTAAATCCTCAGATTCCTAATGTTGGCTGCTAATTCACATGGTCGCAGCATGCCCAGATTGGCGCAGCCTCCCCAGCGATGGGAGTAGGTGGTTCCTCTTCCAGCTTGTGGATTCCCACCTCAGAACTTGACTCGCTTCATGAGCAACTTGCTCACGCCACGCAGCGTGCTGCGGAGGCAGAAGGAATGCTTCGTATACAGGTAAAAGTTTCAGCGTTGAGTTCTCTTTGTTTACGCCTTATCGCGTATCTGAGATGGTACACTCGACAGGAAAAGGAGACGGAAGAAGCGCTTGCCCAAGCTGCGCAGAAGGAGGCTAGGATAGCAGAACTGGAGAGGGAACTGCGGCGTCATCCTGATGACGACTCATCCAGGGATGCTATGGAACTGAGGATCACTCTCCAGTTGGAGAGGGAAGACCGTGAGAGAGAACGGACAGAGAGAGAAAGAGACGCAGAGAGAGAAAGAGCCAACAGATTGACTGAAAGGGAGGAACGAAGGGCCATGGAGGCCCAACTATTCGAACTCCGAATCAGCCTTGGTCTTGCTGAACAGTGGCTGAGAGAAGGTGAGGAGCGCTACCGAAGAGCACGAGAGCGTGGCTTTCGTGTTGGTAGCTTCTCTGCTGCTTCCGCGGATCAACGCCGGGATGTGGGAATAGGAAGAGGAGTACAGAGCGGCAGGAGTACCGCTTTTCGTAGTTGGGTAGCACCTTTGAGAGTGTTTTGCCCGGAGAGTAGTGGGACGAGTAATGCAGAGAGAGAGGGCGGAACTTGATGTAAATTTTTTTGGTTTTTTGGAATAAAACACAAGGTTTGGTTTGTTTGTTTTTCACCTTTGCTTCAGTTACCTGAATCCCTGCACATATCACTGAAACAAACAAATCAGAATTTCTGTTCTGACTTGGCCCCTTGCTCAATAAGCAAATGGTCACTGTGACTGTCCTTGATAACTGGTCAAGGGGCCAAGCCTTTATTTAACGAAGGCAAGGGAAAGATGCGGTGATGATAAATGCGACAGGCAAGCACACGAATGCAAGCGATATTAAAAGTGAGATGCTGCACGCAAATGTAATCATGCAAAATTGATTTGTTTTCTTTTTTTATATTTGATATTTTTTTTTGTTTTCATCATAAAAAGATTTTTTTTGTTTGCAAATATGTACATTTCTCTTTTCCATTTTTTTTGTGCTTTTATCATTTCAATTTTTTTATTGCTAACGCCCGGCAAGCACCCAAATGGCACCTAACCTACGTGAGACAGGGGTTTCTTACTAACCTCCCAGGTATCTTAAGTGCACATCTAGGTTGATTTGGGCCTCTAGACCCCTCGAATGACGATCCCGCCGGCTAAGACTTACCCTGATGACAATACCGTCATGCCATGCTTAGGCTCCCAGTTGCTTCCGACCACAGGGATTCACCCAAAAGGTGTTTGAGGTAGATGATTTGCCCGACCCGGGTCTGTTTCCTCACAACTCTAGATGGTATAAGATGGAACACCCTGGAACCCTAACGACCAACCGCGCGACGCTGACCCGGAATCAGACGCCGTCGCACCCATAGGTGACGCGCTTGCATTGGCCTAAGCCCGAGGTTAAACAAGAAGACATCAAGGTGGTAAACAGGGGTCTTGACCAGCCAGAAACACAGAGACTCCTTCGCAGCGATAGCTTTTGCTTTTCAAAGTAGGCAACCAAAATGTGTATATTAAAATAAGGTCGCAGACCCTGGGCAGTTTTCACCTTTCAGAAACTCCATCGAACCTTCATCTTTAGAGGGAGAAGGAAGAGCGTAGGGGATAAACCTCCTGAGAGGACCGGCAAAGCCGTTAACCCGGCGAGCGAATAAGGGCCCATTAACTCTTTCCTTTCGGACAACTTCGGACCAAATCTCGAGCATTTACATTCCACGGCCCCCCTTTGTGGATTCAGACTTTTGCTTTGAGGGGTTCCGTTTATCGTACCAGGCACGGTCACGACCAGGCTTTTCTCTTGATTTTGATTTTGTATTTCTTTCTGTGAGGGAGATATAGTCGTTTGACGTTGGTGGGCTCCCTCTTCGTATGCCTGCGGGGACACTGCCCTCTTCTCGTGCTCTGATCGATGCTCGAGGAAATGGGTCCTACTCTTGCCTTTGGGGTTTGAGTTTCGGTTTCTCATGCTCAGCGTTTTAAGGGCGCCGACTGTCTCATTTGGTCGAAGAGAAAAGAATAAAGATTACAGCTTCCGGAGATCTTCTAGGTGTGGCCCTACCGTAGGTGATGCTACCAACTTTTTTGAATAAAATACATAAGTGAACACATGTTAGCTTCCTTCGAGCGAGCATAGGCCGACGTGGCCGGACAGGGGTCTCCACGGTTCTGGCAAACCAAGACCCGGTGCCTACCAAGCCTTAATGGGCCCTATCCTAACATGAAGGTTAGATGCAGGGACTTAACTACATGGTGCCTGCCAGGCATCGGCATTTTGAATTTTCCATATTTTTAGTGGTTTTCAATATTTCCTTGTTTTTGATGTTTTTTATCTTTTCATCATTTTTTTTGTTTTGTGCTAAGGGTAGTATTTCTTAAGATAAAGCCCATTCCAAGGGTGGGATAACTCGGTCCCTTCGGCGTTGACTAGCTTGTAGGCGTTGCCAGGGTACACGGCTTGAATTACAAATGGTCCTTCCCAATTGGGTTGGAGCTTAGAACGCGGCCCTCCAGGTTTGACAAAAATTCTTTTTACGACCATCTCACCGACTTTGAATTTTCTCTCAACGACTTTCTTTTGGTAAAAGCGAGCGAGTCTATTTTGATACACACGCGCGTGTTCGGCGGCGGCCAGCCGCTTCTCATCCAAGAGTTCCAACTGGGCGAGGAGTGAATTACGACGATCGTCGAGGGGAAATTCCTCATCCAATTGTACCCTGAGAGAAGGGATCAGAGTCTCGTACGGGACTACCGCTTCCATACCATAAGTGAGGGCAAATGGAGTCTGCCCGGTGGGGGTACGGATTGAGGTGCGATAGGCCCATAGGGCTTCGATAAGCTTTTCTGGCCAGTCTGAAAACTTACTAGACTCGCAGGTTTTTTTGATGATTTTGAGCAATGTTTTATTGGTGGCCTCCGCTTGACCGTTACCTTGTGGGTAATAAGGCGATGAATGATGCAATGCAATTGCGTACCTTTTGCAGAGGTCCTGTAGGTCCTGAGAAATGAATTGTGGCCCATTGTCGGTGACGATCGTGCTTGGGACGCCGAATCTGGCGAGAATGTTCTTCATGATGAACTTGCAGACTGTTGACGCCTTGATTTCCGCGTAAGCTTCGGCTTCGGCCCATTTGGTGAAGTATTCCGTCGCAGTAAGGATGAAAGATTTCTGCTTGGTGAGGGAATTGGGATCACCTAGGGGACCAATGATGTCGAATGCCCACATGGAGAAAGGCCATGGGGAGGATATTGGATGAAGTGAGGAAGATGGTGAATGGATTTTATCGGCGTGAAGTTGACACTTGACACACCTACGGACATAGACAGCACAATCCTCTTCCATAGTGGGCCAATAAAAGCCTTGACGAATGATCTTCTTGGCGAGCATCTGACTATTCACGTGGCCACCGCACACACCCGAGTGCGTCTCTTCTACACATTTCCAAACCTCATCGTCACCAAGACATCTTAACAGAATACCAGTAAGGCTCCTCCTATAGAGTAGACCTCCAATCAATGTGTATTTCTGAGCCACCCTTCTTATGGCTTTCTTGTCCTCTGTGGTGGCCCCTTCAGGATAAGACTGATCTTGGCAATATTTGACAATTTCATAGAACCATGGTTTCTCTTCATCAGCCAGTTCTTCTTCGGCCTCTGCCAACATGAGCTCCCTCTTCTCAAGGATATCTTCCTGCAGGATCTTCCTTGCTATCCTGTCTTTGATGTTTACGTAGGAAGCATCATCGACTGCAGGGGCGTGAAGTTTGTAGATGGAAATGGACTTAAACCATCTTCCTAGAGGGAACCTTATGGATGATGCCAATGAGGCGAGGGCATCGGCGAGAATATTCTGATGACGAGGGATATGAACAAAGATCAGTTTTGTGAACAGTTTGGCAAAGGCAGCAGTGAGTTCTTGGTATGGCTTGAGTTTGGGATCGCGAGTGCGATACTTAGTGAGTACCTGGCGAAGGATGAGTTGACTATCACCTACGACTCGCAACTCAGTGATACGAAAAGAATGAGCGAGTCCTAGGCCAGCTAGAAGAGCTTCATATTCGGCTATATTGTTGGTGACTGGAAATTTGAGCTGGTATGCCAATGGGAATGTGAGGCCTTCCGGCGACAGGAGGGCGATGCCGATTCCTCTCCCTTGAGAATTCAGAGCTCCATCAAAATATAGCGTCCACATTGGCTCATCTGATTGGTTGATGGACATTAGTTCCTCATCTGGAAACTCTGATTGGACGGGATCGAACTTGGGAAGAGGATGGTGAGCGAGATGCTCGGCTATGGCATAACCTTTAATCGCCTTTTGCTGGATGTAGGTGATGTCGAACTGAGAGAGAAAACTTTGCCAGCGTGCTAGCCTATCCGTAAGGACGGCTTTCTCCAGAAGGAATTTGATAGGATTCATTCGAGCAATCAAGTGGACTTCGTGAGCCAAGAAGTAGTGCTTCAATTTCTGCACTACCCAAACGAGGGCAGCACAGGTTTTCTCCATGCCGGTGTACTTCTGCTCACAGGGATTGAGAAGTTTGGACAAGTAATAGGTTGCCCGTTCCTTGCCTTCTTCATCAGCTTGTGCGAGGACGGCTCCCACGGAGTCATCCAAGACTGAGATGTAAAGGATCAGAGGTTTTTCTGGTTTAGGTGGAATGAGAACGGGTGGACTAGCCAGATATTCCTTCAACCCTTCAAAAGCTTTCTGACATTTAGAATTCCAGTGGAATTCTACTCCTGGCTTGGTCAACTCGTAGAGAGGTCTACACCTTTGTGAATGTTGAGACACAAACCGACGAATAAACTGCAGCCTGCCGATTAAACCTCGGACTTCCCTCAAATTCTTGGGAGGCGGCATATCCCTGATAGCCTTGGCTTTGTCGGGATCTATCTCGATCCCTCTTTTACTCACAATGAACCCCAGCAATTTACCTGACGACACACCAAACACACACTTTTTCGGGTTCATTTTCAATTGGAATTCTCTTGACCTTTGCAAGACCTTAGCCAAAACTTCTGGATGTTCCATCCTGGTCCTTGATTTCACCAATAAGTCATCCACATACACTTCCAAATATATGTGCATCATGTCATGAAATATGGCCATCATCGCTCTTTGGTAAGTAGCTCCAGCATTCTTTAACCCAAACGGCATGACCACGTAACAATATGTTCCCCAAGGGGTAGTGAATGACGTCTTTTCCTGATCCTCTTCTGCCAAACGAATTTGATTGTATCCTGAAAATCCATCCATGAAAGAGAGGGTTTCAAAACCTGCCGTGTTATCAATTAACACATCAATGTGAGGTAAGGGAAAATCATCCTTTGGACACGCGCGGTTAAGGTCCCGGAAGTCGATGCAAATCCTGACTTTCCCATCTTTCTTCATGACCGGGACAATGTTCGCCACCCATTGAGGATAAAGAACGACTCTAATGAACCTGGCTTTGTGGAGCTTATCGACCTCTTCTTTCATTTTCAAAGCCATCTGAGGGTGGAAACGCCTTAACCTTTGTTTTACCGAGATGGACCCTGGTTTTAGGGTTAAACGGTGTTCGACCAAGGTTGAATCCAAACCCGGCATATCCTCGTAGCTCCATGCAAACGTGTCCTTATATTCCTTGAGGACCTCAATTAATGCCTCTTCTTCAGAGGGTGGTAGGTTGTCACTTATGAGGATGATCCTAGGGTCTTCCTCAGTCCCCAAGTTGACTTCTTTGGTGGATTCTTCTACGGCGGTTGACGGCTCGTCGAATCTCCTCATTCCGCTAGCGTATGCGCCCGCCGCATCCTCATATTCTTCACCCTCATCTTCAGTGGGGCATTCTTCATTCGTGATCTCGTAGACTCCATACCCTTCATCAGATGCACAGTCGCCCTCGCATTCTATTTCGGGTAGCTGGATGGGATTTTCTAACAACTGGGGGATGGCAAGAAGGGCCTGACACCTGGCGGCCAAATCCAGAAGGAATCGACGAGGGATCTGCCTACCCTTGGATTTCTTCCTAGGTACTACCCTTGGCCTATCATTCCTAGATTGACTGACAATATTTACAGACGAAGAGGAAGATGAGGAGGATGGTGTAGAATGTACAGGAGAAGACCCCTCAGAGGAGGGGTAGAAAAGGTCGCTCATCGGACCTTGGACGGGTGGTCCGCAAGGCGGTACGCACCCGTGGGAGATGTAGGAGGTTTCCTCAACGAAGATGTGTTGTTGGAGAGTTTGAAAATTGACGTTTTTTTTTCGTTTTCATTTTTAATGACAAAGCAGTGAAAAGAGATTGGAGGAGAGAGGAAAGTGGTTATGGCTAGAGGATTGTGGGGCTCGTAGAGCAGATCATGGTTGAAGACCTGGCGCGGGTTGAAAAGCCCGCGTAGGTATGTAAGCAAAGAAGGGGACCTGGGAAGATCATCAGACAATTGTCTGGCCCAGGAAGAAGATATCAGCAAAGGCTGAGACGAGTGGATGGAGAGGATGGCGGCTAATGAGCCGTCGACGGCAATGTTGAGGACGGATGAAGATCCGTCGATGACAGAGTCCTTCTGGCGAGGACGAGGATAGTTTGGAACCTTGGCAAGAGTGGTAATATTCTCTGGTATTTCGGAGATCAATGGTGGTCTTTCAAGCTGTGGAGATGAGAACATCCTTTCCAGTGCAACGGAAATGTCCCATATATCGAACCATTTGTCCCACTCGCATTCCGGATCTTTGATCTTGCCTCTTTTGGTGATCCTCGGACATTTTTCAGCAAAATATACAGCATGTGATTCCCCATATGCTTCTCGTGGGTGATCTCCCATCTGAACAACGGGCCCTCTATTGAAGTGGTTTGATAGAGTCCATGTGAGGGGCTTCCAATCCGCCTTGAATGGTCCTTTGAAGCCTAGGCCAAACCTGCGGTTCGGCCTAATTTCCTTTGGCGGTTTGAGCATTCCCTGTAACTGTGCGCCCAGCCCTTTTCCTTGTTGATAGCCGATGTTCCTCATAATCTCCCAACCTTTGGAGTGAAAAGGGAGACACGATGTTGTGGTTGCCCTGACCGGCTCTTTTGGTGCTAGTGGCATGCGAGATGGATCACGCACGTCCAGCAGTGACAATATGGGCCGATGAGACGGCCAAACAGAGGGCAGAGAGGTGTTGATAGCATCCACTGTGTGAAGGACAGGTGTACTGACCACTTTAATAATTCTCCCGTTGTAAGGAAACTTCAGGCACTGATGGTTGGTGGAAGGCACAGCGTCCATGGCTTCAATGTAAGGACGACCCAGTATAGCCTTGAATGTGGGGTCCATGTCGAGGACATGGAATTCCGTGGGAATTGCCATGGGGCCTAGTTCTGCCTTCAGAATAATCATCCCCTGCGGCGGCCTTTTGCTATTGTCATAGGCCGTGACCGTGATCGAGGAAGGTCTTATTTGTTCCTCGTCAACCCCACACAACTGAAGAGTGCTCATGGAGATCACATTTATGGACGCACCCGTGTCGACAAGACACGGGTTTATGGATACCCCATTAATTTTTATTGAAATGCACAATGCATATTTCCGAGATTCCTTGGGAGCGAGCTCGTAGTTGTGAAACATGATGACTGGTTGTGTGTCTGTTGGGGTTAGGACGGTCGAAATCTTCTCCACGGGGAGGTCTTCATTAACCATGACCTTTTGAAGATATTCCATCAAGGCCGCCTGGTGGGATGTGGATCTTTGAAGTAGCTCTAGGATGGAGATCCGGGCAGGCGTCTTGTCCAAGTGTTTCAGTAGATCATACTGTGTTCCAGGGATAGCTCTTTCTGGTTGTTCTGCATCATCCTTCTCTGGCTGAGATTGCTCGGGATTCTGACTGTTGTGGGGGAAAACCCTGTGGAAAATCCTTCCACTCCGGAGCACCATTGCCTGCGGCTTTTGTACCTCTGTGGGGGTAGCAGTGGGTTTTAACAGGGGTTTGAGGGGTAGTAGTGGAGGAATGGTTGATGAAGCAGGGGTGATGACGGGAGCAGGGATTCTGATGAGGGGTTTGTTAGGTGGAGGCATGGAGGAGGTAGAGGGGATATCGCGCGGATTATGAAGGATAAGGGGTTTGGAAGGTGGAGGTGGAGGTAAGGTTTGAAACGGGTAAAGGTTTTGAGGCGGATGGTGGGTGATGAGTGGTTTTGAAGGCATTAGTGGTGATGTGGTGGAGAAAGACGGGGTTATGTATGGTGGACGGATGATAAGGGGTTTAGAAGGCGTAGGGGTAAATGTGGTAGAGGTGGATGGTAAAGTGGGGGAGTGGGAGAAGGTGAGAGGGTGTGAAGGCGTAGTAGAAAGTGTCGGTTGATAGGAGGTCGGGGTGCGGATGAGAGGGCGTAATGGTAGTGGAAATGGTGAAGGCGATACCGATGCGGGTTGATGAGAGAGAGGTGCTACCCGGGCAAGGTGAGGGGGTTGCATGACGATAGGGTTGGAGGTATAAAGGATGGAGGTACTTTCCTGGTGCCACACCTGCTCTCTCCCGACTTCCGGGAAGGAGGAGATGGGGTTAACCTGATGATTGGGCTGTTGGTGCTCCGGTAGTGGATTCTGGATTATGCCCATGTCGGGCTGTTGTTGTGGGGCCTGCTGAGGCTGTTGTTGTTGTGGTGGTTGCTGCTGCTGCTGCTGTTGTAACTGCTGCTGTGGCCTCTGAGGAGGTCTCCTAGCCTTGAGAGCCGCGACGTACCGTCTCATCTCATCCCAATCTATTTGATGTTCATCATTCATATCATGGATGTAATCTTTGAAATGGAAGCAGTAATCCACTGTGTGTCCCGGCTGCCTGTGGTAGACGCAGTATTTGGAGGTATCAACATTGGGGGGCCAGGCGGGCCTTTCTCTGGGTAGGGCGAGTTGGTTTGATGCCATGAGGGCATTAAAAATATCTGCTAAGGTTTCTGGCAATGGTGGATAGTAGGCTCTCTTAGGACCGAGCGGCCTCCTTTGTTGCTGTTGGGGACCATAGTTCCCCGGGGGTGGAACTTGGTTGTACTGAAGCGGTGGTTGTTGTTGTTGAGGTTGTGGTTGTTGTTGCTGGGGTTGGCGTAATGGAGGCATATTATCCTGGGGTGGATTATTTTGGGGTGGAGGACGGAGAGGGAAAGGACCTGGTTGAAGGGGTAGTCGGGGCATTTGTGGAGGCCTTGGGTTGACTGCATAGTTGGCATTGTTGACCGCACTGACTTGCTCATTTGTCACGACCCCTTCTGTGGCTCCGCCCGGGACACCGGCGCCTGTCTTTCTGACCACTTTGGGCTTCGGCGACTCAAACATGTTCATGATGGGGGAGTCTTTTAGCTGGGTTTGGATGTATCGGGCCCTTTCATAGAGTTCCTCCATTGTAGTAAGTTTATTCATGGCGAGGACGTGTCTGAACTGCGGGGTTGCATTAGACACAATCATTTTCACTTGTTCGGGCTCGGAGAGGGTATCCCTTATTCTTTCCGCCAGAGACCTCCATCTATCAGCATATCGGACAAAATCCTCGTCGGGTTTCATCTTTTCGGCCACTAGGTCGGTAATGGAGAGTGAGGGACCGACCCTATCCCTATATTTCTGCAAGAACCTTCTCTGCACTATTTCAAAATTCTCGGCCTCGCGGGGCTCCAGAGAATAGAACCACTCAAGCGCGGGACCATCCAATGATCTCCGAAAGAGGTATGCCAGGGACCTCTGATCGTTTTGCCAATAGGAGGACTCATACATGAAGTCCTTGAGGTGAATGAAGGGGTTGCCGGTACCATTGTATCTGCGGTACGTGGGCATTTCGGAGGGAGGAAGATGAATGACGGGGAGGATTGGCAAAGCAACCTCCGGGGTGGCTTTCACGTCCACCATTCTTCTCAGATTTTGAAACTGCTCGTCCATGCGATTGAACCTATTGAGGAGCGATTGGGCGAGCTCCTCTGGGGGTGAAGGTGGCACTTGCCATTGGGGGAGAAACTGTCTCCCGGAGACTTGAGGGGGAAACCCGGAATGAGAGGGAACTGTCGGACCACCGACAGTTGGCCCTGGCTGAAACGGTGTGTGAGGAACACCGGGAGTTTGAGATTGTGACGGGAATTGGAATGAGGGAGGTTGTTGGCTCGCTTGTCCTTGAAGCGAGGGAGACTGGATGGCTTGCGCCAATGAAGGAGATGGAATGGCCTGCACGGACTCGTGGAGAGGTGCGATAGCCGGAGTTGACTCCTGGGGCGTGGGGGAAACAGATTTCCCCTTTAGAATGGCCTGGAAGGCCCGGAGCTGTTCAGAGGTAAGCTCCGTGTTGGCGAGGACGCCCAGTAAGGAAGTGATATCCTGTGGCGGGGACGTGTCCCCGGCAATAACCTGCACCTCATGCGAGGGGTCATGAGAAGGACCCGAGTCCATAGCATGGACTCGCGGGTCGGCTGTCAAACCACGGCTAGGGTGGTTCTCCTGAGAAGACTCGTGAGACATGCTCACAGTTCTCCCAGAACGCAAAAACATACACTAGCAAGTAGGTAGCAGAGATTATCAAACAAGTGGATGCCTTTACGCCCTTTTTTTTGTTTTGATTTTGATGATTTTTTTTGTGTGTTTTTAGCGAGATCCGAAGTTCACACAAGATAGGGACCCTAGTTTATTTTTGTTTCACCGCCGTGTCAGCTAGGGTCTCTCGTCTCACCACGAATGAAATGACTAACTTCGGGGAACTTCAATGGTACAACCAGCCCAGTGAACGAAGAGGAGATTCTTCGATGTCGGGGACTTACGGAGGTCCCAGTGTAGGAGATTCTAGTCCGTTGAGAGGAATTCCCAAACGGAGAGTCCTTCCTTCACCGGGAAAGGGTGATCCTCAAAAAAAATGAAAAAAAGGATAGAAAAGAGGAATGGATGTATGCAATGGAATGCTGACAGATATATGGAGTGGGAAAACAACAGAAATAACAAACATGTAATAAACAAAGAACCAATCAGAACTGACGGTGCTGCCGTGAGCACAACGGGGGCGCGCGTGGGCGCCAAGGTGGAGAGGCACGGGTGGTGCCGAACTTGCAAGGGTAGCCGAGAGGAAGCAGTAGAGGTCCCACCGTGATCGCCAATCTGTGAGCGACGTCACGCGGTTCGGAGTTCGATGGTGTGAGGAAGAGGATGCGGAGAGCGCGCGGGCTCCTCTTTTTTTGTTTGTTTGCTTGTTTTGCTGCAACACAGAAATGATAGAGAAGAGAGAAGGGGCCACCACGGGAGATTGCTCCGGTGGGGCGAGCGGGACAAGTATAATATAGCAAGATATGAGGTTCAAACGGCCATAGCGGGAAGTGACTCGCCGCGGCCTCGGGTGGACGGGAATGGTGCAGAAATTAAATAACAAGAATTGAAACGGCCATTGGGGAAGTGACGGCCATTGGGGAAGTGACTCGCCGCGGCCTCGATGATATGAGCAGAATATAACAGATTATAGAGAGAATATAAGAACGGAAATTTAAACGGCCATTGGGGAAGTGACTCGCCGCGGCCTCGATGATATGAGCAAAATATAATATAATATAGAAAGAATATAGGAACGAAAATTTAAACGGCCATTGGGGAAGTGACTCGCCGCGGCCTCGATGATATAAGCAGAATTTAACAAAATATAAAGAGAATATAGGAAACGAAAATTTAAACGGCCATTGGGGAAGTGACTCGCCGCGGCCTCGATGAAAAGATGTGATCGCCAGGGGCCGAAAGACCCCAAAATAAGAAAGTGATCGCGCCTACCTCAAGAGCGGGACATGGCGGGTTGCTTCTTCCTCTCCTTCCGGCCGGCCGACGGAGAGGGCTTTCCTCGGGTACCCTTGCAAAACAACGACAAATAAATGACAAGTGGATTAGAAAGATGGAGGTGTAGTATTCAAATCCTCGCGGTAAAAATAACGAAATGATGGCAAGACACACACCTGGTTGGTGTTATCTTTTAAACCCCTCTCGGACTCGAGTAGGAGGAAAATGAGATGATGGATGCAAGAAGTATAAGAGAAGAGGCGCCCTTGTGAAGGGGGATAGAGGATGCAATATGATGAATGTAAAGAACTATGGAGAAAAAGGGGAAGAAAAAGCTTATTGGATGAGCCGAGGGTGAAATCCGGCGGAGCTCCGGCAGCGTGGGGACGACGGGGAAGCGCGGTGGATGAAGACGACCTTCCTCTCGCGAGCGTAGGCACCCGAGAAGCCGGCAGAACCTCCACCTACAAAAGACCCCACGGGTTAGAAAAATGACTCCGTAGCCTCTGGGCTCCGGCAGCCTATCGGATCACTGCTTCGCTCTCCTAGAACTGAGGGGGTGGGCCTCTATTTATAGAGCTCCGGAAGGTGGAGGCGTCCAGGACCCTGGACACCTCCATCAGGGCCGAAATAATATTTTATTCTATTTTTATTGATTTTTTTAGAATACTTTTATGGGGGCGTCCAGGGTCCCGGACGCCTCTAACAGGTCCACCGAAAACCGACGACGGCCGCACGCGGTTTGGCACAACGCGTGGTTTTGTGAGCGGCGCCTCGTGATTCAGAAATGGGCGCGTCCAGTCAGCTGGACGTCTCTAAATTTGGCTTTTTTCACACACGACAAACGTCGTTCGGTGGCCGGCGCCCGTGAGTGAGTTGATGGAGGCGTCCAGGGGCCTGGACGCCTCCAAAAGTTTATTATTTTTTATTGTTTCTTTGTCTTTTTATGCTAGGGCTGGCATTTTATATTTTTTATTTGTTTTTATGGAGGCGTCCAGGGGCCTGGACGCCTCCATTAATATGTATTTTTTATTTATTTATTTTTTTATGCCAACTGGCATTTTACACTTATTTTTTTATTTTTGTTTTTATGGAGGCGTCCAGGGTCCTGGACGCCTCCATAAATATATATATTTTTATATTTTTATATTTGGTTTTGGGCTCTGAGAAAAGAATAAAACAAATTAAAATAATGGGGGCGTCCAGGGGCCTGGACGCCCCCATTAAGACCCACCCGGGTCCTCAAATCAGGCGTCGGCGGCCGCCCGGCAGACCCCCTTCTTGATTCCGGAATCTCTTGATGCGTCTGACTTGTGTTGATGCCGTCCGAATGCCGTGACGAGATGATTCCGGATGCCGAAAAAGGCGGAAGAAGACTCAGGAAAAGGAAGCACTCGAGCGATTCGAAATGCGTAGGCCATCGCGGGGCGTCGTATAGTAATATGAGACTTTCTCAGGAGGCGTCAAGAATGGCGTGTCTACAACTGGCATGTTTTGTTGGTCTCTTGGTCTCTTGGTCTCTTCGTTAGTGCCGACAGGATGCCGGGAACCGACATGCTTTGTTGATATCTTCGTCTTTTCTTGTTCTTCTTTCTTTTTGTACCATATTACCGATACAAGCGCCCTTTCGGGTTTTCGCCGGTACCGGCCCCCTCTTGCTTTTGCCCACGCGCCCTTTCGGGTTTTCACGTGGCGGGGTACCCAATTTTGCCCGTAGCGCCCTTTCGGGTTTTCGCCACAGCCGGGTTATTGCCATTTTTACCCTTGTCCCCACATAGGGGAAAGTCCGGCGGGATATCTCTATTTTTAACCCCATTTTATTTTATTTTCTTTTTTTTTGAGTGAGTGATATGCAAGTGTCGGCTAGGGCACGAAGCCTTGCGCCGGACGGTAGGGCTCCTTCGTTGGCAAGAAGACAATGCCAGCGCAACGGGAGAGTTCGTGCCGATTCGGACGTAGGGTCCGTAACGGCCATATTCGTACAGAGTGGGCGGCTAGGGTACGGGGCCTTGCGCCGGAAAGGGACTTATTCGTTGGCAAGGGCTAATGCCAACGCAAGGATAGAGGTTCTACCGATCCAGGCGTAAGGCCCGTGATGGCGATATCGTATGGCGTGGGTGGTAGCTGAGGCCCGAGGCGATGTGCCAGAGACGGGCTTGTTTTGGTGGTAGGGTAGTGACACTACGACAAGGGCATAGCCACAGGGGTAGAGTCGTCTTTGCTGGTGTGGACGTTCGTCTGACCGGGATCGTGGGGACGGGATGTCTTCCCCGGGGACATTCATTATTGTGTGTTGTCGACTTACTCTTCCGTATAGGTGAGCGGATGGACATGTAAGTGTGTGTACATACCTGGGTGTATATATATATGTATATATTTATTTAATATGTATATATATTACACATATTCATTTTCTTTTTTGCTTTCCCTTCCTTCGTTTCTTCTTTTATTTTCTCCTTACATTTCCCTCCTTTCTCTTCCCCTCTTTATTCCCTTTTTATCTCTCTCTATTTTTATCTCTCTTATTATTATTTTTTCTCCTTTCTTTTTTTTTTATATTTTCTCCCCTCTTTTATTCCTTTTTTATCTTCCCCGCTCTCTTTTCTTCTCCCCTTTTTTATTCTTTCCTTTTCTTTTCTTTTCCTTTTTCTCCATTTTTCTTCTCTCTCCCTTTTTATTCGCTCTTCCTTTTATTTCCCCCTTTTTCTTTCTTCTTTTTTGTATAAAAGGAGGGCGGGGGCGTTTCGAACGGTCAGCCGTTTCGAAGCGCCCCTCTTCCCTCTCTCTCTCTCTCTTCCTTGGTGACCGAAGGGGCGAAGCGCTCCCCCCCCTTTCTTTACTCCGTCTTCTCCGTCGCCGGCCACCGCCTGCGTCGTTGCCGTTGTCGCCGTCGCCGTGGTGAGGGCACCACCGTGGGCCCCCCTCTTCTCTCTCCTTCTCCTTCCTCTCTTACCTTCTCCTCTTCTCCCTTCTTTTTCCTTTGGACCGTCGTCGGCGGCGGGGAGGATCGCACCCCCCCCCCTCCTCCGTCTTTCCCTCTATCTCCTCCCCCCCTTCTCCTTCTTCTCCTCTTCTCCCCTCTTCTCTTCTTCTTCCACCTTCTTCCCCTTTCTTTTTTTTGCTGTGGGACGCCGCCGGTTGCACTGGCGGACTGAGCGTGCCGGGGAGAAGGGGTTGCAGGCGTGCCGGCGGAAGCCTTCTAGGGCGTGCCGGGGAGCGGCGTCGCAGGTGTGCCGGGGAGGACCTCATGGGCGTGCCGGCGAGGGGCCTTCGGAGCGTGCCGGGGAAGCTCCTCCTCAGGGTGCGTCGGGTTGGGATGCGCTTCCGGGCGTACCGGGGAAGGCCACTTGGGCGTGTGCCGGTGAAGCCGTAGTAGGGTGTGCCGGCGAGAGGCACTCGGAGTGTGCCGGGCAGGGAGGCCACAGGCTGTGCCGGCGAAGAGGCCGAGGGGCGTGCCGGGGAGGAGCCACTGGGCGGTGTGCCGAGGAAGCCTTAATGGGTCGTGCCGGCGAAGGCGGCACCAGGGAGCGTGCCGGGGAGGCACTGAGGGCGTGCCGGGGAAGGCGTATGTGGGTGTGCCGTGGGAGGCACCTGTGGGCATGCCGGGGAAGGCACCCAGTGTAGTGTGCCGGTGAGGGCAACCGCAGGGTGTGCCGGGGAAGGCACTGGGCAGTGTGCTATTGAAGAAGCCTTAAGCCATGGGAAGAAGACTTTTGACCGGTGGACTTCTGGTGTTGCCTCTCGGGGCCCACCATGACTTTGTTGGGGCCGTCACTCCTTGTGGACGCGCACCCGTGTTTTCCCTTACGCCTCTGGCCTAGGGGAAACTCTGCCGAAATTTCGTCAGAAATCGGCAATATTTATTCATCTAACTTGTAGCAACGCCCCTTCACAGTCCTTTTACTTGTGATCTATTCTGATCTTCTTATTTGTGTATCTTTGCGGACAAATGGCCGCCCCAAGTGGTTCTTCTGCCCCTGCTGCCGCCGTCGGTGCCGACCTCATCCCGCGGGGTCCCGTGCCGGCAGTCACATGGCTCAATGTGGAGGACCTAGATCGAGAGCACGCGGAGATTGCCGCCTTGGCTGAGTCATCGGGGTCTGACTGTGAAGGCATGGACGTCCGCAGACTCGTCAGAGTTGAAAGCGGCTTCACATTCGATCGGCCCACTGAAGAATACAGGAAGGATTTCCCGAAAGATAGGCACCTCGTTCGATTTCTGAAGCATTTGCGCTCTCGAGAGGGGCGAGATTATCGCGTCATAAAGGCGGCCGAGCGGGCGATCCTGCATGCCCGAGACAGTCTGCTGTACAGCGTCCCCAGGAGCATTCCGATGTATCTGGTGGGAGAAGCCCGAGAATGGAAGTCAGTCCTGGGGATCGAAGGGGTGCTGCCGGCTGAAGATAAATTGGTGCGAGCCCCTCAGTTCACGCCAGCAAGGTGGGACATGTCTGCGGGGAAGGTGCATGGCGAGTCGCCCCGATTTGGTTTATTCTTGGCTCCCCTGAAATGGGGTTATAGGGAGGAGGCGTTCATATTGGACTGTTTGGCCATCAGGTTCAAGTACGAACTATCACTGGGCTGGTTCGGGGAGCTGAAGCTTCAAGACGCCCACAGCTTCCGAGAAGGGGCGGTGGAGTTCACGGAATATGTACTGTTCAACTACGCCCCGTTGCTGGTCCGAGTTGGCATCTATCACAGTGTGTACGCTTCCCGGTATGGTTATCCCATCTCCAAGGGTCTCTGTTGCGGCATGATAGAAGTATTTAGTGCGGAGACCAATACCTTCTACACGGCAGAGGGAGAGACTTCACTTGATTTATGGAGCCTAAGCCAGCTGAGCGGCTTGCCCATTGACGGGGAGCCTTATGAAGAAGTATGCCTCCCGGACTTGATCAAAGACGAGACTAACGGGGACGGCTATTATTCTCTGGGGTATTCATACCGGTACCTGATGAAGGCGTACCGGGAGCTGTACCAGCTGTCGCACAAGGGGAAGCAGCCCGCCCGTGGGGATAGGAAACGGGTGCGTATGGCGGTATGGCTGGAATATTTCTATGATGGGCTGAAGCAGTATGAAGATTTTCCTTGCGTCGGCACCGCTGTTGCTCGCAAGAAACGTGCGAAGCCCAAGCATGATGTGAAGATCCCCTCCAGGGGACGTCGGAGCGGGGCCAATCCGATGGGGGTCGACCCACAAACTCACTGTGCCGCCTATCTGACGTACTGGCTGTGTTCATTTGCCATGCCGTACGGGGATGAGACAGTGATCCGGCCAGATGCCATCTACCCGGCGTGCCAGATGGCGTGGGGTGTTAAACTTTCTCTGTGCCCGGCGGCGCTCTGTCTGATTTATAAGGCACTGGGAGACATCAGCACGCACCAGTTCCCGAGGCAGGCCCGGTACGTGTGCCCACTGCATTTCTTCAACGCGTGGGTTTGTTCACTGTTTCCGGAGTTCGCCCCGCGAGTCCTTCAGGATTGGGGGCTGGTGCCGAGGATGCTGGAGTTCGCGAGTGCAGAGCCGGCTTCCACTTCCATGCGGATGTATGATATTCGGGGCCGGTTGACCACGGTTCCCCGGGATGCAGCCGGTACCATTCATTTCTGGACGCTGGCCGCACATTCAAGCCCCCTCGTGAATAATAAGAGGGAATGCAAGGATGACCAGGTGGAGAGGTACGTCCACCCTATCAGCCAGGAAAACGTGGTGCGCCCGTTGCTGGAGCCCGAGCTGAGGGATTGGGCGCTGGCTATCCGCCCGAGCGTGTTGGTGTTCCGGAAGGGAGACAATGCACTGCTGGAGCCGTATTACCCCTTCCGATTTGGCCGCAACTTCGGGTATGACCAGCATATCCCTGCTTATCATGCGCAATTCGGCTTGCCTTCGCGGAACGTCCGGGGGAAGTGCGGTTCCCGAGCACGCTAGAAGCTGGTGGGACTTCTTCCACCGGGCGGACTCTGCCTCCTTCAGGGTGCCAGCCCCGGGTCGCGTGCCCCGAGTGACCCAGGATTATATTAAGTGGTGGAATAGCCGGACGGCCTTCTATCGGCTTCACAAGACCGATTGTTGGGATGGGGCCGAGAGGAAATTCCTTAGTCGGCAGCCGATGCCGGTTCTTGACATTGAGCCAGACCATCTTCTTCGGCTCAAAAACAGACAGGAGAAGGAGGTGGCAGCATATCTGGTGGCTCGCCGAGAAGCCCGGGACAAGAGGCCGACGCCGAAGGTGGAGCTACCCCCGGTGGCCAAGGATCATTACGAGAAGACGCTGCGGGACTTGTGCCGGGTGGGGAGCGGCCATCTGGAGCTCATCAACTACCCATTCCCCATAGAGGAAGAGGGGACCCCTGCCAAGAGCTGGCGCCCAGAGAGGGACTTGGCCTGCCTATACCGCACGTTCATGAGGCGGGAGGAGAGGAAGCCCGAGAACTATAAGGACACCACGTGGCTATACGTCCTCCTCCGGGTAAATGGAATGAAGATTGAGGATGTGACGGCCTCCATCCTGGGCAAACGCCTGCACATCCCCTATTATTATGCTGATGGGTGGGGTATGGACCACTTCAATCTTTTCTGCCACCTCTCTTCCAAGAAGCACGCGGATCTGGCCAACCCCACGGATCGATGTCAAAAGATCGAGGACGTGTGCTGGCTCGTTCGAGAGGCGGCGCGTCGGGACAAAGAGCCATCCCTGAACTACTGGCCGATCACCCTGCGGCTGTATACTGGCCCTCATGGTACTTAATCTCTCTTTCTCCTTTTGTCTTCGTCTCCCATCATTGCGGCCTTTACAGATGGTCGGATGCTAATCATGCGTGCATGTCTGTTCTTTCTCTCTTCCTTCCTGACAGACCACCCCGATAGCACACAAATGGCCACGTACCGGAATCTCCTTCGGCTTGTGCAGAAGCCTGCATATTTCGAAGCCGCGCCACTGGCCCCGACTGCGGCTCTTATGCCCAAGGCGGCGAAAAGGCCCAGGGCAAAATCTCCCGTGAAGAAAGCAGTGGATGCCGCCAAGGCGGCTAAGCAGCGGGACACAAAGCGGAGGAAGACGGAGGCGGCCAAAGCCCCGACGACTGTCCCTCCGGTACCACTAGTCCCGTCTTTCGAGGAATTCGAAGCTGCCCGTCCCGAGCCAGGCCAACCTGTCGGTCCGCGTCCCTGCTCTTTAGCGTGCCTTTTGAATCTCCCACCTCCCTTTTTATTTTGGAGTGGGGCCATGACACCTGGGTACTTCTTTTGTTTCAGCTTCTATGGAAGAGCCCACGCCCACGCCTGGCATGGACGAAGTTGCGGTCCCAGCGGAGGCGACCCCGGCGGCGGCTCCAGCTCCCTTGCCGCAGGCAACGGAAGGCCCCGGGCACAGTCGCCCGCTAAGAAGGCACCGGCTGCTGCCAAGGTGGCCGGGGAACGGGCGGCCAAGCGGAGGCGGGCCAAAGAAGCCCTGGGTACGACAGTAGCCTCACCGGCGGTCGCTATCCCGTCCTTCGAGGCATTTGCGGCCATGCAGACCGGGCCGGGCCGTGATACTGGTGAGGCTCGGCAATCGCCCGCGTCGTCCATGGCGGATCTCGCCCCTGAGTTGGCCTTGCGTCCCCGCGCGGAGACGATGCGTTTCTTCTTTGAGGGCGAGGCTGCGGCTCCGGAGAAGGCTTTGTCTGCCGAGGTCGAAGAAGGTATCTGCCTTTGTCGGCCTATTTTACCTCTTTCATCCTTTGGGAGCCGATTGGGCTTGCCATGACCCGCGTGTTGTTTTTTTTTTTGTAACAGGTGCAGCTGGAGCTACTACTGGGCTATTTGGCCCCCGAGTGCACCTCCCGGCGACGCAGCTGTATGTGCGGAAGAGGCTGAAGTCCGGCACGGCGGCCTCACCCAGTCCACGAGAGGAGGCGCCGGTCGTCGAGCTAGAGGTGGAGGCCCCTTTGCCGGTGCCGGGCGAGCCAGCGGCAGTCGAGTCTCCGTCCGGGGAAGAGGTAGACTATGACTACTCTTCCGACGAAGCGGCTCCTGCTGAGGTAGCGTCTTGAGGCATCGGGCCGTCCGAGCTGGCCTTTAAGGCTTCTTCATTTGCTAGGTCGCTCGGCTCGATGGAGGCTGCTGCCGTAGGCGTGGCTTCATTGGCGCAGGGCTACCTGTATGGCCGCCTACTGACGCCGTTTTTTGTTGTGTCTGCTCTTTGCAGGAATCAGCTAAGCCGGAGGCCGCAGGAGGGGCTGCTCCAACTGCGCCGGTTGACCGCCCGGCGGGGGTTGCTGTTGGCATGGGCAAGCTGGCCCTTCTGTTCGAGGCCCTTCAGGCGGACGCATCGCTGGGACCTTTGGCAGGCGAGCCTCTGGAGGAGGGGGAGATTGCGCCCGAAAGTAGCGTACCAGCGGCTAAGGTAAGCATGCGGGCTCCGAGATCTCTTTTCGCCTCCTGCCCTCGCATGATTTGTTATGGATGGCGAATGGCTGATTTCCCTCCACATGGTCAGGCGATGCTGGAACCGGAGAAAACGACTGGTCGTGTCCGAAAGGCCGTGGCCAAGCGGCGACCAAGCGTTGCCCCGATAGCGGTGGAGGGGCCGGCTCTCGTCTCCGACTTAGGGGCGGCGAGTCTTGCTGCACTGGTGGAAGCGGGGCGTCTACCCCGAATGATGATTCCACTCCCGCCTTTCCCGAAGCTTCCGGCCCAGATGGAGGACCCACTCCTGAGGCGAATATTTACGGGGCTCCGCGCACATCTGGAGGGGTCCCAGACGCGATAGAGAAGTTCGTGGGTGGCGGCTTCGGGCCCGGCCTTACTCGAAGCTCCCCCTCTAGCCGAGGTAACGGCACCTGCACCCCTGCCCCTTGGAGCAGTGGCAGAGTCGGGCCAGACGGAGGCAGAGGGGGCAGGGGAACCCCAAACGATGGGGGCACCGGAGGCTTCGGCAATGGTCTTTTCCTTTCCCCAGGCAATGGTCGGCCAAGAGTCTCTCGTCGAGCTACGCCGGCCGGGCGACTTGACCCTCGCCCTTCCTTCATCTTCAGTGGCGGCAGATACCGACCTGTGGGCAGAGGTGGACAGCACCGTGGAATTCACTCCTCCGGTCGTGCCCTCAGTTAGTCACACCTCATCAGAAGCGCCAGTCCGCCAGATGCTGGTGACGCTGCGGACGATGCTCTCCGCCGACCTGCCTTTATCATATCGAGAGGTGCATGCCATTGTGACGCAGTTGACCGGGGCGCTGCAAGTGTTAGGCTGTCCGCTGGGGGAATGGTCACGGCGGGTCTTGTTATTATTAAAGTATGTCAAACGCCGTGAATTCCTGGAGACTCAAGCTCCTGATGAGCGCGCCGCTCTGGATACTCAGGCAGGCGAATATCTGCAGGTCCTGAAGGCCCGACGCCACGGTAGAGACCGCCACGGAAAGGCCTTAGAGGAAAGCGAAGGCAGCGTTCGTTCCTTCAGGAGCCGGATCGAGGAGCTGGAGGGCTATCTCGCTGCGGCTAAACTTGGCCTCGCCGAGGCGGAGAGGGCGGTGGCAGAGGAGAGGGAAGCTCTTGCCGTCGCCGTCGTTGAAACGATGTCCGTCGAAGCGGAGCTCGCCCGTCTTGAGGGATTGAGGGGCCGACTGCGCGACAGTATAAACTTCCCTTGGGTCGGGATCCTCCCTCTCGAGGACATCTTCAGGGACATCGACTAAGCGTTGCATCCCTTAATTTCTCTCCCCTTTTTTTTTAAAATGTAACACAGGGGTATGCCCCGCAGCACATGTAGCTCAATCTTCTTTTGAATAGAGCAAGGCATTTATGATTTCACGCGTTCTTTGTGTATGCATTTGTCTTTCTTGCCCTTCTTCCTCTTTCTTGCATATTGTTTTCTTCTTCCTCTTCCCTCGCTCTTGTATATTTCCCCCCTTTTTGTGTAGAAACCCATTGGCAGGGTATGAGTCCTTGCGGGGATTCACTTTGGGAGGACCAGGCAGGAACCCATGTCAGGGTACAGGAGAGTGCTCGCCTTCCCAGGGGGAGGACGAGGGGACCACTCCCCTGTACCGGATGGGCACCTTCCTAGTCTCGCCGCAAGGTCGAAAGCTCGTGCCGGCTTCAGGGGGGGGCTCGGTCGGAGACCGTTTACTGGCCGCCCAGAGGGCCCGGAGAGGAGAGTTGGTTTAGTCAATGACCTGGACTGGAGGTCCAAGCCAAAGGGGTACTCATCGCCCGGGGAGGACGGAGAGAAGAGTTTGTTCAGTCAATGACCTGGACTGGAGGTCCAAGCCCAAGGGGTACTCACCGCCCGGGGAGGACGGAGAGAAGAGTTTGTTTAGTCAATGACCTGGACTGGAGGTCCAAGCCAAAGGGGTACTCACCGCCCGGGAAGGACGGAGAGAAGAGTTTGTTTAGTCAATGACCTGGACTGGAGGTCCAAGCCAAAGGGGTACTCACCGCCCAGGGAGGACGGAGAGAAGGGTTTGTTGTTTGTTTCTTTTTTTGTCAACTTTTGGTACCTCTGCTGATGCGGGGCGGTGGCTGGAAGTGGGGGGGTTTCCCCTTTTCTGGTTCTCTTTTTTTTATTCTCTCTCTCTCTTTTTTTTTTGCTTCTTCCTTTTTTCTCTTTCTGTTCTTTTTTGCTTCTTCTTCTTCTTCTTCTTTTTTCTATTCTTCTCTTTTTTTTTCTCTTCTTTCTTTTTTTTTTCCTTTTTTTTTCTCTTTCTATTCTCTTTTTTCGCTTCTTCTTCTTCCTTTTTTTTCTTTCTCCTTTTTTATTTCTTTTTTTTTCTTCTTTTTTGTCTCTCCTTTTTTTTTATCATTCCCCTTTTTGGGACCCGGCTGGTGATCAAATCGTTTGGACATAGGTCGCGCAAAACCGCCCCAAAATGGGGCGAAGAGTAATATTATTACCTGAATGGGGGTGCTGGAGCGTGGTACAGTCTCAAGTGCCTTCCATTAAGAGGCGGGAACTGAACTTCCCCGCGGTGGTTGACGATTACATAGGCCCCACCCTCGTAGACTTTTTGGACCACGTAGGGCCCGAGCCAGCTCTCGTTCAGCTTACCCTTGGGATTGACAGCCATGAGATCTCTTCTTTTGACCATGACAAGGTCACCTTTCTTGAATTCGCGCTCCTTGACTAGCTTGTCAAAGGCGCGTGAAATTCGGGCCTGGTAGACCTGAATATTCTGTTGGGCTTGAAGTCGCTTTCCTTCCAGACTGGAGAGTTCTTCGAGTCTCCGCTCGGTGTTGGTCTGCCTTTCAAGGACAAGCCCCTGCTGAATGGCGACCCGGAGGGAGGGTATCTCCAGTTCGACGGGGACGATCGCCTCCGAACCGTATACGAGAGAAAAGGGTGAGCAACCCGTTGGAGTCTTGTATACAGTTCGGTATGCCCATAGTGCCTCGTACATCCTTTCTTCCCAGTCCTTCTTGTTAGAGCTAACCGTCTTGGCCAGGAGGGTGCAGAGTGTCTTATTAAAAGCTTCGGCTAGCCCATTGGCCTGTGGATTGTAAGGAGTCGATGTCCTCCAGTCAATTTTGTATTTTTCTGCTAGTCGGTAAACCTTCTGGTTACGGAAGTGGCTGCCGTTGTCTGACACAATCCGGTCAGGCACGCCGAACCGGAATATGATATTGCGGAGGACAAACCTGGCCACGACTTCTCCGGTGACCTCTCGTAAGGCAACGGCCTCGGCCCAGCGGGAGAAGTAGTCGGTAGCCGCCAGAATGTATTTGCCGCCTGTGGAAGATGCGGGTAAGGGGCCCACGACGTCCGTCCCCCATTGGGCGAACGGCCAACTGGGCGCTGTTGGGTGTAATGGTGCCGGAGGTCTCCTGGGTATAGTGGCATGCTCCTGGCATCTCTGACACGACTTAGCATACTCGCAACAGTCGTTGAACATTGCAGGCCAATAATAGCCAAGTTTCTTGATTTCAATTTTCATTTTCGATCCCGCCTGGTGCGCGCCAGCTATGCCGGCATGGACCTCCTTCATAACCCTCCAAGCTTCTTCGGTGGACAAACATCGGAGGAGCAGCTTCCTTCTGGCGTCTGCCACAATTCGGAATAATATTCCGCTTCGGAGCTCGTAAGAATCCTTGGTTCTGACTAGCTTGATCTTTTCTTCTCTTCGGTCAGGCAATCGCTGGTGTTTGAACCACTGCACCAAGGGGGCTCTCCAGTCGGGCAGACTGACGGCTTCCACTGTAGTGACCTCTAGGTCTTCTTCTTCTGACTCCTCTGCCATCATGCTGGGTACCTGGCGTTGGTTTATTACTTGGATATGGAGAGATCCATCTGGAGGCACTGCCAGTGAGCTTGCCAATTTTGCCAATGCGTCGGCTTGTGCGTTCTCCCCTCTGGCGACATGGCCTATCTCGAGGAGGTAGAACCGCTCCATGAGCCCTTTTGCTTTAGTGTGATACGGGAGCAGCTCAGGTTTTCGGACATCAAATTGCCCCTGGACTTGCTTGACGACCAACAGCGAGTCGCCGAACACCTGGAGCATTTTGATCTCCATTTGAAGGGCGACCTGGAGACCGATGATTAGAGCTTCATATTCTGCTTCATTATTGGTGCAGGGTTTGCTAATGCAGCAGGAGGTGTGCATCACTTCTCCATCTGGCGATTTGAGGACGATGCCAGCTCCGGCACGCACCTTGCCATGCCCAGACGGGGTCGCTTCTGTTCTCGAGGCCCCGTAGAAGTATAACTGCCAGACGGCTTGTTGCACTTGATCCACCTCTAGTGTTTCGTCTTCGGGTAGCTCTGTGGCCAACGGAGAGTCTTCGGGCACAGGGTGTGCTGCGAAGAAGTCCACGACGGCTTGCCCTTTAACGGCCTTCTGTGGCACGTAAGTGATGTCAAATTCCATGAGCAGCACGGCCCACTTGCCAAGGCGCCCCTTCGGGACTGGCTGGAGGAGAATGTGCTTGATGGGGTCGGCCCTGGATATCAGGCTGACTTCATGGGACAACATATAGTGCCTCATCTTCTTGACCGCGAAGACCAAGGCAAGGCAGATTTTCTCAATCGGGGTGTACTTAGCCTCTGCGCCCACCAACCTTCGACTGAGATAGTAAAGAGCTTGTTCTTTTCCCTCATCATTGTTCTGGGCGAGCATTGCCCCCAGTGAGTACTCGGTGGCCGCTATGTAGAGAATAAGCGGTCTACCTTTGACAGGTGCCCCCAGGACGGGTGGGGTCTTCAGGTACTCCTTTAGCTGGTCGAACGCGTGCTGGCATTCGTGACCCCAGATGAAGGGTGCATTCTTCATCATCAGTCTGTGGAAGGGTTGGCAACGCCCTGACAGGTTGGAGATGAACCTGTGGATGTAAGCTAAACGCCCATGTAGGGACCTCAGCTCCCCCAGACTCTTCGGAGGAGGCAGCTTGATGTGACACCGAACCTTGGACCTATTTTCAAGCATTCAAGTTGAGCAGCGGACTCACACTAGCGAACTCACCCGTTTGGTGCACACTTGTGCCCGTTGGCAACTAAGCGATGTGGGAGAGGGTCCGAGGCGGGACCATGAAGCTCCAATGGTTGGCTAGCTTGTGGAGAACCCCAAGTGGGCCTAGGATGCCCAAACCATGGGCGGCCAGCACACCAAGGGTGTGGGTTTAGTGGGTTCACTCTCAACTCGCCCGCGGTGGTCACTCACGGAACTAGCAAGTTGGGCCGAGCTCTCACTCTCCGTCCGACGCAGTACTAGCAATAATACTAAGCTAAGCAAGTGATTAAACCAAGCAAGAGAGGGACTGAGGCTCACCTAGCCGGCGTGAAGACGCCGACTCCGGCCGGAGACGAGGGCGAGCCGGGAGGCGAGGGTATACACCCGATCGCCGCGGCGATGTAGCTTGAACCTGAAATTGAAAGAATTACACCACTACACCTCACGCAGGAGGGATGAACTTGGGGTGGGGATTATTCTTATTACATTCAAAACTACCTCCACGCAGGGAGGGGCCTTCAGCCGGCCAAGCGGGGTGGGGTTTTATGCAAAGGAAAAGCCGATCTTCCGAGTCCGCCGGTTCTGCCAATCTGCAGGTCTGCAGGATAGGGTGTCGCTGTTGACACTGCCACGGGCTCCACGGGGCTCCAAACTTGACGAAACCACTGCCAAAAGTTCCTCAGCTGACAGGGGATGAAGCTTGAATTTTTGGGGAAGCTTTGAGTCTCGGGGCTGACTGCACCGGCGACTGGAACAGGACACCACCGTCTGGTCTCTGGCTGGTATCGGGCTGAAGCAGTAGGTTGCAGAAGTCACTGTGGGCTCTCCCGGACTCCGATTGGAATGAAACTAGCGGTGACGCGAACTTGGTCGGAGTAGCTTCGAGCAGGAGTTGACGGGGATGCAATCCGATGTCAGTGGAGAGAGGAGTGACCGGAGAAATGAAGACTGATCTAACCTGGGACCACAGGGGCAGTCTGCCCTCTCCGACGAAGAAAATTGGAACAGAGGGTTCCAGAGGTCGATTGAGTCCCTTCTTCTTGGAGGTGGCAGCTAGCTGGAAGTAGTTTCTCCCCTCCAAAAATGGTGCTCAGAGCCTTCACGAGCTGGCTGTGGCAGAGTCTGGAACCGGGATGGTTGGTTCTGCCTCTGTCTGGTGCAGAACCATGTGACTGGATGCAGGGGGTGCCACGATTGCTACCGAGCTCTGATTGAGGCGAGACTTGAACCGTTGGAACCGTGGTCAAGTCTTCTTTCTTTCGGACTTGACGGCGATGTCGGCAGATGTTGGAGTATACCGGGACGAACAGATGAGCAGAGGGATGTCGGTTCTGGCTCCTGAAAACTGACCTGATGCCTTGGAGTAGAAAATTCGTAACTTCTGATGCCGATATCCAAATGCAGCTCTGCTTCTTGAGGATTAAAGAGGACTTGAGAGGGAAGATTTCTTCTGAAGAACACTTGATCTGAATCCCAAAGGGTTTGCCGTGGTTGAGCTTCCAATCACGTTCTAGTTCCTTGCCTGGGGTCTCCTGCGCAGTCGAGGGAGAATGGATGCTGCGGACTGCTCGGAGCTCGGATGCTGACGAAACCGCCTCGCCTGGAAAGCTCTCTGGAAGACCTTTCCAGAGATGTAGGCCTTGCTACTTGAATCTTCAAGTAACGGTCGTGGCTGCGTCTGCAACTTGTTGTAGTTCTGCTGCCTGAAACAGAGATAGAATGAGGAGATGTGCAAGGGGAGAGCAAGGGAGAGGGGGGGTGAACTTGGTTTGACCAAGGGGAGGTGGGGGACGAATTTGGGAGCTTGGGGGTGGGGGAGATGGAGGGGCACAGCCCTAGGGAGAGGGAAATTCGAATTTGGGCTTTGGGAGGGGTTAATTCAGCCTTGGGAAGGTGGTGGGGTGCTTTGGAAAGTGGAAAGGTGCCTAGGAGAAGGGGTTTCCACCTAGGGGTTTGAGGGGGAGTTGAATGAGTGCATGGGGAAGGGGAAGGGGCCTTAATGAGGGGTGAATGGGGAGGAGAGAGAGTGAATTTCGAAATTGGGGTGGGGAGGAGAGAGAGAGAGGGGGTACAACCCACTTAGAGAGAGTGATAGTAAGAGAGAGAGAGAGAGAGGGAGATATTGAGAGGGAGATGGCAAATGCTTTTCAATATTCATCAAAAGTTGTTACAAATGAGAGAGGGGTGGGGTATTTATAGACTCCATAATTTTCCTAAGACCAAACTGACCCTGACAAACTAACTAAAGACCACACAGTCCAAGGGAGGGGCGCCCCTGGGCCTAGCCCAATGGATTGGGCCCATTAACCTATCTAACCAACATAATGACTCAATACTTAGGAAAATGACTCAACTACCTAGGTACATGACTCAAAATAAAGGGAAAATTACATGATAATGACTCAAAGAAAATGTGAAGATTACATGACTAGTCTCAAAAATACATGACAAATATAATGGTGCTTGCCGTCGAACAATCCGAGTCTGGAAAAAGAGTGGAGGGGACAAGGGATGCCCTCATCATACCCCCGGGGTGGGGAAAACTCGACTCCGTCGAGTATGGGTCCACCAGGGAAGTAGTGCATCGAACTGCAGCTCGGGGCGATCCACGATCTCCATACTCAACCCGCGACTCTAGTCGGGGAACGGTGCTTCAGTCGACAAAGTGACTCGGTCATACCCTCATGCTGGTGATGGGATCTTGCTTGCCTAGTATTGCCGCTGTGTGCTCACGTCGGGCTCTCAGGCTATTTGTGGTGGCACTCCGAGGGTGTCTCTCACAAGGGTAGGTGTAAGCTGGAGGCACTCACTAGGATCCACCGCGGTGCCCTTATAGGGTGCTAGATCCGCCACATGAGAAATGGGGAGAATCCCAAAACTCTTTTGAAAGTTCAACCCATAAGCCGGGTTGCCAAAAGTCACTCAGAACTTGGCAAGGTCCAAGTCCTCGTGCCCTCAATTTGGAGGTGACCCTAGGGTAGAGCCACTCCAAAGTCATCATCGTCAAGTTACCAACTTGGAATTCCAAGTGGCGCTCACGAGTTTTTGCTCGCTTGTTGTGAATCTCACCGCTTGTTGCTTGATACTTGCTTGAATGCATATGCCATGTACTATGACGCGGTGTGAGTTGACAATGTATGGTATGCAAAGGGGGTCCAGGACAACCACATATAGACCTATCATGCATTGATGGTATGAAGACTTTGAAGGATTTGGGAGGACCAGGGCATCCATAGGTGTCCCTCTTGTGAGTGAGTGTGATGAATGTTGGAGGATCCGAACATCCATGAATGCTCCTAACATGCTTGAGATTTATGATGAATGATGGTGGACCATGACAACCAAATATTGACCACTCATATTTTCTTCTTGACATGTGGGTGATATGGATGAATGTACCCGACGGACTAATCATGCCAAGCGATGTGATGTGCCAAGACATATGAACTCCTTTCCCAAAGATGACTTCCTTATGTGGGATGGTGGGGTGGTCTTTGAGCTTCCACTCAAAAGGGTCGAAGGGATCTAGGTAGGTGGATATAGGGTGGGTCATTTCCTCAATCCCGAGGTGTTTGTTGTCTAAGGTCAATGCTCTCATGGTGTAACCCGATTCCAGGAAGGGAGGAGTTTGGGTCAACATGGGTGGTATGGGTAGGGTGAGGTGAGTGGTGAATAGGGGGAGAGGGTCACATGGAGATTTAGGCTCCCATAGAAAAGGGTCAAAGGGATCATGGTAAGGGTCACCTAGGTAGGGGTACTCCGTGTTCTTAAGGACCTCAAATGGTGAGTCATCCTCCTCCAAGATAATTGGGCCAAGGTTGCTAATGGGTTGGCCAATCAAAGCACTTGGGATCTCAATGGTTGGGGAGTAGACTATGATAGGTTCTTCCTCCATGGGAAGAAGGAGGATGATCTCACTAGTAACTTGGCCATTAGTATAGATGGAAGTGATGGAGCCAATTGTGGGATATGCTAGGCTAATGGTGTTAGTTTCGGGCGGCCTCATGGCTAGCATATTGGTCAAGTGCATTTGCCCATGTAGGTAGTTCACTAAGTCTCCCAAATCTTCCACACAATAGGAAGTTTGATAAGTGACATGTGGCTGAATGGGAATGATTTGAGATTGATATCCCATAGGTAGGTGGCATGGTTGTGAACTAGGAATGGTGAGACTTTTCTTGAGCCATTGGAGTATGGACTTATCTATGGTGAGGTTGGGTGTCTCTAGAGGATCTAGGCTAGGGGTGTGTGAGTTGTTTGGCCTTTGGATTTCCTCTATGTTGGGAGGTGGATCCGGAGGGGCATCTTTTTCCACTTGGGTGGGTGTGGGGGTTGCAACTTCTATTGCTAATGGAGTAGGGGGATCTATGGTGGGTGGTTTGGTGATAGCTAGCGTATGACACTCCCGGGGTGGTGAATAAGCATGGGCTTGGGTTGGGCTAGGAAGGGGAAGTAGAGGAGGCCTAGGTTGGGGAAAGATTGGTGTAGGAAGTGGGAGGTGGGTTGGGTGAGGGGTTTTGGGTTTTGGGGTGGTGGCCATTATGGGCCTTGGTGGAGGGGTGGACATGGTGTCCACATGGTTTTTAATGGTGAGGGTTGGATGAGTGGTGGTCACCATGGAGGGAATTGGGTCGGTTAGGGGTCTCTTGCCCTTGGGATCATTTGGGGTGGAAGTGGGGGCTAAAGGGGCTTGACTAGTGTAGGTTAGGGAAGGGGGTTTTGGTTGGGGTGTGGGGGACCTCATGGGGTTAGGTGGGGAGGTGGAGGTCTTAGGTACTTGGGTTTTAGTGATAAGGGTTTGGACGGGTGGGGTGGGAGGAGTGGGAGTGCTCCTTGGGTTTTGGTGATCCGAGTGAGAAGGGGACACATATCTAGCCCTTAGTTGATCCTTCATGTCCTCCCATGTGGTGAGGGGAGCTTCCCGTCTAATTATCCTTAAGCCCTCAATTTTACACCAATGAGTTTGAGCCCTTTTGGTTAGTTGCATTTTGGCAACCCATGCTTTTTCATCCTTGGAAATATGATACCAATTGAAGTATTGGTCCATTGTAGCTTCCCAATCTAAATATTTGCTAGGAGAGGTCCCATCAAAGGTGGGAAGTGGGAAAGGGGCCATCCTATCGTCCGTCCTTGGGGCGGGCCTATTTTTTCCAAGTTGGTCGAGTCGGCCCGATATGTTATCAAGCCGCTCATTGGCATAGGTCAAGGCTTTCATGAAGTAGTTGATATGGCCCGGGAAGTTATGGGTGTTAGTGGTAGGCATCTTTTGGTGACTTGGACTTATGGAGTGGGCCGATTGGTAAGGTCGATATGAGGTGGCCATATTAGGGGACAAGAGTGATGCATTTGAAGACTCTAAATGCTTAGACATGCCCTAGGACCAACTTGATAGAGACAAGTTGTGAACTTGCTCTGATACCACTTGATGTGACACCGAACCTTGGACCTATTTTCAAGCATTCAAGTTGAGCAGCGGACTCACACTAGCGAACTCACCCGTTTGGTGCACACTTGTGCCCGTTGGCAACTAAGCGATGTGGGAGAGGGTCCGAGGCGGGACCATGAAGCTCCAATGGTTGGCTAGCTTGTGGAGAACCCCAAGTGGGCCTAGGATGCCCAAACCATGGGCGGCCAGCACACCAAGGGTGTGGGTTTAGTGGGTTCACTCTCAACTCGCCCGCGGTGGTCACTCACGGAACTAGCAAGTTGGGCCGAGCTCTCACTCTCCGTCCGACGCAGTACTAGCAATAATACTAAGCTAAGCAAGTGATTAAACCAAGCAAGAGAGGGACTGAGGCTCACCTAGCCGGCGTGAAGACGCCGACTCCGGCCGGAGACGAGGGCGAGCCGGGAGGCGAGGGTATACACCCGATCGCCGCGGCGATGTAGCTTGAACCTGAAATTGAAAGAATTACACCACTACACCTCACGCAGGAGGGATGAACTTGGGGTGGGGATTATTCTTATTACATTCAAAACTACCTCCACGCAGGGAGGGGCCTTCAGCCGGCCAAGCGGGGTGGGGTTTTATGCAAAGGAAAAGCCGATCTTCCGAGTCCGCCGGTTCTGCCAATCTGCAGGTCTGCAGGATAGGGTGTCGCTGTTGACACTGCCACGGGCTCCACGGGGCTCCAAACTTGACGAAACCACTGCCAAAAGTTCCTCAGCTGACAGGGGATGAAGCTTGAATTTTTGGGGAAGCTTTGAGTCTCGGGGCTGACTGCACCGGCGACTGGAACAGGACACCACCGTCTGGTCTCTGGCTGGTATCGGGCTGAAGCAGTAGGTTGCAGAAGTCACTGTGGGCTCTCCCGGACTCCGATTGGAATGAAACTAGCGGTGACGCGAACTTGGTCGGAGTAGCTTCGAGCAGGAGTTGACGGGGATGCAATCCGATGTCAGTGGAGAGAGGAGTGACCGGAGAAATGAAGACTGATCTAACCTGGGACCACAGGGGCAGTCTGCCCTCTCCGACGAAGAAAATTGGAACAGAGGGTTCCAGAGGTCGATTGAGTCCCTTCTTCTTGGAGGTGGCAGCTAGCTGGAAGTAGTTTCTCCCCTCCAAAAATGGCGCTCAGAGCCTTCACGAGCTGGCTGTGGCAGAGTCTGGAACCGGGATGGTTGGTTCTGCCTCTGTCTGGTGCAGAACCATGTGACTGGATGCAGGGGGTGCCACGATTGCTACCGAGCTCTGATTGAGGCGAGACTTGAACCGTTGGAACCGTGGTCAAGTCTTCTTTCTTTCGGACTTGACGGCGATGTCGGCAGATGTTGGAGTATACCGGGACGAACAGATGAGCAGAGGGATGTCGGTTCTGGCTCCTGAAAACTGACCTGATGCCTTGGAGTAGAAAATTCGTAACTTCTGATGCCGATATCCAAATGCAGCTCTGCTTCTTGAGGATTAAAGAGGACTTGAGAGGGAAGATTTCTTCTGAAGAACACTTGATCTGAATCCCAAAGGGTTTGCCGTGGTTGAGCTTCCAATCACGTTCTAGTTCCTTGCCTGGGGTCTCCTGCGCAGTCGAGGGAGAATGGATGCTGCGGACTGCTCGGAGCTCGGATGCTGACGAAACCGCCTCGCCTGGAAAGCTCTCTGGAAGACCTTTCCAGAGATGTAGGCCTTGCTACTTGAATCTTCAAGTAACGGTCGTGGCTGCTTCTGCAACTCGTTGTAGTTCTGCTGCCTGAAACAGAGATAGAATGAGGAGATGTGCAAGGGGAGAGCAAGGGAGAGGGGGGGTGAACTTGGTTTGACCAAGGGGAGGTGGGGGACGAATTTGGGAGCTTGGGGGTGGGGGAGATGGAGGGGCACAGCCCTAGGGAGAGGGAAATTCGAATTTGGGCTTTGGGAGGGGTTAATTCAGCCTTGGGAAGGTGGTGGGGTGCTTTGGAAAGTGGAAAGGTGCCTAGGAGAAGGGGTTTCCACCTAGGGGTTGGAGGGGGAGTTGAATGAGTGCATGGGGAAGGGGAAGGGGCCTTAATGAGGGGTGAATGGGGAGGAGAGAGAGTGAATTTCGAAATTGGGGTGGGGAGGAGAGAGAGAGAGGGGGTACAACCCACTTAGAGAGAGTGATAGTAAGAGAGAGAGAGAGAGAGGGAGATATTGAGAGGGAGATGGCAAATGCTTTTCAATATTCATCAAAAGTTGTTACAAATGAGAGAGGGGTGGGGTATTTATAGACTCCATAATTTTCCTAAGACCAAACTGACCCTGACAAACTAACTAAAGACCACACAGTCCAAGGGAGGGGCGCCCCTGGGCCTAGCCCAATGGATTGGGCCCATTAACCTATCTAACCAACATAATGACTCAATACTTAGGAAAATGACTCAACTACCTAGGTACATGACTCAAAATAAAGGGAAAATTACATGATAATGACTCAAAGAAAATGTGAAGATTACATGACTAGTCTCAAAAATACATGACAAATATAATGGTGCTTGCCGTCGAACAATCCGAGTCTGGAAAAAGAGTGGAGGGACAAGGGATGCCCTCATCACAGCTCCTGGATGGCTTTTATCTTCAGGGGGTCGATCTCGATCCCTCTGTGCCGGACAATAAAGCCAAGGAATTTCCCGCTGGACACGCCAAAGGCGCACTTCATGGGATTCATTTTCAGCCCGTACTGCCGGAGCCTTTGGAAGACGGCCCTGAGGTCGCTCAGGTGCTCGTCTCTTTTCTTCGTCTTGACGACCAGATCATCAATGTAGCACTCGACCTTGCCGTATAGCAGCTCGTCGAAGATCTTGGTCATCGCCCGCTGATATGTGGCACCGGCATTCTTGAGGCTGAAGGGCATCCTCTTGTAGTGAAATACCCCTTTGGGTGACCGGAAAGCCGTATGGACCCGGTCGTGGTCGGCTATCCAGATTTGGTTATAGCCGGACGACCCATCCATAAAGGACAGGGCCTCGTGGCCGGTGGTTGCATCAATCATCACTTCGGTGATAGGCACCGGGAAGTCATCTTTCGGGCAGGCTCTATTCAGGTCGCGGAAGTCCACGCAAATCCTGATCTGTCCATTCTTCTTTTTCACCGGTACAATATTGGCCAGCCATGTGGTGTATTGATTTTCTGCCACGAAGCCGACGTTTATGAGCTTGTCGACCTCTTTGCAGATCTGGCTGGTTAACTCCGGCCTCATGCGCCGGGGAGGTTGCTTCACTGGTTCCATTTTGGGATCAATAGACAGGATGTGTTGAGTCACCTCGGGGCTCAGTCCGGGCATTTCTTCATAGTTCCAGGCAAAGCAATCCCGGAATTCTTGCAGCAACTTTGTGTATTGTTCTCTTTCCTGTAGAGGCATGAGAGCACTCAGAAAAGTCGGCCTGGGATTGTCTTCTGTGCCGAGGTTGATTTCAACCAATTCGTCGACTGTGGCCTGGCCGCCATTTTCAATTTCCGGCGGGGCTGGCGACAAATCCACGAAGTCTTGGTCTTCATTGTCTTCGGGCTCGAGGACGTCATCTCCCTCCCCTTGTTCATCATGACTGGGCATAGAGGTTGCATTTGCCTCGCAGTCCCCCAGGGCCGTAGCCGCCGGGTACGTAAGGTCCGCAGGTTCAGGAGGGCATAAGTGCATCTCGGGCGCTTCTGTGTATTCGTCATAGACCGCTCCTGCAGAAGCTGGGGTAGCCGCATCTTCGGGCGCCCGGCATCGGATGGACACAGTGTAGGCTCCTGCCCTGGGGCTGTCTGCCACATGGGGGCGTGGCGGGGCTACCACGTAGTCCCCCATTCTAAGCTCATCCCTGTCGATGAGGCTTTGAGCAAGGTCTTTGAAGACATAGCAGTCTTCAATGGCGTGGCCCAGTATTTGGTGGTAAGGGCAAAACAGTGGATTCCCGCTTCTTCGGGTGTCCTGCGGCCTCTTGGACCGTGGAAGGGAGACCTTGCCGTAATGGCAAGCCCAGTCGAAGATGCCCCGGGTCTTCTCTCTCGGAAAGGAATAAGGCTTCTGCAGCTTCTCTTGGAGTGTCAGCCCTTGCCTGGTTGGCCGCTCGATCAGCGGGCTTGCCATGTCTCTCATTTCCCGCCTTGTCAAGGCGGGGGTGTTGGGACTGGTGCCTCGGGGCCGAGGCATCCGGCCACCCCATGGGGGAAGAGATCCTTGGATCAGGTCGGCGACTAGCGAGGTTAACTCGGCCAGTCGTGCTTTTAGCATCTTGATCTCCCGTTGCTGCCTATGGTACAAGGCATACATGACGGGGTCGTATCGAGGGGAACTCGGGGCATGGCCCATGCTACTGCTCCTTGCTTCGCCGGCCGGCCGGGGTGGAGACGCCTCGCTGGCGTGCCCTCTCGAGGTCGACACTTCGGAAAAGGAGGGGGTCTTCTCCATATAGCGGCGGCTGGGAGGCTTCCACAGGAATACTTCTTCGTCTTGTGCCTCTTCGGCCGAGGCCCCGGGACATGTGTCTCGGTGGGTTTCCAGCGAATCTGCAGCTTCTGCGGGGTCGTCGCCGGGCCATGCTGAGACCGATATGACATCAGTCTCGTAGTAATCTTCTAGTGAAAAGCCCAGACCGGGGTGCTTGGTGATTTTCAGCAACCGTCGATCCAGGTTTGGTGGGTTCCACATTCTTTCAAACATTTCCTTCCGGCTGGAGGGCTGGTAGGGAGGAATCTTCTGCTTTCTGACCATTCTGGCTGCCTGGTCAGTCATGTGGGGAAGTCCCGTGATGGGGACGTGCGGGTCATGTAACTCGTCAGGGAACCGGCAATCATCGTCTTCCCTGACCGGCTTTTCCCCGGCCACATAGAAAATAGTGGGCGGCCCCTCAGAGTTAGGCACCTCGAAGGTTTTCAGTCGTTCAGCTGCTTGGGATTCTATCTCTGCTATCGGCTTGACGATCCCTGGCGGGACCCTGACATCTTCTAGCAGGTCTTCGAGGCAGGGTGCCCCCGGTGTGGGGTAGATGGCGAGAGGGGCTGCCCTGAATACCCCTTCTTCTTGTGCAATAAATGGTACATGCGGGGGAGCTACATAGCCTGGGGGCGGCGGAGGAAACCAGCCCCCTGATTCCATTTTCTTCTTGCCCTTGTCTTGGATGACTTGAGGAGCTTGCTTCGCCTTCTCCAAGTACAGATTAGCATCTGACAAGTGACACTCGAACACCTCGAACGGGTGGAGGTCGGCGAAGATTCTGACTTCCTTTCCCTCACAGGGGTACTTGATGCATTGATGCAGGGTGGAGGGCACCACTCTGTTCTGGTGTAGCCAAGGCCGGCCAAGCAACGCCTTGTAGGAAGTGCTGGAGTTGATGACGTGGAACTGGACCTTGGTGGTGAAGTCATCAAAGGTCAAGTTGAACTCTGCGACCCCCATAGGAACTTCACATTTCTGGTTAAAGCCGGCAATCTTGACATTTTTAACTTCGACCAGATGTACGTCAAAGTAGTGCTTCTGGTATACCCGGTACGGGAGTATATTCACCGCTGCCCCTGGGTCGATCAAGACCCTGTTGATAGGCTGGCCGTTCAGCTGCCCTTTCATGTAGAGGGGCCTGTTATGGCTGCAAGTCGGTAGGAGCATGTCATCTTCTGTGAAAGCCACTGCTACTTCAGGTGGTATTTCTGCCAAACAGGCTTCAAGATGTGCTGGCGTCTGGAGTGCGGTGATGATGGCTTGCCGTGTTTCTTCATTCAAGGACAGCATTTCCCACACTGTAAACCGGGTCGAGATTTTCTTGAGATGTCTGACTATCCGCTTGGCCGCCCGTACCTTGAGCAGTTTCATCTCTTCGGGCTTGCTGCGCCTGCCTTCATCCTGGAATTGGGGTGCCGGATCAGGGGATGCCTGTTTTGTGGGTTCTGCTGCAGCTTGTTGAGCCGGCGGGGTCGGTCGGGCCTCTTCCGCTGCCCGCATGAATTCGGCGAGGTTTGGGGTGCCACTGAATTCTTCCTCTGGCTGGAGAGGAGTTGCCGCTGGTAAAGCTTGGGGAATGCTTGCTTCACTGGTCGCAGCGGACCCCTGGGGGTGCACCCGCCTTCCTGCTCGGGCGGACAGGAACTCGGCGAATGACGGGGTGCTTTGACTCTTGGTGCCTCCGGGGTAGAGGTCTGATGGAGGAGGGATCTCGGTGCCTCGGACCTCGGGCTCGGGAACCTGGTATGGTCGTTCCCCCCTGAGCATGATGTTGAGGTTGTCCTGAGGAGGGCGCCCCCATTTCCTTCCGGACCTGGTGGCGTGTTGGGAGGTGGACGCCTCAGCTTGATTCACCTCTGCCGGCTCATGGGGTGGCTCTCCTTCTTTCTCTTCCAGGGAGAGAGCGGTGTCGAACAGCGCCGAGAGGGTATTGCAGGCGAAGACGACCTCCTTCTTCTTCTTGCCCCTGGGTCTTCTCTTCTTCTTCTTCTTGCCTGCTGCAGCGGGTGGCTGCTCTTGAGGAGGTTCACCCCACAGGGGAGGCTCTTTGTCTGCATCAGCTTCTGTTCCCGGAGCCAGCTCGAGTGATTCGAACTCCGTCCAGGGGACATACTCCTTCAGCTCCACAGGCTGGATTTCGGGCTGTTCATAATCTTCGAGCCCATCAATAATAGCCTGGAGTCTTTCAACCGCCGGGCTAGTCTTCTTGTGCATCCGCAGCGGGGCAGAGCTCTTCCTGTTGTGAGTGGGCCGCCTCATGACCAGCCGGGGGGCCGTGTCGTGGCAAACAGGGTTTATCGGGGGCGGTGCAGGCAGGGGCGCTGCTACCCTCGAGTGAATTCCTGGGGTAGGTCGAGAGGCGCGCGCCTTTCTGGTTTTTCCGGGTGCAGTCTGCCACCCTTCTTGGTCTTGAGCTGGGGCCATGATAAAGGTTTCATAAGTGGCACGGGCACAGGCCTTCGCCCATTCTTCTGGCAGCTCCTGATATAGCGAGATCATACTGACGGAGGAGGCTATACTGGGCAGCTCGTGTGGCTGCGGGGGGTCTACTTTATGCTCCCCCATGTCCAGCTCCCCGTCCCTGATTAAGGACTCAATAACATCCTTGAAGACGTAGCAATCTTCAATAGTATGCCCGAGCACCCGGTGGTACAGACAGAAGCGCGGGTCATCTTTCTTCTTTGAGTCGCCAGGCCTTTTCGGCTCTGGCAATGTGATCTTATTGTAGCTGGTTGCCCACTCAAACAGGAGCTTGGACTTGTCCCGGGAGAAGGAATACAACTTGTTTCTCATCTTCTCTCTTAGTGAGGGGCCTTCTCGCCGTTCTATGGTTCTGGGCGGCGGAGGGTTAGCTGCTCCCTTGGCTTTCTCCTTCTGCTTTTCGAAAGCCTGGAAGTCTAGTGCATGCACCTCCGGGGGAGCCGGCTTCTTCTCCGCCTGTCTGGCCCTCTGGCTTGACATGGCCGGGGTGGAGGAGTATCGGGCCAAGAATGCCTCGATCTCTGCTACCACATTATTCAGACGGTCAAATGTCTTGACCTCGGTGCCGATCATTCTTTCTAGGATTTCCTTCTTTAAGTTTTGCTTGCAAATCTGAACTGCGTCCTCCTGATGCGGGGGGCGTTTGCACCTCATACTAAGGTTCCTCCACCTTTTGATGTAGTCGAGGGCCGACTCATCATTCTTCTGTCTTGTGGCGTAGAGTTCAGTCATGGTAACTTCTCTCTCGGCCACGTAGAATCTTTCTTTGAACTTCTTCTGCATGTCGGGCCAATCGGCCACCGACCCGGGTGGCAAGCCGGAGTACCATTCAAAGGCAAGCCCGGTGAGTGTTGAGCCGAAGAACTTCAGGAGGTAGGCTTCATCAGCAGCCAAGTCTCCCATGACGTTCACATAATAGGCAATATGTTCTCTGGGAGATCCTTGCCCATTGAACTTTTCAAATTTCGGCGGCTTGGTGACGCCAGCCGGCAACTTCCTGGCAGCATAATGAGCCGGGTAGGGTACTCGGTAGACGTCGAAAGGCGTCCGATCCCCATCGCCCCTCTCGGCCAACTTCATGTCTATCATCTGCTCGAGCATCAACCGGCTGACTGCCGCCGGGTCGACTGGGCTCGGGTAGAAATGAGCGGGCTGTGCGCTCGGGGTGGCTACCACGGTCGCTCGGAGGGCCATGGGGGACCCTTGTGAAGGCGGAGCCTGTGGCGGGGTCACCCCTGTGCAATGTGCTTGTTGCGGGGGCGTGCCCCCGAGGGGATCGAGGGTTGCCGGAAGGACCGCCTCGGAAGACTGCCCCCTGTCCCCGGGTACCTCGGGTATGACCCCGGTCTGCCAGGACGTTGGGGGTGGCGTGTTCCGCTCATTCAACTGCTTTTTAAGTGATTCGATTTCCTGCTGGAATCGTTGCATCATGAGCAGCATTGCTGGGTCAGCTGTGGGGAGACTGGGCATGCCCCCCATCTCTTCGGCCGGGGCGTCCTCGCATGATGTCGAGGGTCCGCCACTCGTGTCGCCGGTGGTGACTACATTGGCCGTGAGGGCCGTGAGGGGTTCCTCAGGTGGGGCCCCTTCGACTCTTGTGGGTGTCGCGCCGCCTGCCGCTCTTCTTCTTCTGGTAAGGGGTCCCGGCCTGGCGGCTATTCTAGCCAACTCTTCCGGGTCGGTGGGTAAGGCCCCATACCGACCATGAACTCCTGCCATATTGCAGGTGAATGTCTGCCATTTCTTATTCTTATTTTTTCTCGACGCCCTCCGGGACGGTCCTCCTAGGAATGTCAGCCTGTCGAAGACCGACCGTCGGGGCGGCGCTTCCTCCCGTACAGGGGACTGGCGCGGCTCTTCCGGGCTGGCCCTCGACTCCATGCTAGGTGCGGGCTCCCCCCTTTCTTCCTGGGAGGCGGAGGCCATTGCCCCCAGTAGTCTCTGGCGGCCAGCGGGGGTGCTACCCGGGCCTCGGAGGTAATTTCTCATGGCCTGCTCGATCCCTTCCCACTCCTGGTCTGGAAGAGCAAGCTGTGGTTGCATATCGGTGACAACGACAGGAGGGGAGTAGGCCGTGAGAGCCGGGCGGGCGGCATTGTGCCGGCGCCCTCGGCGACGGCGATGAACATCCTCGGACGGCACCAGGATGACAGGTGCCGGTCGGAGAGTGGGGGTCACTACCTCAGCCCTGTCATGGCGTCGGGCCCTCCTGGGGCGGAAGATGCTGGGCCCTGCCTGGGCGGGTGCGTCGGGCTGGGTCTCCTTAGGCACCCAGACTTGCTTCAGTTTAGCCGGCCTGTGACCCGGCGTCCTCTTTGGTGCTACGACCGGGGCTGTGGGCCTCGTCTTCTCCTTCAGCTTAGCCAGTCCTTCAAAGGAGTTGCGGACTGGAACGGTTGGGATGATGCGGTCCGGTGTCACCTGGGACCTCTGCCCGTCTAGGCGGACTCAGAGGGCCCCAACCGTCATGGACTTCCCGGAGTTGGAGGCGCGACGCCCTGATCCGGCGCTGGTGTTGCTTCTCCGGAGCCTTCTCCGGTGGGATGTCGACCCTTGGTGGAACGGGCCGGTAGTTTGGTGCACGTGGTGCACGTTGCAGCTGAGCGTCGTTGTGTGGACGCTATTGTTGTCTTCGGCCATAGCTCGGCCGGCGGCAGCTTCGACGGCTCCCGGAGCGGGAGCGTTGGTTTGAGGCTCCTCGGGCGTTTCCACGTCGAGGATCTGGACGAAGGCTACCCCCAGGAAGTTGGGGAAACCCACGGTGGGAGGGAAGCTCCCGAAAGTGAGGGGTACCGCCAGGTAGCCACCTCGCACGTGATTCTCCACAACCTCAGGGCTGCAGATGACACCCATTGTCGGCTCCATGATGCCTCTCTCTTTACTTTTCTGCATTTAAGAAGATAACGCAGTTAGTATTACAAGAAGGGGGCTGTGGGGCCCCTAATTTCGGCAAAGAGATGAAGGGTGGATGGGTCCCACCGGGCGTGCCAGAGTTGTGGACGCACTTTCCGTTAAACTGTTGTTCCGGTTCGTCTGTTGGTTTTATTAAGTGCGTGGGCGTGCCAGTCACCGGAGATGAGTTGTGGACGCACTTTCCGTTAAACTGTTGTTCCGGTTCGTCTGTTGGTTTTATTAAGTGCGTGGGCGTGCCAGTCACCGGAGTGACAATTTATTCGGGCTCCGGAGAGCCCATGGTGCGCTCGATCTGACTTCGTCAGACGATTGTGTGGTTCGTGTCGGGACCGAATCCCGTCGCGCCATGAAGGTCACGACGTCATTTACATCCCTCATACGAGGGAATACCCTTGATTAATTGCCGAAATTAGAGGCCCCGCGGCCGAAAGGAGTAACACTAATTATACGAGAGAGATAGGGATGGGTCACACTGAAAGTTGTATTAAGGCCATAAACTGTCGGCCGTGTTGGCCACTCGTAGACCTTTTGTATTCGGACACAAGTCCGTGGCATCGTCATAATGAGAAAACCGAGGTAGATCCCTCCAAATGTCTGCCGAGCATATGGCAATTTCAATGAGGATTCGGAAGGTATCCGGAAAGAGAAAACAAATCCGGTCCGATTAGGATGTCGGCCCGAGGCTAGATCAAAGCCCGGCCATATTGGGGGAATTCCCGAGACTCGGGCTCGACCTAAAGGGGCAACGTTGTTGTTCCTTTTGCCCCGGGTCCCGGGGAGAGAGCGGGCTGCGGCGTGGGCATTAGCGTCTTTTATCTAGAGCTTTCTAGGTTATACCTTCTGGGATTTCTGATTTGATGTTTACTATTTATTCGTGCCTTTGTCCGGGATGATTTCTCTTCTTCTATGCATGATTATTCTTATTATTATCATTGGTTTGTTATTTATTTTTTTATTACCCCTCCCGCCTCTTTTATTATGATCAATATTGCACATTTGGAGTCCTTCAATTAGCGTGATTTTTATTGATTTATTTGCTATTGTTGATGCCCTTATCGTGATGTATATATGCATGCATGTAGTGTGCCGGCGAAGGAGAGACGGGAGTGTACCGCTGGGTATTGGGTGTACCGCTGGGTGGCGAAGGGGTGTACCGGTGAGGGCTGCAAAGGGCGTACCGCTGGAGGCCAAAGGGGCGTACCGCTGGAGAGTGTGTCGGTGAAGGAGGGGGAGTGATATAAAGTCTATACGTTCCCCAGGCTCGAAGTCTATACGTTGCCAAGCCCAAAGTCCGTACACTGGAGCAGAGTGGAGCAAAGTCTACGCGTTGCAATTTGGATTCTGTACGTCGACTGGCCCGGAGTCTGTACACTGGCCAAGTCTATACATCGGAGTGTGAAGTCTATACACTGCCCAAGTCTATACGCTGGATAAGTCTATACATTGGGGGTGTGAAGTCTATACACTGCCTAAGTCTATACACTGGCCATCATGAAGTCTGTACGTTGGGATATGAAGTCTATACGCTGGATGCTCAAAGTCTATACATTGCCCAGCATAAAGTCTGTACGTCGGTGTGTGAAGTCTATACACTACCCAAAGTCTATACACTGGTTATCATGAAGTCTGTACGTTGGCTGGCTCAAGTCTATACGCTGGATAAGTCTATACATTGGAGTGTGAAGTCTATACACTGCCCAAGTCTATACACTGGCCACCATGAAGTCTGTACGTTGGCCAAGTCTATACAGTGGCTGAGGGTGTACCGGCGAAGGGAAGGAGTGTACCGCTGAAAGGGCCAGGAGGAGTGTGCCGCTGGGGGGCTCAGGGGGGGTGTGCCGCCGAAGGGTTGAAAGGGGGAGTGTACCGCTGAAGGGTTGAAAGGGGTGTACCGCTGAAGGCCAAGGGAGCGTGCCGCTGAAGGCCAATGAGGGCGTGCCGCTGAGGGCCAAAGGGGCGTACCGCTGAAGGTCAATGGGGCGTGAGGGTGGAGGCTCGATCAGCTTTTTGATTATTTATTTTAAGGCTTTTCTTTTCTTCTTATCTTAACTTTCGTGTGGTTTTATATAAAACTCCTCTCGTGTTTTGTTCTCTTTGTTCGGTTCGATCTCTTTTCTTGTGGGTCGGAGGCTCGGGCTGCCGGGTGGTTAGTTAGCTCGGTTCAGTTCTCGTCGTGATGCCGGCAGTGGTTTGATGAGTTGGAAGTTTTCGTCAGTTATCTTGCTTGTTTGTTGCCTCCTTTTGCCTCTTTTAATTGTTTATTAGTTTCTCACAAAAATTCGGCAACATTTCCCCTTGACCCGGGGCGTAAGGGAGATACAGGGAACGCGCCCACATGACGTGGCGGAACCCGACAACTGGAGGTGGGCCCCCGGGGGGGGGGGGGGCAACACCTTTATAGAGACTCGGAAAACGCGAAGGAGAACGACAGACCGAAGACATCTAAGGGACCTGGACTGGGACTGGACAAGGAGTAAGCTGAGGGACTGAAGGGCGTGCCGCTGAGGGCTGAACAGGGGGTGTGCCGCTGAGGGCTGAACAGGGGGTGTGCCGCTGAAGGCTGAACAGGGTGTGCCGCTGAAGGCTGAACAGGGTGTGCCGTTGGAGGCTGAACAGGGTGTGCCGCTGAAGGCCAAGGGTGGGCGCACCGCTGAAGGCTGATCTGGGCGTGCGGCTGAGGGCTGATCTGGGCGTGCCGCTGAGGGCTGGAAAGGTGTGCCGGCCAAAGGCCGGAAAGGTGCACCGCTGAGAGGCTTAAAAGGGGTGTTAGCAACTGGGGGGGGTACTTGGTGGCTGTTCAGGAAAAGAGGAATAAAGATGGGGGGATTTCAAGGCCGGGAGTGGCCCATTAGTAACTGGGTGGTTGGGAGGAAAGAAGGGTACCTCCCCTTCTCCTCAAGCTCGGGAACACGGTAGATGGCCATAGAAGGGAATGAGTGAGGAGCTCACGGAGCCAAGGCCAACAGAAGGGGGAAACCTACATCGACGTGGAGGACCCTAAAGACGCCGGAGGAATAAGGAGACAGAGGGAGGAACGGATTGTCCGTCAAAAAAAAGCCCGCAAAGCCTAGCCTAAAACATCGAAGATCGAAAAGAAACCCGGAGAGGGTGGTTTTCATTCATGAGAATCAAGAGGGCGAGGCCCTTCATACATATGGCAAAAGCAAACTCCCCAAATGGGGCCATGGACAAGAGTAAGAAAGACCAAGAACGCCAGGAGGAATGGGATACAAGAGGGAAGAAGACATCCGGGCCTAAGACATCGGCCGCTATCCCCAACCCTTTCCCCCAATACAACAAGCTCTCTCTCTCTTACTCTTGTTTCTTCCCGGTGGCCGTCGGACGGAGCTCAGGCCGGGAGGGCCTCTTCTTCTCTTCTTTCTCCGGTGTGTGTTGTGTGTCTCCCCGTCTGTCTCCGTGCGTCTGCCTCCTCCTTCGCCCTCCTTCTTCTTCCGTTCTCCTCTTCCTCTGCCTCTCTCCGTCCTGTTTTCTCTGTGGAAGACGGGCGTCTTTTATACCCTCAGCAGCGGGGAGCCCTCGAGCATGGCTGTCGAGTGCGGGAAGCAGCCCGTGATGATGGGGTTTGACTCCCCTCCATCCTGGCTGTCAGTGGGGTAGCCTGCGTGGCCCAACGATCGGCTGCCACCTCAGACGGCTCCACTGCGCGCCAAGGATGCGTAGGGCGTGGGCCTCACGTCGCCCGTTGAAAGAACTTCACCGCTGTGCCGCTGAAGAGCCAAAAAGGCCTGCCGCTGAAGCCTTTGTAAGCTGTACCGCTGAAGACCCCTTTGGGCGTGCCGTTGAAGGCCCCAAAGGCCGTACCGCTGAAGCCTCAAAGGGCTGTGCCGCTGAAGGGCCTGCAGGACGTGCCGCTGAAGCCCCTGCAGGGCGTGCCGTTGAACACCCAGAGGGGGCGTGCCGGTGAAGCCACCTGGGGGCGTACCGTTGAAGGTCCCCCCTTGGGGTGTGCCGGTGAACCCCCATAGGGGTGTGCCGGCGAAGGCCGCGGCAGGGTGTGCCGCTGAAGGCTTTCCAGGGCGTGCCGCTGGAGGCCCTTTGGGGTGTGCCGGTGAACCCACCCGGGGGCATGCCGCTGAGCCCCAGGGAGTGTGCCGCTGAACACCCTTGGGCTGTGCCGCTGAGCACCCCCGGGGGGGGTGTGTATTTGGGGCCCGTTCTGAGCCCGTCGCGGACACGGACTGTGGGGCCTTTTGTGCTTGATTTCTCCGGGGTTTCTTCACTCGGCGCCGTTGTTGATGCTGGGCCGAACATGACACTTGGATGTGCAATTTTCAGTGTCCACAATAGGCCAGTCTTGTTATCTGAGCATTCAAATGCTCGGCCTTGGAATATCTGAAGATGTCGGCCTGTCTGGCACAGGCCCTCAATCTTCTTGGGACGGCAACCATGGCTGGTTCACACATTCCCGCATCGTCATTCCGGCAGCAGTTGGTAGCAACATCATGGTTCTTTCTCTGCCATCTTCTGCCCCCGGCCCTGGGGTGGGTGACAGCAAGGTCTTCTTTCTTCTCAAGTCTCCTACCCCTCATCATGGGGCGAGCAACAGTCAGTTCTCTTTCTCTATCATTTCTTTCATCTCTCCTACCCCAGGCTCTGGGGTGAGCAGCAATAGCATTTCCTGTTTCTTTTCCCTCTCTTCTTTGGCTTCCCGCCCTGAAGCGGGCAACAGCATCATTGGTAGCCTTCTCCTCATCCTGAGCTGGAGCCCAGCTCTGCATCTTCTTCGGTCGCCAGACCTGTTTGTATTTTGCTGGCTTGGGCGCCAGCGGCTTCCTCCCATCGGTCTCCCAGTTGGCATGCCTGGTGACCAGAGTTTGGAATCTATTGGTAGTGGGCACTTGCGGGACGATCACGTCCGGGTTGACCGCCCTCGGGCAACCGTTCAGGTTCGCCCGGACACCCCCGATCATCATTGTCTTTCCGGAGTTGGAAAGACGGCGTTCAACAGCAACATACCGGCTCCTCCGGTTAGTTCTCTTCCCCTTTTGAGTAGCAGCGGGGACCATGTCCCTTTTCTGGACGTGGTGGACATAGAAGGCGACGGCCGTGGGGGCCGTCTTCTCTGGCAAGCTGTCCTTCTGGACAGTGGTCTTCACTGGGGCACTCGCAGTAGTGCCTTGCTCATTGTTATCGACCTTCAGAAGGTCGGTGTAGACGACGCCCAAGCAGTTGGGCAGCCCGACAGCTGGGGGAAACGAGCCGAACGCCAGTGGTACCGCCAGGTATCCCTCCTGGACATGCATGTCCACCGGTTGTTTGCCGAAGCAAACGGACATGATTCCAGCTGTCATTGTAGATTCCTGAAAATAAGGAAAGTACACAGAATCAGAAGTTTCAGGGGGGCCCGCCGGGCCTACTACTTTAGCGTAAAGATGAAGGGAGACTAAGTCCCACCGGGCGTGCCAGACTTGTGGACACGTAATTTTTTATTTTATTTATTTTTGTTTATTTATTATTTACTAGTTTATTTATTTATTTATTTGTTTATTGGCGTGCCAGTCACATGCGTGACGATTTCATTGTGCGCTCGATCTGACTTGGTCAGTCGATTGTGAAGTCCGAGTCGGGACCTGGAGTCCGTCATACCATGAACGCTATGACGTTAATTACGCCCTTCTAGGGAAGGACAACCCTTGATTAAACGCTAAAGTAGGAGGCCTCGAGAGGCAAACAGATATTCACATGCTTAATTTTAAACTTCCTACCAGGGCCAGGGAGGCGGGTAAGATAATAACATTGACCGCAGAAACAGACTAGATCGTGTGATTGGCGGTTCAAAACAGTTATACTTGGTGGGAACAAGGAGATAGAAGATGTCCACCACGGAAAGGCAGAGCCATGACCATGATATAGGTTTAAAGCTTCGATCGATATTTCGACAGACTTTCCTCTTAATCTGGGTTACGCCCAGGGGAAATAGGCTATCACCCACGGAATGCCGGGATGAAAGCCGAGAGAAAGAGAGAGGTCAAACCTCCTGACCTATATATATATCAGCCATGGGGCAATGTTTGATATTCCCTTAGGGAAGCCGGTGGAACTCATGCAGTGACAGAGCCCTCCCGAGCTAAAGGGGTTACTCATAAATCCGACGCGGGACGGTGGAACATGGGGATTATGACTCCCCTTCAATTTTATCCCCGGGACATATCGGGTGATCCATAGATATCCCTTTGTGGGTTCGTTCTGGGTGTCGGAATTCATTGGGTGGTAGATCGGGCTCTCGGCACACTCTGAATGGACACAGGTTCTCGGCACGACCCAAAAATGGGAAGGCCAGGGCTTCCGGCGCCAAAAACAAGAAGGCTGGGGGTTCCCGGCGCCAAGACGAGAGGGCTTGGGTTCCCAGCGCGACAAAGAGAAGCCAAAGGGGGAGCCCTTCGGCGCAGGCTTCCCGGTGCGAGGAAGAAATGCTAGAAGGGGGGGTTCTCAGCGCGCTAAGCCAAAGGGGAGAGGGCCTCCCGGCGCGGCCAAGCTGCAAGGCTCCCGGCGCGAAGGCCAGAAAGCCAAGACAGGTCTCGGCGCCTGATGGATGGCGCCGGGAGCTGTTCATCCCGTCTACTGTACGCGGGGCCGAGAGCTGTGAGGGTGCCGGGACCATAACAGAGCTTATGGTACTCTGTTTTGGATTTCATGATGATCAGGTTGAAGCAAACGGACCCTGAAGAGTCAAAAATGACTCAATTCACTGGACTTCAACCTGCTTTGGTATAGATTCCCAAGGAAGGCCGGGAACATAAAAAAGATTGGGAGGGGAACAACAGGGTATAAGGAGCCTCTGTCACCACCGATAGATAAGGTCCCGGGGACGGGTTTCATGTCATCTCTGGCATCCTGGGAGAATTTTGACAGCATCTCCCCTGGATTTAACATTTGCCAGGGAATGATAGACGATCACCCACTGAATGTCGGGGTGAAAGCCAAAAATAGAGGGGTATGGAACCCCTGGCGCCTGTGTATGCTTGGAGCAATATCTTGATATCCCTTTTGAGACCGTAGAAGCTTATGCAGTGGCAGAGCTTCCTTGGTCTGAGGGTTTATAAAAGCCGATCGGGTTCGAGAAACCGCGTAGAAAAAGGGGAGTTGCTCCCACTAGTTGTCGTCCCCGAGGTGCGTGTGACGACCCAAGGCATCCCTTGACAGAAGGTGGGATTATGTTGAGCAGCTCACAAGGTTATTTGTAGGGTTTATCAATGGTAGCAAGGGTTTTACGGCATGGATTTACAGATTGGCTAAGAAGAGGGCTTCTCGGCGCCAATGTCAAGGATGCAAAAGAATTCCCGGCATGGGCTTCCCGGTGCGCTGATAAGGTGGCCAGGGGGGTTTCTCGGCGCATGAGGATGTAGAGGGGGTTAGGTTCTCGGCGCATGAGGATGCAGAGAGGGCTCCCGGCGCGCAAGGAAGAAGGCCAAGGCGTAGGGGCTCCCGGCACGCAAAGGTAAAAGGGGGAGGCCAGAGGTTTACGGCGCATGGCTTCCCGGCGCGATGAGGCTGCAAGGGGGGCTTCTCGGCACGCTCAGCCAAAGGGGAGGAAGCCTCCTGACGCGGCCAGAGTGCAGGGCTCCCGGCGCGAAGGCCAGAAGGCCAAAACCAGGTCTCGGCGCCTGAAGGATGGCGCCGAGAGCTATTCACCAGGTTTACTGTAGGTTGAGCCGAGAGGTGTGAGGGCGCCGGGATCAGAACAGAGTTTACGGTACTCTGTTTTGGGTTTTAATGGTGGTTTGGGCTGAAACCGACGGACTCTATGGGCTCTAAGCTACTCAAGGCATCCACTCTGAGTTGTATCAGGTCTAGGATTCAAAGGAGTATTAGGTTTCGAGAGGCATCTAGGAGGCCGAAGTCTGAATGCCCTGTTCATCGCCATTATCACGCAGAGCTTGGGGACAAGCTTAATATGGTCATTCGTCACCCTGGGAACCAAGAGATAGCTGTCTCTGGCCCCATAGGCGACTTCTATGACATCAACGGAGGAAACACATACGCTTGGAACCCCGGAGTTTCTCAAGCCTCAATCATTGCACAGCGCGGCTTCATCCCAGCAGCCAAGGAATAGTCTGTTCCGGGCTCTGGGATGAGCAATAATAGTGCTACGAGGCAGAGAAAAGACACAGACGAAACTGATCATCATGCTACTGATTTACAGATAACACAAGGAAGGGCAATAGGGCTTAAGAAGAAGCAAAAATCAAGCTCAAACTATAGCCCATCATACATATATATCCATTCGTTTGATGATGCCCATCACGGGAGATACATGGTCAGAAAACCCATATGAAACACCATTCCCATACCCAAACTAATTACAGGGAGAGAGTGAGGGAAAGGGGAACAGACAGACGCAGAGATGTCTCGGCTACATTGCATGAATCAAGATAAAACTTGAAACTATTACATGAAATAGAAGAAAAGAACACAAGGGGGAGGGCGGAGCATTGACTCCTCTCCCTCCCCGGCTGCCCACCTGAAGCTTCTTCCCTTTGATCGGTCTCTTCTCTCTTTCTTTTTCAGCGGAGGAGGCTCTCTTTCTCTCTGGCTTCTCTTCTCTTTTCTTTCTTTTTGATCGATGGCCTGGCTTCCGATCCCCTTTTCTTTCAAAGGGGGTGTGTTTATATAGGTCTCATCCTTCTGTGCTCTCGGTGGAGAGCAGTCGGTGTGGCCAGCTTGCTTGCCACAGCTCCCGGCGCGTCCAGCGGCCCCTCGTTGAGGTTCCCGGCACCATTCTCAGAAGCCCAATCGGCTGGCCCATTTGGTGCTTTTAGGCCTCACACTTGCCTTGGTTTCTAAGACTTTTGAATTGACTTTCATAAGAACCGAAGGAAGCCCCTTTAATAGTGACATAACTTTGTTGAGATCATCTCGAGGTTCCATCAGTGAACAAACTGGGGTTTTATCAGTATTGCCATCTGAATGATGACGATAACACCGGACATCAGCCAGGCCTGAGATGGTCCTAGCCGGGCAATTAGTTGGTGGTGAGGATCCTCCCTCAATCCTGACTTTGTAGGCATCTTCCAGTCTTCGTTGCTGGTCTGGTCCCATCTTTATCTTTGTTCATATTTTAGCTGTCAACATGCCCTCAGCGGCACACCCCAGCTGTGCCCCAGCGGCACACCCCAGCCGTGCCCCTAGTGGCACACCCCAACCAGCCCCCAACGGCACACCCAATCTCCCCCGGCCAGTTCAGCCCGGCACACCCTAGGCATTGCTTCCCCGGTGCATTTGTGACCTGTGTCAGCATAGTGACTTCTCGTTCAGTATTTTCTTCGAGCTTTTCGAAGTTTTATCAAAGGTGCTGCTGCCTTTGGCACCCACCTCAAATTGTCGGGTTCCGCCACTCCTTGTGGGCGCGTTCCCTTTTACGCCCCTTACCATCCAGGTCAAGGGGAGATGCTGCCGAATTTTCGTCAGAACTAACATAATAGCAATCATAATAAAAGTAAAGTAATAATGCAAAAATAAGTAACAAATGAACAAAATAAACACTAATGCAATGGATTCACCGAAATAACAAACGAACTACAGAGAACCCGAATAACTGAACACTCGCCTCTTCATGACGGTCTACCAAACATAGCCACGAACATGGTCTACATGAATAAAAGAAAACCAAATCAACTCCTCACATGCGCCTCATGAACAGAGGGAACTTCCCCAACCCAGCCTCAACTGCATTGGCCTTGGCGGACCCTGCTCCTTCACCGGCACACTCGTGCCTCTTTACACGGCACACTCGTACCTCCTCCTCCGGCACACTTCATGTGCCTCTATCCGGCACTCATCCATTGCTTCCAGCGGTACACTCCCTCCATTGCTTCCAGCGGTACACTCCCCCACTGCTTCCAGCGGTACGCCCTCCACTGCTTCCAGCGGTACACTCCTCCACTGCTTCCAGCGGTACGCCCTCCCACCGCTTCCAGCGGTACACCCCAAAATCACCCTCCAGTAGTACACTCTCTGCCTCTCCACATATGTGCCAAATGCAACAAATAATAATAATACCAACGAACTCACCCAAAAAAATATACAAAAATAACAAATAATAATGATAAAAATTCAAAAAATAATAATAATAAAGGGATGATGAGTTCTGCGCCGCAGCCTCATTCTCCTCAAGACCCGGTATAAGGGGAACATCAATGCCGCCCCTCCAAGTCAGGTTTGGACCTCGGGAGCCATCCCAGTCTGGCCGTAATCCGACATTGCTCTAGGCCGATAGTTCGTCAAATCAGACCCGCTCCCATTGGGACTCGTTTCCGCTCCTTCATTGAAATTACCGTAAACTCGGCATACATTTGTACGGATTTATTTCCGTTTATGTCGCGCCTTCAATACGGACCTTTGTCCGAACATAAAGTGATCCATGAACGACCGACAAAATCTGGATGGAACGAGACGACTCTCGTCATCCCCGAACCCTACGTGTGGGAATATCAATGAGACCTTCGTGAGTCATGATTAGACCACAGGTTCGCCCTAGTCATGGTCATTCCCTGACCCACATCCTAGGCCTATAGCCAGCTATCTATGTATGCGTCCTTGTTTTAAAATCTAGTCCCGGGACATTTTCCCGCTGCCCATCGGCACCGGAAATATTAACGACGCCCGCACAAGTCTCGTTTGGACCACGGGAGGCGCCCCCAGAATGGTCCTGACTTGATCTTGCACCGGGCTGACAAACTTATTGGTTTCTGACCGCTCCAACTGGGATTTAACCGAATGTCTACCATCCCTTCGAATAATAAATCTGCCGTGCCCCGGCATACATATGCTCCGATTTTCTCCATGACGATTACGATTTCTTGAAGCCGGACGCTCGTCCGAATATCAAAATGGTCCCTTTAGTGACCGACATATTTCGAATGCTTGCTTCCCTAGACATAGGGCTTCCCGACTGATCCGAGACCGCCATCGACTTGTTTCTCTCGATATAATTTCTTGGACTTGAGGCCCTGATTCCCGGCGATTAATCAAGGGTGTTCCCCTCTCCGAGGGGATGTAAATGACGCCGTGACCTTTATGGCATGGCGGGTTTTGGTCCCGACACGAACTACACAATCTTCTGATTAGTCAGATCGAGCGCACAATAAATTGTCACTTCGTGACTGGCACGCCCACTCACTTAAGAGACGAATCAACCATCCGAATAGACTAACAGCATAATAAGCAAATTTTAGTGCGTCCACAACGTTTCGATTGGGATCCGACGCGAGTCTTTACGACTGGACCGGGTTTGCGAGTCGGGACATCACAATCACCGTGGACTTGGCCACCTTTCGGCAGCTGATAAAATTCTCCATAAACAGCATCTTGAGCTGCTGGAAGGAGGAGATGGTCCCGGCTTGTAAGGACTCGAACCAGGCCCAAGCGTTCTCTCGGAGGCTCGTCACGAATGTCAGGCACTTCACGGTGTTCGAGGCCCGATGAAACACCAAGTGGGACTCGAAGCTGTGCATGTGGTCGGCCAAGTCGGTGGTACCGTCGTAGGAGGTGAACGACGGCAGCTGAAGCTTTAGCAAGATGGGGGATTCCATGATCTCCCTAGAGAAGGGAGCGTGGAAGTCCATGTCATCGTTGATTAGGCCGCGATTCTTAGCGGCCAAGAGGACGTCGTCCAGGTATCAGGCTTTGTCCTCGATCGCGTCGAAGCGCTAGAGCCGGCGATCCATCTCCGGGATGGAATGCAGTGGGCTGCATACCCTTGGTGCGGGCTGGCTACGCGATCTCGGGTCCTGGCGACCGAGGCGTGGGACGCCTCGTGTGCTTGGCGGGGGTTCTCCCCGGTGTATCCCCTCTCACCCTCCTGTCGTTCGGGTAGTACGTGTTGGGGCTCGATCTGCTGGTTCCGAAGCTCCTGGCATGTTGTGTATGTGATTTTGATGATTACAAAATGCCCTTGTTGCTTGGCCTTGTGCGTGAATGGTTACTCATGTCTTCATGTGTATGAAGTATAAAATGATTGTGGAAAATGATTACAAACTGTTTCTTTTGGGATATCATCATGTGGATACATCTGCGTCACTATAAGGCTCATACGTGCTTTGAGGTTAGCACATTGCATATACCATCTACACCTTGTGAGATTGCTCTATCTTCAATGTGAAAGGTCTTTGTGAAAAGCATACTCGAGCATCATGTCATATTGAGCCACATGTCATGCATGTGTACCTTGGTAATGCTAAATGAATGATTGAGATGCAAATATCATGGCTTGCCCCCAAGGAAATGATGTGTGGTTTGAAAGTTTGAATGATGGTTCCTTGTCCTTCAGATCATATGGCTTAAATGGTTGGTGAAATAGCTTGTAGGAGAATTGGGTTGAAATTGGGATCTTGAGATTCGGTTTAATATCAACTTGCTTATGAGTTCATTGCCATATAGTGCAGGGTAATATTGCTTCAAGGTAAGAAGTTATATTGGAATCCATGGTGAGACTCTTCTAATCTTGAACTGGAAAATTGAGTTCTCTAATGCCTTGATACTGATCTATCATGGGAATGCTATGCCTCATGCTAATGATTTCGCAATCACATTTCATGACTTTTGGGTCTCGGTCTCAAAACTAGCTTCATATGTTAATACATGACCCATATATTTTGATCTTGATCTAACCTCTTGATTTATCATATTTTTCAGGATGCAAAATCATTGTTGATCTTCATGGGATTATGGTAACATTTAATCAATTGTTTCCCTTTGGTTTGATGGAGGTTTTAGTTGTTTTTCAAACTCAAACTGTCTTACAGTCTTCACCATTTTCAATCTAACCGTTGGATCTCCCCATAAAAATTATATGTTGTAGCTCTGTGAGTCCTCTTTCCAACGCCTCTAGTCTCGCTTCGATCGAAGTTTGGAGCTAAGAGAAATAATTCCTGCCGCCGGAGCGCGCAGTGCTGTTTTTTATGTAACCTGCCTGAAAGGGTCGACCCCAAGGGTCGACCCCTGTAACACAAGGTGCTGTTTTGTGTTTTCCAGCAACCTGTTGCCCGAGGGTCGACCCCAAGGGTCGACCCCTTCCGGACGGGACTTCCGAAAGTGTTTAAAATCCATTGAAAACCCTTTCAAACATTACCATACTACCCCCTATTAGTTTCTATTGTTATTAAGGTATTTTTAACATGTATTAGGAGGGTTTTATGAGTCTTTTCCTCACCCCTTAAGTTGCTTATATAAGAGTTACGAATTTGGGAGTTCATTAACCCTAATGCTCATTTTCTTCATTCGTATAGGTGAAGAAAAGGGGAAAATGTGGTGGAGCTCTTCCAAGGAGGATATCATCTACATCCGTGAAGATCTGGAGCTCGTGGAAGAAGAAGAAAAGGAGCGGATCGAAGAGAGGATCAAGAGGACGTAAGAATCGTCGTCATCCGGCTACCCTCCAACTCGTGGTTCAAGGAACATCATCAACCGGCCTTGGAAAACAAAGGGGGATCACTTCTATGTCTTCTATCAGTTCTTTGTGATATGTTCTATGATCTATATTTTTGTTTGAGATTAGCTTAAAGATTGAACTCATTATGTCTATCTACTCTTTCAGGTGAAGAGAGGAGATTGGAATAAGGAAAAGAGAAGCGGCTAGAGGAGAGGAAGAAGATGATGTCAAGATTATGATCATCGCTCAATGAGCAAGGAGAATCAGATTTTGATGAAGAAGGGGGAGCCTTATACTTGATGCATCCTTCTAGTTTACATCTATAGATTTTGTGTGGAAGGTCATAGCATAAATTCGTGTTTGTTACATATACAATTGACAGAATATTTTGTGCTGGTGTTCGGAGAAAGGGGTCTCCGAGTGTGTGTGTGGTCTCTTGTGTGTCGATCTGTGCGGAGTATATCCGCGTGTGTTGGGAGTTTTCTCCCGTGTGGTTGTGTAGGCCTTGTCCTACGTGTGTGTGGACGGAGTTGTGTCTTCATGTGAAGTATTCTGTTCGGGGTGTGTGTCCCAACGTTGTGGGTGTGTGTGTGCTGCTGTGGCAGCAGTTTGAGGCGAGGCCTTGTGTGTGGTTTGCTGCAAAAGCAGCGCGTGTGTGTTGGGGTTCTTGCCCGTGTTGCTACACTTTGTAGCGTGTAGTGAAGCCTCACCGGTTTGGTGAGGGGTGGACGTAGGGAGCCCGTCGTGGTCCCGAACCACCTTAAAAATCCCCGTGTTTTGTGGTTTGATTTGTGTGATTGTGTGTTCTCTACTATCTAGTTATGTAATCGTGTGAGCTCGGTGAGATTGAGTGAATTAAGTTTAAAGTTGTTTAGATTAATTTCCTCAATCCTATCAATCTTGTAAATTCCGTTGTGTGGTAGTTTGTGTTTTTAATTGGACATAGTTGTTAGCAGAAGGATCTATTCACCCCCCCTCTAGATCCGTGTTCCTGCACTACGAGACCCAACAATTGGTATCAGAGCGATGCTCTGTTGTCCCTAGATCTTGCGATCTATAGAGTGATCCTAGTGCATTCCACAATCATGAATTTTTCTACTGAACATATATCAATGAACTGTTTGTCAATCTTCACTAGTTTGAATTTTGATTCATGGCTAGGCAAACTATGTGTGGTGATCAATTCTATTAATCCTAGTATTTGAAAATTGATTTGTCATGGTCCACACATATTACCTCTAGATGAGACCAAGTGGTCTAATCAGGATAAAATGATGCATCATGATAATGTTACTGCTTTGAGTTTATTGAAAGCTTCTGTAAGTAGTAACAAGTATCCATTTGCATCTTCTTGTAGGACGGCGAAGGAGCTAATGGACCGGCTGATCAAAGCTCAAGAGATGGAAAGACAAAAATGTCTCATGGCCGATGATATAGATCAACAAAGTGACAAAAATGCAGAAGAGGTAAATTCAGATTCTGAAGAATTTACTCTTGAAGATCTTGTTGATGCTTATGATGAGTTGGCAAAACAATATAAGAAAGTCAAGTCGGAAAATAGAAAACTGAAAAAGAAATATGAAAACATGCTCCATGAAAATGGTTCTTATGATAAGTGTTCTAAGCTTGATAAGTTGAATGAACTTTTAGAGCATGATGTTGAATGTCACAAAGAAACCATTGCATGTTTGAGAAATGAGAATGTTACCCTCAAGAATAAAATCAATCAATTAGAGAAAACTGAAAAAGATCTAAGAAACAAAATGGAATCAAACTCAATTGATCAGGATATTTGTAATGAATTGATTATGAATGATAAACTTGCAAATGAAAATGAAGAACTCAAAAAGGAGAACAGTGCAATGCTACTTCAGATCTCCCTGCTTGAAAGTAGATTGAAAAATCTTGAAAAACTTGAAAAAGGGAAATCTGTGATTGTTGACGAATCTGACAAGATGCTTGTGTTAGAACAAAAGATAGAAAGCTACCAAACCATCAATGCTCAATTGAATGAAAAAGTCATTTCTTGTGAAAATGAGATCATTTCCTATGAATTGCATATTTCATCACTTGAAATTCTTGATCTGAATGCTTCTTTGTGTAAGTTTGTGAATGGGGAAGAAAATCTGAACAAGATATTGGGGACTAAGGTGAATTTCTAAAAAGAGGGGCTGGGCTATAATCCTGTGAACAAAATGAACTTTGAAAATAAAGTCTACACATATTTTGTCCATAGTTCTAATATAGCCAGCACATCAAATGGGTCTCCAAATCAATCTGTTCCTCAAACAACAAAGCAATCAAATGAAAGTCTGAAAAAGAAACAAAACTTGCATCAAAAGGCTAAAAATGTTGTTGGTGTCACGATGAATGCCATGAAAAATCATGTTACACACACATGCATCCATAAAGAAAATCTCATATTTTTATTGTGGTGAACTTGGTCATATGATGCATGATTACTTTTTGATGAAATCTGAAGATCTAGAAGCATGCAAGAAAATGAATGGCTTCACAAAGCCAAGAAAGTTTTTGAACACAAAAAGAACTCTTGATAACTCTTATGCACATGTAAGAAGAACATTTGAAAGATTTGATCAATTGAACTGTCTTCATTGTGGAAGGTTTGGTCACAGGATGAACAATTGCTTTAGTTTGAAAAATGAGAACATCTCTACAAACCAACAAAAATTCCATGCTCATTCTTACAAGAAAAATCTGAAGTTTTTTGGTTCTTGTCATTATTGTGGTAAGTTTGGACATACCATGCATAATTGCTCTTTGATGCACTTTGATGATATGCATGCCCAAAAACTGTGGAAGGCACCCACTAAAGGTGCAACTAACCATCCGGGACCCAAGAAGGTTTGGGTACCCAAAACAACCAAATGAGAACTTTGTTGCATGATTGCCATGTGGCCAAGAGGAAGGCTTTAAGTCGACTTGGCCAGTTCTGGGGTGATGCCTTGGTTAACATAGGCTTGTCCTTGATTTCACACTGATTTGTAAGTTGGTTGTTCATGTTTGTGCACATCGATTGTGTGGATTCTAAGTTCATGTTGCTGGAATTTAAGTCTCTAATATGCAGGTTTGAAGAGGTTGTCTTGTGTGTTTTATGTGCATCAACCTTATCTACACATGTGCTTAGACTTGACTCTTTACACTATTGGGCTACACTTGAAATTTTTGAACTGAACTTTGAACTCATGTCAGCTTGAGTGAACAACTTGTATTGAACTGAGATTGATATGAAATTGAGTTTCTGATATTGCAGGATGAGAGAGAGAGAGTCATATGTGATGAAAAGCCTTGAACTTAGTTTCTTCATATGCATTGGCTAAATATTGATATGAATTGAGCTCTTTACAGTGCAGGTTTGATAATGACCATCAACCCCTGAAATCATGGTAAGAATTCAAATGTTTGAATGTATCACCATGTGCCTAGATGGAGTTTAATTCATGTTTGGCTTTTCTGGGCTCAGATTAACTGTCTTAGTCAGTTTTGCTTGTTCCTAAGTTAGTGTCGAAAGGCCCATCTTGAGGACCGATTGGTTTGAACTTTTAACCCCATTACCCTAGAGGGGTTTTGGAAGGGTTTTGGCATGGGGTTCTTGATCTTGTCATATCCTTATGTGCTGTCTTATATGAAATGCGAATGTGGGGTCTCAATGGAACTCCTTTGGCTAATATCGATATATTTCCTACAGGAGAGAAAGAAAGGAGCTTGTTGATGATGAAGATGACAACAAGCGAAATAGAGCAAAGAATCTGAAAATGTCAATAAAGATAACTCAAGACAAAGGTGAGGAAATAAAGTGTTTGTTTGAAGCTCTTTAATCTTGATGTTAATGCCATATCTTGACAGACAGTGATTTTGAAATCGTGAATACTCTTTGGTTGCTTTTGACCATGTGGAAAATGAATGTTTGGCTGAATGACATTGGAACATCTGAGCAGTATATATGAGAGTGTAGCCATTGAATGCCTTTTGCTAAACCCCCGATGTCATATGGGAATGCATTGTATTTTTTTGATCATCAATTCAATGATTACATGGTATATAAAATGGTGACATGTGGAAGAGCAGGTCAAGCCTGTCTGAAAGCTATCACCATGCGTGAGAACATTCCTCCGCCCGGTACCATGAATCATCTATGCATATGGCATCCAACTTAAATGAATTTTCTGAAATCATGCATTGATTATGGGGGAGTTTTACATGCTGAAAATTTTGAGATTGATGTTTTCCATTCTCTCAGTATGATGATGTTGTTCTGTGGCTGAACTTTTTGAGGACTGAAGTTGATCAATGTTCCATGGTCTTTACCAATGTGCCACTCATCTTTTTGGTTAAAAGCACAACTATTTTCAAGAAAAGTTCACATGTGATGGTTTTAATGCTCTGAATAAATTTTATGAATTCTCTTTTCAGAATAAAGTGGTGTCCTCACATTTCAACATTTGGTAATGCATGTCATGCATTAGTTGCATTAGGTGCATATAGAGTGTCATGTGAAATCTGGAATCGTGCATCACATTGCATATTTGTTAATTACTCTCTACATATCATTCACATAGTGCTTTTGGAAGATGAAGCTCATCGTGTGTCTTGTTGCATAGTTGGCATTTCTAGCATGCATATAGTGGATATTTTGAAATGCATCATCTTGAACATTTCATGTTGCATAAATGCCAAAAAGAATACTTCCAACATTGGTCATCATATCTTTGGAGCCATCATTTCAAGCATTGAGATTGCATACCTTTTCATTTTACATTGCATATGCATATCTCCATTGTATGCCTGCATGTTATTATATGCTATTCAACCCCTTCCTTTGAAACTTCTAAGACCAAACACTCCATTGTTAAATAATATTGCATCTGAGTCTTAACAAGTGTGTTTCATGTCAAACTCTTAGGGGGAGCATTTCATGCTTATTACATTTACATAGGGGGAGCTACACTATCTTATTTTGAGTTAAATTTTCTCCATACATGTTGAATCAAATTTGTACACTTCATGCACTTTAATGTGAAATTGAGTGTTATTCATAAGGATATAGGAATTTTATTTCAACACTCTAAAGTAATTCAACTTGCTGCATGGATGATAAGAGACAGTTGAGGAAAAAGCTGCCTGCCTCCGCATAAAAAAAATTGGTTAGAATGAAAGGCAGAGCAATGCTAAGTCTCACTGAGTAAACTGGGCACATGTCACCTGAGACGTGATGTGGTTCATTTCTAAAAAGTGTTAACTAAAGTATCTCTGTTCAAATGAGGTGACAAGGTTCAGTATTCTGAGTAACCGGGGATTCTGGCATGAGCTCCATGTGTCTCCTCGCGTAAAAAGGAATTATGTTGAACCTGATCCTTCTTAGAAAAATTCAGATTGTCAGTATGAAAATTTCTGATGATATATTCGATTGAGGTAGAGCGAAGCCTCCAATACGATGTTCTCTAGATTGAAATGCAGTTTGTACACTTACTATTGTGTTTACTTGAAAATCTGGTTATCCATATGGCTAAACTTCATTCTCATGTTACTCACTTGCACATGGTAATTTGATTTGATATGCATTCTGAAAATTTGATTAATTGTAATGACCTGCTGTACGTCTTCTCCTATTTATTTACATAATCCTCTAAGTGTAAACATGAGTATTCTGAACTTAATGACTCACTTGCACTTTTCCTACACCTATGCCCCCACTGTAAATAAATTGGTATCACTTCTTGTGAAGGAGTTATGTTGCATGTATCTATAGATATCTGCTTGATTACATTGTATGCATTTCATGTCTCATCATTTTTATACATCATGTTTCATGCATTTCACAAGAAAACTAAAAATCAAAAATTTGAAATTCAAAACAGTCATCTAATGTGTCAATGTCAATGGGGGAGCTTTGCATGTGATCTTATCTGCTTAACTCATCATGTCTTGCATGAGTCAATACCTTTTTGTTGGTGTTTGAGTGCTTATTTGCTGGCTCATCATTGTTCATGCCATACACCATTTCCAATTGCTGCAACTCATGTGCATTTACATATCGTTTTGTCATCTTGCATGACCACATTATCCACATTTGCATTTCCACTTTCCACAATTGGTATCAGACACTTGGTATAAGAGTTTCATTTCAACAATTGGTTTCCAACAGTTCTGCCATTAGTTTATGCATCCGCACATTGGTTCTCTTCATAATCCGGTTGTCCATGGGTTCTTGCCCTTCTGGATTCCCCATCATGATCCCCATTTCTGATTATGTCAAAGGGGGAGAGCGCATTATAGCATAATGTAATATTTTATCATCATCAAAATGGGGGAGATTGTTGTGTATGTGATTTTGATGATTACAAAATGCCCTTGTTGCTTGGCCTTGTGCGTGAATGGTTACTCATGTCTTCATGTGTATGAAGTATAAAATGATTGTGGAAAATGATTACAAACTGTTTCTTTTGGGATATCATCATGTGGATACATCTGCGTCACTATAAGGCTCATACATGCTTTGAGGTTAGCACATTGCATATATCATCTACACCTTGTGAGATTGCTCTATCTTCAATGTGAAAGGTCTTTGTGAAAAGCATACTCGAGCATCATGTCCTATTGAGCCACATGTCATGCATGTGTACCTTGGTAATGCTAAATGAATGATTGAGATGCAAATATCATGGCTTGCCCCCAAGGAAATGATGTGTGGTTTGAAAGTTTGAATGATGGTTCCTTGTCCTTCGGATCATATGGCTTAAATGGTTGGTGAAATGGCTTGTAGGAGAATTGGATTGAAATTGGGATCTTGAGATTCGATTTAATATCAACTTGCTTATGAGTTCATTGCCATATAGTGCAGGGTAATATTGCTTCAAGGTAAGAAGTTATATTGGAATCTATGGTGAGACTCTTCTAATCTTGAACTGGAAAATTGAGTTCTCTAATGCCTTGATACTGATCTATCATGGGAATGCTCATATGCCTCATGCTAATGATTTCGCAATCACATTTCATGACTTTTGGGTCTCGGTCTCAAAACTAGCTTCATATGTTAATACATGACCCATATATTTTGATCTTGATCTAACCTCTTGATTTATCATATTTTTCAGGATGCAAAATCATTGTTGATCTTCATGGGATTATGGTAACATTTAATCAATTGTTTCCCTTTGGTTTGATGGAGGTTTTAGTTATTTTTCAAACTCAAACTATCTTACAGTCTTCACCATTTTCAATCTAACCGTTGGATCTCCCCATAAAAAGTATATGTTGTAGCTCTGTGAGTCCTCTTTCCAACGCCTCCAGTCTCGCTTCGATCGAAGTTCGGAGCTAGGAGAAATAATTTCTGCCGCCGGAGCGCGCAGTGCTATTTTTTATGTAACCTGCCTGAAAGGGTCGACCCCAGGGGTCGACCCCAAGGGTCGATGTAACATCTCGGACCTTTCGGATCCTTCTTCGTGGGTCCCGGATCTGGTTTTCGGAGTGTCCAGCTCCGTTGTGTCCGAAATTCCGTTTCGGACATCTTTCGTGTTCGGATCGGCGAGATCCGGAGTCATTTCGGAGGCCCGGAGGCGTTCCGCGGCTTTTCCGCGCGCGTTTTCCGATTCCCGGTGTGTGTTTTGGCTTTTTCTTCGGAAGCTCGTTGCGGGTGAACCGGGCCGTTCACCTGGGCACGAGTGGTACCGTTGCGATCGGTGCGTTCCGAGGATCGCGGGGGTGTGATTTCCTATTTTTTGGAATTTCCCGGATTTTTCGGATTTTCTATAAACCCCCCCCCCCATTTTCTCTCTCTCCCCACTTTCTTCTTCTTCTTCCTCTTCTTCTTCTTCCTTCCTCCTCCACCGTATCCCCTCCCTCTCCCTCTCTTCCTCCCGGTTGGACGCGGCGGAGCTCCCCTTCGGCTGCAGACGGCGGTGGGGCGACGGCGCGGCGACGTGGGCGGCGGCGAGGCGGCCGTGGGGGTGTGCGGCGAGCGTGGGAAGCTTGAAGGACGAGGGTTGTTCAAGGCGTTTTCTTGCGATCTCGGACGGTCCGGCGGAGCATTCGCTCCATTGAGGTAGGGTGACGTTCCTTAGCCTCTTGCCGTTCATTTCCGTGGTTTGTAGGCCGCGGGGAGGCCGAGATGGGCTAGATCGAGCATGCTTAGGGTTTTTCCATGATTTGGGGTGAGCAGCCCGATCTATGGTTTTAGCCCATGATTTGGTGTTTTGGTGGCTTAGATGCATGCTAGGGGTCCCCAGGGGTCTTCCCCTTTGATTTCCCCCTCTCCGGTGGAGGCACGGGGGCGTGGTCGATGTTTTTGGGGTTTTCCCGCCGTAGCGTGCTCGGGGACAAGCGACGGTCACTCCAGTGACCGTCACTTGCTTGTGACGCCCCCGGAGGGGTGCGTTACTTCCCCTGCGTGTTGGCCTTTGGGGTCTGGGGCTGTAACGGCCCTACGATGGACCGCCATTTGCCTATGACGCGCCAGGGCAGGGCCGTTATATCGCTTTTCGACCGTTGGTTTTGACCGTTGGGGGTCAGGCCATGTGACGCGCCATGCTAGGTGCGTTACATGCGTGTAACGCCCTGGGGCAGGTGCGTTACTTCCTGTGTTCACCCTAGGTGTGAGGGCCATGTAACGCGCTGGTCCAGGCGCGTTACATGGGAGTGACGCGCCTGGGCAGGGCCGTTACATCCCTCTTTGGCTTGGAACCGTGGGGGGGCGTGTAACGCGCTAAGCTAAGCGCGTTACATCCATGTAACGCGCTGGGCTTGGGCCGTTACTTGCCTTTTCCCCCGAGTCGAGTGACGGCCTGCGTTAGAGCGCCGTTTGGGAGTAACGGTCCCGCCTAGACCGTTACTTGCTTGTGACGGTCCTAGGGTAGACCGTCACATGTCTGGTTGCCCCATGAGGGTGGCAACCTTGTTTTCACTCCGACTGTGGCCACCGTGCTACGGGGCTGGTGCGTGGGGTGATTCCCACACGTTGTCGGATTCGGGCGTCGTTTTCCGTTGACTTGAGAGTCTACTCCTTCAGTGACCCTCCACTAGTCGTAGCCCACCAATACGAGGTGCTGGTCTCACCTGGGAGTGGTGTACGGGCACCCACCTGTCGAGACGGTTTGTGGACCAGTTACCGTAGGCCCCTCGTCCCATCAGAGTCCAGTGCCAGGGGAAAACCGGTCAGAGGGCCAGACCTAGGACGCGTGGTCTGTGTGTGCACACGTGGTTGGGGGCGGTTGGACCCACGTCGACGGGCGTGACCCCAGCTAGCCACTTGTTTGTGGTTACTTGTTCGGTGTCTGCGCCTCGGGTAGTGCCTACCACGTCAGGCGGTTCACCTGCGGTGCGGTGTAAGGCGTCAGGGGACGCTACCGGCTGTGCTTCTAGTGGGTGGTACTCCTGTCGAGTACGGAGTGTCAGACTGTCAGTCGTGTGCTTCCGACCTTCGGGTTTGGCGGTTCGACCGTCGAGTTTCGGTCTTCACGTACCGTGGCACGTGTGTCGGTTTGCGTGCTGTAGGGTCTAGTTCTGTAGAGTACAGGGCTTTCCTTTCCGAGGTACTTTCCTACCGCTAGAGTAGTGGTTTCTCATTTTACAAGGTAGGGTTCAAGTGATCCCTACTGAGTCTTGTTCCGAGACTCATTCCCTGCGTGTTTTCACCGTGTTTCAGGTGAGACGCCACCTTCGGGGAGCGCATCAGGAGCGCAGCGTGGTGCTGGTGCCCAGCGGTAGTGCCAGAGGTCAGAGCCGGGGGATGCCCCGTGTAGCTGTACTTTCCTTTCTTGTCTCTGTACTAGTCGTGGACTGCTGTTATTGTTGTTCTTTATTGTGGACCATGTAATATGTTAATTTATTTCCTGCTTTTTATTATAACTGTTTAATTTCTGCAATTATCTGTGATGCTTGTGTAGTTTCCACACCATCCTTTTAACCCTTCCGAGTCTTCGGCCTCGTGGGTGGCGGTACGAGTCTCGGGTTATCGGGCATTCCCGGTAATCGGATTCTCGGGTCGTTACAGTCGACCCCTGTAACACAAGGTGCTGTTTTGTGTTTTCCAGCAACCTGTTGCCCGAGGGTCGACCCTTGGGGTCGACCCCTTCCGGACGGGACTTCCGAAAGTGTTTAAAATCTATTGAAAACCCTTTCAAACATTACCATACTACCCCCTATTAGTTTCTATTGTTATTAAGGTGTTTTTAACATGTATTAGGAGGGTTTTATGAGTCTTTTCCCCACCCCTTAAGTTGCTTATATAAGAGTTACGAATTTGGGAGTTCATTAACCCTAATGCTCATTTTGTTCATTCGTATAGGTGAAGAAAAGGGGAAAACGTGGTGGAGCTCTTCCAAGGAGGATATCATCTACATCCGTGAAGATCTGGAGCTCGTGGAAGAAGAAGAAAAGGAGCGGATCGAAGAGAGGATCAAGAGGACGTAAGAATCGTCGTCATCCGGCTACCCTCCAACTCGTGGTTCAAGGAACATCATCAACCGGCCTTGGAAAACAAAGGGGGATCACTTCTATGTCTTCTATCAGTTCTTTGTGATATGTTCTATGATCTATATTTTTGTTTGAGATTAGCTTAAAGATTGAACTCATTATGTCTATCTACTCTTTCAGGTGAAGAGAGGAGATTGGAATAAGGAAAAGAGAAGCGGCTAGAGGAGAGGAAGAAGATGATGTCAAGATTATGATCATCGCTCAATGAGCAAGGAGAATCAGATTTTGATGAAGAAGGGGGAGCCTTATACTTGATGCATCCTTCTAGTTTACATCTATAGATTTTGTGTGGAAGGTCATAGCATAAATTCGTGTTTGTTACATATACAATTGACAGAATATTTTGTGTGGGTGTTCGGAGAAAGGGGTCTCCGAGTGTGTGTGTGGTCTCTTGTGTGTCGATCTGTGCGGAGTATATCCGCGTGTGTTGGGAGTTTTCTCCCGTGTGGTTGTGTAGGCCTTGTCCTACGTGTGTGTGGACGGAGTTGTGTCTCCATGTGAAGTATTCTGTTCGGGGTGTGTGTCCCAACGTTGTGGGTGTGTGTGGGTGTGTGTGTGCTGCTGTGGCAGCAGTTTGAGGCGAGGCCTCGTGTGTGGTTTGCTGCAAAAGCAGCGTGTGTGTGTTGGGGTTCTTCCCCGTGTTGCTACACTTTGTAGCGTGTAGTGAAGCCTCACCGGTTTGGTGAGGAGTGGACGTAGGGAGCCCGTCGTGGTCCCGAACCACCTTAAAAATCCCCGTGTTTTGTTGTTTGATTTGTGTGATTGTGTGTTCTCTACTATCTAGTTATGTAATCGTGTGAGCTCGGTGAGATTGAGTGAATTAAGTTTAAAGTTGTTTAGATTAATTTCCTCAATCCTATCAATCTTGTAAATTCCGCTGTGTGGTAGTTTGTGTTTTTAATTGGACATAGTTGTTAGCAGAAGGATCTATTCACCCCCCCTCTAGATCCGTGTTCCTGCACTACGGGACCCAACATGGCAGAACTCTGTCAGGGCTCGAATCTGCTGGCAGATTTCATCTAGGTCACCTGGGGTGACCTGTCATTGGGGATGAGCGGAGGAAACTTCCTGCGATCGCCGATGGGAGCCGGGTCCCTGGTGGGAGCCGCATCTCCGGTTGCTGGCCTTTCGGAGGCTTCCACGAGGTGCCATAGCTTTTTGCTCAAGATTCCCACAGACGGCGCCAAGAAGTGTAGAGGCTAAAAAATGGTTACTACGCCACGTACCACCTTCACTATTTATTTGTTGGGGAAGTCATCTCGCGTCCGTGGAAGCCTGCAAACACCAAAAGACAGGAAGGCACCAGAAGGAGTCCCGGGTGTTATCCTAGGGGACAACCCTCCGATGCTTAAGTCAGCAACGGTTTGATGAAGAACAGAGAAGAGCGAGTGGAGAGAGAGAAGGGAATCGTGGTCGAAGACTAAATGGTCGTGTAGATCCTCGTAGCGAGTGCTCGCCGCTCCCAGTGCTCACTCGAAGAGTGCTCACTGGGTGGTAACATCACCGGAGGAGAGTTCCCCTTTCAACGTTGGTCGTGACTGCTTCCTTATCGTTGTCCCGTAGGATCAGTAGCTCTATTCTCTTGCATAGTAGTGTGGGGTTTGGTAGAAGAATCTGTCGTGTGTGCCTTCTCTGTCGTTCTTCTATTTACAGGGGTTGTCCTGGAGCGAGGGGCCTCATCCCTCGAAAGGGAAGGGCGTTCGTAGTAGAGTAACCTTCTCCGCTATAGCGGCGAAAATTTCCCGTTGGAGGGCGATTACCCTGGTGTGAGCTGGTCCTGGGGCGAGTCTTACGACGCTCGTGGGACGTGCTCGCCCGTTATGGGGGTCAAGGCCGTCATCACGGGGGCAACGGTCGGTCGCCGGAGAGTCCTCCGGCGATAACTGTGCTTGGGCCGTAACCCTTATGCCTTGTAGAATCCGATACTCTTTTGGGTTGGGCTTCCTCTTGGCGGGCCTCATCCGTACGCCTGTCGCTTGGGCGCACTCCCTTGAGAGCAATCTGTCGTGGGCCTGTCGTCATTGGGACGTTCTTGGGCCAAACCGGATTAACCCTCCTCAAGAGGTTTCTCCACAACTAGAAAGAAAAAAGGGCTCCCCACACGCTCACCATCGTAGGAGACTTGAACAGGAAAGTAGAGAGAGAGAGAGGTCTCTTCACGGTTCTTCTTTTTCTGTTTCTCCGAGAACCCCCTACCCTCTCATAGCACTCTTTGAGCACTCTCCAAACACTCTCTCGACTCTAGACTGTTTCTTCTCCTTCCTCTACTTATCTCTCTTCTGGTTTAATCTTCCTGGACGGTTTTGGCTTAAGTATTAGAGGGTTGTCCCTTGAAATCACTCCTAGGGCTCATTTTGACGATTCTTTCTAGTGCTTGTATATTTCTTCAAGGTTGTCGACTGCTCTTCCTCGTCAAACAAATGTTAAAGATGTAGTAAGAGATGAAAGGGACGCTTTTTAGCCTCTACAATCTCTATTTTTTTATTTTTTTTCTACTTGCTTTATTATTCATCTGATTATAGGACATGTAGCTCTGATGACACTTGCTGTGATACATTTTTTTTCTGAAGAAAACATTTTTTACACCACTGACACTCCAACTTAAAACACTGGATCCGCTGGAATTAATATTCATGATGAGAGTGGGGATGACAGGGAAAGGAACCACATGGGTTGCCACTGCCGTGGGGACCGAGGACAAATGGAATGTCGTTGTTGACATAAATCTAGGATGAATATATGCGCTCAAGGTCAACAACTTTATCCTGAAAAATACATTAAGGACTGGTAATGACCTGTCTTAATTAGGCTCTACTTAAACAGTAGTTATGATGGGTATGAGAATATTCCATCAGGGGCGGGTACTCTTTCAGAAAATCAGTACAACATTCGCGAGTTAATTTTGTTTGTTCAATTACATGTGGTGATTAATTAATTACATGTGGATCCATGGTTACACGTTAATTTATCGGTTGGAATTAATGACATACGGCATCAGAGAATTTTTTGGAAAAGATAATACATTTTGTTTACGAAGTGGAGAATGATATATGTTATGTATACCAGTTTGATTTTTCACGGTTGGGACGGAGAGTGGCATGCCACTTTTAAAGTGGAATAGCGCAATAAAAAACCTTACATTAATTTGTGAGCTAATCATCATTTTTCCCCTTTTAATCTGATCAGTCGATATATAAGCTAACCATCAGTTGATGCCGTAATTTTCTTTAAACTTGTGCCACAGACCCAATCTTTTGGAAAACGTGTTGCCTGCAGATTGTACTCTTCGTCGTAGAAAAATGAGTTATATATTTTTTCCGATTTAGGCAAGCCCGGCAAACCGCCCCCCCCCCCCCCCCCCCAAAAAAAAAAAAAACACGTGTGTATGTGCCTATATGTGTGCTTGGTTGTCCCACTGTAACATCTCTTACATAAACGGTGCAGAAACGTAGCAACCAACACTCTCAAATTAACCCATCTTCTTGCCACTACAATTAATGGATCAAGAAGGCAAACCTTTGCTGATGTTCCTAGGCTGCTGCATGCTCTTCATCCTCAGTACGCTTACTCTCGCTCAGAGCCATGGCCGACATTCTCCTGCCGCCATTGACGTCGGCGGAGGAGATGATGCCCGCCGCCGTGTGCACACCTACATAGTTTTCGTGAAGAAGCCCACGCACCTGGTCTTCAGCAGCCATGAAGATCGGGAGGAGTGGCACAAGTCCTTCTTGCCTTCTCTCACCTTGGACTCGGGCGAGCCGCGGCTGGTCTACTCGTACGAGCACGCCATCAGCGGGTTCGCCGCCCGACTGACCCCCGACGAGGTCGAGGCCATGAAGGCCATGGACGGCTTCCTATATGCGCTGCCGGACGAGGAGCTGAAGCCGAGAACGACCCACTCGCCCAAGTTCCTGGGCCTCAACCGTGGCGGCCAGCTGTGGAACCACACCAAGGCGGGGGCGGGCATGGTCATCGGCGTGCTAGAGAGGGGGTTCTTATTCGAGCACCTCTCCTTCAGGGGCGATAAGATGCCGCCGCCGCCGGCGAGGTGGAAGGGCCGCTGCGACTACGGCTCCGACACCTGCAACAACAAGCTGATCGGCGCCCGGATGTTCAACAATAGCGGCCCCTACCACCCACACAGGATCGACGTCATCCATGGCACTCATGTCGCTAGCATCGCCGCTGGGAACTTCGTCCCCGGTGCCAGCTACCAGGGCCACGCCGGTGGCACCGCAGCGGGCGCCGCCCCCCGCGCCCACCTGGCCTTCTACACCGTCAACGGCAAGGCCGACATGGTGATGGGCATCGACCAGGCCATTCGAGACGGCATCGACGTGCTCTCTATCTCCATAGGCCTGTCGACCGCCGAGCCTTTCTACGACGACCCCATAGCCATCGGCACACTGTCGGCCGTGAGGCGCGGGGTCTTCGTCAGCGTCGCCGCCGGCAACGACGGCCCCGCCCACAGGACCATGCTAGACAACGAGCCCTGGACACTCTCTGTCGGAGCCAGCACGATGGACCGGGTCGTGAGGGTCAACCTGCAGTTGGGGGACGGGAGGGTCATCCCGGGCGAGTTCGCGCAATCCGAGTACGAATTCCCTCCCACCGGCGCCGTGGTCCCCGCAGTGTTCCCCGGGGGCTCGACGGGGATTGACTCCATCAAGAACTGCCACGACGAGAAGTTCGGCGGCGTGGGCGTCTCCGGGAAGATAGTGCTGTGCCTGAGGAACCACGGGAGCGACATCACGGACAAAGACCGGGGCTGCAACGTGAAGAACGCCGGCGGGAAGGCCATGGTGCTCATGAACCAGAAGGTGCATGGATCCACCATCGTCTATCATGCCGCTTGCAACAACACGGTGCTCGTGGACTACAACGAGTCCAGGAGGCTCGAGAACTACGTCATGTCCGCTCGGAACGCCACCATCTCCATCGAACCCGTGGGGACGGTGTACGGTGTCCCCCGGAACCCGGCCGTCGCCGGCTTCTCCTCAAGAGGACCTAGCCCCGTGAACAAGGGCATCCTCAAGCCCGACATCCTCGGCCCCGGAGTGAACATAGTGGCCGCGTTCACCAGGGACGACCGCTCCTTCACCTCCTTCTACGGCACCTCCATGGCGTGCCCCCACTTGTCTGGGATAGCCGCCATGCTCCGGAGCTCCCACCCGGACTGGTCGCCCGCCATGGTCAAGTCGGCGATCATGACGACCGCCGACAGGGTGGACAACACCGGGGCACCCATCTCCGACGAGACCGGCAACCCCGCCGACCTGTTCGCCACCGGCGCCGGGCAGGTGAACCCAACGAGGGCCGACGACCCGGGGCTCGTCTACGATATTGACTACGCCGACTACGTGAAGTATGTGTGCGGGCTGGGGTACTACCAGAGGGGGATGGAGGCCATCGTCAGGGGAGACCTCAACTGCTCCGCCGTCGGTAAGCTGAGCGGTGAGGAGCTGAACTATCCATCCTTTTCCGTCTCGGTGAGCACGATCCCGAAGACCATCACCCGGACGGTGACGAACGTCGGGCCAGCCACATCCAGCTACACGCTGTGGGTGGAGCAGCCGGTGGACGTGTCGGTGGACGTGTTCCCTCGCCGGCTGGACTTCACGAGCACAAGTCAGACGCGGAGCTACAGGGTGACCTTCGTCTCCACGAATCCGAGCAGGAGGCCGGGGGACACTGCGGAGGGGCAGCTCACATGGACTTCAGCTTCGGGTAACCACGTTGTGAGGAGTCCGATTTCTGTCACCTTCGCTTGAGAAGCACCAATAACGCATGATCTCTACGTACCTCTCTCTCCCCGGCCCCTCCTATCTTCCATATATTCCTTCTTTTCAAAGTGAAACAAATGTATTCCTTGCGGTGTTCTTCCATTTAAGGAGGAATTGGGTAACGCACAAGTACTGATGATTATTTTCCTACTGATCTTGATCCTGTTGGAGTTGAACTTATCTTTTATATTATAGATTGTTCACTTCTAATTAATTATGGAGAACGATGTTGTCGCACTCCGTATATAATTATTTCTGTCATGGTTGTGAGAATCTGTAGGTTTTTCTTAATCTCCTATCTGACCATTTGTTAGTTTTTGTTTGATTATTAGCTAGGAACCACGATTAGCACAATTAGTACATGCAGTTTGACTTGTAGATTAATCTCAGAAATGTCCTCATAACCAAGATTACAGAAAACAAACGTGAGCTGGTTCTCCTCGAAGTGCATCCTTGTGCTAATGGTTCTCCGACATCTAGTTGCACGAACTAGTCACGAAAAGGCCCAACAGTTGATTGCGATGAACCCATATCGGCTAATCTAGTGGGCCGAACGGCTCCGGCAGATTGGCCGATCCTCTCCCATTGATTCCCCAATCCAGCCAATACTTCCCGCCTCCCCCCCGGGAATCTGGGAGGGTGTCCGGTCCGGATAAGGTACCGCTCCCTGTGTTACAAATCAAATCGGCTCATCCAACAAACCTAGCTAGCTAGCTAGTTCGGACGCGTTAAGGATCATTCATATGCTAACTAAAACTAGGCATGAAAACTGGAATAGGTCAATTACGAAAGCGAAGAGACCTGTTGTCGATCCCATGCATATATGGTGATATATAGTATGATGGGTTAGAGGTAGCCCAATGGCTTCCAATTCAAATCTGCTTGTATATATTGGCAGCACATCCTTACAGTGCAGTGTGTTCTGACAGCGAAGATCTCGCCGTCCATGCATACACCTGATCCGCAAGTGCCCGATCTTGGCGCCTCAACATGCATGGTAATTAACGGTGGGACGACCGACCTGAGCTCGCCATCCCAGCCTGCTCACCTCGATCGATCACTTCCCCTAGCTCCTCCCTTTCCCACCTCCCTCGGCCGTTTTTCCCTAGTCCCGGTTAGGATTTGCTGCATCGCACAATCACCTTGGTTATGATGCCTCACTCAACAGCTCCAGCACGTGCATGCAGCAAGTCACGCGGCATATATACCTCTCCAAATTAAACAAAGTAACGCGAGATCCGGACGTGGATACTTATGAGTGTGTGTGCATTATATATATATATATATATATATATATATCAACAGGGAAATGGCCTCCCTTTTGTATGTATCCTGTATTAATTAATTATCATCTTGTTAATATAAATAAATAAATAAATAAACTGCATGCCACAGGAGACTCACAACACATGGTGTGTGAGATTATCCTGGTTCTTTCTGTTGGAAATATTGTTAAATATAACAAAAACTAAACAACAAATTAATTAGATCTAAAATATAAATTAAGAGGGTTAAGAAAACATAGCATTTTGGTCGAAGCGCGATATCGCTGAACTAAGAGAGTTTATTGCCGACCGACGTGCGGTTCTCGTGACAATGATCTCCTAGAGATACGACGACCCCGGGTAGGCGACACCCATTCTTCTTTCGGCACGTCCTCCAGAAGAACTTTACGAACACGATCTATCTCACAAGTACTCAGCAAAATAAAAATAAGAACAACTAAAAAGAGAACTTTCGGATGAGAACCGTGAAAGAAAGAAGGAAGAAAGGATGTATGTGTTGTGTCCGGCCGGATGACCACCCTCGGTGGTCTATTTATAGGGTTATAGTAACCCTTCAAAATATAGAAACAGATGATCAACGTCAATTGTCCAAAAAATACATCAACGGATGTATTTTCATGCATTTAATAGTAACGTCCGAAACGGACGTGTAAAGGCTCTAATGGATGATCGAATCCATCCGTTTGAGGAGGTTTTAAATCACTATAAACACGGTACGTTAACAATCCCTCACATGATTTAAAACCTTCAAATCTTATAAAGTAAGTATATAAAAGAAAATGTTGCTGAGTACCTTCTACTATGCAGTAGGTGAAAATACCTTTCGGTTTGAATTTTCACTTAGTGATATTTGGTGTTGTCTGTGGGAGCGCTTGGTGGACTAGGCCTTGAACTAGGTCCCATTGATCAGACTCCCCCAAATTCACACATAGTATAGATAGATCGAGATTCAAAGCGGGTTGCGCTATTAATGGCCTTGCGCAGGTATCTCATGTGTGTTTTAGAAAATAGCCCACATTTTCACAGTCGCGGCCTCACGACTCCACACATGTCGGTGAATCCTACAAAGGATGGAAGCAAGGTAACCTTCCTGCCACTTGGGTCTTGGATTCATTAAGAGTATAGCACTCACCCTTACCACTTGCTTTTAAATGAGCACTAGCGCCATAGGGATGAGAACATAATTTATTAGTGCTCTCCCAAGTTACCTATCAAGCTTGTTTCTACCCATTGAACCTCCGTGAGGTTGGGTTGCCGCCGTGGTAACTTTTTTCTTTTATGGGCTCAATCACATCCCCCTCGACGCTTTTAGAATCACAATTGTAAAGGTATTTGCCAAATTTATTTCTTTTATTTTCTAGTATTTTTACTTTAGCAAAACACCCCCACACTTTGAGATCTTCTTTTCTTCTAAATTTCATAGGGTGTAATTTCATTTTGTTTAAATGGTAATCTATTTAAGATATAACATGTTGTTAAAATAGTCTCCCCCCACAAGTTTTTAAATTTCAAATAAAATAGTCATTTTATTTTATTAAAAAAATTCTATTTAAGATATAACAGGGAGTTAAAATAGCTCAAAGATAAGGTGGATTCTGAAATAGATCAATAGACATTTCCTAAGACATAGTAGTCTGGTAAGAGGAAAATCTCAAATAAAAAAAAACTCATCGATCAGTCACATGATTGCATCTTCCACCCAAAACAATGGCACAAGTTAAACAAACAGTCACCTAAAGTGTATGTGAAACGTGATTTCAGAAAATGAGCAAATCCTCTTTTACATAGAAGAACTCCATGAGATCAAGGGCAGTAAACACCCATTTTGCCACATAATTTAGCAATTATGACATGTTATTAGTTTTTAGTGATAGCAATGATTTAGCTAATCTTCCCTTTCAGCAAATTGGAAATAGCAAGAAAAACGTAATTAGCAAAATAGTATATCATCACATGCACAAAGTCATCTTACATCGAAGAAAATAACATCAGAATATCTGTGAAACATAACACAAAAGACAAACATCAACAAGACTGAAGACTTTTCCCCCGGAGTCAAAAGAACAAGAGTAACAAATATGGTATCTTCCGGAAGTGAAACACTTTGCATGCATATTTTAGATTCGACGGGTGTTTTGAGTTTGAGAAGAACTCGAACCTCGATTTTCAGTTGTGCTATTACTAATAGCTGATATCAAGTCTAGTGTGATCAACCAGAACTTCATTTGATTTTGCCACCTTTAAAAATTTTTCCCATCAAATTTATCTGATTTGACACTTCGTGTTTCTTTTGTAATTAAACTAGCTATTGAGATAATGTTGAATATTAAAATCTGTTGAAGTGATATGTTGAGATTTTGTCAAAACACTTGGATATATAAAGTCAACAAATAATCACTTTAAATTTAAGTCATCACAGAGTAACTATCAAAAGCACAAATTTAATAAAAGCAGAAAATAATAAAGATATGTTTTTTCAGCAAATAGAAATTGTTAAATTTTATTTTCATCAATTAGGATTAGTTAATTCATGCAAACTAATCAACAATAATAATTTACAGAATTCTATTTTCTGAAAATAGAAATCTTTTTTTATTTTAAAAAAAAATTCTGTAAACAGAAATTATTTTTCAAAAAAAATCAGAAATGATTTTCTGTAAACAGATATATTTAAAAATTCTGTAAACAGAAATTGTTTTTAGAAAAATCAGAAATGATTTTCTGTAAACAAAAATTATTTAAAGCAGAATTAATGTTTTTAGAATTGCATTTTCTGAAAACAATAATAGTTATTTTCTGTAACAGAAATTATTTTCTATAAAATAGAAAGTTCTCAGATAAACAGAAACTTTTTATTATAAACATTTATATTTAAATATCAGAAATATAATTTCATAAATATAATAATAGGAGTACTTATATTTCAGAAATATAATATCATAATTTTTGATTTCTGAAATTTTAAAAATTTAATTATGATTTCAGAAATTTCACAAAATCTTAATTTCAGAAATATATATTTTTCTGACTTTTAATTTATGAAATCAGAACTAACTTTCAGAAAATAGCTTTCCAAAATTTTATTTTTTGAAAACAAGTTATTTAAAATAGAATTATATTTGGTCCCTTTTTTTAAGAAATTTAAATCAGAAATAATATGCCATATATAAATTTCAGAAGTATAAGTTTACAAAGAAAAATTGAAACAGAATTTCAAAAAAAATTTATTGTAATCAATATAGCATCAGTGTCAAATATGTTATTTTCTCAAGTAATTATCTAAGCAGAGAAGAACGTCAGTTATGATAACGTTATATTATTGTAGATCAAACAATATACGATGATACGGGTAGTATGATGTATATACTGTAACAAAACAATAGGTTTTGTAATTATAAACTTTTATCCGCAAATGCTAATAAGAAACAGCGTCTTGATTTTTTTTTCTTCAGCAATATAATATAATAATAATAATAAAGTCTCTTAGATTGTTGGAAATATTGTTAAATAAAATAAAAACTAAACAACAAATTAATTAGATCTAAAATATAAATTAAGAGGGTTAAGAAAGTATAGCCTTTTGGTCGAAGCGCGATGTCGCTGAACTAAGAGAGTTTATTGTCGACCGACGTGCGGTTCTCGTGACAATGATCTCCTAGAGATACGACGACCCCAGGTAGGCGACACCCATTCTTCTTTCGGCACGTCCTCCAGAAGAACTTTACGAACACGATCTATCTCACAAGTACTCAGCAAAATAAAAATAAGAACAACTAAAAAGAGAACTTTCGGATGAGAACCGTGAAAGAAAGAAGGAAGAAAGGATGTATGTGTTGTGTCCGGATGACCACCCTCGGTGGTCTATTTATCAAGGTTTGCCGACCCGGCCTACCCGGCCGACCCGGTCTCGGTGCGGGACGGGTCGGGTCGGGCGGGTCGCAAAGCGACCCGGTCCGCCCTTTGGCTCTCCACGCGATTTTTTTGGAATTTTTTTTAAAATTTTTAAGAAATTTATTTTGAAAGATTAAATGGTATATATATATTTAAAAATATTAGAATGTATAATTTATTTATGATAATAGATCCATACTACATTATACATATTAAATTATATAAAAATTACATATTACACTGCTTAATTAAACATCCTATTATATATAATACATAAAAATTTATTTTAATTACTAAATATGTAAAAGTAAACAGTGACATAATAATGACATTCATTCATGAAGTATAAAATACAAAAACTCACTAATCCGTGTCCATCTGTGAAGTCCGAATCCCAAAACTCACTCATCCTCCTCATGTGTGTAATCCGAAACCCAAAACTCACTAATCCTCATCATCAGTGAAGCCCGAATCCCAAAACTCATCATCAGATACATGAGACTGATCACCCGTATAATCTAACTCTATCCTAGTGGGTGGAGGTACATATGGGTGAGACTGAAAATATGTAACCATCTGCACAAATGATGGGTCGTGTGCTGCGGTGGAGGGTACATGAAAATCTGTAAAAAAAGTCCTCACTACATCTATAGCTTCAATTCTATCATGTGCGACTGGTGCTGGTGCTGCTCGAACTCTGGACGTGGAGGAAGATCCTGCTCCGCCATGTGCTCGTGGTGGAGGTACCCGGGACGTAGAAGAAGATGTCATCGGTGTGCTACGAGAACCGTATCTATCATGTAACTGTGTCCGAAAGGAATGTCGAACATCTCCCGGAACTCGGTCGCATGCACGAACATCGCGTCCCACTCCCGCAAGGTGCTCCGCAAACCTGTGTATGCCGGTGACGCGATGTTCGCAGTATCTACAGTGCACATGTCCATCACCCTCAACAGAATATCCATGCTCCCACGCAGGGTGACGCCGTCCGTCCATGATGACCTGCAAATGATGTAAAAGTTTACATTAGTGATTTCGATGACAAGTACAAAACTCTATATATGAAGAAATGTACAATTAATTATTAGTTAGTTCTAAATGTAACCAAATGATACATACTAATAAAGCCTATGGACCCAAACTGGGCCAGTGCCCATCTCCAAACAATCTGACATTAAATGTGGTCCGCAGATAGGACAGATAGTCTTCATAGCGCATTGAACCTGAATAGTTCTCCCAGTACATGCGTACGTAGTATTCATACTCATGCGAACCTTGTGCGTACACGACCTCTACTGACGTAGCTGCGGCATAAGGATATGGATACGATGGGAAAAATGAACTACTGTTATCTGAGTCGCCATGATACATCGGCTGCTGCGGCCATGACCGTCCATACGAGCTTCCAGATCCCTGGGAGTCATGTGTGCTCATCCTCTCAAAATCAGACAACATGCCTTGATAGCTGGTACTGTCTGCAACCGAACTTCCATAGTAGGGATCCCAATGATCAGCTGCCCGTCTCGTCCCTGGCAGTGGAACACCGTGGTCCTCATCTTGCGTGGCATGTGTGAAGTGCTGCTCCTCTGTCCATGCGCCATGTTGACGGCCCCCACGACCTCTACTATGACCACTGTTGTACTCTCTGCCACCAGCACTCGTATTCTCACGAGGACTCCGTTGGTCACCTTGAGAACCACCACCTCCATGGGATGAAGACCCTGTCGGTGTACTCTCAGCATCGGAGTCATGACTCCCACTAATGCGGGGCTCAACAGAAGGCTCGGTAGTGTCGTCATCTGCATTGGGATCTAATGTCTCCATGTCTGCAAAATCTATCGGATTTAATGGTGGTCCCTTGTCCTTCTTGCTGGTGAATAATGTGGTCCATGATGATTTTTTCTTCTGTGGAGCAGGGGGCGGCTTACATGCTGCATGTTGTGTCCCTATAGATGCCTGAGAAGCAGAAGCCTGTTTAGATAATTTTTCAATTTACTTTCTATTGTGTAAGTCTGTACGTATACCTGAGAAGACTGATTAAGTACATTATTTTAAACAGAGACTAACAATGAAAATAATATCATTATTTCTACAATATGCAAGACTAAATTCAATATTTACTACATGTCAATATAATTTAGTTCAAAATAATATCATTATTTCTAAAACATGCATATAATGCTAATTTTTTATTTAATAGACCTACATTTAGTTTAAATTAATTTGTAACATATTTATCACTAATTATATATTTATAATTATAAACATGTCTAATTAAATTAAATTATATTAAATTATTTATCAGTAATTATTTATATTATATTAAATTATTTTACGTCTACAACTAATAATGAAAATAATATCATTAATTCTATAAAATTAAATTTAAATTTTAATACATCTCAATTAAATCTAATATTTAAACATTAATTAAATAATATATCAAACATAAATATATTTCTACAACATGAATTAAACGATCTTTATATTATTTCTACAACCAGAATTAAATAATATATCAATATATTAAATTCTACAAGATGAATTAAATAAAAATTATATTTTTCTTACAACATAAATTCAACCTGACATCAAAAATAATATTAAACAATGACAATCTAACAAATTTTATTCATATATTTTTAAATTAAAAAAAGATATTACATTTTTAAAAATTAAAATTTTTTCCTCCCCCCCCCCACCCCCACGGTCGCACACCCCCCCCCTCATCCCCCCACCGCCTGCCGGTGGCAGACGCCCAGCACGGCAGCACCCCCACCCCCCCCGTCCCCCCACGGCGGCCCCCGTCCCCCCCCTGTCCCCCCCCCGTCCCCCCACGGACGCACAGCAACACCCCCCCCCCCCCCGTCCCCCCACGGCGGCCCCCGTCCCCCCCCTGTCCCCCCCCCCGTCCCCCCACGGACGCACAGCAACACCCCCCGTCCCCCCACGGCGGCCCCCGTCCCCCCACGGACGCACAGCAACCCCCCCCGTCCCCCCACGGCGGCCCCCGTCCCCCCACGGCGGCAGACGCCGGCCCCCGTCCCCCCACGGACGCACAGCAACCCCCCCCGTCCCCCCACGGCGGCCCCCGTCCCCCCACGGACGCACAACAACCCCCCCGTCCCCCCACGGCGGCCCCCGTCCCCCCCGTCCCCCCACGGCGGCCATGACGCCCAGCACCCCCCCCCCCCCCCGGCGGCAGACGCCCCACCCCCGACCATTTTAAAAAAATTTAACTTACCTACCTCCGATCGCCGCCCAACGCCGCCGTCGGCCGCTCAGATCGCCGTCCGAAGATCCTGCTCGCCGTCTGCCGCCGCTGCACCGCCGTTCGTCGGTGGGAGGGGTGGAGCTCTTCCTCCCCCTTCGGCCCGTTAAATGGGCGAACCGCCCCCGACCCGCCGTACCGAGCCGGGTCCCGCCTCGCACCGGAGCGGGACGTGGCGGGACGCACGGGACCTTGCGGTCCAGTGCGACCCGTCCACGACCCCCAGCCCGCGCGACCCGGTGCCCGCCTGGGTCGGGTCGGGTCGTGCGGGTCGGTGCGGGTCGGGGCGGGACGGCAAACCGTGCTATTTATAGGGTTATAGTAACCCTTCAAAATATAGAAACTGATGATCAACGTCAATTGTCCAAAAAATACATCAACGGATGTATTTTCATGCATTTAATAGTAACGTCCGAAACGGGCGTGTAAAGGCTCTAACGGATGAATCCATCCGTTTGAGGAGGTTTAAAATCACTATAAACACGGTACGTTAACACTTTCCACTGCTATGTACGAGTCATCTTTTCACATGGTGGCACAGCATATACAGACAGCCGTTGCATGCCAAACAGGGTTCCACGCATATACGTGCGCACGTACCCCCTTCCACTCAATGGGCATGCACTATTTCCTGTAGTCTCTGCTAGCTAGTACCATTAATGGTGCGCCTTCTCTTTTATCTGTACCCTCACTTGCTCTTCCGAGCACCATCGCAACGTTTCAGACTCCAAGAAGGGCGCCCCTGAGTCGATGCACGACACATCATCATTACGTTCGAGCCCCCATATACTAAGGTATCCGTATTAATGACCCCTAAACCTCGCTGCAGGGACAGCTCGCAACGGCCAATCCCCATCCGAGCCACAACTCCAACCCTTATACGCTCTACTCTCCGAGTCCGTCTCCATGCTCGGGAGTAGGGGGACAAGTGGAGAGGGATAAATTAGCGACCCAAAAGATATGTGGCCCAATGCGACCCAACTTGACCCGCATAGCCCAACAAGTGATAGCCCCCTTATTGGGTCCACTCATCAAGAAGCCCAAATCACTCGGACCGACATAACCCAGGCGGTCTCTGGGTTCAGGAGTCCGCATAACGGTTGCTTGGGGAAAGTCCAAACGGCGGCCGAGCATAACAGACCAAGGGGAGCCTGAGGGTCAAGAGGAAAGAAGGGTAAGTGCCCTCGAACGAGAGAGAGCCCGCATTTAAGGGGTAACGCCCCCTAAACACTCCTTCTTCCCCTGCCCCCAAAAGAGAATGAATCACTATATACATTAAAGGAAGCCCTCCGGAAAGGTAAGTCATTCTGAGCACTCTCAGCCACCCTTATTGGTGGAGAGCGGTCTCGTGCCCACCCCTGCCTCCTTCTTCTTCTCCTCCGCAGAGAGCTCTACTACCTTGCTGACTTAGACATCAGAAAATTTTCCCCAGAGTTACTACCCTGAGCCCCCTAATCCTTTTCCCATGTTGCAGAGTTGTAATCAAGTGTGGCTACAATCAGTGTTTGTCGAAGATCGGACGGCTCAGGCTTCCACACGAGATCACGCCTCTTCAAATATCATAATTTTATCCACTCAATATCTTAAAGTTTCAAGTTGAGTTACCCAACAACTTTAATATAGTATCTAATCCATGATTGTAATGTGGTCTATGCACCTTTATTTGTTTATAGTTTCTATGATGTGACAGTTTAAGACAACTTAAGTGTGAAAGAGTGTTAATGAAAAAGAAAATATTTACCAGACCCAGTGCGGCCCAATATCATTGGGCCTGTTACGGCTCAGTTCAGCCGAACCCGTGACGGACCACCCCACTAGCCTCTGACCCATTTAGTGCGGCCGAACTGAAACCCATGGAAGCTCTGTCAGCCTATGAGCAGAATTACTACACGCATAGGTTTCAGATGCTGCAGAACTCGTCAACGGACAAACGTTGTTGCCGCCATCACAGGGTCTTCCCAGACGTGGACCAAGTCACACCCATGCCGCCATGATCCTCACCACGAAACCTCCCTTCCGGGAACGGGCAAGCATGCAATGGGCAACCCCCACGATCAAGGAGACATTACTCCATAATCTAGGCCATTTCCCACCTGGAGAACAGCCAGCTATTAACACGAAAATGTATATTGTTACTACACATGCGCTAACAATCTTAAAATTGAACTCGCACAAAATGATCAAAAGAGAACGTAATACTATTGTAGACACGCCAAAATTGACGTTATGTCGATCAAATCTCATGTTATTATGTAAACACCCCAAGTGGACTTTAATATTCCTATAACATGAAGTTTTTCTATTTTTGTGAGTTTTATGCATTTTTATGCATTTTCCGTGATTCACGACCTGACTAAGGGCGTTACTTTAAAAAGTAACGACCTGTCATAGGGCGTTTCAAAAGAAGGGACGACCATAGATGAGGGCGTCAATTCCTGGTATTTTCCGTTAATTTCTGGAATTATCTATTTTCAAAATCAAAAGCATTTTTTGAGTAACGTCCTTTCTCAGGGCGTGTTTTTAAGAAACGCCGTTATCTCAGGCGTGTTCCATTAATGTCTAAACAAAGAAAGTTTTATCTCCAAAATTAAATCCAGGAAGAAACGGCCTTTCCTAGGTCGTGTTTCAAGAAACGTCCTGTGGCAGGTCGTCAATTTATAAATAGACGCCCTGGCTTAAGTCGTGTTTTACTCCAGAGTCCTTCCTTTTTCCATCTTTCCCTCACAGTTCCCTACCATCCTTGGGACTCTTGCTCGATCTTGATCCTTCCTTGGATGCCTCATTACCCATTCTTATCATTTCCTTGTTTAATCACATCCGATCCAAGCTTATAAAAGAAGATATCATTCGATCGTGAAAAGGGTTGAAAGGTTAAGCATTCGAGTCATTCGTTAAGAGGTTAGGTATTCAACAAGCGCGTTAAGCATTCAGAAGGAGAAAAAGGCATTCGAAGCATTGAGCATTGGCTTGCACTCCATCCTTTCTGCATCTAATCAAACGTCTGCTTCCTCCTTCTGCTGCTGCTTCATCCATCCTCCTGCATCCGTTCAGCATCTCCACGGTTTCCCTTTACTCTCGTCAGGGAGAGCAGGGCTATTGTTTCGTTTATTTCATTCTAAGCATATCATCATTATTGTCACCCTGTCGTTAGTTCTTTTATTGCATTAAGCATCATTCTATCATATCCTCTCTGCTAGAGGTTTTAAAAAAATAACAAAAAAAGAGGTGCGCACGTTGATGTCTTTTCATCATTTTATGTTGGTTTTGGATTGATACTATTGCACTTTGACTGATCCCTCTCTCTTTTGCTTGTTTTCTATTGTCTTTTTTACAAGGTAATCAACTAAGAAAACCCACTTCATCTGCCGGCCGATTGAAGTCGGAGGAGAAAATCCACATCCATCCCGCATCCCAATTTTCACCAGGTACACGCGATCTCCTTTTCTTCTTATTGAGGTAACCCCTCTGGCGATCACACCATCTCCACTTTAGCATCTCGTGCTATTTTTATTGCATTTCTTTTGCATTATTTATCTCCTTTTTGTCATATTTTAATCTCTCCTCTCAAAAAAGAGCGGATTTTAATCTGATCTACAAATTGGCGATCACGGTGGGACTTCCACTGTTTTCTTTATTGATTACCATCTCCATTGGCACCCTCGTGTGCCCTTTCCCCTTGACACCCTCGTGTGTCCTTTCCCCTTAGGCACCCTCGCGTGCCCTTTCCCCTCGGTACCCTCGATACCCTTTCCCTTGCGCCCCTCGGGCACCCTCCATTGTGCACCCTGCACATTCCCGGATCAGTCAATTGTTGCTTATTAACGCCTTTCATAAGGGCGTCTTTTGATCTAACGCCCCTCACAGGGACGTGTTTTATTGATTAACGCCCCCTTTCAGGGCGTGTGTTTATCGCATCTGCTGGTCTCATTATATCGTCTGCTATTTAACGCCCCTCTCAGGGACGTGATTCTCTGAGTAACGCCCACTTCCAGGGCGTCTTTTGCCATATCTGCTGTCTGCTGCATGCTTATCACATTGTCTGTGGATTAACGCCCCTCTCAGAGGCGTTTCATTTATTATCAGCGCCTTTCATTAGGGCGTTTCTCTTTATCATAACTGCTGTCTGCCGTTGCTTATCATATTGCCTGTGGATTAACGCCCCTCTCTGAGGCGTTTCATTTATTATCAGCGCCTATCATCAGGGCGTTTCTCGGAGTTTTGACGCCCTCCCGTGGAGGCGTCCTTTCTTTATAATGCCTCACCCCAAGGCGTGTTTCTGCTATCTGTGAGTCCCTCACAGAATTTAACGACAGCCACGCTGCCGTGTCTTCATTTTGTCACGACCTACCGCAGGGCGTGTCTTTTCTCCTGCTGTGAAAACGACCTTTCCCAGGGCGTTTCTTTACTGTTCTTTTTCGCAGATACTGCTTCCTGTGTTTAGCTCTCATTCATTTGCTTTGCATTTGATATTATATTGCTGCTTGGATTATCTTGATTTGTTGGCTTGGTTGAGAGACCTCCTCTCTCTATCCTAGGATCCACACACCCTTCTTGGAATCGGGACTACCCTCCATTGAGCATTCCGTCTCTTTGGACCGGAAATCCCTTTTCCAAGACCTCCATAAGTCCCCGCACCCGTGGATTTCCTCACGGACGCTGGGCTGGTTGTACCCTTGAAGTACCTGGAGTTTAGAGAACCTATGCGTTGTTAAAGAGAGAGGAAAACTTAGTTGACCCGGAGGTTACACTTGGATCAAACTAGGTCTCATTTGGCAAAAAGAGTGAACTTTCACAAATAATCCACTCTAATTCAAACATCAAACATAAAAATCTTGCGTTTCTTGCCAACCTTGTTTGCATAAACGTAGTTGGGTGATTTGATTGCTTTGTTTGGATTAATTATTTTGTGATGGTACCTTCATTAAACACTCTCTCTCTTAAGAATGAAACTCCGTTCAGGTAAAATCATCAACATGTCAGGCAACGGGTACTCTTATGATGATGAGAATGAGAACATATTTGGTCAATATGAGGACCCTCTCCAGGATTTTGTTTATTATGAGGGGAACTACCTCCCTCCTCATCCCCATTATTCACAAGTTCATGTGGTTGATACCACTAATCATGAGGCGGACCCTTCGTCTCAAGTTCCATCTTCCAACACTTCGGGGAACCCTTCCCCATCTATTAATGTCACAGATTTGATCCAAGCTCTCTCCCAGTTGGATGACTCCCAGCGGCAAGCCATTCAGGCCGCCTTGAAGGGGAAATCCGTCCCTTCGTCTTCTTCTAATCCCCCTCCGGCCGTGAGTGGCCATCAAATCATTAATGACCATGCGGTCTTGCATCCCCCCTCCTCTCGTCCACAAATGCCTACTGCGGCCATGCCGGCCCAGCAGGCGAGCTATTCAGCGGTTAGGCATCAATCTTACCAACCTCCTCGGATTCTACGAACGCCTATACCGCCTTCTTTTGCTCAGAATCAGGCCCCGGTCGAGCCCGATACCAACACTCTCTTGCTTCAGAAGCTAGCCAGCATGGAGAAGCAGCTCAAGAAGGTTACAGCAACTAAGAATGCTCCGGAAATTTCTCTTCCTACATTGACGTTGTTCCATTTACCACCATCTGAAATGCCGAATTTCCGACGATATAATGGGACGGGCAACCCATTCATTCATTTAAAGGATTTCCGATATGAGACTTCCTTTTGGCAAGACAATAAGGCCTCCCTGGCCTACTTATTCAGGAGATCTCTTGAGGGGCCAGCCCTCGAATGGTTTTATTCTCTAGAGCCGGCTGATGCCGGCGATTTTGATGTTATTCAAAGAAAATTCCTGCAAAAGTACAGAGACCGGGTGGGACCTTCCCTTTCTGTTACAGATTTAGTTGCCGAGAAAATGAAGCCCGAGGAGGACTTCATCGTGTTTGCTGATAGGTGGTGGTCTATGGCCGAGAAACTGAAGGACACATTGTCGGAGCAGGAGCAAGTGAAAATGATTATTTCTAATGCGACTCCTCAATTCCGGCACATTTTGGCCATGAATCGGCTAACAACTATGGAAGAGCTCTATGAAAGAGCTCGTTATATACAAACACAAATGAAGGACTCTCCCATCATGGACATGTTTGAGCCGAAGCCTCGGCTATTTAAAAAGAATACAAATGTCAGCAGCGAGCCCACGACTGAAGGCACTGTCACAAATGAGCAAGTCGGCGTAGTTGGCAACCCCCATCATCAAGCTAACCCACGTCCACCACCACCTCCACGACAGAACCCTCATTTTAACCCTACTCCACCACCCCAATTCGCACCTCAACGCTCCTTCGCTCCACCACAATACCATCAAGTGCCCCCACCAGCCAACTACGGCCAACAACAACAACGGAGACCACCACTTGGCCCCAAAAGGGACCATTATCCTCCACTCCCTGAAAGTCTCCCCGATATTTTTAATGCCCTAATGGCCGCCAACTTGCTCGCCTTGCCAAGGGAAAGAACCGTGTGGCCCGCTAACGTTGACACATCCCGATATTGTGCCTTTCATCGTGGCCCTGGTCACAACCTGGATCGTTGCTTCCACTTCAGAGATTACATCTACGATCTAAACGACCAGGGTGACATCAATTGGGATGAGATGAGACAATTCATAGCCGCTATGAAAGAAAGAAGGGCTTCTCGGCAACAGCAAAATCAGCAACAACAGCAGCCAGCTCCGCAGCAAGTTCAGCCGCAGCAAGCTCCAGCACCCCAGCAGGATATGGGGATCGTCCGTAACCCATTGCCGGAGCACGCTCCTAATCAACACGTGAACCCTGTCACGTCTCTCTACGAGGTGGAGAGAGGGCAGGGATGGCACGAGGAAAACGCCTCTGTCGGGGCATTTCACCATGATCCAACTCAAAATCAAACTCCGCGCCTTTTGCGCACCTCTCCTTCTTCTTCTATTCTCCTATCAGGACGTTCTCTTTTACGCCCTGTCAACCCATCTACCCCTATCAATTCTACGGCCTTGCCGGCTCGCTCTCTTCTTAACCGCTTACCACCTCCACAACCTACCGCACCACCTCCCACCACCAACTCTATACCTCCGCCATCCAGGCCACTCCTACTTCGCTCACAGCCAGCACCCGCTATCCCCTCTACCACTCCTACACCGGCAAGGGTTCCTCCGTCATCAGTTCAACCGCCTTTTGTACCACGATCTCTCCTTATCCCACCACCTGCCAATGCTCCTCGCATTCGGATATCTCTCTCTTCTCCCACGTCTCCTGCGGGGGCGCCTTCATCAAATACTCCTCCCATGCCTCCCGCGGGGGCATCTTTGTTAAACACCACTACTACGCCTCCTACGAGGGCGCCCCTTTTATTGAATTCCCCTTTGATATCCCCCAGCAGGGTTTCTGCTACCAACATACCTTCTTCTTCTTCCAACCCTCCTCCTATTGTTGCCCCGACAGAGGCGCGTCAAGGCGTAGCGCCGCTCCGCAGTGGACGGATATTCCACCGTATTTTCCCACAGAGAGAGCTAGAGCCTGTGCAGGGGCCACAAGAGCAAGAGCAGGAACAAGATTCAATGCCGGGCACTCAGTATGATTTATTAAAGCACCTGGATCGCACTCCAGCCAGAATCTCCATTCTTGAATTAATCAAGAGGGCCACCACTCATCAGCTGGCCCTGAAGGAATACCTGCAGAAGGTCATGGTCAATGAGGACCTTCCGGTTGAACAGATAGTTACAGTCTTGACCCCTGCTAGCAGTCAGCCTGCAATCACATTCCATGAACATGAATTAGCACCCCTACCGGCAAGAAAATATGCCCTGTGTATTACGGTCGATATCAACAAGGTAGCTGTCAAGCAGTGTTTGGTAGACACCGGTGCATCTATCAATGTGTTGCCGCCAAGCACTCTGAAGTTATGCGGTATCCCTGAAAGCCAGATTCGGCCATCTACTATTACTGTTACGGCATATGACAATACAAAGAAACCCCCTCTGGGTATGATTACCCTCAAAGTCAGTTTGGGTCCAGCCACCATTACAGCAGATTTTCATATTCTGGACATGGATCCGACCTTTAATGGCATTCTGGGTCGCCCTTATATTCAGCAGCTTGACGCAGTGCCCTCTACAAACCATCAGTGCCTCAAGTTTCCACACAAGGGCCGCGTTATCAAGGTGACCAGCGTGCCGATCTTGCCAGAGGAAGACATTCATGTAGCTTCATCAGTTCCTTCCATATGGCCTGCCAACAAGCCGTTATTATCTGTGCTGGACATTCCCCACTCTCAGCCAGTGCTATCTGAGACCGTTACCACAGTTGCCATGACACCCCTGCCTTCTAAGGGGAAGAAGAAAAAGAAAAATATGATGAATACCCCCGGCTGGAACATTCTACTGAAAATGGGATATCAAGATGGCAAGGGCCTGGGTACCAATTGTCAGGGCAGGATTAGGCCCATTAAGCCCCAAAAGATGATTGCACGAGGCGGCTTAGGCTACAAAGCACCGGGCAAGAATGAAGGAGAGCCGTGGGCTGTCATGATGTCCACCTTCAAGCCAGATCGCCAGCCGCTCACCTGGACTTTAAAGACACATTTTGTTACCGGTGGCATTCAGAATAATGAGCAGACTACCGTCATTACTTCATTGCTTGATTGTCAAGATGTGCACGCCAGACAGTTTGCTCGTCACATTGCCCCACTAGCTACCTACAAAGTCTTGGAGTCTTTGAGGCCAGATAAAAGAAGAAAAATGGGTGATCCGGAATGTGACTGGTACAGGTGGTTTGACATGAATGACATTACAATCTCCCTAAGCCGCCTGTTCATGCCGACAGATCCAGAGTGGCCGCCACTGATTCAAGAACTGATTGAAATGCCAGCAGCAATCACAGATAAAAGGCAGATGTTAAGTGACTACACAGATACTGGGGAGCCAGATGTCCCCTTTGAAGAAGGATTTTCTGTGGATAGGCTGTGGGCCGGCCTTTTCTCCCTCACTTCTGTGCATCCGTCCGTGTTGGCTTCTCTCTATTCCCGTTGGTTTGGTCACGTGCCGCGACCACCATCGATTACCATCAACTTGTCTCCCGATTCAATTCAGATTTCCCTCCCGATTGCTCCTTCGCTCCTCGAGCGATTTTCTAAAATCTCCATCACGCCCCCGAGAGGGCCGTCTTTGATTAAATCTTTCTCCAAACTTGCAATCTCCACTCCTCCTGCTATTTCCCCTTCACATTGCTTCTTACTGGAAAAAGAAAATAAAAACAAAGGAAAAGATAAAAACGAAAAAAAAACGCCAAATCTCCAACATTCCAATCCTCCATTTCTATTGAGGAGACCTCCTATTTTTCTCCCGAGTGCGTCCCGACCCAGGGGCCGCTCTTCCAAGATTCCTTGGTAAGACTCTTCTCCCCCTCTGGTGAGGGGTCCTCCTCTGTATCACCTCCTGTATCCGCTTTTTCATCTCCTTCCCCTAATCAAGCCAGTTGTTCCTATTCTTCCTCCTTTCCTTTTAATAATAAAAATCAGGGGTTAGTTCCACATAAGAAGGCCAAGGGTAGGCAGATTCCCCGAAGATTTTTGTTGGAGTTGGCTGTCAGATGCCAAGCTTGTTTAGCAATCCCTGAATTTGTGGGAGAACCAATCATCCTACCGGAATTAGAATATGAGGATTCTGACGCTGCCTATGAGGGTTTGGGCATTTATGAAATCATGAATGATGAAGACCCTATTGAAGAGGGGGAAGAAAGTTATGAAGACTATGAGGACGAGGCTGATGCTTTTGCTAGTGGCATCAGACGATTTGACGAACCATCAGCCTCCGTAGAAGAGCCAACCAAAGAAATCAATCTGGGTACTGAGGAAGACCCTAGGATTGTCCTCATCAATAAGAATTTACCGCCCTCCGAGGAGGAGGCGCTCATTTTGGTTCTGCAAGAATACAAGGACACGTTCGCGTGGGGCTATGAAGATATGCCTGGATTAGACCCTGTGCTCGTTGAACATCGTCTTACACTTAAGCCAGGGTCTGTCCCGGTCAAACAACGGTTGAGGCGTTTCCACCCTAACATGGCTTTGAAAATGAAAGAAGAGGTCGACAAACTCCATAAAGCTAGATTTGTTAGAGTTGTCCTCTATCCCAATTGGGTGGCTAACATTGTCCCTGTTATGAAGAAAGATGGAAAAGTTCGGATTTGCATAGACTTCCGGGACCTCAACCGGGCGTGTCCCAAAGATGACTTCCCCCTCCCTCATATCGATGTTCTGATCGACAATACGGCAGGATTTGAAACTCTTTCATTCATGGATGGCTTTTCAGGTTACAATCAGATTCGTCTGTCTGAAGAGGATCAAGAGAAAACATCATTCACTACACCATGGGGTACATATTGCTATGTGGTCATGCCCTTTGGACTTAAGAATGCTGGAGCCACTTACCAGAGGGCTATGATGGCGATTTTTCATGACATGATTCATATTTACATCGAGGTATATGTGGATGACCTGGTTGTGAAATCAAGGACAAGGATTGAGCATCCTGGGGTTCTAGCGAAGGTTCTACAGAGGTCGCGAGAATATCAATTAAAAATGAACCCCAAGAAGTGCGTATTTGGCGTTTCTTCAGGGAAGTTGCTTGGATTCATTGTCAGTAAGAGGGGAATTGAAGTCGATCCCAACAAGGCGAGAGCCATTAGAGATATGCCTCCTCCCAAGAATTTGAAGGAAGTTCGAGGATTAATAGGAAGGTTGCAATTCATTCGCCGCTTCGTCTCCCAGCATTCACAAAGATGTAGGCTGTTTTACGAGCTTACCAAGCCGGGAGTCAAGTTTAATTGGGATGACAAGTGTCAGGCAGCCTTTGACGGATTAAAGGATTATTTGGTCAATCCTCCTGTCCTGAGGCCGCCAATTCCAGGCAAACCACTTATTCTTTATGTTTCAGTCCTGGATGACTCTGTAGGTGCTGTTTTAGCTCAAGTGGATGAAGGAGGTAAAGAGAGGGCAGCATACTACTTGTCTAAACTTCTTAACCCCTGTGAGCAGAGGTACTCAGCCATGGAGAAGACTTGTGCAGCTTTGGTTTGGGTAGTTCAGAAATTAAAACATTATTTCCTAGCTCACGAAGTTCACCTCATTGCACGCATGAATCCAATGAAATTCCTCCTTGAAAAATCTGTCCTTACTGATCGATTAGCACGCTGGCAAAGCTTCCTCTCCCAGTTTGATATCACTTACATTCAACAAAAAGCTATCAAAGGTTATGCCATTGCCGAACATCTTGCTCATCACCCTCTACCTCATTTTGATCCTGTCAATTCTGAGTTCCCAGATGAAGAATTAATGTCCATTAATCAACCCCTTGATCCTATGTGGACGTTACATTTTGATGGAGCTCTTAATTCCCAAGGAAGAGGGATCAGCATGGTTCTTTTAACACCTGAAGGGGTCACCATTCCATTTGCTGCTCAGCTTACTTTCCCCGTCACCAATAATATAGCCGAGTATGAGGCTCTTTTGGCCGGTCTACAAACCGCTCATCGATATGGTGTCACTCATTTGAGGATTGTGGGTGATAGTCAGCTTATTTTGCGCCAGGTGCTGGTCAAGTGCCGCACTATCAATCCTAAGCTTAAACCCTACCAGGAACTCGCTTCAGTTTATGCCAAACTCTTTACCAAGTTAATCTTCGTTCACGTGCCTCGCAGTCAGAACATTCTAGCTGACGCTCTTGCTTCTTTAGCTTCTGCTTTAGTCTTTCCCCCCGAGCGTGATTTCCATGTCCCTCTGATTCATCAGCGTGACACTCCAGCTATTAAGGATCGTGCTTTCCTTGATATTAGGGATCAGGTGCTCGAGAAGGCCAAGCAGAAAGAAACTCTTAAAGGCAAAGAGGTCATGCTTTTGGACTGGGAAGAAGAGTTGGCTGACGAAGAGAAGCCTTGGTATTATGAGATTGCCAGATACTGTAATGATCAGTCTTATCCCGAGGAAGCCACCACAGAAGAAAGGAAAGCAATTAGAAGAGTGGCTCAACGTTATACTTTGGTTGGAGGTGTGCTCTACAGAAGAGGGCTCACCGGTGTTTTATTGAGATGCCTCGATGATGATGAATCTTGGAAAGTCGTGGAAGAGGCGCATTCTGGTGTGTGTGGTGGTCATGTGAACAGCCAGATGCTAGCTAAGAAAATCCTTAGGCTAGGTTTCTATTGGCCCACTCTAGAAGAGGATTGCTCTATCTATGTTCGTAGGTGTGTTAAGTGCCAACTGCACGCCGACAAGATTCATTCTCCTGCTTCTTCACTCCATCCTACGTCCTCCCCATGGCCTTTTTCCATGTGGGCTTTTGATATCATTGGACCTCTTGGTGATTCGAACCTCCTGACCAAGCAAAAATCATTCATCTCACGGCAACGGAGTACTTCACCAAGTGGGCGGAAGCAGAAGCTTACGTGGAAATTAAAGCATCAACCGTCTGCAAATTCATCATGAAGAACATCATCACGAGGTTCGGCATCCCGAGCACCATCGTCACCGACAATGGACCCCAATTTATCTCTCAAGAGCTCAAGGATCTCTGCAACAGGTATAACATTGCATTGCATCATTCTTCTCCTTATTATCCGCAGGGCAATGGCCAAGCAGAGGCAACTAACAAAACTTTGATCAAAATCATTAAAAAGACGTGTGAGGCTAATAAATTTTCGGACTGGCCAGACAAGCTGGTTGAAGCTCTTTGGGCCTACCGCACTTCCATCCGCACTCCCACTGGGCAAACCCCTTTCGCCCTCACTTATGGGATGGAGGCAGTAGTCCCTTATGAGATTCGTATTCCCTCTCTGCGCGTACAATTGGATGAGGAACTTTCTATTGATGAACGTCGTGATTCACTCCTTGCCCAATTGGAACTCCTAGATGAGAAGCGTCTGGTCGCCGCTGAGCATGCGCGCGTTTATCAAAATAGGCTCTCGCGTTTTTACCAAAAGAAAGTAATTGAGAGAAAATTTAAGGTCGGTGAGATGGTAATCAAGAGAATTTTTGTTAAGCCGGGTGGACCCCGTTCAAAACTCCAACCAAATTGGGAGGGACCGTTCGTCATAAAAGAAGTTTTTCCTGGCAATGCTTATAAACTAACCAATGTTGAAGGTGAAGAGTTAACTCACCCTTGGAACGGTTTATATCTTAAGAAATATTACCCCTGATTTTCCAAAATCCAAAAAAATGAATATTTTCCAAAATCCAAAAAAATGAATATGTTCCAAAATCCAAAAAAAATGAATATTTTCCAAAATCTAAAAAAATGAATATTTTCCAAAATCCAAAAAAAATGATTATTTTCTAAAATCCAAAAAAATATATAATATTTGCCAAAACAAAAGAAATTGCAGGCTTTCAAAATTATTGCCATGGCACACAAAAGATCAAGGCCCGAAAGGTCAAAATTCAGAATTCATTTATCAGTCTTGGTAACTTAAAAATGGGGTTGACACCCGCACACACTACACGCTTTATTCTTGAACTCAAGCAGTGCAAAATCTGATAGAAAGTCAAAAACCTGACTGAAAGTGAAAGACAATACCCGTTCTTTTCTTCTTCGGCCCATAAGAGAGGAAGGGAAACCTCGAGGCAGATACGCCAAGCCTGTCCGCCGCCCTAGTAGGTGGAAGTCAAGGCCCAAAAGGGAGCAAATGTCATAAAAGCCCAAGTACAATTAGGTTTATTTTTCATCAATGCAAATCAATTCCAAAGTGGAAGTCAAGTTATGAAAAGAAAAGCATGTCAAGAGGGCAAAGTCCCCGCAAGGAAAACCTTGGGCGTATGCGTGCATTATAAATGGGCAAAAAGGCAACAACTTCCGTACGCCAAAGACCGAACCCCAACAGGCATAGGGCAGGGGAGGTAACTTCGCCGTGAGCATCCCAGAACCTCTTATGGGCTTCCCTTATATTTTCTTCCATCCCTTCTATGTGGTAAAGTCGCGAACTGGCAGGATGGTCAAGACGAACTTAAGAAATTACACTGTGCGAAATCTCGAATATAAGTCAACTTTGAGCACGTCGACTCCCTTTTAATTATTCGAGAAAGATTAATGAATCCTAGATGGTGACCGTGTAGGGCCCGCGAGCTGAATGGCCTTGTCAATCTTGTTTGAAAATTTCATCCAATTCACGCCTTTCCATAAGGCGTTTTTAATTTAACTCGCGCCCTTGTCAGGGTCGTCTTTATCAAATTAACGCCCTTCTTCAGGTCATCTTTTTACCAAATTCCAAAATCCTTTTAAATGCACGCCGTCTGCGGGGGCGTTTTTCACTGGAGTCACGACCTAATCTAAGGTGCATTTTTCAGGAAAATAACAAAAAAAATATAAAATACATTCTTCATCCGTGCTTGCATTATGCCTGTGCATATTTCTTTTTATTGTTTGCATATGTGTGCTTGCATCTCCCCTTTATTGGTTATTTCGTTTTACCTTATTTGATTAAAGGCTTGGCCCCTTGACCCGTCATTAAGGTCAGAATATTGCCACCCCTTGCTCATTGGGCAAGGGGCCAAGTCGAACAGATGAATTAACCTGTTTTATCCAAGTGAAAATCGCAGCTGCAGATACAGGGCAAAAGCAAAGTAAACACGAAGAACGTGGAGAGAAGAAAGTACACAAACACAAGCCCACAACCACACAAAGTGCTCAGGTAACTGAAGAAAATCTCAATCTCATATATATATACATCATGAATATCTAAGTACAGGTGTGAGGGTGGAGGAGTACAAGTAAATCTCTCAGCTCTCGCCTCCACCCTCCTCTCTCCTACTCTCAACCTCCTCCTCGCCGTCCCGAGCTGGTGCTGGCGGAGGAGGCATGGGCCCCCGCGAAGAAGCCGGAACCCGAACGTGCCCCCCTGCCTCGCTCCTCTCTCGGAGGGAAGAGCCCGCCACGAAGGTAGAACTGGTGAAGGAGTACCCTGCAGCCCGTGCTCGCTCACGTCCTCGCTGGAGACGCTCCTCGGACACTCGTAGCCGCTCCTGAGAAAGGATCAACTGGGTCCTCGAGTCGGCTAGCTCTCGCTCACGTGCTGCTATCTGCATCTGGTACTCCACGCGCTCTCGGGCACGCTCACGTCTCTCCATCTCAAGGGCCACACGCAGCTCGGCCACGTCCTGAGGAAGCTCCTCTCGTCGCCTCTGGGACCTCTCAAGCTCTGAGATCCGCTGGTCACGGATCGCCAACTCGGTACGTACGGCCCGAAGCTGAGCCACCTGCAAAAGGGTAAGCAAATCATCAATTCCACAATAAATGCAATAATTCAATAATTTAACGATGCATGATTGAATTACTCACATGTGAGCTCGTCGCTCGGAAGCCCTCGTCTACGCAGATAAGAGCGGCTCGAAGCTCTTCAGTCTGTAAAAATGAATTTTTATCAGTACACAATGCTATATTTAATCAATAATTGAACTGACTGAGTTTGAGTTCAGAATTTACCCGTGAAGCAAGGTCGCGCTCTGCTGCCTCAGCCCGCGCAACCGCTCCAGCTAGCTGCTACGATAGCGCGGTCATCTCCGCGCTAGGTCCCCTCGAGCTAGAGGCCTCCCCTGGATCTCTTTCTCACCACTCCCTTCTGGGCACGCTGCATTCATTGAGATCGTCAGTGGCTAATCATCAATAATTCAACAAAAAGATTCATTTGCATATAGAAGTAATTTAAACACTCACCAGGGTCTCTAGGTCGGCCCGTGTGGCGGCTAGCTGGTCCTCCAGGCTGTGTAGGTGGGCCTGGGCATCTATCGCCACTATGTCCCTCGCATCCTGCATCCATTGCATGTTAGTCACATGATAGAAACATAAGCATTTGCATTCAATTTAGAAATAAGTGCATTCATACATACCCCTAAGACCCTCATCTGGGGTCGGCCGGCGTATACCTCCCAGTAGCGCCGGAGGTACTCGGAGCTGTCAGTCGCGCAAAGAGGTGACTCTGGTCCCGCCACGCTGCCAGTCGGCATACTGTTCCTCGAAACGTACCCGCCAGTCGGTCGTCTTGGTGCGACCGCGGGTCTTCTTTCCTATGCCGCGAGGCTCTCCGACCTCGATCCACTCCTGGGGCAGGCCCAGGGTCCTCATCATCAACCGAAGCCGTAACGGCTCGATCTCGCTCAGGCAGTGCAGCCACAGCTCACGCCCAAAGCGAGGTCGCCCCGATACAACCCAAGGTTGGCCCTCATCCGTCATATCCTCATAAGGCCTCCACCGCACCTGCATTCATACATATCATTATCATTTCATCATAATCAATTCAAATCAATTCAAAAGAAATGCATATCATTCATTCATACATACCAGCGAGGGAGGGAAGTCGCGGAACTCTCTCCGTAGAACCCACAACTCGTAGTCGAGTGGGGCACCGAAGACGACCGGTAACCAACGTCGCGCCAGAGGAAAGGATCCCTCAGCTCCGGGCCGTGGGTCAACACGCCCCATCGGCATGTATAGGTGGCTCCACACCTGCATCCATGCATTGCATTAGTAAAGCATTCACATGCATCATAAAGAAAAGATATGAAAATGAGAAAATTGCATACCTGAAGAAGAGGTGAGAAGCCACTGACGGTCGTCTCACGTCCCGTCCCCGTGGACAGGTCAGCTACCAAATGTGCCAGCAGCGCTGCACCCCAAGCGTAAGTACCAACGGTCTCCAGGTCCTCAAGGATCCCCAAGAAGCGGCAGTTGATGACATCGGCTTTCGTCCCCAGCAGTAATCTCCCAAGCAGCAGCAGCAGGAACCTCCTCAGGTCTCGATCCGCTCTCTCATGGTCAGTCGGGTCCTGGTAGCATGCCGCTCTCACCCCGTCGGTCAGCCTCTGTGTAAACTCACCTAGGGTCTCCCCTGACCTGTGCCTGGCATCCCCTAAACCCATCACCGTAGTCAGGTCTGTACGGAAGATGGTCCTACACTCGCTCGGCACCACATAGACCATATCCAGCCCTAGTAACCTCTGGGCCATCTCCGTGTAGTCAGGGTAGGTAAACCCGCTCACACCCTCACCATCCACCCTCAACCCCGTAATCCTAGTCACATCCTCTAGGGTAGGGACCATATGCCCCCAGGGCATCAGGAAGGACCGGCTCACCCTGTCCCAACGCTCCCGTAGAACCTGAATAAGTGCTAGGTCGGGTCTAAATGGCTCGATGGATAGGAAAGCACCGAACCCCATAGCGTCTACGCTAACCCTTTGGAAGTCGGGGAGACCCTGGTATGCTGCCCAGACCATGACCCATGAGATACGGGTCCTCATCAACCCCTGCACGCATTAAAAGAAAGAACTTTGCTTAATTGTTTGATTAATCACGTGTAATGGCATTCGGTTTTGCTTGGGCATGTTTTGGAAGTCACGCCCCTCCTCAGGCCGTCTCTTAGTGAATTCACGCCCCTGAAGGGGGCGTTTTTCTATTGTGGTAACGTCCTGGCTGAGGGCATTTTTCATCTTTGAAACGCCTCTGTATACGGCGTGAACATGTTGTTAATTTCTAAAAAATCCTAAAATGTTTTCAAATCACGCCGTCGGCTGGGGCGTTTTCTATTTAGGACCGTTCAGTTTAAATGAAGAGCTGTTGAAGAGACGCCCTCTGGTTTGGGCGTTTCTTGTTAAATCACGTCCTGGTGAGGGGCGTGGCTTTCATGATTTTCAGATAATTTAAATAAAAATGGCAGCATGCGAAATAATTAATGAAAACATTTAATGGGCATGGAATTAATGAAAATCATAATTTTTGAAGAAACGACATGCTTCAGGGCGTTTTTCATGAAGGTTAATTAATTTTCAGAAAATAAAAGAAATTTACGCCCTGGGTCAGGGCGTTTCGTTTGTGATTAACGCCCCCATGAGAGGCGTTTCTTTTCTGAATTGCAGGTTTCGCACCCGAGGGCTATGGAAAATCAGAAAAAATATAAATAAAATAAAAAAAATGGAATTGGGGAGGGGAACCTACCTTTTTGTGCTTCTGAGGTTGTGGCCGAGGCAGTGGCCGCCTGGGCCGCCGGAGTTGGCCCCGGGAAGCGACCGCCGCCGTTGGCAGTGGTCCTTCTTCTTCTCCATCTCCCTCTTCTTCATCTTCTTCTTCTTCTTCTTCTCCACCTTCGTCTTCTCCTCCTTCTTCTGCACCTCCGGCTTCGTCGCCGCCGGCAACCACCGCCGGTTCTTCAACCGCGACGATGGCGAGCTCCTCCACGGCGGGTTCCTCTTGGGCGTGGGCGACGTCGAGGTCGACGACCTCTGGGGCGCTCACCCTCTGGCGTTTGGCCATGGCTCGGGCTAGGGGAGATGGAGGGAGATTGAGAGAGTGAGAGAAGAGAACGAGAGAGGGAGATCGAAAGGGGGGGTTTCGGTTAGGGTTTGCAGAAGGGGGGAATGAGAACGGAAGGAGGAAGAAGAAAGGGGCCGAGGACTTTTGGGTTTCGAAAAGAAGACACGCCCTTAAGCAAAGCGTTTATAATGGAATTCACGACCATGCCTTGGGCGTTTAATAAAATCAGACGACGTCTATTAGGGCGTTAATTTGTTTTGCATGGGGAACGATAACCGTCGTCTGACGCATTGAATGGGCGTTGATTGATGTGATGAAAGTCATCATTGCTGGCTTAGAGTAACGCCTCAGTCGAGGGCGTGTTATTTTTAAGAAGTGACTAAGGAAGAGGCGTTAATTTTGATGAGTCAACGATTTTATTCTTTGGGGTTCGAATCTATTCACGCCTTGTCTGATGTCGTTATTTAAGTAACGTCCAATGGTGCAGGCGTCAACTGTGGAAGATGGGCCGTCTGAGACGCCTTGAGGTAAGGCGTTCCTTCTGGAATTCACGGCGTTCTTTGAGGCGTTATTTACAACAGAAACACAGGTTTTGGAAAATTTCGATCATAATCACAGTAATACTGGCTCAATAAGAAAGCAATCTTTATTATTTTAGAAGAAGGAACTACAATGACTAATGAGCCACTTTGGGCCTTAATTTTCTCAAAGAGATTACATAATTTTTCCACTGATCCTTGTCTTCATCCAAGTCTTCTACAGGTTGATGAAGCTTGTTTAACTTCCACAGAGCTTGAATGGTGATAACCTCCTCACCATCTTCATTACTGCCTAGGTCTCTTGATTTGATTGAAAGGAAGATGGGAGATGTTTTCTAGCACTTGTCTCGGAAGTCCAATTTGAGGAAGGCACCTGTGAGAGTTGTACAAAACGAAGTCCGAAGCGCCAATAAGACGAAGGTCCGTCCCGATGGAGAAGCGTGCACGAAGTTCCTGCATTTTGAATATACCCGGGGCACAAGTGGAAGAGATTCTTTGGCATTACCTTTAAGTGCTCCCTCCAATCCCCTCTCTTCTTGATTTGAGGAATCCGGTTAGTTACTCTATTGCTTATACCTAATGAGCCGGTTATATAGGAGAGTGGGCTCTTTGAGAAAATCCTTGAGGGTTGTTGGGCTTCGTGGCATGGATCGAATTTGAAGTGTAGATCAACCCAACTTGAGAGTGCTAGCATGCACCCGTAGATGGGCCTTCCCATGGCCGCCGAAGTGAGCCCACTATAAAGATATGCTAGGATCGCCGGTCCAACTCTTTCTTCCTCCCATAAGCTCACCACTGCGCTCAATTGGGACTCCTCTAGACAGTCCTCCGTGGTTGGGAATAGGAGTGCTCCTGCTAAGCACACCACGAAGGCTTTGGTCACTCTTTCTATCTCCTCTTCCTCTTTAGCTTGATCCGCTCTCTTGTACACCCACGAGGCGAGCTTCAAGAGGTTAACTCCTTTAGTGACCTTGATTTGGTTCACTATGTTTGGGCTAGGTATCAATGAGGTTAGCAATCCATGAGAGGAGATTGGCCTTGGCATGATGGCCATCTTTTCTTCTTCTCCGTGTTTCATCCTTTTCAAGCCTAGGATCATCTCTACTTCTTCCAGCAAGATGGTGGCCTCAAATGTGGAAAATAAGAAAGTATGGGTGGAAGGATGCCATGTTTCAATCAATGCTCCTATGGCAGCCCAATCTACGTGGATTTGATCATAATGTTTAGCATGGGTTATCAACCCCAAGAGATGCCACCTAGCTACATATACCCTCATATCTGAAGTGAACTTAGAGAGGATGAGGGGCAACCATTTGATTTGGACATATCTTCTAGCTCCTGGAAGGATTGGGTAATCCTGTGAAAGAACATAAAGCATGCAGTAATAAGAATAAGCATATGAAATATGAGAGAGGTTCGGCAGAAGGAAGGAGCAGTAAAGTAATTAACAGAAGGATAGCTTACCTGGCTCAAAGCAATTCGATTGCTTATGTGCCCTTGTATTTCAGTAATCCTGGGAGCAGAAATCCTAGGTTTCTTCATCACCCTGTCCATCACTTTCTTTGCAGAGGTAACTCGCGCAGAGGCCTGAAGAAGAACAGAAGCAGAAGAACGAAGGCTTGCAGATGAAGAAGGAAAAGAGGCAATTCGGCTGCAGAAAGATTCGATTGGTTTGTGAAAGAAAGCCTTCCTTTTATAAGGATTTGAAGAGTCCTGAAGAATCCCGAAGATAGAAGTTTGATTAGGTTAAGGACTGTGTTCTTGATTTAGAAACGGGTGTTCGTGCTGAATTAACGCCTTGTGTAAGGGCGTCTTTTTTTTTTGATTTGACGACCTGACCAGTGGTCGTTTTTTATGTAACGCCCTTTATAAGGTCGTTTTTATTCTAAGCTTCCGTTACTGTTTACGCCTTTGAGTAGGGCGTGTTTTAAGTGTTTAACGACCTATGGCCAGGCGTTTTTCATGCTGATAACGCCCCGTTATTAGGCGTGTTTTATTGGCTTACGGATTTTTGACCTCTCCATGCTTTTTAAGTGCTATTGTTCGATGAAACTGTTTATGATTAAGCACTTATGATCATATCATGTTCTGAATTGATGGATGAAGGCTAATAAGTTTCAAGTACAGAAGTTTTGCAGGATTCGAAGCTTTTGGACCGCTCATGGGAGTGACATCTTATCATCCTTGTATCTGTTTCTTGTAAGCATTATTATTATATGATATCTACACTATTATAATATGTCAAGGACCTTGTGGTTCTGATGAACCTGAAATTCGAGTTCCCCTTCATCAAAAACGATGACGATTTCAGGAGAATCTTGATCGCACGGATAGGCTGTTGAGTTGTTAAAGGTTTGGGACGATGGTTCCACTTTCTGAGTTGATGCGCGGACAAACGGGCTTCGGCTTAGTGTTAGCTCAGAGATGTGGATTCTTGACCAGATCTGAATGGCTTAGCAATATTATCCTTGATTATTTTCTATTTTTAGTTTGTTTTAATCTTTTCTTTTAGCCCAGCATGCATGCATCATGTAGGACTTTGAGTTTCATGCTGAAAATCTTCATATTATGGCAATAATGAAGTTCACTCGCTCTTGATTGAGTTGACATGAGATATTCCACTTCAAATCAAGTACTTCGTTCTATTTGAAGCCGTTCAGGCTGATTCCTTGAAAGTGTCCCTTTTGTTGGATCTCTATCCCAATTCTCTTTACTTTTCTGCAAAATTTACCTTGGTTGTAGCACGTCCACGTTGGCTGGTAATCGCTCTCCAATGGTCTTTCCCTGTCGTGCCCACGCGCACATCCTTTATTTACTTAGTTTAATCCCCTTTTATCCAACAAATCGATGTTTCCTTGGAACCACTCAGAGTTGTTTCACTTAGAATCTTGGAAAGATTTCGAATGCTTAATGTTCTGAGGCGTGTCACATCACACCTTGGCGTCTCCTTATCAGTTCATTCCACTTCATTCCATTCATTACACTTCACTCCATTTTCGTCTCACTCCCTTGCAAAGCAGACGCCAAGGCGGGGCAGCTGTAGACACGCCAAATTGACGTTATGTCGATCAAATCTCATGTTATTATGTAAACGCCCCAAGTGGACTTCAATATTCCTATAACATGAAGTTTTTCTATTTTTGTGAGTTTTATGCATTTTTCTGCATTTTTCGTGATTCATGACCTGACTAAGGACGTTACTTTAAAAAGTAACGACCTGTCATAGGGCGTTTCAAAAGAAGGGACGACCATAGATGAGGGCGTCAATTCCTGGTATTTTCCGTTAATTTCTGGAATTATCTATTTTCAAAATCAAAAGCATTTTTTGAGTAACGTCCTTTCTCAGGGCGTGTTTTTAAGAAACGCCGTTATCTCAGGCGTGTTCCATTAATGTCTAAACAAAGAAAGTTTTATCTCCAAAATTAAATCCAGGAAGAAACGGCCTTTCCTAGGTCGTGTTTCAAGAAACGTCCTGTGGCAGGTCGTCAATTTATAAATAGACGCCCTGGCTTAAGTCGTGTTTTACTCCAGAGTCCTTCCTTTTTCCATCTTTCCCTCACAGTTCCCTACCATCCTTGGGACTCTTGCTCGATCTTGATCCTTCCTTGGATGCCTCATTACCCATTCTTATCATTTCCTTGTTTAATCACATCCGATCCAAGCTTATAAAAGAAGATATCATTCGATCGTGAAAAGGGTTGAAAGGTTAAGCATTCGAGTCATTCGTTAAGAGGTTAGGTATTCAACAAGCGCGTTAAGCATTCAGAAGGAGAAAAAGGCATTCGAAGCATTGAGCATTGGCTTGCACTCCATCCTTTCTGCATCTAATCAAACGTCTGCTTCCTCCTTCTGCTGCTGCTTCATCCATCCTCCTGCATCCGTTCAGCATCTCCACGGTTTCCCTTTACTCTCGTCAGGGAGAGCAGGGCTATTGTTTCGTTTATTTCATTCTAAGCATATCATCATTATTGTCACCCTGTCGTTAGTTCTTTTATTGCATTAAGCATCATTCTATCATATCCTCTCTGCTAGGGGTTTTAAAAAAACAACAAAAAAAGAGGTGCGCACGTTGATGTATTTTCATCATTTTATGTTGGTTTTGGATTGATACTATTGCACTTTGACTGATCCCTCTCTCTTTTGCTTGTTTTCTATTGTCTTTTTTACAAGGTAATCAACTAAGAAAACCCACTTCATCTGCCGGCCGATTGAAGTCGGAGGAGGAAATCCACATCCATCCCGCATCCCAATTTTCACCAGGTACACGCGATCTCCTTTTCTTCTTATTGAGGTAACCCCTCTGGCGATCACACCATCTCCACTTTAGCATCTCGTGCTATTTTTATTGCATTTTCTTTTGCATTATTTATCTCCTTTTTGTCATATTTTAATCTCTCCTCTCAAAAAAAGAGCGGATTTTAATCCGATCTACAACTATGGCAAGCACGGGTCGAATCCACAGGGAAGACGAGATTTTTAAAGTTAAAAACCTTAGAATCTTTTGAAAAATGTTTGTGATTTTTGTAGCTCGAAGAGAATCATTAAACAAAGAACGGTTCCAACAATTAATTAAAAATGTCTATGATTATGCGCCTATGCTATAGAAAATAATTGCACGAAGTGGAAAAGAAGAGATAGAAGAAGGAGGTAGAGATGGAAGAAGAGCAAGATCTAGATCAAAAGAGCAATTCCTTTCATTAATTTAAAAGAAAGAGTACATGAAATGCGAAACAAAATTACACTAACGACGTAACGAGATTACAATGAAGTGAAATAACACGAAAGTAATAAAAATAAGAAAAGCCTAGAGTTTGGAGTTTGGAGATGATAGCAACAATGGTGATGGCGGCGCCGTCCTCTCTTGGCCTTGGATCACGAACCACCTCGCGAAATATGTCGTCTACGACAGGAGGAAGCCACCTTCGTCGTTGAAGCCGTTCTTGGAGGAGAATGTATGGGGTGAGGAGAGAGATCTAAGGAAAGGAAGGGAGAGGTCAAAGTGAAGCTAAGGGAGATGGCAATGGTTTAGAAGGGAAGGGGATGGTGATGAAGGAGAGATTAACTAAGGCTACCTAGGTGAGATGGAAGAAAAAGAAGAAGGCTTTAAAACGTAAATAGTGAAAATCAGAGATAGAGCATTTAAAAGTCGAACATAACTTGAAAGTCAGAAGGAATTAGAAGATGATGAAGAAGAATAAATTGTAGAGGATAGATATATGAACAACTTTTGTAAAAGGAGCAAGATGAGAAAAGGGATGGAGGAAGGAGAAAAATGGGGAAGAACAGAAAAAAATACTGTCTGCGAATGCACAGGATAGAATAGTGAAAAATAAGAAGTAACTTGAAAACCAGACGGAACGAGCTAAAGACAACGAAGAAGAAGTTGTAGATCATTCAAAAATGAAGAATTTCCATAAAGAACTCAAGAGGATAAGAGGAGTAGAAGGGGGAGAGAATCGGCGGCCTAGGGTTAGGAGAGAAAGGGTGAAAACTGCAAAAAGATAAACTCATTTTCCCCTCCTTGACATGGGCTATTTATAGGGAAAATATGTCAAATAGATGGTGGAGATCAAGTTTGATAGAGATGGAGGGCTAAGATAGATGGAGAATGGGAGGGAGAAATGGTGGGGCCCCCCCTTCCTTGTTGGTAAAGATCCTCCCCATTTTTCTCCTTGATTCCCTCCTTGATTTCCTCCTTAATGTTCTCTATTTCAAACTTTTAATTTTCTTTTCCCTCCAACAAAAATAGGTGGTGGCTGCATTTGACTTGGTCCACCATGAAGGGAGAGAGGGAAGGGCACCCTAGGGTTTTTTCTTCCTTGTCTTCGGACTATTTTGCCCCTACTTCTCCTGTAATTGCCCTCAACATCCTACATACACATAATTACGATTTAATCCATAAAAATTATCATAATGTACATGTAAATCACAAATGCTCATAATTATGCAATAGAGAATTATTGTTCATGACCCTCAACTCCATTTTATTAAATGAGATCATCAAATTAATCAATTTACGTAAAATGTCTAATTTACATGCAAAGTTGAGATTAACGATGGAACATGCATAATTACCTAATTATATGCACATAAAATGGTACATATGCAATGAATTATCATAGAAAATGGACACTTATCACATCCCCCAACTTTAACATTGCTAGTCCCTTAGTAATGTAAATAATTATAGAATTAGGACTAGCAAACACCCATATGTCACAGTTCATGGTAAGAACATTATGCACAATGATTTAGACTTTGGAGTATCACAAGTTCAAGTAGTATGTATTTAGAACAAATTTCATTAGTCTATGTGTTTAGACCTTTCCTCAGGATACACTTAAAAGTAAATATTCCTTTGTGTAGAAGTGATATAACTTGATTAGTGGCTACCAAACAATCTAGATGAATGAGTCTTCTACCTTTCACTTAAAGATGATTTTTAATTTTTACCCAAATCTTGAATTAATCTCTCGAATTATAGGTAGCTTCACTCTTCCTGTTTATTCATTCTTTTTTCTTTTTTTTGACACACGGTGCTGCACATCCCTTCGCCGTTTGACTCGAACCTCAACTCTTGCCTTAGGAGAAGCATGCCCACTTACTAAGTTCAGGGGCATTTTTCATGTTTTTTTTGTAGGTTGGCATGTAGCTTTTTCCTCACGATTACTTTCAACGAATGGACATAATATCAATCATCACCTAAGTGTTAAGCAAAATTCTCATCATCCTAATGTTTGTCATCTACCAATCTTGTTATTATGCAATTATGTGTAAGTTCAATAGAATTTTTAGATGTATTCTGAGGAAAAGGTTAAAGACATAACCAATTAATTCACCCCTTTAACTTCCTACTCTCACAAGTAAGACTCTAAGTCCTATCATTCTAAGAAAAATTTCTCATCATGAAACATGAACATGAAACACTTGTTAGGAGTGTGATGAAAGTTTGCAAGCATTATGAGAAAATTAGAGCCCAAGTTATCCCTCAACTTAGGTGACATTATCCCCAATGACATGAACAAAATATAGAAATGAAATAAAGGCATGAAAAGTGGTGGGAAGGATAGATACAACTTGAGAAAGAGGCAACATCTGTAGAGAAATTCTACTCCATGCTCCATGCTCCTTAAACAAAAGAAGAAAATCAATCACACATTTTTTTGAAAAGAGAAAGAATAATTGGGTTGCCTCCCAACGAGCGCTAAATTTAACGTTTTCAGCCGGACGTAATGTAGCTTCATAACCAACGCGTTCCATTAAGAATGAGCCATCAACTGATCTTATTCTTTTTTAAATTCCAACCCTTGTACTATTGGAGGAAAAGATGATACATGTAAGCGAATGGGCCAAAAATGTGTCAGGGTGGGTCTAGTAATCCAAACGTACTCCCCCGGTTAGAGAAGGGAAGAGGAGTGATCATGTAATCAATGATAACATATTCCTCTTCAAACATAGGATCTTTATAAGTGTTGAACATGTTAATGCAGACCCTATTGGTCCCTGTAGAGGCTGAAAAATGATTCATACGCCACGTACCACCTTCTCTATTTATTGGGGAAGTCGTCTCGCACCCGTGGAAGCCTACAAACACCAGAAGCCAGAAAGGTGTCAAAAGGAGTCCCGGGTGTTATCCCAGGGGACAACCCTCCGATGTTTAAGTCAGCAACGGTCTAATGAAGAACAGAGAAGAGCAAGTGGAGAGAGAGAGAGAGAGAAGGAAATCGTAGTCGAAGGCCGAAGGGTCATGTAGATCCCCGTAGCGAGTGCTCGCCGCTTCCATTGCTCACTCGGAGAGTGCTCGCTGGGTGGTAAGGTCGCCGGAGGAAGGTTAGTCGTGGATGCTTCCTTCTCATTGTCCCGTAGGATCAGTAGCTCTATTCTCTTGCGTAGTAGTGTGGGGTTTAGTAGAAGAATCTACTATGTGTGCCTTCTCTGTCGTTCTTCTCTTTATAGGGGTTGTCTCGGAGCAAGGGGCCTCATCCCTCGATGGGGAAGGGTGTTCGTAGTAGAGTAACCTTCTCCGCTATAGCGGCGGAAGTTTCTCGTTGGAGGGCGATTATCCCGGAGTTGGCTGGTCCCAAGGCGAGTCTTACAGCGCTCGTGGGGCGTGCTCACCCGTTATGGGGGTCAAGGCCGTCGTCACGGGAGCAACAGTCGGTCGCTGGAGAGTCCTCCGGCGATAACTGCGCTTGTGCCGCAATACTTACGCCTTGTAAAATCTGATGCTCTTCTAGATTGGGCCTCCCTATGGTGGGCCACCTCCGCACGCCTGCCTCTTGGGCGCATCGATCACCTTGAGAGCTATCCGTCGTGGGCCTGTCATTACTGGACCGTTCTTGGGCCAAATCGAATTTACCCTCCTCACTTCCCCCCTACTCTTAGTCGCTGAGCAGGGGGCTGAGAGTCAGCCTTGAGAGGGTCTTTGGGAGTGTGAGATCCAGAGTCAGTTTCCTCATACTATGGGCGTGGATGTTGCTGGGGACCTTCTTGGCGCGCAAGGCGTTCCTGATGGTGGCAGAGGCCACGCTGATAATCATGACTCGCGTCTTGTCCTGTTCTGGGAGAGCGGGCTCTTGAACGGTCGACTAACATCGGCAGCCGTATCGCCGTAGCGGCCGGCGTCCTTTCACCTGCCCCCAGGGGGATAGTTGATGGGAATCTACACCGGGTACTAACTTTTATTTTTGTATTTGTGTCTTTTTAGTTTACATTTATATCCTTGGGAAGTAGGTTTACAATTGTAAGGCTTTATAAGCCAATTTGTCATTCCTTAGGATTCTTTGGATTTTTGTGCAAATGTCCAGTAGGACCAGCAAGGGTCCCCCATCTCCTTTCCTATTAGTCCACCTAAGTCTTAGGGTCCATGTGGGGTCAGTCAAAGGTCCAAGGTGGGCTTCTAGATGGTTTGATATTCAAAGGGGGACAAGTGTTACAAAATGCCCAAGATGCCTCCCCTTAAGTCAAGGGGGTGCCCCCATTAAAATGACATTTTGTATTTTATATTTTTAGGCCAATTGAGCACATGGGGGAAGAAAATGCTACCCATCCCCTCTCTCCCATGAATTCTAACCCCCTCCCCCTTCCTCCCCTTCTATATAAACCCATGTATAGTGTTTTGTAAGGATTAATGAAGAGAAAAATTTGTGAAATTTGGTTGGAGCCAAAGAAGGGTGTGCCCTCCTCCTCTCTCCCTCCCCCTCTTGCAGATGTATTTCTACTGAATCTTAGGTGTGAAGCCCTTCTATCTTCTCCTTAATCCCTCTGAATTCTATTTCTGGCACCGCTGCCATCGCACCGCCATCGCACCGCCGTCTTCATCGCCGGAATTCTGTCTCCATCAGGATAGAAGCTCATCTCTGGAATTTTATCTTTGGTTCTTGTTGTCTGATCGAGCTCAAACTTTGAGAGCTTGTTCTACGTGTCTCCCTTAATTTTCATGTCAAATTTCGTGCCATTTGGCCTTAGTTTGATATTTTTCTCATATTTTTATTTATCCTCTCAGTAATCTGCCCTTTTGCAGATCTGTTGTGTCCATGTGGTCATTTGAGTCATCATGTGGTCACTTGAGTCATTCGACATCATCCTATGATCATATGAGTTCTGTGGTATTCTTGGTTTTGATAATGGCTAAACACTATTAGTCATTGATATTTTCCACTCTCATGTGACTGACATACGTGATGTTTTTTTTTTTTTTGGAAAACCCTACCTAGGGACAGATGGAGGGGACCATCAGGCCACTAGGGGGTGAATTTTATTGCTGAATAAGGAAAGAAGAATAAAGATTACATCAGTCGGATGCTGGGCATACCCAGCTTATCCAATCGAGCCTCTCCCTTTATAATATAGGGTAACTCATTGTAAGAGAAAAAAATATTACACTTGGATGAGCAGGCTAAAGAGGCCAAAAGATCCGTAACTTTATTTCCTTCTCTGTAAGTATGAACAAACTTGTCATGCTGAGTAGTAGATCTCCAAATCTCTCTGGCATATGATAGTATAGACCAAGGACACTGATATTCCTTCTTAATTACTCGAACAAGCACTTATGAATCACATTCAATATGAGCTGGGTGGTCTAAAATTGTATGGAGGTAATGGATGCCATCTTGTAAAGCTCTTGCCTCTGCAATAAGACTGTTGGACTTGCCATAAAAGTGGGAGAAGGCAAGGATGACATTTCCACAATGATCTCTGATGACACCGCCTCCTCCAGAGGTTCCATCTGATTTGCAAGCACCATCTGAGTTTAATTTTAGGAATGGCCAAGGGGGGCAAACCCATTTAATAGCTTTCAGCTGAGCACCAATTGAAATGTAAGTAGAAATCCCCAAGGTATCAAGCATCTTCCGTTTGCTAATATCAGATTCTTTGTAATTAGCACTTGCACAAGTCTGCTTCACTTTGGTAATGATTTGGTGGAGAATGTGACTTTTGGAAAGAGTACTGCCTTCATATCTCACAGAGTTCCGAGCTCTCCAAATATCCCAGCAACCATAGCCAATGACTGCTAGGATTAGGAGGCCATGAGCAGAGTTTAATTTGATATAGCTAGCAGCATTTGATATGAATGAAGTCACAGAATTGCCTTCTAATGGTAGCCCCACAGATTGGAAGTAAGACCAAATGTGGGAGGCTAGCTCACTGTGAATGAAAAGATGGTTCAGGCTTTCCCCCTAGTGGGCCTGATAGCAAGAACAAATAGAACACATTTGGACACCCAGCCGTTGAACATTGGAGTCAATCGGGAGGCTGTTATGCAGAATTTTCCATAGGTGAACAGAAATTTTTGTTGGTAGCCATTGAGACCAAAGCCTTGCCCAAAGAGTAAATGGCTGGTTGAGAGCAGATTCAGATAGTACCTTATATATAGAAGCCACAGAGCATGTTCATGAGGAGGACAATGTCCATGTAGGGAAATCAGTATCTATGGTGAGTCTGGTGTTAATAATAGCAGTTTTGAAAGGAGCTGGCATAAAACTGTCCAGCAATTCAATTTCCTCTCTTGGGGTGAGCAACAGGAATTCATTTACAGTGATTTTTGGATTGGGGATGCTGTTAACAGGAACAGATTCAGCCAGACAATGCTTTCTAATCCAGTTATCATACCAAAAATTTGTGAGCTTTCCGTCCCCAATGATGACCTTGTGAAATTGAAGAACAATTTGTTTTGCCTTGATCCAGCTTCGTCTAGCAGGTCCAGCCATATTAGTGAAATACACATCTCTCAGATGACTCTGACCAATATACTTAGCTCTGAAGAAATTTGCCCACAGTGAATTAGAATGCATAGCTTGCCATAACATCTTAACTCTTAAAGCAATGTCCATCTGCCTAAGGGACATAATGCCAAGGCCTCCTTGGGATATTGGTCTACAAATCAGGTTCCAGGATTTCCAATGTCTTTTATTCCCATTCGATGAAGAGCCCCAGAAGAAATTTGCAAATGACTTCTCCATCAAAAGGTGAGTTCCAGAGTGAAGAGGTCAAGTAGAAAGGGAATAAATAGGAACAGAAGTGAGTACATGCTTTATCAAAATCATCTTAGCACCTTGAGAAAGTAGACTGGATTTCCAACCAGAAATTCGATTTTGAATGGAGTGTATAATACCAGCAAAATGGACCTTTTTGCTTCAGCCTAGAACCAGAGGGAAGCCAAGGTACTTAAGAGGAAAGCTGTGTCTGGTGGAACCAGTTAGAGTGGATATCCAAGTGGCAATGGACTCATTTATCTTTGGGTGCAAAAGGAAGCCACTCTTTGAAGTATTAATAAGTTGACTTGACCCCAGTTCATAAGTCTTGAGAAGCCTCAATAAGTTCCTGACAGAGGCACGGCTAGCCTTACTGAAAATCAATCTTGAGAAGCCTCAATAAGTTCCTGACAGAGGCACGGCTAGCCTTACTGAAAATCAATGTGTCATCTACAAATAAAAGTTGGGACACAGTGGGACATCTCCGAGACCCTTGGAAGCTTTCAATTTTCCTAGTTAAATGAGCTTCTTTTAGTGATCTACTCAAACTTTCCTCAGCAATAATAAATAGGGAAGGGGACATACGTGATGTTTTGTTCATGACAGATACGCCATTAAATGGACAAGGAATTCAGTGGAAATGGCAAAAGTGAAAGCTCAATGATTGCGCCCTCGCACGCGGATCGACCTACCCGGTAAGGTCGTGGGGGTCAAGGGGGCAGCGCCCCTTGCGGGGGTTTTCCGGGGGCTGAACCCCCGGAACAAAATTTTGATTGAAGACACAGTAATAAATCTTCAAGACTCTTAAGGGTGTTGCTACAGACATGAACGGGCGGCTAAAGGAGTCAAGCGATGGAGCTAAAGTAGTTAACGGACCGACCCGAGAAAGCCCGGGGTCTGCCCAGCTGGCGGTCGACTGCCAGCATAGGGGCGGTGGACCGCCCCTACCAGCAACCTCCAGGCTGCAGCTCTTTCAGTAGCGGTCGACCGCCAGCCAGTAACGGTCGACCGAAATTCCCAGGGATCATCCGTCTATAGTGTTTCTCAGTAGCGGCAGACCGCTAGAAGCCACAGGTCGACCGCCAGCCCCGATCCTTCAATGTTGACTTTATTTTCCACTTCGAGAAGAGCCCCTTTTCTTGTATTTGTTTAACCCCAAAGTCACCCAATCTTTCATAGATTGTGGATCTGGTCTGGGGGATGTCTAAGGACCATTCAAAGGTTATAAAACACATGCAAGGGGGTTAGAAACCCTAGTTGATAATTTATGAATCTAAGGGAGATCAAAGGAGGCTACAAGGGTAAGAGGAGTTCGAGTACTGTAGCCGTGAATAGTACTCCGGGAAGAAGTTCTTCATCAAATCCTCAAGTGATTCAAGCTACTTCAAGAGAAGATCAAGCCCAAGTCAAGAGAAGATAAAGCTGCATCCTTCATCCTCTTCATCATCTCAAGGGTGATCTAAACTGCATCCTCAAACTTCTTCATCAACTCAAGGAGATCAAAAGGAAGATCAAAGCTACATCCATAGTCTTCTTCATCAACTCAAGGAAGATCATCTCTCAAGGAAGAAGACATCATCGAAGCATCAGATTCAAGCTCCTGCAACTCAGACAAGATCTTTCTACTTTGAGCATATTCTATATCTTGTTTGAGTGATTTCGCATTTGTTCTCTTTTCATTTCTTTCAAACAATCGAAACTGAAGATCGTCCCTATCAGTGGTTAGTAGGAAGGCAATCGGAAGTTATCCGATCTGCAGTGTTGACGTCCCTACCGGTGGTTAGTAGGAAGGCAATCGGAGGTCTTTCTGATTTACGTTTCAGTGCGTGGCACTAGTGGAGCCTCACCGGATTTGGTGAGGGGTGGACGCAGGACTGGGGATTCAGTCTGAACCACCTTAAAATCCTTTGTGTTGTGGTTTGTTTATGTGATTGCTTCATTCTAGATGCATGCTTAGGTTCAATCTCTATATTGCATAATCATCTTGCTAAGCAAATCGTTGTGTCTTTCGTTAAGTTAGTTATATTCCGCTGCGATTTGTTCTATCTAGCTATATAGATAGTTGCATTGCGAGAAGAGGGGCAGATCTATTCACCCCTCCCCTCTAGATCCGTTGTCCACTACTCAACAGGATCTGCAGGACAGTGTCACATGTTCATATTTTTTCCACCCTCTTATCAATTTCCAAAAAATCCACAAAAATTACTCAATGTTCCTCACATATACCCCCTTCCACCATAATTTTTGTGGAGTCTATAAAATTCACTTTTACCTCGGTCAATGGTCAGTTTCCGGCAGATCCCTTTCTGTCCTGAGTGTCAGTAACATGATCTACAGGAAAACCCGTAGTTTGAAGAGTTTTTCATTTCTAATCCCTTCTCTGGATCGACGGCAAAAAATATATATTGTAGTTCTGTGAGTGCTCTTTCCAACGGTACCAGCCACGCCTTAATCGGCCTCCGAATCTGAGCACCATAATTCTTGCAGCCGAGAGGTGCAGATATGTTCCCTGTACAGATCAAAAAAATCAATCCGTGAATAATTCGTTCAAAAATATCAAAAGTCAACTTTTGGAACCGCCACTTCAGGGAGTCGATCAGGGACATCCCGCCATCGTCCCAGCCAAGCGGCGCCATCAGAAGACCTCAGGAGGGCGACGTTCCTTTGGAATCTGCGCCTTGCTGTCCAGCGAGTCAGAACCGAGTCGACGCAAGACCGAGTCGGACCAGCATGCCGAGTTCACCCCGAACGCACCTCCGGATTGCTGCCCGTCAACCCAGGGTCGGTCCTCCCGGACCCCACTTATAGCTCTTTACCTCCCTGCGTGGAGTGGGCAATAAAAATCACTGTTGTAACAAGTTTTTACCGTTGTTACTGGGAGTTACCGTACTTGGCCGGGATCATCTTCCCCACGCCCGGAGCGTGGAGGTAAACTCGCCATCACTCTTTATCGCATTTTGCTTAGTTTGTATTCATTCGTATATGCCGCTGCGAGTGTAGGATACTAGCTTGATATATATATTGTTATCACCGCTGCGAGAGTGAGTGAGTGTACTGTCCCGTAACTCGATCCGAGTTAACGCAAAAAGGCTGATACCCGAGACTCACGGTCGGTTTCTCAACCGCGCCCGGTCCCACGTCTTCCCTCGCTTAGCGGCGATCGCGAGCTAGAGTCCCAGGTCGCGTGTCCATCCCCCATCAATAGTGTCGATCCATAGTGGGCAGTTATAAGAACCGCTGCAAGGTCTCCCGCAAACTACACTCATATCTTACTGGTTGTCGCTCCTCGTTGTAGGCGTCTTCCTCCCTTTGTCCAGTGAGGATCCTTCTTTTTATGCACCTTTCTTCTTCCATAAGCATGCCTCCCCGTAGGAGGATCCCTCTAGTTAGTTCTTCCTCTACTGAAGATGCGGCTCATGGCCGTGGTGGTGCGCCGAGCACTTCTGGTGCGAGCGCTAGCTAGTCGACCCAGTTCCCCACCGTTAGTGGCCTATAGGGTGATTCGTGGATTACGGGAAGCCTTCCAGATTCCCCCCGAGTACGACATCGTCTTCACACCTGTCGATGATGATACATTGAGTCTTCCTTCGGGGGGATTTCTAGTCCCGGTAGCATCCTTCCAGGCGGGCTTTCGTGTTCCCGCGCACCCTTTTATTGCATCCGTCCTCCATTATTACGGACGGCGCCCTGGAGAATTGTCTCCCAACTCTTCCTATATCCTCAATGGGTTTCTCTATGCGTGTCGAAGGGCGTCGGTGGAGCCTAGTCTTCATCTTTTTGAGTAGTTATACTGTAGTGTCTCTGTCTCCGCCCGGGGCATCGCAGCGAGACACTTGAGGCGCGGATTAAGTCGTCAGTGGACGCATCCGACTTTGCTTCTGGTGGGCAGTGCTCCTGTCACTTGACGTGAGTTTCACGTGACTTGAGTTCTGCTTCACGTCTGCGAGACGTGATTTTGCGTGGAGTTCCGAGTGTTTTCCCGATGCCGAGGTCTAGGGGTTCCGGTGAGCGTCACCGAGAGCTTTCCCCTAGACAGCGTCGAGTTCCCGACGGTGTGGTCGTTTTCCTAGTAGCGTGACTAGGGTAGCTCATGGTCTGGTCGTCCCCCGACTGGGAGATCGGGGCGTATTTTTCAGTATAATAGGAGTAGCTATAGAGCTGAGGTTTTACCGGCCAATAAACAAGGGGTACGAGACCAGGGGAACACTTTTCAGCCTCCACAGTTAACATAGTCTCATATTAATTAAGAGAAATAATCAAGTAAATGAATAGAACCATCTCTACATAATTATTTCATGGTATTGAATTAGATGGCCCATGTATCTAATACATATTATCCTTGAGATTTGGTGATCTTCATTCTGGTCATGTCATCCGGTTCATATTATTCAAAAAATAGATACACTCGAGTTAAAATTATAAAGTTCGAAAATTGATTCTTCAAACTACGTGTTACACCTCTAAAATTTATATATCAGGGAAGAGTATAAACTTTTCGAGAGGAACACTTACAAGCAAAGAGAGGACTTCAGAAAGATCTCTGGGTATGATCTCAGATGAAAATCCTCCAATGCCTAAGTTAGATGAATAATCGGAGCCGGTAAGGAGTGCTCGGGTGATGATGAGAGTGCTCGGAAAGATGAGTAAAGTAAAGAATGTAATGAGAGTAGAATGTTAGAGGCTAAGAATACTTACCCAATGGTCATCTGGTCATAGTATACCTTTTATAGGGTCCCTATTCAAGTACGTCTCCGTTGTTTGCGTTACAGGACTTGATGGGAGAATAACGGTTATTGTAACGACCCGAGAATCCGATTATCGGGAAGGCCCGATAACCCGAGACTCGCATCGCCGCCCACGAGCCGGGAGGGCTCGGAAGGGCTAAAAGGAGTGTGGAGGCACAAAGAAATAGGAAATAAAGCAGGACAAAACTACAATAACAGAAATAAATAAACAACTACAGCTATAATAGAGTCCAGTCTAACAGAAAGTACAGTCTAAAGTAGTAAAACGTACCACATTCCAAGTGAACACTCGGCCCGACAAGCTGGCAACTGAGAACCTCCGCTCCGCACCCCCGAACCTCGAGGAAGAACCGCTACACCTGAAAAGCAGAGAATGAGTCTCCAAAACAGAGACTCAGCAGGGATCCCGCGGAACCCCAACCGGAAACAACGACGGTAGCGGAAAGGAAGGCTACAACTACAGCAGGAACATCAAACCGGTGGCCGGTCAAAAACTCGGCACTACAGCTACTCCTACTGTACCAGAAGGCACACCTCGTTCACGCAGTCGAAGCTACCGAACCACGCTATTACCACCTACCGAAGTAAAAGCCCATGGCAACCACGCCGTAGAGGCCTGTCCCCCAGACACAGCCTACCTGGACACGATGTCCAAGGTGCAACCCCGCCTATCCGATCGTGGGTACCGCACCACAAGACGCAACTTCGGTAAAGCCACTAGCACTAGTCTCACGGCACGAGAACCGACACACGCGCCACGGTGAAACAACCGAACTCAACGGTCAACACGACCGAAAACCCGAAGGTCAAAAGGCACAGAAACTGACAGTCTGTCACTCCCGACTCGACAGGAGTACCTCCCACTAGAAGCACAGTCGGTAGCGTCCCCTGACGACTTACACCGCACCGCAGGTGAACTGCATGATGTGGTAGCGACTACCAAAGGCACGAACACCGTACAAGTAATCACAAACAAGTGACTAGCTGGGGTCACGCCCGTCGACGTGCGTCCACTGTCTCCAACCACGTGTGCACACACAGACCACGCGTCCTAGGTCTGGCCCTCTGACTGGTTTTCCCCTGGCACTGGACTCTGATATGACGAGGGGGCCGACAGTAACCAGTCTAAAACCGCCCTCTGGGTAAGCCCGTACACCACTCCCTGGTGCGACCAGCGCACGCGTACTGGTAGGCTATGACTAGTGGAGGGTCACTGAAGGAGTAGACTCTCAAGCCAACGGAAAACAACATCCGCATCCGACGATGTACGGGGACCACCCCACGTACCGGCCCCGTCGCACGGTGACCACAGTCGGAGAAGAAACAGGACTCGCAGTCCACGGCCACGCACGCACCCTGCGTGAGAGTCGAGAAAATCCAAGTGACGCTAAGTCACTAGACTCTGGACAGTCCTCTAGACGCACTACACCCAACGGTCCTTGAGTCACAAGACTCGGGGTCAAGACCGTTGCACGTGACAGCACAAGGCCGTCAATCTATTTCAATCTCTAGGTCTAAAATCACGGTAACACGAATACTGAGGCAGCTCACGAGCCGCCGAGACCATTCCCTCGGGAAGGGAACTAAGAAGCCTTCCAGCCCCAGGCAGGGCAACTGGACTCACAGTCCAAGGGCACACACGTGGCCCACTCAAGAATCATCCTCCTGGGAAACTCACGGCATGCGGGGGAAACCCCACCGCACACACACTGACACACAGTCACTCGGTCTAGCGTAACAAGAAAGCCCGACACACGAGAAGTCACCCGGACTCTCAAACCCATGGGCATGCTAAACGAGGTAGCACGGTTCTCCCAACACCCTCAAAACACGGACACAGAATCCCACGGGTGTCTGGGACACTCACGAGACCGCAGGTCGACCACTGGGTCCCAACCGGGTTGACCGGGGATCCACACATCGCGGAGCAAGACGGAGAACATAGAAACTCGCCTCGGTGCAACACAGAGCCTGACGGTCTGGTCTTGGGCCGTCACAGTCTGTGACGGTCCAAGCCTCGACCGTTACAACCACTCTGACGCACCAACGAAGGACCGTCACACACCAGGCTGCGAGTTGCATGTGACGCACCCACCCTGGCGCGTCACAGTCTCTAACGCGCCAGCCCTGGTGCGTCACAGCATGTGACGCGCCAGTCCAGGTGCGTTACAAGACACGGCGAAACCAGATGTGACGCGTCCCGCATGGTGCGTCACAGCCTGTAACGAACCACTCTTGGTGCGTTACAAGGTCGGTACGCGTCTGCTCTGACGCACCCCGACAGGGGCGTTACAAGGCTGTGACGCGCCAGGTCTGGTGCGTCACAGGCCTTGACCCCGAACGGTCAAACCACCGCCTGAAAACCACGTTCAGCTCGCCCTGACGGTCCAGCCGCGGCGCGTCACAGCGCTGTGGTGGTCTATCGTGGGACCGTCACACACAGAGACCACCAAAAAGGCTAACGGGCCTTGTGACGCACCCGCCCTGGGGCGTCACAGCATGTGACGGTCACTGGAAGGACTGTCACACCCGTCCGAGCGTGAAACGGCGGGAAACGACCCGAAAAACGTCCCACGCCCCCATACCTCCATGGGAGAGGGGAAAAACAAGGGGGAAGCCCCCAAATATCCCCTAGCATGCATCTAAGGCCTCGGATCGGCCAAAAACGCAATGAAACGAGAGATCGGCCCACAAGCCCTAAAACATAGATTTTGCCCAAAAATCCTCGATTCCACCCGCTCGGCTCACCACGGCCTACGAAACTCGCGGGAAAGGAAGTGCATGAGCTGTGGGTCCATCTCCCTACCTCCACCGAAGATTTCGCACCCCGAGCTCGCCGATCCGCGAAGAAAACGCCGTTGAAGCCTCGCCGTTCCACGAACTCACGGCCGAGCTTCACCACGCCTCCACCGCCTCGATCCTCACCTGTCCTCGCCCGCGCCTCGCCCGTGCCGTCCCCACCTCGCCCATACTCCGCCCCGTCGGCCGTCGGAGAGAGAGGGAGAGAGGAGAGAGCGTGAGAAGAGAGAGGGAGAGAAGAGAGAAAAGAGAGGGGGGAGAGAGAGAAAAGAGATATTTATAGGAAAATCCGGAAAATCGGAAAAATCCCGAAAAAAATAAAATCACACCCTCGCTGTAATATCCCGGACCTTTTGGATCCTTCTTCGTGGGTCCCGGATCTGGTTTTCGGAGCGTCCAGCTCCGTTGTGTCCGAAATTTCGTTTCGGACATCTTTCGTGTTCGGATCGGCGCGATCCGGAGTCGTTTCGGAGGCCCGGAGGCGTTCCGCGACTTTTCCGCGTGTGTTTTCCGATTCCCGGTGTGTGTTTCGGCTTTTCCTTCGGACGCTCGCTGCGGGTTAACTGGGCCGTTCACCCGGGCACGAGTGGTACCGTTGCGATCGGTGCGTTCCAAGGATTCCAGAAATGTATTTTTCTATTTTTCGGTATTTTTTCGAAAATTCGGATTTTCTATAAGTCCTAATCCTTTTTCTTTTCTTTTTCCCTTTTCTCTTTCTTCTTCCTCTCCCTCTCTCTCGCGACCGTGAGCCCCCTCTCTCTCCCTCTCTCCCATTCGGACGTGGCGAGCCCCTCTCCGGCTACGGACGGCGGCGGGGCGACGGCGCGGACGCGTGGGCGACGGTGAGGCGATCTCGTGGGCGTGCGGCGAGCGTGGGAAGCGTGGGGAGTTCGTGAAGCTTCGAGCATTCTTCGTGATTCGTGATCGATTCGGCGGAGCATTCGCTCCATTGAGGTAGGGTGACGTTCCTTAGCCTCATGCCGTTCTTTTCCGTGATTTATAGGCCGCGGGGAGGCCGAGAGGGGATCATTTGAGCGTTTTTGGGTTTTTCCATGATTTGGGGAGAGCTCGCCCGATCTATGGATTCAATGCATGGATTCGTATTTTGAGGGCCTAGAATCATGCTAGGGATCCCCAGGGGTCTTCCCCTTTGTTTTCCCCCTCTCCTATGGAGGTATGGGGGCGTGGTTGGGTTTTTTTGGGCGTTCTTACCGTTTTCGGCCGCGGACTGAGAACACGCTATACTCCAGTAGCGCGTTCTTGGAGGTCGCGCTGCCCCGATCGAGCGCGTTCATCGGAGAAGATGAACAGTTTGGCGGTTCCTGTCGCGCTATGGGGTCATAGCGCGATGGTCCCTGTCGCGCTAGGGTTCCCTAGCGCGATGGTCCGTGTCGCGCTATGGGGCCATAGCGCGACAACCCTTGTTGCGCTAGGGGACCCTAGCGCGACATGCCCTGTCGCGCTAGGTATCCCTAGCGCGATTTTGTTCGTTGTTGGGTGTTCCCCTTGGGCCGTGTGTGCGTCCCGGGCACCCCGTGGAGTTCCGTGACCGTGTCTTTGGTGTCCGGAGGTTCCGTTTGCCTTGGTCATGAGTTTGGCCGTGGGCGGTGCGTCCGTTATTCTCCGACCGTGGCCCCGTTTGACGGAGCTGGTGCGTGGGGTGATTCCCACACGTTGTCGGTTTCGGACGTTGTTTTCCGTTGACTCGAGAGTCTACTCCTTCAGTGACCCTCCACTAGTCGTAGCCCACCAGTACGAGGTGCTGGTCTCACCTGGGAGTGGTGTACGGGCACCCACCTTTCGAGACGGTTTGTGGACCGGTTACCGTAGGCCCCTCGTCGTAGCCAGAGTCCGGCTGCGGGGGAAAACCGGTCAGAGGGCCAGACCTAGGACGCGTGGTCTGTGTGTGCACACGTGGTTGGGGGCGGTTGGACCCACGTCGACGGGCGTGACCCCAGCTAGTCACTTGTTTGTGGTTACTTGTACGGTGTTTGCGCCTCGGGTAGGACCTACCACGTCAGGCGGTTCACCTGCGGTGCGGTATAAGACGTCAGGGGACGCTACCGGCTGTGCTTCTAGTGGGTGGTACTCCTGTCGAGTACGGAGTGTTAGACTGTCAGTCGTGTGTTTCCGACCTTCGGGTTTTGACGGTTCGACCGTTGAGTTTCGGTCTTCTCGTACCGTGGCACGTGTGTCGGTTTGCGTGCCGTAAGGTCTAGTTCTGTAGAGTACAGGGCTTTCCTTTCCGAGGTACTTTCCTACCGCTAGAGTAGTGGTTTCTCGTTTTTCGAGGTAGGGTTCGAGTGATCCCTACTGAGTCTTGTTCTGAGACTCATTCCCTGCGTGTTTTCACCGTGTTTCAGGTGAGGCGCCACCTCCGGGGAGCGCGTCAGGAGCGCAGCGTGGTGCGGGTGCCCAGAGGTAGTGCCAGAGGCTAGAGCCGGGGGATGCCCCGTGTAGCTGTTCTTTTCTTTCTTGTCACTGTACTAGTCGTGGACTGCTGTTATTATTGTTCTTTATTGTGGACCATGTAAATTGTTAATTTATTTCCTGCTTAATATTATAACTGTTTAATTTCTGCAATTATCTGTGATGCTTATGTAGTTTCCACACCATCCTTTTAACCCTTCCGAGTCTTCGGACTCGTGGGTGGCGGTACGAGTCTCGGGTTATCGGGCCTTCCCGGTAATCGGATTCTCGGGTCGTTACACTCGCGATCCTCGGAACGCACCGATCGCAACGGTACTACACTCGCCTAGGTGAACGGCCCGGTTCACCCGCAACGAGGTTCCGAAGGAATTACCGAGACACACACCGGGAATCGGAAAACACACGCGGAAAAAGCCGCGGAACGCTTCCGGGCCCCCGAAATAACTCCGGATCGCACCGATCCGAACACGAAAGATGTCCGAAACGAAATTTCGGACACAACGAAGTCGGGCACTCCGAAAAACCAGATTCGGGACCCACGAAGAAGGATCTGAAAAACCCGGGGCATTACAGCCCTCCCCCCTTAAAGGAATTTCGTCCTTGAAATTCAGGACCTAACACGAAGTCCCAGGGGAAGAACACTGAACCAACTGACAACGCCGTCAGAGCCCCAGAACAGAAAACCTCGATTCTCACAAAAACATCGATCCTGAGGGACACAGCTAGACTTACAATCACAAGCAACACCTCGCTCCTCGCGCCGAGCACACTGACCAACAGAGTAGGCATATACCAAAGGACACAGTCCGGCATCACCTCAGACAACGCGAGAATCCACCATGGCGCCGCAGCCACAATCTTGCTCACCGAGGAATCGCAACCCTCGACACGAGAAACAGCTACCGACCCACCAGATGGTCAGTAGACGAAACACGCATCAGCTTCACAACCAGCTGACAGGTCACACGCCCTCCTCAAGGGAGCAACCGAAACAGAGCCTCCGCCAGCTCACGCAGCCATCTCAGCAGACCGCAACCAGAACACCTGCCCAGCACCAAGGAACCTCCCACACATGGCAAGCTGAAAGCCAGTCGCAACACCGCGCCAACTCTGTCGGAGGACAAACTTCGACAAAGCCCCGATCCCGTCTGGAAAGGCACATCTCAGAAACGACCACCAAAAGGTCTCGCTGGCACACGGCTCTCACCACGCTCGAGCCCCAACAACCAGCAACTTCTGCCTGAAAAGACCATGCACTGATGATCACGAACCGCTTGCCCAAGTTCTTCCTTCTTTCCTGGTCCTTCACCGGGTCCGAAGAAAACATTCCAAACCTCGGCAAGCCATCCGTCGACTCACGCACAGACCGATACCACAACTCGAGCCACACTCCTCTCGGACTCCGCATCCGAGCTCGATCATCGTGCCAACTCGACCCTCTCGGGGAGCACGACGAAACCAAACGACCAGATCCTGGTGTCTTCAGTAATCACCTCAGTCGACTCAGACTCACAGGGGAACCATCCCATGCTGGTCACCAACCCAGGGATAACCATTGCGACACCAATGTCCTATCAAGGACCACCAACCGACACCAGCTCACAAAAGGCCTCCGCCCACAGGCGTCACTCGTCCATCTGGTCTCATCAAATCCTTCGATCAATCCAAGTGGATACCTGCCAATCCCAATTCCGCCCTTACCACAGAACCACGAGACACCACCTGAACAATGCTCACGGGTCCCTAAGCAAGATATATCTCACTGGGGCCAGCTACGAGACTAGCCTTACCAGTCACCCGCAGCTACCAACAGGAACTCATAGCCTGACAGAGATCACTTCTCCAAAAATGATCTCATCCGAGGACACGACTGGGAACACAAGTCGGGCACCAAGCCACCGACTCTGACCAACACGTCCTCGACCTCCGTCAGGCGACATTCTCAACAACCCCCTCCAGGTCCAACACCGACGCCTGACACGGCTTCCAACACATGAACAGGGTACTCATGCAGCGTACTAGCCAGCACTTTTCCCAACACTCCATCCTGCCAGTGCCAACAACCATAATACCCCGAGCAGCGGCACGGCAACAACACGTTTCACACCAAGGAATCAATCCTCCGATGCTCAACGCAAACTCAGGAATCTACCCATAGCAACCAACGCTACGATCCTGAACCAATGGGTCACAAGCCCACCACGCTTCCGCTGCGCACTCAGATCTGCACACACAGTCGAAAAGTAAACACCGCCCAACCGGCACTCGTCCTTCCGGAAAAGCGCCAGCACCCTTGCACGACAAGGGAACGGGCACAACTTCTCACAGGCAACCACCTTGCCAAACAAGGGACACGTCTCGCACGGACGTCATGGCACACGAGGCCAACCAATCCGAACACATAATACAAGACGACGACCCTTAGCCCAACACAATCTCTCCAACCAAAGGAGAAACCAGTGCACTTCCGACAACTCCACGCTCGACCTGATCTCGAACCTCACGCACGCTGGAAACAGCACCATCCAGCACCAAAGAAAACTATCGTTTCCATCAGGTCAGCGCCTCCGACACACTCGGCGAGTGTCACATCGGACCATAATCACAGCATCTCTCGATGCACCACTGCTGCAATTCCTCGAACTGCAACACGGCATGCCAAGAGCCGCAACACGAGCCATAACGACGACTGCCGACGCTCATCCTCGAGTCCCGAACTCGCCGCGGAGCCCTCACATCTCAAGCCAACTCCAGGGCGAACACAACCCATTCGCACATAAGAGCGCAGGAGCAAGACTTACTGGGACACCACAGCCCAATCCTGCCTCGAAATCCACAAAACAACCGGGACCGACACGTCATTTCTGACGCCACAGAGCACGACAAGGACATCAGGCTCGACGAAACAGCAGCTCACCGAGAAGATCCTCCGCTCACCCGAGCACACTTCTCGATCAGAACACCTCAGGAGCTGGACAAATCTCAAGCTGGAGTGGCCAAAAATCGACAGCAGCTCCCTCGAAGCACGCTCACGGCCACTTAACCACGAACAGTCCGTACCAGCCACCTGACCACGCAGCAGATTCCTCGAACGCAGCACCGCGAGCTCGCGCCTGCCAGCAACCTCTGCCCAACGCAGCACAACCAGGGCCACCACCGATGAGGGAGAAGGCTCTCAACCTCAATCTTTAGACCCCACGCTGGCACGAAAGCCGCGGACAGCAACCACCTTCACAGCGCCGCACAGCGCACTCAAGCTCTCAAGCGAGAAATAAGACAGAAAAATAGGCACAAAACCCTAAGCCAGCTGTCGACTGTACTGGACCTTAGGGACTCTGATCACTGCAATATTTCAAATTCCTATGTACGTCCACAACCACCGCTCTGATACTAGCTGTAACGACCCGAGAATCCGATTATCGGGAAGGCCCGATAACCCGAGACTCGCATCGCCGCCCACGAGCCGGGAGGGCTCGGAAGGGCTAAAAGGAGTGTGGAGGCACAAAGAAATAGGAAATAAAGCAGGACAAAATCATAATAACAGAAATAAATAAACAACTACAGCTATAACAGAGTCCAGTCCAACAGAAAGTAAAGTCTAAAGCAGTAAAACGTACCACATGACAAGTGAACACTCGGCCTGGCAAGCTGGCAACTGAGAACTTCTGCTCCGCACCCCCGAACCTCGAGGAAGAACCGCTACACCTGAAAAGCAGGGAATGAGTCTCCAAAACAGAGACTCAGCAGGGATCCCGCGGAACCCCAACTGGAAACAACGGCGGTAGCGGAAAGGAAGGCTACAACTACAGCAGGAACAGCAAACCGGTGGCCGGTCAAAAACTCGACACTACAGCTACTCCTACTGTACCAGAAGGCACACCTCGATCACGCAGTCGAAGCTACCGAACCATGCTAGTACCACCTACCAAAGTAAAAGCCCACGGCAACCACGCCGTAGAGGCCTGTCCCCCAGACACAGCCTACCTGGACACGATGTCCAAGGTGCAACCCCGATTATCCGATCGCGGGTATTGCACCACAAGACGCAACTTTGGTAAAGCCACTAGCACTAGTCTCACGGCACGAGAACCGACACACGCGCCACGGTGAAACAACCGAACTCAACGGTCAACACGACCCAAAACGCGAAGGTCAAAAGGCACAGAAACTGACAGTCTGTCACTCTCGACTCGACAGGAGTACCTCCCACTAGAAGCACAGTCGGTAGCGTCCCCTGACGACTTACACCGCACCACAGGTGAACTTCCTGACGTGGTAGCGACTACCAAAGGCACGAACACCGTACAAGTAACCACAAACAAGTGACTAGCTGGGGTCACGCCCGTCGACGTGCGTCCACTGTCCCCAACCACGTGTGCACACACAGACCACGCGTCCTAGGTCTGACCCTCTGACTGGTTTTCCCCTAGCACTGGACTCTGATATGACGAGGGGCCCGACGGCAACCAGTCTAAAACCGCCCTCTGGGTAAGGCCGTACACCACTCCCTGGTGCGACCAGCGCACGCGTACTGGTAGGCTACGACTAGTGGAGGGTCACTGAAGGAGTAGACTCTCAAGCCAACGGAAAACAACGTCCGCATCCGACGACGTACGGGGACCACCCCACGTACTGGCCCCGTCGCACGGTGACCACAGTCGGAGAAGAAACAGGACTCGCAGTCCACGGCCACGCACGCACCCTACGCGAGAGTCGAGAAAACCCAAGTGACGCTAAGTCACTAGACTCGGGACAGTCCTCTAGACGCACTACACCCAACGGTCCTTGAGTCGCAAGACTCGGGGTCAAGACCGTTGCACGTGACAGCACAAGGCCATCAATCTAGTCCAATCTCTAGGTCTAAAATCATGGTAACACGAATACCGAGGCAGCTCACGAGCCGCCGAGACCATTCCCTCGGGAAGGGAACTAAGAAGCCTTCCAGCCCCAGGCAGGGCAACTGGACTCACAGTCCAAGGCCACACACGTGGCCCACTCAGGAATCATCCTCCTGGGAAACTCACGGCATGCGGGGGAAACCCCACCGCACACACACTGACACACGGTGACTCGGTCTAGCGTAACACGAAAGCCCGACACACGAGAAGTCACCCGGACTCTCAAACCCATGGGCACGCTAAACGAGGTAGCACGGTTCTCCCGACACCCTCAAAACACGGACACAGAATCCCACGGGTGTCTGGGACACTCACGAGACCGCAGGTCGACCACTGGGTCCCAATCGGGTCGACCGGGGATCCACACATCGCGGAGCAAGGTGGAGAACACAGAAACTCGCCTCGGTGCAACACAGAGCCTGACGGTCTGGTCTTGGGCCGTCACAGTCTGTGACGGTCCAAGCCTCGACCGTCACAACCACTCTGACGCACCCACGAAGGACCGTCACACACCAGGCTGCGAGTTGCATGTGACGCACCCACCCTGGCACGTCACAGTCTCTAACGCGCCAGCCCTGGTGCGTCACAGCATGTGACGCGCCAGTCCAGGTGCGTTACAAGACACGGCGAAACCAGCTGTGACGCGTCCCGCACGGTGCATCACAGCCTGTAACGGACCACTCTTGGTGCGTTACAAGGTCGGTACGCGTCTGCTCTGACGCACCCCGACAGGGGCGTTACAAGGCTGTGACGCGCTAGGCCTGGTGCGTCACAGGCCTTGACCCCGAACGGTCAAACCACCGCCTGAAAACCACGTTCAGCTAGCCCTGACGGTCCAGCCCCGACGCGTCACAGCGCTGTGACGGTCTATCGTGGGACCGTCACACACACAGACCACCAAAAAGGCTAACGGGCCTTGTGACGCACCCGCCCTGGGGCGTCACAGCATGTGACGGTCACTGGAAGGACCGCCACACCCGTCCGAGCGCGAAACGGCGGGAAACGACCCGAAAAATGTCCCACACCCCCATACCTCCACGGGAGAGGGGGAAAACAAGGGGGAAGCCCCCAAATATCCCCTAGCATGCATCTAAGGCCTCGGATCGGCCAAAAACGTAATGAAACGAGAGATCGGCCCACTAGCCCTAAAACATGGATTTTGTCCAAATATCCCCGATTCCACCCGCTCGGCTCACTGCGGCCTACGAAACTCGCGGGAAAGGAAGTGCATGAGCTGGGGGTCCATCTCCCTACCTCCACTGAAGATTTCGCGCCCCGAGCTCGCCGATCCGCGAAGAAAACGCCGTTGAAGCCTCGCCGTTCCACGAACTCACGGCCGAGCTTCACCACGCCTCCACCGCCTCGATCCTCACCCGTCCTCGCCCGCGCCTCGCCCGCGCCGTCCCCACCTCGCCCGTACTCCGCCCCGTCGGCCGTCGGAGAGAGAGGGAGAGAGGAGAGAGCGTGAGAAGAGAGAGGGAGAGAAGAGAGAAATGAGAGGGGAGAGAGAGAAAAGAGATATTTATAGGAAAATCTGGAAAATCAGAAAAATTCCGAAAAAAAGAAAATCACACCCTCGCGATCCTCGGAACGCACCGATCACAACGGTACCACACTCGCCTAGGTGAACGGCCCGGTTCACCCGCAACGAGGTTCCGAAGGAATTACCGAGACACACACCGGGAATCGGAAAACACACGCGGAAAAAATCGCGGAACGCTTCCGGGCCCCCGAAACAACTCCGGATCGCACCGATCCGAACACGAAAGATGTCCGAAATGAAATTTCAAACACAACGGAGTCGGGCACTCCGAAAAATCAGATCCGGGACCCACGAAGAATGATCCGAAAAACCCGGGGCATTATAGTTATCCCAGGTCGTGAGATCGTGGGACACTTGGCCTTATGCTCGGCGGGAGACGGCAAGGGGTGAGTCGCTCATTGATGTCTATTACTCAGCCATTATGTGTTGATAATGGCTCCTAGATCATGCACCATGTGGATCGTAGAGAAGTTACGTGCGCAGGGCACAGACCCGAATCTTGGACCAATCATCGTTGGGCCTTAGTGGGCCTAAGTGGATTATTCCCACCTTAAAAATAAATTTGAATTAAGATCTGCGAACTTTGAGGAGAGGTATTAATGGAAAACTAACACTGAGAGTTGTTTTATGGTCAAGGATGTACACTTTTCAAGAGATCAAATTAATATATGAGTAGGGATGTAGTTACGGTAAAATCATAGTTTTCAATAATCACACAAAATTAACAAAAATTAAAATTAGCACAACTATAACAAGGATGAGGAGGGAGAAATTCGTCAGACCTACTACGGCTCATTATCAATTTGTCCATTGTCTAAGACATCGTCGACCAAGGTCCACTCAGGACATGTCCAACATACAGGCACGTGCTCCACGTAAGATCATGCCCAACATTCCTAGCAGATAGCCATTACTGCAATAAAGATAGGCGTTACCCCATGCAACCGCTAGGCGGAGGGTCATCGCCCATATCTCTGTGTCATCCGCCATCTATTTCTCCCCTTCGCCTCTTATGCAATGGATGAATGAGTAACCAACGATTCCACGATTAGATAACCCATTAGCTCCACTCTCCACGAAGTTAGGGCGCATACGAAATGGACGAACTCAATGGAGATCCTATAAGTAAAACCCTAGACAACCAGAGAGGGGTATGAAACCAACTCATAAAGAACACTCCCAACTACTTTGCCCCTCCCCTGAATCTCCACTAGTCCAATGCCCCGTCTTATGCTTCCAGTTCTCTCAACCTGAGTATTTTTTACCTTCATCTAAGCATCTATTGATTTAAGTATTGGAGAGTTATTCTCTAGGATCACGTCCAAACCTCCTTATGATGTGCCATTTATTAGTTACAGGTTTTCTCGAAACGACGTATCTTTATTCCATTGAAAAAATTATAAAAATATGATATGAGATACGAGATTTGAGATATCAAAATTATTTCTATACACCGAATTATAATTAATGAAGTGACCAAATGGCTCCTCCGCCTATAAATTGAACAACATAAATAAAAGTTGCATGAATTGAACTCAAACAACATCTAAGTTCAGAGGAAAATAATACAAATGACATCGCTCCATTATCCAACTTCAAATATTGTGAGATTGAAGAAACATCGAAAGGGACACATGCATGCACTCACGTTTATTTTACATTGAAAAAAAGAAATAAAATAATATTGGAATCGGCCGGACATCATGTGGGCGTTTGATGGACGTACTGATGCTCTTCTCAAGCGAAGGTGACAGAGATCGGACTCCTTACAACGTGGCTCACCGAGCTCCATATCAGCTGCCCCGCCTCCGTCTCCCCCGGTGTCCTGTTCGGATTCGTGGCGACGATGGTCACCCTGTAGCTCCGCCTCTGCTTCGTCCCCGTGAAGTCGAGCTTGCGAGGAAAGACATCGACCCATACATCTTTCGGCTGCTCCACCCGGAGTGTGTAGCTGGACATGGCCGGCCCGACGTTCATCACCGTCCGGTCGACGGACTTCGGGGTCGAGCTCACCGACATGGAGATGGACGGGTAGTTCAGCTCCTCCCCGCTCATCTTGCCGACGACGGAGCAGTCGACGTTGCCGCTGACGACGGTGTTGGTCCTCGACGGGGTGTACCCCAGCCCACAGACGTACTTCTCGTAGTCGCGGTACTGGAGGTCGTAGACGAGCCCCGGGTCATCGGCTCTCGTCACGTTCACATGCCCGGCACCGGTGGCGAACAGGTCGGCGGGATTGCCGGTCTCGTCGGCGATGGGTGCCCCGGTGTTGTCCACCCTGTCGGCGGTCGTCATGATCGCCGACTTGACCATGGCGGGCGACCAGTCCGGGTGGGAGCTCCGGAGCAGGGCGGCTATCCCAGACAGGTGGGGGCACGCCATGGAGGTGCCGGGCATGAAGAGGAAGGGGCGGTCTTTCCAGGTGAATGCGGCCAGTATGTTCACCCCGGGGCCAAGGATGTCAGGCTTGAGGACGCCATTGTTCACCGTGCTGGGCCCCCTCGAGGAGAAGTCAGCGACGGCCGGGTTCCGGCGGACACCGTACATCGTCCCCACGGGCTCCATTGAGATCGTGGGGTTTTGAGCGGACGTGACGTAGTTCTTGAGCCTCCTGGACTCATTGTAGGCCACGAGCACGGTGGGAGTGCACTGAAAGTCGTAGATGATGGTGGATCCGTGCACCTTCTTGTTCATGAGCACCATGGCCTTCCCGCCGGCGTCCCCCACGTTGCAGCCTCGGGCGAAGTTCGTGTAGTTGGTCTTCTTGAGGTGGTTCCTCAGGCACAGCACTACCTTTCCGGAGACGTCCACGCCGCCGAAGTTCTCGTCGTAGCAGTTCTTCACGGAGTTGTTCCTCGTCGAGTCGCCGGGGAACACCACGGGGAGCACGGCTCCAGTGGGAAAGAATTGGTACTCGGATGCCGAAAACTCACCGGGGATAACCCTCCCGTCCCCCAGCTTGAGGTTGACCCTCACCACCCTGTCCGTCGTGCTGGCTCCGACGGTGAGCGTCCAGGGCTCGTTGTCGAGCATGGTGCTGTGGGCGGGGCCGTCGTTGCCGGCGGCGACGCTGACGAAGAGACCGTGTCTCACCGCCGACAGGGTGGCGATGGCCATGGGGTCTCTGTAGAAGGGCAAGGCGGCCGTCAGGCCTATCGAGATGGAGAGCACATCGATGCGGTCACGAATGGCCTGGTCGACGGCCCCCACCCAGTCCGCCACGCTCTTCACGGAGTAGAAGGCAAGGTGGGCGCGGGGCGCCATGCCGGCGGAAGTGCCGCCGGCAAGGCCACTGTGGCTGGCGCCCGGTACGAAGTTCCCGCCGGCTGTGCTGGCGACGTGGGTGCCATGGCTGACGTCCTTGTCGGGATCGTGGGGGATGCCGCTCTTGTTGAACATCCGGTTGCCGATCAGCTTGTTGTTGCAGAAGTTGGCGTCGAAGTCGCAGGATCCATTCCACTTCGCCGGCGGAGGCTGCATCCCTCCGTCCCTGAAGGAGGGGTGGTTGGTGAGGAAGCCCTGCTCCAGCACGCCGATGATCATGTCCTGCCCCCTCTTAGTCTTCTCCCACAGTTGGCCGGCGCCTGTGAGGCCCAGAAACTTTGGCGTGTGGGTCGTCCTCGGCTTCAGCCTCTCGTCCGGCACCGCGTACAAGAAGCCATCCTTGGCCTCCATGGCCTCGACCTCGTCGGGGGTCAGCCGGGCGGCGAAGCCGCTGACGGCGTGCTCGTACGAGTAGACCAGCCGCGGGTCACCCGAGTCCAAGGTGAGGGAAGGCAAGAAGGACTTGTGCCACTCCTCCCGCTCTTCATGGCTGCCGAACACCAGGTGCTCGGGCTTCTGCACGAAGACTATGTAGGTCTGCACCCCGGGGCGGGCATCATCTCCTCCCACGTCTATGGCGAAAGGATGTTGGCCATGGCTCTGAGCAAGAGTCCTGAGACAGAAGAAGAAGTAGCAACTGCCTAGGAACATCAACAGAGGCTTGCGTCGCTGATCCATAGTAGAAGCAACTCAGGCAAGAAGATGGGTTTGCCGGTGGAAGAGTACTGGTTGCTATGTTCCTGCGGGACCTGCACTTCTTATATGGAGAAACCATCGGACAACCAATCACATATACGCGCACATATGTGCTCTTTTCTGGCTTGTTTCAATTGAACATAATAGAAAACTCGTTTTCCTATGAAGAAGCATGTTATTCCTGAATGGCTATTCCTTTGTTTGGTCATCAATTGACGATGAGCTTACAAATGCATGCCATAATTAATTTGCAGGCAACATGTTTTCCAGTTGATAATTAATTCCAACTGTTAAACGTGTAACCACGTGTCCACGTGAAATTATAGCTATCTTTGACGGGGGAGGGGTGTGGAGGAATTCCTAGATGTATTCTTTTTTCTTTTTTTTTTTGAAAGGCCATTCACCCTGAATTAATGGAATCTCATAACCTTCATAACTGGTGCGCGAGGAGTTCCTCCCCCCATCCCCACTCATCTATCTCTTCTTTGCCTGCCACTTGAGATGGTGTCCTATTCATCCTACTTAATTTTATGTCACAGTCTCTGTGTCCTTGCATCGGGCCCCCTTCAGAGGCACCCCATCCCATTTCCTTCGGCATCTCCTCTGTTAGCATTCATCATCCCGGTAATCAATCAAAGTGTACGTTAAGTGATCGGAATTATTTTCGAAGTACACATCGTCTTAATTTGTCATTTTTACGGCATTTCGTTGGTGTTCGTGCCAGAGTATATACTCTATAGAACGAATGATGTTTCAGTTGAAGTCTTATGACATTGTGCATAACATGTACTGACAGATACCACACATCAGTGTCATTATCATCTGCGGCTTAGACGCGATTTTAATCTTACAGCATTACGATCCGTGATTCGTTAATTTGTTTTTTCCACATTACAATCTGAATAATGTTTAGTGTTGTTGATAAAACCCGAGTAATTCCCCATATAATATGGACTTAGTTCGAGATATACTAGTGCATAGCGGAAGCGGTAGACTAACGTAGCGTTGTGGAGGTGGAGAGTAACTTACTAGAATATACCCTTTAAAATCCACGCTATATGAGACCCAAAGACAATGGTGATCATGTACTTCCCTACCTAGGAAGATCAAGCCAAGATATGACCGTAGGATGACGACTCACCCACAGAGATGATATACAGAGACCTTCTCTCTAAAAGACGCAGTGGACTTCCCCTCACACTTCTCCTTGTAGTAACGAGTAGAGGGAGGACGGAGAAGGGAGTGAGGGGGGAGAGAGCAGTTGGCTCTCTCTCATAGGTGGGGCAAGGTCGATCATGATTGGCTCCTTCTCTCTCTCTCTCTCTCTCTCTCTCTCTCTCTCTCTCTCTCTCTCTCTCTCTCTCTCTCTCGCACACACATACATGCGGGTTAGAGAGAGCAGCAACATGCTCCCCCTGATCTCGTGAACAGGTTGCACAAGCAACAGCAGGGCAATGACGCTTGCGAACAGCGACAACAGTGATCAGGAGAGCAACCACGGCAAGGTAGCATCGATTGTGGGCTATAGCTATGGCGGCCAACAGGGCCACAGGGCAGCGATCGCTATGAGTAAGGGTGTCGACTGCAACCATAGTATTGAGCAATGACAAGTGGCGATGCTGACAGCGAGAGCAGCAGCGATGATAGCAACATCAGCAAGTGGCGGTGGTGTAGTAAGCACAGAAGCCCATGGGAGTGTGAGCCACTGTGCTCCGGGAATTATGGAGTCTCTCTTGCTTTCCCTTCTCCTACCCTCTTATTTTTAGAGGTGTGGGAGGTAGTATCTCTACTAAGGGCGCATTTGGAAAGGATGTAAGAGAGGGATTTTGAACTCTCTAATTTTTGGAATCCATCCTTTTTCAAGAAAAATTCAAATGTCCCAATGTCCCATCAGCTTTTCTTTATGGTAGATTTTGAGGTTTAGAGAGAGAGAGAGAGAAAAAGGGAAGAGAAGTGAAAAATCTCCAAAAGCTACCTAAAAGGTGCTTCTTCTCTCTCTAAGAGATTTTGAAAAAATCCCTCCACCCTACATCTGTTCCAAAGGTGCCCTAAGAAGTAGAGTCTATGTCATGTTTGGGCATGGAGAAATTTCCTTCCCTATTGAGATGTCAGAGTCCAAACCTGACAAGGAGAGAGGGCGCTAGTTTAAGACAGAGTCTAAGCCCAACTTGAAAATCAAAAGAAGAAAACTTGTTCCTTCTCTAATCCACTACATTCCCACCTTAGGTGGGTTCCTTATGTCGGTCGACCTTGAACTATCCAAGTCCAGGCATGACTTGGGCTGCACCCTAATGGATTAACCTTAATGGAAACCCAATTAATGAGCTTTAAGCTTAAATGCTAATGAGAAAGGCTCATTGCACACCCCAGTGTGTTGCACACCCAAGGTGTGCAATGCCTTTAACTTTTTTTTTGAAAATTTATTGGAATGGCCCCTAAGAAACCCTTACTTGGGGTTAAAGTCACGTCACCATTGGATTATCCAGAAAAAATTTAAAAAAATAGATTAGATGAATAGTATTGAGCTTGAGGGGGTAAAATTGGCTCGGCTCATACAAGGCCCATTTTTGCCAGGCCCAATCAGGCCCACGGTCTGCGACGCACCTGTCGGGCCTCAACAGCCACAGCCCGTCACGGACGGCCCAGCACAGGTCATCCTTAGATCCGCTAGCACATGCGGGGCTTCAGCCCCGGCACAACGGCTTATGGTTGGCCATTCGACGACCAAACTTTACCTCCACAATGTCAGTTTTTACCCCACTATGGGCAAGCACGCCCTATAGGCCCCTTTAGGCTCGCCAGGGAACCGTCCCACTCCGGAGGAATAGACCCTCAACGGGAAACCTCCTGTGATCACGGGAAGATGTTACTCCACGACTCTCGACCTTCCTTGCTAAGGGATCGGTTATTGCTGCATGCCATGACAACCCTCTATAAAAGGGACTTCGACGGACAAGCAGAGGACACGGTGAACTTCACCAAGAAAAGCCTACTACACTCCTACAAGAGACGAGAGAAGCCACCCTGTTAAGAGAGAAAGCCTTCGCAACGTACTGGCTACCCTCTGAGCACCCTTCCCGCCCAGCGAGCACTCTCCGAGTGCCCACTGGTCGTGACAAGCACTCCTCGGAAGGCAGTTTGCACCAACCCTGCTCTCTGTGCCACTCTGCAACTCTCCCTCTTCTTCGCTCCACTTCCCGTTTCTCCATCTCTCGAGCACTAATTTAAGCATCGGAGGGTTGTCCCCTGAGATAACGTCTGGGACTCCTTCTGATGCCTGTTGCTTCTGGTGTTTGCAGGCTTCCACGAGTGCCAGGCGGTCCTCCCCAAAAAATAAATAGAAAAGTATGGCCGGTACAAGAGCTAGCAACTAGTTTTCTATCTCTACAGGGCTCATTCTTTTAAAAATTGATCCATTTTATGTTTAATTTTTTTGGATAATTGGATGGTGACGTGTCTTGCACTCCAAGTTAGGGTAACTAGGGGGCCACTCTAAGAAATTTTTTTAAAAAAATAAAGACACTGCACACCCTGAGTGTGCAGTGCTAATAGCTCCCACTTGTCTGTTACAGGCAACGTCGTGTGTCCTTTTATCTCAAGGCTATATACTTCTTGGTCATACAGGAAAATGGAGCGTTCGACTCCTATGATTCATCGAACATCTAGCAAGTGGTCCGTTAAGACTTCACCAAACTAATAGATCACTTAAAACAATCGTAAACTGTACCTTAGACATTTAGTATTTTGTTGGTGCAGTTGCACTATATGTAGGTGATTTTTCACCCGTGGTTTTTCACTTTGATTGTGAGTGGTAAATCCTCCGGGTTGGGGATAGTGGGCATAAGGTTCATCCTAAGGTGAATACCAAACCACTATAAAAATTGCTATGTCCCTTGTGTGTGATTGCTCCTTACCTCTCCATTCTTTGTATTTCTCACATGCACAATCTATGCACAATCTACCACATTAGAATAAGCGCCTCCATTATTGAATATCTCAAACTAAGTGAGTAGATCACATTCAACTAAATAGAAATTTTCAAATACACGTGTTTTACACACAAGTCAGACATTATTTTAAGCAAACTCAATTCACACCCCCCCACTTTGTCATATATCGGGCCAACAACCCCCTCTTTCTCAAGCTCTGTACTTTGCCATCTTCGGTATCATGTAATGTTTCCCTTATAGTAAAATAAAAGTGTTTAAGTAAACATAACAACAATTAATTAATCGAGTGTGAGCAGAGGAAATTGGCTAGGCCCACAATCACTACAAGAAATGAGATTAGTGACATAAATATTATGTCTCTAATCCATCTCTAATCCGTCGCTAAAGATTTTAGCGACTGATTAAAGAGGGATTAGCGGCCGACACTAATAGGCGATGGATTATCAGTGATCAATAAAAGTTATGTTGCTAATTCATCTCTGATTAGTGACAATCACAAATTAGAGACAGATTTATGATGGAATTTATCTCTCATAAATTTGTCGCTAATTCATGACCAATTAGAGAGGGGTTTTTTTCCGTTGCTAAACAGAGATGAATTAGTACGGAATTTTTATTGGTGTTCTTCATTTCATGAATCTCCACTCTCTCCATAGTTCGAGCACTCCACTCCATAGCCCTAATACTCCTCTTTATGTTCCAATCTCTCTTGACCTTTGTTCGAGCGCTTTCTTATCTCGTCTGAGCACTCTACTAGCTTAGCATCGGAGGGTTATCCCCTGATCGATATCTCTTAGGGCTCCTTCTAATATGTCTTTCATTGGTTGTCAATTTTCTTGAGATGGTTGATCTCTCTCCCATCAAAGAAATCATTAGTGTGGCATGATACACGAGATATCATATTTTTGTCTCTACACCTTTTGGCATTGTCTGCGTGAAACGATCAAAAAGGTATGACTCCCTATGGAAACTATCGCAATGTGAACAACTACCGAGTGACTTCAAGTTCCCGACAAGCATCACACGATGGCTCGTCTACACACACTCGCCTCAGGCTCTATCTTCCCAATCTCAGGTGAACCCTGACATAGCTGAGTTGGCCGAGATGTGTTGGCAACTCCAAATGAGACTAACCAGGGCCTCCTTAATCACCAAGCATACCAGGATCGTGCTCCCACTACTCCACATTAGAATGGCATAGGCCCATTGGTAGCCAACTCATGCAGCGAACGCAAGATGTTAGTGGCATCTGCGGCCCACGACCGCGTGGCAAACCTTTGTGATGCCCCGCCAGTCCACTCCATTCCAACTCTGAGATGGCAAAAAGATTGCAGCACCACTAGGAGGTCGAGCGTGAGCTAGAGGGTAAAGTCCGCTACCTAGAAGACATCATCCAAGTGGCTCGAACAAAAGGATTGCTCGATGACGACACCGACTCCCATGCCCCCTTTTCCCAAGAAATTTTGAAGGTAGTCATCCCTCCGAAATTGCAACTACCAATGCTCAGCCCGTACGACGGCACCACAGACCATGCCGACCACTTGCACAGCTTCGAGTCCAACCAGATTTTTCACCGGGCCTCGGACGCTATCAAGTGTCTAGCCTTCACCACCACACTATGATAGAACACTCAGGCATCATCCACGTCACTCCCTGACAGATCTATCACCTCCTTCCAGCAGATGAAGAGGTTATTCAAGGAGAACCTCTAGACATGTATGTGTTCTCTCTCTTCCTGGTTTCCCCCCATCCCGTCCATGCTCCCGCGCGACCCCCCCTCCCTCCCTGCGGCCTGACCCTCCCTGCGGCTGCCTGAGCTCCGGCGATGGCTGGCGGTGGGGGGGGAGGCCATGCGCCGCCCCCTCCCCTCTCAGGTCCAGCCTTCCCGCCGTTGGTCTCCGCCGTTGGTAGCCCTACTGCAGTTCACGCTCTTGGCCAACCTCGTTCGACAGTGGCCGTTTTGGCATCTCCGACTGTGGGCGGTGCCGGAGCTGCACTTGCTGGGTCCTCCTCCGGCGGCCTTGGGCCTTCCTCTGGAGACGGCTGCCTCCCTACCGGCGCGGTGTACCTTTCATCCACCTGTTGCTCGGTTGCCAGTTGCTGTTCGGATATCCTTGCGGCTGCGGTGGTTGACGGGGCGGAGCCCCTTGCTTGTCCTGCCGGTCGGGCTACGAGTCCGTCTCTAGCCGGCGCCTACTCTTCGTCGCTTGGAGGTCCTACCGACGGTGTCTTCCCTCACCTGCTTGCTTCTTTTCCCGTAGTAGGCGACACGTTTTTGGCATCTTGCCTACGCTACCGCCCGCGGGAGAACCTATCCTCTCCACGGTCAACTCGGTTGTGGTCACACCTGGCTGTACCACCCACCCCAGCGCGTCCCCCCCAACCGTAGGGTGCCACGTTGATGCGCTCGACAGTCCTCGTTTAAAAATGCCGTGCCACACAAATTTCAAAATTTATACAACCGCACTCACTCACTTAGATGATTTTGAAAATACGAGTAAAGTGGTTAACACGAGTCGATCCCACGGGGAGGAAATGATGGGAATCGACGTCAAGCACTGACATTGTTATTTTGCATTTGTGTCCTTTAGTTTACCTTTATATCCTTGGGAAAGTATAGGTACAATTGTAAGGCTTGGTAAGCCAATATGTCATTCCCTAGGATTGTTTGGGTTTTTATGCAAATGTGTAGTAGGTCCAGCTAGGGGACCCCCTCCCCTTCCCCATTGGTCCACCTCATCCATGTGGGGCTGGTCAACCATCCTAGGTGGCCATCTAGAAGGTTTGAATGCTAATTGACTACATGGGAGACAAAGGGGTTAAAATTTCAAAGGTTGGTCACCTACCTTACCTACCTAGTCAAAGGAGTGCTCCATTCATATGTAATTTATTTTTTTTGAGTTTTGACCACATGGGGGAAGAAAATGACTTATTTCCCATGAAATTATCAGCCCCCCCACCCCTTGCTATTTTCTATATAAGCCTATGTATAATGTCATTAGAGATTAATGAAGAAATGAAGAGAAAATTGTTGAAAAATCAAGAGTGTTCTTGAGCCCCTCCTCTCTCCCTCTGGTTTCTCTCCTCCAACCCCAGATCTAGAGTGGATTCTATCTCCTTCCTCCCCTCTCAACCTCCGGTGATCATCGGTGCCGCCGCCGCCGCCGTTTGTGCCGCCTTCGAGCCGCCACGGGATCGTCTTCGGTTTTCTATCCTACTGGACAGAGGTGCAGTTCATGAATTCCTGAAGCCAGCCACGAGCTCAGATCGATTTAAAATTTTGAGGGTTTGTTCCTATCTTCTAGCCCATTCTCCACAAAAAAATCCAGGTTCAAAAGCCTCCGTTTCATATTGTTTCCTCTTCGTTCAACTCTCAATCTCAGATTTGTTCTGTCACTGTCTACAGTGACAGTAGCCCTGAGTTCTCCACCTTCAACCACCCTTTTTATTTTTTTAGACCTCCCAATTTAACTGGGCGTTGTGTCCATCGTCCCCTACGACCAAAATTTTTCTTAAATTTTTATCGTCTCTCTACCTATTTTTAAAAATTCATGTTCTACCGGAGCTACAGTACTTTCAGTCAGATCCCAGATCCGACCTTCGTCCAGTAACAAATCACAAAAAAATTATAGACACATCCAAACGTGTCCAAACCAATTTTACTGTCTTTCCAACTCCATTTCCAACAACTTCTCTGAAGAACACAACCCCAGATTCGGACGTCTACCTCACAGTCAAAGGCAATCCACAGTCAAGTTCTCTGCAGGCCTGAGTCTTCGGTTACTATACAACAAGAGATTGAAAATTCCATAAGTCAAGATCCGAGCAGATCCAGGCCAGATCTTTGGGCCTAGGTTGAAGAACTTCAAGCTAGCTTTCCAACGGAGCCAGTCTCGTGTCGATCCGACATCGGGGCTGATCGCAGCATCCATTCTCGCTGGAGCGCGCGCTGCAAAACAGCAACCACCAGTCCGTGGACAGCAAACCCGACGGGTGCCGATCGGAGCCGCCCGACCTCCGAGCGACGTTCCGGTGTGCCGCCAGCCCAGGGAACACTTCCCTAAGTGTCCACACTACAGCGGTGCCACTGGGTCCCACACGGCCCCTCCAGACAGCATGTGGGCCCCACGGTCGTGATCACGCGTGTAGCCGAATCAACACACGAAGCTGCCCCTGACCCCGAATTCAATTCGGTCCTCCCGGGCCCATTGTGTCGCCCTTTACCTCCCTGCGTGGAGTGGGCATATTTCCATTGCTGTAATCGTTGTGTATTATTTATCCTGGGAGTACGAGTTTCGGCCGGGTCCGTCGTCCCCACGCCGAGCGCGTGGAGGTATCGCCTTCGCTCCCTTACTCGGCATTTGCTTATTTTCATATATACTTGTTTATGCCGCTGCTAGAGAGCATGCTTTAGGTCCGTTAGCTCGCTATAATTTCATATCACCGCTGCTGCGAGAGAGTGAGCGAGACCGTCCCGTGACCCGATCCGGGCACGAAAGTGCGAGCCGACCACCCTAGCTCTTGCCGGTTTCTCAACTGTGCACGTCCGACGCTTCCCTCATCAAGGGACGATCGCGAGCTTGTCGTGTCCGTGTCTCGTCCCGCATCAGGAAATTTGAATATAAGTTAGAAAATACCCTTATGTTTTGAAAACCAATTGCTTTTATTTGATTTGAGTGCGATTACAATTAACGGAAATGAAATTGTAACTTTAAATAACAAGAAATAAGTGAAAGAAATATTTAGCCAATGAATTGAAGAATGTCGTCGTTTCCTCGCCGAGCCTTTGATGAAGATCGCTCCGCCTTGGAAGTCGACGCCGTGAGATGATTGGAAGAAGACCACCGCTTTGGTTGTGTGTGAAGTACTTATGAAGAAAGGGGTTGGATAGAACAAGTTTGAAAAAAACTAATTTGAAAACATAATAGAATTCCAATGAAAATAGGGGTTGGAAGAAATAAAATAACTTACAATCTAGATGGAATTAGAAAAAGTGGAATACATGAAAGTTATATAGAATTAAAAGATGAAGAAGTTTGATGAAGAACATAGAAACAGAAAACGAAAGGAAGACAATGAAAAACTTTAAAAATCAATATCTATTGCTGCTGGTGAACAGTAACTGACAGAAAAATAGATCCGTGAAAATTTAATTCTAGAGCTCAAACAAAGAAGAATTTGATAAGGTTGTAAACATCAAAAATCTAGATCTACAAGATAAGAACAACTTTCATGAAGAACTCAGAGTAAAATTATGATTGTAAAGGTAACAAAATAGAAAATTGGTGGAGACTATCACTTCGGATAAACAGTAAATACACAGGACAGCACTTAAGAAAACGGACAATAACTTTTAAACTGGAAGGAATTAAAGGAATTGATGAAATGATAAGTTGAAGAACACTTACAGATGAACAACTTTCATGAGACAACAAATTGAAATGAAGAACACACAAGCTTGTAAATTGATTATGAAGAGCCGAAATGGCTAAGAGTACAATGAAATCCTTCAATACAAACTTCACAACTTGAATATAAAAGCTTTCAAAATCTATCCCTACCAAAGCCACAAAGCAAAAACTTGAAGAACACTTACAAACTTGATCAATCCATGGCTTACTACTCCTAGCTATCCTCTCTTCCTTAACTCCTCACCACCCCCTCTTCATTACAATCAAAGCCCTTTATATAGGGTAACACATAACCCCTTAGATAATGTGAACATTCTTGCCAATGTGAACAATCAATTGCTGCTCTTGTTGACTCCAAATTGTGTGCTAGCATGTGCTGCACACTTCTCTATTTTTTTCTGATTTTTATGGATTTTTTCTGTATTTTTCTAGGCCCTTTTCTCTCTCTCTTTCTCTATTTCTCTCTCTTTTCTCTCTCTTCGACGCATTGCGCCGATCGGCCGCCATTTCTCTCTCCTCCACCGCGTTGCGCGTCCGTGCGCCCGCGGAGTCGCCGCGCTGCGCCGGTCGTCGGCTGCCGCTGCCGTGTGTAGCGCGTGGGTGCTGTGCGCCCTTATCCTTCTCCGGTTGACCTGCGGGTGCACCGCGGTTGACTGGCGCCTGCCCGCCCGCGAGAGGTGGCGGGATCGAATCCCGCCTCCGCCTGTAAAACAAACACAAACACACACACACGTTTACACTATATATTATATATATATATTATATTTATATATATATTATATATATTGAGATATATATATCTTATATATAGCTTAAAAAATCTTAGAAAATGTCAAATAATTTAAAAGTTTTTTCTTTCTATTATATATTTCTTTTCTTTTCTTTTTGAAACAGTCCAAAATAATATTTATTTTTTTTCTTTTCATAATATATATGTAAATATTGTAGACACGCCAAAATTGACATTATTTTGAGTATATTTCATATCGCTCTGCGATGTCCCATTTGACCCTCAAATCAGCTTTATTTGAGTGGTTTTCCCACTTTTCTGGAATTTCTCCTATTTTTCCCCATTTTTCTCCCTTTTCCTATTTTTCTGGATTTTTTGGGCATTTATCTCATTTTTGCAATTCACGACCTTGGTAGGGGCGTGTTTTTGATAAAACATGACTTAACCTAGGGCGTTTCTTTGAGAAAGGACGACCTGACATGAGGGCGTTAATTCTTTTTGGTTTGACCGACTTCCCCATTTGAGCTCTTGAAATTAACGCCCTTCCCAGGGGCGTGTTTTTAAAAGTGGCTTTGATTAAGGCGTGTTTTATATTTTTCAAATATGGGGAGTTTTTATTTCTAAAATTTGGTTTTTGAGAAACGCCCTTGTGCAGGGTGTGTTTTTGAGAAACGCCCACTGGGTAGGTCGTCAATTCAACAATTGACGCCCTGAACCAGGGCGTGTCTCACTTTTGTGTTCCGAATGAACGCAGCCTTTCCCCAGAGAGTCCTGCTTCGTTTGGGCTCTTGCCCATTCTTATCCTTTCCACTCTTGGACTCCTTGCCTATGTTTATCCCCCTTTGATCCTATTTAATAGAGCCATTGGCTCTGTTAATTTTTTTGGACCCCCTTCTTCCCCTCCGCATTTTTTTTCCTTTTGCTTTGTTTTCTTGCAGGTTGCTGTTGCTGTTCTTGGCGAAGGAGGAAGATCCTGCGTGTCTAATGTCTTCATCCCGATTGAGCTTTTCTCCTTATTGAATATCAAAGCCAGAATAGCAGATTTTTTATCTCCCTCTCTCTCTCTCCTTTTTTTATCTCATTTCATTAGTTTCATACACCCGCATGCATCATATCATCCTTTGTTCATCTTTCTGTCAATTTTCTTCTCAACCACGTTGAGAACTCCTCTAGTGCAACTCTTGCACACTCTTTATTTTATTTATCATATCATTCATCATCATATTTTCCCATACACCTTTTTGCATAGGGGTTTAAGGGCCAACCCCTTAAGGTGTGTTCTTATACAATCTTTCATGCTCATCCTATTAAGAATTTGATGCTACACTCACCATGTTCTAATCCATATCTTTTTGGTGTTGTTGTCTTTGTTTGCAAGGGTAATCAAAGGAAGAACTCTCTTCATCGGCCGGCCGATTTGAAGAGAAAGGAAGCACTCACATCCCCGCACTTTTGAGGTATTTTGCGATCATCTCCCCATATTTTTATTATTATATCTCCTCTTCGAGACCCTCGCGTCTCTGGCGATCACACACTCCCCTTGTGCACCTCGTGCATGTTTTTCTCCACACTATTATTTATTGTTTGCTTATTCTTCATATTTTCCTTAAGTGGATTTTTAAAGAGATCTACAAATTGGCGATCACGGTGGGACTCCTTTGTGTCCTTCCTTTATTACCCCTTTCCCCTTAGGCACCCGCGTGTGCCGTCTCCCCTATTGCACCCTCGGTGCGTCTCCTTTTGTGCCCCTCGGGCACCCTCCATTTGGCTTTGCATTCTTCCCTAAGTGATTTGCCATTTTGTTGTCATTTCCTTAGAATCTCCACTTATTTAAAATTTCTTGATGAGCATGTTTATATCTTATACTTATTGATTGCCTGCTGTGGTTGTGAGTGTGCCTTTCTAGTACTTCTGGCCGTCGGGCTTTTCTGAGGAATTAACGCCTCTGTCAGAGGCGCTTTTTGAATTCACGCCCTAACCCAGGGCGTCGTCGTCATATGTTACGCCCTCTGACAGGGCGTTTTCCAGTATATTCCCTGATTTTCCTGATTTTATTGAGCTGCCTGTGAATTAACGCCCTGCCCCAGGGCGTTTTATTATTGATTCTCAGGCGTGTTTTACGAATTGGACGCCCTTACATTTGGGCGTTTCTTGATTTGGCTGTTCATCTCCTGCTGATTGACGCCCTCACCAGAGGCGTGTTTCTTATTTTTAGCGCCTCACTTAAAGGCGTTTGCTTGGATTTGACGCCCTCTGGACAGGGCGTCCTTTTATTGATAACGCCTCACTCTAAGGCGTATTTCACCCAGCCCCTGGGCCCTCACGTTGTTTCACGACAGTCACACCGTCGTGTCTTTATTTAGTAGCGCCTCCTGCCAGGGCGTGTTTTTACTGTGGGTGCCGACAGCCCTCCCGGCTGTGATTTTTCATCATGATTCATGCTTATCTTTATTGATTGATCATTTGCTGTGATTAGCTTGGTTTACCCTGTTGCATTCATTGTTCATATTTGCATTTAGTTTGGGAGACCTCCTCTCTCTTCATTAGGATCCACACACCCTCTTGGAATTGGGACGACCCTCCATTGAGTATTCCGTCTCTTTGGACCGGAGATCCCTTTTTCAAGCCTCCATAAGTCCTCGCACCCGTGGATTCCCTCACGGATGCCGGGCAGATTGTACCCTTTTGGAGTCCCGAATTAGTTGGCCTAAACGTGGTAAGAGAGGGTTCCTAGTTGGCATTGGAGTTCATATCATTTGAAACTAGGTTCCTCCCTTTGTGTGAATCATTCAAAACTATGATAAAATCCTCAATTCACCAAGACTCAAACATAAAAAATTAAGGTAACCATCACAACTTCTGTGTTTCTTTGCAAATTGTTTGCACACTAAATTGCTTGAATGGCTTACTTTGATAGACAAAATACCATGTTCAATTCAATTAATGTTCATGAGGATGATCAACCTAGCACATCTTATTCCCCTCAAAATCAACATGTTCATCATTCTCACCATTCTTTCAAGGGACCGCGTCCTCATTCTTATGGTGTTGCCCGACCCATGGGCAATGTCCATCCTTATGGTCCCCCTACTCAATCACGAGCCACTATTCCTTCGGGACCCTCTCGTCCCAATGATGAGAAGGTCTCCCAAATTTTGCATGCATTAGATCATCTCACCCCTCAACAGATCCAAGCCCTTAAGGCCGCCGTTGAGGGTGCATCTCCTTCATCTCATGCATCTCCTCCTTCTTCTATTCCTATACGGGTGGCCCATCACCCACCTCCTTCCAATTCTACGCGGGTGGCCCATCACCCATCTCCTTCTATTCATACTCCTCCTCGGGTGGTCCGACACCCGCCTCCTTCTATTCCTCCTCCTTCACGGCCCCGAGGCCCATTTATTCATTGCAATCCGGCCCATCCGGGTTCTTCTATGGGTCGGCCCATTAATTCCCCTCCACGGCCTTTTTATACGGCCCTTCCTCCTTCAAGGCCCTGCCAACCTTCTGTTGCTCAAGTCACACCCCTCCAACAATCTCTGCTTGATAAGATTACTTTGATGGAGGAACAAATAAAGAGGGTCACGGCTCCTCCTACTCCAGTCAATCCTCTCCATGCCGCCTTGGACGAGATTACAAAGATGGAGAGAGAATGGAAAGACAGGAGGGATGATTACGGCGTCGGCATTCCAAGCGAGGAAGAACCGACAATTGAAGAATCTGAGGCAGTATATGATGATGATGAAGCTCAGCAGGCACCCCTTCCGAGTTTCCTTAATTTCCCGCTCCCTCCACTATCATTTGATGAACCCCCTGCTCAGGAGGAAACCACTCCTAATTCGACCCTTATTTATGAGACTAATTGGTGTTACGATGATGGGTCGATACTTCAATCACCCACACCGGCACATTGTAAGTCTCCTCCCATCCTTGACACCGCATACATTACACCTCCTCCAGTTACACCATTAACCTCCGCAACACTGGCCTCCCCCAAGCCTTCCACTATTAAACCTCCACCCGTTAAGCCATCTACCTCCACACCATTGGCCTCCATCGAACCCACCATTGAACCTTCCCCAATTAACCTCCCATTACCGCCACCTCGGCCTTCCATTATCCCTTTAAAACCCACTTTGCCTATTCCACCATTTAACCCTTTACCCTTACCCATGGCTAATCCTGAGCAGGATCCACCCCTTTTTGCACTCGAGCCAATCCCAACTGCTTCCGAGCAAAGGGAGAAACTCGACGTGTTTGAACCTCCGCCTCCATTTATCCTTTCTCCAACGCCTTCCATTACGCCATCCCCATTCATGGAGCCTTCCGCCTCCGCTTCACCTCCCTCTACTACTCGGAATGGGGGGCCTTCTGCAAGCACATGTGCCGAAGATAATCAAGAGCCGGGCAGCAAGGATTTGGCCGCGCTATTCAAGATGCAAGAATTTATTTGTCGGATGCCAATCTGGGTTATTGTGCCAAGCATAATTGAAGAAGCCAAGTCGCCGCCATGCCGAGCATTGATGCTATGTAAGGGCTGGGCAGGGCGCCCTTTGTTCCAATTTCCAAATTTTGAATCAATGGGCAACATAATGCTTCCTATCCCCACTTTCCAACTCCCTCACACCATTACTTTACACTCTCCAAGGGAGTTGTCATTCACCTTTGAAGCCTCGACAGGGGCTATTTCTCATATACTTTCACTGCCGTGGAGGGGCAGTTATCTTAATGCTAAGGGGCCATCCCTTATTTGTTCCACCTTCTATTCATCCATTGCTATCACTTTTCCTTCATGGACTACTCCAAGGGTTAGGAGGAGGATCTCGCCCTCTCACCCTTCGTATTCCTCATTTTCTCCACCTTCGTTGCATCTCATGCATTTTGTTGCATTCATGCATTCACAGCATTCATCACTTCCATCATTTTGCATACATTTGCATTTCCTGATTCCCGGGTTTCCAAACCCATACCTTCCTCGCCTTCCGGTACCTCCGGATATTCCGCACTTCCCATCTTATTCATCTTCATCTTTTTATCCACTATCCCTGGGGCATCGCGTCCCTTTTCCTGCTATTTCCCTGGAACCTCCAGGAATTTTATCCCTCCTCTTTGGGCATCTCGCCCTTTCTGATTCTATCCCTCCGGAACCTCCGGACTTCCCCCTCGGGCACCGCGCCCCTTTCCATTCTCCACCTCCGGAACCTCCGGACTTTCCCCTTGGGCATCGCACCCCTTTCTATCTCATTCTTCCGGAACCTCCGGATTTTCCCTTTGATTTTCTCCATTTTTTGCTTGGGCACGCTGCCCCTTTCCACTATATCCCTCCGGAACCTCCGGATTCTCATTCCCTTCCTGATTATATTCCTCCGGAACCTCCGGATTCTCCATCTTATTCTCTCTATCATCTCCCAGGGCATCGCGACCCTCCTGATTTCATTCCTCCGGAACCTCCGGACCTTCCATATTTCTTTCGATTCATCTTCTTGCTCCTCCGGGACTTCATATCTTTTATTCTCTTCTTCCTTTTCCGTCACCTTTTTCATCATCTTTTTCTCTATTTTTTCCCAGGGCATCGCGTCCCTCGATATTATATTCCTCCGGAGCCTCCGGATTCCTCCTATCATGATTCTCCTCCACCACCTTCGGAACCTCCGGATCCGCCTCTTTCTATATACCAATTTCTTCTTTTGATTCCTCCCGATCTCGGGTCTGACCCGACTTCTTCCGCATCCACTGCTTTGGGCATATGCCCTTTTTCCCATTGCTTTCGAGGCTTTAGTCCTCACTCCTCCTTCTAATTATCCGCTTCTTCTGTAGACTGTTCCATGTAATCAGGGTCTCCGCGCCTTAATAAGGGAGTTCTAGCCCTTGTCTCTTTTCCTTTTCTCCTTATTCGTCTGAGTCTGGTCTTGGCACCACTCCGTCTTGATAAGCCACTTCCAATCCTTTGCTTCCAGTCTTTTATCTGCCAAAGAGGACAAATCCCACGATGCTCACCTCCAGCGGCAGCTGCTTCTACAAAGGTTGCAAGGTAACATGTTGACGTAAGAAAGTATTTTAATGATATCATTATCCCATTTCTTCACGCATGATTTTCAAAATCAAGTGCTTCTTAACAAGATTAAGAATGGTATTTTAGACCTTTATCTTAGGCTTTTAATTGAATCATTTCGAAAAAAGAGTCTTTAGGCTTGTTTTGCAGCACCTTTGGTTTTAAAGGAACCCGCGCTGGGAATTCAACATTCTCTCCCCGCTTGTTAAGAGTAACCTTCAGCTGGGCATTTTCACACACTTCACGGCATCCTTAGCCGGCTCCTTTGGTTTAAACACCGTTGCTACCTTGGCCATGCCATGAATTTTTGAAAGTCTTTTTCTCTTCTTTACTCGGCCGAATGCAGGTGCAAGAGGTTGACGGATAAGATGACCAACCTTGGTAATCCCCAATACGAGAGGAGTCTCAAACAGGGGCAGTCTTGACCCAAATTAATTGAACTTCATTACACATCTAGCCAAGGGCTATTTATGAAAAATCAAGTCAAAATGATTAAAGTAAAGTTATGAAAAGAAAAGCATGTCAAGAGTGGCAAAGTCCCCGCAGGGAAAACCCTGGTCGTATGCATGTCAAGGGTCTAAAAATCAAAGGCACAAAGCCCCAGCGCAACAGACTACCTCTTTGAGGGTTAAAAACCTTGGAAGGAATTCAAGTCCCGATATCTCCCATCATGTATAAAGTTTATCCCCAATTATTCTTCTCTTCTCCCTCCAAGACCGAATGTTTCTCGGGTATGACCTTGGTAGGGGCACCGTTGATCAAAGGCGGTCGGTTGTAGGATGCCACTTTCAATGCACGTCCAGCTTTGGGCAGTTTTTAGCGAAAAGGGAAGGAACAAGGACCCCCAGCCAGTGGTTCAAAACACCCTTTGATGCTGCATTAGCAATGTCTAAGCCAAAATCACACAAAAATTTGAATATTTCCAAAATCAAACAAAAATTTGAATATTTCCAAAATCTCCACAAAAATTTGAATATTTCCAAAATCTCGCATAAAAATTGAATATTTCCAAAATCTCCACAAAAAATTGAATATTTTCAAAATCTCCATAAAAATTTGAATATTTTTCAAAAACTCATAAAAATTTTTTGCATATTCCAAAATCACAAAAAATTGCATTGTATTTTCTGATGGTGTTTTGCAGGAACAGCTTTGCAAGGACCAAAAGCACGGGATGGGTCCTCTCTTCACTTATTGCTATCAATCTATTGATTCTCTCCCGATATTTTCATAACATGCCACCCAGGGGCATTTTGATTATCATCTCCCTATATCATTCTCATTATCATATCTCATGATTATTCATCTCCAAATCTTTTTTTTAATCAACTCCTGCTAATTTCATCTGATCACTCCGCCGATGGGCATTATATCAGATCTTGATCATTCATCTCCAAATCTTGATTAGCCAGATTGTCTCCTCATGATAAAACAAGAAACAATGCTTATGCTTCATGCCATATACATGCTATAATTGATGCTTTGATGATTGCTATGCTTGAGTCATGCTTATTCATTGCTTGTTATCTTTTATATCTTGGCTAATGAATTTTGAGCGCAGGATAAGAAGCTCTTGGTCCCACCAACTGGGCATCATCATCAAAGTCCCACGGTGCTTGCAGCTCATTTCCCAGTTCCACATGTGCTTATTGCTATCACCATCTCCCTGTATGCATTTTACTATATGTTACATATGTTACTAGATTATATCAAGGACCTTGTGGCTTTGGTAGATCTGGGATTTGAGTTCCCCTTCATCAAAAACAATGATGATTCCAGAGAAGTCTTAGTCACACGGATAGGACGTTGAGCCGTCCAAGACTGGGGACGATGGTTCCCTCTTTGCGAGTTGGTGCGTGGATAAACGGGCTTCGGCTTAGTATCAGCTCGCAGAATTGGTTTCTTGACCCAGTCTGGGCAGTTTAACAATATTATCCTTGATTATATTATATCTTCATTTGTTTTATTTTCCCTTTAGCCCAGCATGCATTCATGTAGGAATTTGAATTGTTGAAAAATCATTCTGATAAGCTGATGTTGAGAGTTGAATTGATCTTGATCTTTCCCGATATGAGATTTTCATTGCCGAATTGAGTCCTCAGTTCGTTTTATCGCTGTTTTGGGTCTTTTCTCGAAAGCTCCTTGTTTGGATTTTTATCATCTTATTTTATCTCCTTTCTTTGATCCACCTTGGCTGCAGCACGTCCACTGGCTGGTAACCGCTCCCCAATGGTGAAACTTGCAGGTTTGTGACCTGGGGTACTTCCACCGCGCTGGAAGTTGATCATTTTATTTTATCTCCTTCGTGCACCGCGTGCACATCTCCCCCTTTTATCCAAGCATTGTTGATTTCGTTGCATTTCCCGAGATTTGCTTTACCTCGAGCTTTTGACTTCATTTCTAATCAAGTGATGTTGATTGCGTGTCTCATCGCACCTTGGCATCTACTTTTCAGTTTGCTACGCTCCCTTGCAAAGCAGACGCCAAGGCGGGGCAGCTGTAGACACGCCAAAATTGACATTATTTTGAGTATATTTTATATCGCTCTGCGATGTCCCATTTGACCCTCAAATCAGCTTTATTTGAGTGGTTTTCCCACTTTTCTGGAATTTCTCCTATTTTTCCCCATTTTTCTCCCTTTTTCTATTTTTCTGGATTTTTTGGGCATTTATCTCATTTTTACAATTCACGACCTTGGTAGGGGCGTGTTTTTGATAAAACACGACTTAACCTAGGGCGTTTCTTTGAGAAAGGACGACCTGACATGAGGGCGTTAATTTTTTTTGGTTTGACCGACTTCCCCATTTGAGCTCTTGAAATTAACGCCCTTCCCAGGGGCGTGTTTTTAAAAGTGGCTTTGATTAAGGCGTGTTTTATATTTTTCAAATATGGGGAGTTTTTATTTCTAAAATTTGGTTTTTGAGAAACGCCCTTGTGCAGGGTGTGTTTTTGAGAAACGCCCACTGGGTAGGTCGTCAATTCAACAATTGACGCCCTGAACCAGGGCGTGTCTCACTTTTGTGTTCCGAATGAACGCAGCCTTTCCCCAGAGAGTCCTGCTTCGTTTGGGCTCTTGCCCATTCTTATCCTTTCCACTCTTGGACTCCTTGCCTATGTTTATCCCCCTTTGATCCTATTTAATAGAGCCATTGGCTCTGTTAATTTTTTTGGACCCCCTTCTTCCCCTCCGCGTTTTTTTTCCTTTTGCTTTGTTTTCTTGCAGGTTGCTGTTGCTGTTCTTGGCGAAGGAGGAAGATCCTGCGTGTCTAATGTCTTCATCCCGATTGAGCTTTTCTCCTTATTGAATATCAAAGCCAGAATAGCAGATTTTTTATCTCCCTCTCTCTCTCTCCTTTTTTTATCTCATTTCATTAGTTTCATACACCCGCATGCATCATATCATCCTTTGTTCATCTTTCTGTCAATTTTCTTCTCAACCACGTTGAGAACTCCTCTAGTGCAACTCTTGCACACTCTTTATTTTATTTATCATATCATTCATCATCATATTTTCCCATACACCTTTTTGCATAGGGGTTTAAGGGCCAACCCCTTAAGGTGTGTTCTTATACAATCTTTCATGCTCATCCTATTAAGAATTTGATGCTACACTCACCATGTTCTAATCCATATCTTTTTGGTGTTGTTGTCTTTGTTTGCAAGGGTAATCAAAGGAAGAACTCTCTTCATCGGCCGGCCGATTTGAAGAGAAAGGAAGCACTCACATCCCCGCACTTTTGAGGTATTTTGCGATCATCTCCCCATATTTTTATTATTATATCTCCTCTTCGAGACCCTCGCGTCTCTGGCGATCACACACTCCCCTTGTGCACCTCGTGCATGTTTTTCTCCACACTATTATTTATTGTTTGCTTATTCTTCATATTTTCCTTAAGTGGATTTTTAAAGAGATCTACAAATATATATATATATATATATATATATATATATATATATATATATATATGTGTGTGTGTGTGTGTGTGTGTGTGTGTGTGTATATATATGTATATATGATATATATAGCTTATTAAGGCCTAAAAATATCAAATAAATTTATTCTTTTTTTCTTTTTTTTCTTTTATTATTTTTATTCTTATTGAACAAATTCCTGGGCTTTTGGCCTATTTCAATATTCATTATATTTTATTTTTTTCTTATTTTTATTATTTTGAGTGCTTGTTAAATATGTAAATAGCTTTATTAAAATTAGTTAATTATAGAAAATTAATTATTCTACTCTAAATTAATAATAAGTGTGATAAGTGCATATTTATTATTATTAAAGCCCATAAATAATGTAAATAACATGAATTAAGATGGGAAAATACACACTTATCATACCCCCCAACTTACTCATTGCTAGTCCCTTAGCAATGCAAATAATCTCACAATGTAAGGACTAACAATAGTTTACAAAGTTCATGCCTCATTTCCAGATCATCGTTCATATAATCTAATAAAGATTAGGAATCTAGAACTATTATCACACACTAGCCTTATGTAGGAAATTCAGGGTACATGATCAAGAATTCTAATTAAAATTCAGTAGCACTTGTGTATGTGAAATGCTAAATATACAGTGAAGACAATTGCGTCCCCCATTTACTATTGTAAGTAAGTGTCTTTCAACTGTGCACTTCTTAATCAGAGCATTCAGCATACTAGCTTTTTGTCTGCCTTATTGCTATATCCCGGTTGGGATCTATATACTTTTTCTTTTTCTTTTTACTTTTTTTTTCTATACACACATGATGCTGCACTATCCTTCACTGTTTTACACGAACCTCAACACGTCTTAGGTGAAGTAGGCCCGGTTACACAAATCAAAGTTCCATTTTCCTTTTGACGCGAACCTCAACACGTCTTAGGTGAAGTAGGCCCGGTTACTCAGAATCGGAGCATTTTTCATGGTGTTTTTCTCATAATTTTGGCAATTGTACGTTTGCACTAGTTTTTGATAAATAGCATGGCAGAAAGATTATAAATAAAAGATCTCTTTCTTAAGAAGTGTTGAATATCAGACAACATACTCAAAATAGCAGAAGGCTTGTCCTACTTGTTTCATTAGCGTGCAACGTGATTGTATTTTTCTAAAGTGCACATGAACTTTAAAGAGATTCTTAAATCAGTTTTCCATGGCTAGATTAAATAAATGTTCCATCATCCTTCTCCCTAATCTTTTACATTCCAGAATCACTTTTCATGAGACATGAATCGAGAAACTCTAACTGGGGATGTACTGTAAGGTTTGTCATAAAAAAAAATTGGGGTGAAAAATGTAGAGGTTGTATATATAAATGCAGAATGTGCAACATGAGTTCCTGTCCCTCCAACTTAAATGACATTGTCCTCAATGACATAAATAATAGAGAATATTAGAACAATGTAGATTTAAAATTTTTGAAGGAACGGTACAATCTGACGGAAGTGAACTTTAACGGGTTGACTTGTGACAGCTTGGCAGAGGTGTTGACGTTAAAAATCTGAGCATCAGAGGAATCAAGTATTGTTTCTCCCCCCAACTTATCATTTATTCAAACCTGCAAAATAAAAACACAAACACACAAGAAAAACTTGGGTTGCCTCCCAAGAAGCTATTTATTAGCACACAGAAATCACTGAAAACGTTGGGTTGCCTCCCAAGAAGCGCGAAACTTTATGTCGTCAGCCAGACACAAGGTAGAGCATTAACCAACGTGTGGCATTCAGAATGAGCCACCACGTGATCTTGTCCTCCGTCAAATTCCAACCCTTATGCCATTGGAAGACAAGAGTAACCATGTATGGATTGGGGCTAGAAATATGCGGGTTGCGCACTTTATTGAAGTTTTCCCTTGTCCTAATGTTCCTCCTGACAAGCTTTGTAGGAATATCTACCCAGTGGTCCCCCTGTCCTATATCGTCCCTCCTGACGAGCTTTTTAGGAACGGCTTCCTCCAGGGTAATTGGTTCAGGCCCTGGTAGCTTAGGAATAAGATTGTCAGCCTGAGCCACTTTCCTGTCAGTAACGACCTCATGAACTTTAAGGGCATTGATCAACTTGTCTTCCTGAGAGGAAGTCAAATCAAAGGTGAATGTGGTTGGCACATCCCCCTCAGGTCCTAGAATGTCAAGTGAGAGAGACTCAACTGGCAGGGGAATCAAAGTAGAAGGAAGCATGAGCCCAGTATCTAACTCATCCACAAATTCAGTCTTTATTGAATAGGCTTCAGGGGTTAGATCAAATATGAAATTTTCTAATGAAACCCCTTCATCACACTCATCACTCATTGGAGGAATATTAACAAAAGTGTCCACTAATGGGGTGGATAGAGGAAATGTAAATGATTCGAGTCCGGCCCTTTCATCATGGATCAGATCAAAGTTGAATTTCTCTAAGACTGGCCCATAATCACACTCCTCACTAAACCCAAAATTATCAACCAAATTTTTTAGAAATGGGGTTGGTAGATGAAATGTAAACTTTTCTAATAAGGCCCCATCATCATGTTCTTCCAGGGGAGGAGGATATTCAGAATTTTGTTTCATTAAATCAATAATATTATTACTTACAAAGTAATCCTCCTCTTTATTTATTTCCTCAAGTGAGTTGTTTGGGCCATTATCCTTGACAGTAATATTCTCAATCTCAAAACATTCATAGAATGGGGTGATATAATCATCATTATCCTTGAAGCCACCCCGCTCTTCCTTTCCTTCCTGCATCATGACATTACGTGCGCACTCCCCCTCACTCTCAATAGGGATATCGTGAGCCAAAATGACAGGCAGAAGACTGTCATCATCATCATCATTCACATATTGAGGGGGTTGGTGTAATGTTGAAGGAGAGGGTTGATAAGTAGACTGAGAGTACATGATTTGAGGTTCAAAATAGTGGCCCGGTGAATCACCCCTAGTATCAATGTTGAATCCGAAATCTGGGTGAGATGAGTTGAGCTGAAGTTGAGGACACAGGGGCCGCTCGTGGGCTGCTGGGGGTGAAAATTTAGACAGATGGGCTTAGAATGATGGATCCATCCAAGGCAAATTTGTGTGATTACTCCAGCCAGACGTAGAATCATCGGTAAGGGTATCACACTGGCGTGGCGTGGAGAGAATCCTAGGCCATTTTAGACCTGTGCTCGGATGACTAGAGAGAGTCGGGCAATAGTAGGACATTCACTCACATGGTGAGTGAGACTGGCACAGAATTCACAAGCCTTCGTGAAAGTGTGGATTGGGTTTTCCGCCTGTTTGACATATCCCATGGATTGTTGATGAGATGAGATGGAGGCACGATTTATCGAATTTTCACTCAAACTTTCAAACAAATCATACGTCTCATCGTCACCTTTGCTCAAAAATGCCCCTCCACAATATATGTCCACCATTTGCCTATCATAATCGGATAACCCCTCATAAAATGTAAATATAATTTGCCATTTGGGCAACCCATTGTGTTGACATTGACTTATTAGATCATTCAGTCTCTCCCATGATTCATGAATTTGCTCTCTCGGACGTTGAGTAAATCCTGTAATCGCCCTTCTCATCATGTTGGTTCGGACTATGGGGTACAATTTTTTCAAAAATTCTAACTGCATATCTTCCCAAGTCCTGATAATCTTTCCAAAACTCCTTAATCAACATTTTGCTTTATCTTTTAACGAGAATGGAAATAAGATCAACTTAAGGGCATCATCATTAAAATTCTGAATTTTGATCATGGAGCAAACTTCTAGAAAATCATCGAGATGCCTATAAGGATTTTCATGGAGATTCACATAAAAAGATGGGAGCATCTGGATGAAACTAGGACGAATTTCATATTGATCAACAAGAATGTCAGAGAGTTGAATACAGGTTGAGGGCTTGTAAGTAGAAGGATAAAAGTGCTCCTGCATAGGCGTGGATTTGTGATTTTATTTTTTTAATTTTTAAAAAAAAATTATGCAACCACAAACAAGTTAACATAAATTATCTAATGATCTAGATGCGACTCAGACCTACAAATAGGGTTTCACAAAGTGATTAAAGTGAAACGTAAGTTTACCCTCAATATGTCCACCAGCCAGGTAAGGGGTGGGGAAGTGGGAGGTTCCCCCTACTTTCGTAGGGACCTTATTATGACAAACCACTAGCCCGCTTAAGGCGTTTGCCGTCCGACCGTCTTGCCTTAGGCACCGGTTTTCATATGAGGGTAAACCCAAATAACACAATAACCACAGTGTGATCCTAGGGCCAACATTTACTGACTTTTATTTATGGCGTAGGTCATGCAAAGATGTAAGGGAAATGTGGTTTGTGGGCTAAGGAAGGGTGATGAAATCCCCACCTTATGTTTATTAAAGGTAGTGCCCTTAAAATAATTTGAAATGAAATACACACCACAATTTCAAACAAGGGGTTCTTATGCAATATGTATGCCATAATAGGATAAGAAAAACGTACCTTGCCCCTCGCAATCTTCAAAATGCAATACAGGAATTAAAAAAAAAATCTATGCTAAATGATGCATGACCTAAAACATGTTGTGTGGTTTCTAATCTTGAAATGAGATTTTTTTTAATTTTTGGTACAAGTATTTTTTTTGTTTTTAATTAATGAACCTATCTAGCCAGCATAATAAATTTCGTTTGTTTTGATGTTTTTTTTATTTTTTTATAGAGTTTTGAAGAATTTTTCAAATTTTTCTAGATTTTTCAGAAATTAAAAAATAGAACCTGTTCCGACGTTTCTGCCCTTTAGCGATGCTTCCGAGCTTTTAACGACGCTTCATTTTCTGAGGACTTCAGGTCCGATTTTCCTCTTTCCCTGATGTTATGACTTTTTTCTTTTTCCTGCACAAGTAAAAATAGCAAAAATCAATATACAAATATACAAATCAAACACAAGAATATCCAACTTTCAAAAATTCCATCCCCGGCAACGGCACCAAAAATTTGATGCGCTCGACAGTCCTCGTTTAAAAATACTGTGCCACACAAATTTCAAAATTTATACAACCGCACTCACTCACTTAGATGATTTTGAAAATACGAGTAAAGTGATAAATACGGGTCGATCCCACGGTGAGGAAATTTGAATATAAGTTGGAAAATACCCTTATGTTTTGAAAACCAATTACTTTTGTTTGATTTGAGTGTGATTACAATTAACGGAAATGAAATTGCAACTTTAAATAACAAGAAATAAGTGAAAGAAATATTTAGCCAATGAATTGAAGAATGTCGTCGTTTCCTCGCCGAGCCTTTGATGAAGATCGCTCCGCCTTGGAAGTCGACGCCGTGAGATGATTGGAAGAAGACCACCGCTTTGGGTGTGTGTGAAGTACTTATGAAGAAAGGGGTTGGATAGAACAAGTTTGAAAAAAATTAATTTGAAAACATAATAGAATTCCAATGAAAATAGGGGTTGGAAGAAATAAAATAACTTACAATCTAGATGGAATTAGAAAAGGTAGAATTGGTGGGGACACCGGGTTCACTATCGGGCCCACTAATCGGAGCCGACGCCGCACCGCCACACCGCCACTGCACCGAGCTTATGGCTCGACGACTCGTTCGAAGACTCAGCGTCCTGAGCATAATATTTATTTGTGTGTATTTGTATCGTACGTGTGTGTATTTATATCGTACGTATTTGTGTAACATACATGTATTAGTAAATGTATTTTTCTTTTGTCTTATTAGGCTAGTCTAAGTCAAAATATCATGTGTGTAATTTTTATATTTTATTTGATTTTAACCCACAAGTCAAATATTGGTTGGTGGGTTTGTCTTGTTAGGCTAGAGTATAAACATAATTAGTGAAAGTTAGATGGTATTATTGCTATGGCCTTTTCTCCTATATAAGGAGGCCATTGTGTGTTACGTATGTTATGAAATCTATGAATGAGAAAGCTTGAGCTTAAGGTGTTTTACCTTATTCTTCCCTTCCCTCTCTTCTCCATTTGTGAGATCTGAGTGTCGCCCGGTGTGAGACCGTCCGGTGTGAGGCCGAGCTGTGTGAGATAGCAGTTATCCGTCCCGTCCGTGTCCCGGAGTGCCGTCGATCCGTCTTCCACGTCGCCGCCGCGTCAAGAATACATGAAAGTTGTAGAGAATTAAAAGATGAAGAAGTTTGATGAAGAACATAGAAATACAAAACGAAAGGAAGATAATGAAAAACTTGAAAAATCAATATCTATTGCTGCTGGTAAACAGTAACTGACAGAAAAATAGATCCGTGAAAATTTAATTCTAGAGCTCAAACAAAGAAGAATTTGAAAAGGTTGTAAACATCGAAAATCTAGATCTACAAGATAAGAACAACTTTCATGAAGAACTCAGAGTAAAATTATGACTGTAAAGGTAACAAAATAGAAAATTAGTGGAGACTATCACTTCGGATGAAAAGTAAATACACAGGACAGCACTTAAGAAAACGGACAATAACTTTTAAACTGGAAGGAATTAAAGGAATTGATGAAAAGATAAGTTGAAGAACACTTACAGATGAACAACTTTTATGAAGACAACAAATTGAAATGAAAAACACACAAGCTTGTAAATTGATTATGAAGAGCCAAAATGGCTAAGAGTACAATGAAATCCTTCAATACAAACTTAACACAAACTTCACAACTTGAATACAAAAGCTTTCAAAATCTATCCCTACCAAAGCCACAAAGTAAAAACTTGAAGAACACTTACAAACTTGATCAATCCATGGCTTACTACTCCTAGCTATCCTCTCTTCCTTAACTCCTCACCACCCCCTCTTCATTACAATCAAAGCCCTTTATATAGGGTAACACATAACCCCTTAGATAATGTGAACATTCTTGCCAATGTGAACAATCAATTGTTGCTCTTATTGACTCCAAATTGTGTGCTAGCATGTGATGCACACTTCTCTATTTTTTTCTGATTTTTCTGAATTTTTTCTGTATTTTTCTAGGCCATTTTCTCTCTCTTTCTCTCTCTTTTCTCTCTCTTCGGCGCGTTGCGCCGACCGGCCGCCATTTCTCTCTCCTCCACCACGTTGCGCGTCCGTGCGCCCGCGGAGTCGCTGCGCTGCGCCGGTCGTCGGCTGCCGCTGCCGTGTGTAGCGCGTGGGCGCTGTGCGCCCTTATCCTTCTCCGGTTGACCCGCGGGTGCACCGCGGTTGACTGGCGCCTGCCCGCCCGCGAGAGGTGGCAGGATCGAATCCCGCCTCCGCCTGTAAAACAAACACAAACACACACACACGTTTACACTATAATATATATATATATATATTGAGATATATATATCTTACATATAGCTTGAAAAATCTTAGAAAATGTCAAATAATTTAAAAGTTTTTTTCTTTCTATTATATATTTCTTTTCTTTTCTTTTTAAAATAGTCCAAAATAATATTTATTATTTTTTTCATAATATATATTTAGATATATATATATATAGATGTATATATGTATATATGATATATATAGCTTATTAAGGCCTAAAAATATCAAATAAATTTATTCTTTTTTATTTTTTTTCTTTTATTATTTTTATTCTTATTGAACAAATTCCTGGGCTTTTGGCGCATTTCAATATTCATTATATTTTCTTTTTTTATTATTTTTATTGTTTTGAGTGCTTGTTAAATATGTAAATAGCTTTATTAAAATTATTTAATTACAGAAAATTAATTATTCTACTCTAAATTAATAATAAGTGTGATAAGTGCATATTTATTATTATTAAAACTCATAAATAATGTAAATAACATGAATTAAGATGGGAAAATACACACTTATCACACGTCTCTGGCCCCTCCTCCACGTCATCAGACCTCTCACTATCTCTCTCTTCAGCCCTTGATGGGACACCTCCCATATACGATGCTCTATTTTCGGTGGAGGGCGCCCGTGGACCTCTGACTGCTCTACTCCTTGAGGCTCGGCCCTCGTCGTGCTTCCCCCAGCCCGCGGCTGTCGGCTCCGCCATTGCCTCTGCGCCTCCGGCTTCTCCTCCGACGCTGGTGGCGGTCCCAGGCCTCCCGGCTCCTTCTCCGGCCCTGCCATCGATAGGCCTCGCTGCCCGTGCGGCCCCTGTGCCATCTCCCTCAGCCAAGGCCCCATGGTCTTCTACCGGTCAGGGCAGGACTTGGCCGGCCGTGGGTGATTCGTCGGCGGCCCCTTCCTTCGTGCAGACTGTCCTGCCCTCCTTCCTACCCCAAGCCCTTGCCCTTGCTGTCCACCCACCCGCCTCCACAGATTCCGGCGAACCATCAGTTTTCTTCTCTCTGGCTGAGGTGCATACCTCTTGTAAGCCCCTGCAATTTGCCATTATAGCCAAAACCTCCAAAGGGAGACCTCCGTTTCAAGCCATCCGAAGCCACCTGCAGCAACGTTTCGCCCTCTCTCAAGAGTTCCTCATTAGCGCCATCGACGGTCACCACCTCCTCATCCGCTTTCAGATTCAAGAAGATTTCCTCCAGGTGCTGCTTAAAGAGACCCTCTACATCCATGGCCGGTCCTTCCGGTTCTCTCAGTGGTCGATTGATTTCTGCACAGGGAAGGATTATCCAGTTGTGCCGGTTTGGCTGAGCTACCGGGCCTACCGGCCAATTTCTTCCACGATGCTATGCTCCGATCCATTGCCGAGAGCATTGGCCCGGTGCTCAAGGTCGACTGCAACACCACCTGCCTCCTTTAGGCCCACACGGCTAGAGCATGTGTTCTCCTCGACGTATCCAAGCCTCTCCATGCTCGTCTGTGGGTTGGTATCGGGGGTGGGGGCTCCTAGCAGCCCATTTCCTACCCTGACCCCCCTTGTTTTGCTGTGGGTGCTCCCTCTTAGGCCACTCTTTGGCCAATTGCAAGAAGACGCCACCGCCGACTGGGGGGCCTCCTGGGTCTAGTGCTGATGGTCCAAGGGTCCTTCAGCCTGGTCCTGCGCCAGCCCCCACGTCCACCTTGACCTGGCGACATGTTCCCCCCCTGGGAACCACCCTCCGTGCCTTTGGCCAGTGGAGGGCCTGCCCGCTTGCGCGAAGCCCCTGCCCCTCATCATGTTGCGTGTGTCGCGGCTGCTGTCTCCCCAGGGCTTCTTCTGCTTGTGGGTGTGCCGCCTCCCGAGGTGCTTACCTGGTCTATTGTTCAGCTTGCTGTGACACCTTCGCCAGGCGGCTCTGCGTCTGCCCCCCCCCCCCACGGCGTTGCGCTGGTTGCCTTGTCCTACATCAGTGCTGCGCACCACGATGCTGGTGGCCCCGGCGGCTACGTCAATGCTGCTCACCTCTACGTCGACGCAAGTGGCTCAGGTGCAGGCGGCCCTCATCTCTACCCAGGTTCCCCATCCTTCTGCGGAGGCCAGTGTACTTGATGCCCCCCTTTTGTCTGCTGCGGTTGGGCCCAAGCCCTGTTCGACTTCGCCTACTGCTTCAGCCTCTGTGGGGGTCGATTTCTCTACCTCGGGCCTCTGCCTACATCCAGAGGTCGACCTACCTTGGGTCCGTGCTACTGCAGCTACTGCCTATGTTGAGGCCCCCCACCTGTGTGCCTCGTAGCCCGCATCACCAGTTGGTCATCTGGCCTCTTCCCCTCCCTCTGTTGATGAGCTGCCCACCCTGGGTATTGGCAGCAGCAGCACCATGGCTGTTCATGGCTCGTCCCCTGGAGCCTCTCTGCCTGGGGTTTCTCTTCCAGATGGAGCAGATGGTTTGGCCAACGTCCTGCCTCTGGACCGTGCCTCATCGTCCCATGGGATTCCTTCCTCTGAGGCCGTCAACCTGCAGGCCGAAGCCACTTTGAATTCAAATGCTGATGATGTTGGCCACATTTTGGATGCGAGGGATTCCCCCTTCAGCGTCGACGTCAGTGCCGCTGCTCTCGTTCGGCGCCCTAGCCCCCGGCAATGCCAGGTTGACGAGCCTGGCTACTCCTCTGCTAGTGAGCTTGGGGCGCCGTTTGAGGCGCTTCCTGGTGTGCTGCTTGGTCAACGCCTCGCTAGCTCTCTTGCCGTCAATCGTCAGCCTACAGCTTCCGTCGTCATCTACGAGGAAGCCAAGCGTTTGGCCTGTCTGGCAAACTTACGCGCTATTAGGGATGGCGTCATTGCTGTCCCCACGCTCCCCCGGCCAGCAGATCCACATGCTGCTCGGCTGTGCATCACTACTGCCCCCTTGCCTCTGACTCTGCCGGCCTTGACGCCCCACGGTGTCCCGCCTCTGGAGCCCCTCGACGTCATCCTAGCTCTTCCAGCGGACCCCCGTGCTGAGGCTACTCCTCCACCTGACGCTTCTAGGCCACTCCCGGCTGATGCGTGCTTCGAGCCTGTCTTTGAAGGTCCGGTTGAGATGCAGGGCTCTGTGCCCCCTGTGCCGGGTTTTGTCTCCCTTGTTCTGCATGAGGGTCTGCTGCCCACCTCAGATGTTGCTCTCAGCCAAGCTGACCTCGAGGTGTTTGATGGTTCGGTTGATGAGTCAGACGTAGAGTTAGGTGACCTTGCCTTCAAGGCCGCCCGCCGAAGCAATCGTAGGAATCGTCGCAGGCCCAACCGCTACCTCGAGTTCTGAAGTACCCAGTTTCAGCTGGTTGTATCGCTCTGTTGGCCTCCTTCGACTTATTTCGTTTTATTAGCCCCTCGGCCCAACTGTTGCTTTCGGCACATTTCTTTTGTTTGGGTGCCATCCCTCTCCCCCTATCCTTGTACTTCTCTCTCACTTTACTACTTTTCTTAATGAAAATGTTTGTCCGGTGATCGGGGTGGAACATCCATCTCCTACCGCAATGTAGGAATGACCGGTCTTCCTCGTCCCCGCCGTGCAAGTATTAACTTTGAGTTTAAAAAAAAGGAGAACCTCCTCAGTTGCAAGAATGAGGTCAAATCGACATTCAACCTACTCACCATAAAGCAGGGCCACGAAGAACCCTGTGGACGCACTTTTCGTTCACTTATTATTTTGTTCGTTCGTTGGTTTATTAAGTGTGTGGGCATGCCAGTCACCGAAGTGACAATTTATTCGGGCTCCGGAGAGCCCATGGTGCGCTCGACCTGACGTCGTCAGACGATTGTGTGGTTCGTGTCGGGATAAAAACCCGCCGCGCCATAAGGGTCACGACGTCATTTACATCCCCCATATGAGGGAACACCCTTGATTAATCGCCGAGATTCAGGGCCTCATGGCCAAGAAATTAGTTGCATGAAAGGTCTATTACGAGGTATTGAAATCTTCACGCGAGGACGAGAAGAAAACCATTCGCGGTCATGTCGGTCGTGTACTGACCATTTAATGTTCGGACGAATGTCCGGCTCGAGAAAATCGCGGTTGTCGCGAGAAAACCGGAACGCATGTATGCCGAGGTACGGCAAATTTATTGTTCGGAAGAGCGGAAAGCATTCGGCTGAGCCTCAGTTGGAGCGCTCAAAAACTAGTAAATCTGTTGACCCGGTGCAAGAGCAAGCTGCGACCATATTGCGGTGGGCCCCCCGCGGTCGAAACAAGACTTGCATGAGCGTCATTAATATTTCCGATGCCAAGGGGCAACGAGGGAATATCCCTTGAATCGGCTGAAAAGCCTTGTGTCTAGGGAAGCGGACGTTCGAAATGTGTCGGTCATTCGGGAGATCGTTTAATATTCGGACGGGTGTCCGGCTTGAGAATATCATAATCGTCGCAGGAGGACCTGGAACATACGTATGTCGTGATATGGCAAATACATTATTCCGAGACACTGAAAATATTCGGTTAAATCTCGGCTAGCGTAGCAGGAAACCAATGAATTTATTGGCCCGGTGCGAGATCGAGTCAGGACCATATCGGGGGCGCCTCCCGTGATCCAAACGGGGCTTGCGTGGGCATTGTTAATATTTCCGATGCCGAAGGGCAGTGGGAAAGTGTCCTGGGACTAGATTCCAAAATAAAGACGCATACCGAGATGGCTGGCCATAGGCCTAAGATGTGGGTCAGGCAATGACTATGACTAGGGCGAACCCGTGGTCTAAGCATGACTCACGAAGGTCTTATTGATATTCCCACGCGTAGGGTTCGGGGATGACGAGAGCCTTCTCGTCCCATTCGGATTTTGTCGGTCACTCATGGAGCACTTTATGTTCGGATAAAGATCCGTATTGAAGGCACGACGTAAACGAAAAATAAACCCGTACAAATGTATGATGAGTTTACGGTAATCTCAATGAGAGAGCGGGAACGAATCCCATTAGGACGAATCCGGTTCGACGGGCTATTGGCCCAGAGCAATGCCGGGTTACGACCACGTCGGGGTGGGGGCCGTCGGCCATGTTGGTCGCTCACGGGTCTTTTCATATTCAGACACATCCGTAATAGAAACGCGGCGAAAGCAGAGGTGAACCCTTTCAAATGTCTGCCGAACGTGCGGTAATTTTAGTAGTGGCTCGGAAGGGCTCCGGCCCGAGAAACGAGTTCGGTTTAATCGGAATGTCTGCCCGAGGCGAGGTCGGGTCATAGCCATTTCTGGATATTCCCCAAGACTCAGATCCACCCTAGAAGGGCGGCATTGTTGTTCCTTCAGCACCGGACCACAAGGGGAGACAAGGCTACACTGAGGATCATTACTATTTTTTTATCTGGGCTCTAAATTATATGCACATACATTTTATTACTTATTTCCCTTTTGTGTATTTGTTTTGAATGGTTTTATTTATGTTCTTTATTATTATTATCATATTTTCCCTTTTTTATTATTATTATTACACAAATTCCCTCCCCTTTCGTCATTATTATTATTGTGTTCACCCTTTTCTGACTAGAGGTACGGTGGAGCGAAGGTTGAGTGTACCGCTGGAAGCTAAGGGGTGCGCCGCTGAAGGCTAGGAAGGGCGTGCCGCTGGAGGCTGAATTAGGAGTGTGCCGCTGAAGGATCAGTAAGCGTGCCGCTGGAGGCTGAATTAGGAGTATGCCGCTGAAGGATTAGGAAGCGTGTCGCTAGAGAGCTGAGAGCGCACCGCTGAAGGATCTGGGGGTGTACCGCTAAAGCATAAAGGGGTGCGCCGCTGAAGGCTGGGAAGGGCGTGCCGTTGGAGACTGAATTAGGAGTGTGCCGCTGAAGGATTAGGAAGCGTGCCACTGGAGGCTGAAAAGTGTGTTGCTGGAGGGGCTAAGGAGTGTGCCGCCGAGGGTGAGGAGTGTGCCGCTGGAGGGGCCGAAGGATGTTCATCTAGTTGATTAGAATGTTTTATTATTGTTGGTTCCATTTGTTTGTTGCTTTCTCTTTATCTTTTAATTCGTTACTGTCCCATTTGTTTGTTACTTCCTTTTATCTTTTTTAATATGTTATCGTTTCTAACAAAAATTCGGCAGCATCTCCCCATGACCCGAGCGTAAGGGAATAACAAGGAACATGCCCACGGGGAGTGACACGAACCAACAACTGAGGTGTGTGCCTGAGCAGCCACCTTTGGGGAAAATTCGGAAGACTCGGAGAAAACACCGAACGAGAAACCAATATACCGATGCAAGCTATGAGTATACCGGAGGAATGATAATCAGGGTGTACCGTTGAGGCAGTTGGAGGGTGTGCCGCCGGCCAGGCCAAGGGTGTACCGCTGGCGGCCGGAGGGGTGTACTACTCGGAAGGCAAGGGGGGCGTACCGCTAGGCAAAGGGATAGGAAGGGTGTGCCGCCGAGCCAGCGAATGGGAAGGGCGTGCCGCTGGGCACCCCGGAGGAGGCGTGCCGCTGGAGGACCTGAGGGAGCGTGCCGCTGGGCAGACAGACATGAAGTGTGCCGCTGGGCGGAAGACTTGAATGGTGTGGTGACTGGGGCTTGAATGCGTGTATGCTGCGGGATTTGGAGGGAAACCTCCTTCCTAACTAGTGGATGAATCCTTACCAACAGGGCTAGGTTGGCCGGCGGTACAAGGGGGGAAATCGTAACAAAGCTAGAAGACCCCGGGGGAAGGATGCAAACCACAGAAGAAATACCTTAGAAAGGCGTAGAAATAAAACGTTTGCCAAACCTTCCACTTTTATTCTCACAAGAGGAGCGCCCCAAGGGAGCTAATACATCGTGACAACATAATAAAAAAAAAGAACGGAGGGAGGGAAGAGAACGAACAAGATACAGTAGGGAGGAGAAAGGAGCATGGGCTCCTCCCCTCCCACAGCTCATTGTCTCTCTTCTCTCTTCGCACAGAGGCCAGGTGGCGGAGCAGTGGGCTCCTTCCTCTCCTCTTCTCTTCTTTTCTCTCTTCGCACAGGGGCGGTGGACGGAGCAGCCAGGGGGGTAGGCCCCTCCTTTTTCTTCTTCTCTTCTTCTTTTTCCTCTTCCCCTCCGAACGGGGGTTCGCCGCTTTTAATGCCAAACCTTCCTCTTCTTTTTTTTTCTTTTCACCCGTCCGGGGCCATTAAATGGCCTATGCCTAGGGACAGCAGGTTGGGAGCTGGCGTGCCTTCACCCGGTTGGCCGAGGTTGACATCGACGGCCTGCTGCCGCTATGCTGTCGGCCGGAGCACGAGCCAGCGGCATGAGCATTAAATGCTTCATACTTGAGTGAAAACAGAGCATCGTAATGAGATGGGACGTTGTGCCGCTGGGGGCCTTGGGAGTGTGCCGCTGAGGGCTAGCAGGGGCGTGCCGCTGAGGGCGTTTGGCTGTTGTGCCGTCGGAAGGGCACGGAGGGTGTGTCGCCTGAAGAGGGCACGAGTGTGCCGCTGCAGCAAGGGTGTGCCGCTGGGGGCAACTGGCAGTGTGCCGCTGGGGCACCTGGCGGTGTGCCACTAGGGGGAATCCTGGGGTGTGCCACTGGGGACACCCTGGGGGTGTGCCGCTGGGGCTCCCTGGGGGTGTGCCGCCGGGGGGAATCTAGGGGTGCGCCGCTGGGGACACCCTGGGGGTGTGCCGCTTGGGACAGCCTGGGGGTGTGCCGTTGGGGCTCCCCAGGGGGGTGTGCCGCTGGGGCTGACTTGAGCCTGTTTTGAGCACGAGTTGTGGTTCGTTTGATTTCCTTCGGGGGCCACGGATTGTGAGTTTCCCGGGGGTTGGTTTCTCTTGGCTGTCGTGACCCCGGGGACGGCTTCGCGGCAATGTGCGTATTTGGGGAGTCCGGATGACCAGTCTCTCCGGGGCTTCTTCACTTGATGCCGTTGCTGGTGCCGGGCCGACTAGGATATCTGGGTGTGCAATTTTTGGTGTCCACAAACCCTTGTGGGACTTTGTTTCCCCTTCTGCAAGGAGCCTCATCGCATCCCTTGCCTGGACGATAGCATTGCCACCATTGTGCTGAAGTAGGTCACTCGAGATGCCATCCTCCGATCGACTCTCGGGATTGAATCTCCCACCACACTAATGGAGCTCGTCGCCCTAGCTCAAAAGCACGTCATTTGTGAGGAGAGCACAACAACACTAGGCCAAGTGGCTGAAGCTGACACCTCAGACTATAAGTGCTCGGTCGAGCTCCCTCGACATGATCGAGTCAAGCAGGAGTGTGTTGGCGATAAAAAAGAAAGAAAGAAAAAATGGTGTCCCTTCATATAGACGTTAATTCTTTAATTGGTGCCTTTGTTAAGTGACGCGAATTTCCTTAGGTCGACCTAACCCTACCATAGGTCGACTCACATGAATCAGCACCCCTTCACGAAGATGCCAATTCTTTAATTGGCACCTTTGCAATGGGCCTCAAATTCCTATTTTCATTGGATTTAATCTGATGAATTAGCGACACTTCAAGAAGATGCCATTTTTTAATTAGCATCAGGCTCATGGACGTGAATTTTCATTCTTTCATACATGGTTGAAGAATTCGCGACGACCCTCCTAGATGTCAATATCACGATCAAGAATTCACGACCATCCTTCTCGATGCCAATTTCGCGTGTCAAGGCTACTGTAGCACAGTGAGCATTGAATGCTCCCATGCTCTCTTGCGACGTCAACAACGTGGCCACCTCCACGCGTGTAGTGCCGGAGGCCAGCCCATCTCACGTTGGGAGAGGCCCCCTCTCCTCCGCCGCACCCCTTGCGAAGCAACGTAGCTGCAGTAGCCTCGTAGCAATAGCAGCGGTGACAGCAACAGCGGCAACGATGACAATAGTAAAAAGCAATAGAGAGAAAGAAGATGCGTGGGGGTTTTTCCCTCCAAACATGGGCTTTAGCCTTCTATAAAAGACCCCTTGTGAAGCCAAGAAATTCTTCTTCGGCCCTTCTTGGACTCCTACTTGAATCCCTTTCTCCGAGCGTCCGGAAGCCATAGCAGTAGAAGGAGGGAAGAGGGAGAGGAGAGCCCGAAAGAAAAAAAACAGATAGAGATTCAAGGAGTGGGGGAGAGAGAGGAAAGGATTTGCGCAAGGGTGGGTCCTTGTATTTCTTTTTCTTCATTGTCTGATAAGGCTATGTCTGATGTATGTTCTTATATCGAATCAATGATAGCACTGGATTTCGGTCCAGATTTTTTTTGGCTTAACATCTTTGCAAATTCTTTTTCTTTCTATTCTCCCAGCAGATAGGTTGATTTCTCTTCCATTTTTAGCATGCCATCTGTATGGTGATGTGGTTGTTAACCCAATGGCCACTAGCCCGGGGCTCACTCACACCCGTGAGTATGGCTCGGAGTTGCCAACCATTGGGCACTCACGTGAATTCTTCTTCGTTTTGAAATTATATCGATTTCTCTCTCTCAAAACCCCGCCTTGGGATTTGACTAGTCTATGGTCATGATGCCAAATGGGTGAGAGATATGCATGGAATTTAGTTCTAGATCGAATTCTTGTATCATTTTGCTTCCCCGACCTTCTTTATCTCTCCCAGGTTCTCTTTCAAAGTTCTCCAATCACTCTCGGATCTCCGGGGACTCGCTTTCTCATAGCTTGGTCCCCAGATGATCTTCTCTAAAGGGGTGAATATCGACAGTCATATAACTTGGCGATTGCTTAAGACCACATCTCGGAATTGGGATTGTGACAGCCTTTGGGTCATCAGAGCCCTTCATAGGCTAGTCCTCGGGGTTTTCGTACCCAATTCGGGTCATCGGATGTTGTCGCTTTTGTGCACATTCTTCTTATTTTGGGGCAATCTTGGATTTCATTCATGGGCGTGTACCTAATCAACACCCCCCAACGCTCCGCGTCTAGGGGAGATGCTATCGGATTTTCGCCGAAAAACTTGAATAAATCATATGACCGATGACATAAGGATGATGACAAATGAACTTAATTAAAAATCATTATGAACTAATGTGCAGCAAACATGAAGAAATAACCAAAAAAATGAAATGAATGAAAGATAATGCATTGAGAACCTAGACTAAAGGGACTGGTGAAGATGAAGATAAATATACAGAAAAGGGGGAAAATGAAATAATTTTAGATCAAGGATAACCGCTCTGGGTCATCCCTGCGTAGATTTCCTGCACAAGGGTCGACCTCCTTTTTTGCCAAGGGGTCGACTCCCCCTGACCATGCAGTCAACCCTCCCATTGAGGTCTGATCTGTCCTATGCTAAAAAGAATGGAAAAGAAGAAATTGAACATGACATTCTCACCTTCATACATGAATCGGTTCATACATGTAGATAAGGCTTCATGTACTCTTGAATTCTTGAATGCTTGAGTGCCACGGCTCATTTGATATATCAAATGGTGAACGACGAAATGTCGGATTACGTCTGAACGGAAACCCTTACTATGCATGAGTAAATATACTCCACCATGTATTGGGAGTCACCCCGCATGAAGAAATGATCCAATCCTTGTGTACATGCACCTTAATTTTGCACATTGAAGTGAGCAAGTCCCCTTCGTAAATTGCATCCATATGCATGTCCTTGCATACATTTCATGCACAGATCAAAAAGAAAGAAGGCAAGATAATAAAATAAGAAATGAGAGTAAGTTAAGAAGATGATAACACAAATTGGCTCTCTGCTACACACATGTGTGTCGTCACACTTAGCAGAGTGTATCGACACACTCATATGCTGAATGCGTTGACACACTCATATTAAACAGACTTGAAAGCTGTTAAACCATCAAAATAATTGACGTCCAGTACGGATGTCGCGAATTATCGAAATTAGCATCCACTCAGAGAGGTGCCAATGAATTAACGCCTCTCTGAAGAGATGCCAATTCATCGTTTTAAAATTTATTTAAAAATCAGAAGAAGCTAGAATTAGCGTCCATGTAAAGAGATGTCAATTCTTATGGATTAAAGAATTGGCGTTCATCTGAACGGACGCGAATTCCCGAAAAATTGAAAAAGAAGATAAAGAAAAAAGAAGATAAATAATGAATTGTGACAATAGGACACTAATGTAATAATGATATTAATGATAAAAACAAAAAACATGATAATCATGTAAAAATCCATAAAAATGCCCTCTTTAAGAATTCAACGGCGTATTGACCAGGGTACTTTCCATTGACCCTTAGTGTCGGGAATATCAATAGTGCCTATGCAAGTCACGCTTTGACCTTGGGGGCCACCCCCATTATGGTCATAGCCTGACTTTGCGCGGGGCCAATAATCCACTGAATTTGAACCATTTTGATCGGGATTTGATCGAATTCCTCCATTTCTTCAAATATTAAACTTGACGTGCCTCGGCATACATTGGAATCTACCCCGATTTTCTTTATCGCCTAAACATCAAATTTGTCATGTCCCGGTATACATATGTCCCAATGTTACATATATCTTCGTGATGTTTTCGATCCGAACATTCGTCCGAATATAAACTAGTCAATATATGACCGACACAATTCTAACAACTCTTTTACACCCTAATAGAGGGAATTTTAATGCTCATCAACACACCTTTAGTTCATTTCATGAAATCTTCAGGCCATAAGGCCCCTTATCTTGACAATTAATCAAAGATTTTTTCCCCTCCGAGGGGATGTAATTAACTTCGTGACCTTTATAGCGTGACATATTCCAGTCCCGACCTGATACACACTATCGTTTGATTAGTTAGACGACGCGCACCACTGGCTCTGGACCACTTCAGTCTCGGAGCCTGAATATATTGTTATATTGTGGCTGGCACGCCCACGCACTGATAAACCGATATAAAAGATAAATGATACAAAGATATCACGATAAAAGACGAAATGATACATACGATTTCAAGATGAACGATAAAAAGTGTGTCCACAGAGTGTCACGACCAGGATCCACCAAGAGGAAGAGATGCCTACAAGCAGTACACACCCGTGACCGCCACACTAGAGCAGATCCCCATGGTGATATACATGGGGAACCTTAATTTCTTACGCTTTCCCAAGAAAATGAAGCCTGGTCCTCAAAATAGGAATCATAGAAAATGTTGTCACTTTCATTGCGACTACAGCCATGACACTAATGAATGCACCCAACACAAGAATGCCCTCAAGGACTTGGTCCGCCGAGGTAGTCCTTTCAATTGTGTCACCACTCAATCATGCTCAATCACCTCAACACCTTTGTCACCCCCACTCAATCATCCTATGAAGCAAAGATTGTAAAGCACCATGATGATCAAAATTTGCTTCAGGATTTCAAGATGCTTCAAAAAATTTATGATAAAAGCAGTGCAAGTATCTCTTATTTTGCATATGAATTCACTTTCATTATCTTATTTCATGTCTAAGGATGGTTATAAACGAAAGTGGGCCGGACCGCCATGGGTTTGACACTATTGGGCCTCACTAGGCCTGGAAAATTTTACCATCCTCACGTGCTTATTCTTATTCATGGATTAATACTACATTAATTAAGTTTTAATTGCGTTTTGTCTTTATTTCCGTCGTGTTTGTAGGCACAGGCATAAGGTTTGACATGAGGACCTCCCTCTTTGGCTGGCTAAAGAGAGGGGAGGAAGATAACTACAATTTTCCGCTCCGTTTGATAGAGTGCGGAAGACACAGAAATTGTGTTCAAATCGCATCGTTCCTAATAAAGACCGCATTCTATCCAGAATGTGCACCTCATAGCCACTGCATTCTCAGCCAGTGATGTTCTGGGTGAGCTCTCTTCTTTGCAAGGTAAGTAGCATTATTTCATGTAATCTTTTACTCTGAATTTTGTTATTATACTTTAATTTGATGGTGATCATGGTCATATCTTCTCTTCCTCATGTCCATTACTTAATTCTTCTCTTTTCATTTATTCAGCATCATTCTCATAGTTATATCTTTGATATCTAAGGGCATGTCTCATCACATCTTGACATATATTTTTTAGTCTATTTCATTTCACTCCATTTCACTATATTTTATTTCACTCTGTCTCACTCTCCTACAAAGCAGATGCCAAGGTGAGATAGCTATGTACATATTATTTTTGAATTATATTTAGTAAATCTTATGTCACACCATAATATCCCAAAGGGGTTTTCATCGTTGGATTAATTTAGATAATTTTTTTCTATCTTTATAGACTTTGCTTATTTTTTATATTTTCTTGATAGGCATCTGGTTTTCATGATGTGAATTTCGTCCAATTCATGTCGAAGCGGGCAATCGTGATCCATGAATTTGTGTCATCTTTTCTTGATGTGTTTTTTATCTCCTATTTTCTTAAAACTTGCATTTCTTCCAAATCATGCCGACGTGGAATGACGCGATATTTAAATTTGTGTCACCTATGCTCGATGTGTTTTAGCTCCACATTTCCTTAAATTAATTTTTAAACTGTGGCAAACGTCATATATCTCCTCTAAATCATGTCTTAGCGAGAGGGCATAAATTTTATATTTGTGCCATACGATTGTGATGCCTTTCATCATTCAAAATTTGATAATTAATTTCTTCTATAATTGATTTTCTCAAATCATGTATTTTCTATAAATCACGTCGTAGTGGGAGGGTGCAAATTCTAAATTTGCATAGTGTGATCGTGACATCTTTCATCCTTCAAATTTTGTCAATATTTCTTTCTATAATTGAAGTTTCTTAAATCATGTCATGAGGAGATGATGCCTTTCAACCTCGGATTAATATTTCCCTAATTTGATTTTTGTTTCACGTTCTACCTCCTCGATATGTTTCTCTGAGTCATCCCTCCATCTCTATACATTTCCGCTTTGTCTTATAGATGGGCCCCTTCGAACCCGATTCGTCCCTTCCTCATTTTAATGTTCATGTGAGCTTTGAAAAGGTACCCGATAATTTTCTATGGCAATAATGAACTATTGAGACAATATTTCCCCATCAAATTTTTTGAGAACTATATATTTTTAATTAATTATGGGCTGTGAATTCTTCCATATTAATAGGCCCCTTCTTTGTACATCGAGACCTCTTGGAATTTTTGGCCTTCAAACTCTTGGAGAGAAGTAGAAGAAGGAAAAAGAAGGAGGAGCGCCCCTCACATCGGTGTTTTTCTTCCCTTAGAGGACTTCTTCATCTTTTGGAGTCTTATGGAGACCACGAAGATCCTCTTCTCATCCTCACATGAAGGATTTCATTTTTCCAAATTTCTCTCTATTTCTTATTTAGTTTTGAATTAAGATTGCATGCGTCACTCTTTTATTTTCAGTTTCTTCTTTTGATTTCTCCCATTTAAGAATTCATCGCCCTGCACTCTTACACATCCCTTTTCATCACGTCATATTATCTATATTCTTTGCATTAAAGGGGTTTAAAAACACCAACAAGATGTGCCATCCCGTGATTTCATTATTTTCATTTATTGAGAATTTGATACTACATTTATAAATATTTTTCTAATTCAATTCTCTTTCTTTGTTGTGTTTTTATTTTGTAAAAAATAATCAAGATAAATCCTCTTCATCAGTCAGACAATCGGAATAGAAATTAAGAATTCACATCTCCCATCCAAACCAAGATAAGTCTTTGTGACCACTTCTTTTATTTTTATTATTTTCATTGAGATCCTCGACCTCTGATGATCACGTTCCTTTCATAGCACTTTTCATGCTCTCTCTTTTATTTCTTATTTTGTTTGGTAACACCCACTATGCGTTGAACCAATTTTTTTATTAATTATTTTAAGTGAATGATATTACGTGGCATGCATCACAAATAAGAAGTCAAGATAATATAAATTTAAAATATGCACTATTCATGACTTTTTTAATTGGAGAGTGCACTCCACCTTGGACGATGACGTGGTATCTAAACTAAGATAGTTTGATACGAGACTCACTTAAAAAAATAAAAAAGATAAGTGGCACCGACTACGGTGCACAGACACAAAGTGTTTCTCTTCAAATATTATTAGACCGAAGGAACATCAAAGCCATTCGTGCATGCACTCACATTTATTTTACATAAAGAAGAGATAAAGTAATATTGGAAGCCATGCAAGGGGATGTTGATGTTCTCCTCAAGCGAAGGTGACAGAGATCGGACTCCTCACAACGTAGCTCCCCGATCTCCATATCAGCTGCCCTGCCTCCGTCTCCCCCGGCGTCCTGTTCGGATTCGTCGCGACGATGGTCACCTTGTAGGTCCTCATCCTCTGTTTGGTCCCCGTGAAGTCGAGCCTGCGAGGAAAAACATCGACCCACACGTCCCTCGGCTGCTCCACATGCAGTGTGTAACTGGACATGGCGAGCCCGACGTTCGTCACCGTCCGGTCGACGGACGTCGGGGTCGAGCTCACCGACACGGAGATGGACGGGTAGTTCAGCTCCTCCCCGCTCATCGCGCCGACGACGGAGCAGTCAACCGTGCCACTGACGACAATGTTAGTCTCTGCCGGGCTGTACCCCAACCCGCAGATATATTTCACGTAGTCGCGGTACTCGATGTCGTAGACGAGCCCCGGGTCATCGGCTCTCGTCACGTTCACGTGCCCGGCGCCGGTGGCGAACAGGTCGGCAGGGTTGCCGGTCTCATCGGCTATGGGTGCCCCGGAGTTGTCCACCCTGTCGGCCGTCGTCATGATCGCCGACTTGACCATGGCGGGCGTCCAGTCTGGGTGGGAGCTCCGGAGCAAGGCGGCTATACCGGACAAGTGGGGGCAAGCCATGGAGGTGCCGGGCATGAAATAAAAGGGTATCCTCTGAAAGGTGAACGCGGCCAGTATGTTCACTCCAGGACCGAGGATGTCGGGCTTGAGGACGCCGTTGTTCACCGTGCTGGGCCCCCTCGAGGAGAAGTCGGCGACGGCTGGATTCCGGCGGGCACCGTCCCCACGGGGTCGATTGAGATGGTGGGGTTTTGAGCGGACGCGACGTAGTTCTGGAACTACAAGAAAAATCGCGGATAGCGACCGACCTAGCGGTCGCTATTCAGTCGTTGATCGGTCGCAAATATGCATTGCGACCGAACAGATACTATCTAGCGACCGAATATGTCGGTCGCTATATAATAGTCGCTATATAGCGACCGACATAATTCGGTCGCAGTATCAGTCGTTACCAGAGACCGATTATAATCGGTCGCCTGACCGGTCGCTAATAATTCGGTCGCCATTCAGTCTCTATTCGGTCGCTAAATTTGTTGTATTTTTAAAAATAAAATTAACCTATCCGATTGATTCGGTGGCTAGTCGGTCGCCAGTCGGTCGCCAAGTATAATTATTTAATAAAAGAAATATAACGTATAGTCGCTATTCGGTCGCAATTCAGTCTCCATGCGGTCGCTAATTTTGCATTATTTTTTTTTTAAAAATTTATTTAAACTGATAAATAAATTACCTGATAAATAACAAATTCATAACATAAATATAAAATCAACTACACAGACAACAATATCGACAAATCTCAAATTCATCACATACAAACACCTGATAAATAACAATTTCATAAAACAATAATAAATCAACTACACGGATCACAATCTCCACGAACCTCAAATTACACACAATTAAAATAAAATCACAAATTAATCATACATCCATAATAATAAAATGACAACATACACAACTAAAATAAAATCACAAATCCTCCACATATGTCTCATCCTGGTCGTCGTCTCGTCCAACATCATCCTGGTCGTCGTCTCGTCCAACATCTCGCGACGGATGATCCTGTATATCATTTAAAAAAATTATAATCAAATCCTTAATAAAGAAATCAAGCATTAACAAGACTTAATAAAGAAATCAAGCATTAACAAGAGTATGCCAATAGTTTAAGCCAGCTCATTTTCATATATATAAATACACACACACAATATAAGTTCAAATTTCATCTTGTATTTTAAAAATGAAGTTTGAGCGCCGAGCTCAAACCGGGCATCCGATTTGGATTCCGTCAGTTCTGACAAGTCACTTTCATCTCCCCGGTCGTATTGGAATGATCGGCACGGCCATCCGACCGGTATTTCGAATTTTAGACCCCCGGACCCGTCCTAACAGTTCATTTGAACTAAGTGTATTTTAAAAATGAAGTTTGAGCGCCGAGCTCAAACCGGGCATCCGATTTGGATTCCGTCAGTTCTGACAAGTCACTTTCATCTCCCCGGTCGTATTGGAATGATCGGCACGGCCATCCGACCGGTATTTCAGATTTTAGAACCAAATGCCCCGTCCTAACAGTTCATTTGAACTAAGTGTATTTTAAAAATGAAGTTTGAGCGCCGAGCTCAAACCGGGCATCCGATTTGGATTCCGTCAGTTCTGACAAGTCACTTTCATCTCCCCGGTCGTATTGGAATGACCGGCACGGCCATCCGACCGGTATTTCAGATTTTAGACCCCCGGACCCGTCCTAACAGTTCATTTGAAATAAGTGTATTTTAAAAATGAAGTTTGAGCGCCGAGCTCAAACCGGGCATCCGATTTGGATTCCGTCAGTTCTGACAAGTCACTTTCATCTCCCCGGTCGTATTGGAATGACCGGCACGGCCATCCGACCGGTATTTCAGATTTTAGAACCAAATGCATAAGTTGCTGCTTCTCGCTGCCTCCATTCAGGTTTGTTAATGTTTTCTTCTATGAATGGCATAACAAGAGGCACAATGTCATCTCCCACGGTCCGTGCAACCAAACCCAAGCATGTTCCTCCAGCCATTGCAAGATTCCAAACTCCTTCATCCTGATCTTGGTCGTCTTCTTGCTTAAGGAGTGTCTCCAACAGCATAGGGACAAGCGCAGGTAGTGCCTGCTTGATAAAATAAAAGCAAGGGGTGTCAGAATCAGCAGAAAAATCCCCTCCATATTCATCTAAGATGTCAATCTCTTCATCGCATATTGAGCTCCAGAATTCAATAGCTTGTAGAGCAACAGGTTCCTCATCTTCCCTCACAGCTTTTGCAGTGATGGTAAATATGTCCTGCATATACGATGCAAGCTTCTCATAATACATGGAGGATATGGAGACCAAGCATTCGAATGCAGCCTGCCGTATCTTCACCTCAGGGGACAGAGTAGCTTCACAAATGACTCTCATGATATAATCCCTCTCCATATCATTCCCGAAGTTTGCCTGAGCAAATCCCAAAGAATTATGCAGAGCTCGAGTTGCAGCCAGCCTAACATCAATGTTTCCCTCAGAAGCACTCATGCCTTGAACAACCGCTGTCAATATCTTATTGACTTGCTCTTGATCAACTTCATCAGGGGAGACTTCTTCACACATGTAACCTAGGGTGTCCAAAGTTGCTTGCTTAACATCTGGCTGAAGTTGGTGAATATTTGACAAGAGAGAACTGATAAGTTCAGGCCATTGATTTTGAGGCAACTCAATACCAGCAATCTTTGCAACAACTTGAGATGCAGTAGATCTTGCATCAATCACCGGTGAAGAGAGAGTCTGTAGTAAACATCCTTTGACCTGGGCCCTAACAGCTACATCCAATGATAACCATCTCTGCACATGCTCAAATTTTCTGTGTTGCTCCTTTGCATCCAGGGCATTTTTGAGAATCAAGCCTGCCAATTTACGGCTAACAACAGGCTTGTCATTATTTGCTAATTCACTCGAAAGAGATAGCAAGAACCCAGTAACATTTTGATCCTGAAATTGTTTTAAACTTTCCTCAGCATGCTTGCGAACCGCTGAATCTATTGACTGTGCATTCAAAAGAACTTGGGTAACTTCCATAGCCATTTCTGTATGGTATCTTCTCCGCCTTTCCCTTGCAGGGATACGCCCCAATGGCGGCCGCCGCCGACTATATATAATATCCTTCACTTCTTGTAACTTATGACCTATGCTCCTTTGTATGAACTGCCCTTCCTTTGCTTAGAGGTGCTGTTCCTGGCTTCCTGCCATGACAGTTACCAGACTTTGGGGAGATCTTTTCACCTAAATTGGCATATTTTATTCATGTCTACATGTTACTTTCCTTATATTATTCTAGCTTTATGAATATTTATAGATCTGAGGGAGAAGAAACCGCCGTCAGAACTTAAGAGCTTTCACATATCAGTTGTTAACTACTTAGACGACACAAGCTTCTCAACATGCGACTCCACAAAGCACAAGCCTCACGAAGGTCTGTGCATATTCCGGTGGTGTACAAAAAAATGAAAGCATGCAACACAATTGGATAGTTCAACTCTACCGGTGGTGCAAGATCATCGCCATCAAATAGTAGTGTTCTCGATCAAAACCCCTTCGGCAGACCGGTATGTTCTGTTTAAGCTCAGAACCCAACATTCAAGTTCAAAACATCCTCAGAGATTAGTTCAGGTAGAATTTCACTTGGGAGTCAGATGCATGCATTCCATTCTTCTTGAAGAACTCTCGGAGTCCGTATGCGCTCAAATCATAGTTAAACTGAAAAAAGATGCAGGGAAAATTACCTCAGGGAACATTGTCTCCTTTAGTTACTTATACAACAGGGACAATAAATATAAATACTTCACTGGCAAAAAAAATACCTCGTTGAATATTGAGTTTTAAAATTTTTTTTTTATCAAAAACCTTACCTAGGTACATTGGGGGGACCAATGCACAACTAGGAGGTGACTTTTATTAATTACCTTGTACACAACTAACACATCCTTTTTGCATCACTAGTTTAAGCAAAAAGTACAAACAGCATGATCATAGATATTCAGTTTACGTACTTGGGCCATTCCTGCTATTGTCCAACTGGCCTGATAAAATGTGATTTAAAACAATCTGAACTACAGAAGCAAGTTGCCACATATATTAAGAAAAAAAAATTGCAGGGAGATATCTTAAGCTGGAAATAGTAACCCATGAACAAAATATTGACTTTTTTATATTTTTATCTTAAGTTAGTGACACAGGATTGAAAAAAGAATTGTTGTACGTATGAACTGTTGCCAGTTTATTAACATGGCCCTTCTGGAGGTATAGTATTCCAGCAATCAGATCATATGCTTCTAGTCCAACTGGCCTCTTGAGCTGGTGATTTTAACTTGATTAACGTTTGAATTGTTCAGAATTCAAAACCAGACTGGTGAACCGAAGAATCGCCATGGCTTGTTATGGAATCAGCAACAACAGGAACAATTCTCGCTTCATAAACAGACAAACTTCATTGGCACATCATTCTCAAACATATGTCACAAATTGCACACGAACCATCATTTAACTTTACCAGAACCCGAGGTCCTAAACTAATCCACTTCCAAAATCCACAGAAGATAGGCATGTATATAGATTGATGGAGGCAATCTCAGCTTATGACCTGAAGCAATCCATTTTGACCTGTTGGCAAATCTTTTTCTGCATAGACTGACCCAAAAACTATCATATTTTCACCTCCAATATGCTCCATACATTGTCTCTCCAGTCTCTCTCTCCCCCCCCCCCACCCAACCCATGTCCCAGCAGTGCACAACTATGATGAAGTTTAAAAGAGAATCATATATATCATAGAAACAGAACAAAATCGGTGTCACAAGGTCGAAAGCTTTAAGATGTCAATGATCATGAAAAGTGGGAAAAACATTCTGACAGAACAGAAAATACAAACGTCTAAACTTACAGGTAACACCTTCACGGAGTATTTTGTTATGTTTGGATCAACAATTCTTCCTTGATTAGCAGCCTGCACCAGGAGCAGAAATTTCTTGAGAAACATATACATACATCAATGCCCACTTAATCAGTTAGTCGCATACGAAATATCTAATCAGGAAATGCATGCTTTCCTGCTAATGCATGCCCCACAAACACTAACAAAGAGAAATGTTCTGGTTAACTTTTGGGAAGGCTAAATTTGCAAACTCAGCCAACCAGGCTACTGTTGGGCCTGATCATGTGGCCAATATTTTTTAGAAGGGGGCACCCACTGCCATTTAAAGGTCAGCAGTATAAAAGTGGCATGAGGTTTCAAATCCATAATCTCGTGGAGAAAGATCCACAGTGTAGCACAGATAACAATGAATTTGAAAAAACGTAAACAGATGGTAAATAAAATAAAACCTACTTGCTCGGGACTGTGAAATATTTCAATGAAAGGATATTCTTTCTTTTGCCTGGTTATGCAAAATCCTGGATACTTTGGACATTCAACCTGGCATAAACATGTAAGCAATATCAAGTCAAGCATAACCATAGAGCCGTTCAATTAGTGACTTGCGTCAACCATCAACAGCCAGAATTGTGGTAGCAAAATCACAGAATCAACCCAAATAATATGTCAGATTGCACTGGACAATAGGAATGGGCAGAGGACAAGATGCTGAAAATAAGATATTCACAATACAAAAAAATGTGCACGTTACCAACAATGTAAATCCCATGGAACAAAAATAAACAAATTTTGGAACAGGTGCTGAAATGTTGATGCTTCACACCATTGACCACAATTTTATATATTAAAAAAACACCACAGTTGTGGGAGAATGAAGATTGTCAAGGGGCTCGATGTGCCATCCTCAAAACAAATTATACATACACAGATGGGCGTATACATAGATAAAAAAGGGCATACCCAATGCACGTGGTCTGGTAAGACTGAAATAGCAAAAGCGGACACGGAATAAATGGCAGACATTAAAGTTCCAATGGCCTTAATGACTTTGGTTACAAGAACTAAACTGGCCAAGAATGTTCACTATGCTGGAATTTGTTCAGACTTGCAGAACCTAAAAATTAGGCTGGCAAGGATGCAAGGCCACTTGAAAAGTTCTATTAGACGTCCCCATTTTGGCTAACTCCTACGTGTGAAATCCAATTGGGGATGCAGAGAAGAATATAAGATATAGCAGGACATCTTCTGATGAGAGTAAACGCAGATGCAAGTTTTCACAAGGCAGCTTCACAAAATGTAATTAACAGATTGAACTGAAATGCTCGAAACCTAAGAGCATGCCTGATTTTAAAAAATCATAAGAAAAGAAAAGAAAGAGAGATATTTATAACAAATTTACAGTAAGTCTTTTGGGCATACTCGCACAAATTTTATATGTGGATAAAACTCAGAAGCAGCTTCTTCCAGTACTCTATCAAGGTATCTCGTATAAGCACACCTGAAATAAAAGAAGGAATAAAATATGGCTGCATTGTCATAAATTTAAGATTCATGTTATATTTGGTGGGATAACTATAAGCATATCTTCCCCACTATATGCACATGAAGATCGAACCACAAATATTCACAAAGGGGAGTTGGTGGGGGGTTTCCAGAGGTGGAGGGGGACGGGAAGGGGAGGGGGAGGCAGAGGGGGACACGGGAAGGGGAGGAAGGGAGGAGACCGTCGGAGGCAGAGGGGGAGGCGGAGTGGGACGGGAAGGGGAGGGGGATCAGAGGGGTCAGGCCGGAGGGGGAGGGGCATGGGGATGGGAAGGAGATCTGAGGGGGACGGGGGCGCAGGCCGCAGGGGGGAGGGGAGGGGAGCAAGCCGGCGACGGGGCCGCAGGGGGGAGGGGAGTAGGCCGGCGGGGGAGGGGAGCAGGCCGGTGACGGAGGGGGAAGGGAGAGAGAGAGAGAGAGAGAGAGAGAGAGAGAGAGAGAGAGAGAGAGGTACCAGCGGAGGGCGACGACGGCAGGGCGAGCGGCGACGGCGACTCGACGCGAGCGGCGCGGCGACGGGCTCCGGCGGAGGGGGGCTCGGGCGGGAGGCAGCACGGGGAGGGGGGCTCCGGCGGAGGAGGGGGGCTCGGGCGGGAGGGCTCGGGCGGAGGGGGGGCTCCGGCGGAGGGGGCTCGGGCGGGAGCGGGGAGGGGGGCTAGGGCGGAGAGGGGGCCGCAGGGGAAGGGGGCTCGGGAGGGGGGGCTCGGGCGGGAGGGGGGGGGCTCGGGCGGGAGGGCTCGGGCGGGCGGGGGTTGTAGTAGGAAGTATAACGGCATCAGCGACCGACTGGAGACCGAAGTTAATTCGGTCGATATACATGCGGTCGCTGAAACGGTCTCGGTTATGCGACCGATTATTTCGGTCTCCGAATTGGTCTCTATTTGGGACCGACTAGCGACCGATTAAATCGGTCGCTAATTCGGTCGCTATAGCCACTTTTTCTTGTAGTGTTTATGGACTCGTTGTAGGCCACCAGCACCTTGGGATTGCAAGGATAACCGTAGAGAATCGTGGATCCGTGCACCTTCTTGTTCATGAGCACCATGGCCTTCCCGCGGGCGCTCTTCACGTTGCAGCCTCGGCGGTAGTCCGTGTAGCTTGTCTTCTTGAGGTGGTTCTTCAGGCAAAGCACTACCTTCCCGGAGACGTCGACGCCGCCGAAGTTATTGTCGTGGCAGTTCTTCACGGAGTCGTTCCCTGTCGAACCGCCGGGGAACAACACGTGGAACACGCCGGTGGGAAGTTCGTTCTGGGCTTGCGCGAACTCGGCGGGGATAACCTTCCTGTCCCCCAACTTCAGATTGACCCTCACCACCATGTCCGTCGTGCTGGCTCCGACGGTGAGCGTCCAGGGCTCGTTGTCCAGAATGATGTTAGAATATTTGGATATAATCTCCCTTGGATAATAGTCTCGTATTGATTAAATAAGTTGTGGTTCATGTACTTATGACCATGTGACTGTATATGTTAATATTGTGATTTTATAGATTTAACATGGTATCAGAGTATAGTATTGGTCCAACTATTCTTGTCACCTCCACTTGATTAATATTCACGACACAACTCGGGCAAGAAGATAGATTTCCTAGTGGAGATCGAGCATGACTTGCTCCCTTATGGAGAAATTAGCCATCGGGCAAACAACCACACACATTTGTGTGCTCTTTTTTGGCTTGTTTCAATTGAACAAAATAGAAAACTCCTTTTTCCTATATATGAAGAAGCATGTTATTGCCCTTTTTTCCTTGTTTGGTCATCAATTGACGATTAGCTTATAAATGCCATTATTAATTTGCAGGCAACATGTGCTCCAATTGTTGACAAATGTATTTCCAACTGTTAAACGTGTAACGTCCATGCATCCACATGAAATTTTCAGATGTACCGTCTGATTCCTTTCGCGTTCGGCATCCCCAGTCTTATTTCAGCATCGTATAGTAGGTGATCAATCAAAGGTTTTTAGTGACACGTGGGACACTTAAAATAATCTTCTCTAAAATAACTTAATTTAAAATTAAAGAATTTGGAGATTTTAAAATCTGAAATGTCAATCGAATCGGTATACTAATTGTTCCAATACGATAGAAGTGGTGAGAGTGATATATGAGAGTTGACATAATCCAAATAAGATATCCGATTTGGACTCAGCACTCAAAATATTTTTCTCCAAAATAATTTACTTTAAAATCAGAGAACTTTTGGTTGGGGAGACCAAAATCTGAAATACCAATTTAGTTAGTGTGTCAATTGTTCAAACATGAATGAGGAGATGTGAGTGACCTGTGGGAGCTGACAAAATGTAAATTAGATACCTTATTTAGACTTGGTGCTCTAATTATCCTTCCCCGAACTAACCTAGTTTAAAATCAAAGAATTTGGGTTCGGAAGATTCGAAATTTAAAATACTGATACGATCGACGTACCGATTGTTCCAACACGACCAGAGAATTGAAAGTGATATGTGAGAGCTGACGAATTCTAAATCAGATTACCGATTTAGACTTGACGCTTAAAATATCTTTTTTCAAAATAACTTAGTTTAAAACTAAAGAATTCATATAAGAACCAAGCTCGTTTCGAATTTGTAAAATTAAATCATTTATTGAATTTATTTTTATCAAATTTATTTTATTTATATATATCTAATATTATTTTATTTTTCATTTCTAATGTAAGATACTACTACACATTTAGTGTATGACGACGAGAGAGACGAAGAGGACAAGGAGGAGGAGGGGAATGAGTACATTTAAGATCTTTCTTAAATTTTTTTATCATACGGGGAAAATGATATTTTAAAAAATTATCTTTGAATAATTTTATATTTAAATTTAATTGTTATTTTCATTTGTCATTGTGACATGGGTGTTATATTTTTATTTATCATTTAAATAATTTTTAAATATTTTAATATAATAAAATATTTAAAATTTTAAAAAAATAGCGATAGATTTACGACGAATATGATCCGTTGGTAATTGTTAACAGATTTGAAACGAATTTCTATCCATCAAGATCAATCACAATTGTGATGGATATAGGCCATCATAATTGTGATGACCATGATTAGTCGCAATTGTGACGAATTTGCGATATTTTTTGTCGTCAATTTACGATTAGAATAATACGACGGACTTCTTTCGTCACTAATCGATCGTAACTCTATCCCTAAGATCTTTGAGATGGATTAACGATGAATTTAAGACGAAATGTGTAAATCGCTGACATCTATTTTAATGGAATAGCTCATTAATTATGATTTTCTCTGTCGGCAAAGTTGATTCCTGTTCTGTTCTACATGGATTGCGGTATTGCCGGGACTCTTCTTCCGCACTGCTCATGTCTTGTTTGCTTGGCACCGGCAGTGGTGCCCTATTCATCGTGGTTTTCAACAACGGCAGTTTCCATTTGTCCTTGGATCCCCCCTCAGTGGCACCCCATCTGATTCCTTTCAATCGGCATCCCTAATGTACGTACGGGGATAAATGCAAATACTGTGATTTTAACAGGAATACAGATGTAAAAATCCCTAATGTTTATGTCACCGGATCCGTCTTTAAGGTAATGAGCGTACATCGTTAGCATACTATGTTGTATTTTTGCAGTATTTTTACGTTATGGATCCATCATTTAATTATATCAGTGTTATGGTCCAGAGGTAAAGTCGTCTACTGCTGTAGTCTGGTAGTGCTATATATAGTTCTACCGTGTTTAGATCCTTTGTGTTAGAGAATTACGTCGCGACAGTGATGATGCTTAGACGATCTCAGTTTTATAACATCATCTGACATTCATTTAGTTTTACTGACGTCTGACGGTCTTTGAATCTTTTAAGAGTATAGCATTAACACACACATTTGAGGTGCACATGATGCGGGACGAGACCACGGACACGACAAGCTCGTGACTGTCCCTTAACGAGAGAAGCATCGGACGTGCGCGGTTGAGAAATCGGCAATGAACTAGGGTGATCGGCTCTCTCGTGTGCCCGAGTCGGGTCACGGGACGGTGTCGCACTCTCTCGCAGCAGCGGTAATGACTAGATAAAGCGAGCTAGATATCCCTACACATGCTCTCTAGCAGCGGCATAAACAAGCATATATGAAATTAAGCAAAATACCAAGTAAGGAGCGAGGACGATACCTCCACGCGCTCGGCGTGGGGACGACGGACCCGGCCGAAACTCGTACTCCCGGGATAAATATTACACAATGATGACAGTAATGAAATATCGCCCACTCCACGCAGGGAGGTAAAGGGCTACACAACTGGGCCCAGGAGGACCGAATTCTAGTTGACGGGCGGCTTTTCGCGTTGATTCGGCAACACCCGAACACGTGACGGTGGGGCCCACGTGCTGTCCGGAGGGGCCGTGTGGGACCCGGTGGCACCGCTATAGTGGGGACACTTAGGGAAGCGTTCCCCGGGCTGGCGGCACGCTGGTTCACCGGCCGGAGGCCGGGCGGCTCCGATCGGCACCGGTCAGAATAACCGGCCACGGACCTGCCGGTTCTGTTTTCCGGCGCGCGCTCCGGCGAGAACGGACGCTGCGATTAGCCCCGACATCGGAATGTGACGAAACTGGCGCCGTTGGAAAGATGCTTCGAAGGGCTTCAACCCAAGGTGATTACAGAAAAATAATCAGGCATGTACTTCTGATTGGCGAATTTTGAAGGTTGCTGTTGTACAGTGTCTGAACTCTCAGACTAGCAGAGAACTTTCCTGAGAGTTGCATTTGACCGATATATGAACGTCCGAATATGAGGTTATGGTCTTCAGCAAAGTTGTTGGAAATCAAGTTAGGAAATCAAGACTATTTTGGGATCTGGATTTGAGAAAGGCTACGAATTTATATGACTTTTGCACTAGAAGTGGGTCGGATCTGGAATCTGGCTGACAACACTGTAGCTGAGGAAGAACACTAATTTTTAAAAATAGATGGAAGGTTGATCAAAAATTAAGAAAATTCATGGATGTAGGGGATTATGGACAGAACTCCTAGTGAAATTTAAGGGGTTTGAAAAAATCAAAAAGAGGGTTGGAGGTGAGAAACACAGGGCTGATGTCACTGTAGACAGAGACAAAATAGATCTGGGAGTGAAAGATGCACGAAAATAGAAAAATACTAAACGAGGGATTTTTGACCTAAATTTTTTTGTGGATGATGGGGTGGAAGATGGGAACACACCAAAAAAATTACAGGCCAAGAAGATACTGTGGCTGATAGCAGGAATTTTGAGAAGAGACTGTTTTCTGCCAAGGATAGAACTTCGACGGTGGCTCATTGGCGGTCCGACGGCGGCACAAACGGCGGCGGCGGCGGCACAGATCACAACCAGAGATTGGGGAAGGGGAATAGATATGATTCCACTCTAGAAAGGGGGTTGGAGAGGGAAGAACAGCAGGAGGAGGGGTTGGGGGCGCAAGAAGCTTCAAGCATTCAACACAATTTTTTGATTTTTCATTGATTTTCAAAGGAAAATACATGGTTTTATATGCTAGGTATCTAATCAATTGTACACCCTTGGATCAAGGGCTTGTGATTGAAGGGCTGGGATGTGGTTTGAACAACACACAAAAACTAATAAAAAATCAAGGGGAGAGGGGCGCCCCCTTGACCATGGTTAATGGGGTTGAATGGATAGGTGAGGTAGGTAACCCACCTTGGACTAATTAAGCCACTTGTCTCCCATGTGGTCAAATGGCATTCAACCCTTCTAGATGGCCACCTAGGATGGTTGACCAGCCCCACATGGATGACATGGACCAATGAGAAAGGGCTGGGGAGCCCCTTGCTAGTCCTACTGACAAATTACATAGAAACCCACACAATCCGTGGGAATGATGCATTGGCCGATAAAGCCGTACAATTGCGCTTATACTTTCCCATGGATATAAAAATAAACTAAAGGATATAAATGCAATATGAAAAGTACTGGCTCGGCGTCGATTCCCATCAACTCTCCCCGGGTGGGAGGAACTCGACCCCGTCGAGTAGGGGTATGGATGCTCGAGTACTCCGGCGGATCCGTCACCGTGCCAAGTAGCGCGGGTATGCTCCACTCCAAGTGACCGTCACCTGCTCATTCCATATATACTCGATATGCGCAAGCTGCCATGGGCTAGAGGTGGACACTCCGGGTGGGGCACTCTCAAAGGGAAGGAAGCAGCTCGAAGACTCACTAGGAATCACCGCTGAGTCCCTGTATGTAACGACCCGAGAATCTGATTACCGGGAAGGCCCGATAACCCGAGACTCATACCGCCACCCACGAGCCCGAAGACTCGGAAGGGTTAAAAGGATGGTGTGGAAACTACACAAGCATCACAAATAATTGTAGAAATTAAACAGTTATAATATTAAGCAGGAAATAAATTAACAATTTACATGGTCCACAATAAAGAACAACAACAATAACAACAGTCCACGACTAGTACAGTGACAAGAAAAGAAAGTACAGCTACACGGGGCATCCCCCGGCTCTGACCTCTGGCACTACCTCTGGGCACCCGCACCACGCTGCGCTCCTGACGCGCTCCCCGAAGGTGGCGTCTCACCTGAAACACGGTGAAAATACGCAGGGAATGAGTCTCGGAACAAGACTCAGTAGGGATCACTCGAACCCTACCTCGTAAAATGAGAAACCACTACTCTAGCGGTAGGAAAGTACCTCGGAAAGGAAAGTCCTGCACTCTACAGAACTAGACCCTACGGCACGCAAACCGACACACGTGCCACGGTACGAGAAGACCGAAACTCAACGGTCGAACCGCCAAAACCCGAAGGTCGGAAACACACAACTGACAGTCTGCCACTCCGTACTCGACAGGAGTACCACCCACTAGAAGCACAGCCGGTAGCGTCCCCTGACGTCTTACATCGCACCGCAGGTGAACCGCCTGACGTGGTAGGTCCTACCCGAGGCGCAGACACCGTACAAGTAACCACAAACAAGTGACTAGCTGGGGTCATGCCCGTCGACGTGGGTCCAACCGCCCCCAACCACGTGTGCACACACAGACCACGCGTCCCAGGTCTGGCCCTCTGACCGGTTTTCCCCTCAGCCGGACTCTGGCTGCAAGACGTGGGGCCCAACGGTAACCGGTCCACAAACCGTCTCGAAAGGTCGGCCCGTACACCACTCCCTGGTGCGACTAGCACCCGCGTACTAGTAGGCTACGACTAGTGGAGGGTCACTGAAGGAGTAGACTCTCAAGTCAACGGAAAACGACGTCCGAACCCGACAACAGGTGGGAATCACCCCACACACCAGCCCCGTCGCACGGTGATCACGGTCGGAAAAGAAACAGACGCACGGCCCACGGTCAAACGCCTGACCGAGGCAAACGGGACTTCCGGACACCAAAGACACGGTCACGGAACTCCACGGGGTGCCCGGGACGCACACACGGCCCAAGGGGAACACCCAAAACGAACCAAATTGCGCTAGGGATACCTAGCGCGACAGGGCATGTCGCGCTAGGGCCCCCTAGCGCAACAAGGGATGTCGCGCTATGGCCCCATAGCGCGACACGGACCATCGCGCTAGGGAACCCTAGCGCGACAAGGACGATCGCGCTATGATCCCATAGCGCGACAGGAACCGCCTCCTGTTCATCTTCTCCGATGAACGCGCTCGGTCGGGGCAGCGCGACCTCAAGAACGCGCTACTGGAGTATAGCGCGTTCTCAGTCCGCGGCCGAAAACGGTAAGAACGCCCAAAAATTCTAACCACGCCCCCATACCTCCATAGGAGAGGGGGAAAATAAAGGGGAAGACCCCTGGGGACCCCTAGCATGATTCTAGGCCCTCAAAACACGAATCCATGCATTGAATCCATAGATCGGGCGAGCTCTCCCCAAATCATGGAAAAACTCAAAAACGCTCAAATGATCCCCTCTCGGCCTCCCCGCGGCCTATAAATCACAGAAAAGAACGGCATGAGGCTAAGGAACGTCACCCTACCTCAATGGAGCGAATGCTCCGCCGGATCGATCACGAATCACGAAGAATGCTCGAAGCTTCACGAACTCCCCACGCTTCCCACGCTCGCCGCACGCCCACGAGATCGTCTCACCGCCGCCCACACGCCCGCGCCGTCGCCCCGCCGCCGTCCGTAGCCGGAGAGGGGCTCGCCGCGTCCGAATGGGAGAGAGGGAGAGAGAGGAGGGCTCACGGTGGGAAGAAACGGAGGAAGAAGGAGAAGAGGAAAGAGAAAGGGGAAAAGAAAAGAAAAGGAATTAGGGCTATATAGAAAATCCGAATTTTTGAAAAAATACCGAAAAATAGAAAAATACATTTCTGGAATCCTCGGAACGCACCGATCGCAACGGTACCACTCGTGCCCGGGTGAACGGCCCAGTTAACCCGCAGCGAGCGTCCGAAGGAAAAGCCGAAACCCGCGCCGGAAATCGGGAAACACGCGCGGAAAAGCCGCGGAACGCCTCCGGGCCTCCGAAACGACTCCGGATCGCGCCGATCCGAACACGAAAGATGTCCGAAACGAAATTTCGGACACAACAGAGCCGGACACTCCGAAAACCAGATCCGGGACCCACGAAGAAGGATCCGAAAGGTCCGGGATATTACAGCCCTCCCCCCTTAAGGAATTTCGTCCTCGAAATTGAGAACAACCAAAGGGGAAAGAAGAGGAAGACTCACTCAAACAGATACGGGAACTGCTGACGCATCTCGTCCTCACGTTCCCACGAAGCCTCACCACCAGAGTGTCGCTGCCACACGACCTTTACCAAGGGAATGACCTTGTTCCGCAGGCGTTGCTCTCGCCTATCCTCCACGCGGATCGGAAACTCTGGAAGAGAAAGATCTGGAATCACCTCAAATCAAACAGAAAACTCGAGCACATGAGAGTCATCGGGCATATACTTCCGCAACATCGAGACGTGGAACACGTCATGCACCGACGCCAACTCAGGAGGTAACTGCAACCGGTAAGCAACCTCACCGATGCGTTCCACAATCGCGAAAGGACCAATGTAGCGGGGACTCAGCTTCCCACGCCGTCCGAAACGCATCACCCCCTTAATCGGAGAAACTCTCAAGAACACATGATCGCCCACGGCGAACTCGAGGGGCTGCCTCCTACGGTCAGCATAGCTCTTCTGCCGACTCTGGGCCGCCAACATGTTCTGACGAACCAGGTGCACAACATCCACACATTGCTGCACCAATTCTGGCCCCGTCAAAACACGCTCACCCACCTCAAACCAATCAAGTGGAGTCCGACAGGGACGCCCATACAGAGCCTCATAGGGAGCCATGCCGATGCTCGAATGATAGCTGTTGTTATAGACAAACTCCACCAACGGTAGGTGATGAATCCAACTCCCCTGCCACTCCAGGCAGCAGGATCTCAGCATGTCCTCCAAGGTCTGAATGGTCCTCTCAGACTGACCATCTGACTGTGGATGATACGCCGAGCTGAATGCCAACTCCGTGCCAAGAGCTCGCTGGAAACGCCTCCAGAATCCAGAAGTGAAGCGCGGATCTCGATCCGACACGATCGAAATGGGAACCCCATGCAACGGCACGATCCGCTCCACATACAAACGAGCCAACCTGGACACGCTCCAGCTGACCTTGACCGGTAACAATCGAGTCACCTTCGTCAGCCGATCCACCAGCAACCAAATACTGTCCTGCCCACTCAGGGTTCTTGGCAACCCCACCACAAAATCCGTGGTCACATGGTCCCACTTCCAAGCAGGAACATCTAAGGGCTGGAGAGTACCTCCTGGTCGCTGATGCTCCGCCTTCACCTGCTGACAGATCAGGCACCTGGCCACAAATTCGGCAACATCTCTCTTCATGCCAGGCCACCAGAACTGCCTCCGCAAGTTCCGATACATCTTCGTCGCACCCGGGTGTACAGTGTACCTGCTCCCATGAGCCTCGCGTAGCACCGCACGACGAACCTGCTCCTCGGCTGGGACGTACAGCCTGCCACGAAACCTCGCAGCACCGTCCTCGCCAAGCTCTACGTCAGCCATAGCCAGAATCCGGGGCAACTCAGGGTCCGCATGCTGAGCCTCTGTCACCTGACGACGGATAGCAGGAGTGACAGTCAGACTCGCAAGTACTGCCAACCCTGGCTCCTGGGGAATCTTGAGCCTGAAAGATACTTCGGGCACTTGTTCCCAGAGCCTCCACCTCCTCAACATCAAGGTACTAACCGCAACCTTCCGACTCAAGGCATCGGCAACGACATTCATCCTACCCGGCTGATAAGACAGGGTGAAGTCATAGTCCTTCATGAACTCCATCCAACGCCTCTGTCTGAGGTTCAGATCTCTCTGCGAGAACACATACCTCAAACTCTGATGGTCAGTGAACACCTCGAACTTCTCGCCGTACAGATAATGCCTCCAGATCTTCAGCGCGAAGATCACTGCTGCCAACTCAAGGTCATGGGTAGGGTAGTTCTCCTCATGGGGCTTTAGCTGCCGAGATGCATAAGCCACCACTCTACCATGTTGCATCAGAACAGCACCCAATCCGACGCCGGAAGCATCTATACACACCACAAAACCTCCCGATCCAGAGGGCAAAACCAACACCGGAGCCGAGGTGAGCAATCTCTTCAGTTCCCTGAAGCTCTGCTCACACTCCTCGGACCAAACGAAAGGCACATCCTTCCGCGTGAGCCTCGTCATCAGGGTCGCAATGCGGGAAAAATCCTGGATAAACCGGCGATAATAACCCGCAAGCCCCAAGAAACTCCGGATCTCCGTTACCGACCTCGGCCTCGGCCACTGCATCACAGCCTCGACCTTGGCGGGGTCCACGGAAATGCCATCACCAGAAATCACGTGCCCCAGAAAGTGCACATCGCTGAGCCAAAACTCGCACTTGCTGAGCTTCGCATACAACTGGTGATCTCGCAACGTCTGCAGCACCACACCCAAATGGTACGCATGCTCCTCAGCAGACCGCGAATAAACAAGGATGTCATCCACGAAGATGACCACGAACTGGTCCAAATACGGATGAAACACCCTCTGCATCAAGTCCATGAAGGCTGCTGGGGCATTGGTGAGCCCAAACGGCATCACCAGAAACTCACAATGCCCGTACCTCGTACTGAACGCAGTCTTCTCCACATCGGACTCGCGAATTCTCAACTGATAGTAACCGGACCGCAAATCAATCCGCGAGAACACTCGCGCAGACTGAAGCTGGTCGAACAAATCATCAATCCGCGGCAACGGATACTTGTTCTTAATGGTCACTTCATTCAGCTGCCGATAGTCAATGCATAGCCGCAGACTACCGTCCTTCTTCTTCACGAACAACACGGGCGCACCCCAAGGGGAAAAGTTAGGACGAATATACCCCTTGGCCAGCAGTTCCTGCAACTGCGCCCGCAACTCTCTCAACTCAGCGGGGGCCATACGGTAGGGAGCCTTCGCCAAAAGTCCCGTACCAGGTACAACCTCGATCACGAAATCGATCTCCCGCTGGGGAGGTAATCCAGGCAACTCCTCAGGAAAAACATCGGGAAACTCGCACACCACCGTAATGTCCTCGACATCCGGCTCCATCCGGTCAGACACAACCACTGACGCGAGAAAACCCTGACAACCTGAATCAAGCAACCGACGGGCTCGAATAGCAGAGATAAGGAATCGAGAAGAGGCGGAACGGATACCTTGGAAATAGAAGGTCCTCTTGCTCGGATGCTGGAAGTAGACTCTCTTCATTCCACAATCCACCATCGCTCCATGAGTCTCGAGCCAATCCATGCCTAGAATCACGTCGTAATCCCGAAGCTGCAACGCATACAACCTGCCTGGCATACTCCGCCCATCGATCCACACCGGAACCTGGTCGAAGCAATACGGAGTGACCATAAAGTCACCCGAAGGCAACTCCACTGCCAAATCACAGGACAACTGGGTCACCGGCTCCTCGACACTCGACGCGAAATCCTCCGAAATAAACGAATGAGACGCGCCCGAATCGAACAAAACCCGAGCCGCACAACCCAAAATCTGAACGGTACCTTCCACGAGCTGCGACGCCACTGCCTCTGCCCTGGTCAAGTGCGTGATCTGGCCACGAGCCCTCTGCCTGCCTCCCACACTAGCTGACCTGGGTAGCGGCGGATACTGTCCATGTTGCTGCTGCTGCTGCTGGGGAACCTGCTGCTGCGGCGGCCTCTGAGGACAGTCACGCGCCATATGCCCTGGCTGGTCACACCGAAAACAGATAATCGGCGCCGTGCACTGCCTGCCTGGGTGGGTACCACCACACCGTGAACAAGGTCCTCGCGATCCACCCACTGATCCCTGACGCTGCAAAGGAATCGGCTGCTGTACACTGCCCGATGAAGCCTGCCCCTGATCTCTGGACTTCTTCTTGCCGAAGCCCTTCTTGAAGAACTTCTTGACCTTCGAGTCGAAGGACGCAGATCCTGTCACCGAAGCTGCATGTGCCGGCACTCCTGAACCACTCATCGCATGCTGGAAGGAACCCTGCTGCTGGGTAGCCGACTGCTGGCTGCGACCTGACAAAGACTGCCCCTGGCTGATCGGTCCTCGAGTCCTCTGCATATCCATCTCCAGAGAAATCGCAACACGAGACGCTGTCTCTAGATCAGTGGCCCCATTCGCGATCAAATGGTGCCTCAGCTCCAACCTCAAGCCCTGCACAAACTGCGTCGTCCTAACCCTCTCATGCTCCATGATATGAGGTGCGTACCGACCCCACTCGACAAATCGGGCCCTGTACTGCAACACGGACATGTCACCCTGCACCAGCTCCAGAAACTCCCGCATCCGCTGCGTAGCAACGACGTTTGGACAGTACGTACGCTCGAAAGCACTGACAAAGTCATCCCACTCGATCTGCTCAAGTGGACGAAGCTGAAAGGACGTCTTCCACTCGGAAGACCATCACCTCCGAGCCGTACCCTGCAACTGGTTGTAGGCCTAACACCACTCTGTCCTCGGCAGTACTCTTCGCAGAACTGAACACCCGCTCCATCTCATCAAGCCAATCACGAGCCGCATCAGGGTCTGCCTGGCCGCCAAAGTAAGGTAGATGGAACTGCATGAAGTCCCTCACTGCTCGGCCTGGCCCACCCCTGACAAACGAGCCCTCAGCAGCCTCTCCGCCAAACTGCTGAGACATGAGATGGTACATGCCACGGAAGAAATCCTCGGCCCCCGGAGCTCTCGCAGCATCCGCGGCCTCGGTAGCTCCCGGAACTCTGCTATGCTCCTCCTGGTCCCTCTGGACCCCCTGCTGGATCTCCTGACCTCCAGCCGATTGCCCCTGCTGAGAGCGAGAACTCCTCCTCGGCGCCATCCTCGCTCCTGAAGCACAAGACAGAAAACACGGAAACGACAATGTTAGAATAAAACACGCGGTGCCCAACGCCAGCGTCACATGTACATCATCGTTGTGGACTAGTGGACCACTACAATTACCTATGATTCTCATGTAACTCCACAACCGCGCTCTGATACCAGCTGTAACGACCCGAGAATCCGATTACCGGGAAGGCCCGATAACCCGAGACTCGTACCGCCACCCACGAGCCCGAAGACTCGGAAGGGTTAAAAGGATGGTGTGGAAACTACACAAGCATCACAAATAATTGCAGAAATTAAACAGTTATAATATTAAGCAGGAAATAAATTAACAATTTACATGGTCCACAATAAAGAACAACAACAATAACAACAGTCCACGACTAGTACAGTGACAAGAAAGGAAAGTACAGCTACACGGGGCATCCCCCGGCTCTGACCTCTGGCACTACCTCTGGGCACCCGCACCACGCTGCGCTCCTGACGCGCTCCCCGAAGGTGGCGTCTCACCTGAAACACGGTGAAAATACGCAGGGAATGAGTCTCGGAACAAGACTCAGTAGGGATCACTCGAACCCTACCTCGTAAAACGAGAAACCACTACTCTAGCGGTAGGAAAGTACCTCGGAAAGGAAAGCCCTGCACTCTACAGAACTAGACCCTACGGCACGCAAACCGACACACGTGCCACGGTACGAGAAGACCGAAACTCAACGGTCGAACCGCCAAAACCCGAAGGTCGGAAACACACAACTGACAGTCTGCCACTCCGTACTCGACAGGAGTACCACCCACCAGAAGCACAGCCGGTAGCGTCCCCTGACGTCTTACACCGCACCGCAGGTGAACCGCCTGACGTGGTAGGTCCTACCCGAGGCACAGACACCGTACAAGTAACCACAAACAAGTGACTAGCTGGGGTCACGCCCGTCGACGTGGGTCCAACCGCCCCCAACCACGTGTCCACACACAGACCACGCGTCCCAGGTCTGGCCCTCTGACCGGTTTTCCCCTCAGCCGGACTCTGGCTGCAAGACGTGGGGCCCAACGGTAACCGGTCCACAAACCGTCTCGAAAGGTCGGCCCGTACACCACTCCCTGGTGCGACTAGCACCCGCGTACTAGTAGGCTACGACTAGTGGAGGGTCACTGAAGGAGTAGACTCTCAAGTCAACGGAAAACGACGTCCGAACCCGACAACAGGTGGGAATCACCCCACACACCAGCCCCGTCGCACGGTGACCACAGTCGGAAAAGAAACAGACGCACGGCCCACGGTCAAACGCCTGACCGAGTCAAACGCCTGACCGAAATTTCGGACACAACAGAGCCGGACACTCCAAAAACCAGATCCGGGACCCACGAAGAAGGATCCGAAAGGTCCGGGATATTACACTGTAGGTGACTGATCCGGGTATAGATGTAGAACCGATCCCATACTCATCGAATGAGTCCACTCGCCGCTTACTCATAAGAGAACGACAACGAGCTTGCACAAGACACATGCAGACAAACGACACACAAACCATGCAAACAAACCACACAAGGAAAACACACCGACTCATATATGACCCTAGACTAAGGTGGTGACATCAAGTCCATTAAGTGGCGGCATCCTGGGCGACGGGTGAGTCGCCCAGCTCTCCCCCCAAGGCATAGTACTCATCGGCTAGTGCTTGGTCGGCCTCATAATCGACACACTCAAGCTCAGGAGGTAAGGTATCTCCAACCCCTAGGGCTAGGGTTGCACGGGCGGGGCATTCATTGGTAATGTGGCCAAACCCGTGACAGTGGAAACATTGCACTCGCGACCTACTACTCTCTCCGATAAGAGGGGCCTTACCCTTATCCTCCCGACGGGTAGGGGGCGTAGGTAACAAGGGTGGAGGTGTAGGCATCGTGGGCAATAGCGGGGGAACTGTCGGGGTCAGGGGACGGGCCATGTGTGCTGGGGGACGGGCAACGGGTGCCGGTGGATGGGGTGGAGGTAGATCCCGTGGTGGGGGAGGTCGAGGTCTAGGAGCGAAGTGCTCCTGACGGGCGGGCTCCTGAGGACGAGCCATGGGTCCCCTCGGGTATGAACCTAAGGAGCCACGGGAATCACTACGGGGAGGAGCGGGACTCCACCGAGGAATAGACTCGAACTCTCCATCGAATTGCTCCATCTCGAGAGCAACTTGATATGCATCCTCCAACTTGTCCACCTTGCGGCGGAGAAGCTCATACCGTAGGTGCGGGCGTAGACCACGCCGAAACCGGGAGACGGTAAGGGAATCCTCCTCCGTGGCATCACATCGCAAGTAGTATTCATCAAATTCGACGATGTAGTCAGAGACGGACCGATCTCCTTGGGTGAGACTTTGCCACCTCTCTATAAGACACTGGCGGTAGGAGGTAGGGAGGTACTTCTTCCTAACCTTCTCCCTCATATCGGTCCATGTATCGATCGGGGGTTCTTGACGATGAAACAATAGGTTCTCCATGTTCCGCCAATAGGTTTGTACTTGGCCTAAAAGTTTCATCCTGGCGTACTTGACTTTTCGTTGGTCCGACATCTCGAACCACTCAAAATATCGGTCCATACCAGCCTCCCAATCAAGATAGACCTTTGGGTCTAAGGACCCGTCAAAGGTGGGAGGGTCGGCCCGAACGGTCCGAATGGCCCGTTCATCCATATCTTGGTCATGGGTACGCCGTATAGGACAACGATCACGACCATATCCCCGATGCTCATTTTCGGACTCATAGTCATGCACCTCGGGGACTTCGTGCCTCCTATTAGCTATCCCTTGAACCCTTGGAGTCGCGGGTTGGTGATCCGGCTCCGGTTGACCTTGGGTAGGTGGGATGGGTGCATGGGTTGGTCCTTTCTCTAGTGCGGCAACTCTCCTGACCAATCCCTGAACAGACTGGTTCGACCCGGCGGCCCTATCCTCTACGGCCTTCAATTCATCCTCTCTTCTAGGCGGGTGCCTAGGCCATTCACCTGAGTACTCAACCCTTCCATCCTATCCACTCGAGTACTTAACTCATCCATGCGCTCACTCAACCCATCCATTTTCCCCACAAGAGTTCGGAACAATGTGGCCACTTCATCGGAACTATAGACTCGGGATTCCGCCATAGGTGGTGGTGGGGGTGAGTATTGAGTACCTCGACGAGTGGACATGCAAGACACGGAGTAGGAGACACCGACTAAGGCAAATGCACACTACAAGATGATGCACCTAGACGTAACCAAAACTCGGCATGTGGCGGAGTTAATCGATCCGAAGATCACTCGCGCAAGTGTGCGGCCTTCCCGATAGGCATAGCCTAACGTTCGGACAACACCTTTTGATATACCGAGTAAAGGGATGTAAATGCAACCCAAAAAGATATTTTTTTTTTTGTTTTAAAACAATGATGACCCTAAACACGACTTAGACAATGACTAATGCCTAGACGTAAATGACACTTTTTTTTGACACCCTAGACTCAAACTCGCTCTGATACCAAATTGATGCGGGACGAGACCACGGACACGACAAGCTCGTGACTGTCCCTTAACGAGAGAAGCGTCGGACATGCGCGGTTGAGAAACCGGCAATGAGCTAGGGTGATCGGCTCTCTCGTATGCCCGGATCGGGTCACGGGACGGTGCCGCACTCTCTCGCAGCAGCGGTAATGACTAGATAAAGCGAGCTAGATATCCCTACACATGCTCTCTAGCAGCGGCATAAACAAGCATATATGAAATTAAGCAAAATGCCAAGTAAGGACCGAGGACGATACCTCCACGCGCTCGGCGTGGGGACGACGGACCCGGCGAAACTCGTACTCCCGGGATAAATATTACACAATGATGACAGCAATGAAATATCACCCACTCCACGCAGGGAGGTAAAGGGCTACACAACTGGGCCCGGGAGGACCGAATTCGGGTTAATGGGCGGCTTCTTGCATGCGTTGATTCGGCAACACCCGAACACGTGACGGTGGGGCCCACGTGCTGTCCGGAGGGGCCGTGTGGGACCCAGTGGCACCGCTGTAGTGGGGACACTTAGGGAAGCGTTCCCCGAGCTGGCGGCAAGCTGGTTCGCCGGCCGGAGGCCGGGCGGCTCCGATCGGCACCGGTCGGAATAACCGGCCACGGACCTACCGGTTCTGTTTTCCGGCGAGCGCTCCGGCGAGAACGGACGCTGCGATCAGCCCCGACGTCGGAATGTGACGAAACTGGTGCCGTTAGAAAGATGCTTCGAAGGGCTTCAACCCAAGATAATTAAAAAATAATAATCAAGCATGTACTTCTGATTGGCGAATTTTGAAGGTTGATGTTGTACAGTGTCTGAACTCTCGGACTAGCAGGGAACTTTCCTGAGAGTTGCCTTTGACCGATATGTGAAAGTCCGAATCTGAGCTTATGGTCTTCATCAAAGTTGTTGGAAATCAAGCTAGGAACTCAGGACTGATTTTGGATCTGGATTTGAGAAATGTTACGAATTTCTATGATTTTTGCACTAGAAGTGGGTCGGATCTGGAATCTGGCTGACAACACTGTAGCTGAGGAAGAACACGAATTTTTAAAAATAGATGGAAGGCTGATCAAAAATTAAGAAAATTGGTGGATGTAGGGGATTATGGACAGAACTCCTAGTGAAATTTGAAGGGTTTGAAAAAATCAAAAAGAGGGTCAGAGGTGAGAAACACAGGGCTGTTGTCACTGTAGACAGAGACAAAACAGATCTGGGAGTGAAAGATGCACGAAAATGGAAAAATACTAAAAGAGGGATTTTGGACCTGAATTTTTTTGTGGATGATGGGGTGGAAGATGGGAACACACCATAAACATTGCAGGCCAAGAAAAGGCTGTGGCTGATAGCAGGAATTTCGAGAAGAGACTGCTATCTGCCAAGGACAGAACTTCGACGGTGGCTCGTTGGCGATCCGACGGCGGCACGAACGGCGGCGGCGGCAGCACAGATCACAACCAGAGATTAGGGAAGGGGAATAGATATGATTCCACTCTAGAAAGGGGGTTGGAGAGGGAAGAACAGCAGGAGGAGGGGTTGGGGGCGCAAGAAGCTTCAAGCATTCAACACATTTTTTTGATTTTTCATTGGTTTTCAAAGGAAAATACATGGTTTTATATGCTAGGTATCTAATCAATTGTACACCCTTGGATCAAGGGCTTGTGATTGAAGGGCTGGGATGTGGTTTGAACAACACACAAAAACTAATAAAAAATCAAGGGGAGAGGGGCGCCCCCTTGACCATGGTTAATGGGGTTGAATGGGTAGGTGAGGTAGGTAACCCACCTTGGACTAATTAAGCCACTTGTCTCCCATGTGGTCAAATGGCATTCAACCCTTCTAGATGGCCACCTAGGATGGTTGACCATCCCCACATGGATGACATGGACCAATGGGAAAGGGCTGGGGGCCCCCTTGCTGGTCCTACTGACAAATTACATAGAAACCCACACAATCCGTGGGAATGACGCATTGGCCGATAAAGCCGTACAATTGCGCGTATACTTTCCCGTGGATATAAAAATAAACTAAAGGATATAAATGCAATATGAAAAGTACTGGCTCGGCGTCGATTCCCATCAGCACATAAGAGCCTTCGTCACCAGTTTTATAATATCATCTCGCATTCAGTTATAGTATCTTTTTTTACAATCTTTCTTATAATTCCTTTAAAATTTGACTCCAGTTGGATTTGAACCTTCTTCGTCACCTTGATCGACTTTAGTGTCCGAGGAAGGTGGCGCATCTGGATCTTCTGGCGTGCCCCCCTCGACATCTCTCTGGTGGGCTACTCTGAGCATCACATCACCATTTCAGTCTCCTCGGCAATAGCCAGCACCTTCTTTTTCTTCATTGTCCATGCAAGCTGCTCCTTGTCCGAGCGGCGCATCTTATGGGACCTCCTTGTGGATTTCTATGCAACATGTGATTGACCGTGGTTGGTTGGAGGGGACTTCAACATCACCCTACACCCCTCTGAAAAACGGGGAGGCAAGCGGGCTTTCTCCCTCTCCATGTCTGACTTCAAAGCTTCGGTTTCAGCTTCAGGCTTGGAGGATGCCGGGTTTGGTGGCAGCCAATTCACCTGGTACAACGGCCAGCGTGCTAATGGCATTTGGGCCAGGTTGGACAGAGTTCTATTTAATGGTCATTGGGCCATCTCCTGCCCGAGGATCTCTATACAGCACCTCTCTCATGCCTGCAGCGATCACTCCCCCCTCCTTATATATGTCTGCCCTGTCCGTCGTCCAAAGGGCGCCTTCTAGGTTCTACTTCCAGCACATGTGGAGGAGCCATGATCGCTTTCTCGTTGACTCCCAGCAGGCCTGGGATGCTGCCCCGTCTTCTTATTTCCCTCTTATTGCAATGGCCCTCAAACCCCAACACATGAAAAGATTCTACAGGGGTCGGAACAATGATGTTTTCAAAAACATCTTTGCAAATGTGCAGGCCGCAGAAGCTTCCTTCTCCAGGCAGCAGCAGGCCTTTGATAACAGCCCAACCGATGAGCATCTCACATCTTTCCTAGCCGCCAAGGATGTGTTGGACCGGGCTCACCTTCAACAAGAAATGTTCTGGAGGCAAAAGTCCAAAATTAAATGGCTTAAGGAAGGCGACCGCAACACCAAATTTTTTCACGCTAATGCCATATCTCACCGACACCGTGCCACCATCATTGAAGTGCATGGTGACGATGGGGCTGTGGTTAACCAGACTGATGGTATTGCTGCCATGATGGTGTCACACTTCTCCAACACGTCCACTATGCACCACCCTCACCCGGAGGTTCTTGCTTCTATTCCGTCTGTTCTGAAGGATCACCACAATGCCAAGCTAAGTGATGTCCCCAACGCCGAGGAGATCAAAGCAGTCGTCTTCAACATGGCTGTCGACAGTGCCCCAGGCCCGGATGGATTTACCGGCCACTTCTTCCACTCGTGCTGCGACTTCGTTGGAGCCGATGTTGTGGCGGCTATTCAAGCCTTCTTTTGTGGACACCCTCTGCCCCGGAGCTTCACTTCCTCCCTCATTGCCTTAATTCCCAAGGTCGACCTCTCGAAGACGTGTGCTGATTACCGCCACATCAATTTATGCAATTTCATTTACAAGGTAATTTCTCGCGTTCTTAGTGACCAGCTTGGTAGTGTTCTCCCTCTCTTGATATCTGAGGAACAAGGCGCCTTTGCGAAAGGTCGATCTATTGTTGAAAATATCTGTCTAGCTAAGGAAATGGTGCAGCACCTTGATACCAAATGCAAAGGCGGGAATGTTATCTTCAAGCTTGACATGGCCAAGGCCTACGACCGCATGGAGTGGGACTTCCTTTTTGCTGTCCTCCGGAAATTTGGCTTTCATCTTTCAGTTATCTCTCTCATTGAGCCCTTCCTTACCAACTGTTGGTGATCGGTTCTCATTAATGGAAGGCCTCATGGGTTTTTCAAGTCGAGTAGAGGTCTTCGTCAAGGCGACCCTATTGCTCCTGCCTTGGTCATTTTGGCGGAAGAGGCGCTTAGCCGGGACTTGTCCACTCTTTTTCAGCACAGCCGTGGTGAGGCCTTTCAAACCCTCCAAAGATGTCCCACGGTATCTCATTTGCTCTTCGCCGATGTCACTCTTATATTCTCCAATGGTTCGGTCCGTCATCTAAGAAGTCTAATGGCATTTCTCAAGAAGTACGAAGTCGTCTCGGGCCAACTCATCAACGCCTCCAAGAGCTCTTTCTTTGTCGGGCGTGCTGCCCCCCCCATCTCTGGTCACTAATATTGCTGCAGCCACAAGTTTTAGGAAGGGCTCTCTCCCCTTCACTTACCTTGGGATCCCCATCTTCTCGGGTCGCCAGAAGCCAGCTTTCTTCTCCTATATTATTGCTAATGTTGTAGCCAAGCTTCAAGCCTGGAAATCCGATTTTCTGTCCATGGGAGGTTGGCTCATCCTCATTCGCCACGTGCTCGCTGCCATGCCGATTTACACCTTGTCTTCCACCGCCATCCCGAAGTCTATATTGTCAACATATCACATGATCTTGGCCAATTTCTTCTGGGGCTCTTATAAGGGGTCTCCCAAAAAACATTGGAAATCATGGCAGCTCATCGCTCGTCCCAATGACTGGTGGATTGGGGGTCCTCAACCTTCAATCCTTGCAGATTGTTTTGAAGACCAAACTTCTATGAAGTGGCATTACCTCTTACTCCCTTTGGGTCAGGTTCTTCCGAGCCAAGCACCTGCATTCTCATCACTATGCTGCGGCCTCCTTTTCCCTCTCTGGTGAGTGAGGAGTACTTGGAAGCCCCTAGGAAGTGGCCAAATAGATCAAGATGGGTTAAGGGGTGGGTGACGTGGAGGTGGGTTTCAATCCAAGTGATCGCCCTAGGGTCCCTAGCACACGTAGGGAAGTGGAAATCATGAATCTGGTGGGACCCAACGCAATGCTCCTTGTAGGAGGGCAAGGGGGTGATGTAAAACTCATTAGGCTCGGGTAGAAACAATAAGAGCTTACTCGTGCAAGGACCCTTGGTGTAAATGGAGGTGATGGTCCCGATAGAGGGGTGTGAGAAACTAAGGTGCCCCATGTTGCTTGCTTCTAAGGCCCACATGTTTGTCACCTCTATTTGCCAAAGTATACTCTTAACCAAGTCCCTCATGGCTCCCACAAAGGAGAACGATTGGTAGGTTGTGTGGAATGGAGGGGTGGTAACCAAGGAGGGGACTCTGGTGGATGGGAGAGTACTAGGTTGTTGTTGAATTTGAAGGTTCTCGGAAGGTGTGGCGGATGCACTAGGCAAGTCCGACGTGTTGGGTCGATGTTGGCATTCCTTTCATCTAACCATCTCCTACCTAGGATGATGCAAGGGCCTGCCAAAGTACCAATTTGACACCAAGCTCCATCAATGTATTTGGTATTCCCGAACCATTTATGGAATTCAACGAAGACTTGGTCTCCGTGGTGCACAATTTGCCCGGTCCTAGAAAGAGAGGCAACGATATCGGGGGATATCCAATTATCGGACTCCAAGTCAATAAAATCAATTTCCGTAGACTCTCCATTGGGTAGGTATGCAAGGAATATGATTGGGAGAGGGATCATTTGGTCCATAGATTCATTGACGATGGGTGGTGGATAATGCATGGGACGGTCTGTCGGGGACTCTAATGCAAGCGTGCCCATGGACTAGACTCGTAGAGACAAGTCTAAAATTTGTTCTGATACCAAGTATCAGAACCAGAGGTCTGTTTGGCAGAGGCTGCACCAACATCAACAGCGCAAATCAACCTGAACTCTCTTCTAAGAGTTGTTTCTTCTCCAAGTCCTCTTCACGTGCGAGGTGGAATTATCTCGTTCCGACTTTACTACAGATCGTGGTGCATGTTCTCGTCCAACTGCGCAGACAGGATCAGAACCTGAACCAGAGCTGCAGTTCAGAAGCCTCCACGCCCTCACCTCTAATCTCCTGAGCGCGCCACTTGGCCGAGGCGAAGATCCCCCTGTCCTCCATCCAGCACAGCAAGCGGGGCCTCGTTCGGAGTTGGGAGCTCCCCGTTCCGATTTATTTCCCCCAGGTGCGCAGATCTGTCCTGCCAGGGACTAATCAGACCCCCTCTCCTTGTTCGGGCTCCTCCTCCCTGCTCCGACGTCGCCTAGAGCCCATCTCGGTTGCTGATCGAAGAGGACTCAACCACGCTCGCAACCGTCCTCATCCCGCCTCAATTGGATCACGGGAGCGATCGAAGTGAAGTCACCAACCTGCTGCTACAACCTGCACCCCATCCGAGACACAGTGGAACAGCACCAGTCCACCATTTGCCCCGGCCAGCGTCGGCAACTTCTGGTGACAACAAAATTCAGGGTCCATCCTGGTCCAGTCACCGACGTTTCAACGCTGATCCCGTCTCATTTCGAGTCCGGGAGCGAGCGTAGAGGAGTCGACATCCAGTACCTAGCAGCGGGCAGAACCGGCAAGCAGCACTCCGGAAGGGCGAACCGGTCCCGTTCATAGTTCCTTGGCTCTCCCCGCCTGGCCGGCTTACCGCCCCTCCCTGCGCGGAGGTAGTGTTTGATTGTAACTATAATCTCCCCACCCCAAGTTCCCCCTCCTGTGCGAGGCGTAGTGGATGTAATTAATTTCAATAGGTTGAAGCTTCATCGACGCAGCGTGCGGGTGGCCCACGCTTCCCCGCTCGCCCTCGTCTCCGGCCGAGATCGGTGTATTCACACCGATCAGGTGAGCTTCGGGTTGCCCTACTCTACTGGAATTGCTTTGCTTGTTTAGTAATGCTTCTTAGTGCCGTCGGTCGGTGAGTGAGTGCCCGATCTCAAAATATCATCAATTTGAGTGCCACCGCGGAGCGAGTTGTGAGGAGCCACTACACCCCACGCCCTTGGCGTGCTGGCCGCCCACGGAATTGGGGCATCCCAGGCCCTTAGGGGTTCAGCCCAAGCTAGTCAAATCCCCGGAAAGGCGAGGTCCATCCTCGGACCCTCACCACTATCGCCAGTTCACCTACGGACCCGGGTGTGCACGATGCGGGTGAATCCGCTTGAGTGGGTCCGCCGTTCGGATCGATTGATTACAAATTTAAGTCCGAGGAGTTGTGCCACATCACTCTCTCTTGCAGCAGATCGCACACTTTGGCGGATGGCAGCCGATCTGATCCATGCGAACCACCGGGTGCACATCTCGAAGGACGACTCGCACGCCTCATTCTGATTTGATGCTTGGGCTGGTGCGACCCCCTTGAAGAATTTGCTGCCCCCCATGTCTGGTCTGCCTTGCCGGTGAAGGAACAACTGTGCTCTGTCCAGCATGCCATGGCTGACCGCTCGGGCGCCTCTCTTGCTGCCGCTCAGCTCCACAGCCCGCCGGATCTCCTAAACCAGACCATCGCCTCTGCTGGCCAACATGACGAGCGGATCTGGTCTCTCAACCCGGATGGCAGGTTCTCCTCCAAATCCGTCCGCTCCCTGCTCTCTCCGGCGTCATCTCCTTCCTGAGCTCGTTTGTTGAACCAGTCTATCCCCGCCAAGTGGTCGGTGTTTGCTTGGCATCTCCTCATCGCTCCACTCCCCACGTAGTACTCCACCTCCCCCCTCACGGATGACAAGAAGAGCACCGAAACACCCTCCCCCTCTCCTTTCCCCTCGCGAACCCCATCATCTGTCTGCGCAACCACCAACCGTCACCCTTCCGCCTCTGCCCACGTTCCAAAAAAAAAAGGATCATCTACGAGATCAGAGGAAGAGAAACAGCATCTTCATGGATGCTGGGTATGTTTCCGTTCACAGGCACGTTCTGCAGACCACCCTCGTGCTCCAGAAGTAAAAGAAACTTGGCAAAGTAATAAAGAAAATATTACATAAGTAGACCTCTCTTTTTTTTCCTGGAAAAGGGACTCATTATAGATGATCAAAGCACAAATGGTGGTTACAGTGCACAAATGCAAACGCTGAAGCCACAACAAGAATCCCAAATGCCGTCAAGCTTTGGATGAGGCAGCGGAGGGACATCTCCCCAACGTATTCCACAATATATAATCCCCAGATAATGCCTGCAGAAATAGTTTTGCTCAAGCGTGGTACGTACAAGGATGCTGAAGTAACACCAAATTAAAGTAACCTAAACACAAAATGCAGCCAAGTGAGGTGCCCTTGGGAGTCTTAATCCCAAAACACCCTTCCCACTGATGAACCGATCGACAACCCTTTATGTCTACAAAATCTCCAACGGATAAAGGCTGTTGATAATAGAAACCAAAAACACTAGCTGTCCACAAGAGACGCCCTAGCCAGCAATTAAGGAATCATCCTACTAGTGGTGGTGAGTATAATCTTGTCTGGATGAAATTCATGGGAAATGAAAGGTCTACGGTTAAAGCTAGACACATAACAATGTGATGTCCATAAAACTGAAAACGTTGGGGCATTTAATGTTATAATTACCTGCATTGAAAACTCAACTGATGCTTTAACAGCGGGATATATGCTCACCTGCATGGCATAGACGAGTAGACTATGCTCAGTAAGATCATCTGAACAACAAGGGCACTGGCAAAAAGTTCGCTTTTTAAATTTGATATATTATGTGGTACCATCCACTCTCAAAGAAACCAAGGGCAGCAAGGTGATGAATCTATGCTCACAAAAGAACCAGCCATTGACCTCAAGAACAAGTTTCATAAATCTCGGTCAATCTCGCTTGATAGAATATTTGCGATTATTATTTATATGCACTACTGCAGCTGACCTCGCACAATTAGTCGACGTGAATTCAACCAAGATCTGAATAAATAATGATAGAGATAATTATAGAGATAATTATGCAAGCACATTAGCTAGAAGTAAAGGCTTCCCCCACAAACAGACTACGAGAAGACAAGATTTTGGACTAACAAACACTTACAGATTTTGGGTCCATTGCCATTCCTGAAAGTGTTCCACCAACAACGTACCTTAAAAGATACCTGCAAAAATATTTAAGTGGCCTATGAGATACGCATGAAATACATACAAAATCATCATTAGAACCATCATACTTTCGAGTTATTTCTGAGTGGCTGAAGTTGCAGATCAAGCAAGATGGAAATGCAGATTTCCAGAACTAACTACTTGTCACAGAATCACGCATTAATTATTCTCCACCCTTACGAATTTCTGGCCTAGATCCCTATAACATATCGCATACTAGAACATAAACTCAATTACATGTCATACACACATCAGCTTATGGTTTGTGTCTAATACAATGTTCTACACTAGATGTTCATTTCATTTTTGTTCTATGCTATCTACCATGATACATAAACAATAGAGAAGTAGAATAGAATATAAAATAGATCGATGTCTGCATCCCATCACGTGGCTGGCTGTGGCACATGGCACCACCTTAGGAAGTGGAGGTCAAATCCAAGCTGGCCTAGGGCTGAGATGGAAGGGAAGCATCACATATATTTGCCCTCCCAAGGATTACCAGCTGGCACAAGCCCAGGCTCCTTGTAACATCCTTTGAACAAACAACAGTACTCAAACAAAACAGCATAGTACTCCAAGGAGGTAATACTTAGCCAGGCAGTTCACAGTCGAGAATGTCATACAATTTTACTTGGATTGAGGGAGGGATCAAGCAAGCAGCGGATTTTTGGTCAGCACTAGCACCATCCAACAGCTTCAGTATCCTTAGAAAAATAAGGCAGAAATGAATTATGGGAATTCATGATATGGTTGAAGATGAAGGAAAGACTGGACTTGGATTGCATGACATGGAAATTTCAGACATATATACAAGGACTTAATTTGGTCTCCCAAACACCCATTAGAAAGGTGAATGTCACATGTTGTTTTACTTGATCACTCTAAATGAAGATAGAGAGAGGTACCTCTTTTTCCCTTCCTTTCTTTTCTAATTTATCTCTTTCAACCTCACCCCACCCCCAAGCCTAATCTTTGTGAATGGTAGCTCAGATGCATGCAGTCACGCTGATATATAGTGGAGAAACAGAAGGAAAATGAGGCTAGGCAACTCTGCCTTCTTCTTAGAGGTGGTAACTCATTAAGGGCCACTTTGATAATAGAATAAGGGTGAATAGGATGAGTTATTCTGCTTATTCACCCTTAACCGAGTTTGGTGGCAGGGTTAAGTTATCTGGGGTCGGTTAGGATTAAAACTCTTATTCTAGGAATAACTCATTCTACCATTTCACATGGAATGAGTTATTCCCATAGTAAGAATAAGTTATCAAACTCAAAAAAAGAGAAAACCCAAGGAATAACTCATCCGGACCCACCTCGGGTAATTTATCCTAACCTATTATCAAACTGGCCCTAAAGGATTCAAAAGGCATAAAATAAGATAACCGCATGTTGAAACTAAACAACTAGCAAGCTATAGTATGATTAAATGGGATGAGTGTGCTTTGCTAATTCCAAGGAGAGTGGTTCATGAGAATGGTGAGAGAAGAAGCCCTATGAATGTGGATCATTTTTCCCTCCTTCAAGGTAGTGAATTTTAGTACTAACTTTGTCAATATAGAAACAGAGAATGTATAACCCTAAGTAGGAGTGTTTCCTCTTACTCTACAAAATCACTCTCTATCACAAGGTGACAACGTCATGAAAAGTACTTGTAGAGGCAGAAATCTGATTTCTATGTCGCGTACCACCTTCTTTATTTATTTGACGGGGAAGTCATCTGGCACCCATGGAAGCCTGCAAACACCAGAAACGGAAGGGACGTCAGAAGGAGCTCTGGGCGTTATCCCAGGGGACAACCCTCTGATGCTTAAGTCAGCAACGGTTTAAAAAAAGGAATAGAGAAGAGCTGAGGAGAGAGATGTGGAGGTCGTAGTAGAGGATCCAAGAGACGTGTAGGGCCTCCGCACAAGTGCTCGCCATTCCCAATGGGCATCCAGAGAGTGCTCGCTGGGTGGAAAGGTCGTGTAGGAGGGGTTCTGTCTCTGGACGTAGTATGGCGTGGCCTCTTTATCACTGTAGTAAGACCAGCTACTCTATTCTCTGTGTGAAGCTTTTGGCAGAAGTTCTACCATGTCCTCTCTTCTCTGTCGATGTCCCTTTTATAGAGGATTGTCCTGGAGTTGGAGGCCTATCCCTTAACAGGGAAGGGCATAGGGAGCGGAGTAACGCCTCCTGTGATCGTGGCAGGAGTTTTCCATTGAGGGGCGAGTATCCCGGAGTCAGCCGATCCCCAGACGAGTCCTACGGCGCTCGTGGGGAGTACTTGCCTCTTGTGGGGTAGCAGCCAACGTCGTGTGGGGTAACGGTCGGTCATCGGAGATTCTTCTGACAGTCATTACACTTGGGCCGTAGCTCTTCACGTGCTACTGAATCCGACATTGAGTAGTATGGGGCCGCGTCTAGATGGGCCGCGGCCGTCGGGCGCCCTTGGGCGCGTCGTAGATCGTGGTTTGAGTTGGGCTCGGTGTAATCGGATTTTATTTGGGCCAAACCGGATTTACCCTCCTCGGTACTAAAAGGTAATTAAAAAAATAAATATTTGAGCTAATACACTTAGGTACACTTTGATAGAGAGTTATCCCTAGTTTAACTCCAAATTAACGCAGAGTTAACCCAGTTGACAGTTTGATAGTCGGGTTGAGTTCAACCAGAATAAAAATAAGGTATATATCTTTAGGTTTTGAAACCCACCTCTAAAGATGGGTTAAGTTAACCGGGGAGTTATCTCGGCAATTATTGTGCCTCGACTCCCGCAACTCCCCCCCCCTCTCTCTCTCTCTTCTCTTCTTCTTCTTCTTCTTCTTCTTCTTCTTCTTTGTATGCTCCGATAACGCACCCCCCCTGTCGCTGCTCCGATGACGACTCCAATGACGACAACAACGACGACGCTGTGCCCTCCCCCCCACTGACGACACCCCTGTTGGCAGACACCAGACATTGCCCTGGTCCCAGGCCCACTGCCAGCAGACGCCAGATGTCTTCTCCAGTTCCCCCTTCTCCTTCCTCCCAGCGAACCGCAACAATGACATCACTGTGTACGCTCCGACCCGGCGACCCCCAGCCCTGCACACGCCGACGACGCACAGCCCCACCTCCACGCCTGGTGATCCCCTCGCCCCACTGACGATGCCCCACCCCGCACATGCCCGGTAATGCCCGCCCCAATGCCCTGCACACCGATGCCCCACATTGCACACCACGGGTGACGCCCAGCCCCGCCTCCGCACCTAGCAACACCCCCCCCCATGACGCCGCTATTGGCAGACATCACCCCACCACGCCTCCCCACCCCTCGGGATAAGATGACACAATATCATGAACAGTGTTGTAAAAAATATTGTTCAATGAACTGTGTCTAAGGGCAAATTACATAATTTAAAAAAAATACCAAGTTAACCCGATTGAGTTAACCCCCCTCTATCAAAAAGTGGGATAACTAAGGGGTAACTTGCCCCAGTTAAGTTAACCCAAATTTTTTGGAAGTGGATAGTATCACCAAATATATAAAAGAAAAAAAAAGAATTTACAAATATGGCAGGGAGAGCCCCCACAAATCTCCCAAGTACAAAAGTCGACAGACATCCCTCTCTCCCGGGAGCAAAACAAAAGAGAGAAGCAATCATGTGTACTCAACCCTACCCCAAGGTCCACAACACCCTCTTACACCCTAAAAAACTCTCTCAAGGGTTCTAAACATTCGCTCCTATACAGCAAAAATGCATCCACCCAAACACTCCACTACTACCTACCTATCTCTACCCTATCTGATTCCCCTCTTCTATTGGCCTTCTCTGCCATAGCCTTCCTTACTATATCTGCTTGCCATATTTGCTAGATTTTGCAAAAGATTCACACCAATAAGCCTCGCTACCTCTATAACTTGAGACTTCATAAACTTTTCCACATTAGCTATAATCTCGTTGATGTCGTACTTGTCGAGACTTCCCTCTCCGTCCGCAATAAGCCTCACTACCTCTATCAATCTGCCCACTGTCTAAGACATCGTCAACCAAGGCCCACTCAGGACTAGTCCAGCATACAGGCACGTGCTCCACGTACGATCGTGCCCCATGTTCCTAGCAAATAGCCATTACTGCAATAAAGACGGGCATTACCCCAGGCAACCACTAGGCGGAGGGTCAACACCTATGTCTCCGTGTCATCCGCTATCTATTTCTCCCATTTGCCTCTTATGCAATGGATGAATGAGTAACCGACGATTCCACGATCAAATAACCCATTAGCTCCACTCTCCACAAAGTTAGGGAGCATACGAAATAGATGAACTCAATCGAGATCCTATAAGACCCTTGATAGATGGCCAGAGAAGGGTACGCAACCTACTCATATAGAACACTCCAACTACCTTGCCCCTCTCCTGAATCTCCACTAGTCCAATGCCCCATCCTATGCTTCCAGTTCTCTCAACCCGAGTATTTTTTACCTTCATCTAAATATCTGTTAACTTAAATATTAGTGGGTTGTTCCATCAGATCACATTAAGAGCTTCTTCTAATGTGTCATTTATTAGTTACAGGTTTTCTCGAGGTGTCAGATTTATCTTCCATCAAAGAAATCATAAAAATATGATCCGAGATTCGAGATACCAAATTTATTTCTATACACCGGATTATAATTAATGAAACGACCAAATGGCTCCTCCGCCTATAAATTGAACAGCATAAATAAAAGTTACATGAATTGAACACATACAGCATCAAGTTCAGAAGGAAAATAATATGACAGTGCTCCATTATCCAACTTCAAATATTGTGAGATCGGGGAAACATCAAAAGGCACACATGCATGCACTCACGTTTATTTTACATTGAAAAAAGAAATAAAATAATATTGGAATCGGCCCGAGAGCATGCATGGACGTACTAATGTTCTTCTCAAGCGAAGGTGACAGAGATCGGACTCCTTACAACATGGCTCACCGAGCTCCATATCAGCTGCCCCGCCTCCGTCTCCCCCGGCATCCTGTTCGGATTCGTGGCGACGATGGTCACCCTGTAGCTCCGCCTCTGCCTCGTGCCCGTGAAGTCGAGCTTGCGAGGAAAGACATCGACCCATACATCTTTCGGCTGCTCCACCCGGAGTTTGTAGCTGGACATGGCCGGCCCGACGTTCATCACCGTCCGGTCGACGGACTTCGGGGTCGAGCTCACCGACATGGAGATGGACGGGTAGTTCAGCTCCTCCCCGCTCATCTTGCCGACGATGGAGCAGTTGACGTTGCCGCTGACGACGGTGCTGGTCCTCGACGGGGTGTACCCCAGCCCGCAGACGTACTTCACGTAGTCGCGGTACTCGAGGTCGTAGACGAGCCCCGGGTCATCGGCCCTCGTCACGTTCACATGCCCGGCGCCGGTGGCGAACAGGTCGGCGGAATTGCCGGTCTCGTCGGCGATGAGTGCCCCGGAGTTGTCCACCCTGTCAGCGGTCGTCATGATCGCCGACTTGACCATGGCGGGCGTCCAATCCGGATGGGAGCTCCGGAGCAAAGCGGCTATCCCAGACAGGTGGGGGCACGCCATGGAGGTGCCGGGCATGAAAAGGAAGGGGCGGTCCTCCGGCCATATCCAGGTGAATGCGGCCAGTATGTTCACCCCGGGGCCAAGGATGTCAGGCTTGAGGACGCCATTGTTCACCGTGCTGGGCCCCCTCGAGGAGAAGTCAGCGACGGCCGGGTTCCGGCGGACACCGTACACCGTCCCCACAGGCTCCATCGAGATCGTGGGGTTTTGACTGGACGTGACGTAGTTCATGAGCCTCCTGGACTCGTTGTACGCCACGAGCAGGGTGGGATTGCATGGAAAGCCGTAGATGACGGTGGATCCGTGCACCTTCTTGTTCATCAGCACCATGGCCTTCCCGCCGGCGCTTTTCACGTTGCAACCTCGACGGAAGTCCGTGTAGATGGTCTTCTTGAGGTGGTTCCTCAGGCACAGGACTACCTTCCCGGAGACGTCGACGCCACCGAAGTTCTTATCGTGGCAGTTCTTCACAGAGTCGTTCCTCGTCGAGTCACCGGGGAACACCACGGGGAGCACGGCGCCCGTGGGAAGGAATTGGTACTCGGATTCTGAAAACTCGCCGGGGATGACCCTCCCGTCCCCCAGCTTCAGGTTGACCCTCACCACCCTGTCCGTCGTGCTGGCTCCGACGGTGAGCGTCCAGGGCTCGTTGTCGAGCATGGTGCGGTGGGCGGGGCCGTCGTTCCCGGCGGCGACGCTGACGAAGACACCGCGTCTCACCGCCGACAGGGTGGCGATGGCCATGGGGTCTCTGTAGAAGGGCAAGGCGGCCGACAGGCCTATCGAGATGGAGAGCACATCGATGCGGTCACGAATGGCCTGGTCGACTGCCCCAACCCAGTCCGCCACGCTCTTCACGGAGTAGAAGGCGAGGTGGGCGCGGGGCGCCATGCCGACGGAAGTGCCGCTGGCATGGCCGCGGTGGCTGGCGCCCGGTACGAAGTTCCCGCCGGCTGTGCTGGCAACGTGGGTGCCATGGCTGACGTCCTCGTCAGGATCGTAGGGGACGCCGCTCTTGTTGAACATCCGGTTGCCGATCAGCTTGTTGTTGCAGAAGGGGGCGTCGAAGTCGCAGGATCCATTCCACTTCGCCGGCGGAGGCTGCATCCCTCCGTCCCTGAAGGAGGGGTGGTTGGTGAGGAAGCCCTGCTCCAGCACGCCGATGATCATGCCCTCCCCCCTCTTAGTCTTCTCCCACAGGCGGCCGGCACGTGTGAGGCCTAGAAACTTGGGCGTGTGGGTCGTCCTCGGCTTCAGCTTCTCGTCCGGCACTGCGTACAAGAGGCCATCCTTGGCCTCCATGGCCTCGACCTCGTCGGGGGTCAGCCGGGCGGCGAAGCCGATGATGGCGTGCTCGTACGAGTAGACCAGCCGCGGCTCGCCCGAGTCCAAGGTGAGGGAAGGCAAGAAGGACTTGTGCCACTCCTCCCGCTCTTCATGGCTGCCGAACACCAGGTGCTCGGGCTTCTGCACAAAGACTATGTAGGTCTGCACCCCGTGGCGGGCATCATCTCCTCCCACGTCTATGGCGAAAGGATGTTGGCCATGGCTCTGAGCAAGAGTCCTGAGACAGAAGAAGTAGCAACAGCCTAGGAACATCAACAGAGGCTTGCGTTCCTGATCCATAGTAGAAGCAACTCAGGCAAGAAGATGGGTTTGCCGGTGTAAGAGTACTGGCTGCTATGTTCCTGCGGGACCTGCACTTCATATTATATATATGGAGAAACCATCGGACAACCAACCACATATACGCGTACATATGTGCTCTCTTCTGGCTTGTTTCAATTGAACAAAATAGAAAACTCGTTTTTCTATGAAGAAGCATGTTATTCCTTAATGGCTACTGCTTTGTTTGGTCATCAATTGACGATTAGCTTACAAATGGCATTACTAATTTGCAGGCAACATGTTTTTCCAACTGATAATTAATTCCAACCGTTAAACGTGAACCCATGTGTCCACGTGAGTGTGGGGGAATTCCTAGATGTATTCTTTATTATTATTATTTTTTTGAAAGGCCATGCACCCTGAATTAATGGAATCTCATAACCTTCATAACTGGTGCGAGGAGTTCCTCCCCCCCATCCCCAGTCATCGATCTCTTCTTTGCCTGCCACTTGAGATGGTGTCCTATATATTCATCCTAATTTTCTGTCACAGCTTATATGTCCTTGCATCGGGGCCCCTTCAGAGGCACCCCATCCCATTTCCTTCGGCATCTCCTCTGTTAGCATTCATCCCGGTAATCAATCAAAGGGTACGTTTAGTGATTGGAATTATTTTCGAAGTACACAGCGTCTTAATTTGTCATTTTTACAGCATTTCGTTGGTGCTCGTGCCAGAATCTATAGAACGAATGATGTTTTAGTTGAAGTCTTGTGACATTGTGCATAACATGTACTGACAGTGTGTCATGATCATCTGCGGTACTTAGACGCGATTTTAATCTTACAGCATTACGATCCGTGATTCCTTAATTTGTTTTTTCCACATTACAATCTGAATAATGTTTAGTGTTGTTGATAAAACCCGAGTAATCTCCCATATAATATGGGCCGAGTTCGAGACATACTTGTGCATAGAGGAAGCAGTAGACTCACATAGCGTCGTGGAGGTGGAGAATAACTTACTAGGGTATACCCTTTAAAATCCACACTATATGAGACCCAAAGACAATGGTGATCATGTACTTCCTGTGGACGCACTTTTTATTAAGGTGGTTTATTAAGTGCGTGGACGTGCCAGTCACAAAGTGACGGTTTATTCGGACTTCGTGGAAGCCTTGGTGCATGCGCACCGTCTGACTGATCAGACGATTGTGTAGTTCGGGTCGGGACCAAAATTCGCCGTACCATAAAGGTCACGACATCATTTACATCCCCTCGGAGAGGGAAATACCCTTGATTGATCGCTAAGATTAAGGGCCCTATGGCCTAAAGAATAACATTAATAAAATGAGATAACAAAAATCTTGCATTGCGTTAAAATGCCCCTCGATGGAGTGAGAACGCTTAGATCATGTTGGTCGCTTACCAACCATTTTGTGTTCGGACAAAGTCCGTGTTAAAAGCGTGACGAAAGCGGATATAAAACTTATGAAAATGTATGCCAAGTATACGACAAATTTAATATAAGAGCGGGATCAGATCTCAATGGAAACGAATCCGGTCTGACGGATTATCGGCCCAGGGCAGTGTCGGATTACGGCCATATCGAGATGGTTCCTAGGGTCCGAATCTGACTTAGAGGGGCGGCGTTAATATTCTTTTCACCGGGTTCGGAGAAACAAGGCTTATGTCTTGAATTTCTTCAATAGATTTAATCCGGGCTGTTTTTATCCAAATGATCTGGTGGTGCTGAGCTGAGGGCTGGTAATTCAGATCAACAGAAGAGCTAGAACCCACTCTGGCGTTTCCAATGCCATCGCACATTATCTGCCTTTGCTGATCTTTTTTATCAGAATCAATAACTATGATTTTCTTGCTTGCTGCCCCATCTTGGTCTCTCTGACGAGAATCACCACTAGATAATGACAGCCATGATGCATACAGATAATTCGTGAATTGCGTACATTGCAAATGTAGTTTTTCATGTTCCTTTGTGACATTTCCATATTTTCCGTGGTCAGGCCCTCCAAAAGTTTGGGTAGAGCAAGAACATCATTATTGTGACCAGAATTGTCCGACCTTGCTCTGTTTCAGTGGGGTTGCTTCCGTAAATGTAATGTAAAGACCCAGACTCTTTAGAAGAGTTCTCAACATTGAAGCTTCTCATTCTGTATGACACCAATGTTTTTGTGAGACAGTTTTCTATTCAGGTCCCGTTTCTTCTGCTGTGCATAAGATTTCAAAGGTGCATTCATTAAGGGATCTATTCATATTATTAGAGAATGAAATATTCTCTAGAATTCTTCTGACATGTATATGCACTTTGAGGATCCCATTCTTTCAGACCATTTGGGGCAAAGGGGAGACAATGTATAGGAGTTTTCGATGGGAAAACAATCCCGGGTATCTTCATTTGTATGAACAGCCATATAGAAGATGCTATACAATTGCAATCAGCTTTTTAAGGATTCAGATTTGGTCCAGAACTCTAGTTATTGGCTCCTTCCTTGATCATTTGAAGCCCAATGTGAATTGAACAAGCTCAATTCTGACTGAATCTTCCATCCTAGCCTGCGGGATTTGATGTATTGAAGTTCCGGCATGAATACAAAGGTTCAGTAGGCTTCTTCATGTTAGCAGACTAACGGGCAAACTGGGTCTTAAGTGATTTTTGCTTACATCACCGGCTCGGCTGAACTGATTCAGCTTTATCGGGAGTGGGATCCATAAGGCAGTTTCGGTTATTCTGGATTGCTGGACTGAAATTTACATTTCTGCAAAACTGAATTGGCTTGTTGTTCCTAGCCTCATGGTCAACTCTGTTAATGTGAATCTTGCGGAGAATTCTGACCCGATTGAGTCCAGAAATTGGATAGAACCTTCCATTCTTTGCACATTGTTTAGTCCATTTGCTGGCCTGCTGCAATGTCTTGGGCTTGATTTACCTATTGGTAATGAGATGCTCAAAGACCCAAACTGCATGCCATGTGTGCAAAAGCTGGGATTTGGGCAAGACTTATTCTGATTCACGAAATGCATGTATGATCTATATAACAATGTGAGCATGCTTAAGATTTACACATCTGAATTCAGCGAGCCAAGAGAATGCGGGGATTTTCATTGATTCGTCACATCTTTTGGTCATCTTCTTTGTGGCCATCCTTAAACATAGTTCAAAGTTCTCAATTCATGGATTCTCCCTCCTCACCCTCATATGGCAGTGCATGACACCCTTGAGGCTTTGAGGCGGAGAATTCAGTCTTAGGTTAAGGTTCTGAGCTTCATGCTCAACAGCCAATTCTTGTTCAATCCAATTTCAGTCATTAGGAAATGTAACCAGTAAACTCTTCGTCCATTTTTTTATCCTTGCTACAGCTTCTATTTCTGTTCACAGAACCCCAGTGCAGGGAGCTCAACTTCTGAGCCAAGGGGTATTTGGCTATTTGGGACTCAATGTGAATGAATGCACTCTCCTTTGACTGAGTTTTTTTCTTTATTTGAAGAACTGTGTTTCAGGCCCTCCATGCCATGTGAGTGCAGTTATCTCTTCAGATTCTGATTTCTTTGACAATGCTTCTTCTTTTTTGTCCGAACATCAGCTCTTCGTATTGTTTGTATATATATATCTCTTTCTTTGAGGCACTCTGAATTTTTAGCAATTACAAAGCTCCTAGCTCAGATATCTTTGGGCCTGGACATTAGCCATTCATCTTTTTTTTGGTCGATTCAGCCATCCCCATTCTTTCCCTTGTCGAATTTGATTCTAGCAATTACAGACTCATGCTTAGCAGTGAAACCCCTACTCAATTTGATCAACAATGTAGCCAGCGCACCCTTCATTCAGTCTTGCTTCAATTTCAGTTTCAATCGGGGGTTTAAATTCTGGCCCAACAGTAAGATCTTCATTTATTCTGAGTTCAGCAATTCATAGATTGCATTGGATTGGGGTGCCTCCCTCAACTCATACTGGCTCAAATTGCATTTCGATTCTTAAAACAGAAAGTTCTGTGATCAACATTCTTATTTCCCTTTTTTAATGTCATTCCCAACAATTTTTGGAATTACACACGGCGGTTGCACCTCTTTCTGAATTTCAGTTTGCAGCAACTCCAGAGTTTATGTTTGATTGGTTTGAACTGAACTTTTAATCTTGAACCAAGCTGCTTCATGATCGACACTTGCATTTTTGCTTTGCCCGTTTTAATTCCAACGATCCCAAATCTCATTCAGAACGTCTTCTAAATTTTAGCCCACAACATCAGTTCGATTGCACGCCCATGTAAAACTGTCAGCCTTAGTCCATTTCCCCTTGTTTCCATTTGTTACATGCATTCTTTTACACTCTTTGATTTTGTTATAAGTTCAAATCTAAAATTCGGCAGTACCTCCCCTTAACCCAAGGCGTTTGGGGGACAAATAGGGGACACCATCCATGGAGAGGACTCCGAGGTGACCCCGAAACACAGAGGGTGTGTGGGCGCACTTTTAGAATTCGTCGACTCTTTTCTCTTTTGGCGTGTAGGTGGAGGGTCTATTAAGTGCGTGGATGTGCCAGTCACCGAGGTGACGATTTGTTCGGGCTCCGAAGTGCCCATGGTGCGCTCGACCTGACTTCGTCAGACGATTGTGTGGTTCGTGTCGGGACCAGACCCCGTCATGCCATAAAGGTCATGACGTCATTTACATCCCCCATACGAGGGGAACACCCTTGATTAATTGTCGAAATTAGGGGCCCTGCGACCGAAAGAAATAATACTAACTGCGCGAGAAAGGGACAGGAATAAATCACACTAAAGTCCGCATCAGGATACGAGCCATTGGCCACGTCGGTCACTCGTAGACCTTTTCATATCCGGACACGGGTCCGTGATAGAAACGCGACGGAAAACTGGGGCGAATCCGTTCAAATGTCTACCGAATGCACGGCAATTTTAATAACGGCTCGGAAGGGCTCCGAGGCGAGAAACGAATCGGGTATGATTGGAATGTCGGCCCAAGACTAGGTCGGGGCCTAGCCATGTCAGGATGATTCCCAAGACTCAGGCCCGGCATGAGAGGGCGACGTTAATGTTCCTTCTACGTCGGGTCACGGAGAGAGATAGGGCTGCAATGTGGACCCTAGCATTTTTTTTATCTAAGATTTTAATTATATGTTCCTCTCTTTCCTTTTGCTGTTCATGTCTTCTTTATGCATTTATTCCGAATGATTTCCTCCCCCCCCCCCCCTTTTTGTTTATTATTATTATTTTTTTTATCATCAATGTTCCACATTTTCGTTTGTTTCCTACGTATATTCGGATTTCTTTATTTATCACAATTTTCATTAATTTATTTATTATCATTATTATTATTACCAATATCATCATCATTATATGTTATATGTATATGTTTCCCAGAGAGAGAGGGCCGCTGGAGAGTGTACCGGCAAGGGGTATGGGGGGCGTGCCGATGAGGGCGTCCCAAGGTGTACCGGTGAAGGGAGAAGAGGATGCACCGGGTAAGGCACCAAGGAGAGTGTGCCGGCGAAGGTAGAAGAGGGTTTGCCGGGCTAACTCAAAGTCTGCACAACGTCTGCTTGTGCGAGCAGAGTCTATACACTATCCATTTCCTGCAACTCAAGATCTATACACTGGCTGATGGCTGCAAGACCAAGTCTATACACGAGCTTAGTAGACCCACAAGTCCATACATTGGTTGCACAGCTTGCCATGCATAGCCAGTGCACTCCTCATTTGCTAAAAACTCAAAGTCTGTACATCGTCTGCTAGCACACACGCAGAGTCTGTACATTGTCCACTTGCTGCAACTTGAAGTCTATAGATTGGCTGATCCAAAATCTATACATTGGATGGTCGCTGCAACACAAAGTCTATACATTGGCTGGCTGCATGCTCACAAAGTCTGTACGTTGACTGGTTGCTACAGCACAGAGTCTGTACATTGGTTGGTTGCTGCAGCGCAAAGTCTACACATTGGCTGGTTGATGCACGAAGTCTGTATGTTGGCTGATTGCATGCACACAAAGTCTGTACGTCGGCTGGCTGCTGTAACACGAAGTCTGTACATCGGCTAGTTGCTGCAACACGAAGTCTGTACATCGGCTGGCTGCTGCAACACGAAGTCTGTACATCGGATGGTTGCTGCAACACGAAGTCTGTACGTTCATCACCTCAAAGTCTGTACATTGTCTATTTGATGCAACTCAAAGTCTATACATTGGCTGGTTGCATGCACACAAAGTCTATACATCTATCAGCTCAAAGCCTGTACGTTGTCTATTTGCTGCAACCCAAAGTCCATATGTTGGCCAGCTCAAAGTCTGTACATTGCCCATTTATTCATCAACTCAAAGTCTGCACATTGGATGGTTCCTGCAATACAATGTCTGTACATCGGCTGGCTGCATGCACACAAAGTCTGTACGCCCATCAGCCCAAAGTCTATACACTGGCTGGTTGCTGCAACATCAAGTCTGTACATCAGATGGTTGCATGCATGCAAAGTCTAGACGTCCATCAGCTCAAAGTTTGTACATTATCTATGCAACCAGCACACAAGGTCTATACATCCTTCAGCTCAAAGTCTGTACATTGTCCATTTGATGCAGCTCAAAGTCTATACATTGGCCAGTTCAAAGTCTGTACATCGTCCATTTACTACAGCTCAAAGTCAATACATTGGCCAGCTCAAAGTCTGTACATTGTCTATTTGATGCAGCTCAAAGTCTATACATTGGCCAGCTCAAAGTCTGTACATCGTCCATTTGCTGCAGCTCAAAGTCTATACATTGGCCGGCTCAAAGTCTGTACATCGTCCATTTGCTGCAACTCGAAGACTGTACACTGGCTGCTAGCACACACGAAGTCTGTACGTCCCTCAGCCCAAAGTCTATACATTGTCTATTTGCTGCAACCGGCCAGCTCAAAGTCTGTACGTCATCCATTTACTGCAGCTCAAAGTCTATACATTGTTGTCACAAGCATGTTAAGCCCATACATTCGTTCACGGCATGTCTGAACATCCATCTCCAATGTACATGCTTCACTGTCTGCACTTGTGCAATCCCTCACGCAAAGTCTATACATTGCTTGTTGCTGTGTTCGTGTATCAACCTGCCAAGTCTGTACATCGGGTTCCACTTCGAAGAGACGGTGGAAGAAGAGATGAGACGGAGAGATAGATGAGGGAGAGAGGGAGTGAGACGGAGGGGGAGACGGTGGAGAAGGGGGTGTACCAGCGAGGGAGAAAGACGGTGGGAGAGAAAAGGAGAGACGGAGGGAGAGGCGGAGGGGGGGGAAGTGTACCGGCCAGAGAGAGAGACGGTGGGAGAGAAAGGGAGAGACGGAGGGAGAAAGAAGGTGTGCCGGTGAGGGGAAGAGTGAGACGATGGGAGAGACGGTGGAGAGAGGAAAGGGTAGACGGTGAGGGAGAGAATGAGCAAGAGAGAGACGATGAGAGGGAGAATGAGAAAGGGAATGAGACGGTGAGAGGGGGGTGTACCGGCGAGGGAGAAAGACGGTGGAGAGGAGAGAGAGAAAGGGAGTGAGACGGCGGGAGAGGGAGTGTGCCGATGGGGGGAGAGAGACGGTGAGAGAAAGAATGAGAAAGAGGGAGACGATGAGAGAGGGAATGAGAACGAGTGAGACGATGAGGGAGGGAGACAGTGCAGGGGAGAGTGTACCGGTGGGAGGGTGGAGATGAGACGGTGGGGGGAGAACGTGAGACGGAGAGAGAGAGAAAGAGGGTGAGATGGTGAGGGAGAGTGTGCCGTTGAAGGGCCAAAAGGGTGTGCCGGCGAAGGCTGGAACAGGTGCGCCGACGAAGGCCCGCTCTTCCTTTACTTCTCTTAAGGCTTTTCTTTTCTTCCTTTCTTTGGATTTTTTGCAGTTTTATACAAGTCTTTCATCCCTTTCCATTCGTTCGTTAGTTTCCTTTGCCCCTTTATATGTTATTGTTCCATCTGTTTGCTTCATCCTTTTGCCCTTTTACGTGTTATCATTCTATTTGTTTGTTGCTTTATTTTGTCTCTTCAATACGTTATTATTTCTAACGAAAATTCGGCAACATCTCCTCTTGACCCGAGCGTAAAGGAGATAAAGGGAACGCGCCCACATGGAGTGGCGGAACCCGACAATTGGAGGTGGGCGCCCGAGAGCGGCAACACCTTAACAAAATCTCAAAAAACTCGGAAGAAAACAACGAACCGGGAAACCTCTAAGGCTGGACAGGGTGTACTGGGGGTTAGCTAAGGCGTGCCGGCCAAGGATGGTCACAGGGCGTCTCAAGGGGGGGTATCGGGCTAGGTTGAGACCAGGCGTGCCGCTGGGGCACCAAGGGAAAGTGAACCATGGGGCTGCTATGGGTGTGTTGGCCAAAATACCGGAAGGGTGTGCCGCTGGGGAAAAGTGCAAGTGCACCGGACAGGGCTCCGAAAGGGGTGGTCTGCTAATGGGGTGGGGTGTTAGACCGATCAAACTCACTGGGACCCCTGGCAGGAGGGGAGAAGGCTCACCGGGGTAGGCACTGGTGAAGGCATTGGGCTTTACAGGAGGAGGTTCGTGACCTCAAACCATTCAAGATGACGCCGGATCCGGAGGAAACCGTCGGCATGAGGGATGAACACAAATATCGGAAAGTGAAGGGAAAGACGATCAAACGCACTGTGGCTCAAAACCAACAAGACGAAGAGACAACCCACTGAGGGGGACGATCTTCATTCATGGGGGAGCAAAGGGCCGTAGCCGTTCATACACATTACAAAGCATGCCCGAGCTAATGCTACAGGTAAGAATGAAAACCAAAGAATAAAAGAACGGAGAGGGAGAAAACAAAGAACCAAAGAAGAGGAGGTGTTGGGGATCGAAGCAGGGACGATCGTCCACTGCTCTTTCCCCCACCTTCCCCTGCTACATCAAGCCCTCTCTCTCTCTCTCTCTTACTCTCTTCTCTTTGCCTGGTGGTTGTCGGAAGACTCCACGCCGGAGCCCTCGCCCTTCTCTTCTCTCTTCTCCTTCTTCTCGTAGGTGGCTTTTTCTGTTCGTCTCTTCTCCCTGTATCTCTTCTCTGGTTCCGTTCTCTTCGCCGGAATGGGAGTGGTTTTATACTCCCAGGAGCAGGAGCCCTCGAGCACGGCAGTCGGAGACGGGAAGCGGCTGGTCATGATGGGGTTTGACTTCCCCCGTACTGGATGTCAGGGGAGTAGCCTGCGTGGCCCAACCTCTGGTTGACACCTCGGACAGCTCACTGTGCGTTAAGGATATGTAGGGCATGGGCGCTACGTCACTCGGCCGTTGAAATGCCTTCACGTTGTGCCGTTGGCAGGCTCAAGAAGTGTGCCGCTGGAGGGCCAAAGGGACGTGCCGCTGAAGCCCCAAAGGGGCGTGCCGCTGAAGCCCCAAATGGGCGTGTCGCTGAAGGCCAAATGGGCGTGCCGCTGAGGCCCCAAATGGGCGTGCCGCTGAAGGCCAAATGGGCGCATTTCTGAGCCCATTCTGAGCCCGTTGTGAGCACGAGTCATGGCCCGTTTAATTTCCTCTGTGGCCTGTGGTTTGTGAGGCCCTTGGTGGTTGATTTCTCTTCACTGTCGTGACTCTGAAGACAACCTCACGGCAATGTGTGCATGTTCGGGGAATCCGGATGACCAGTCTCTCTAGGGCTTCTTCACTCGGTTCCGTTGTTGATACTGGGCCAAACAGGACTTCTGGGCGTGCAATTTTTGGTGTCCACAGGGTGCGCCCGAAAGCAACGACCCCATAAACCTGAGCCGACGATAGAGGAGTCCCGAGGGCGAGCCTACTAGGGAGCCTATCGACCGGGGGTGCCACAATTCCATTTCCGGAGCGTGGTCTTGAAGATCTTTTGCCGAAGCATAATGCCATCTATGTTCACTCATTAAAGGGAGTCCCCGGGGAGCCACATCATAAAGGAATGAGTCCCCGGAGATCCAAGAGTAATCAGAAATTTGAGGGTCAGCAAGAAGAGATTTATGAGGAAACTCGACTCGGGACGAATCCCATATGCCTCATCCCTTCGGTAACATGGTGGTGGGAGCCAGCCAGACACCGATATGGGATTTTGAGGATGTAAATAGAGAAAGAGATCAAAGAGATCATTGCACAGTTCACAGATTCACAGGGAGAGTGAGATCAGATGAGATAGAAGATATGCACAGTTGTACCATATTTACACATACTCACACTAAAAGATAGAGACCTACAGGCTACAGCCAGCATACATAGAGATCATACCTCTGAAATATATATATATATATATATTCCTACCATATCAACAAGCATCGTCTTAGAAGAAAGCCCAAGAGGGTGGGCAGATAAAATGAACTGAAGGAAGAAATGAAAAAAAAATAGAAAGGGGTATCAGCCAATATGTATACACATACGCAACATTCATATGCATACAGTAAAGCAATTGGATAACACATTTATGCAAACACATCGAAGACCAGAACCCCAAATTTTATTCTTCAAAGGAGCTACATTCGGGAGATGAACCAGAAGAACCACCGAATGAAAGGAAGAAAAACTAGGAACATATACCCACCCGCTTACAATCTCTCCCACACTCTCGCCTCCTTTCCTTTTTCCAGGACTTCTGAAATAATTAAAAAAAAATGGAGACAGACGTGGTTCTACAGCATTTCTGGTATCTAACCTCCTTTTTTTTAGCCCACCGGGGGGGCTTGTTCTTCACCGCATGGAGCTTTTTATAGGGGATTCGGATCCCAGTTCGGAGAGGGCTTCCCCCATCTTCTTCCGGATTCGCGAACGCCGCTGCTACCTGCTACTGCTGGCGCTCTTCCCACGGCTACTGCGGCCGTTGCTTCTCCGCAGGGACACGGTGGAGGAGGGATTTCCCCTTGCGGAATAGCCGCGCGGCCACTCTGGTTGTTAGCAGACCGAGGTTTTCCCGGAGCGTGCTGCGCGCCGCTTGCCCTTGGAGAGGGAGCCCCCGGCCATCGATTGCACAGGACGAGGAGCATAGGCCTACGTTTGGACCAGCACGGAGGCCCACCGGACGTCGGGAGGGACCCCTGGTTGCAACCGCAAGCCAACGCAGGGGCTCCGCGTGTGAGAGGAAAAAAAGTCGCATGGGAGAGAGGAGACACGAGAGGAGGGAGGAAGACACATGCGTGGGATTTTCCTCCTATTTTCTTTTCTTTTTTTTTTGAAAATTCTTCACCCTTTTACTCTTTGCCCCCTCTTTCTTGTATTTGTATATATGCACCCTGCGCCCCCCCACTTCTTCTTTGTGTGTTTTTTTTGGTGTCCACACTTCCCTACCTAGGAAGATCGAGCCGAGATATGACCGTGAGATGACAACTCACCCATAGAGATGATGTACAGTGGCCTTCTCTCTATAAGGCGCGGTGGACTTCCCCTCACACTTCTCCTTATAGCAGCGAGTAGAGGGAGGAAGACGGAGAAGGGAGTGAGGGGGAGAGAGCAGTTGGCTCTCTCTCATAGGTGGGGCAAGGTCAATCGTGACCCGCTCCTTCTCTCTCTCTCTCTCTCTCTCTCACACACACACACACGCACACACACATATACACGTGGGATAGAGAGAGCAGCGGCATGCTCCCTCTGATCTTGTGAACAGGGTTGCACAAGCAACAGCAGGGCAATGACGCCGAAGAACAGTGACGACGGTGATCAGGAGAGCAGCGACGGCAAGGTAGCATCGATTGTGGGCTATAGCTGCGGCGGCCAATAGGGCCACAGAGCAGCGATCGCGGTGAGCAAGGGCGCCGACTGCACCACAGTGGCGAGCAACGACGAGTGGTGACGCCAACAACGAGAGCGGCAGCAGTGATAGCAACACCAGCAAGTGGTAACGGTGCATCAAGCACGAAATCCCACAGGAGAGTGGGCCACTGCTCTCTCTCTCTCTCTCTCTCTCTCTCTCTCTCTCTCTCTCTCTCTCTCTTCCTCTCCCTCCAAGCCTAAGGGAATTACGGAGTCTCTCTTGCTTCCCTTTCTCCTACCCTCTTATTTATAGAGGTGTGGGAGGTAGTAAACCTACTAAGAAGTAGAGTCCATGTCATGCTTGGACATGGAGGAATTCTTTTCCCTATTAAGATGTGAGAGTCCAAACCTGACAAGGAGAGAGGACAGCTAGTTTAAGATAGAGTCCAAGCCCAACTTGAAAATCAAAGAGAGAAAATTGCTTCCTTCTCTAATCCGCCACAATCCCACCTTAGGTGGGTTCATTGTGTCAGTTGACCATGGAATGTCCAAGTCCAGGAAGGACTTGGGCTGCACCCTAATTGATTAATCTTAATGGGAACCCAATTAATGGGATTTAGGCTTAAATGCTAATGAGAAAGGCTCATTGCACACTCCAATTAATGTGTTGCACACCCGAGGTGTGCATTGCCTTTAACTTTTCTTCTTTTTTTTTTTGAAAATTTCTTAAAGTGACCCCCAAGATACCCTAACTTGGGGTGTAAGTCATGCCACCATTGGATTATCCAGAAAAGAAAAACAATCAGATTGGATGAATAGTATTAGGCTCAATCTTTTAAAAATTGGCCCATTTTATGTTTAATTTTTTTAGATAATTGGATGGTGACGTGTCTTGCACTCCAAATTAGGATAACTTGAGAGCCACTCTAAGAAATTTAAAAAAAAATTAAGACACTGCACACCCTGAGTGTGTAACACACCCCGGGTGTGCAGCAAGCCTTTCTCAATGCTAACAGCTCGCACTTGCCCATTACAAGTAACGTCATGTGTCCTTTTATTTCAAAGCTTTATATTTCTTGGTCATACAGGAAAATGGAGCGTTCAACCTCTACCATTCATCGAACATATGACAAGTGGTCTGTTAAGTCATCACCAAACTAATAGATCACTTAAAACAATTGTAAACCGCACCTCAGACACTTAGTATTTCGTTGGTGCAGTAGGACCATGTGTAAGTGATTTTTCACCCGTGGTTTTTTCCTTTGATCGTTAGTGCATGGTAAATCCTCCGGGTTGGCGGTAGTGAGCATAATGTTCATCTTGAGGTGAATATCGAACCACTGTAAAAAGTGTGGTGTCCCCTGTGTGTGATGGCTCCTTAGCTCTCCATTTTTTGTATTTATGACGTGCACAATCTATGCACAATCTACCACATTAGAATAAGCGCTTCCATTATTGAATATCTCAAACTAAGTGAGTAGATCACATTTAACTAAATAGAATTTTCAATACATGTGTTTTCCACAAAAGTCAGACATTATTTTAAGCAAACTCAATTCACCCCCCGCCCTCACTTAGTTTTTCATATCTCGGGCCAACAACCCCCTCTTTCTCAAGCTCTATACTTTGCCATGTTCGATACCATGTAACATGTTTCCCTTATAGTAAAATAAAAGTGTTTGATGTATACACAACAACAATTAATTAATCTAAGTGTGAGAAGGAGGAAATTCGCCAGGCCCACAATCACCACAAGAAATGAGATTAGCGATGGAAATATTATGTCTCTTATTCCTCTCTAATCCATCGCTAAAGATTTGAACGACGGATTAAAGAGGGATTAGCGGTCGACGCTAATAGGCGATGGATTATCAGTGATCAATAAAAGTCCCGTCGCTAATTCATCCATGATTAGAGACGGTCACGGATTAGCGATAGATTTGCGATAGAATTTATCCCTCGTAAATCTATTGCTAAGTTGTGACCAATTAGAGAGGAATTGTTTCCTATATATTGTGAATCAGAGATGAATTAGTGACGAAATTTTTATTGGTCACCGATAATCCATCGCCTATTAGCGATGGCCGCTAAACCCTCTCTAATTTGTCGCTAAAATCTTTAGCGACAGATTAGAGAGGGATTAGAGACATAATATTTTCATCGCTAATCCCGCATTTTCTTGCAGTGAATGGTCCATCATCAACCAGCTTACAATCCAGGATGCCACCTACCAAGGCCCCCTTAAGACTACCCAAGCATACAGGCACATGCTCCGCATACGTTTGAGCCCCACGTCCCTGGCTGCACTCCATCAGGTAGCTATTACCGCAATAATGGCGGGCATTACTACCAGCAACGGCTAGGCAGAGGATCATCCCCCATGCCTCTGTATCATCCGCCGTCCACCCCACCCCTTCGCCTCTCATGCAACAGGCGAATGAGTAACCAGTAACCCACGATCAGGTAATTCATTAACTCTACTCTCCACTAAGTCACGGAGTAGCCAAAACGGATGAGCTCAAGGAAATCCAATAAGTAAGACCTTGGACAGACTTCCAGGGAGAGGGTATACAATCCTCTCACAGAGATCACTCAAGCTACCTTCTTCCTTTTATGAATCTCCACTCTCTCCATAGTTTGAGCACTCCACTCCATAGCCCTAATGCTCCTCTTTATGCTCCAAACTCTCTTGACCTTTGTTCGAGCGCTTTTGATGGGAATCAACAGCGAGCACTAACATTTTATTTTTACAATTGTGTCCTTTTGTTTACATTTATATCCTTGGTTAATTAGTTTACAATTGTATGGCAACTATAAGCCAAAGTGTTAGTCTTTAGAAGTCTTTGAGTTTCTATGTAAAATACCAGTGGGTCCAGCAGGGTCTCCCACCCTCTTTCCTATTGGTCCACCTAGGTTCTAGGACACATGTGGGGCTAGTTCAAAGTCCAAGATTGGACTTGGACTAAGGGGAGACAAAAAAAATGAAAATTTAAAATTGGGTACCCCTTAGTCAAGGGGGCGCCCCCCTTTATTACAGTTTATTCATCTTGTAATTTTTTTATTTTTCTTTCTTTTGACCACATGGGGGAAGAAAATCATATCCCTAATTTACTCCTCTCTAACCCTAGATTTAGGGATAGTTTTGATCTTTTATACATTTCTATAAATCCCTTGTATTTTTATTTTTGATAGAATTAATGAGAAGAATTTTACAAAATTGCACATTGCCCAAGGGCGCCCCTCCTCTCTCCCCTCTCTTGCAGCTGGATTGCTGTGATTTCTAGGGTGGATTCCCTACAAAAACTTGGTGAATTCCAAGGTTTATCTCTTCCCCTGGGTGTGAAGCCCAGCCATCTCCGCCGCCGCCGCCATTCGTGTAGCCAACGAGCCACCACAAGCCACCATTCCCCTTGTTGTCCTGAACTCTGAGTTCCAGAACAGCAAGCTAAAGAAAAGCTTGGTTCTCCCAGATCCCAGCTCTGATCGAGCTGAGATTTTGCGAGATTGTTCCTCTTTGAGTTAGCTTTCCAGCAATATAGATTTTTCCCCATTCAGATCCCGTTTGATATTTTTCCCGATATTTTAGTTCCAGCCCTGACAGTCTGCCAGTCAGCAGATCTGCAGGCTAGAAGTCAGTTCTTATATTTTTATCATCCTTTTAGTCATCTCCAAAAAATCCTCAAAAATTCCTGCATGATCACCACATACCCCCTTTCCACCCATAAAATTCACAGAGTCTAGATCCAGCGTTTTCTTTTGGGTCAAAATTCATCTTCAGCCAGTTCCCTTTCTGTCCTGCCAGATCAGTATTTCAAATCAGAAAAATTACAATGCCACAGTCGTTTTCATTTCCAATCCGATTATTGGATGGACGTGAAATTAATTTATGTTGTAGTTCTGTAAGTCCTCTTTCCAACGGCGTTGGTCTCACCTCGATCTGCCTCCGGATCTGAGCACATAAATTCTTTTAACCGGGTCGCGCATTCCTGCTCCGAGCCAGGCCAGAAAGAAGGTGTTGGGAAATAATTCCCAATAATATATCAAAGCTCTGATTCAGCGATCGCCATTTCTGGGAGTCGACCAGGGACGTCCCGCCATCTTCCCAGTCAATCGCCGCCTTCAGAAGATCCCAGGAGGATGACGTCCCTTTTGAGGCCCTCGTACGCAGTCCTGTCGGCCTGCAAATCGTAGATCCGGACTTATTGTCTTCAACCGCCCGGAACCCCTCCAACGTGTTAGCCGTGAACCCAAAATCGGCACTCCCGGACCGCTGTTGTGGCCTGTTATCTCTCTACGTGGAGTGGACTTTAAAATCACTTCTGTAATTATTAACATTTACTGTACCGAGAGTCACCGTTCTTGGCCGGGGTCGTCTTCCCCACGCCCGGTAGCGTGGAGGTATCGTTTCCACTCCCCTCTTGGCATTTGCTTTACTCATATATATTTGTATGCCGCTGCAAGTGATAGGTTAAGTAGCTCGATTCAATTCAGTCACCGTTGCGAGAGTGAGTGAGTGTAACCCGTCCCGTGACTCGATCCGAGCACGCGGAAAAGCCGATACCCTCGGCTCATTGCCGGTTTCTCAACCGCGTAGATCCACACATTTCCCCCGCTTAGGGACGTCCGCGAGCTACAGTCCCAGGTTCGCGTCCCATCCCGCATCAGCTTTCTTCTCTTGTCCGAGCACTCTACTGACTTAAGCATCGGAGAGTTATCCCTTGAGATATCTCCTAGGGCTCCATCTGATGCGTTTTTCATTGGTTGTAGGCTTTCTCGATACGGTTGATCTCTCTCCCATCAAAGAAATCATTAGTGTGGTATGAAACATGAGATACCATATTTTTGTCTCTACACTTGTTGGCGTTGTCTGTGTGAAATGATCAAAAAGTCATGGCTCCCTATGAAAACTATCGCAACATGAACAACTACCGAGTGACTTCAGGTTCCCGACTAGCATCGCATGACGGCTCGGTTGGCACACACTGGCCTCGGGTTCTATCTCCCCAACCTCAGGTGAACCCTACCGTAGCTGAGTTGGCCAAGATGTGTTGGCACCTCCAGATGAGACTTGCCAGGACCTCCTTAATCACCAAGCAGACCAGGATCGTGCTCCCACCACTCCACATCAGAATGGCAAAGGCTCATTGGTGGCCAACTCATGCAGCGAACGCAAGATGTCAATGGCATCCGCGGCCCACACCCCACGACCGCATGGCGAACTTTCGCGATGCCTCACCAGTCCACTCCATTCCAACTCGGAGATGGCACTAAGATTGCAGCACTACCAGGAGGTCGAGTGTGAGCTAGAGGGTAAAGTCTGCTACCTAGACTACATCATCCAAGTGGCTTGGACAAAAGGGTTACTCAACGACGACACCGATTCCCATGCCCCCTTCTCCCAAGATATTTTGGAGGTAGTCATCCCTCGGAAGTTGCAATTGTCGATGTTCACCCGGTACGATGGCACCACAGACCTTGCCGACCACTTGCATAGCTTCGAGTTCAACCGAATTGTTCACCGGGCCTCGGACGCTATCAAATGTCTAGCCTTCACCACCACACTATGAGAGAATGCTCAGGCATCATTCAAGTCACTCTCTACCGGATCTATCACCTCCTTCCAGTAGATGAAGAGGTTGTTCAAGGAGAACCTCCTCAGCTGCAAGAATGAGGTCAAATCTACCATCAACCTACTCACCATCAAGCATGGCCACGAAGAACCCTTGTGGGACTTCGTTGCCCCCTCCTGCAAGGAGCCTCGCCGCATCCCTTGACTCAACGACAACATTGCCACCATTGTGCTGAAGCAGGTCACTTGGGATGCCATCCTCCGATGGACTCTCGAGATTGAATCCCCCACCACGCTAATGGAGCTCCTTGCCCTGGCTCAGAAGTATGCCAATTGTGAGGAGAGCGCAACAACACTAGGCCGAGTGGCCGAAGCTGACACCTCCGACCGTAAGCGCTTGGCCGAGCTCCCTCGACATGATCGAGTCAAGCAAGAGTGTCACGACCAGGATGCACCAAGAGGAAGAACTACCTACAAGTAGTACACACCCCTGACCGCCACACCCGAGCAAATCCTCATGGTGATATATGAGGAACCTTTCTTATGCTGGCCCGAGAAGATGAAGCATGACCCTTAGAATAGGAATCAGAGAAAATATTGTCGCTTTCATCGCGACTACAGCCATGACACTAATGAATACGTCCAACACAAGGACGCCCTGGAGGACTTGGTCCGCTGAGGTAGTCCTTTCAGTTGTGTCACCACTCAATCATGCTTAATCACCTTAATCACCTCAACACCTTTGTCACCCTTACTCCATCATCCTATCAAGCAAGGATTGTAAAGCGCCATGATGATCAAAATTTGCTTCAGGATCGCGAGATGCTTCAAAAAAATTATGATAAAAGTAATGCAAGGTGCCTCTTATTGTGCGTATGAATTCACTTTCATTATCATTATCTCATTTTATGTCTACAAATGGTTATAAACGAAGGTGGGCCAGACCGCCGTGGGTCTGGCACTGTTAGGCCTCACAAGACCTGACGAATTTTACCATCCTCACATGCTTATTCTTATTAAGGGATTAATACTACATTAATCAAGTTCTAATTGGGTTTTTGTCTTTGTTTTCGTCGTGTTTGTAGGCACAGACAGAAGGTTTGACGTGAGGCGCTCCCTCTTTGGCCGACTGAAGAGAGGGGAGGAAGAGAACTACAATTTCCCACTCTGTTTGATAGAACGCAGAAGACATGGAAACCATGTTCAGGTCGCATCGTTCCCAGAGACCGCATTCTATCCAGAATGCACGCCTTATAGCCACCGCATTCTCAGCCAGTGGTGTTCTGGTTGAGCTCTCTTCTTTGCAAAGTAAGTAACATTATTTCATGTAATATTTTACTCTGAATTTCATTATTATACTTTGGTGGTAATCACGGTCATATCTTCTCTTCCTCACGTCCATTGCTTCCTCGCTTTTTCATTTATTCAGCATTATTCTCATAGTTATATATTTGATATTCACATGCATGTCTTATCACACCTTAGCATCTACTTTTCAGTTCATTCCACTTCACTCCATTTCACTCCATTTTATTTCACTCCGTCTCACTCTCCTACAAAGTAGATGTCAAGGTGGGGTAGCTATAGACATGTTATTTTTGAAACATATTTAGTAAATCTCATGTCACACTATAATACCCCGAAGGAGTTTTCATTGTTGGATTATTTGAGTGAATTTTTCTATTTTTATAGAATTTTATTTTTTTTATATTTTCTTGATACACGTCTGATTTTCATGATTAGAATTCCTTCCAATTCACGCCGAAGCGGGCGATCGTGATCCATGAATTTATGTCATCTTTCCTTGATGCATTTTTTGCCTCCTATTTTCATAAAGCGTACATTTCTTCCAAATCACGCCGATGTGGAACGACGCGATTTTTAATTTGTGTCACCTATGCTCGATGTGTTTTAGCTATATGTTTCCTTGAATTAATTTTTAATTCTTAACAAAACACTTATCTCCCGTGAATCATGCCTTAGCGAGAGGGCATAACTTTTATATTTGTGTCGTATGATTGTGGCGCCTTTCATCATTCAAAATTTGATAATTAATTTCTTCCATAATTGATTATCTCAAATCACGTATTTTCTATAAATCACGTCGTAGTGGGAGGGCACAAATTCCAAATTTGCATCGTCCGATCGTGACACCTTTCATCCTTAAAATTTTATCAATATTTCCTTCTATAATTGAAGTTTCTTAAATCATGTCACGAGGAGGTGACGCCTTTCAACTTCGGATTAATATTTTCCTAATTTGATTTTTGTTTCACGTTCTACCTCCTTGACGTGTTTCTGTGAGGCATCCCTCTATCTTGACGCATTTTAACTCTATCTTCTAGATGGAACCCTCCGAGTCCGATTCATCCCTTCTTCATTTTAGTGTTCATGTGAGCTTTGAAAAGGTACCCGATAATTTTCTACGGCAAGCTATTAAGGCAATACTTCCCCATCAAAATTCTTGAGAGGCTCTGAATTCTTCCCTATTAATAGGCCCTTTCTTTGTACATTGAGGCCCCTTGGAATTTTTAGCCTTCAAACTCTTGGAGAGAAGTAGAAGGAAAAAGAAGGGGGAGTGCCACCCACGTTGGAGTTTTTCTTCCCTTAGAGGAGTTCTTCATCTTTTGAAGTCTCATGAAAACCACGAAGACCCTCTTCTCCTCCTCACATTAAGGATTTCATTCTCCTAACTCTCTCTATTTCTTATTTAGTTTTGAATTTAGATTGCATGTATCACTCTTTTATTTTCATTTTCTTCTTTTAATTTCTCCCACTTAAGAATTCATCATCGTGCACTCTTGCACATCCCTTTTCATCACATCATATTATCCATGCTCTTTGCATTAAAGGGGTTTAAAAACACCAACAAGGTGTGTCATCCCATGAGAATTTGATACTACATTTCTAGTTTTTCTACTTTAATTCTCTTTCTTTGCTGTGCATTTATTTTGTAAAAATAATCAAGATAAGTTCTCTTCATCAGTCACCCAATCATAAGAGAAAGTAAGAATTCACAACTCCCATCCAATCCAAGACAAGTCTTCACGATCAATCCTTTTATTTTTATTATTTTCATTGAGGTCCTTGATCTATGATGATCACGTTCCTTTCACAACGTTTCTCATGCACTCTTTTATTTTTTATTTTATTTTGTAACACCCACATATACCACTCTACGTTGAACCAATTTTTTTATTAATTTTTTCAGTGAATCATATTACACATTGTAAGTGTAGAGGTGAAAAAATAGTCTCCCAATTCGTGTACCACACTTTTAAGATTTATTTGATTGGGGAAGAAGATCTAGCCATCTGCAGAAGCCTGCAAACACACCAAGAAGAAGGCGTCAGAAGGAGCCCACCGTGCACTCGTCGGACACATCAGGCTCGTCACCTCTTACTGCTAGGCTTGACTACTCCACTCTCACACTCTCTCATCTATTTTATTTCTGGCTGCTTTTCACCTCGCCATGATCCTTACTTAAGCATCGAAGGGTTGTCCCCTGAGATAACATCCAGCGGCTCACTAGAGTCAGGCCCGCATCGGCCCAAGACCCACCGGGCGGAAAGAAGATCGCCTGACGGTTAGCAGCCCACCCCAGACGGCCCAATGAAGATGGAAGGAGATCCACCGACCCACAAGGGACATTGACATGGACATCTCGGGCGTCGTATGACTCTCCGACGATCGAACGTTCCTCCTGCCATTGTCGGCCTCTACTCCAATAAAGGCGAGCACGCGCCTAAAGCGTCATAAGACTCGCCTAAATGCCGCACTGCCTGGATAAACGAGCGTATAACGAGAACTCTCCACGATCGCGAGTAGGCATTATCTCACGACTCACGTCTTTCCCTGTTAAAGGATAGGCCCCCACCGCCAAGACAACCGGTATAAATAGACCTCCGATCAGATGACAAGGACACATGTACACACACACACACACACAGAGAGAGAGAGACCCCTACTCGCACACACGCAGAGAAACGCTCAAATCCACGGAAGAGGAGAGAGATACCAGAGAGATCTAACCGTCGAGCACGGTCTTAACACGGCGATCACTCTTCATGCAATCGTCGGGCACATCAGGCTCATCACCTCCTGATCCCATACTTGGCTACTCCACTCTCACGCTCTCTCATCTACTTTATTTCTGTCTGCCTTTCATCTCGTCATGATCCTTACTTAAATATCGGAGGGTTGTCCCCTGGAGTAACGTACCGAACTCCTTCTAACGACTTCTTCTTAATGTTTGCAGGCTTATGTGGGTGACTAGACGTTCTTAGTCATCTACCGCAAGTAAAAAAAAGTCAAGAATAATGTAAATTTGAAATACAAACCATCCATGCCTTCTTTTAGCTTGGAGAGTGCACTCCACCTTATAGATGCTGACGAGGTATCTAAACTAAAACAGTTTGAAATGATACTCACTTGAAAAAATATTTAAAAATAAAAAAATAAGGGTCACCGACAGCAGTGTACAAACACACAGTGTTTCTCTTCAAATATTATTAGATCAAAGGAACAGCAAAAGGCATCCGTGCATGCACTCACATTTATTTTAGAGAAAGAAGAGATAAAATAATATTGGAAGCCATGCAAGGGGACGACGGGAAATCATGTAGGTGTTTCATCGATGTTGATGTTCTCCTCAAGCGAAGGTGACAGAGATCGGACTCCTCACAACGTAGCTCCCCGATCTCCATATCAGCTGCCCTGCCTCCGCCTCCCCCGGCGCCCTGTTCGGATTCGTCACGACGATGGTCACCTTGTAGGTCCTCCTCTGTTTGGTCCCCGTGAAGTCGAGCCTGCGAGGAAAAACGTTGATCCACACGTCCCTCGGCTACTCCACATGCAGTGCGTAACTGGACATGGCGAACCCGACGTTCGTCACTGTCCGGTTGATGGATATCAGGGTCGAGCTCACCAACATGGAGATGGACGGGTAGTTCAGCTCCTCCCCGCTCATCACGCCAACGACGGAGCAGTCAACCCTGCCACTGACCACGTTCGTCACTGTTCGGTTGACGGACATCGGGGTCGAGCTCACCAACATGGAGATGGACGGGTAGTTCAGCTCCTCCCCGCTCATCAAGCCAATGACGGAGCAGTCAACCCTGCCACTAACGACCATGTTCGTCTGTCCCGGGCTGTACCCCAACCCGCAGACATATTTCACGTAGTCGCGGTACTCGGTGTCGTAGACGAGCCCCGGGTCATTGGTGATAATGAGAAGCGCGTGGACAGTTTGCTGGACATCAAGATTAACAATCGGACAGAGGAGGATGCCAAGAATAGTAGCAAGACAGAGGAGGTGGATGCTAAAACAGGGTACCGTAAATCACTGTAAATCTCTATAAATCAGGCAGTAAATCCTATGCATTCTATATGCTGTACATATCTCCCAATATATAACAAGATGGAGAGCTCTCGATGAAAAAGATCAAGAGAGCCTTCTCTCGTATTAAGTGTGTGTGTGCTGCGCCTCTATCTCTCTCTCTCTGGTTCGGCTCTTCCACTCTCTTTACTTTTACATGGTATCATAGCCATTTGGCTCACAGCCTGATCCTCTCTGCTCTCATGGCCCAAACACCTTCTGCTAGTTCTTCTTCCCCTCCTCCACCCTCCACCACCTTCCCCCTGTTGCTACAACAACTACTGATCTCTCCTTCGACTCCCTTTCTCTGGCCACGCACCCTCCAGTTGTGTCTGGCGTGTTGTCCCTCCTCACCACCAAGTTGACCCATGAGAATTATGTCCGCTGGCATCGACAGTTCTCCGCTGCACTCCGAGCCAACGGTTACTTGGGCATCATCGACAGGACGGACGTGCGCCCTCCCATAACCATCCTCGGAGCCGATACTGGCAGCCGTGTCAACCCCGACTATGTGGCGTGGCAACGACGCGATGCTTTGGTCATGTCTTGGCTCCTTGCATCCATGTCAGACGCCGTAGCCGCTCTTGTCCCTGACTGTGAAACAACTCAGGAAGCATGGTTGTCCATCAGTCAAGCCTTGGCTTCTCACTCCGGTGCACGGGTTCTCCAACTGCGAACTCAGCTCCAGTCTCTCCGCCGAGGTTCGTCTTCCATCACCGAGTATATGCAGAAAGTCAAGGGTATTGCTGACAGCCTCGCTATTATCGGAGAGCCTGTTCATGAGCAAGATCTGATCATGCAAGTTCTTCTCGGGCTCGGCCCTGCATACAATACATTTATTCCCTCCGTCACCACTCGCATTCGCGATACCAAATTAGAAGACCTGCATGCAATGCTCCTCGCCCATGAGAGTTCCATGCAGCATTGTAAGCAATCCGAAGAAGCGGCATTTCCCTCTGCCAACTCAGAAGTAGCTGGTCGCGGCTCTCCCTCTGATGACCAGTCTTGCCGTGGCAACACTCGCGGGGGCAGTCGCTCTGGTCGTGGACACGGCAAGGGCCGCGGACGAGGACGTAGTCCCTTCTATCAAACCTGCTGGGTCTCTGGCCACGACTATGCTCATGAGTGCCCCGAGTGCTTCAATTAGCACTTTGTCGGTGGCCCTCGCCGTCAAACTCAGCAGTAGCCCACAGCGCCCACCGCGCCTCTGCTTCCGGGGGTGCCCGTCATCGCCTTCCATACTGCTGCGGGACCTCTTCCTCCATCCACGGCGTGGTACCCTGACTCTAGCGCCACACATCACATGACGCCTGACTACAGTGATGCGGGACAGACCATGGACACGACAAGCTCGCGATTGTCCCTTAACGAGGGAAGCGTCGGACGTGCGCGGTTGAGAAACCGGCAATGAGCTAGGGTGATCGGCTCTCTTTTGTGCCCGGATCGGGTCACGGGATGGTCACTCTCTCTCTCTCGCAGCAGCGGTAAAATAAATATTACGAGCTAAAGGCCCTACACATGCTCTCTAGCAGCGGCATATAAAGCATATAAGGAAATAAGCGAAATGCCGAGTGTAAGAGCGAATACGATACCTCCACGCTCTCGGCGTGGGGAAGACGGACCCGGCCGAACTCGTACTCCCGGGACGGTTAACACACAAATGTTACAGCAATGAATCACTACCCACTCTACGCAGGGAGGTAAAGGGCTACACAAATGGGCCCGGGAGGACCGATTCAGGGTTGACGGGCGGCTTCACGGGTAGCTTCGGCCGCACCCGTACTCGCAACCGTGGGGCCCACCTGCTGTCCGGAGGGGCCGTGTGGGGCCCGGTGGCACCGCTGTAGTGGGGACGCTTGGGGAAGCGCTCCCTGGGATGGCTGCACGCTGGAACGTCGACCGAAGGCCGGGCGGTTCCGTTCGGCACCGGTCGGAATAACCGGCCACGGATCTGTAGCTTCCGTTTTCAGGCGCGCGCTCCGGCGAGAACGGACGCTGCGATCATCACCGATGTCGGATCGACACGAAACTGGCACCGTTGCAAAGCTAACTCGAAATACTTCGATCTAGGATAATAGATAAAAAAGAAGTGCTCCAGATCTGGCCTTGACCGAATTTCTAAGCTGCTGTTGTACAGTGGCCGAAATCTCAGAACAACAGAGGAGTTATCTGAGAACTGCCGTTGACCGTCAGGAAGACGTCCGATTCAGCTTCTGAGTTCTTCACCAAAGTTGTAGGGATTGGAACAAGGAAAATGGAAATATTTTTTGTGGAAGGATTGGTGGAGGCTATGATTTGTTATGATTTTAACACTGGTGGGTGGTCGGATCTAGAAACTGGCAGACAGTACTGTAGTTGGATCAGAAAACGATTTTTAGAAAATGGTTGGAAGGCTGATGAAAAATCAGGAAAAATCATGGAGTGAGGGGACGGTGGTTAGAACATCAAATAAAATTGGAGGTTCTTTGAAAAATCAAAAAGATGGTCGGAGGGGGGAATTACAGGGGTGCTGTCACACAGATCTGAAACTGGACAGAACTGGGAGACAGAAATACACGAAATTTGAAAAATAGTAAATGATGGAATTTAGATGGGATTTTTTTTGTGGAGGTGGGGACTGAAGATAGGAACACACCATAAAATTGTCAGACCAAGAAGATGTCGTGGCTGATAGCAGGAATTCCGAGAAGGAGCTTCTGCGCAGGATGGACAGAACACCAAAGACGACTTCGCGGCAGCTCGAAGGCGGCACGAACGGCTGCGGCGGCACTGGAGATGAACTCGGAGATTGAGGGGGAGGAGATAGAAGAGATCCACTCTAGAATTGGGGGTTGGAGGAGATGAAACTAGAGGGAGAGAGGGCTGGGGCGCAAGAGGCTCTTGGGCATTCAACAAATTTTCTATCTTTCATTAATTATCAAATGGAAAATACATGGTTTTATATGCTCCTCATCAAATGCAACCTTCACCTTTGAATCTAGGGGTGGGGAATGGATGGCTTGGATGAAGTGTGACCAGCACACAAAAAATAAAAATAAATTAAAAGGGGGGGGCGGCCTATTGACCAAGGGGAGGGGGTAGGTGGCATCTTGGACTTTCATGTCTATTTGTCCCCCATGTGGACAATTGACATTCAACCCTTCTAGATGGCCACCTAGGATGGTTGACCAGCCCCACATGGATGACATAGACCAATGGAAAGGGCTGAGGGCCCCCTTGCTGGTCCTATTGACAAATTACGTAGAAACCCACATAATCCGTGGGAATGACGCATTGGCTTACAAAGCCGTACAATTGCGCATATACTTTCCCATGGATATATAAATAAACTAAAGGACATAAATGCAAAATAAAATGTACATGCTCGGCGTCGATTCCCATCAACTCTCTTCGGATGGGAGGAACTTGACCCCGTCGAGTAGGGGTATGGATGCTCGAGTACTCCGACGGATCCGTCATCGTACCAAGTAACGCAGGTAGGCTCCACTCCAAGTGACCGTCACCTGCTCATTCCATATATACTCGATATGCACAAGCTGCTGTGGGCTAGAGGTGGACACTCCGGGTGGGGCACTCTCAAAAGGGGAGATGACGGTTCGAAGACTCACTAGGAATCACCGCTGAGTCCCTGTAGGTGACTAGATCTGGGTGTAGATATAGAACCGATCCCATACTCATTGAGCGAATCCACTCGCCTCTCACTCATAAGAGAACGACAACGAGCTTGCACAAGACACATGCAGACTCACCATGCACTAACACACGTATGTAAACCACACAAACAATCGACTCAAGACACACCACACAAACAAATCACACAAAGAAAACACATTGAATCATGCACGGACACGCAATGACATCACCCCCACTAAGTGGCTGCATCCTGAGCTGCGGGAGAGTCCTCCAGCTCTTCCCACAAGGCATAGTACTCCTCGGCTAGTGCCGGGTCGGTCATGTAATTGACACACTCAAGCTCGAGAGATAAGGTATCTCCAACACCTAGGGCTAGGGTGGCGCGAGCGGGACATTCACTGGCAATGTGGCCAAACCCGTGACAGTAGAAACACTGCACTCACGACCGACTGCTCTCTCCGATAAGAGGGGCCTTACCCTTATCCTCCCGATGGGTAGGGGGCGTAGGTAACAAGGGTGGAGGTGGAGGCGCCGTGGGCAACAGGGGAGGAAGTGTCGGAGCCAGGGGACGGGCTATGTGTGCCGGGGGATGGGCAACAGGTGTCGGTGGATGGGGTGGAGGTAGATCCTGTGGTGGGGGAGGTCGAGGTCTAAGAGCGAAGTGCTCCTGACGGGCGGACTCCTGAGGACAAGCCATGGGTCCCCTCGGGTATGAACCTAAGGAGCCACGGGAATCACTACGGGGAGGAGCGGGACTCCACCGTGGAATAGACTCGAACTCTCCCTCGAATTGCTCCATCTCGAGAGTAACTTGATATACATCCTCCAACTTGTCCACCTTGCGGCGGAGAAGCTCATACCATAGGTGCGGGCGTAGACCACGCCGAAACCGAGAGACGGTAAGGGAATCTTCCTCCGTGGCATCACATCGCAAGTAGTATTCATCAAATTCGGCGATGTAATTAGAGACGGACCGGTCTCCTTGGGTGAGACTTTGCCACCTCTCTATAAGACGCTGGCGGTAGGAGGTAGGGAGGTACTTCTTCCTAAGCTTCTCCCTCATATCGGTCCGCGTATCGATCGGGGGTTCTTGACGATGAAACAATAGGTTCTCCATGTTCCTCCAATAGGTTTGTGCTTGGCCTAAAAGTTTCATCCTGACGTACTTGACCTTCCGTTGGTCCGACATCTCGAACCACTCAAAATATCAGTCCATGCCAACCTCCCAATCAAGATAGACCTTTGGGTCTAAGGACCCGTCAAAGGTGGGAGGGTCGGCCCGAACAGTCCTAAGGGCCCGTTCATCCATATCTTGGTCATGGGTACGTCGTGTAGGGCGATGATCACGACCATGTCCCCGTTGCTCATTATCGAACTCATAGTCATGCACCTCGGGGACTTCGTGCCTCCTAACAGCTACCCCTTGAACCCTTGGAGTCATGGGTTGGTGATCCGGCTCCGGTTGACCTTGGGTAGGTGGGATGGGTGCCTGGGCTGGTCCTTTCTCTAGTGCGGCAACTCTCCCGACCAATCCCTGAACGGATTGGTTCGACCCGGCGGCCCTATCCTCTACGGCCTTCATCCTCTCTTCTAGGCGGGTGCCTAGGCCACTCACCTGAGTACTCAACCCTTCCATCCTATCCACTCGAGTACTTAACACATCCATGCGCTCACTCAACCCATCCATTTTCCCCATAAGAGTTCGGAACAATGTGGCCACTTCATCGGAACTATAGACTCGGGATTCCGCCATAGGTGGTGGTGGGGGTGAGTATTGAGTACCTCGATGAGTGGGCATGCAAGACACGGAGTAGGAGACACCGACTAATGTAAATGCACACAACAAGATGATGCACCTAGACGTAACCAAAACTCGGTACGTGGCGGAGATAACCGATCCGAAGATCACTCGCGCAAGTGTGCGGCCTTCCCGATAGGCGTAGCCTAAAGTTCGGACAACACCTTTTGATATACCGAGTAAAGGGATGCGATGCAAAAAGATACTTTTTTTTGTTTTAAAACAATGATGACCCTAAACACGACTTAGATAATGACTAATGACTAGACGTAAATGACACCCCTTTTTTTTGACACCCTAGACTCAACCTCTCTCTGATACCAATTGATGCGGGATGGACCACGGACACGACAAGCTCGCGATTGTCCCTTAACGAGGGAAGCATCGGACGTGCGCGGTTGAGAAACCGGCAATGAGCTAGGGTGATCGGCTCTCTTTTGTGCCCGGATCGGGTCACGGGACGGTCACTCTCTCTCTCGCAGCAGCGGTGAAATAAATATTACGAGCTAACGGCTCTACACATGCTCTCTAGCAGCGGTATATAAAGCATATAAGGAAATAAGCGAAATGTCGAGTGTAAGAGCGAATACGATACCTCCACGCTCTCGGCGTGGGGAAGACGGACTCGGCCGAACTCGTACTCCCGGGACGGTTAACACACAAATGTTACAGCAATGAATCACTGCCCACTCCCTGCAGGGAGGTAAAGGGCTACACAAATGGGCCCGGGAGGACCGATTCCGGGTTGACGGGCGGCTTCACGCGTAGCTTCGGCCGCACCCGTACTCGCAACCGTGGGGCCCACATGTTGTCCGGAGGGGCCGTATGGGGCCCAGTGGCACCGCTGTAGTGGGGACGCTTGGGGAAGCGCTCCCTGGGATGGCTGCACGCTGGAACGTCGACCGAAGGCCGGGCGGTTCCGTTCGGCACCGGTCGGAATAACCGGCCACGGATCTGCAGCTTCTGTTTTCAGGCGCGCGCTCTGGCGAGAACGGACGCTGCGATCAGCCCCGATGTTGGATCGACACGAAACTGGTGCCGTTGGAAAGCTAACTAGAAATATTTCGATCTAGGATAAGAGAGAAAAAAAGAAGTGCTCTAGATCTAGCCTTGACCGAATTTCCAAGCTGCTATTGTACAGTGGCCAAAATCTCAGAACAACAAAGGAGTTGTCTAAGAACTGCCATTGACCATCAGGAAGACGTCCGATTCAGCTTCTGAGTTCTTTACTAAAGTTGTAGGGATTTGAACAAGGAAAATGAAAATATTTTTTATGGAAGGATTGGTGGAGGCTATGATTTGTTATGATTTTAACACTGGTGGGTGGTCGGATCTGGAAATTGGCAGATAGTACTGTAGCTGGATCAGAAAATGATTTTTAGAAAATCGTTGGAAGGCTGATAAAAAATCAGGAAAAATCATGGAGTGAGGGGACGGTGGGTAGGACATCCAATAAAATTTGGGGTTCTTTGAAAAATCAAAAAGATGGTCGGAGGGGGGAATTACAGGGGTGCTGTCACACAGATCTAAAACTGGACAGAATTGGGAGACAGAAATACATGAAATTTGAAAAATAGTAAATGATGGAATTTGGACGGGATTGTTTTTGTGGAGGTGGTGATTGAAGATAGGAACACACCATAAAATGTTTAGACCAATAAGATGTCATGTCTGATAGCAGGAATTCCGAGAAGGAGCTTCTACCCAGGATGGACAGAACACCGAAGACGACTTCGTGGCGGCTCGAAGGCGGCACGAACGGCGGCGGCGGCACCGGAGATGAACTCAGAGATTGAGGGGGAGGAGATAGAAGAGATCCACTCTAGAATTGGGGGTTGGAGGAGATGAAACCAGAGGGAGAGAGGGCTGGGGCGCAAGAGGCTCTTGGGCATTCAACAAGTTTTCTATCTTTCATTAATTATCAAATGGAAAATACATGGTTTTATATGCTCCTCATCAAATGCAACCTTCACCTTTAGATCTAGGGGTGAGGAATGGATGGCTTGGATGAAGTGTGACCAGCACACAAAAAATAAAAATAAATTAAAAGGAGGGGGGCGGCTTATTGACCAAGGGGAGGGGGGTAGGTGGCATCTTGGACTTTCATGTATATTTATCCCCCATGTGGACAATTGACATTCAGCCCTTCTAGATGGCCACCTAGGATGGTTGACCAGCCCCACATGGATGACATGGACCAATGGGAAAGGGCTGAGGGTCCCCTTGCTAGTCCTACTGACAAATTACGTAGAAACCCACACAATCTGTGGAAATGACGCATTGGCTTACAAAGCCGTACAATTGCACATATACTTTCCCATGGATATACAAATAAACTAAAGGACATAAATACAAAATAAAATATACATGCTCGGCGTCGATTCCCATCATACAGTCATCTTCTGGCCGTTGCTCCATATCATGGGTCGGACACGGTGTGCGTCGGTGATGGTGCAGGTTTGCGGATTCATAACCTTGGAATCACAACACTTCCCACCCTTCCTCGCCCCCTTCTGTTAAATAATGTCTTGCATGTTCCTACCAAAACCCGTAATCTTCTATATGTTCATCGTCTCACTACCGATAACGATGTCATCTTTGCATTTTACCCGACCTTTTGCCTTGTGAAGGATCGACGGTCGGGGACGGTTTTGACACACGGACAACTTGATAATGGTCTCTACCGCCTCCCGCTGCTGCACCGCCATTCTGTTGGGTCCACGCCTTCTACGCCATCCACCAATGTCTTATCTGGCGAACTTTCTTCCACTCCAGCATGGCACGCTCGCCTAGGTCATCCTGTGTTGCAGACTGTGCAACGTATTATATCTACTTTTGGCTTTCCTTCAGTCTCATCTACCCCCTCTCTGTGTAATGCCTGCATGTAGGCCAAGTCTCATAGACTCCCGTTTCAGTCGTCTGACTCGCGCTCCGCATGTGTTTTAGATCTTATACATTCTGATGTTTGGGGACCTGCCCCCGTAGTATCACATTCCGGTTATAAATACTATGTTGTTTCATTGATGATTTTAGCCGATTCACCTGGCTCTTCCCGTTACGTCTAAAATCTGATGTGGATACTGTCTTTCTACATTTTCAACGTCATGTGGAGCGCTTATTCGGCCGACCGATCAAGGAATTCCACTCAGACTGGGGTGGTGAGTATCAAGCTCTTCGAGCCCACCTTGACTCTGTCGACATCGTACATCGGGTCTCGTGTCCTCATACGCCTCAACAGAATGGCACCGCAGAGCGGAAGCATAGACATATTGTCGAGTATGCCCTGGCTATGATGCTCCATGCATCTGTACCTCCCCAATTTTGGGATGAGGTAGTCATGACTACTGTCTACCTTATCAACTGTGTCCCGACCCCTCTCCTTCATATGCGCACCCCGTACCATATCCTCTTTCACAAGGACCCTGATTATGCCTTCCTACGGGTCTTTGGGTGTGCCTCCGACCCCTGGCAACGTCCTTACGCCTCCACCAAACTGAGCCTTCGTTATGAGCGTTGTATCTTTCTTGGTTATAGCCCAAACCATGTGGGGCACCGGTGTCTTAACCCCCTAATGTGGACGCACTTTTTATCAATTTCGTTTATTTAGTGCGTGGGCGTGCCAGTCACAAAGTGACGGTTTATTCAGACTTTAAGGAAGCCCTCGGTGCGCTCGATCTGACTGATCAGACGAAAGTGTGTATCGTGTCGGGATAAAAATCCGCCGCGTCATAAAGGTCACGATGTTAATTACATCCCCTCGGAGAGGGGAAAACCCTTGATTAGTCGCCAGGAGAAGGGGCCCTATGGCCATGAAAATCAGTTTTGTGAAACTATATTAGAAATCATTGAAATTTCCCATATGGGGGTGCAAAAGAGTATTTAAGATTATGTTGGTCGCATTTTGACCGTTCGATGTTCAGACGAATGTCCAGTTTGGAAAGGCCATGATCATCGCGGGAAAACCGAAGCATACGCGTGCCGGGACACAACAAGGTTATTGTTTAATGAATCAGAGACATTCGGTTAAATCCCGTTTAGAGCGATCGGGAATCAATGAGATTGTTGGCCCGGTGCGAAGTCAAGCCACGAACATAATGGGGAAGGTTTCCCGTAGTCGAGGCGAGGCTCGCATGAGCCTCATTAGTATACCTAGTGCCAAAGGAGCAACAGGGAGATGTTCCGACATTAAATCCCGAGGAAAACATGTTTAAACATAGCGGGCTATAGGCCTGAGAAATGGGTCAGACAATGACCAAGGTGGGACGAACCCAAGGTTCAAGTGTGACTCGCAGAGGCCTTACCAATATCCCCAGGCATAGGGTCTCGGGGGGGACGAGAGCCATATTATCTTGTTTGCACATTGAACTCTTTTTGATCATGTGTTCATTAATTCTCTTTATCGTGTTCATAAGGGCCCCTTTCTTCTAGAGAATTCTGCTATCTTTAGAATCTGATCATGGATGATGACATGCATGAGAATGCATGCAGGAGGAAAGGACAAACTCGCCAAAGAACCCATGGAAATTCAGTGAATTGGAGTGGGCGGGGATTTATGCATAAGAACTTCAGTGGGTCCCTTTTGTTTCTTCCTTTTGTTCATATGACCAAATCATATTATTGTTCCTCATTCTTTCATTCACCCTCATGCTCCATTAAAGTGCAGCAATTTATTTCCTTTGTCCCTCTTGAGTTTGTGGAATGACAATCTAGAGGGAGGAAACGAGTTAAAAAAAAGGAGGGAGACAGCAAAGCAATGGAAGCCATAAGGCATTCTGCACTGAAGGTGCGGAAGTCGACTCTCGGGCCGGCAGGAGTCGACTTCAGCACACAGGCCCGGAGCTACCCAGTTCTGGCTGGGTGCAGAAGTCGACTCTTGCTGGTGCAAGAGTCGACTTCTACCTGTCAGGCAGAACTGGGTCTCTCTCTGGGGTATTCCAGAAGTCGACTTTTGAGCCCCCGGAAATCGACTCTCGCGAAGAACAGATTATGCACATCCCAAAACAGACTGGGTTATGACGAAATCCGATCACACGTGCAAAATTACATGCGACTCATGCATGTATGCAAGGGTGCTAATGCATTAATGAGGGGGGTCTCAACTTTCAGATTGGAGTTTGGAGTTATTTATGGTTTGTTTTTTTATTATATCTGTTCATCTCGATTTCAGGAGTTCAGCAATTGGATTTTGCTCTTTATCCTTTTCTTTATTCAGTTCTTGAACCAAGAGGACAACTCCATTGTTCAACCTTCCTTTCTGATGTTTGGTTTATCCAGCTTCTGGCAGTGTCCTTAAGAACATTTCCATTGATATTCAATAACTGAAAATCTAAAGAATTTTTAGATGATTTAGCTTCAGTAAAGACTCCAAACATCCCATTAATTAAGCCTTCTCGGCAGGCTCCTCCTCCAGAAACATCTTTAACCAGGGAGAGCATATATTGGCAACTGATAACTTGAAAATTTTGACATTCGGTATATCCATACACGCAGGCTCCAAATCTTCAGCATGACTTGTATATGTGGGGTAACAAGTATTCTCACTGCCATCAGCATATGCATCAGGATAAATGCTATTTGAATTTATTCTAAGGATTCATCTGCTAATGTGGACGAGGTAATCATGTCTAAGAGCTTCTGAATCTCTTCCCAAGCATTGTGCACCATATGGTGTATGAATTGTGATTCCAATGGCACGTGAATTCCTAAAATGAGATGTTGATCGAGCACTATCTGCATTTCAGTAACATGATGAACAGAGGATTTCCAAGCCTCACCACTAGATTCCAACTTTTTTTTTTTAGCTATGAGCTTGCTCCCAATGGCCATTTCTCTCTAATGTCATCAAAAGTGAAGCATCATTCAGGCTTTCATTTCCTAAACACACATCACTCTCACTGTGCAGTGAAGGCTCAACCAAATTAATTTCCCAGTATTGCCTCTGAAAACATGTAGCTGCAATTCCCCCCATCTCCAAAATCTGCAACAACCGGAAGTTGTAGCAAGCATCTTTTCTTGCTCACTTTCTTTGTGTTCTCAATTCATGAATTTTTCTTCCTCATCTTCATATGGCAGTGCATGATTGGCATGTATTAGCATGAAGGGGTGTAAGTGTCAACACCCTTGAGGCTTTGAGGCCATATCTTTACCCCATTTTTGTTTCAGTTTTCTATTAAAACCCAGACTTAGTTCCCTGTATTTTTTTCTTTCTTGATACACATTGACCCAAATTGAGCTTCAGTTTCTTACTCTTGAATTAGGAAGTTCTGTGATCAGCATTTGTGCTTTTTTTTTTATTCCCGGCAGATTTTTAGAAGTTGTTGACCCTCGTGGCTTGCTCAATTCAGTCATCCCCGCCTGCCCTTCTTCTTACCATTGGTTATCATCTCTTGATTTAATTCGTTTGATCCCTGAATTTTTTTTAAGAAAATTGGGCAGCATCTCCCCTTAACCCAAGACGTTTGGGGGATAAATAGGGGACACCATCCACGGAGAGAACTCCGAGGTGACCCCGAAACAAAGAGGGTGCGCCTGAAGGCAACGACCCCATTAACCCACGTCGGTTATGGAGAAATCCTGAGGATGAGCCTAGTAGGAATCCCATTGGCCGAAGGGGCGCCACAATCCCATTCCAGGGACATGGTCTTAAAATTCTTTCCTTGCCGAGGCATAAAGCCACTAATGTCTACTCATCGGAGAGAATCACCTAGGGTCTACATTATAAGGGAATGAGCCCCCAGGAATTCGAGAGTATTCAGAAATTCAAAGGGGGAAGAAGGACAAATTTATGAAAAGGACTCAACTCGGGACGCATCCCATGTGCCTCATCCCTTTGGTGTCAATGGTGGTGGGGAGCCAGCCAAACACCGAGGTGGGATTTAGAGGATGTAAATAAAAAGAGAAGTCAAAAGAGTTTTATATATGCATATATATATACAGTGAAAGAACCAACCCTACTAAGATAGAAGATGTAAATAGCCATATCATACTTACGTACGCACACATAGCAGAGAGAGATATCATGTTCACAAAAGAAATCAGAGGAGCAAGACCTCTCCTATTTTTTTATTTCACCCCACACAGAAAGAAGTCACATTCAGAGCACTAAAGGCCCTACGAAAGACAACACAAAAAAAGAAGAGCGAAGAAAAGAAATACGAGGGAAGGGAAGACAATAACCCACCCTCTCACACAAATTCCACTCTCGCTCCCTATTCCCCCAGCTCTCTCTCACTCTGATCTTTTTCACAGCACTCTCGCGTGGCCAGAGCCAAATCGGTTGGAGACAGAGACAAGGGCGCTCCTACCAGACTTTTTGCCGGAGAGGGGGGATTCTACCAGGATCTCTCCAACCCACCTCTTCAGCCGCGCAAGGGCCCTTCTTATAGGGGTGGTCGATCCCGCTCGAAGCTCCTCCTTGCTGCTCTAGCCGCGGCCATCTTCGCCTACTATTGGTTGGTTGTCGCTGCAGCCGACTTCGCAGAGCACGAAGGCAGAGGGTTTCCATTTGCGGGACGGCCGCACGCCTGCCTCCATCGTCGGGATATCAAGGTCTTGCCGGAATGATGCTGCGCGCCAATGCTACCTCGGGCAGAGGCCTGCGAGCAGGCCGGCGAGGGAGAGCAACCACGAGGATCCATCAGGCTCCGCAATTCTCCCCTGGTCCCAGCCCTAGACCGGTGGTCAATGGCGTGAGCCTCCTTCATTTTTCGCCGGACAACGAGGCAAAAGGGGGGAAGTCGCAGGTGACTCTCGCGTGAGGGAGAGAAAAAAAAGGTGAGAAGGGAGACACGGAAGGAGAGGGTGTGACACTAGCGTGAACAGTACCCGTATTTTCCTTCTATTTCTCTTTTTTTTCTTCTCCCTTTTACTCTTTGCCCCCTCTTTCTTCTTGTACTTGTATATATGCACCCTGCGCCCCCCACTTCTTCTTCGCTTATTATTTTTTTTTTAATGTCCACACCTAACCGGCCGCATTTATGTCTCTCGTGACGTGGTTTTTCGTGAGGATGTCTTTCCCATTGCAGGAGCAGGACATGCCGCAGGAATTTTTGGACCTGCACCCCATTCACTATGGGTCCCAACCGCTTCTTCCCAAACTCCTGCATCTACCAGGCAACCAGCGCCGCTGCCCGAATCGCCTCCCCCTTCTCCTATCACAGCCACGCCTCCTGCCACCCCGGCTACGCCTCCTTTGTAGACCTCGCAGGAACCGGCCGCTCCCTCCACTTGTGACACGGCGCCTACATCCTCTTCTCCTACCAGCCCGTCGCGTCGCATGCGCCGCCTGAGCGACATCTATGCCACTGCACCCCAGGCGCCACAGACCTTCCTTGCAGCCGTCCCCATCGAGCCCACGTGCTTCTCTCAGGCGGTCAAGGTGCCAGCCTGGCGTGCCGCCATGGCTACGGAATTTGACGCCCTCCTCCGCAACGGCACATGGGATCTCGTTCCTCGAGATGATCAGATGAATGTTCTCGGCTGCAAGTGGGTCTTCAAGATCAAGCATCGGGCTGACGGCACTGTTGAGCGACACAAAGCACGTCTTGTCGCCAAGGGCTACCGGCAACAACCCGGCGTAGACTGCTTTGACACGTTCAGCCCGGTTGTCAAGATCACTACCGTCCGTCTCTTACTGGCCATCGCTGTCAGCTCTGGGTGGCCTCTTCGACAACTTGACGTGTCCAATGCCTTCCTCCATGGCGATTTGGAGACCCTATTTATGGAGCAACCGCCTGGCTTTGCTCATCCTCAGCTATCGCACCATGTTTGTCAGCTCCGCCGTGTTGTGCCCCTTAGGCACAAGTATGTGATATGTTGATTTGATGATAGTAATGCTATTTTTTTTTTGATGATAGCAACATAGTGAGTGCATTTGATATTGTGTTTTGATGATAGAAACATGAATGCATATGACTGTGACTGGTATATTATCTGGAGAATGCATGTGTATAACTGATATATTGCTTGTGCTTGACTTTTGTTCTGTGCATTGCTTTTCTGTCTGCACGTAGCTTGATGACTAGCAAGTCTATACTTTGTCTAGCACATACATCTCTTGTCTATACAGTCTCTGTGTGTTCTATGCATCTCACAAGTCTAGACATTGCTGCATTGCTTGCAAATTTCAGAGTCTATACATCGTTCATGCATGTGCACAGTTCGTGGACAAAGTCTGTACATCGCCCTAGAGTGCATTAGCAAGTCCATACACTGTCAGGGCTCTTCATGCACTAAGTCTATACAGGCTAAGTTTGTACATCAGCTTGTTCATGCTTTATCAAGTCTGTACATTGTCAGTGCATCATATTAAGTCTGTACAGAGTCTTGTTGAAAGTCTGTACATCGTCTTATTCATGAATAGCATGCACATTGTTCATGAAGTCTGTACATTGGACTGTGTCTTTGTGCATCATGTTAAGTCTATACATTGCACTGTTCATGCACAGAGTCTGTGTCTCATGCATCGTCTATACAAAGTCCATACATTGCATTCAAAGTCTGTACAGCGTTCGTCTCAGCCAGCGTCTCATGTTGCGTCTTAGGAAAGTATGTACATTGCACTGTAGCTGCATTGTTTCACCTGAAGTTTTTTTTGTGCATCATCTCAGCCACCGTCTCATTCAGCGTCTCACGCTTGCAAAGTCTATACACTGGTCGATGGAAGCAAGTCTATACATTCGACTGCATCCAGCAAGTCTGTACACTGAGGACGCATGTTAGCTTTCAAAGTCTATACATTGTCTACAGTGCATCCAGCAAGTCTATTCATTGGAGCGTCTTGTTCAGCGTCTCATGGCAAAGTCTGTACATTCTATTGTTCAACGTCTGTACATTCTATTGTTCAACGTCTGCATGCATTACATGAACTCTGTACACTGCATCGTCTCAACTTGCGTCTCACTGAGCATCCATTCACTGCAAAGTCTATACAGACTTCATCGTCTTAGAGAACGTCTCATGCCTTTGCCAAAGTCTGTACATTGGACTAAGTCTGCCTCGGCTAAGTCTATACATTGATTCACTGTTCATGCACGAAGTGGAGTGAAGTCTATACAGCCAGTGCGAATGTTAAGTCTGAACATTACACTGTAGCTTGCACGAAGCAAGTCTGTACATTGGGCTACTGTGAAGTCTATACATTGGTTGTTCACAAGTCCATACATTGCTTGCTTAGCAGACTGCGAAGTCTTCACATCGTGAAGTCCATACAACCTTTCATTCGTGAAGTCTATACAACGGCTGTTGAATGATCTTCAAAGTCTGCACATCGAAGTCTATACAGTCTGTTGGCCTTGTAATTTGATGACCAGCAGAAGTGGCGTCAGTTTTGATTCAAACGCCTAGGGTGAAGGCGTCTTCTTCGTTGTACATACTTTGTTGCCTTAAGCCAAGTCTATCCACTCGCTAGTGCAAGTATATACACTGAAGTCTGTACATCGCATAAAGTGTATACATTGGACGAGTCTGCATCATGCATCAGTCCTGAAGTCTATACATCGTATGTCTTCATTAGAGTCTGTACATTGCACTCGCCCTCACAAAGTCTATACACCAAAGTCTGTACACTGCACTCACGTTTCACAAGTCTATACATCCTGTTCATCTTTACAAGTCTATACAGAGCTCTTCACTTAACCTGATAATCCGATACTCTGTCTGACAGGTGCTCTGCTCGTGAAGCTTAAGGAGGGCACGTGATCCGAGGCGGGAAGGCCTGACCAGATGATGACACGTGTGCTGAAGCAAGTCTGGATGCTGCCACGTGGTCCAAATTTCTGGGCGGGAACTGTGGAAGTCACACGTGCCCTGGCTGCTACTGCTGCTATATATATGAGTCTTCGTCTTCAGATGAAGGCTGATCGAAGCCTGTGAGTTGAACCAGAAGAGCAGAAGCACAGAGCCCTTCGATCCAGCAGAAGAGAAGAAGAAAAGAGTGAAGAAAAGAAAGAGAGTCACCAGAGAGCAGAGGAAGAAAAAGAGGGAAGAAGCAGAAGAGAAAGAAAGAGAGACAGTGAGATCGAGAGAAGAAGAGTGAAGTCTGAAGATCTGTTCACTAGACCATGGATCAAATCCAGGCCAGTCTGCTCTGTTGAGAGCTATATTATGTTTTTCATTTACAGCTTTCCGTTGCTGTCTTGTCTATCTTCTGTTTTCATTTTAAACCTTTTATCAAGCTGTTAGTCAGCGGGTTTTGCAGAGGTGGATTCGTCTGGACGGGTAAGCTGTAATCCCCAGCGGTTTGCAGAGGTGCATCCTCTAGACAGCAAGCTGTGAGGCTCAGCGGGCGAGGAGGATTCCTCGGACGGCAAGCTGTGTTGCCCAGTGAATTGTAGGCAAGCTGTGATGTCCAGCTGTTCAAACTGTGAGTCAGCAGTAAGCCACACTCGGGTTGAGTGTGGGGTGGACGTAGGTCTGCAGGACCGAACCACCTAAAAATCCTCTGTGCAGTGGTTTGATTTCTCTATATGTTTTTGCTTCCGCTAAATGTTTGTATAGGGGCGCTCCAAGTGTTTACTTACATGTCGAGTAAATGATTTGATCAGATTTTGTTCTGAGTGTTTTAATCTGTCAAGAGAGCGAAATTCTAGTTGAGCTATATTTTGTCTAAATCTGTCTTGTGAGCATTAGATTTTAATTGGGCGATATTTTTAAAGGGTTATATTCATTCACCCCCCCCCCCTCTGAATACTTGCACCGAACCCAACAGTTGGTATCAGAGCGGGTTGTTGTGCATAGGATCTAACAATCCGCAGCAGATCCCACTAGTTTTTGGTGCATTTCAGAGTGGGTCTCTTGAGATCGTTGTTTAGTTTCATTGAGTTAGTGCTTTACTTTGATCATCTGTTTTTGCTGCAATTTCCTGCCATTTGTTTTACTGCGCTGAATCTGTTTGCCACTTGTTCATATGGGTCGTCCTCCAGTTTATGATGGTTCTAACTTTGAAAGTTGGCTAGGAGGCCTAGCTGTGTACGTAGACTCCATTGATCCCAAACTGTGGAGTCTACTATCTAAAGACCCACACAAATTACCTCATGATGAGACCAAATGGTCTAAAGAGGACAGGGTGAAGGACCGTGAAAATACCATGATTCTCAATATCCTGAGAGCTACTGTCAATACTGATATATATCTTTTTGTTCTCATGTGCAATTCTGGAAAAGAGATATATGACAAAGTTATCTCTGTGCATTGTGGACACGCTAAAATTGACATTACTTTGAGTATATTTCATATTACCGTGTAATGCCCCATTTGACCCTCAAATTAACTTATTTGGGTTGTTTTTCCCATTTTTCTAGAATTTCTCTTATTTTTCCTTCATTTTCTCCTTTTTCCTATTTTTCTGGATTTTCTGGGCATTTATCTCAATTTTTGAAATTCACGACCTGGGTAAGGGCGTGTTTTGTTAAAACACGACCTAATCTGGGGCGTTTCTTTGAGAAAGGACGACCTTTTGTGAGGGCGTCAATTCTTTTGGTTTGACCGACTTCCCCGTTTAAACTTTTGAAATTAACGCCCTTCCAAAGAACGTGTTTTTAAACGTGGCATGAATTGAGGCGTGTTTTACATTTTTCAAATATGGGGAGTTTTTATTTCTAAAATTGGTTTTGAAAGAAACGCCCTTGTGCAGGGCGTGTTTTTAAGAAACGCCCTCTGGGCAGGTCGTCAATTCAACAATTGACGCCCTGAACCAAGTCGTGTTTCACTTTTGTGCTCCGAACGAACGCAGCATTTCCCAGAGAGACTCCTGCTTCATTTGGGCTCTTGCCCAGCTTAATCCTCCCCTATTTGGGCTCTTACCCGTTCTTATCTCTTCCTCCTTTGGACTCTTCCCTCCTTATCTCCTTTTCTATCTTATTAATAGAGCTTCTGAGCTCTGTTGATCGGTTGGACTCCGGAGGCTTCTTTCCCCATTATTTTTCTTTGTTATTTTTTTTCTGTCCCTCCCTCCGTTCTTCCTCTTCTGGTTTTGTCTTCTTTTTCTTCGCAGGGGCTGCTGCTGCTGTGGCTAAAGGAGGGGCAGTAACGTTCGAATTTTCATCCGATTGAAGGCTTTCTCCCCATCGAGGATCAAAGCCAAAGCAACAGGCTCCTTATTCTTTGTTTTATTATTCTTTTACTGCATCATCGTTTGCATGCACGCATATTCATCCTTTATAACTCAACCACGTTGAGGCTTTCCCCACAGTGCAACTCTTGCACACTTTCTCTTATTTTACCACTGCATTCATCATATCATTCATCTCCCACACCCTCTTTGCATAGGGGTTTAAGGGCTAACCACCCTTAAGGTGTGTTCTTCACCATGATTTCATGCTCATACATTTTTATGAATTGATGCTACACTCACCATGTTCTAATCCATATCTTTACTGGTGTTGTCTTTATCTTTTTGCAAGGGTAATCAAAGGAAGAACTCTCTTCATCGGCCGGCCGATTTAGAAGAGAAAGGAGCACTCACAATCCCCTCGCTTTTAAAGGTATTTTTCACGATCCCTCCATGATTTTTATTATTATCATTTGAGGCCTTTGTGTCTCTGGCGATCACGTTATTCCACCTTAGCACCTCGTGCTATTTCCATGCTTGCTTATTATTCCTTTATTTTTATTTTTATTTGCTTAAGTAGATCTCTCTAAAAATTAGGATCTACAAATTGGCGATCACGGTGGGACACCTTTTTATTTTTCTTCGGTTACCCCTTTCCCCTTTGGCACCCTCGCGTGCCCTTTCCCTTTGGTACCCTCAGTACCCTTTCCCTTGTGCCCCTCGGGCACCCTCCTTTGTGCTTTGCATCTCCCCACTAGTGATTGGCTAGTTTGGATTAGATTCTTCTTTTTAGAAACTCCACTTATCCTCTTAAAAATAAATTTTTTGATGAGCATGATATCATGTTGATTGCCATGATTACGTTGTGACTGTGAGTGTTTTTATTTTGCTGGCTGTGGAGCTTTCTGGTAATTAACGCCTTTGTCGCAGGCGCGTTTTAATTTCACGCCCTCACCTAGGGCATTTTCTGCGTGTTTTACGCCTTCTAACAGGGCGTCTTTCAGCATTGATCCTGGTCTCTTAGTCTGCTTGTGAATTTACGCCCTGCCCAAGGGCGTTGCTTTATTTAATAGCGCCTCACATCAAGGCGCTTTGTTGGGATTTGACGCCCACACCCCTGGGCGTCCGTTTATTGGCCAGCGCCTTTTCACAGGCGTCTTTCTTTATATTTTCTGGCTTCTGTGAGTAAACGCCCTCATCCAGGACGTGTCTTTATTTAAAACGCCTCACACTAAGGTGTTTTTTTGCTACCCCTGAGTTTTGACGCCCTCACCAGGAGGCGTTTCTTTGATTTGTAGTGCCCCATATCAGGGCGCATTTTTCTCTGCCTGTGGGCCCGCCACAGTGATTCACGCCCTACCCCAGGGCGTCTCTTTTCTGATAGCGACCTTACCCAGGTCGTGTCTTTCCTTAGTTTTCACAGAGCCCGTGCTTATCTGTGCATTGATTTTATATTGATTATACCATTTATTTGGCTCTATTGATGGATTTGTTTATATCTCCTTGCATTGCATTCATTCATTTCCTTGCATTGGTTTGGGAGACCTCCTCTCTCCTCACTAGGATCCACACACCCTCTTGGAATTGGGACGACCCTCCATTGAGCATTCCGTCTCTTTGGACCGGAGATCCCTTTTTCAAGCCTCCATAAGTCCCCGCACCCGTGGATTCCCTCACGGACGCCGGGCAGGTTGTACCCTTTGAAGTCCCGAATTAGTTGGCCTAAACATGGTGAGAGAGTGTTCCTAGTTGGCATTGGAGTTAAATCATATTGAAACTAGGCTCCTCCCTTTGTGTGAATCATATCAATTTGCATAAATTCATTAATTCACCAAGGTTCGAACATAAAAATCAAGGTAACCATTTCAACTTGGGTGTGTTTCTTTGCCAATTGTTTGCACATTATTTTGATTGCATGATGGCTTACCATGATAGGAAAAATAGCATATTCAATTCAATTAATGTTCATGAGGGTGATCAACCTAGCACATCTTATTCCCCTCAATTTCAACATGTTCGTCAAAATTCTCACCATACTCTCAAGGGACCACATCCTCATTCTTATGGTCATGCCCAGCCCATGGGCAATGTCCATTTTCATGGTCCCCCTACTCAATTTCGGGCCACTATTCCCTCAGGGCCGTCCCCTCCCAACGATGAGAAGGTCTCCCAAATCTTGCACGCATTAGATCATCTCACCCCTCAACAGATCCAAGCCCTTAAGGCCGCCGTTGAGGGTGCATCTCATTCATCTCATCCTCCTTCCAATCCTACACGGGTGGCCCATCACCCACCTCCCTTGTCTATTCACAATCCTAATCGGGTAGCCCATTACCCATCTCCTTCTATTCACACTCCTCCTCGGGTGGCCCATCACCCGCCTCCTTCTATTCCTCCTCCATCGCGGCCCCGAGGCCCTTATATTCCTTGTAATCCGGTCCATCCGGGTTCTTCTACGGGTCAACCGGTTGATTCCCCTCCACGGCCTTTTTATACAACCCCTCCTTCAAGGCCCTGCCAACCCTCGGTTGCTCAAGTCACCCCCTTCCAGCAAACTCTTCTTGACAAAATCACTTTAATGGAGGAACAATTAAAGAAGGTCACGGCTCCTCCCACTCCGGTCAACCCTCTCCATGCCATCCTAAATGACATTACAAAGATGGAGAGAGAGTGGAAGGATAGGATGGATGACTGCGACATTGGTGTTTCAAGCAAGCAAGAACCGGCAATTGAAGCACTTGAGCCGGTATACGATGATGAAGCTCCGCAGGCACCCCTTCCGAGTTTCCTTCGCTTTCCACTTCTCCCATTATCATTCGATGAACCTCCTGCTCAGGATGAAGCCACCGTCCCTAACCCTACCCCTGTTTTTGAGACCTCTTGGTGTTACGACGATGGGTCGATATTTCAATCACCCACGTCGACACATCTTGAGTCTCCTCCCACTCCCAACGCCGCTCGCCCCGTTCGGCATTTTCTCCGCAACAAACCCCCACCAATTACACCTCTCACAATTATACTTCCACCAATTACACCTTCACCAATTAAACCCCCATAAATTACACCTCCACCAGCTATGCCATTAACCTCCATATCACCAGCCTCCACTGAGTCCACCTTCGAATCTTCCCCAATTAACCTCCCATTACCACCACCTCAACCTTCCCTTATCCCTTTAACCCCAAAACCCACATTGCCTACTCCACCACTTAACCCTTCACCTATGGTTAGTCCTGAGCAGGATCCACCACTTTTTGCACTCAAGCCAACCCCGACTGCTTTCGAGCAAAGGGAGAAGCTCGGCGTGTTTGAACCTCCACTTCCACTCATCCTTTCTACAACACCTCCCATTACACTTTCCATTATACCTCCACCATCCACGGAGCCTTCCGCCTCCGTCTCACCTCACCTTATTACTCGGAAGGGGAACGCTGCTATAAGTACTTGCGCCAAGGATGATCAAGAGCCGGGCAAGACAGATTTGGCCACGGCTATGCGATTCAAGATTCAAGAATTCATTTACCGGATGCCAATCCGGATTATTGTGCCAAGCATGGTCGCGGAGGCCAAGTCACCGTCATTGTTCAGAAGAGAATGCCAGGTGTTGATGTCACCCAAGGGCCGGGCAGGGCACCCCTTGTTCCAATTTCCAAATCCTGAATCCATTCTTCCATGCAAGGGGCGAATGCCCATTTTGTTCAACACTCCATATACGCCACAGTTAATGGGTAGCACAATGCTTCATGTTCCAACTTTCCAATCCTCTCACATTGTTGTTCTTTGCCTTCCAAGGGGGTTGTTATTTATTACTGAAGCTTCTTCCATTGGGCCAATTGGCTATACACTTTCGCTGCCATGGAGGGGCGGTTATTTTGGCGCTAAGGGGTCTTCCACTCCTTTATCCACCCTCTATCCCACTCCATCCATATTCTTGTCTATCACGTTTTCTTCATGGGCCACTCCCAGGGGAAAGAGGAGGATCTCACCCTCTCACCCTTCACATTCCTCATCTTCTTTGCATTTCATTGCGTTCATGCATTCACTGCATTCATCACGTCCATTCTATTGCATTCATATGCATTTGCACCTCCTGCTTCTCGAGTCTCTAAACCCGTATCTTCCCCGCCTTCCGGCACCGCCGGTGTAATGCCCCAGATTTTTCGGATCCTTCTCCATGGGTCCCGGATCCGGTTTCTCGGAGTGTCCAGCTCCGTTGTGTCTGAAATTTTATTTCGGACATCTTTCGCGTTCGGATCGGCGCGATCCGGAGTCGTTTCGGAGGTCCGGAGGAGTTCCGCGGCTTTTTCCGCGTGTGTTTTCCGATTCCCGGCGTGGGTTTTGGCTTTCCCTTCGGAACCTCGTTGCGGGTGAACCGGCCGTTCACCAGGGCGCGAGTGGTACCGTTGCGATCGGTGCGCTCCGAGGATCGCGAGGGTGTAATTTTCTATTTTTTTGGATTTTTCCAAATTTCCGGATTTTCCTATATATAAACCTTTTCTCTCTCCCCCTCTCATTTCTCATTTCTCTCCCTCTCTCTTCTCACGCTCTCTCCTCTCTCCCTCTCTCTCCGACGGCCGACGGGGCGGAGTACGGGCGAGGTGGGGACGGCGCGGGTGAGGCACGGGCGAGGATGGATGAGGATCGAGGCGGTGGAGGCGCGTGGAAGCTCGGCCGTGAGTTCGTGGAACGGCGAGGCTTCAACGGCGTTTTCTTCGTGGATCGGCGTCCACGGTGCGCGTAATCTTCGGTGGAGGTAGGGTGATGGACCCTCAGCCCGTGTACTTTCTTTCCCGCGAGTTTCGTAGGCCGTGGTGAGCCGAGCGGGCTAAACGGGGCGTTTTGGGCAAAATGCATGTTTTTGGGGTGTGAGCCGGATCTCCCGTTTTATGGTGTTTTTGGGCGATCCAGGGGTTTAGATGCATGCCCAGGGGCTTGGGGAAGGTTTCCCCTTTTGTTTCCCCTTCACCTCGGGGTGAACGGGGCGTGGCATGGCTTTTCTCGCGGTTTTCACCATTTTCGGGCACGGACTGAGAACCCGCTAGCCTTGGGTAGCGCGTTCTTGAAGGTCGCGCTACCCCGATAGGGCGCGTTCATCGGAGAAGATGAACAGTAAGGCGGTTCTTGTCGCGCTATGGGGTCCTAGCACGTTCTGCCCTGTCGCGCTAGGGGTCCCTAGCGCATTCTGCCTTGTCGCGCTAGGTGATCCTAGCGCGATCTGTGCAGTCGCGCTATAGGGATATAGTGCGATCTGTCGTGTCGCGCTATAGGTGCATAGCGCGTTCTGCTTGAACGCGCTATGGACCTACAGCGCGTTCTTGGAGGTGACCAGCCAGGCTGCCCGGGGCGGGCGGTCTGCGGCTGATCGTGCTCCTCGTGGGCCGTGTGTGCCTTGGACACCCAGTGGAGTTCCGTGACCGTGTTTTGGGGTGTCCGGAGGTTCCGTTTACCTCGTTTTACGTGCCCACGCGCTTAAAGGTCCGGGTGACCTTTTAGCGTCCGTTCGCATTGTGTTGGTCTCCGGTCGACCCGGTTGGGACCCAGTGGTCGACCTCCGGCCTTGTGAGTATCCTGGACACCCCATGGGTTCCGTGTCCTTGTTTTGGGGGTGTCGGGAGGGACCGTGTTACCTCGATCCGCGTGCCCGTTGGTGTGGTGGGTCCGGGTGACCCCATGTATTACGGGCTTTCGTGTTACGCTTGATCGAGTCACCGTGTGTCGGTGTGTGTGCGGTGGGGTCTCCCCCGCATATCGTGGGTTCCTTTGGAAGGCGATTCCTGTGTGGGCCATGTGTTTGGCCTTGGACTGTGAGTCCAGTTGTCCGGCCTGGGGCTGGAGGTTTCCCGCTGGCTTCAAGATGGGAAATCGTCGTGGCGGCTTGTGTGCTGCCTTGGGAATCGTGCTTCTGTGTTTTCCGTGTGGCCCGTGTGAGTGGCCTTTGTCCCTTGCATTCTCTTCCCAAGGGAATGGTCTTGGCAACTCGTGTGTTGTCTCGGTATTCGTGATATCATGGCTTTGGACCTAGAGATTGGGCTAGATCGACGGCCTTGTGCTGTTGCGTGCAACGGTCTTGACCCCGAGTCTTGTGACTCAAGGACCGTTGGCTGTAGTGTGTCTAGAGGACTGTCCAGAGTCCAGTGGCTTAGCGCCACTTGAGTTTTCTCGACTCTAGTGCACGGTGCGTGCGTGGCCGTGGACTGTGTCCTGTTTCTTCTCCGACTGTGGTGACCGTGCGACGGGGCCGGTACGCGGGGTTGTCCCCGTACGTCGTCGGATTCGGACGTTGTTTTCCGTTGAGTTGAGAGTCTACTCCTTCAGTGACCCTCCACTAGTCGTAGCCCACCAGTACGAGGTGCTGGTCTCACGTGGGAGTGGTGTACGGGCACCCACCTTTCGAGACGGTTTGTGGACTAGTTACCGTAGGCCCCTCGTCGGTAGCCAGAGTCCGGCTACGGGGGAAAACCGGTCAGAGGACCAGACCTAGTGACGCAAGGTCTGTGTGTGCACATGTGGTTGGGGGCGGTTGGACCCACGTCGACGGGCGTGACCCCAGCTAGTTACTTGTTTGTGGTTACTTGTACGGTGTTCGCGCCTCGGGTAGGACCTACCACGTCAGGCGGTTCACCTGCGGTGCGGTGTAAGACGTCAGGGGATGCTACCGGCTGTGCTTCTAGTGGGTGGTACTCCTGTCGAGTACGGAGTGACAGACTGTCAATCTCTGTGTCTTTGACCGTCGGGTTTTCGGTCATGTTGACCGTTGAGCACGGTCGTCTCACCGTGGCACGTGTGTCAGTTTTCGCACCGTGAGACTTGTGCTAGTGGTTTACCGAGGTTGCGTCTTGTTGTGCGGTACCCGCGATTGGATGGTCGGGGTTGCACTTGGACAGCGTGTCCAGGTTGGCTGTGTCCGGGGGACAGGTGTAACGACCCGAGAATCCGATTACCGGGAAGGCCCGATAACCCGAGACTCGCACCGCCGCCCACGAGCCGGGAGGGCTCGGAAGGGCTAGAAGGAGTGTGGAGGCACAAAGAAATAGAAAATAAAGCAGGACAACTCAACAAATAACAGAAATAAATAAACAACTACAACAGAGTCCAGTCCAACAGAAAGTACAGTCTAAAGCAGTAAAGCGTACCACATGCCAAGTGAACACTCGGCCCGGCAAGCTGGCAACTGAGAACCTCCGCTCCGCACCCTCGAACCACGAGGAAGAACCGCTACACCTGAAAAGCAGGGAATGAGTCTCCAAAACAGAGACTCAGCAGGGATCCCGCGGAACCCCAACCGGAAACAACGGCGGTAGCGGAAAGGAAGCTACAACTACAGCAGGAACAGCAAACCGGTGGCCGGTCAAAACTCGGCACTACAGCTACTCCTACTGCAAGAAGGCAGACCTCGATCACACAGTCGAAGCTACCGAACCACGCTAGTACCACCTACCGAAGTAAGAACACACGGCAGCCACGCCGTAGAGGCCTGTCCCTCGGACACAGCCGACCTGGACACGCTGTCCAAGGTGCAACCCCGACCACCCGATCGCGGGTACCGCACAACAAGACCCAACCTCGGTAAAGCCACTAGTACTAATCTCACGGCGCAAGAACCGACACACGCGCCAAGGTGAAACAACCGAACTCACCGGTCAACACGACCAAAAACCCGAAGGTCAAAGACACAGAGACTGACAGTCTGTCACTCCGTACTCGACAGGAGTACCACCCACTAGAAGCACAGCCGGTAGCGTCCCCTGACGTCTTACACCGCACCGCAGGTGAACCGCCTGACGTGGTAGGTCCTACCCGAGGCGCGAACACCGTACAAGTAACCACAAACAAGTAACTAGCTGGGGTCACGCCCGTCGACGTGGGTCCAACCGCCCCCAACCACGTGTGCACACACAGACCTTGCGTCACTAGGTCTGGTCCTCTGACCGGTTTTCCCCCGTAGCCGGACTCTGGCTACCGACGAGGGGCCTACGGTAACCGGTCCACAAACCGTCTCGAAAGGTGGGTGCCCGTACACCACTCCCAGGTGAGACCAGCACCTCGTACTGGTGGGCTACGACTAGTGGAGGGTCACTGAAGGAGTAGACTCTCAACTCAACGGAAAACAACGTCCGAATCCGACGACGTACGGGGACAACCCCGCGTACCGGCCCCGTCGCACGGTGACCACAGTCGGAGAAGAAACGGGATTCACAGTCCACGGCCACGCACGCACCGTGCACTAGAGTCGAGAAAACTCAAGTGGCGCTAAGCCACTGGACTCTGGACAGTCCTCTAGACACACTACAGCCAACGGTCCTTGAGTCACAAGACTCGGGGTCAAGACCGTTGCACGCAACAGCACAAGGCCGTCGATCTAGCCCAATCTCTAGGTCCAAAACCACGATATCACGAATACCGAGACAACACACAAGTTGCCAAGACCATTCCCTTGAGAAGGGAACGCAAGGGACAAAGGCCACTCACACGGGCCACACGGAAAACGCTGAAGCACGATTCCCAGGGCAGCACACAAGCCACCACAACGATTTCCCATCTTGAAGCAAGCGGGAAACCTCCAGCCCCAGGCCGGACAACTGGACTCGCAGTCCAAGACCAACCACGTGGCCCACATGGGAATCGCCTTCCAAAGAAACTCACGGCATGCGGGGGACACCCCACCGCACACACACCGATACACGGTGACTCGATCGAGCGTAACACGAAGGCCCAGCACGCGAAAAGTCACCCGGACTCTCAACCCTACGGGCACGCTAAACGAGATAACACGGTCCTCCAGACACCCTCAAAACACGGACACAGAAACCCACGGGTGTCAGGGACACTCACAAGACCGCAGGTCGACCACTGGGTCCCAACCGGGTCGACTAGGGATCCACACATTGCGGGGCAGGGCGGAGAACACAAAAACTCGCCTCGGGACGACACAAAGCCTGACGGTCTAACCCTAGACCGTCACAGGGTTGTAACGGTCTAGGCGAGACCGTCACATCCACCTGGCGGCCTAACGCAGGCCGTTACACGGCCCGAAGAAACACAGGATGTAACGCGCCTGGCCCAGCGCGTTACACGAATGTAACGCGCTCTCCCTGGTGCGTTACATGCCTCACGCGCTCAGCGTGAAAGCAGGATGTAACGCGCCTGCCTCAACGCGTTACACGGATGTAGCGCGTCTGGCCTGGCGCGTCACACACGCGGCCCTTCCAACGGATAAAACGACTCTGACGGCCCACCCTGGGCGCGTTACAAGCCAGTAACGGTCCAGACGGCACCGTCACACCCCCAGCCCTCAGCTGGGTAACAGGGAATGTGACGCACCCACCCTGGGGCGTCACAAGGTTGTGACGCGCCAGCCCTGGTGCGTCACACGCCTGACCCGAAAACCAACGGAAGAGACTCTAACGGTCTAGCCCTGGTGCGTCACAGCACCTGACGGTCTATCGTGGGACCGTCACACCCACAGACCACCAAAGGCCAACAGAAGGGGGATGTAACGGTCCTGTCCAGGCGCGTTACACCAAGTGACGGCCACTGGAAGGACCGTCACTTCCTTCCGAGAACGCTACGGCGGGAAACGACCCAAAACTCGTCCCACGCCCCCATACCTCAACAGGAGAGGGGGAAAACAAGGGGGAAGCTCCCCAGAAGCCCCTAGCATGCATCTACGGCCTCGGATCGGCCAAAAACGCAATGAAACAAGAGATCGGCCCACAAGCCCTAAAACATGGGTTTTGCCCAAAAACCCCGATTCCACCCGCTCGGCTCACCACGGCCTACGAAACTCGCGGGAAAGGAAGTGCACGAGCTGGGGAACCATCACCCTACCTCCACCGAAGATTTCGCGCCCCGAGCTCGCCGATCCGCGAAGAAACGCCGTGAAACCCTCGCCGGCTCGCGACCGCGCCACGAGCTCCCACGCGCCTCCACCGCCTCGATCCTCGCCCATCCTCGCCCGCGTCCTCACCCGCGCCGCCTCCGCCTCGCCCCCGCCTCGCTCCGTCGGCCGCCGGAGAAGAGAGGGGAGAAAGAGGGCGTGAGAGAAGAGAGAGAGTGAGAAAGAGAGAATGAGAGGGGGAGAGAGGAAAGGGTTAGTATATATAGGAAAACCCGAAAATTCGATAAATTCAGAAAATTACGAAAAATTACCTCCGCGATCCTCGGAAGGAACACAACGCAGTGGTACTGTCCCGGAGTCGGAGAACGCCACGGTTTGCCCTGCAAAGAGTTCCGAAGGCACATCAGGGAAAAACACGTGTAAAGCACAAAATACACTCCGAGACCCACTAAAATGATCTGAAAAATATCCGAAAAATCCGGGGCATTACAACAGGCCTCTACGGCGTGGTTGCCGTGTGTTCTTACTTCGGTAGCTGGTACTAGCGTGGTTTGGTAGCTTCGACTGCGTGATCGAGGTCTGCCTTCTGGCAGTAGGAGTAGCTGTAGTGCTGAGTTTTTGACCGGCCACCGATTTGTTGTTCCTGCTGTAGTTGTAGCTCTCCTTTCCGCTACCGCCGCTGTTTCCGGTTGGGGTTCCGTGGGATCCCTGCTGAGTCTCTGTTTTGGAGACTCATTCCCTGCTTTTCAGGTGCAGCGGTTCTTCCTCGTGGTTCGAGGGTGCGGAGCGGAGGTTCTCAGTTGCCAGCTTGCCGGGCCGAGTGTTCACTTGGCATGTGGTACGTTTTACTGCTTTAGACTGTACTTTCTGTTGGACTGGACTCTGTTGTTGCTGTCGTTGTTCTTTCTTTCAGCTTGTTGTTGTTGGTTGTCCTGCTTTATTTCCTATTTCTTTGTGTCTCCACACTCCTTTTAGCCCTTCCGAGCCCTCCCAGCTCGTGGGCGGCGGTTCGAGTCTCGGATTATCGGGCCTTCCCGGTAATCGGATTCTCGGGTCGTTACAGCTGGTATTAGAGCGGTGGTTGTGGACGTACATAGGAATTCGAAATATTGCAGTGATCAGAGTCCATAAGGTCCAGTACAGTCGGCAGCTGGCTTAGGGTTTTGTGTTCGCTTTCCGCCTAGTTTCTCGCTTGAGAGCTTGAGTGCGATGTGCGGCGCTGTGAAGGTGGTTGCTGTCCGCGGCTTTCGTGCCAGCATGGGGTCTAAGGATTGAGGTTGAGAGCCTTCCCCCTCATCGGTGGTGGCCCTGGTTGTGCTGCGTTGGGCAGAGGTTGCAGGCAGGCGTGAGCTCGCGGTGCTGCGTTCGAGGAACCTGCGGCGTGGTCAGGTGGCTGGAGAGGACTGTTCGTGGTTAAGTGGCCGTGAGCGCGCTCTGAGGGAGCTGCTGTCGATTTTGGCCACTCCAGCTTGAGGTTTGTCCAGCCCCTGAGGTGTTCTGATCGAGAAGTGTGCTCGGGTGAGCGGAATATCTTCTCGGTGAGCGGCTGTTTCGTCGAGCCAGATGATCTTGTCGTGCTCTGTGGCGTCAGAAATGACGTGTCGGTCCCGGTTGTTTTGCGGATTTCGAGGCAGGATTGGGTTGTGGTGTCCCAGTAAGTCTTGCTCCTGCGCTCTTGTGTGCGATTGGGTTGTGTTCGCCTTGGAGTTGGCTTGAGATGTGATGGTTCCGCGGCGAGTTTCGGGACTCGAAGATGAGCATCGGCGGTTGTTGTTATGGCTCGTGTTGCGGCTCTTGGCATGCCGTGTTGCAGTTCGAGGGATTGCAGCGGTGGTGCATCGAGAGATGCTGTGATTGTGGTCCGACGTGACACTCGTTGAGTGTGTCGGAGGCGCTGACCTGATGGAAGTGATGGTTTTCCTTGGTGCTGGATGGTGCTGTTTCGAGCATGCGCGAGGTTTGAGGTCAGGTCGAGCGTGGAGTTTTTTCGTTGGTCGAAGTGCGCTGGTTTCTCCGTTGGTTGGAGAGATTGTGTTGGGATAAGGTTCGTCGTCTTGCATTGTGTTCGGATTGGTTGGCCTTTTGTGCCATGAAGTCTGTGCGAGACGTGCTCCTTGTCTTGGCAGGGTGGTTGCCTGTGAGAAGTTGTGCCCATTCCCTTGTCGTGTGAGGGTGCTGGCGCTGTTCCGGAAGGACGAGTGCTGGTTGGGCGGTGTTTTGCTTTCCCGGCTGTGCGCGCGGATCTGAGTGCGCAGCGGAAGCTTGGTGGGCTTGTAACCCATTGGTTCAGGATCGTAGCATTGGTTGCTACGGGTGGATTCCTGAGTTTGCGTTGAGCATCGGAGGATTGGTTCCTTGGTGTGAAACGTGTTGTTGCCGTGCCGTTGCTCGAGGTTTTGTGGTTGTTGGCACTGGCAGGGTGGAGTGTTGGGGAATGTGTTGCCTAGTGCGCCGCATGAGTACCATGTTCCTGTGATGGAAGTCGTGTCAGGCGTCGGTGTTGGACCTGGATGAGGTTGTTGAGGATGTCACCTGACGGAGGTCAAGGACGTGTTGGTCAGAGTCGGTGGCTTGGCGCCCGACTTGTTTTCCCAATCGTGTCCTCGGTTGAGATCGTGCTTTGAGGATGTGGTCTCTGGCAGACTATGGGTCCCGGTTGACGGCTATGAGTGGCTGGTGAGCCTAACCGTGTGACCGACCACAGCAGTGTCTGTTGGTTCTACGGTCTTGTCGGATTGTGACGGTGGAATGTTCGTTGCTTAGGTCGCCGTGAGCACTGTTCAGGTGGTGTCCCGTGGCTCTGTGGTAAGGGTGGAATCGGGATTGGCAGGTGTCCACTTGCATTGATCGAAGGATTTGATGAGACCAGACGTAAGAGTGACGCCTGTGGGCGGAGGCCTTTTTAGCGAGATTGGCGTCGGAGGATGGTCCTTGACGGGACGTTGGTGTCGCAATGGTTATCCCTGGTTTGGTGACCAGCATGGGATGGTTCCCCTGTAAGTCTAAGTCGACCGAGGTGATGACTGGAGGCACCATGATCTGTCATTTGGTTTCGTCGGGCTCCCCGAGAGGGTCGAGTTGGAGCGATGTTCGAGCTCGGATGCGGTGTCCGAGAGGAGTGCAGCTCGAGATATGGCATCAGTCTGTGTGGGAGTCGAGGGATGGCTTGCTGAGCTTTGGAATGTTTCCTTTGGACCCGGTCGAGGACCAGGAAAGAAGGAAGAAGCTGAGCAAACGGAGGTTTCCCGTTGACGAGCAGTTGGTGACCAGTGGATGGTCTTTTCAGAGACAGAAAATGCTGGTTGTTGGGGCTCGAGCGTGGCGAGAGCCGTGTGCCAGCGAGACCTTTGGTGGTCGTTTCTGTGTTGTGTCCAGCTTTCGGCTTGCCATGTGTGAGGTGTTTCTTGGTGTTGAGCCGATGAGCTGGTTGCGGTCTGCTGAGATGACTGCTTGAGCTGGTGGAGGCTCTGTTTTGGTTGCTCCCTTGAGGAGGGTATGCGATATGTCAGCTGGCTAGGAAGCTGTTGTGCAATTTGTCTGCCGACCATAGGTTGGATCGGTAGCTGTTGCTCGTGTCGAGGGTTGTGATTCCTCGGTGAGCGAGATCGTGGCTGCGGCGCCATGGTGGATTCTCGCGTTGTCTGAGGTGATGCCGGACTGTGTCCTTTGCTATATGCCTGCTCTGTTGGCCTGTGTGCTCGGCGCGAGGAGCGAGGTGTTGCTTGTGATTGTAAGTCTGGCAGTGTCCCTCAGGATCGGTTTTTTTCGTGAGAATCGAGATTTTCTGTGCTGGGGCTCTGACAGCGTGTCAGTTGGTTCAGCGTTCTTCCCCTGTGACTTTGTGCTAGGTCCTGAATTTCGAGGACGAAATTTCTTTAAGGGGGGGAGGGCTGTAATGCCCCGGATTTTTCGGATCCTTCTCCGTGGGTCCCGGATCCGGTTTCTCGGAGTGTCCAGCTCCGTTGTGTCCCAAATTTCGTTTCGGACATCTTTCGCATTCGGATCGGCGCGATCCGGAGTCGTTTCGGAGGCCCGGAGGCGTTCCGCGGCTTTTTCCGCGTGTGTTTTCCGATTCCCGGCGTGGGTTTCGGCTTTCCCTTCAGAACCTCGTTGCGGGTGAACCGGGCCGTTCACCAGGGCGCGAGTGGTACCGTTGCGATCGGTGCGCTCCAAGGATCGCGAGGGTGTAATTTTCTATTTTTCTGGATTTTTCCGAATTTCTGGATTTTCCTATATATAAACCTTTTCTCTCTCTCCCTCTCATTTCTCATTTCTCTCCCTCTCTCTTCTCACGCTCTCTCCTCTCTCCCTCTCTCTCCGACGGCCGACGGGGCGGAGTACGGGCGAGGTGGGGACGGCGCGGGTGAGGCACGGGCGAGGATGGATGAGGATCGAGGCGGTGGAGGCGCGTGGAAGCTCGGCCGTGAGTTCGTGGAACGGTGAGGCTTCAACGGCGTTTTCTTCGTGGATCGGCGTCCACGGTGCGCGTAATCTTCAGTGGAGGTAGGGTGATGGACCCTCAGCCCGTGTACTTCCTTTCCCGCGAGTTTCGTAGGCCGTGGTGAGCCGAGCGGGCTAAACGGGACGTTTTGGGCAAAATACATATTTTTGGGGTGTGAGCCGGATCTCCCGTTTTATGGTGTTTTTGGGCGATCCAGGGGTTTAGATGCATGCCTAGGGGCTTGGGGAAGGTTTCCCCTTTTTTTCCCCTTCACTTGGGGGTGAACGGGGCGTGGCATGGCTTTTCCCGCGGTTTCCACCGTTTTCGGGCACGGACTGAGAACGCGCTAGCCTTGGGTAGCGCGTTCTTGAAGGTCGCGCTGCCCCGATAGGGCGCGTTCATCGGAGAAGATGAACAGTAAAGCGGTTCTTGTCGCGTTATGGGGTCCTAGCGCGTTCTACCCTGTCGCGCTAGGGGTCCCTAGCGCATTCTGCCTTGTCGCGCTAGGTGATTCTAGCGCGATCTGTGCAGTCGCGCTATAGGGATATAGCGCGATCTGTCGTGTCGCGCTATAGGTGCATAGCGCGTTCTGCTTGAACGCTCTATGGACCTACAGCGCGTTCTTGGAGGTGACCAGCCGGGCTGCCCGGGGCGGGCGGTCTGCGGCTGATCGTGCTCCTCGTGGGCCGTGTGTGCCTTGGACACCCAGTGGAGTTCCGTGACCGTGTTTTGGGGTGTCCGGAGGTTCCGTTTACCTCGTTTTACGTGCCCACGCGCTTAAAGGTCTGGGTGACCTTTTAGCGTCCGTTCGCATTGTGTTGGTCTCCGGTCGACCCGGTTGGGACCAGTGGTCGACCTCCGGCCTTGTGAGTATCCTGGACACCCCATGGGTTCCGTGTCCTTATTTTGGGGGTGTCGGGAGGGACCGTGTTACCTCGATCCACGTGCCCGTCGGTGTGGTGGGTCCGGGTGACCCCATGTATTCCGGGCTTTCGTGTTACGCTTGATCGAGTCACCGTGTGTCGGTGTGTGTGCGGTGGGGTCTCCCCCGCATATCGTGGGTTCCTTTGGAAGGCGATTCCCGTGTGGGCCATGTGTTTGGCCTTGGACTGTGAGTCCAGTTGTCCGGCCTGGGGCTGGAGGTTTCCCGCTTGCTTCAAGATGGGAAATCATCGTGGCGGCTTGTGTGCTGCCTTGGGAATCGTGCTTCTGTGTTTTCCGTGTGGCCCGTGTGAGTGGCCTTTGTCCCTTGCGTTCCCTTCCCAAGGGAATGGTCTTGGCAACTCGTGTGTTGTCTCGGTATTCGTGATATCGTGGCTTTGGACCTAGAGATTGGGCTAGATCGACGGCCTTGTGCTGTTGCGTGCAACGGTCTTGACCCAGAGTCTTGTGACTCAAGGACCGTTGGCTGTAGTGTGTCTAGAGGACTGTCCAGAGTCCAGTGGCTTAGCGCCACTTGAGTTTTCTAGACTCTAGTGCACGGTGCGTGCGTGGCCGTGGACTGTGAGTCCTGTTTCTTCTCCGACTGTGGTCACCGTGCGACGGGGCCGGTACGCGGGGTTGTCCCCGTACGTCGTCGGATTCGGACGTTGTTTTCCGTTGAGTTGAGAGTCTACTCCTTCAGTGACCCTCCACTAGTCGTAGCCCACCAGTACGAGGTGCTGGTCTCACCTGGGAGTGGTGTACGGGCACCCACCTTTCGAGACGGTTTATGGACCGGTTACCGTAGGCCCCTCGTCGGTAGCCAGAGTCCGGCTACGGGGGAAAACCGGTCAGAGGACCAGACCTAGTGACGCAAGGTCTGTGTGTACACACGTGGTTGGGGGCGGTTGGACCCACGTCGACGGACGTGACCCCAGCTAGTTACTTGTTTGTGGTTACTTGTACGGTGTTCGCGCCTCGGGTAGGACCTACCACGTCAGGCGGTTCACCTGCGGTGCGGTGTAAGACGTCAGGGGACGCTACCGGCTGTGCTTCTAGTGGGTGGTACTCCTGTCGAGTACGGAGTGACAGACTGTCAATCTCTGTGTCTTTGACCGTCGGGTTTTCGGTCGTATTGACCGTTGAGCACGGTCGTCTCACCGTGGCACGTGTGTCGGTTTTCGCACCGTGAGACTTATGCTAGTGGTTTACCGAGGTTGCGTCTTGTTGTGCGGTACCCGCGATCGGATGGTCGGGGTTGCACTTGGACAGCGTGTCCAGGTTGGCTGTGTCCGGGGGACAGGCCTCTACGGCGTGGTTGCCGTGTGTTCTTACTTCGGTAGCTGGTACTAGCGTGGTTTGGTAGCTTCGACTGCGTGATCGAGGTCTGCCTTCTGGCAGTAGGAGTAGCTGTAGTGCCGAGTTTTTGACCGACCACCGATTTGCTGTTCCTACTGTAGTTGTAGCTCTCCTTTCCGCTACCGCCGCTGTTTCCGGTTGGGGTTCCGCGGGATCCCTGCTGAGTCTCTGTTTTGGAGACTCATTCCCTGCTTTTCAGGTGCAGCGGTTCTTCCTCGTGGTTCGAGGGTGCGGAGCGGAGGTTCTCAGTTGCCAGCTTGCCGGGCCGAGTGTTCACTTGGCATGTGGTACGTTTTACTGCTTTAGACTGTACTTTCTGTTGGACTGGACTCTGTTGTTGCTGTCGTTGTTCTTTCTTTCAGCTTGTTGTTGTTGGTTGTCCTGCTTTATTTCCTATTTCTTTGTGCCTCCACACTCTTTTTAGCCCTTCCGAGCCCTCCCGACTCGTGGGCGGCGGTTCGAGTCTCGGATTATCGGGCCTTCCCGGTAATCGGATTCTCGGGTCGTTACAGCCGGATCCTCCGCATTTCCCATCTTATTCATATTCATCTTCATTACTCGGGCATCGCGCCCCTTTCCAACCTTTTCATCTCCCAGATTTCTCTCCCTTCTTCCCAGGGCATCGCATCCCTCGGCATTTTCTTCCTTCGGAACCTCCGGACTTTTCCCTCGGGCACGACGCCCCTTTCCATCTTCTCCTTCCTGATTTGCTTCCTCCGGAACCTCCGGACTTTCCCCTCGGGCATCGCGCCCCTTTCCATTTTATTCCTCCGGAACCTTCGGATTCTCCATTTTATTCTCTCTATTCTCTTTCCGGGCATGACGCCCCTTTCCATCTCATTCCTCCGGAACCTCCGGACTTTCCCCCAGGGCATCACGCCCCGTTCCACTTTATTCTTCCGGAGTCTCCGGATCTTTCATACCTTTCCCTCGGGCATCGCGCCCCTTTCCATTTTCTTCCTCCGGAACCTCCGGACTTATCTCTCGGGCATCGCGCCCCTTTCCATTTTCTCCCTACGGAACCTCCGGACCATCTATCTTTCTTCCAGTTCATCTTTCTGTTCTTCCAAGACATCACCTCCTTCGTTCTCTTCTTCCTTTTTCATCACTCTTTTTCAGATTTCTTCTCAGGGCATCGCGTCCCTCGATATTTTATCCCTCCGGAGCCTCCGGATGATTTCTCCTCTCACGATTCTCCTCCGCCTCCGGACCCTCCAGATCCACCTCTTTCCATCTATCAATTTCTTCTTCTAATTCCTCTTGATTCTGGGTCCGACCCAACTTCTTCCACATCCACTGCCTTGGGCATCTGCCCATTCTCCCATTACTTTCGAGGCTTTAGTCCTCATTCCTCCTTCTAATTCTCCTCTCCTTCTGTAGACTGTTCCATGTGATCAGGGTCTCCGCGCCTTAGTGAGGGAGTTCTAGCCCTCGCCTCTTTTCCTTTTTTTCCTTATTCGTCTGAGTCTGGTCTTGGCACCACTCCTTCTTGTTAAGCCACTTTCAATCCTTTGCTTCCAATCCTTTATCTGCCTAAGAGGACTATCCCACGATGATCAACCTCTCGCGGCAGCTGCTTTAACAAAGGTTGCAAGGTAATATATTGACGTAAGTATGCATTTATATGATATCATTACCTCATTACTTCACGCATGATTTTTAAAATGAACTGCTTCCTAACAAAATTAAGAGTGGTGTTTTAGATCTTTATCTTAGGCTTTTGTTAAATTAAATCATTGTTAAAAAGAGTCTTTAGGCTTGCTTATGCAGCACCTTGGTTAATAAGAACCCCGCGCTGGGAATTCAACATTCTCTCCCTGCTTGTTAAGATCAACCCTCAGCATGGGCACCTTACACACTTCACGGCGTCCTTAGCCGGCTCCTTTGGTTAAACACCGTTGCTACCTTGGCCATGCCATGAGTATATCTGAAAGTCTTTTCTCTTCTTTACTCGGCCACGTGCAGGGGCAAGAGGTTGACGGATGAGATGACCAACCTTGGTAATCCCCAATACGAGAGGGGTCTCAAATAGGGGCAGTCTTGACCCAAACTAAATATGAATTTCATGATATACATCTCGCCAAAAGGGCTATTATGAAAATCAAGTCAGAATTTCGATAAAAGTAAGATTGTGAATTATGGCATGACAAGAGTGGCAAAGTCCCCGCAGGGAAAATCCTGGTCGTATGCATGTCAAGGGTCTAAAAATCAAAGGCATAAAGCCCCGGCGCAACAGACTACCTCTTTGAGGGGGAACACCTTGGAAAGAATTCAAGTCCCGACATCTCCCATCCTGCATAAAGCTTATCTCCAATTATTCTTCTCTTCTCCCTCCAAGACCGAACATTTCTCAGGTATGGCCTTGGTAGGGGTACCGTTGATCAAGGGCAGTCGGTTATAGGGCGCCACCCTTCAATGCACGCCCAGCTTTGGGCAGTTTTTAGCAAAAGGGGAAGGAACGAGGACCCCTAGCCAGTGGTTTAAGACACCCTTTGATGCTACTTTAGCAATGTCTAACCAAAATAAAACAAAATTGAATATTTCTTGTCCAAAATCTATAAAAATTTGAATATCTTTCCCAAAATTCATAAAAATTGAAATATTTTTCAAAACCCATAAAACTTTGCATATTTTTCCAAAATTCATAAAAATTTGAGTATATTTTTAAAAAACCACATAAAAATTTGCATATTTAAAAAAAAAAACTCCATAAAAATTGCATTGTATTTTCTGATGGTGTTTTGCAGGAACAGCTTTGCAAGGACCAAGAGCACGGGATGAGTCCTATCTCCACTCATTGCTATCAATCTATTGATTCTCCCAATATTCTCATGACATGCCACCCTGGGCATTTTTGGTTATCACCTCCTTATATCATTTTGGTTATATCTCCTGATTACATTCTGATTATTCATCTCCAGATCTTTCAATCAACTCCTATTAATTTCTCTTGATCAATTCTACCGATGTGCATTATCAGATCTTGATCATTCAACTCCAAATCTTGATTAGCCAAGTTGGCATCCTCATGACAAAATAACAAACAATGATGCTTTGCAATATCATCATTCAACTCATAATGGTTACTATGTTGTGACATGCTATTGATGCTTTGATTCATGCTATGCTTGCTACGCTTAAATGTCTTATTCATTGCTTGTTATCTTTTATATCTTGGCTGATGAATTTTTGAGCGCAGGATAAGAAGCTCTTGGTCCCACTAACTGGGCATCATCATCCAAGCCCCACGGTGCTTGCAGCTCAGTTCTCAGTTCCCATGCTCATTGCACCACCATCTCCTGTATGCATTTTACTATATGTTACATATGCTACTAGATTATATCAAGGACCTTGTGGCTTTGGTAAATATGGAATTTGAGTTCCCCTTCATCAAAAACGATGACGATTCCAGAGGCATCTTAGTCATACGGATAGGCCGTTGAGCCGTCCGAGACTGGGGACGATGGTTCCTTTTTATGAGTTGGTGCGTGGATAAACGGGCTTCGGCTTAGTATCAGCTCGTGAAATCGGTTTCTTGACCCAGTCTTGGTAGCTTAGCAATATTATCCTTGATTATCTTATATTTTCATTTGATTTAATTTTTTCTTTTAAACCCAGCATGTATTCATGTAGGAATTTGAAACAACTGTTGAAAAATCATTCTGATGAGCTGACTTTGAGGGTTGAAGTTGATCTTAATCTTTCCAGATATGAGATATTCCATGCCGGATTGAATCTTCAGTTCGTTTTGTTGATGTTTTGGGTGATTTTCTCGAAAGCTCCTTGTTTGGATTTTTATCATCTTATTTCAATCCTTTCTTTTGATCCACCTTGGCTGCAGCACGTCCACTGGCTGGTAACCGCTCCCCAATGGTGAAACTTACAGGTTTGTGACCTGGGATACTTCCACCATGCTGGAAGTTGATCATTTATTTTATCTCCTTCGTGCACCGCGTGCACACTCCCCGTTTTATCCAAACATCGTTGGTTTCATTGAATTTCCCGAGATTGCTTCATCTCGAGCTTTTGATTTCAATTTTCATCAAGTGATGTCGATTGCGTGTCTCATCACACCTTGGCATCTACTTTTCAGTTTGCTCTTCTCCCTTGCAAAGCAGACGCCAAGGCGGGGCAGCTGTGGACACGTTAAAATTGACATTACTTTGAGTATATTTCATATTGCCGTGTAATGCCCCATTTGACCCTCAAATTAGCTTATTTGGGTTGTTTTTCCCACTTTTCTAGAATTTCTCTTATTTTTCCTTCATTTTCTCCTTTTTCCTATTTTTCTGGATTTTCTAGGCATTTATCTCAATTTTTGAAATTCACGACCTGGGTAAGGGCGTGTTTTGTTAAAACACGACCTGATCTGGGGCGTTTCTTTGATAAAGGATGACCTTTTGTGAAGGCATCAATTCTTTTGGTTTGACCGACTTCCCCGTTTAAACTTTTGAAATTAACGCCCTTCCAAAGGACGTGTTTTTAAACGTGGCATGAATTGAGGCGTGTTTTACATTTTTTAAATATGGGGAGTTTTTATTTCTAAAATTGGTTTTGAAAAAAACGCCCTTGTGCAGGGCGTGTTTTTAAGAAACGCCCTCTGGGTAGGTCGTCAATTCAACAATTGACGCCCTGAACCAAGTCGTGTTTCACTTTTGTGCTCCGAACGAACGCAGCCTTTCCCAGAGAGACTCCTGCTTCGTTTGGGCTCTTGCCCAGCTTAATCCTCCCCTATTTGGGCTCTTGCCCGTTCTTATTTCTTCCTCCTTTGGACTCTTCCCTCCTTATCTCCTTTTCTATCTTATTAATAGAGCTTCTAAGCTCTATTGATCGGTTGGACTCCGGAGGCTTCTTTCCCCATTGTTTTTCTTTGTTGTTTTTTTTCTGTCCCTCCCTCCGTTCTTCTTCTTCTGGTTTTGTCTTCTTTTTCTTCGCAGGGGCTGCTGCTGCTGTGGCTAAAGGAGGGGCAGTAACGCTCAAATCTTCATCCGATTGAAGGCTTTCTCCCCATCGAGGATCAAAGCCAAAGCAACAGGCTCCTTATTCTTTGTTTTATTATTCTTTTACTGCATCATCGTTTGCATGCATGCATATTCATCCTTTATAACTCAACCACATTGAGGCTTTCCCCACAGTGCAACTCTTGCACACTTTCTCTTATTTTACCACTGCATTCATCATATCATTCATCTCCCACACCCTCTTTGCATAGGGGTTTAAGGGCTAACCACCCTTAAGGTGTGTTCTTCACCATGATTTCATGCTCATACATTTTTATGAATTGATGCTACACTCACCATGTTCTAATCCATATCTTTACTGGTGTTGTCTTTATCTTTTTGCAAGGGTAATCAAAGGAAGAACTCTCTTCATCGGCCGGCCGATTTAGAAGAGAAAGGAGCACTCACAATCCCCGCGCTTTTAAAGGTATTTTCGCGATCCCTCCATGATTTTCATTATTATCATTTGAGGCCTTTGTGTCTCTGGCGATCACGTTATTCCACCTTAGCACCTCGTGCTATTTCCATGCTTGCTTATTATTCCTTTATTTTTATTTTTATTTGCTTAAGTAGATCTCTCTAAAAATTAGGATCTACACGCATAACCAACAGAATGATAGCTGTTTGATGGCCAACCGGGATAATGAAGATTCCTCATCCAAGGTAAATTCTGAATCTGAATCCGAAGATATTTCAATTGAGGAATTATGGGATATGTACGATGAACTTTCTGAGAGATGTAAATATTTGAAATCTGAAAATAGAAAGCTGAAAAAGAAATGTAATCAGATTAATTCGAATGCTCCTTGTAAAAACTGTCAAGAACTGAGAAAATCTCATGAAATGTGCTTAGCTAATCTGAATGTGAGCAAAGAACAAATTTCTGTTTTGGAAACTAAAAATCAGGAACTTATAGATAAGATTTCCGAACTAGAAGATAAGCTGAATTCATTAGGAAATGATCAAATCTTAACTAATGAATTAGTTCAGAATGAACAAGTAAGAAAGGATAATGAAGAGCTGAAGCTTCTAAATTCTGCCATGTCTGAGAGGCTTTTAATACTGGAAAAAGGGAAGAGTTCAATTGAAAACGAATGTGGGAGAGTGAGTACATTAATAGAAGAGATTGATAGCTACAAAGTCATTAATGTCTTACTTAATGAAAAGATCACAGATTCTGAAATACTTATTTCCTCTCTCAAAAATGAAATCACTGAATTGAACAATTCTCTGTCTGAGTCTTTTAAAAATAAAGAAAATCCGAAGGTTGCATCTAAGAAGAAAGTCTCTGATGGAGACAGTAAGCAGGAAGAGAGAAAAAGACTGCACACAACCTTTGTGCGTAGCTCTGAGGTAGCTAGCACTTCAACTTCTTCTTCAAATATGCTTTCTAATCAGAGAGAAAAGCAAAAATTGGAAAAACAAAAGAAAAATTAGAAAAAGAAAATAAAACAAAATAAGAATCTGGATGCTGAAATTTCTCAGGCCAAAATGCTTCATGCTAAAAGGAAGAATGTGAAATATTTCTACTGTAGTAAATCTGGCCATGAGATGGATGTTTGCTTTGTCATGAGAAATGATGATTTGAAATCTGATAGAATTCAGGCTAGGAATTCTAAAATGAAGAAACATTCTCATGATCAAAACAAAAGGCCTCAATATTTTTATTGTCATAAAATAGGTCATCTCATGCATGATTGTAGACAAATAAAATTAGATGATCTAGCTGCTGTTAGAATGCATGATAAATTGTTCCATGCTAAAAATCATGCATCTCATAAAAAGAGGCTTCAATATTTTCATTGTGGCAAATTGGGCCATATTGCTGCAAATTGTTGACATGCTAAGGGAAGAACAATTAACTCCAAACCTGCTATAATCCCTGTAAAAAGACATGCATTCCACAAGAATTTTGACAGAATGAATTCTTCATGTTTTAATTGTGGAAAACCTGGCCACAAAGCCTCTGAGTGCTGGGTGGCAGGGTTCAGAAAACAAAATGCCCATGCACACAACAGAAATTTTAATGTTAATGCACATGAATTTAATGCTTACAATAAGGTGCATAAAAGGAACTTAAATTCTGTTAGTTATCATGGTAAGCCTGGTCAATTTGGTTATTCTTTGTCCAGCCATAAGTTGATGGGCTATGATGATAATTCTGTTAAGAGACCATTCAGAACACATGTGAGGGTTAATTCAGGACCCAAGACTTCTTGGGTTCTTATAGGATCAACTTGATTTTATCTTGTAGATGTGCCTTGGAAATGAAAGGGGTTAACCAAGGTACTCAAGAATGAAAATCCCAGGATTCAATTCTTCAGGTCAGTTCTGAACTTTGCTTTAAATTCATCATCTGAATTTGTGAGTATGAAAACTGTGAATTTCGTGTTGATCTGCTTGTTTGATGTCTGATATTCTCTTCTTGTCTAGCTGATCAGTCTGCATTCCAGACTCAGCTATTGAATTCATTTCTGCATATAACTGATGCTCTTCTCTTGCCATTTATTACATATGTTCATAATATCCTAGATGCAATGCACAATCATTTTTGCAGTTGATGCATTATATAGACTTTGTGTCAATGCATTGCATGATTGTTGTTAAATGCATAACTTGCACTGAGGTTGAATGGGTCATTTAGTGCCACAGTCAATGCATGTGTCTTACGTCTGTATACATCATTTGCATGACTGTCAATGAAGTTGTTCAATGCATGTAGGACTGCTTTATGTTGCATTGTCATGCATAACCCTGGTATATCAAATGGTAAGCTACTAACAGGCAGGGAAATCTGCCCGGAGGTTCTTACTATGTGTGAGATGGTCATTGTGATCAGGTTCTCCGCCTAGTACCATGGGTCCTATCTTCATGTAGAACAGTGCACTGCATCATATTTTGAAAAATCTGAAAAGGATAAAAATGTTCATGACTTGGGCGCATAAACTTGAAATGATTGCATACTTACTCTATGTATAATTGCTGCATAGTCTGCATGTAGAACAGTGTGTTGCATAGCATATTCTTTTTGCATCATGGTGTCAGGGGGAGTTGTGAGTTTAGTTTAATTCTTTGAATCGTTTTCACTTCTCAATGTCCCCATTCAATTCATTCATATTCTTTAACATCAGATGCTTTTGGACCTTCATGCCAATTGCTGTCACTGTTTAACAATTGCCATCTTTTCCCTAACCTTCACTGAACAATAGTTTTGCTTCTGATTTAGTGTATTGAGTTGTGGTTATTGCAATTGTTCTTTTATAAGAATCACTCTTACAAATTGAAAGGAACTAAAGGTTTAACCTTTATAAATTGAAGAGTTAAGTGTCTGCACTTCAGAATTTGAGATAAAAGAAAACTTTTATAGCTCTTAATCTTTGTCTCATGGTTAAAATAGAAAAAGTTTTTTTTTACCTGAATGTGTTAATCTGAAAATATCTGGAAAAGGTAAATAAGAGTGTGTACTGTTTTCAAACAATCACTCTAAAAGAAATAAGGGCAGCAGTAAATAAGATCATAAAAGTAAAGAGCTGAACATAGTGATAGAGAAATGGCTGAATTGTACTGAGAAACTGTGATCTCCTCCAATGAAGCAGGACAATTCATAAGTCATGAAGTGCTTCAGACTACCTCTGTTCATATGGTCAAATCTATAGGGGGAGTCCTCACCAAGTAACTGAGGGTACTGGCCTCTGATCAAGGTGTATCCTTAATGTCAAAGGTGAAGATTATTCCTTGTAGGTTTTGATCTGAAATAGATCTAGTAGTTTATGCCTAGTAACTGGGGTACCTGTCTCTGATCAAGGTGTACACCTAATGTCAACAGCATAAATGCCACTGGTCTATTCACTTAGTTCAGGTTCTGAAAATTCAAAAGTGAAATACAAACTGTTGTAACCCTTTGAAATCAAAAGTCATTGAGTGAAAATTATTTTTCTCAATACATATTCAAGTTGCCTTTCTTGAACTTCCATGTTTAATCACAAAAGGGTATTATTTCTGACTTATCTATTAAATCCATGTGCCCTAGATTCATTGCTATAAATGGAATCTATAACTCTTTTTCACGAGTCAGCTGTTTTACTCTAGATTTATCACTGTTAAACTTGAATTTTCGTCAAAATTGTATGTTGCTGATTCTTATACTTTAACTGTTGTTTATAATCCGGCTTACTTTCTGAACCAATGATTCAGCTGTTGTCAAGTGACCCTCCTACCTTCTCTACCTTTGTATATCTGTCCATATTCCTTCTCAAAGGGGGAGTAATTATTTAGGGGGAGAAATAATTCAGGGGGAGTCATACCTTCAGGAGAAGTTTATTGCTCTAATGGAAATTTGCATGCATACTGCCATGTTGCACACATGTTCATACTGTTTTTCTCTTTTTGATTATCTCAAAGGGGGAGAAAATCTTGGTGACTCACTATCACTTTGTTGCCATCATCAAAAAGGGGGAGAATGTTGTGCCCCTTAGGCACAAGCATGTGCTATGTTGATTTGATGATAGCAATGCTATTTTATTTTGATGATAGCAACACAGTGAGTGCATTTGATATTGTGTTTTGATGATAACAACATGAATGCATATGACTGTGATTGGTATATTATCTGGAGAATGCATGTGTATAACTGATATATTGCTTGTGCTTGACTTCTGTTCTGTGCATTGATTTTCTGTCTGCACGTAGCTTGATGACTAGCAAGTCTATACTTTGTCTAACACATACATCTCTTGTCCATACAGTCTCTGTGTGTTCTATGCATCTCACAAGTCTAGACATTGCTGCATTGCTTGCAAATTTCAGAGTCTATACATCGTTCATGCATGTGCACAGTTCGTGGACAAAGTCTGTACATCGCCCTAGAGTGCATTAGCAAGTCTATACACTGTCAGGGCTCTTCATGCACTAAGTCTATACAGGCTAAGTTTGTACATCGACTTGTTCATGCTTCATCAAGTCTGAACATTGTCAGTGCATCATATTAAGTCTGTACAGAGTCTTGTTGAAAGTCTGTACATCGTCTAATTCATGCATAGCATGCACATTGTTCATGAAGTCTGTACATTGGACTGTGTCTTTGTGCATCATGTTAAGTCTATACATTGCACTGTTCATGCACAGAGTCAGTGTCTCATGCATCGTCTATGCAAAGTCCATACATTGCATTCAAAGTCTGTACAGCGTTCGTCTCAGCCAGCGTCTCATGTTACGTCTTAGGCAAGTCTGTACACTGCACTGTAGCTGCATTGTTTCACCTGAAGTCTGTGCATCGTCTCAGCCACCGTCTCATTCAACATCTCACGCTTACAAAGTCTATACACTAGTCGGTGGAAGCAAGTCTATACATTCAACTGCATCCAGCAAGTCTATACACTGAGGACGCATGTTAGCTTTCAAAGTCTATACATTGTCTACAGTGCATCCAGCAAGTCTATTCATTGGAGCGTCTTGTTCAGCGTCTCATGACAAAGTCTGTACATTCTATTGTTCAACGTCTGCATGCATTACATGAAGTTTGTACACTGCATCGTCTCAACTTGCGTCTCACTGAGCATTCATTCACTGCAAAGTCTATACAGACTTCATCGTCTTAGAGAACGTCTCATGCCTTTGCCAAAGTCTGTACATTGGACTAAGTCTGCCTCGGCTAAGTCTATACATTGATTCACTGTTCATGCACGAAGTGGAGTGAAGTCTATACAGCCAGTGCGAATGTTAAGTCTGAACATTGCACTGTAGCTTGCACGAAGCAAGTCTGTACATTGGGCTACTGTGAAGTCTATACATTGGTTGTTCACAAGTCCATACATTGCTTGCTTAGCAGACTGCGAAGTCTTCACATCGTGAAGTCCATACAACCTTTCATTCGTGAAGTCTATACAACGGCTGTTGAGTGATCTTCAAAGTCTGCACATCGAAGTCTATACAGTCTGTTGGCCTTGTAATTTGACGACCAGCAGAAGTGGCGTCAGTTTTGATTCAAACGCCTAGGGTGAAGGCGTCTTCTTCGTTGTACATACTTTGTTGCCTTAAGCCAAGTCTATCCACTCGCTAGTGCAAGTATATACACTGAAGTCTGTACATCGCATAAAGTGTATACATTGGACGAGTCTGCATCATGCATCAGTCCTGAAGTCTATACATCGTATGTCTTCATTAGAGTATGTACATTGCACTCGCCCTCACAAAGTCTATACACCAAAGTCTGTACACTGCACTCACGTTTCACAAGTCTATACATCCTGTTCATCTTTACAAGTCTATACAGAGCTCTTCACTTAACCTGATAATCCGATACTCTGTCTGACAGGTGCTCTGCTCGTGAAGCTTAAGGAGGGCACGTGATCCGAGGTGGGAAGGCCTGACCAGATGATGACACGTGTGCTGAAGCAAGTCTGGATGCTGCCACGTGGTCCAAATTTCTGGGCGGGAACTGTGGAAGCCACACGTGCCCTGGCTGCTACTGCTGCTATATATATGAGTCTTCGTCTTCAGATGAAGGCTGATCAAAGCCTGTGAGTTGAACCAGAAGAGCAGAAGCAAAGAGCCCTTCGATCCAGCAGAAGAGAAGAAGAAAAGAGTGAAGAAAAGAAAGAGAGTCACCAGAGAGCAGAGGAAGAAAAAGAGGGAAGAAGCAGAAGAGAAAGAAAGAGAGAAAGAAAGAGAGACAGTGAGATCGAGAGAAGAAGAGTGAAGTCTGAAGATCTGTTTACTGGATCGTGGATCAAATCCAGGTCAGTCTGCTCTGTTGAGAGCTATATTATGTTTTTCATTTACAGCTTTCCGTTGTTGTCTTGTCTATCTTCTATTTTCATTTTAAACCTTTTATCAAGCTGTTAGTCAGCGGATTTTGCGGAGGTGGATTCCTATGGATGGGTAAGTTGTAATCCCCAGCGGTTTGCAGAGGTGCATCCTATGGATAGCAAGCTGTGAGGCTCAGCGGGCGAGGAGGATTCCTCGGACGGCAAGCTGTGTTGCCCAACGGATTGTAGGCAAGCTGTGATGCCCAGCGGTTCAAGCTGTGAGTCCGCAGTAAGCCACACTCGGGTTGAGTGTGGGGTGGACGTAGGTCTGCAGGACCGAACCACCTAAAAATCCTCTGTGCAGTGGTTTGATTTCTCTATATGTTTTTGCTTCCGCTAGATGTTTACATAGGGGCGCTCCAAGTGTTTGCTTACAGGTCGAGTAAATGATTTGATCAGATTTTGTTCTGAGTGTTTTAATCTGTCAAGAGAGCGAAATTCTAGTTGAGCTACATTTTGTCTAAATCTGTCTTGTGAGCATTAGATTTTAATTGTGCGATATTTTTAAAGGGTTATATTCATTCACCCGCCCTCTGAATACTTGCACCGAACCCAACACGCCGGTCTCTCTCTGGGCTGCGCCAGGCCCCACGAGCTTGGTTCAAATGCCTCAGTAGCTGGCTTCGTGCACAACAGTTTACTGGATCCAAGACTGACACGTCGATCTCTATTCTATCGATGTCATGGATCATCCCGGATCTTCATCTTAGTATACGTGGACGATATACTTATCACCGACAATGATCCCAGGGGCGTCATTGCTATCATTTCCTCCCTCGCACAGACTTTTGTTGTGCATGACCTGGGCCCCACCCACTACTTTCTGGGCATCGAGATGCTTCACCGACCGTCTGGTTGCCTACTCACCCAATCCAAGTATTTCTCGGACCTCCTCCAACGTACTCGGATGGCTAGCGCTCGACCTATCTCCACTCCCATGGCCAGCACAACTTCAGGTGATGCTCAACAGACCTCTCCCTTTGAAGATGTCTCTCTCTATCGCAGTGTTGTGGGCGCCCTCCAATACGCCACCATCACAAGGCCATACATCACCTTTGCGGTCAACCGGGCGTGTCAACATATGCACATGCCCACCACTGACGACTGGGCACATGTCAAACGCATCTTGAGATACTTGCAAGGTACATCCTCATATGGTTTGTTTCTTCACAAAACTTCGTCCTGCCATCTTCATGCCTTCAGTGATGCCGGCTCATCTCAAGATCGACGTTCAACAAGTGGTTATGCCATCTTCTTTGGGCATAATCTGATCTCATGGGGCTCAAATAAGCAACCGACGGTCTCCCGTTCCAATACAGAGGTGGAGTACAAGGCTGTGGCAAACGCCACTGCTGAGCTGCTCTGGCTGCTCTCCCTCTTGCGAGAGCTTGGTTTCTCCACTCCACCTCCGATTCTCTGGTGTGATAACATTGGGGCTACATACTTGGCGGCCAATCCAGTCTTTCACGCGCATACCAAACATGTGGAGATTGATTTCCACTTTGTTCGAGAACGGGTCGCTACTAAACAATTGGTTGTAGCATATGTCTCCACAAAGGATCAACGGGTGGATATCCTCACTAAACCATTAGCTCGGCAATGGTTCAACGAGTTACGTTCCAAGCTCAATGTATTCCAGGCCCCATTGACCTTGCGGGGGCGTGATAATGAGAAGCGCGTGGACAGCTTGCTGGACATCAAGATTAGTAACCGGACAAAGGAGGACGCCAAGAATAGTAGCAAGACAGAGGAGGTGGATGCTAAAATAGGGTACCGTAAATCACTGTAAATCACTATAAATCTCTGTAAATCAAGCAGTAAATCCTATGCATTCTATATGTTGTACATATCTCCCAATATATAACAAGATGGAGACCTCTCGATGAAAAAGATCAAGAGAGTCTTCTCTCGTATCAAGTGTGTGTGTGCTGCGCCTCTATCTCTCTCTCTCTGCTTCGGCTCTTCCACTCTCTTTACTTTTACAATCGGCTCTCGTCACGTTCACGTGTCTGGCGCCGGTGGCGAACAGGTCGGCAGGGTTGCCGGTCTCATCGGCTATGGGTGCCCCGGAGTTGTCCACCCTATCGGCCGTCGTCATGATCGCTGACTTGACCATGGCAGGCGTCCAGTCTGGGTGGGAGCTCCGGAGCAAGGCGGCTATACCGGACAAGTGGGGGCAAGCCATGGAGATCCGTGCACCTTCTTGTTCATGAGCACCATGGCCTTCCCGCCGGCGCTCTTCACGTTGCAGCCTCGGCGGTAGTCCGTGTAGTTGGTCTACTTGAGGTGGTTCTTCAGGCAAAGCACTACCTTCCCGGAGACGTCCATGCCGCCGAAGTTATTGTCGTGGCAGTTCTTAACGAAGTCGTTCCCTATCGAACCGCCAGGGAACAACACGGGGAGCACGCCGATGGGAAGTTTGTTCTGGGCTTGCACGAACTCGATGGGGATGACCTTCCCGTCCCCCAACTTCAGGTTGACCCTCACCACCCTTTCAGTCGTGCTGGCTCCGACGGTGAGCATCCAGGGCTTGTTGTCCAGCATAGTGCGGTGGGCGAGGCCGTTGTTGCCGGCGGCGACGCTGATGAAGACACCGCGCTTCACCACCGATAGGGTGGCGATGGCCTTGGGATCTCTATGGAATGGAAAGGTGATCGTCTTGCCTATCGAGATGGAGAGCACATCGATGCCGTCACGAATGGCCTGGTCGACGCCCGCCACCCAGTCAGTTGAGCTCTTCACGGCATAGAAGGCGAGGTGGGCGCGGGGTGCCATGCCGGCGGCGGTGCCGTGGGCGTGGCCCTCGTAGTTGGAGCCCGGTACAAAGTTCCCGGCTGCCGTGCTGGCGACGTGGGTGCCATGGCTGACGTTCTCGTTGGGGTTGAAGGGGACGCCACTCTTGTTGAACATACGGGTGCCGATCAGCTTGTTGTTGCAGAAGGTGGCGTCGAAGTCGCAGTATCCATTCCACCTCGTCGGCTTCGACAGCATCCCGCCATCCCTAAAAGAGGCGTGGTCGGCGAGGAACCCCTGTTCCAGCACGCCGATGATCATGCCCTCCCCCCTATTGGTCTTCTCCCACAGGCGGCCAGGGCCTGTGAGGCCGAGAAACTTGGGCGTGTGTGTAGTCCTTGGCTTCAGCTTCTCGTCCGGCACTGCGTCCAAGAAGCCATCCTTGGCCTACATGGCCTCGACCTTGTCGAGGGTCACCGGGCAGCGAATCCGCTGATGGTGTGCTCGTACGAGTAGACCAGGCGCGGCTCACCCGAGTCCAAGGTGAGGGAAGGCAAGAAGGACTTGTGCCACTCCTCCCGTTCTTCATCGCTGCTGAACATCAGGTCCTCCGGGCACATCAATCTCTCATCACCTCCGACTCTCAAGATTAACTACTCCACTCTCACACTCTCTCGTCTACTTTATTTATGGTTGCTCTTCACCTCGCTACGATCTTTATTTAAGTATCCGAGGGTTATCTTTTGGGATAACGGTCAGAGTTCCTTCTAACGCCTTCTTCCTAATATTTGTAAGTTTTCGCAAGTGACTAGGCATTATTCTCCAAGGCCCTCTTTGATAGCGGAATAAGTTACGAAGAATATCTTAACCAGTGTTTACTTATTCCAAAGAAAAGCTATGTTTGCTTTGATAAGAATGTACCATAACCCAGGTTACCCATAGAATAACCTCCCTTGTTCCATCTACTTTGACAAGAATTCCTAATAATTGTAGATGGGTTAAGAGGGATTTATATGCCTATACAACTCAACTCAAATAAAAAGATGGGCACTGCTTGTGTGGCTAAATCGGAATTGAACTCGAACGTGGATACGATTTAACGTAACCCAACAACACTACATATAAAAAAATTTCTCGTTTGACGCACAATTACATGAAACTTGAATCTCTTTTTTTGCCGATAAACATTCAAAATACTGCATTCTCAACACATAAGTCCACTCTAGCACAAAAATTAATATTTTTTCCATCTCCAATCAACAAACAAATGTGCATAAACTTAACATTTTGATAATCAACAAGTCATTGCATTAAAATTGAGACATAAATTTACACAAGCAAATGCTGAATCCACTGTCACAATTACATATACATATAATAAAAAATATCAGGCCATTTCATTGTGCACCATATTTTACAGACCCTACGTTGCAGTACTTGAATACACAAGATTGTATAATCTCTTTGTCGCACCCCATGTCGAGGCGACCACCTTTGGACTAGAAACCGTTGGTCTTCGAGCCGAAAAACTTGTCGAGAATAGATGAGAGGAGGAGGACGCAGGATGAGACATCACGGACAACTGGAGCTTCTTGCATGGGCCAGGACAAGGCATCTTCGGATTCCCTCTTCTACATCCAGATGCACAAACAACTGTACGGAGTGATCAGATATGTGCTTCATTTGCAACCCGCCGGGTGTACCATATAACCACAATAGAAAGTCTTGGATACTGTGGGATCGGAATTCAAGTAATCAGAACAAATTAAAAGTGCAACAATTATAGACACCCATTTCTGTACGCAATATGCCTCGATGCAATAAGAAGTTGCATTTTTCATACCTGATTACAACCAAAGTTGGAGAGGGCAATGGAAATCATAAATTCTCCAATGTCAGACGCTAAACCAATATCGTGTCTTACCTCACATGTGGCCCTCAACTTGGAATTACTAACATGGGGGAAAGAGCGCAACTTTGATAAATTAAAAACACAAAGCTCCATACTAGAGTTCCAAGCACCGGATATACCAAATGGCGGCCTCAGCCTCCACAAAAATCATGTTACAGTTTGGAGAAAGAGTGCAAAGATTTTGGAATGTCCATTTAAATCAGCATGCCCACAACAAAAGAAATGGACATTTACTCACCAGAAACATGTAGAGAGCTGACAGAGTAATATTGAGAAGAACATAGCCAACAACATTATTAAATGGGTGCGTAATAAAACTTGCTTGAAAGCTTAAAAAAAATCACTCACCCCACGTGATAGATTTAGTGAGAACAAGTAATTTTACCCAGCCAGCCTTGTCCACAACCCAGCGCCCAAATACTTGCATTATCTAAGCCTGTAACATCCCAAAATTGTAGCCAATTAAATGTAACCATGTATTAGTTGCTATGATAATGTTATGAAACAAATGTACATACATACATGAAACAAATATCTGAAGCCCCGGAAATATATGTTATGAGCCAAACCAAGCAATGATAAGGGAGATAATAACAATACCATGAAATGTTTAAGTTCCCATCCAATTTCAAGATGAAACGATACAAAGATATCACGATAAAAGATGAAACGATATATACGATTTCAAGATGAACGATACAAAGTGTGTCCACAGAGTGTCACGACCAAGATCCACCAAGAGGAAGAGCTGCCTACAAGCAGTACACACCCCTGACCGCCACACTAGAGCAGATCCCCATGGTGATATACATGGGGAACCTTTCTTACGCTTTCCCAAGAAAATGAAGCCTTGTCCTCAAAATAGGAATCATAGAAAATGTTGTCACTTTCATTGCGACTACAGCCATGACACTAATGAATGCACCCAACACAAGAATGCCCTCAAGGACTTGGTCCGCCGAGGTAGTCCTTTCAATTGTGTCACCACTCAATCATGCTCAATCACCTCAACACCTTTGTCACCCTCACTCCATCATCCTATGAAGCAAAGATTGTAAAGCACCATGATGATCAAAATTTGCTTCAGGATTGCAAGATGCTTCAAAAAAATTTATGATAAAAGCAGTGGAGGTATCTCTTATTTTGCATATGAATTCACTTTCATTATCTTATTTCATGTCTAAGGATGGTTATAAACGAAAGTGGGCCGGACCGCCATGGGTTTGGCACTGTTGGGCCTCACTAGGCCTAGAAAATTTTACCATCCTCACGTGCTTATTCTTATAAAGGGATTAATACTACATTAATTAAGTTTTAATTGGGTTTTGTCTATATTTTCGTCGTGTTTGTAGGCACAGGCATAAGGTTTGACGTGAGGACCTCCCTCTTTGGCTGGCTAAAGAGAGGGGAGGAAGATAACTACAATTTTCGACTCCGTTTGATAGAGTGCGGAAGACACAGAAATTGTGTTCAAGTCGCATCGTTCCCAAAGACCGCATTCTATCCAGAATGTGCACCTCATAGCCACTGCATTCTCAGCCAGTGGTGTTCTGGCTGAGCTCTCTTCTTTGCAAGGTAAGTAGCATTATTTCATGTAATCTTTTACTCTGAATTTTGTTATTACACTTTAATTTGATGGTGATCATGGTCATATCTTCTCTTCCTCATGTCCATTACTTCTTCTCTTTTCATTTATTCAGCATCATTCTCATAGTTATATATTTGATATCTAAAGGCATGTCTCATCACATCTTGGCATATACTTTTCAGTCTATTTCATTTCACTCTATTTTATTTCACTCTGTCTCACTCTCCTACAAAATAGATGCCAAGGTGGAATAGCTATGTACATGTTATTTTTGAATTATATTTAGTAAATCTTATGTCACACCATAATATCCCAAAGGGATTTTCATCGTTGGATTAATTTAGAGAATTTTTTTCTATCTTTATAGACTTTGCTTATTTTTTATATTTTATTGATAGGCATCTGGTTTTCATGATGTGAATTTCGTCCAATTCATGTCGAAGCGGGCAGTCGTGATCCATGAATTTGTGTCATCTTTTCTTGATGTGTTTTTTCTCTCCTATTTTCTTAAAACTTGCATTTCTTCCAAATCATGCCGATGTGGAATGACGCGATATTTAAATTTGTGTCACCTATGCTCGATGTGTTTTAGCTCCACATTTCCTTGAATTAATTTTTAAACTGTGGCAAACGTCATATATCTCCTCTAAATCATGTCTTAGCGAGAGGGCATAAATTTTATATTTGTGCCATACGATTGTGATGCCTTTCATCATTCAAAATTTGATAATTAATTTCTTCTATAATTGATTTTCTCAAATCATGTATTTTCTATAAATCACGTCGTAGTGGGAGGGTGCAAATTCTAAATTTGCATCGTGTGATCGTGACGCCTTTCATCCTTCAAATTTTGACAATATTTCTTTCTATAATTGAAGTTTCTTAAATCATGTCATGAGGAGATGATGCCTTTCAACCTTAGATTAATATTTCCCTAATTTGATTTTTGTTTCACGTTCTACCTCCTCGATATGTTTCTCTGAGGCATCCCTCCATCTCTATGCATTTCAGCCTTGTCTTCTAGATGGGTCCCTTCGAACCCGATTTGTCCCTTCCTCATTTTAATGTTCATGTGAGCTTTGAAAAGGTACCCGATAATTTTCTATGGCAATAATGAACTATTGAGGCAATATTTTCCCATCAAATTTTTTGAGAAATATATATTTTTAATTAATTATGGACTGTGAATTCTTCCCTATTAATAGGCCCCTTCTTTGTACATCGAGACCACTTGGAATTTTTGGCCTTCAAACTCTTGGAGAGAAGTAGAAGAAGGAAAAAGGAGGAGCGCCCCTCACATCGGTGTTTTTCTTCCCTTAGCGGACTTCTTCATCTTTTGGAGTCTTATGGAGACCACGAAGATCCTCTTCTCATCCTCACATGAAGGATTTCATTTTTCCAAGTTCTCTCTATTTCTTATTTAGTTTTGAATTAAGATTGCATGCGTCACTCTTTTATTTTCATTTTCTTCTTTTGATTTCTCCCATTTAAGAATTCATCGCCCTGCACTCTTACACATCCCTTTTCATCACGTCATATTATCTATATTCTTTGCATTAAAGGGGTTTAAAAACACCAACAACATTATTTTCATTTATTGAGAATTTGATACTACATTTATAAATATTTTTCTAATTCAATTCTCTTTCTTTGTTGTGTTTTTATTTTGTAAAAAATAATCAAGATAAATCCTCTTCATCAGTCAGACAATCGGAATAGAAATTAAGAATTCACATCTCCCATCCAAACCAAGATAAGTCTTTGGGACCACTTCTTTTATTTTTATTATTTTCATTGAGATCCTCGACCTCTGATGATCACGTTCCTTTCATAGCACTTTTCATGCTCTCTCTTTTATTTCTTATTTTGTTTGGTAACACCCACGTACACCACTATGCGTTGAACCAATTTTTTTATTAATTATTTTAAGTGAATGATATTACGTGGCATGCATCACAAATAAGAAGTCAAGATAATATAAATTTAAAATATGCACTATTCATGGTTTTTTTAATTGGAGAGTGCACTCCACCTTGGACGATGACGTGGTATGTAAACTAAGATAGTTTGATACCAGACTCACTTTAAAAAAAAAAATAATAAGTGGCACCGACTACGGTGCACAGACACAAAGTGTTTCTCTTCAAATATTATTAGATCGAAGGAACATCAAAGCCATTCGTGCATGCACTCACATTTATTTTACATAAAGAAGAGATAAAGGAATATTGGAAGCCATGCAAGGGGATGTTGATGTTCTCCTCAAGCGAAGGTGACAGAGATCGGACTCCTCACAACGTAGCTCCCCGATCTCCATATCAGCTGCCCTGCCTCCGTCTCCCCCGGCGTCCTGTTCGGATTCGTCGCGACGATGGTCACCTTGTAGGTCCTCCTCTGTTTGGTCCCCGTGAAGTCGAGCCTGCGAGGAAAAACATCGACCCACACGTCCCTCGGCTGCTCCACATGCAGTGTGTAACTGGACATGGAGAGCCCGACGTTCGTCACCGTCCGGTCGACGGACGTCGGGGTCGAGCTCACCGACATGGAGATGGACGGGTAGTTCAGCTCCTCCCCGCTCATCGCGCCGACGACGGAGCAGTCAACCGTGGCACTGACGACAATGTTTGTCTCTGCCGGGCTGTACCCCAACCCGCAGACATATTTCACGTAGTCGCGGTACTCGATGTCGTAGACGAGCCCCGGGTCATCGGCTCTCGTCACGTTCACGTGCCCGGCGCCGGTGGCGAACAGGTCGGCAGGGTTGCCGGTCTCATCGGCTATGGGTGCCCCGGAGTTGTCCACCCTGTCGGCCGTCGTCATGATCGCCGACTTGACCATGGCGGGCGTCCAGTCTGGGTGGGAGCTCCGGAGCAAGGCGGCTATACCGGACAAGTGGGGGCAAGCCATGGAGGTGCCGGGCATGAAATAAAAGGGTATCCTCTGAAAGGTGAACGCGGCCAGTATGTTCACCCCAGGACCGAGGATGTCGGGCTTGAGGACGCCGTTGTTCACCGTGCTGGGCCCCCTCGAGGAGAAGTCGGCGACGGCTGGGTTCCGGGGGACACCGTACACCGTCCCCACGGGGTCGATTGAGATGGTGGGGTTCTGAGCGGACGCGACGTACTTCTGGAGCCTTATGGACTCATTGTAGGCCACAAGCACCGTGGGATTGCAAGGATAACCGTAGATAATCGTAGATCCGTGCACCTTCTTGTTCATGAGCACCATGGCCTTCCCGCCGGCGCTCTTCACGTTGCAGCCTCGGCGGTAGTCCGTGTAGTTGGTCTGCTTGAGGTGGTTCTTCAGGCAAAGCACTACCTTCCCGGAGACGTCCACGCCGCCGAAGTTATTGTCGTGGCAGTTCTTCACGGAGTCGTTCCCTGTCGAACCACCGGGGAACAACACGGGGAACACGCCGGTGGGAAGTTCGTTCTGGGCTTGCGCGAACTCGGCGGGGATAACCCTCCTGTCCCCCAACTTCAGATTGGCCCTCACCACCCTGTCCGTCGTGCTGGCTCCGACGGTGAGCGTCCAGGGCTCGTTGTCCAGCATGGTGCGGTGGGCGGGGCCGTCGTTGCCAGCGGCGACGCTGACGAAGACACCGCGCTTCACCGCCGACAGGGTGGCGATGGCCATGGGATCTATGTGGAACCGATAGGCGGCCGTCAGGCCTATCGAGATGGAGAGCACATCGATGCCGTCACGAATAGCCTGGTCGACGCCTGCCACCCAGTCCGCCATGCTCTTTACAGCGTAGAAGGCCAGGTGGGCGCGGGGCGCCATGCCGGCGACGGTACCTTGAGCGTGGCCCTCGTAGTTGGCGCCCGGTACGAAGTTCCCGGCGGCCGTGCTGGCGACGTGGGTGCCATGGCTGACGTTCTCGTTGGGGTCGAAGGGGACGCCGCTCTTGTTGAACATACGGGTGCCGATCAGCTTGTTGTTGCAGAAGGTGGCGTCGAAGTCGCAGGATCCACTCCACCTCGCCGGCTTCGGCTGCATCCCGCCGTCCCTGAAGGAGGCGTGGTCGGTGAGGAAGCCGTGTTCCAGCACGCCGATGATCATGCCCTCCCCCCTATTGGTCTTCTCCCACAGGCGGCCAGGGCCTGTGAGGCCTAGAAACTTGGGTGTGTGGGTAGTCCTTGCCTTCAGCTTCTCGTCCGGCACTGCGTCCAGGAAGCCATCCTTGGCCTCCATGGCCTCGACCTCGTCGAGGGTCAACCGGGCAGCGAATCCGCTGATGGCGTGCTCGTATGAGTAGACCAGGCGCGGCTCACCCGAGTCCAAGGTGAGGGAAGGCAAGAAGGACTTGTGCCACTCCTCCCGCTCCTCATGGCTGCTGAACACCAGGTCCTCCGGCTTCTGCACGAAGACTATGTAGGTCTGCACCCGGCGGCGGGCATCATCTCCCCCCACGTCAATGGCGAGGGAAGAATGTTGGCCATGGCTCTGAGCAAGAGTACTGAAGCAGAAGAAGCAGCAGCAGCCTAGGAACATCAGCAAAGGCTTGCGTTCCTGATCCATGGTAGAAGCAACTCGGGCAAGAAGATAGGTTTCCTGGTGGAGATCGAGTGGTTATTGCAATATATGTTCCTGCAGGACTTGCACCATTTATATGGAGAAATTAACCATCGGGCAACCAACCACACATACACATTTGTGCTCTTTTCTGGCTTGTGTCAATTGAACAACATAGAAAACTCGTTTTTTCCTATATCTGAAGATGCATGTTAATGCCCTTTTTAACTTGTTTGGTCATCAATTGACGATTAGCTTATAAATGCCATTATTAATTTGCAGGCAACATGTGTTCCAACTGCTGACAAATGTAATTCCAACTGTTAAACGTGTAACGTCCATGCATCCACATGAAATTTCCAGATGTACCGTCTGATTCCCTTCGCGTTCGGCATCCCCGGCCTCATTTCAGCATTATCGTAGCTGATCAATCAAAGGTTTTTAGTGACACGTGAGACATGATGGATTCCAAATTAGATATTCGATTTGTGTTTGATACTCAAAATAATCTTCTCTAAAATTATTTAATTTAAAATTAAAGAATTCTGTATGTCGAAGATTTTAAATTTTAAAATATTAATCTAATCAACATGTTAATTGTTCCAAACACGATCGGAATGATGAGAGTGATATGTGAGACCTGACAAAATCCAAATAGAATATCTGATTTAGACTCGACGCTCAAAATATTCTTCTCCGAAATAACTTACTTTAAAATCAGAGAGCTTTCGGTTAGGGAGACCAAAATATGAAATATCAATTTAATTAGTGTGTCAATTGTTCAAACATGACCGAGGAGGTGTGAGTGAGCTGTGGGAGCCGACAAAATACAAATTAGATACCTGATTTAGACTCGGTGCTCAAACTATCCTTCTCCGAACTAACCTAGTTTAAAATCAAAGAATTTGAGTTCGAGAGATCCGAAATCTAAAATACCGATATAATCGAGGTGCCGATTGTTCCAACACGATCAGAGATGTGAGAGTGATATGTGGGAGTTGACAAATTCTAAATCAGATTACCGATTTAGACTCGACGCTCAAAATATCTTTTTTTCAAAATAACTTACTTTAAAACTAAAAAATTCATATAAGAATCAATCTCGTTTTGAATTTATAAAATTAAATAATTTATGTTATCAAATTTATTTTATTTATATATATATACTATTATTTTATTTTTTATTTCTAATGTAAGATACTACTGCACATTCAATATACGACTACGAGGCAGATGAGGAGGAGGAGGACAATAATGAGCACATCCAAAATCTTTCTTAAATTTTTTTATCATATGGGGAAAATGATATTTTAAAAAAATATATTTGAGTAATTTTATATTTAAATTTAATAATTATTTTCATTTGTCATTGTGATGTCAGTGTTATATTTTTTATTTATTATTTAAATAAATTTTTAATATTTAATATAATAAAATATTTAAAATTTAAAAAATAACGATAAACTTTTGATGAACATGATCAACTACAATTGCAAAAAATTTGAGACGGATTTCTACCTGTCAAGATCAGACACAATTGCAATGGATATAGGCCGTCATAATTGTGACGACCATGATTAATCGCAATTGCGACAAATTTGCGACACTCATTTTCAAACGTAATTGCGATGGATTAACGAATGACATTACTTTTATCACTAATTAATTTTTTGTGATAGATTCCGCGACCAATATCTTTTTCGTCGTAAATATTTTAACTAGTGATGGATTGTCGATAAATAAATGATCTATCGCCGAAGAACAGTGCTAAATAGTTAGAGACGAATTTGAGATGAAATATTTCAATCGCTAATAATTATTCTAATTTGTGACGGATATTTTTTAGTCACTAATTTACGGCTAGAATAATACGATAGACTTCCTTCGTCATTAATCGCAAATTCATCCCTCAAATCTATGAGATGGATTAACAACGAATTAATAACGAAGTATGTAAATCGCTAACGTCGATTTTTATTATAATGATATGATAAGTTCATGGAATACCTCATTGTGATTTTCTCTGTCGGCAAAGTTGATTCCTGTTCTCAATGGACAGCGGCCTTGACAGACTCTTCTTCCCCCACTGCTCATCTCTTGTTTGCTTGGCACCTGAAGTGGTACCCTATTCATCGTAGTTTTCAACGACACAATCTCCGATCCCCCATCGGTGGCACCCCATCTGATTCCTTTCAATCGGCATCCCTAATGTACGTACGGGGATAAATGCAAATACTGTGATTTTAACAGGAATACAGATGTAAAAATCCCTAATGTTTATGTCACCGGATCCGTCTTTAAGGTAATGAACGTACATCGTTAGCATGCTACGGCGTATTTTTACAGTATTTTTACGTTATGGATCGTCATTTAATTATATCTGTGTCATGCATGGTCCAGAGGTAAAGTCGTCTACTATTGTAGTCTGGTAGTGCTATATGTAGTTCTACCGTGTTTAGATCCTTTGTGTTAGAGAATTACGTCGCGACAGTGATGATGTTTAGACGATTCCAGTTTTATAATACCATCTCACATTCATTTAGTTTTACTGAGTCTTTGAATCTCTTAGGAGTATAGCATTAACACACACAGTTGAGGTGTACATAAGAGCCTCGATCACCAGTTTTATAACATCATCTCACATTCAGTTATAGTATCTTTTTATACAGCCAACCTTATAATTTCTTTAAAATATGACTCCAGTTGGATTTGAACCTTCATCGTCACCTTGATCGTCTTTATGTACAAGAAAGATAAGATTCGTCGGGTCGAACATGACTCAATGACGCCTGATCTGTTATAGATCAGGGCGGCTGCTCCCATAGCGAGATATCTCGACCGGTCATGGCCCATAAATGCGGCCCAACCGATGTCCCGAAGACTTCTCCCGCCCATGAAAGCTCCCCTATTTCTCGAGCGAAATCTTCGCAAGCATGCACCTTGAGCATCGAGAAATTCGCCAACAGACGAATGTTGTAGTTTGCATCACGGAACTTGTCACGGCAAAGGTCGGGTCACACCCACATCGCCGATATGTCCACCACGAGTGAGCGAGAGGGCGACAGGAGATCCCCACGATCAAGTCAGACACCACTCCGCGAACGTCGCCATTGCTAAGTCAGAGACACGCCACTGCCCCTTGTATAAATAAATCCCCAATGAGACTTAGAGGGACACAATTGCAGATAGGTAGACATAGAGAGGGGACAAACATACGTACGCAGACACACAGGTACATCAAGAGATTTTCTACAACTAGAGAGAGAGAGAGAGGTCTCTCCACGGTTCTCCTCGTTCTATCTCTCCGAGTATTTCTTGTCTACCACTCCGAGTACTCTCCGAACACTCTTCCGAGTCCAGACTATTTCCTCTTCTTCCTCTACTTACTCTCTCTTCTTTTTCCTCCTTACTGGACGATTATGACTTAAGTATCGGAGGGTTATCCCATATATAGGATCAGTCTCAAGACTCTTTCTGACTGATTATCTCCTGGGAGATCACTCACATGGCTCCTTACGACGATTCTTTCTAATGTCTGTAGATTCTTTCAGAGTTGTCGACTACTCTTTCCCGTCAAACAAAACTTAAAAATATAATACGAAATGAATGAGACACTTTTTAGCCTCTACAATGTAGAGAAGAGCCTTAAGAACCAAATCACTCCTAGACTACAAGTTGATCAACGTTAAGTTTAGAGTTTTACATTCATATCATTGAGATCCTTAGCCTTTCACTGTTGTCATATCACACTCTTAATTATATTGTAACACTATTGGTGTTGCATATATATTTCTGCGGTTTAAATAGTGTTACCGTCTTGCCGGGTTAATTAAGGTCACCCACTGTTACAGTCTCTCGGGGTTAATATATTTCGATGTTTCGGACTCCTGTGACGGTATTAATTATAATATGACAGGGACTGTGTTTATTGGACAACCTTAGTCTTATTAGTTGCAAATCGCACATTCGTGTAAGTTGTCACTGTTACACAACATGAACCTTTTTTTATATTATCAACTTCACGCTTGAGGAGGTCCTCTTTTCCTCACATTTACTATACTTTCAATCTTACGTTACATTAATTGTTAGAGCATTTATATGTTACTGCTCCCACCAATAAGTAATGGCTGTGGAGAGAGGATCAAGGAACCCAACCCTATCTATCCAGTATCCATTATCCAAGTAACGACGCTATGGTGTATAGCATTCCACTCGGTCTTTCTGTTTACAAAGTGTCGCAGTCTCATAGCTAGGAAGTCTTCTAAATGCTGCCATGTACTTCTAGCATTACAAGTGTTCTACGTCCAAGTCCTAATTAGTTGATGTTGTTAACACTTGTACGTATTACCTTGGACTAATTTCACTTACTCTTGCTGGTGAAGGATCTCGAGTGGGTCTACCGATAATGACCCCATGTCATGACAGCTTGAGGTCACAAATTCAAATCCCAAGAGACTTATGTGACTCACACATTTAATCTTCTTAGAGATATGTGAATCTAGGAAATTTCTAGGAGGTTAATATCCTCTTCTTTCCCTTTGCTGCATGTGGAAAATGTCCATTGCGGTCATAATCTTGATCGCAGAGTACTTTCACAAGAAAAAAAGGGTACCCAACAAAAAAAAGACTTAATTATTTGGGGATAGCCTTTTAACGTGCCTCATCCAAGTAACAAGTATCACAGTTTTAAGTGTCTAAATCATTCTCCAAAATCATGAGCAAGAAATTCACTCAGACAAATAGATGGAGCCTAGCTCATTCCTTGGACCCCACCCCGTAAGAACTTCTCTTGTCATCTAACTTCCATGCTTTACTGAGGATATTTTATAGCTGTAGTTAACCCCCGACTTGATCACATAATTAAGCTGCAAGATTAATCAGGTACTTTGGCGCTCACGTATCAATCCCGTGCAGTCTTCAATTATCAGACACTGTTTCTCCAACGCTAACTTGACCAAGGGCATGTTCTACAACATTTTTAGTTAGAAGCCACCCTCGACTATAACGTACGTTCAAATTTCTGTCATCACCCAGGGGGAGATGTCTCTAGTGGCCCCTCTCCTTGCACTCTCTCTCTCTCCCCATCTCCTCCCTCTCTCTCTCCCTCTCCCTCTTTCTGTCACCGGTGAAGGAGGACCTCCCGACCCGCACACACTCTCTCTCACCTTGTCCCCTCTCCCTCTCTCTTTCTATCACAGTCGAAGGTGGGTGGCCAGTGGCCATGCCAAAGATCTCTCTCTCTCTCTCTCTCTCTCTCTCTCTCTCTCTCTCTCTCTCTCTCTCTCTCTCTCTCGCACACCCCCCACCTCACCCGACAGTCGGCGACCTCCCCTCCCTCGAGTTAGCCAGCGAACTCTCTCTTATGTCGAGATCGAGATCGAGAGAGAGAGAGAGAGAGAGAGAGAGAGAGAGAGAGAGAGAGGAAGGATATTTTTAAATTTTTTAATACTATGTTACACTCGAGATAGAATATGCTTCAATATATCCTCTTTTCTTAAGATTTTCAAACAACATGGATTTTTTGTTAAGAGTTAGAAGATTTGAGAGATTAAAAAATAATAGTTATATTTAAAAGACTAAAAAAGAAATACACTTATTTGTAAGGATTAAAAATAAAAAATATTTAAAATCAATATTCCCAGACGCAAAACACAACCATAGATGTCATGACAGAGACACCTCATTCAAAACGTCGCGCTGTAATTTATCGAATCCAAACTTCAGCACACCTCCTGAAACGGAGGAAGATTCATAATGGGTGTGAAATTAGAGTCGTGACATCCAACAACAATTTACGTCGTACAATGACAATATTTGATCGGAGTCACAATCGAGTCGATTTTATTTTTATATATATTTTAACTTTTATTTGAGTCTAGTTTTAGAGTCAAAAGGAAAAAATGTGGTATCTTTATTTGGGCTATATTATATTTATTGGACCTCATAAGTGTGCCTATATAATAGTCTATTTTGAAAGGAGACAACAGAGTCCAAATTAGATGTAATTTTTCCTATAAATAGGAAACCCTCAAGTATGGATAAATGAATGAAAGAAAATTTTCCTTTGTGAGGTGTGATGCCTCAATGTTCGTCTGAGAGAGAGAGAGACTCGGGGGAGAGGCCATGAGATACAGGCGTCAAAGTCTCGTCGCTCCCAACCCCTAATTCCCAAACCAATGAATCCCCCTTACCAATGCCACCACCACCGCCCACCACCCATCCACAGCCACATGTAGAAAGCCTGTCGCCAACCACCACCACGATCACCCCTACCTTCTTCCCCTCCATTTCTCTCCACTCCCCATGTCGTACACCACCCTCCTCCTCACGCATGACAAGAAGAGCACCGAAACACACACACCCCCCCCCCCCCCGCGAACCTCATCCTATGTCTGTGCAACCACCGAGTCACCGACTGCCACCCTTCCGCCGCTGTCCCCCCCTCCACCTCCCCACCCACTTCTAACTAGTCCCCTCCCATAATAGGAGCATCCGCAACCTCGCGCCTCCGGTCATCATCGAAACCCCGAACCGCACTTGCTTGCACCGCTGACACTCTCTACCTTTACAACAGGCTACCCTGCTAGCACCGACGAATACTCTAGCTGCGGACCGCCAAGGCTACTCCGTCCATGCTGCTGCCCCCTCTACTCGTTACCGGTTGGATGCCCACTTCCCCTTCCCTAGGCCATAAGGACGCCGAGTGACATCATCTTCGTGCCAACGTCCCACCGCCGCCATGTGTCCACATTTGTCGTCAGCCGTCCTCCCTCCCAGCCAAGCCCGCACTCTGCAACCACCGATGTAACCTCCCGCGGCGTCGAACACCATCACAATCACTCATTCCCTCTCCCTCTCACTCAGGCGAACCCCTCTTCCTGCTGTCCTTTCCTTGTCCTAGGAACAGTAACCCATCCCCCACTGATCTGCTTCTTTCTCTTCTCATCCTCTTCCATGCCACCCGGCCGGGTAGGACAAGAAGCAGCGGCGCACTAAGCCCCCCGCCCTGCCTGTCTCTATTCTCTATCTCCCTCAATCTTCTCCCCGCCCCCCTCTCTCTCTCCAGTTACAACAGGGTCACAAAAACAAAAAAAACACATTAAAAAAAAACTAGAGAAGAGGAGAGAACAGAGAAGAGGAAGAAAAAACAACAAAAGATTTTTTTCTGAGAAAATAAAACAAAAAGGGTAAAATAGAGGGGAAAAAAGAAAGAAATCACGGTCTTCCTCGTACTTGTCCCGCATCACCTCCCTTCTCCCATCTCGACCTTTTATTTGGATCATCTACTCACGTTCCAAAAAATAAAAGATGGATCATCTACGAGATCAGAGGAAGAGAAACAGCATCTTCATGGATGCGGCGTATGTTTCCGTTGACAGGCACGTTCTGCAGACCCTCCTCATGATCCAGAAGTAAAAGAAACTTGGCAAAGTAATAAAGAAAAGATTACATAAGTAGACCTTTTTTTTTCTGGAAAAGGGACTCATTATAGATGATCAAAGCACAAATGGTGGTTACAGTGCACAAATGCAAACGCTGAAGCCACAACAAGAATCCCAAATGCCGTTAAGCTTTGGATGAGGCAGCGGAGGGACATCTCCCCAACGTATTCCACAATATATAATCCCCAGACAATGCCTGCACAAATAGTTTTGCTCAAGCGTGGTACGTACAAGGATGTTGAAGTAACACCAAATTAAAGTAACCTAAATACAAAATGCAGCCAAGTGAGGTGCCCTTGGGAGTCTTATCCCATAACACCCTTCCCACTGATGAACCGAGACAACCCTTTATGTCTACAAAATCTCCAACGGATAAAGGCTGTTGATAATAGAAACAAAAAACACTAGCTGTCCACAAGAGACGTCCTAGCCAGCAATTAAGGAATCACCCTACTAGTGGTGGTGAGTATAATCTTGTCTGGATGAAATTCATGAGAAATGAAAGGTCTAAAGTTAAAGCTAGACACATAACAATGTGATGTCCATAAAACTGAAAACCTTGGGGCATTTAATGTTATAATTACCTGCATTGAAAACTCAACTGATGATTTAACAGCGGGATATATGCTCACCTGCATGGCATAGACGAGTAGACTATGGTCAATAAGATCACCCGAGGGGCGTAGACAACCAGGGAATGAATCTGAACAACAAGGGCACTGGCAAAAAGTTCGCTTTTTAAAATTTGATATATTATGCGGTACCATCCACTCTCAAAGAAACAAGGGCAGCAAGGTGATGAATCTATGCTCACAAAAGAACCAGCCATTGACCTCAAGAACAAGCTCTATAAATCTACAGAGGAAAAGATAGGTTTCCGACTCCCAACTCTGAGTAAAATAATTGAAATGGAACTGAGGCCAAAACCACTAGGTCCGATTTCATTTATGTTACCAATTTCTTACTGAAATCAGTCTTTATCAGGCTCTTCTGGTATGCATAAATAATCAACCTTTTTCAACTTATTATTTTCATTTTATCAGCTGTTGGACACAAGGTCCATCCAACGGTTAAATTCCCTTTACAGGAAAGTGGCAACCTGTCCTTTGCACGGTGATCTTACCTGGATACCTAATTTGTCCACTTCATCAACCTACAGAGAGAGAACTATTTCCATGGTGAGCATGACACGACAGCAATCTGTCCCAGCCTGAGTGAGACTCAATAGATGGACTTATCTGGAAATGAATATCTTAGGCATCCATATAATTAAGATCCTCTGAATCATTAATAAGAGCATAAAAGGCAAGGGCATATCATCTTAGAAATCAGACTATAAAGAAATATAGCACAATTAAATTGTTGATGATTTTGCTTCATTCAAAAATATCAATTTCTCGGTCAATCTCGCTTGATAGAATATTTACGATTATTATTTATATGCACTACTGCAGCTGACCTAGCACAATTAGTCGATGTGAATTCAACCAAGATCTGAATAAATAATGATAGAGATAATTATGCAAGCACATTAGCTAGAAGTAAAGGCTTCCCCCACAAACAGACTATGAGAAGACAAGATTTTGGACTAACACTTACAGATTTTGGGTCCATTGTCATTCCTGAAAGTGTTCCACCAACAACCTTAAAAGATACCTGCAAAAATATTTAAGTGTTCTATGAGATACGCGTGAAATACATACAAAATCATCATTAGAACCATCATACTTTTGAGTTATTTCTGAGTGGCTGAAGTTGCAGATCAAGCAAGATGGAAATGCAGATTTCCAGAACTAACTACTTATCACAGAATCACGCATTATTCTCCACCCTTAACGAATTTCTGGCCTAGATCCCTATAACATATTGCATACTAGAACATAAACTTAATTATATGTCATACACACATCAGTTTATGGTTTGTGTCTAATACATACAATGTTCTACACTAGATGTTCATTTCATTTTCGTTCTATGCTATCTACCATGATACATAAACAATAGAGAAGTAGAATAGAATATAAAATAGATGTCTGCATCCCATCACGTGGCTGGCTGTGGCACATGGCACCACCTTAGGAAGTGGAGGTCAAATCCAAGCTGGCCTAGGGCTGAGATGGAAGGGAAGCATCACATATATTTGTCCTCCCAAGGATTACCTGGCACAAGCCCAGGTTCCTTGTAACATCCTTCGAAGAAACAACAGTACTCAAACAAAACAGCATAGTACTCCAAGGAGGTAATTCTTAGCCAGGCAGTTCACAGTCGAGAATGTCATAGAATTTTACTTGGATTGAGGGAGGGATCAAGCAAGCAGCCGATTTTTGGTCAGCACTAGCACCATCCAACAGCTTAAGCATCCTTAGAAAAATAAGGCAGAAATGAATTATGGGAATTCATGATATGGTTGAAGATGAAGGAAAGACTGGACTTGGATTGCATGACATGAAAATTTCAGACATACAAGGACTTTGGTCTCCCAAACACCCATTAGAAAGGTGAAGGTCACATGTTTTACTTGATCACTCTAAATGAAGATAGAGAGAAACAGGTACCTCTTTTTCCCTTCCTTTCTTTTCTAATTTATCTCTTTCAACCTCACCCCACCCCCAAGCCTAATCTTTGTGAATGGTAGCTCACATGCATGCAGTCACGCTGATATATAGTGGAGAAACAGAAGGAAAATGAGGCTAGGCACCTCTGCATTCTTCTTGAAGGTGGTAACTCATTAAAGGATTCAAAAGGCATAAAATAAGATAACCGCATGTTGAAACCAAACAACTGGCAAGCTATAGTATGATTAAATGGGATGAGTGTGCTTTGCTAACACCAAGGAGAGTGGTTCATGAGAATGGTGAGACAAGAAGCCCTATGAATGTGGATCATTTTTCCCTCCTTCAAGGTAGTGAATTTTAGTACTAACTTTGTCAATATAGAAACAGAGAATGTATAACCCTAAGTAGGAGAGTTTCCTCTTACTCTACAAAATCACTCTCTATCATAAGGTGACCACGTTATGAAAAGTACTAAAAGGCAATTAAAAACATAAATATTTGAGCTATTACACTTAGGTATGCTTTGATAGAGAGTTATCCCTGGCTTAACTCCAAATTAACGCAGAGTTAACCCAGTTGGCAGTTTGATAGTCGGGTTGAGTTCAACCGGAATAAAAGCAAGTTAACTTTGGGTTTTGAAACCCACCTCTAGAGATGGGTTAAGTTAACCGGGGAGTAATCTCGGCAATTACTGTGCCTAGACTCCCGCACCCCCCCCTCTCTCTCTCTCTCTCTCTTCTTCTTCTTCTTCTTCTTCTTTGTATACTCCGACAACGCCCACCCCCCCACCGCTACCCTCCAACGATGCCAACGACGACAACGCCGTGCCTCCCCCCTGACAACACCCCTGCTGGCAGACACCAGACACTGCCCCGGCCCCGGGCCTGCTACCAGCAGACGCCAGACATCTTCTCTAGTTCCCCGTTCTCCTTCCTCCCAGTGAACGGCAACAGCAACATCACTGCCTACAGTCCCACCCCGTGACCCCCAGCCCTGCACACGCCAACGACGCCCAGCCCCACCTCCTCGCCTGGTGATCCCCCCGCCCCAACGACGATGCCCCACCCCGCACATGCCCGGCGATGCCCGCCTCAGTGCCCTACACACCGATGCCCCACACCGCACACCACCGGTGACGCCCAGCCCCGCCTCCGCACTTGGCGACACCCCCCACCCCCCCACCGATGACCTCGCTACCGGCAGACGTCACCCCACCACGCCTCCCCCCCCCCCCCCACTCTGGATAAGATGACACAATAGCATGAACAGTGTTGTAAAAAAATATTGTTCAATGAACATTACTTGAGGGCAGATTACATAATTTTTAAAAAATTACCGAGTCAACCCGGCTGAGTTAACCCCCCTCTATCAAAAAGTGGGATAACTAAGGGGTAACTTGCCCCGGTTAAGTTAACCCAGTTTTTTTTGGAAGTGGATAGTATCACCAAATATATATATATAAAAAGAATTTACAAATATGGGAGGGAGAGCTCCCACAAATCTCCCAAATACAAAAGTCGACAGAAAACCCTCTCTCCCGGGAGCAAAACAAAAGAGAGAAGCAGTCCCGTGTACTCAGCCCTATCCCAAGGCCCACAACACCCTCTTACACCCCAAAAAACTCTCTCAAGGGTTCTAAACACTCGCCCCCTATACATCAAAAATGCACCCACCCAAACACTCCACTACTACCTACCTTTCTCTACCCTATCTTATTCCCCTCTTCTACTGGCCTTCTCTGCCTTAGCCTTCCATACTATATCTGCTTGCCATCTTTGCTAGATTTTGCAGAAGACTCACACCAATAAGCCTCGCTACCTCTATAGCCCGAGACTCCATAAACTTTTCCACATTAGCTATAATCTCGTTGATGTCCTACTTGCCGAGACTTCCCTCTCCATCCATATTAGGAACCTTGATACGATCCGCCTCACCTCGATCAGGTGCCACCTTGTCCACAACTAGATCTCCCTCCAGGCGAAATGCAAAACCTTGGACTCTCTGGTCGAGGGAGGCAACACTAATATTGGCTGCTGGCTAAGTCCTTCCAGAAGCGCAACAGCCACCTCTGCCTCTGCCACGAGGTCCCTCTCCGGGAGTCAAGACTCCTCACGCCCAATGATGCCAACGGTTGGGGCTTCCAGTGCGCAAACCGTAATCCCTCCCACAAGGGATAGAGGTGTTTGTCTATACTACTCATCGAACAAGAAAAAGAGGAGAGGTAGAGCCTCGAGGCTACCTCCCCACCACCACTACATCCCCCGCCTGTAGAGGGCTCGTCCACAGACCGACGATCAGCCATCCAACACACGAAGTAGAAGAGAGGCATGGTACAACCCCCTCTCCTGGCACTATCACGGCCGCCCTCGGTACGACCAACTGCAACAAAGAGTCGCCTGGCCGACTGCACTCACCGGTGCTCGGATCGCCCTCCAACTCCCTCAAGGGAGAAGGGTAGGACAGAGAGGGAGCCACCCGCCTTGGATGCTCCAGAAGCGGCCCACCAATGGCACCTCCGGAGCTAGCGCGATGGGTAGGACCATCAATCTCCCGTCAAGCTCGACGCCAAGCCCTACGCGCCATCAGACCGCGTCTCCACCAGTGAAGGGTGTGCCTGGAGAGCCAGTGGGGGGCCGCAGGCAGCCGACCCTAAGGGGCCGACGGCAGACCATGAATGTGGGCCGCCGAAGGGAAACTGAAGCCTGAAGAGGAAGGGGGGAGCTGGTGTCCAGGCAAGTAGGGGGTGGCCCAAGTCAGATCCCCCGAAACCCAAAGCCAGACAACCCAAGTCGGGTAAGATCCAGGTCGGCTCGAAATAGCGCGAACCGCCCGCACCCCCCCCCCCCCCGACCCAGATTTGACCTAGGGCAGAAAAGGCAGTGGATTCTAATTTTGAATCCTCGCCAACCCGCCATCCTCCACCTTCTAAAGCACCACAGGAAACCCTAAAGCATTGGTGCTGCCCCACCATCCGCCCGAAAAGATATTATCACCGCTGTTGAATCCATAAAACCGCGGTGTTGAGATACAAGGGTCCAGGGTCATAAGCCCATGAACCACAACTCATTTAACCAATACGGGACTATCGCCCAGGGACTATGCCCAAATTCCAACACTCCCCCTCACGGCCAAGATGGGCCGTGGACATTAATTGGGTAGAGGTGACAAGAGGAGTTGGGTCATTTGACCTGCTCTGATACCATGCTGAATCCACAAAATCGCGGTGTTGAGATACAAGGGCCCAGGGTCATAAGCACATGAACCACAACTCATTTAACCAATACGGGACTATGCCCAAATTCCAACAACCGCAAATGGCACACCGCCGACAAAAAAAGTGACTACCGTCGGGACCGTCGAAATGTCAAGGAGGACCACCGAGACATCCACCCTCGTATAGGAACCCGCCAGCGAAAGTTGCAGACACTCGAGAACCACGCAGCTTAACGAACTAACGAGAAAGGAAAGTCCTATCTCATCGCACAGAATGAGGGGGGGGCCTCAACCCAAATGCAGACGGATGGAATGCTAGGGCTAGGAAAAGCCCCCCTCCCTAGAGTCTATGGTTGGAGATGCAACAGCACCCCGTCGACAACAACTAACCCCACATATGCCATCCGGGACGCCTCCTCTTCCTACAGACCAACCTCCAAGAAACCAGACCTCACTACCTGCTGGATCTCCCACGTGCTTCCTCCAGAACCTCATCCTTCCAACAGGGATCAAACATTGGTTGCGTCAGCCACGCCAGTCACAAGGCTGGCCCAGACACATCTCTGCATCCATTCCAACCCAGATGGGAGAAACTCTGAAGGGACATCCCCTACCTCTGAGCATCCTCTCCCAGCCACCGTTGCCTGCCTAGGTGCCACACCCGCCCAGATGACGTCCGCATAGGACCAGCCAAGCACCAACCTGCTCAACCAGCAGAACCGCTGGGTGTGGCCAAAGCACCCACAGCGGTAGCAGGTGACCATTCTCGAGTCGGGGAAAAACGTCCCCCTCCCTCCGCGAGCGAAGGTCGCGACTGTCGGAGAGAGACAACCTCTGCCATGAGCACCAAAACCTCCGAGGACAACCTCCAGCGCAAGACCGCACCAGGAGGCCATCCCTGATGAAACACTCTCCCTGGGGTGCCTCTCTCTAGAAATCACTAGAGAGAGACTCTTTCTGCCCCATGTCCGAGTTAACCCAGTTTTAACCAAACCCACTACCAAAGTGCTACTTAAGCACCTTTCCTATTATCATGGTGGGTTAAAAATCCAAATTATGGTATGAAGATCAAGGTCTGTAGTACCAGTGCTGGAACCAGTCAAGGCCGGTACCGGGTGATTCCCCAATCCCCCCCTCTTGTTTTCTCATGCCTACCAGACCCGAGCACACCTAGAATAGGATCCAACTTTAAAACTTAACCCCCCCTAGTTTCTAACCGCGACATCCCTCGACGCCGATAGGCCTTTCCCCTCCCCTCCCGCCCGATGCCCCCTTCGCCTGAGAAGTTCCAAGCCAGCCGTCCGCAGCTGCCTTCGTCGTCCTCCACTGTCGCCAACAATTGTCATCCACCATCCGCAGTCGTCCTTCGCCATCGCCGTTCAGCCCGTTCTTCCACTGTGGTTCCTCTCTCTCTCCCCCCCCCCACCGTCGTCGTTGCCGCCGACCTGCGTAGGGAGGTATGCACAGGGAGGGTCCTGGAAGATGTGGCCGCAATAGTCCCGCCTCCCAGCCATCCGCAGCCCCCTTCGCCGTCGTCAGATTTATCCCTTTTTTGGGGGGTCAAATGTGCACCGGCCAGTACCGGTACCAAAGTGGCCAAACCGGACCGGTCAGGTCTAGTACCGGTACGTAGCACCCGGTATCGGTACGTACTGGGCGGTACTACATACCATGATGAAGATTTCTCAAATCCACGGAGGATACTTGCATGATGCCAAAAGCTGCAATTGGCGATAAAACTTCTCAAAACATGGCACCAAGGACAACACCAGGTAATAGATCCCCGCAGAACACAGTTCTGAATTGGCATGCATTTGAATATCTCTGATGCACACAACATCAAACCCTTGCTTTCGAGAGGAAACTTTCTGATATCACCACAGACTTAGCATTATAACTGACTGTCAAACATAATCATCTTCCAAGGTAATTCTAATAAGGATCCCATGAAAGAAATAAACTCTCTAGTCTATACTTTGGATGTGGAATGAGGACTCCCAAGAGTCCCAACCATCTGTTTCTTTTTCTCGCCAGTGAACAACAAAATCTGATCCCATGCCAGCACCTTAGGTCCTTCAGTCTAGTATTCTCTGAAAGCAGTTAGTGCCAGAAATTCATAAACTATGAAAAATACGGGGATAAGCATGTACAGCGGCTATAAGCTCTCAAACATTTAAAGGTAAAATCCCGACCAAGGTGGTGGCTTACCAGTTAACTACCCAAAAAACAAAAACATAAGAATTTTCCCCTCCTCTCACACAGAATTACCACTCCCTCGTCTTCTCATAAATAAAAGAAAACACCCCCACGGTAGAATCTACTTTGATTTTCAAGAGGCCTCCTATTCCACTCCCCCAAACAACACAAAAAGTTCAAAGTGGGCCACCAAAATTTTTGATCCCCTTGAGCATCCCCTTTCAATTCCAGCCCCAGATCAACATAGCCAACGTGTCAGCAGGTCAAAGGGAATACCTGCCCTGTGAAGGAGTTGAAGCCAAATCTCTTGACAGAAGGGGCACAATTACAATGTGATCAGAATGTTTCCTCCTCAATTCACAAACTACAGGAAGTCCTCATGTATGCCAAAACCTATGCCAGTCATTCACATGTAGGAAATCTGCTATGGAAATCCTTCGCATTAAGACCTTGACTTCTAGAGGAGATATAGAAATGTGAATGTGTGAAATCAAGAAGTGCCACAAACCCCCATCTGTAATGTAATAATAGGCTGACCTGACCAAGAACTTCCATGTTGTGCCCATCTCCACCTCCGCGAGTCTTCCTCGCCAGGAAGAGATAAACACCTCTCCAAAAAAAATAAAAGTTTCTCCAATGCTTCAATCTCAACCTCCTCTAGAATCCTCCTAAACACAGGCATTTGCCCTCCCCCTAATGTGTTCTTGTGAAGGACCTCAGCTTCCGTCATCGTCTGGTTAGAAGAAACCTTGAGTTAACCGGGAAATCTCTCCTCTATTAAACCATCCTCGCACCATCTATCTTTCCAAAATCTAAATTACCGCTCATTGCCAAGACTAGCCATGCTCCCTACCGTGACAACGCCATTGGCTTGAAGGATACCATTCCATGAGCTGGAAAGATGCTCAAATACCTTAGCCCTCTTGTGGTACTTTTTGTAGGATGACTTGCAGACACAATCCCTCACCTTCCAAACCCAACTTCAAATACCATTTGATCAGTAGTTCCAAGTTGAAGCCTTGATATTCTTGATGGCAAGGTCACCATGTTCTTTCCTCTTACATATCCTTCTCCAGTTGATATCATGAAATCCTCTACTTTTGTCTCCATTCCTGTGCCAGAATAATCTTCTCCCAACCACTGCAAATCACTAATCTGAGTGTCAGTGGAATATCCTCCAATATTGTGGGCATAATAAAGCTTTCAACCATCAGCATTCCTCTGGTAAGTGCTTCCACATGTTTTGTTCTTACTGCAAACCCTCTACTCATGATCCTTGTTTTCCCCCTACCCCAATACCCCTTGTCAACAATTGGGAGCAGGAAACTAATCAAAGATCAGATAGCCTGGCAGATTTTGTACTGGAAATATATGTATACACACTAGATACATACAGAGGTACACAAAAATAACAAAGAAGTGAGAGAGAGAAATACTGCAAAATACTAATGAATTGGACAGTAAGTTCATACATGTGATACCCAAAAAAAATTGGAAATCATAGCCAATCTGTCACTAAGGCCACAGGTAGGTGTAAGAAGAGTATATACTTTTGCATAGTTATATGCCTGCCAGCAAAATGGCTCCTCCAGCTCAACTGGTGGAATCTCTTTATTCATTTTTTCCATCAAAAACTCCTCCATATTGGCAGTGTTACAGGAGTTTTCTTGCTCTAAATCACTATCATCTTCAATTATGCATCCATTCATGGACCTAGAAGATGAAGATACTTTTTGGATTGACTGTGGAGAAAACCTTATTGTCCCAGGAAAAGTAGCCTCAACGCTTTTCCCAGTTATGCCCCGGCCACTTGTAATAATCTTCCATTCAACAGAATGCTCTGTCGTTGAAATAGTACCAACAGAAGGATTTCCATCAAAGAACACTAATCTTCTGCGGGGAAAGGGCATGGAGACAGTACAATACTCCATACTTAAGGGAGCTTTGTAGCCTTCCATCAGTCGTAGCTTGAACAAAAAAGCACCTTCATTTTCAGACACCATTGACAGCTGATAGAAGCCTTTCACTGGGGGATCGAGGCTACAGAAAGCCTGATAACGCATCAAAACAAAATTTCCAAGTGGTGGAGAAAACATTACTGCATGCTTGTCCATGCCTTGCTCTGGAACTTGAGCACAAGGATGGAAGGACAAGACCTCAACACTAGCAGTGTTCAATCCTGTCAACGGCAATGAGACATCAGGCAATCCTTCCAATTCTGCTCTGCAGTTCACTTGACCTGAAATTGATATAACATCAGGTATTTCATCCTTGTCATACATCGCAGCATGCACCATCTCATGAATTGTAAATAAAATTCGCTGTTTTCCTTTGTACAAGTATGGCTTCCATGCTGGTTGCTTAAGATCTAAAAGAGGCACATCTGAGGCAGAAAACCCATTAAGCTTGATAGCAGCGATGTTTGCATAGTTTAGGTCCAATGGTGTGCCTGCATAAACAGATGTAAAGGCAGAAACATAAAAATGCAGGCCTTGCCACACATAAACCACCCGACAAAGAAAAATATTAACAAGTAAAACTGTGTCAGAAATTTGAGATGAGTACCATAATAGAGAGTACCAACCAAAGGGCATTGAGCTACTTATGAAAGATCGCAGTGCATCTTTGTCAATGGACCTTGATGAGCTTTTAGGAGCATCTGACGAAGTAGCACCAGATACAACAGAGCCTGGAGCAGTTGAAGAAGGAACAGGTGCAGCAACCAGTTTTGCCCTGGCAGATATGCTCGATATTCCTATACTACCAGTTAATGAATCCAGTAATCCACCTACAGAAGGGGTTGAAATTACAACAACTTCAGGATCCAAAATGTCCCCAGTAATTATGTCCCCAATGGAATGTGCCACCAAGAATGCCCTACAAAATAGAAAAATCAGCAGGATGCACTTATTCTCCGATAGTTAAATAGAAACTCTTGACAGGTAAGTACAGTTTCTTATACATTCCATTATCAGTGAATGCAAATTACAATTGAAATGCAACCCTGGCTACCAGGCTTTATACCTTTTGCATTCAACGTGCTATAGGACAAGGCGGATTACTACTGAATTTAGCCACATGAGTTTACATCATACAGCCAACTTGCATATACACCCATACAATACCAGGATAAAGTGGGAGTGAAGTTAAACTTGTCACATGCAAGTGCAAAGATAAGTAATGCTGAGACAGGGTTTTGTTGAAGTGAATATGCCTGGGTAAATGAGGCGTGGACAACCAGAATAAAATGATTAGTAGTATGTGCGCTGGAGACATAAGAATAGCCAACACATGGTCATCGTTTATTCTTTCTTTCCCACTTCGGCACTTTGTTCCATTCACATGAAAATAGATGGGAACTACAGAGCAGCTATTTTGGCGAGGTGTGCAGACAGAAAATGGGAAGAAGATGATAGGGAAAGGCAGACAACACTTAAGGAATGAGGATGACAAGCAAGCTATGATGCCAGTTATTGCAAGGTCATGCTCTGCCTGTAACAATGGTGGCAGTTCCAGGATTTCTCACAAATATAAGTGCAAAGTGTTCTCCATTAGCTGTTCCCGCTCCCTGTTGTCCCTTTTTCCCTCTCTCTGTTGACAGCCTTTATAGCAAAGGAATAAGATAGGAAGCTGCAAGACTCTTGTGAAGGATGGCAACCATGTGAGCTCGCCATAGCCAACTGGATCTTCACCACCACCCCTCCAAAACCCCTTTTACTATAAATGACTGAGGGCCACTTTGATAAAGGGTTAAGCCCGGTTAGGGTGGGTAACCTAGGGTGGGATGACTTATTCTTGTTTGGCTCCTTTCTCCTTAACCGGGGTCGTTTAGAGATAAACTTGGATTTTTTGAATCCAATCAAAAGGGTGGAATAAGCCACCCGGAGTGGGTTAGGGGTGGGCCACCCGGGGTGACGTACCCACCCCTAACCCACCCCTTTATCAAAATGGCCTTGAGGGAATAGGAGATGGGCAGAGAAAGAAATGAGGGAGGGGAGGAGGATTGCAAAGCTTCCTCCCTTGTTTTCCCCCTTTTTCTAACCATTCCAGAGAAAAAAGATGACAGACAAAAGGAAAAAAAACATGTGTGCCAAGCCTAGGATCCCCACCCACCCCCCCAGAAAGAAGGTAGATTGTGCTACCAACTTTTATCAGAAAATGGAGGTAGCACAATCAGAAAGGGAAGGAGAGGTTCCTCCACCCGAAAAGAAGAGAAAACACATCAATGCACTAGAATTGCAGCTTAGGCCAACCTACATCTACTTTGAGTAAGTGGCGACTCCAGGTGCAAAGGAAAACGGCGGCTCCAAGGCAAATGTTCTCTATATGTCTTCCTAGAAAATGTTTGTTTTTTGAAAGAGGATGGTACCACTGTATATATTAATTAAAAATGGAAGAGAGATTTACAAGTGTAAGCTGTGTGCTCTCAAAACATCCCTATACACCCTGTACAACAGATCCTCTAACCTCCCATCAATGACAAAACAGAAGAGTTATGCGTATCAGGTTTACAAAGAAGAATAACCCACTATCTCACCCTATCCCCAACAAAATCCCCAACTCTCTCTAGAATGGTGGCCTCCTTTCTGAAGATCCTCTTGTTCGGTTCTCCCCCAATGGCCTAAAGGGTGGCATGAAGGATGAGCTACCAGATCTACCTCTCTCTCTTGAGTAGCCAGTGCCTCTACCACTCCCTCATCAACTGCAAACCACATTGGATTTTGGACAATACGTGTCACCACACATCTTGAGAGAATTGGTAGTCGATGAAGAGATGATCAATATCCTCCTCTACCCCACAAAAGTAGCATCCGGTCTGGATATTATCCAAAAAGGCAGTAAGTCTGTACAAGTGGAAAGCCTTTCGTGTGAGATCCACGAAAGCAATACCTTCACTTTAAGAGGACTCCTAGGCTGCCATACTTGCCTCTCCAGAGGATGTCTCCTACCACTATCAGCAATCGCCTGGCATGCCGATCTGACTGAGAAGCAGCCCTCCTTGTCCTATCTCCACGTCCATCCATCTGCCTGGCTTTCATCTGGCTTATGTTGCTAAAGCAATGAGAGCAGGATCCTAAGCTGGTCAATCTCCTATTCACGCAGATGCCTTCGGAAAAGTAAAAACTGGTGTCCAAATAGCCCCTGATGTCTGTCTGTCAAAAAGCTGACACACCACTACATGCAGCTCCACCGAGACTACATATAGCCAAGGGAAAAGCTCCTCAATATGACACTCTGTGCACCATCTATCTTTCCAGAACCAGCACTTTTGCCCATCCTCCACCCTCCTCTTACTCCTACACTGACAAAGTCGCTACACTGTAGTATGCCCTTCCAAATATAGGAAAACAATGGTGACGTGAACTGGGCAAATTCCATAGCCTTGTCCTGCAATAATATTTTAGCCTGAACGAAATCCATAACCCTTGTTCCACTATGCCACTTTTCCAAAGCCACTTGCTCAATAAGGCCAAGTTGAAATCCCAGATGTTCTTTAAGCCCCAATCCACCCACTTCCTTGCACTTACATGCCCTTCCCGATGCCACGACATGCCCGCCTTTGCCCCCTCATTGCACTGCCATGCCAAAAGAACCTCGCCTGAAGCAAGGATGGCAGTACCGATTTCGGTATCAATTTCGGCCAGAACCGAAACCGAAACTTCAAAACAGTCAGAAAAGGCAAAAATTGTAGTGAGCAGGTCCGGTTTTGGTCAAAACTGGACGGTTTCGGTCCGAAACCATTACAAAAATCTTTTTTTTTTTTGTATCGGACCTGCTACAGTGAGTAGATCCGTTTCGGTTTCGGTATAGGCCGAAACGTATCGGTTTCGGCCAATACTGCCATCTATGGCCTGAAGGGACTGCAACTTCCTTGCTATGGAGATAGAAATTCAGAAAGAGAAGCGGAGGTAAATAGGGAGACTATCTAAGATCGATTTGCATAGCACCAATCGGCCTCCATAAGAGAGAAAGTTCACCCTCCACCCTACTAACTTAGACTCAAACCTATGCACCACTGGTTGCCAATCCCTGCGTTGGAAAGTGTTATAGGTCAATGGAAGTCCCAAATAAGTCATAGGAAATTGGCCACCAAGAATAGCAGCATATAGCTCTCTATTTCATATTCACACCAATCACCTATCTCTTGTCAAGATTCACTTTCAGCCCACTGACCTCCTAAAGCAATTCCAATATCATTCTAATATTGTACAATTGACCCTCACCTTTTGCCACAAACAATATAGTGTCATCAGCATACTGCAGGTGGAAGATGCACTGGCCCTGTGGCACCACATGGAACCACTTGATCAGGCCATGGGGATCAGCTCTCGTCCACATTCTACTCATGATCTGCGCCACTAGAACAAACAAAGGAGGAGGCATGGGGTTCCCTTGCCTGAGCTCCCTCCCACTGTGAAAGTAGGGTAATGGTTCCCCATTAATTAGGACAGCAAATCTGACTGGCTGGATACATGCCCGAGTCCAACCAATCCAACTATCATCAAAAGCCATCTTGTTGAGAACATCTAGTAGGCATTATAAGCTAAAACGGGCATAGACCTTCTCAAACTCGAGCATGAACACTAGTCCTCTCTTCCTTTGTGTTTTGATGGCACGGATGCATTTATGGGCAACCAAAAAACAATCTCATGAATAATGTGTCCTTTACTGAAATCTCCCCAGTATCCACTAACAACCCTACCCTACACTATTTAGTCTCATGGCCAACAACTTAGTGATTATTTTATAGGTTCCATTAAGCATGTTGATGGGCCTATAATCTCTCAAGCTATCAGCATCCTGCTTCTTAAGGATGAGGATGAGCAAAGCCTTGTTAATGCCTCTGAAATGAGCCCTCCCTTCCTAAAATTCTCACACAACCTGTAACAAATCTGCTTTAACAATGGCCCAACAGTGTTGGAAAAAGGCCATTGGGAAGCCATCTGGCCCTTAGCTTTGTCACCTGCAAGTGGGAAGACAACCTTCTTCACCTCCTCCTCAAAAGGGCGGGAGAGCATAATACTCTTCTTTGCAGATAGGGGCAGAAGGAGATCGTCTGCAATAGACGATCTGACTAGCTCCTTATCACTGAAAAGTCACAAGTAGAATTGACTGGCATGTCTCCTGATGTCTTCCAATGTGAGGAGAAGTCGATTCCTCTCGCTAATACATTTGGCGTGGCTTAGCCGCCTAAGTATTGAAGCAATCTTTTGGAAATATGAGGTATTCATGTCTCATTCCTTGATCTATTTTTCCCTAGCTCTCTGCTTCCAGTAGATCTCCTTTTTGACGAGAATGTCTTCAAAATCTACCTTGAGCTTGTCCCTCTGGTTCCTGTCACATTCATCCAATAAACCTGCCTCCTCCAATGCATCGAGTCCCTCCAGCTAAAAAGTCATCATATTTGCAACTTTGCCAAGGAGAATCTTGCTGGCACACCACTTGGACAACTCATGCGCTAGGTGCTTCAATTTGTCGATCAACCTTGTCATAATCAACATCTCTTGCCTCCAAGGTTTTCAATCCCGGTATTGGTTATCAATACGAACCAGTAACGGCCGGTTCGGTACTGGTTCCCCCCTAGAATAGCTTGAGGTTAAGGCGAATCAAACAATCCCCTGGTTTCCGCTCCCTGCCCACCTCTGCACACACACGCCCAACCCAGCTCCGCGATCAGCCAGCCTAGACGCGCCCGGCCCAGGCCTACGACCCCAAAAGGGATCTGCGGATGAGCCCCCACTTCGATAAAATCTCCCATGACCCGTTGAGCCCTAGGTCTATCTCCCGCTCCCCACTCTCGTGCGAACGACAGTTGGCACACCAGTACCTACGGCAAACGAAGGCGACTGGCGCGGCGAACGGCGGCAAGGGACTGACTGCGACGACTGGCACGCAGTTACCTCTCTCTCTCTCTCTCTCTCTCTCTCTCTCTCTCTCTCTCTCTCTCTGACTAACAGTCCCACAGGCCAACCACCCCTATTTTCTCTCTCTCCCCCGCCCCCCTCTCTCTCTCTCAATCTCAACAGTGAGATGAGAGTCCGTCCGGAGGAGGTGCGACTATTGCGGTGACAATCTTTTTAATTAATTCCTATATAGACCGGTACCATGCTCAAATGACCGGAATCGGACCGGCCAAGATCGGTACCGGTACGTACCAGCCCGATACGGTACATATCGGGCGGTACTAAATACCATGCCTACCTCTCAATCCCCAAATTCTGCTCACAGTGTCCATGAAGACTTCCTCTCTAATCCAATAGTTCTCCAATCTGAACCGCCTTTTCCTCACACGCCTACAACTAGTCCTGAGCAAAATAGGCAGGTGGTCAGAGATAGCTGTGGCTAAGACTATAGCCTCCATGTGAGGAAAGTGCTCCTCCCAATCAATTGAGACTAAGAATCTATCAAGCCTAGACAGTGTTGGATCGGCTATCAAGTTAGACCATGTGAACTGTGCATTAGAGGTGTGAACATCAATCAAGGCTGCAACAACAACGAAGTCTCGGGAGTCTTCCACTTCCCCTATGGGAGTCGAGACACCTAACCTCTCATGCATCGAGAGGACGACATGGAAGCCTCCCCTGAAACACCAAGGACGACCAGAACTAACATGATGGAGTAGTAGCTCTTCCGATAGTACCTTCTTGTCCTCCCTATTTTAAGGCCCGTACACTCGAATGAAGTCTCACCTAAAGCCATCACTAATGCTGCAAAAAGAGAGGGAAACAACTCCACTGCCAATACGTCTGAACGTCTCCCCTCCTCCACCTCAAACTCGTTCCACATGACCATGATACCTCTTGCTCTCCCCTCTGCCAGAGAAACAATCCCTCTGGACAACCTTATACCCCCAATCTCCCTCATAATGGTCTCCCCATCTCCCTCCCATTTTGTTTCTTGTAGACATAGAATATCTTCCATGCATCTTCTGGCAAGGTCTATCTTCTTTTCTCCCTCCCGCCTATCCCCCTTACATTCCAAGACACAATCCTCATTGGTATTAGAAGTTGTCCCCCCCCACCCTCCTAAACACCTTGTTCTCCCTTGCTCCATTCACTTCCCTTATCATTCTTCCTAACATATTTCCCTCCTCTGTTCTCCCTGGCCAATGTGAGCAGCCATCTCTTCTGGACCTTCAAAAAAAAAAATTTATGTCCTTCTCAAGCCCGAGAAAGACACCCCAACCTTCTCGGCTAACTCCCTCACCTTCTCCTCCACCCATCTTTCCACCACCCCAACCATCTCTTGACCTCCTCCCTCCCCAGCCCAAACAACTCCACCCAGGTGTCACCCTCCTACTATCCCCTTGGGGCCAGTTCCTCTCCAAGGGCCAAACTCCCCAGGATAACATCTATAGACCTACATGGTTGGTCCTCCTCCATAAAGTCAAAAGGAGGTTGTTCTTCCTCGGACGGTCCCCTGACGAGGCTACAAGGTCCCCCAGAGGCGATGGAGGCTGCTCTCCGAAGGCCCCCTCCATACCTTCCAGCACGGAGCCTTCATTTCTTTCAGCCACCATGGGGACCGCGGCGAGTCTAAGTCCAACAATTCCTATAGGCAGACACCGATAACCTTCATGGCATTGGCAGCCAACATTGCACCAACCTTGACGGATTGTCGACTGTCAAACGACCCAACGCCCGACACGGATGTCAAAGCATTGTCGCCACCCATCATCCCTTACGGCAGATGCCTTCTTTGGGACGCTCCCGTATCTCCTGTCGATAGAGCTACCGGTGCTCTCAAAAATGCCGTCTACCCACTAGGGATGGCTACCCCCTACACAGACAGGGTGACCAGGTTGGGAGGAAAAGCCCCCAATAGCCTATCCTAGAAGAGAGAAGAGAAGCCCTACAACTAAGATGGTTAGAGGACGTCCACTAGAGCGACGAACAAAGTGACTGGGGGGATCGCCGGCGCCTGCCGCCCGCCAGTGTGGGCCTTGCCCACCAGGTGCACCATCTTCCCTGGAGGACCAGCCAAGTTGGGACAACAAGTCCTAATGGTTCCATTGAACCCACTAGCTTCCTGAAAAGCGGACTCGAGTAAGTTTTAGGCACCCGGTACTAGGTCCGGGCCTTCGGCCAAGCCAACTATATGAAAGGCCTGCCCACTTGCTAAGCTCGGCTCATTTTCCTGCCCACCACCAAGTCTTGGCCCTCCCAGCCCAATTGACGGCCCAAAACCCGACCTCGTCTGCCCAAGTGAAAACCCGCCCCGATTCGAATTTGAATCAGGGCCTGTGAAGCTTCTACATACCCCTCCGCATGGTGCATCTTCCTGCCCTCTCCCGCAATGCAGCTGCCCTAAGGCCACCAACCTCCCCCGCCACTGCTCTTGCATCTCCTGCATGGTTGTGATGCAAACTATGAAGAGCTCTCCTCCGACGTCTAGAGACATTATGGGGGGCAACTATTTCAGGGTTGGACACCCAGAGAAGCCCCCTCCACCGTGTTAAAGTTGCTAGATAGGAGGATCCTCAAACTGCCAGCCACCAGCTTTCCAAAAGCTCGAACTAGTCTAGCCAACCCCCTCCTCATCACACAAGAGGATAGGAAGTCCTAGTTGGACTCCGAGGCAAAATTGATATGGGTTGGGGAAGGTCCCCCTCGCGAGCATCCATGGTTGGATTCGGACTGATACCCCTCCGGCCACCAAAAACCCCGCCTCCGCTGCAGCCTACGCCGCTTCTGTACTTCGTTCGACAGCTAGGAAGCCATGCTGATGCACATGCCAAACCTCCCACTAGTCCTTCCTGTCCCTCCTTGCCTCTAGTAGCGACCTCACCATCCCCACATCCACCTCTCCTTACGTTGGCGATAGCCATAAGCACTGGCGAAGCCACTCCATTAGACCATGGAGTGGGTCCAGTGGGAGCTGTCCGAACTCGTAGCAGTCAACATTTCAAGTGGACAGAACCATTGCCCTTTTCCAAACGGCCTCCACATATGTTCCCTTATTTAGGTAACCCCCCTCCAACCCTCCGGCCATCAGACCCATCCTTCCCGCCCAGGCTCTGCACAAACGCTGTGTGTGACCACTTTGCCGGCAGCAGTAGCAGATCCTGCCATCTCCCTTGCTCGGAGGCACGTCAGGGAAGCCTGGCCAAGGGCCACCACCACCTAACAGAATGCGATTAGCCCCAGAGGCGACCTCTAGCAAGTACCTTGCCCTCCATCCCGACATCCCGTCCCCACTCTTTCCCAAGAGCTTCTCTCTTTAGAAACATAAGGCCTTTTGTTTCCTAGATAATGTTATCATTCCACTCCTTCCGAATGCTCCAACACACTGCTGCAGGAATAATGTGGTAAATATGTCATCGCATGCAAGATGAGTTAGGACCCACTTTATGTTTAAAATAATCACACATCTCATGAACTTAAGTACAGGAAACTTGGAAATTAGCCATGTAACCGATGATTCTCCAGACAGGTGATCCACATTTCATCATGAAGGCCGCAGAAAAAGCAGATGGTTTCACAGTCATGCTTCCATGTTTACCTTTGTAAAACCAGCCAAAGAAAAGCCCAGACTTTAAGAGGTGATTCACTACCAACACTATCTGAAGGGAATGTGCTGTGGGTAACGGAGAGCTTTCCAATAAATTGATAGCAGTCTTTAACTGAGAATGGGCTGTCTTGTTTCTCCACAAGAAGCGGTCTTCTCTGTTCTGAACTATGCTTACGTTGTCCAGAACTGATTACAATTGCAGATATACCACCTCCTCATCCTCCTTCAAACCCCTGCGCAATTTTATAAACCAACTGGTAGGACCATTTTCAAAAAAAAAAAAAAGAAACATAGCACTGGCTAACAGAACTCCATTTATTAGTCGCAAGCTGATAAATGACAGAGAATTCATCCTTCAGGTAAACATCCCCACACCACCTGTCCCGCCAAAAGAGTATTCCGGCCATCACCAACCTGAATATTAATGCCTTTTTCCAGCGAAGGGGCTGCCTTCAGAATTCCTTTCCAGATTGGACATGAAGTGCTAATATTATCCATGTCCAGATAAAAACAATGGTGTCTTGAATAGTGTTTGTGAATGATCAATCTTCTCCACCAAGGGGTGTCAGACACCAACAGATCCCATAGCCATTTACCGAGCACGGCCAAATTCCTTTGTCCCAAGTTTTTGATACCCAAACCCCCAAGTTGCTTGGGTCTACACAGTTGGGACCAGCTGACTAGAAGAATTCCACTGGAGTTATCTTTATTACCACCCCACAAAAAATTCCTCCTGATACTGTCTTTTTTTTTTAACTACTGGAGAAGAAACAGAACAATGTGAAATAAGAGAAAGGGTAGAAAGGCATTGTTTTAACATATTTTACCTGTTGGTGAATTTGTAAGATGCAATTTGGGGATTTTTAGATTCTCATTCTCGAAATTTGGATGTGAGTACATAGGTGTCAAGGCACCAGCTTAGGTGGGAAGGCACCTTTCTAGGAGCTAGGAGCAAGTGCGCCTAGTTGGGCCTGCAAAAGGCAGCCCAAAGCACCGCTCAAGCATGCCAGGTGGCCCAAGACGCAAAGGCGGGTGCCTTGGGCCCGCTTAGCCCAACCCAAGACCGGTTCATCCTCTCTTGCATCCGGTCTGAAAACTGAGCTCCACCACCCAACAAGCCGCCTCCCCCCCGCAACCTGACCGCATAGGTCAATCCGCGATGCAAGGCTGGGCCAAAAGTAGATTAGGCTCCACACACTCAACACGGTCGCCCCGTCGTCTCCCGCCACCCCGCCATCATGACCATGTTCTCTCTCCCCCCCACCTACCTACCTACCTATCCATCTCTCTCTCTCTCTCTGAGATTTATCTATCTATAAACAGGGGGGCTAAACTTTTTATAAGAAAATTTTAACTACCTACCTATCCATCTATCTATCATATCTATGTACCTACCTACCTATTTATCTATCTATAAACAGGGGGACTAAACTTTTGTATAAGAAATTTTTATATACACTTCTAGCTAGCTAGTTCTTATGGACTTGGCACCTAGGCACCGTTAGGTGGGTGCCTAGGTGCTTAGGCATTTGGAGACCCCAAGTACGCCGTGGGTTGCCTTACCACCTTGACAATCAAGCACGCCGTGGTTGCCTTACCACCTTGACAATGATGTGTGAGTATTACATTTATTTGAACTTATTAACTCCTGATGGAAAGCATTTTCCATGTTCCCTTACAAATTTGGCTCCTTCCACTAACTCACAGGCCAACATTAACAGCATCTCCTTCACTGGAGATAAGCCTTAATTTTTGTCTCGTCAATGATATCCTGTGAAGATGCAAAACATAAATGAATGTGGGTTTAGGATAGAGTTATTGCTGAAGATTGGTACGATTAGTCCAAATTGCACCCCCTCTTATTTATCTTTCAATAAAATTGATGGTGCAATCCACCTTTCCCGTGCAGCGGGGGGAAAAATGAGGATTTCAATTATGGTCTTAAGTTCAATGGTCGAGAAATCTTCCTTTGCGTCTCTAGGCCACCTTCAAAAAAATATATAAAGAAAGAAATCTTCCTTTGTGGGATTCAATAAAGGAACTCATCTAGTTGGGGTTCTTATCAAATGTGTGAGTCGAATAATGCAAACCATTGTCGCATACTAACCCTGAGAATAGAAGAAGGAGCCATCCTTGCACCATGGTGGTGACTTCAAGATGGCATAGGCCACTGCTGCATACCAACAGTTCCTAGAAGAAATATGGCATAGCCCATCACTGCAGGTGTCTTTGAGGGATATGCCATAGCACCACTCGCCACCGATGGTGGGCCATGGGCCAACACCACATGCTAATGTTGGCTTCAATAAATATGGCAGGGACCACCATATATTCAAACTATAGTGGACTAAATTAGATCTAAAGATGTAAAATCCATTATGATTCTAAAATTATGCAAAGAATATCTCTCATGAAGTTGCCAAAAAAAGCTTTCCAGACTTCCTTCTTAGATCAATTTCAATTTCTTTCTTACATATGAAAAGGGGAACCCGTTTCAAAAGTTTGGAAGATATTTGGAACTCAAAATAATATCGTTCAATGCAGAAAATGGAGTCTAGCAAAATAAACATATTAATACATTGGATAGAAGAAATATAATTATTTTGACAGTTGAAGCAAATAGCAATACACAAATGCAATTCATGTAACTTACCATACCCTGTGATGCAAGGAAGATCAAGTAGGAGAGATGATAGACTTTCTTCTCCTCCAATTGAACTTCCACAATCAAATCTTTGACACATTCTTTCATATGCTTTCAAGTGTTGAGGTTCGACCAAAGGCAAAACAAGAATGTAAAGACACCCTTTCGTATGCAACACTAGAGGCCACAACAGAAACTGTTCTCCTTCTCCCCTCTTTCTGTTGATAAAAAGTGATATTATATGCCGAGTAATCGGATCATCAATCCAAGAATCTGATCCTTGCACCGACTGACTTGAGCGAATGCCAAAGCCATGAGTAGAACCTTCTCTGCACAGGAGTATAGATTTATATCAGTATCTTAATAAATATAATAAAGAAAACCTTACATGGTGCACTGCTAATGAGACATTGAAACAAGCTTACAGAATGCAAGAACAAATCTATATCTCGGAACAAAATAAACAATCATTGGTTAAACAAATATCGCCAAGTATCTAAGCATTTGTATGACTTACTTGATTAAGAACCAAACAAAAAGTAAATAACCTGCAAAGTATGGTATCCTAGAAAACAGACAAAAGTAAAGATATAAACACAAATGTTAAAAAAAATCTCCAAAGCAATGGCGACATCATCATGGCTCGCTTACCAATCAAACAAAGAGGAGGGGGGCCACAATATTTGAGAACAGAAACAAAAAGCACATGTGCAGCATAAGTTTACATGAAGCAGGAGTCTCCGAGACACAATACCATCGTCATAATCATAATCAGCAGGAGCAGCAGCTTATTTCATTGATACAAGGAAGGATCCAATAATTTGGTGAAGTTTGGTATTGACAACCTACCTCACATCAACCTTCAAGGTGGTGCCAAGCACTTGAGCAAGGTTAACTCTGGATAACAGAGGGTCTAAATAAATGTCTAAGAGACTAGTCAACAGGTGGAATAGCAAGAATACTGGTTCCCGAGTTTAAGCATGTCTTTGGAGACTCCTAGCCCCAAACTACATAAAGAGTATTGATGACAGAAAAGGAGCAACTTTGCTATAGTGATACGTGATCTCCTCTAGGGAAATTATCAACTAAAGAGTGAATTGGATTCAATCATGGACCTACAAAGAGAATGCTCAATGAAATATTTACTAGCCACATTACATAAATTACCTTCTAATCCCCCAGACTCATGGCTCGAACATAACTGAGAGCCCTAGGGTGAGCTGATGACGAACAATAAGTAGCTCATATCAATCACATGTGGGAAAAAATGAGTAGATTATTGGAATTTAAAGTAAAATGAAAGACAAAATTATATAAGTTCAGGACTATGCTACTGTGAGGCAAGCCACTTTCATGTGGCCATGTCTAGAGGGGGGTACCTTCGCATGAAAGCAGGCGGGGCTGCAAAAGAGCCACACCACCCAATCTAGTCTGCAGAATCTCTGCTGCAGACCCACAATGGCAGCAGGCAGGGCTGTTTTGCAATGTCACCTGCCCAGGTGCCTTGCATTGCACCCTTTCTTTTTCTTTAACATGCTATTAAAGGGCAATGCCACGTGAAAGCAGCTCATCAAACACCAACGTCACTCTATTTTAAAAGGCATATAAAATTCAAAAGGAAAGGAATATTCCAATTAATGGTACAAAAAAAGAAACGATATGATGTGTTGATTGGCAGAAGCAATGTATTCGGCTCTTTTCTAACATAATGACATACTGATAAGAAAAATGAAAAGATGTCGACCAAAAAAAAGGAACTGGACAAAAAAAAGAGCATAAAATATGTCTATTCAAAGAGAAGGTATCACCAATTTTCATGTGGGATCTGTTACATCAGACGACCAGTTAAGGATGGCAGACCAAAGGGGGAAAGCACTTGAAAGAACTTTCTGCATTAAGCAGAGCATAGGAAAGTAAGTAGACAAATGGTCAAACTTATTGGTTAGACAGCATCTGATAGGAGCAGTGCTAGTCCGAGGCTTGCTTGCATTTATATGTCATTCTAAATACTTTTCTTCAATTTGTTAACCTGCTTGTAGACATATTCAATTGGATTTCAACTGATGTCATTTTGAACTACACATATACATGTAGAGTGACCAAACAATCTGTTGGACTAGTATCAGCTTAAAATTTGACATCCTTCCGAGGAACAGCCAATCCTCCTACAACTTCCTTTTATCTCTTTCCTTTTTTTCCCATTTCCAATTTTTCATACCTCAAACCATCCCTCGACGGTGCACAACATTATCACATGCTCTCTAACAACCGCGTGCGCATTGCAGGAAAAAATTAAAGACAGATGAATTAAGAAGAACAGACCTCCTCCTCCTCTCCGCAAAGGCCAGAGCCAGCTCCTCGTCCGTGGGAAGAAGGCACGGAACAGTGCATCCGCCACCTTCCCCTCCGCCGCCGGCACCTTCTCTCTCCTTCTGACACGCCGTACGCCAGCGCTTCTCCACGACCGGAAACCTCCTGGACCCCCGAAAGAGACGGCGTGGGCGAGATCAGATGCCAAATTGCGGATCTAAACCCTCGCATACAAACGCCTCGATTGCCGAGGCCAACAGCACGATAAGGAGGGTACTGGAAGCAGAAAAATGGAGGGAAATCGGACCTGGAGAAGACGATGGAGTCCTGAGGGTTGAGGATCCAGATGGCTCTGATGCTGCAGCAGCCGCCACCGCCCGACATGGCTCGTTCCCGCTTTGTTCTCCTCCTCGGCCTCCTCCTTGGCTCGGAGGACCGGAGGGTGGCGATGTACCTGGGCGGTGGAGGGCTTCGTGCGGGACCGGGGGCAATACTGAGAGGCGAAGTTGGCGTGAAAAGAAACGGAAACGAAGCAGGTGCCGTCTGTTCGTGCAGCGTGCGAGCGAGGCTACGTTAAGGGGGCAAATTATATTGTTTCCGGGGGCCGGGGAAAGGCGGTGCGGGCCTTGCGGGGGACGCAACCGAGGGACTTTGGCCCATATCGGAGAAACTCGGTGGTTGAAAATGGTCCTAACCACGTCAGACAATGAACTTTCATAAATACACGCTTTGCATCGACATATCGATCCCATACACTGTAAATCTCAATATTAGATCATCATCATCATCATCAGAGTATTATCCTAATTAATTAAGGTCGACTACATGAATCTTGTTCCGTCAAAGATTTCTATCAACTGTAATATTCATATTTAAACTCAAGGAACTAATGTCCTTCCTAATAACAACGTACCATCTCATTTTTGACTTTCCTCGAACTCTTTTACTAACATCCACTAAGATTTGGTCACATCTTTTAACCGACACTGAGTTAGGACGACGAAACACATGACCAAACCACCTGAGTCTATTTTCTCTCATTTTATTATCAATTAGAGTTATCCCTAAGTCCTTACGGATGCGCTCATTCCTAATCTTATCTTTCTTAGTCTTGTCACACATCCATCTTAACATCCTCATCTCTGCTACACACATTTTGTGGATGTGTTCATTTTGTACTGCCTAACACTCGGTACCATATAACAAAGTAGGTCTCACAGCCGTTCTATAAAACCTCCCTTTGAGTTGTACAGGCATACGACGATCACAAATGACGTCTGATGCACTTCTCAATCTTAACCAGTCTGTCTTAATCCTATATGTAACGTCATCATAAATTTACCCATTCTCTTGTATGATAGACCCTAAGTATCGAAAGCTACTACACTTCGGAATGTTATGTCCATCAATTAAAACCATGTCTTCCTGAACCACTCTCCCATTACTAAAATTACAGTGCATAAACTCTGACTTACTCCTACTAATTTTAAAACCTTTAGACTCCAAGGCAAGTCTCCAACGCTCTAACTTAGCATTTAGAGCATCAATACTCTCATCAATTAAAACAATATCGTCTGCAAATAACATACACCAGAGGATATCTTCGTGCAATTGTTTAGTTACTTCATCCATAACTAAGGCAAAGAGATACGGACTTAGTGCAGAACCTTGATGCAAACCTATAGAAACGGGAAATTCACCAGTCTCCCCAGCGATAGTTCGAACACTAGTAATAGCACCGCCGTACATATCCTTAATCAAATTAATATATCCTTGAGATATTCATATTTCTTTCTTAATATCCACCAAATCAATTCTTTCGGTACTCGATCGTACGCCTTCTCTAAATCAAGAAAAACTATATACAAATCTTTTCTCATCTCTCTATACTTCTCCATTAGCTGCCGTAGTAAGAAAAAACATTCTGTAGTATATCTATTTAGCATAAAATCAAACTGATTTTCCGATACAGTAGTCATATAACGGAGGCGTTTTTCAATTACTATTTCTCAAAGTTTCATAGTATGACTCGTAAGCTTAGTTTCACGATGATTATTATAACTTTGAATGCCTCCTTTATTTTTATAGAAATGAACTACAACACTTGTTCTCCAAACTTCTGGCATTCTCCGTTCCTTTAAACTTTTATTAAAAAATGTAGTTAGCCACTGAATACCAATATCTCCTAGGCCTTTCCATACTTCAATAGGTAAGCCATCTAATCCTAAGGCCTTGCCCACTTTCATTCTCTTCAAAGTATCCTCCACTTCTAACATCTTAATACGCCTGAAATATTGATATTTATCAAATATTATGGACTCTTTGGTACCTTCTAAAGATAAATTCTTGACGGAATCTCCATTAAGTAACTTCTGAAAATAACTATGCCACCTCCCTTTAATCTCAAGATCCTTAGTTAAAACCCTTTGATCTTCACCTTTAATGCACCGAACATGATCTAAATCTTTAGTTTTCCTTTCTCTTAATTTAGCAAGTTTAAATATGTTATTTTCACCCTCTCGGGTTCCTAATTTATTATATAAATCTTCAAATACATTTAATTTAGCTTCGCTAACTATTTTCTTAGCTCTCTTTTTAGCGATTTTATAGGCTTCTAGGGTTTGATTCCTTTCATAAGAAAATTAGTACGTACGATGGTACGTAATCGATTCACTATGTATCGCCTAGAATAGCGCATTTCACTACATTATGCTGGATATCAAATCGATTTAGGGTAGCATACTCACCGGTACATGTAATTCGCAATGACTCAAGTTGATTCAATGTTAATATTTATATATTATTTAAATAGACTTAGGGATAATCTCAATTGACAGTAAAATGAGAGAAAATAGATTCAGATGATTTGGTCATGTGTTTCGTCGTCGTAACTCAGCGCCGGTTAAAAGATTTGACCGAATCTTAGTGGATGCTAGTAAAAGAGTTCGGGAAATGCCTAAAATGATATGGTGCGATGTTATTAGGAAGGACATTAGTTTCCTAGGTTTAAATATGAATATAGCACTTGATAGAAATCTTTGACAGAACATGATTCATGTAGTCGACCCCAAATAATTGGGATAAGGATCTGACGATGATGATGATGATATTTAATATATTTTACATGGATAAAATATGAAAAACGACTTCTTGACTTACTTAGTTAATATATTTATGTAGAATAGTGAGATTATAAATTCAATATTTAGAATGATCATATTTAAAAAAAATGACTTCTATCTGCATCATTTGGTAATGATTTTAGAGGAGTTATCAGGAGACCAGAGAGATAATTTTTTTATATTTTTGTATTAAAATCTATTATTTACAATAATATATTTAATATAAAAGTAAATGTTGATAAAACTCATTATTTATATTTTAAAAAATTTATGCGATCTAATAGACCTGTCAATTATAATTGTCAATGGGTAAGACCGACCCGATAAGTCCATGGACTTGGCTTCATTATGGGCTTGGTCGCCATGCCCTTTTTAGCTCGTGGGCCCTTAATTGATCGGTGTGATTTAATAGACCCGTTAGTTAGAGCCGTCAACGGGTCGGGTCGACCCAATAGACCTACAGCTTGACTTCATTCTAGGCCGGCCCGTCAGGCTCTTTTTGGCACGTGAGTACTTACTTTAGCGTAAAAGTCCAACTCAACTGGCCCCGCGAGCTGGACTTGAACTTTGAATTTGACCCGCTATCATCAGTTACAAAATAATAAATATTGGCAGCCGTAAAAGGAGTCCAAAAGTTTCATACCTATTTAATAGGGGAAAGTTTTATACTACAAACAGATTCCTCCACGTTGGGGTCATTCATTAAGAGAAAACTGTACGACAATGTCAAACTCCGACAGTAGCACCCTGTATAAAAAATGATTAAAAAATTATTAATAATATTTTCCAAATAAAAAAATATATTAGATAAACTCTAGAAGATGCTTAAGTAAGAAGTTGAAATACGGAATTATCATATGTAAAGATTATTCACTTAACAAGTGACTTCCTAGTGTAGTTGGTTAAGTGATGTGCCTTTCAACCTAGTGACCAGGGTTCCAATCCCAACATCCACCATTTACCTTTTATGCCAAATAATTATACGTTATAGGCTAGCAAAACTTGCACCGAGGTAGAAACCTATATGCAGACTTGATAAATTGATGCACGAACACAACAACAAGGTACATACTTTGAGTAATGATGTACCGACTTATCAACGGAGAATGTGCAGACTTTGCGTATGCATGCAACCAGTCAATGTACAGACTTTGTGTTGCAGCAACCAGCCAATGTATAGACTTTGAGTTGCAGCAAATGGACAATGTACAGACTCTGCGTGTGTGCTAGCAGATGATGTACAGACTTTGGGTTTGTAGTAAATGAGGAATGCACCGGCTATACATGGCAAGCTATGCAACCAATGTATAGACTTGTGTATTTGCTAAACCAGTGAACGTAGGTAAAGATAGGAATGTATAGACTTTGAATGCGTGCATACTACAAGACGATGTACAGACTTGCGAGAAGAGTGTACAGACTTTGAATGCATGCAATGGCAAGGAATGTATAGACTTGCGAGAAGGGTTCCAATCCCAACATCCACCATTTACCTTTTGTGCCAAATAATTATATGTTATAGGCTAGCAAAACTTGCACCGAGGCAGAAACCTATATGCAGACTTGATAAATTGATGCACGAACACAACAACAAGGTACATACTTTGAGTAATGATGTACTGACTTATCAACGGAGAATGTGCAGACTTTGTGTATGCATGCAACCAGCCAATGTACAGACTTTGTGTTGCAGCAACCAGCCAATGTATAGACTTTGAGTTGCAGCAAATGGACAATGTACAGACTGCGTGTGTGCTAGCAGACGATGTATAGACTTTGAGTTGCAGCAAATGGACAATGTACAGACTCTGCGTGTGTGCTAGCAGATGATGTACAGACTTTGAGTTTGTAGCAAATGAGGAATGCACCGGCTATACATGGCAAACTATGCAACCAATGTATAGACTTGTGTATTTGCTAAACCAGTGAACGTAGGTAAAGATAGGAATGTATAGACTTTGAATGCGTGCATACTACAATACGATGTACAGACTTGCGAGAAGAGTGTACAGACTTTGAATGCATGCAATGGCAAGGAGTGTATAGACTTTGAATGCGTGCATGCTACAAGTCGATGTACAGACTTTCTATAATGATGCACAAATACATATATGAAAGTATGCACATTGAAGAGGGATGCTCAGGAATGCGATGTACAGACTTTGAAGTGAAAGATGTATAGACTTAGTGTGTGTGCGCGACAAATCAATGCACTGACTATGTATATGCATGAAGAGCACTGGCTATACTGGAAGTGTTGTTCAAGCTCTTGATGGTGATCGTTTGCACTGGAAGTATATTGACCTATACCTACGCTTGAACATGTTTTGCACCAACCTTAGGTACATGAATAGTGTCAGTTTTATTTAAAGAAAATTTTAAGAAATAAATTTTATGAAAAATAAAAGAAAAATATAAGGATCCTAGCCATGAAATTTCATAAACTGATTCCATCAATTTTTAAAGATAAAAATCTTTAAAGTTAGATACGGAGTTTCGGGTTGAATTTTATTCTGACATATTTTAATAAAATAAAATTTTGATAAATATCAGGAAAATATAGGGATCATAAAAATATGTAATTTACTATTTTTATTAACACGATTCATTAGATATAAAATTTCTAAACGTTGTAATCATTATAGTGGTGTGTCCATACAAACCATAGTTGGCACCCCATTATCATGTGTCCTTTCCGACACATACAACCCCTTTTTGTTGGCATCGCACTATAGTATGGCCATGGGACGCTATGATTTCGGATCTTGTTCCCCTCCTGTCTACCCAAAACACTATAATATTCCCTATATTGAGACTACCTCCATTCTTCTGAAGGCTTGCTGCAGAGAAGGGGGAGCATTCTCTGAAGTTGCAGAGGTTGCAGAGGAGGGAAGAAAGCTGCCCTTTTCTTTTGCCTGTACCTAGTGGTCATCTCAGAAAGGTAGGTGTTCTCATCTTTTAACTAAACCAGTAGCTAATTAACCAAGCAATCTAGGTAATCAGGCTCATCTCCATGAGATATTATTGTCTATATAGCACGTTTTATCATGACTTGTAGAGATCTATCATGCTTTTGTAATCCATAATCAATCATCTCTGTAGCCAACATGTGAGAACATGTTAGTTACCAAAGTTAATCGAAGTAAATCTTCATATTAAGTGTTTTAGGCAGACATGTCTGATCCAAGACATGTTTAGAAGTATATTTGAGTCACGTCTCTTATAAAATAAGAGCTCACATCTGTTATGCAAACAAGAGTTCACGTCTGTTATAACAGACGCTACCATAAACTTGTTTAACACAACATTACAATTGAATCAAATAATACGCTACGAAAGTTGACTTTGAGTCATTTCTATTGTGTAGATAATTATTAAACTTGTTAATGTCGTATCTATCAACATTTGCATTCACTGTTTAAACATTTTAAACCTGTCAAAGACTATTCACTGTTTAGACAACAAATTAAATGTTTAGCCATCTTAATTAAACTTGTTTAGCCATGTTATGTGTATAGCATCATATTAAAATATTCTAAGTTAACCTAAAAGTATAGTTCTATATTTCAGATATTATAATACTAAAAAAATATTTTTGTATGAAATAATTTTTATTTTTAGTAAATTAATTTCTGAAAACATAAAAAAATTAATTTAACCCCAGGGCAGACCTGCTACCTTGGTATATATTAGAATATATACCAATCAGAATATGCTAGAAAATGTTATTAATAGTTAGCCAACCTGTAACTCTTAATAATTAGAAAAGTGTTAGAATATATACCAACATGTTAGACTAGTTACCAACCTGCAACCTGTTAGAAAATGTTAGAATGTAACATGCACGGACCTGCTGCCTTGGTATATATTAGAATATACCAACCTGAAATATATTAGAATATGTTAGAATATATTACTAATTAGCCAACATGTTAAACTGTTAGAATATGTTAGAACATATTAATCTGTAACCTATTTGACCATGTTAGCGATCCGGCTAACAACCTGTTTAGTTAGCCAACCTATATGTTAGAAAAGGTTAGAACATATTAATAGTTAGACCACTTGCAACCTGTTAGAATACATTAGAATATATTACTAGTTAGCCAACATGTTAGAAACATATATATATGTTAGAACGTATTACTATCCATTTTAAGTGTTCTAACGACCTATTAGAATGTGTCAGTTACCAAAGTTAAGCAAGTAATAAATCTCCATATTAATTGTTTAACCCATTCAAAATCCATAACTATTGAACTAAATCATGAAAATCTTACAATTTTTATACTGAGAAATAGTAACCCCCATTGACGCCCCTGACCAGGGTGCCAATTTCAGAATTTAAGACGCCTAATGGCATCATAAAAAAAAAATGAAATTTTAGAAAATTACACCAAATCACCCACTTGTAAACCTGCTTAACCCAAGGGTGCCAATTTGGTATAATACAATTTCTGATTTTAACATGTCTCATAATTTGCATTGATTTTACCCTTTAACCTGTCGCATGATTTAAATTGATTTTCCTACATAATGTGAGTTCTTGACTTCCATTCCACAAAATCTACCTTATATCTCCTACTGGTCAAGCCTTGAAATTCTATATTGGCTATAAATGAGAGTGGATGTCGACAAACATGACCAATACTGTGCATATAGGGCCCGGTCTGGTCCTGAGAGGAGCACCCGAAGGTACTTGTGCCCATGGGAGTTTATTGACCACGGTGTTTGGTATTGCACCGGAGTACTTGCTTGTTAGACTTAAGGCATTCCACTCATTCTCGTGATATTACTTGATTGATTGACTTGAGACCCGCAGAAGGGTAAAAGTGTTTACTTGAATGAATTGATAAATAGCCAATTCCAGTTATACATGTTTGAAATTACTTTGCTTACTATTGCTTGATTGACATGTTGTTATTCCAGTTATTACTCCTCAGTTATCACTTACTTGATATCATTTGCTATCACTTGCTACTGCTGCTTGAAAATGTGAAATCTATATGCTCTCACTTTCTACTCTTGTCGATTTTACGATTCCTTGATATCTATCTGTCTGCATGCACAGATTACCCACATTAAATGAACTTGTAATTCACTTAAAGTATGTTAAATCTTGAGATGTAATTTCTACTGAGCGATTCGCTCATCTAGTTATTTTATAACCTTTTCAGGTAGTTTGGATATCGGCCAGAACAAATAAGGGGATGAGTCTGAGTGATGAGTGTATGAATGAAGTCATCAATTGTCATGTTGTGTTATTGTAATTCCACTATTTTGTGTTAAATTGTAATCCCTACGTATGTCAGTTGTTGTCCAGTTATGTCATTTGTATTTCCTTGATCAAAACTAATAAAGGAGTGAGGACTAGTAGTTGATTCTATGAATTTGACATTTTGGTTAGTTGTAATAATCGATAGCTCGAGCTATTTATGTTATTTTCAAATCTAGGCTTAGTAATTTGCTTAGTCATTTGCGCACTCTTTAAATTGTCTAAGGAAGATCTCCACTAATTAGCTAGATCGCTTTGGTTCTATATAAAGGACTGTCACGCCACAGGTAAGCTTCCGCGCTCGGGACGTGATAGCTTTCTTGGTATCATAGACTAGGATTTCAATTTCCTAGGTAAAAACCCGAGTCCAAAGATAGAAATGTCTAATAGAATTGTCTATGGATAGGTTTAGATCTTACCTAGTGAGATGGGTAAAGCCAAGGGTTAAGTTTAACAATGACAATTGACCCCATAATAACGGAAGCCAATATTTATTACACCTTAATTCTTTTGTAGGATTATGGCCGCTGAAAGAGCACAATGGCGCGAGATGCAGCACACTGTGCAAGGACTTACGCAGGCGCTACAGCAAATGGCGCAAGGCGGTGCTGGCGGTGCTCACCGTGGAGCTCGTGACCTTCACCGGGATTTTCGTAACATGAACCCACCAAGATTCACGGGTTCGGTGGACCCCGATGATGCCGAGAATTGGCTGAAGGAAATTGAGAGGATCTTCCGTGTAATGTAATGCACGGATACAGAGAAGGTTCTATTGGCTACGTTCCAACTGGAACGGGATGCTTGATGCTGGTGGGAATCCGTAGAAGCAACACTGCCTGACAACTATGTCACCTGGGCGGAGTTCGTTGAACACTACGACAGCAAGTATTTTTCTGACCGTGTTCAAGAGAAGAAGGCCGCGGAATTTGCCGCGTTAAAGCAACGGAGCCTGAAGGTGGCCGAATATGAGGCCCAATTCTCAAGACTTTTCCGTTATGCACCCCACTTGGTGTGTATGGAAAAGATGAAAGCAAGGAGATTCCTCAACGGGCTACGGCCCCAATATATTACACAACTTGCGCCAATGGACATCCAAGTCTATTCAGAAATGGTTCGGCGTGCTCAATTGCTGGAAGATGCCACTGAATTCTCTGAAAGGATTCGAGGCAAGGACAAGAAGGAACCCGTCCCTAGTCCGGGAAACTTCAAACCACCATTTGGCAAGAAGCGATTCTTCAATGGAGGAGAATTTTCCAAAGAGAAGAGGTTCCAGAAAAGCAACAAGTCCTTCTCCACAATCGACAATAAGCCTTCCTCCGCCATCACACCTTCCAAGGAAATCTGCAAGTATTATGACAAGGCTGGTCATAAGACTGAGGAATGCTGGAGGAAACTGGGAGCGTGTCTCCGATGTGGGAGTCGAGAGCATCGAATTCCCGACTGCCCCTTGATGAAGGATCAAGCCAACAAAGACGATAAGCGTCTGGTAAAGAAACAAGGCCGTCTACAAGCTCTTCAAGGGACGGAACCCATGGAAGGAGGAATCGTGGAAGGTACATTAACTGTTTGCTCTAAACCTGCTAAAGTTCTATTTGATACTGGAGCAACTCATTCATTTGTTTCCAAGAGATTTACTGCCTCGTTTTCTAAAGAACCTGAATGGTTAGATTTAGTAATATCTACACCTCTTGGAAACAAGTCTGATATCATGCATCACTACCCAAGTTGTGAGGTCATGGTCCAAGGTAACAATCTGCCAGTCGACCTGATATGCCTTGATATGGAGCATTATGATGTCATATTAGGAGCTAACTGGTTATCCACCTACCAAGCAACGGTAGACTGCCGGCATGGCAAGATAACTTTTGCGGATTATTCCGAGTTAGTTTATGTTAGCCCTCGGAATAAATCCCCTCTCATCTCAGCTCTTCGAGCTAGCAAACTTGTGAATAAAGGATGTGTGGCTTTCATAGCTTTTGTGACTGCCATGGAAGTCGTGAAGACTGAAATTGAAGACATACGTGTAATTCGGGACTTTTCAGATGTTTTTCTTGAAGAATTACCTGGTTTACCCCCGGAGAGGGAAGTGTCGTTCACTATCGATATTATTTCTGGTGCCGGTCCTGTGTCTAAGGCACCTTATAGAATGTCTCCCGCCGAGTTGAAGGAGCTAAAAGAGCAGCTAATAGATTTACTGAAAAAGGGATTCATTAGGCCGAGTACTTCCCCCTGGGGAGCACCCATGCTCTTTGTTAAAAAGAAGGATGGAACATTGAGGCTATGCATTGATTATCGGCAGTTGAACCATCTTACAATCAAGAACAAGTACCCGCTGCCGAGAATTGACGAGCTGTTCGACCAATTGTCTAGAGCTAACTATTTCTCCAAGATTGATCTTCGGTCTGGTTACCACCAATTGAGGATCAAAGAATAAGACATATACAAAACTGCATTTCGAAGCAGGTATGGGCATTTCGAAGCAGGTATGCCTTTTGGACTAACAAATGCCCCCGCAGCTTTTATGCAGTTAATGAACAACATCTACAGGCCTTATTTAGACCAATTTATTGTGGTCTTTATCGATGATATATTGATCTATTCAACAATTGAAGAAGATCATGAAGTGCATCTCAATAAGGCATTACAGATATTACGAGACAACAAGCTATATGTCAAATTCAGCAAATGTCAGTTCTGGCTTGAAGAAGTGTCCTTCTTAGGCCATGTCATATCAAAGAATGGAATTTCTGTTGATCATGCGAAGGTCGAAGCTATACAAAATTGGGGACGACCAACGAATGCAACAAAGATTCGTAGCTTCTTGGGTCTAGCTGGCTACTATCGGCGTTTTATTAAGGACTTCTCCAAGATTGCTGCCCCTCTTACCAGATTGACTCGCAAGGAAGTGCCTTATGAATGGAGTGAAGACTGTGAGAAGAGTTTCCTAACTTTGAAGGATCTCTTGACTACTGCTCCGGTCTTATCTCTACCAATTGAAGGAGAGAAGTACGAGGTATATACCGATGCATCTGGTATCGGCCTCGGATGTGTATTGATGCAGAATGGAAGAGTCATTGTATACTCTTCTCGACAATTAAAGAAGCATGAAGAAAACTACCCTGTGCATGATTTGGAACTAGCCGCAGTGGTATTGGCTTTAAAGATCTGGAGGCACTATCTCTACGGAGAGCAATTCACCGTATACTCCGATCATAAAAGCCTTAAATATATATTCTCTCAGAGGGAGCTGAACATGCGACAAAGGCGTTGGCTCGAGTATCTCAAGGATTTCGACTTCACTATACAATATCATCCTAGTAAGGGTAATTCCGTAGCAGATGCCCTTAGTCGGAAGCCGAGAGCCCTAGTAACAAACTGTATGGTTCAAGAATGGAAGCTGTTGGAAAAAATCTCTGAACTCAATATAAGCATGGATGAGAATGACAGGTGTATTACTCTATCTCTCATAAGTGTACATCCGGATTTGCTAGCTGAAATCAAGAGGTTGCAAGAAGAAGATCCTACCCTAGTGGAAATAAAAGAAAAGCTGGACGAGAAATCTGATTTCAAGTTGGCACTCGATGGCAGATTATTATACCATGAACGGACATGTGTACCAGACAGTCCTGAGCTGAAGAAGACGATTCTTGAAGAAGCTCACCGATCGAGGTATACGATCCACCCTGGAGCCACTAAGATGTACCAAGACATAAAAAGAACCTTTTGGTGGCCCAACATGAAAAGGGAGATAGCAGACTTCGTGTCTAGATGCTTGACATGCCAACATGTGAAGGCGGAACATGAGAAGCCCGCTGGAAGATTGCATCCACTAGATATCCCCAAGTGGACTTTATCATGGGTTTGCCCAAGTCTAGGGGCGGATATGATGGAATTTGGGTAATCATCGATCGCCTTACTAAATCGGCTCATTTCTTGCCTATCAAGAGTCGATGGTCGGTTGATGTTCTTGCTGCCCTATATATCAAGGAGGTTACTAGATTGCATGGAATTCTTGTGTCTATAGTATCTGATCGAGATCCGCACTTTACTTCTTATTTTTGGAAGGGTCTACAACACTCTCTGGGGACGAAACTTAATTTCAGCACTGCTTTCCATCCCCAGACAGATGGTCAGACTAAAAGGACAAATCAGGTTGTTGAAGATATGTTAAGAGCATGCATTATAGATTTCGGCGGAAGCTGGCATGACCACTTACCCCTAGTCGAATTTGCCTATAATAACAGTTATCAAGCCAGTATCCAGATGGCACCTTTCGAGGCACTTTATGGCAGGAGTTGTCGATCTCCAATATGCTGGGATGAAGTCGGTGAAAGACAACTTCTAGGCCCAGATATGGTTAGAGATTCAACTGAAAAGATACACCTTATCAGAGAGAGACTCAAGGTAGCTCAGTGCAGGTAAAAATCTTATGCTGATAACAGAAGGAGAGATTTGGAATTTCAAGTGGGTGATCATGTATTTCTCAAGGTATATCCCGGCCGAGGTATTAGAAGATTCGGTGTTAAGGGCAAGCTTACACCAAGGTTTATCGGTCCATTTGAAGTATTGGAAAGAGTGGGCGAGGTGGCTTACCGCATTGCCTTACCTCCTCAACTCTCGGAAGTGCACAATGTATTCCATATTTCTATGCTGAAGAAGTATGTGCACGATCCTCTCCACGTCATCGATCACACTGACTTGGTGATACAGAAGGACCTTACCTATGAGCAAAGGCCAGTAAAGATCCTCGACCAAGAAATCCGAGTTCTAAGGAACAAGACGATCCCTATGGTTAAAATTCAATGGAATCGATGCTTAGAACAAGAAGCTACATGGGAAACTGAGGAGTCTATGAGAAGGAGATTTCCAGAATTATTCTAGTCCGTAAGTAATTCTCACCCTCCTTGTCTCCATATATGCAATTGAATTTGGGGGACCAAATTCTTTTAAGTGGGGGAGGGTGTAGTACCCCGTATAAAAAAATGATTAAAATTTTTTATTAATAATATTTCCCAAATAAAAAAATATATATTAGATAAACTCTAGAGGAAGCTTAAGTAAGAAGTTGGAACACGGAGTTATCATATGTAAAGATTATTCACTTAACAAGTGACTTCTTAGTGTAGTTAGTTAAGTGATGTGCCTTTCAACCTAGTGACCAGGGTTCCAATCCCAGCATCCACCATTTACCTTTTGTGCCAAATAATTATATGTTATAGGCTAACAAAACTTGCACCGAGGCAGAAACCTATCGAGAAGTTGAAGTATTTCAACGAAACTCGATCGAGAAGTCGAAGTCTTTCAACTAAACTGTCACACGGAATATCGGGACGTACAGTTAGAAACTAGCTAGAAATAACATTAATACACTAAACTAAACAATTACACAGGTGCTATGGAAAGAAATAACTCTATTGATCAATATGATTCCAAATTATTACAATAACCAACAATGCTAATACACGATCAAACATGACTTCCAATTTGAATTCTAATACAATAACTGACTCCAACAGTAATAAAGTACTAACACAACTCTAAAGAAATAACTAAAGGTAAACAACCATACCAACTTGGCATCTACTAACAAGTACACTCAAAAGATATCACTCTTGCCCTTCCACGATCCAGATCCAGTCCACGAACTAGATCCACTAATAGGCCTCTTCTTGCTATACCCGGGTTTGATATTCCCAGAACCCGTAGGTAGTTCCTTCTTGGTGCCTTTTCCACGGATTCTCTCCGTCATCTCAAGAGTATCTTCTAGAACTTGAGCTTTCCTCACCATCTCAGAATAGGTTGAGATCTCCATCGGTGCCAACTGATTAATATAATGCAGCTTCAGACCGTTGAGAAAACGCTTTGCCTTCATCTTCTCGGTGGAAATAAGGTGTGTAGCATAACGAGAAAGCCGGGAAAATTGAGCCTCATACTCCGCCACGGACAGACCTCGCTTTTTCAGGGCCGCGAACTCCGCCGCCTTCTTCTCTTGCACTCTATCAGAAAAATACTTGCTGTTAAAGAATTCCTCGAACTCCTCCCATGTGACTTACTGATCACCAAGGGTAGCCTTCACAGAATCCCACCATGTTCTTGCATCTCGTTCTAGTTGGAAAGTAGAGAGAAGGACACGCTCTTGATTGTCGCATTGCATCACTTCGAATATCCTTCCCATCTCATCCAGCCAGTGCTCGGCTTCATCAGGGTCAGTCGAGCCTCCAAATCTCGGCGGATTCATCCCTCGGAAGTTCCGGTATAGATCACCGGTGCCTTGATGTGCCGCTCCTGCTTGAGCCACTTGCTGTAAGGCCTTGAACCGTACGCTGCAAGTTCCTCCATTCCGCACGGTCTGCTGCCATTGCAATGGCCTACACGAGGAATAGATTACTTAGGTTCAATAGGATAGATGATAACACGATTACGAAACGAACTTAACCCAAGTTCTACCCAAATCTCACCAGGTTAGGTTCTTAGACTTTAACAAGGTTAGGGGTCCTATGAGAACACTTAGAACCCTAAAACTTATAAAACCTAGAACTTAGAGAACCTAGGAATGTGAAACCTAGGGCTCTGATACCATTCATGTATGATACGCCATATGGGGATCAAGTTATACAACTCAAAATCAGCCCGAAATCATGCTTTGACTCATAAGAACATAGCATAAATCAAGCCTAGACATGCTCTTACTTCGATCCAAAATTCTCTAAACATGCTCAATGAAATTTGGGGCTTTCTACGCCAAATGAAAGCTAACAAGATGATGATTACATCCATGTATATTAATTAGTGACGGAATCGACTTCAACAAAAGTATCAAATATATATCTATGTTTAACCGTCTCTTATTAATTGGGTCGCATGTTTGGGCCAAATGGGCCATGTTTTACATTCTAATTATGTCCCCAACTATTATGTAAGAGTATTTTTTTTATTTGTGTCTTTTAGTCTTCCCAAGAGAGTTATAATGAGTCTTAGGTGTTAGGTGTTAGTTGAAGTTTAATGAGTGTCTTTTGATTTTCTTTTGGAGTCTATAAATGTGTTATGTAACCTCTCTTTAAGAAGAATGAAGTGATTAGAATTTTTGGAAACAATATCCCAAGTGAGGTGAGAAGCCTTCCTTGTGTTCTCTTCTCCGAGAAGGAGATGGGGTGAGATGCCCCTCCCCGTGGGTGAGAAGCCCAAGTTACCCGACCGTGAGATGCGGCCCCAACCCCTCCCTCTCCCACTGCTACAGTTTCACCATCTTCCCATTCGAACTTCCATGTTCCACCGCGGACCCCTTCCTAGCCATGCAAGTCCAGTTGTCTCTCCACTGCTCCCTTCATCCACCTCACCTACAAACATGAGTCATGCCTCCTCACCCCCCCCAGCCGCCTTCCTCTCCTCTCCCTCTTCCACCCCACCTGCAACATGAATAGGGCCTCTGGCCCCGCCTTCTACGCCACCCACCCTCCAAGCACCATGCAGAACACCAGGCATCAGCCCGACCCTCGCCAGCACGCAGCCATCGTCTCAGGCACCCAGTTCACAGCCACCCTACACCCTACGCCTTGCACCCCTGCTCGCCACCGCCGAACCGCACCCAACTCGACAGCAACAAGGAGGAGCTCGCGCCGTCGAACGCCACTACATCCCGCCATGAAACTTCCCTACACGGGAGCATGCTGGCGACGTCGGCAGCAGCTCCGAGAGTCAACGGAGCACGGTCCCTCTCCGAACATGGCGACCACTCCACGTCCGGACATGGCGAGCATGGCAACCGGCCATGCAGCGGCATCCGAGCACGGCGCCGACGAACGAAGGGTCCTGCCTCACCGGAGCTCCACCACTGCCAACCCCCTCCATTCCCTCCAAGCACGGCGAGCACGTCCTCCCCCCCCCCCTTCGGCTGGGTGCGATGCCCAGATCTTCCCTTCCCTTCCCTCTTACGTCCCCATCTCTCCTTCTCTCTAACTATCTCTAACTCTCACGCCCCCTCTCCCTCTGTCATTCTCCCTTCCCACACACGTAGCCGCCCCACTGGCCAAACTCTCGCCTTCTCATCTTCATGCACCGCAGGTGCCTCTTGCCCCCCCTACTACGCCCTCCATCTCCCCTCAGAACCTTTACAGACTTCACAGTCCAAGCACCCCCACAGTCCAAGCACTCAGAAAAACAGAGCACCGCCCCGTACCCTTCCATTCCCCTCCATAACTATCTTTAGTTGACCTTAATCTAATACCACCCTCCCTCACCCTCTCTTCCCTTCATTCCTATATCAAAACGCCCTCAAGCTTCTACCATGATAGCTCATTGAGAGAGCCTCCCAAAAACAGAGCCCCATTTCTCCATCTGTCCCATCACTATTGGGACACAAAAGAAAAGAATTTCTGAAGCATGCCCCACCCATGTTGAAGAAATGAAATCAACAAAGGAATCCCTGAAGTTAATTGTCATTCATTTAGAAATGGTAACATCACCAAAATGATAGAAAAAAATGAAAAGAAAAAGAAAATGGGGTGATGAATTTTGAGAGGTTCAGGAAAGAAAAGGAAATAGAAAAAGAAAGATTAAAAATGAAAAGGAAAGAGAAGGGAGAAAGTGAAGGAAAAAGAAAATTTCAAACCTAGATGCTTTCGTTTCACATCAAATGGTATCAGAGCTTAGGGAACCAGCCTGTTCTCACAGACTGGGATCTTGAGCTACTAGGTTCGAGGACGAACCTTTCAAAGTGGAGGGGTTTGATGGAAATCAAGCGAGCTGCCAGGCCAAAGTTGATCGTGGAAGATGTTGGGCCGTTGATGAACGCGCTACCTTTGGGTAGCACGACCTGAAGAAGGCGCTAGGTGTCCCTAGCGCGATCTCAGCCAGAAGCTCGACTGCAGACGGTCCAACTTCCCGACGCTTGGAACTCCGAAAGTCTTCAATGTCCACTATTTTCCATGGATGTAATCAATGTTCTTGCATCGTTTTGTCTTCCCCTTTCCCTATATATGTACCTCCATCTCGTTTGATTAAGCAATAGAGAAAGAAATGAATGTTTGAAAGAGTTTGAGTATAGCATGGCTATCTCCCCCCAAATCTTTGGAATCCCCTCCCTCCTCCCCTCTTCGGGTGTGATGCCCATGCTTTTCTTCTAATCCTCCCTATTTCCCCTTCAATGGAGGACGTTCGAAGTTCCGGGTGCATCGGCCCTGAGACGGGGTCGGGTGTGAGGCCCCATTCGGGGCTCCGTTCTTCCTCCACCAACGATCGCCACCCTCCACCACCGCCAATGATGCTGCCAATGCCAAGACGGAGCTCGGTTGCACCGGTCCTGCGATGGGATCGGGTGAGAGGCCCCAGCCAAACTCCCTCACGGTTCTAGCACGCTCTGCCACGCCACCCTTTCTCCCTCGTCGCCCACCCCCGCATCCACCTTCACCAAGTTATCATAGCTAGTATTAGGTTAGTTTAATCTATGTTTAGGGCCCCTTCATGTGTTTGTTAAGTTCCATCATGTGTTACCCATCTTCCAAAGTGTTTCTCCACCGTGATTCACTCCCCCGGAGTCTTCCACGGGCGCCCCAAAGGCAAAGATCGTCGTTCTGCTGCTGCCTGAGAACGCGCTAGGACGATATAGCGTGTTCTTCATGAATGCGCTAGGAGGCTATAGCGCGACTTCGGGCAGAAGGAAGAAGAAGGCCACCCCCTCCCAATCCCGTTTCACATCAATTAGAGTTCGGCTGTTAGATCCTACCTCAATCGAAGAGAGAGAACTTAAAGCCCTAGAATGAAGAACGAACTGGACAGCACCTTAGAAAAATCTTGATATCTCCTCGGATACCTATTGAAATTTGGGACTTTTACTACCATTGGAAAGAGCTCGTTGAGAGGAACAATTTGATGTACTCATGTGTAGATTTTGGTTAAGGAAACCTACCTCAATCTATGGAACAAAGAGGAGAGGAAGGAGGACGACGGCTACCGACCCACCTCCACTAAACGACCAAGAACTTCCTGGATCGAACTCCAATGCGAACACCACAGCCACCAAATGAAAATAGACTCGAAGAGCTTTATTTTGATAGCTCATAGAGCTTCTGGAGACTTCGGAGATGGGAGAAATCGACCACGCAAGGTGGTGTTTAAAAACGGCGCCGCCAAGGTTGACTTCAACAAAACTCGGCGGCCACCACGTGCTAGGGTTAGGGTTTGGTTCGATTGATAGAGGGCTATTGATCCTTAGATCGTGGCCTTTCATTTGCCACCGATTTGAGCTCATTTGGTTGAGTATTAAACTCTAATTTGATGTTTTAAGATGAGGTTATATAAAGATTAACTAAGTGTGCACTTTTAGGCTTAATCCACTATTTAGACCTAATTACGGATTTTTACTGGGTCGAACACAGAAGATAAAGTTGCTAACTACATGATCCTTGACCCAATTAGTTTTTTTCCAGATTTTTATAAGGTAGTCGAATTTTCACTATTATATTTTCTAAGGAATTAAATATTATAAATCTGAAATTCAAGCATTAATTCATTAAAAATTTAATTTTAAGTTAATAAAAGCTTAATAAATACATTGGGCTCAATAAAAATTATCGGGGTATTACACCCTCCCCTACTTAAGGAATTTGATCCTCCAAATTTACTGCACTATAACTGAGAGTAGGGAAAGAGATAGCTCACCTATAATAAGTCGGGATACTGCTTCCGCATAGTATCTTCGGACTCCCGAGTAGCTTCTTCGGTTCCACGCCGACTCCACTGAATCTTGACCATAGGTATAGAACGATTCCGGAGTTGCTACTGCTTCCGGTCCAGAATCTTGGTAGGTCTTTCTTCATAAGTCAAATCTTCCTTCAATTCAAATCCACATGCTGAATGATATGAGTGGGGTCGTACACATATATCCGTAACGTAGACACATGGAAAACATTGTGTACGCCAGACAATTGCGGTGGTAAAGCCAGTCTGTAAGTAACTTCTCCCACTCTATCTAGGATCTCGAATGGACCAATATATCTCGGACTAAGCTTGCCCTGAATGCCAAATCTTCGAATCCCTCTCGAAGGAGATACCTTCAAGAATACATGCTCGCCAACTTGAAATTCCAATGCTCTTCTCCTTGTGTCGGCATAACTCTTCTGTCTTGATTGAGCTACTTGTAACCGGTCTCGGATAACACGGATGTTCTGTGATGATTCTGAAATAAGATCCGGTCCAAGCCATTGCTTCTCACCTATCTCATCCCAACACAACGGGGAACGACAACTTCTTCCATACAATACTTCAAAAGGAGCCATCTGGATGCTGGATTGATAACTGTTGTTGTAGGCGAATTCAATCAAAGCCAAATGATCACTCCAACTGCCTCCGAAATCAATCATGCATGCTCTAAGCATATCTTCCACTATCTGATTGATTCTTTCAGTCTGTCCATCTGTCTGTGAATGAAAAGCAGTACTGAAATTCAGGCGAGTACCAAGAGACTCTTGCAGTCCCTTCCGGAAATGTGAAGTAAATTTGGGATCTCTATCAGACACAATGCTGACTGGTATGTCATGGAGCCTTACCACTTCCTTCAAATATAAAGCAGCCAATACATCAACTGTCCATTTAGACTTAATGGGTAAGAAATCAGCTGACTTTGTCAATCGGTCAACAATCACCCATATTGCATCAAAGCCACCACGAGTCCTAGGTAGACCCATAATGAAATCCATGCTAATGCTCTCCCACTTCCATTGGGGTATGTCAAGTGGTTTCAACTTCCCTGCCGGTCTGAAATGTTCAGCCTTAACTTGCTAACAAACCAAGCATCTACTCACGAAGTCTGCAACTTCCCTTTTCATGTTCGGCCACCAAAAGGATCTCTTCAAATCCTTGAACATTTTAGTGCCTCCAGGATGAATGGTGTATCGGGATCTATGTGCTTCCTCCAGAATCTTGTTCTTTATTCTAGCTTCATCAGGTACACAAGTTCTACGATGGAATAACAATCTTCCATCGTCAGCCATCATGAAGTCAGGTCTGCTGCTCAAGCTTCCCTTGATCTCTACTAGCTCGGGATCATTATCTTGTAAAGATTTTATTTCCATCAATAATTCGGGCTTAAGTTGAATCTGTGCAATCATAACCCGATCATTATCACCATTCAGATCTAGGCTAGCTAATTGTTCCAGTAGCTTCCACTATTGTAACATGAGACTGGACAATCTAGCCACAGGCTTCATGCTTAATGCATCTGCCACAACATTGCCTTTGCCAGGATGATACTCGATCGAGAAGTCGAAGTCTTTCAAGTACTCAAACCATCTTCGCTCTTATCTCGGAATGTCTTTGAGTAATAATGGACTTAATGAAGTCGAATGTATGGACTTAATGTGCTTGTGACAACAATGTACAGACTTTGAGTAATGATGTACCGACTTATCAACGGAGAATGTGCAGACTTTGTGTATGCATGCAACCAGCCAATGTACAGACTTTGTGTTGCAGCAACCAGCCAATGTATAGACTTTGAGTTGTAGCAAATGGACAATGTACAGACTCTGCGTGTGTGCTAGCAGACAATGTATAGACTTTGAGTTGCAGCAAATGGACAATGTACAGACTCTGCGTGTGTGCTAGCAGACGATGTACAGACTTTGAGTTTGTAGCAAATGAGGAATGCATCGGCTATGCATGGCAAGCTATGCAACCAATGTATAGACTTGTGTGTTTGCTAAACCAGTGAACGTAGGTAAAGATAGGAATGTATAGACTTTGAATGCGTGCATGCTACAAGATGATGTACAGACTTGCGAGAAGAGTGTACAGACTTTGAATGCATGCAATGGTAAGGAGTGTATAGACTTTGAATGCGTGCATGCTACAAGTCGATGTACAGACTTTCTATAATGATGCACAAATGCATATATGAAAGTATGCACATTGAAGAGGGATGCTCAGGCATGCGATGTACAGACTTTGAAGTGAAAGATGTATAGACTTAGTGTGTGTGTGCGACAAATCAATGCATTGACTATGTATATGCATGAAGAGTACTGGCTGTACTGGAAGTGTTGTTCAAGCTCTTGATCGTGATCGTTTGCACTGGAAGTATATTGACCTATACCTACGCTTGAACATGTTTTGCACCAACCTTAGGTACATGAATAGTGTCAATTTTATTTGAAGAAAATTTTGAGAAATAAATTTTATGAACAATAAGATAAAAATATAAGGATCCTAGCCATGAAATTTCATAAACTGATTCCATCAATTTTTAAAGATAAAAATCTTTAAAGTTAGATATGGAGTTTCGGGTTGAATTTTATTCTGACATATTTTAATAAAATAAAATTTTGATAAATATCAGAAAAATATAGGGATCATAAAAATATGTAATTTACTATTTTTATTAACACGGTTCATTAGATATAAAATTTCTAAACGTTGTAATCATTATAGTGGTGTGCCCATACAAACCATAGTTGGCACCCCATTATCATGTGTCCTTTCCGACACATACAACCCCTTTTTGTTGGCATCGCACTATAGTATGGCCATGGGACGCTATGATTTCGGATCTTGTTCCCCTCCTGTCTACCCAAAACACTATAATATTCCCTATATTGAGACTCCCTCTATTCTTCCGAAGACTTGCTGCAGAGAAGGGGGATGATGTGACACAAACCCCTTGGGGGTGGTAGCCACTTGACCAATGCACCTTGGACCTAGATTTGCAAGCAATCGAATTGATCGGCGAACCCACTCAAGCGGACTCACCCGTGTAGCGCACACTCGTGCCCGTAGGCAACTCGACAATGGTGGAGAGGGTCCGGGATGGGACCTCGTTGTTCCAGGGTTTGGCTCGCTTGAGATTGAACCCCTAAAGGCCTGGGATGCCCCAATTCTGTGGGCGGCCAGCACGCCAAGGGCGTGGGATGTAGTGGCTCTCTCACAACTCGCTCCGCGGTGGCACTCAAATTGATGATATTTTGAGATCGGGCACTCACTCACCGACCGACGGCACTAAGAAGCAATACTAGTTAAGCAAGAAGTGCTGACCAAGAGGAGTGCAACCAGGAGCTCACCTGATCGGCGTGAAGACGCCGATCCTGGCCGGAGACGAGGGCGAGCGGGGAAGTGTGGGTTCCCCGCACACTGCGCCGATGAAGCTTGATCCCTATTTAAATTATACAACCACTACACCTCACATAGGAGGGTGGACTTGGGGTGGGGATTTCAGTAGTACAATGCAAACACTACCTCCACGCAGGGAGGGGCGTTAAGCCAGCCAGGCGGGGAGGGGAGATTCGCTCGAATCGCGCCGACGGATCACCCGACCGAATCTGCCCGTGTCTTGAGCAGCAGGATAGGGGATCGGTGTAGCAGCCTCTGTGTGCTCCTCTGGACTCAGAACTTGACGAGACTGGCACTGGAACGACGCTGACAGACCCAGGTACGCCTGTGAATTTTTGTGGGTGGTTCTCGCGTCGCCTCTGGTCAGAGTGGACCCCGGAACAGGTGCTCAGAGTTCAGGTTCAGGCTGGCCCATATTGTTGCAGCTGCTTGTAGAAGGTACCACGATCACTCCCGAAGTCTGAATGAGGCAAGACCAAGTCAAGGACGTCCGTGGATGAGTATTCTTTGAGTAGAAACCGAGAAAAGCACCAGAGGATGTCAGGGTGGTGAGGAGGAGTCTGTTGAGTGAGGCAGTGTTGGGGCAGGACCCAAATGGACTGTCTGGGTACCCGCGGAAGAAAAATTGGAAAGAACACTTCCTGATGCCGAACGGGATGCTGCTTGTTGGTGGTGGTGGATGACTCGTGGATGCAGCTCTCGGCCAAGTGGCGCCTCCAGAAGTTGAAGGATGTGGCCGTGGGAGCTTCTGCACTGCAGCTCAGGTCTAGGTTCTGGTCCTTGTTGCGCAGTTGGACGAGAACAGGGACCACGAACTGTAGCGAAGTCGGAATGAGACGATTCCACCTCGCTTGCGAAGAAGACTCGCAGAACTTTCCGGCGATGTATGGTGTACCTCCAGAGGGCGTTGGACGACTCCGGAGCAGCCTCTGCAAGTTGAGCTCCAACTGCTGCCTGCGAATTGAGATGGATAGGGTGGTGAAAGGTGATGGGAGACGGAGTAGATGGGGTGGGAAATGGGGTGGATGGGTGTGGGGATGGCACCTGACTATGTGGGGGTCTGTTAGGGGGTGATACAAGATGTGGGAGGGGCAGAAAGGGGGCTGGGAGGTGGTCTAGCAAGTGGAGGAAGGGGGAGCTGCGAATTTGGGTTGGGAATGAGAGAGGGAGGAGAGATCTCTCCTTTGGTTTGAATGTGTGGTTAATGGAGGGTTTAATTCTGGTCTAGGGAATGGGAAGGGGTGTCTTGGGGATGTGAATGGGTGCTTGGGAGATGGGATTCTCCCTTGGGAAAATGAAAGGTTGTATGGCCTTCCCGGTAATCGGATTCTCGGGTCGCTACATTTCCCCTTCCCCATACAACCTTTCATTTTCCCAAGGGAGAATCCCATCTCCCAAGCACCCATTCACATCCCCAAGACACCCCTTCCCATTCCCTAGACCAGAATTAAACCCTCCATTAACCACACATTCAAACCAAAGGAGAGATCTCTCCTCCCTCTCTCATTCCCAACCCAAATTCGCAGCTCCCACTTCCTCCACTTGCTAGACCACCTCCCAGCCCCCTTTCTACCCCTCCCACACCTTGTATCACCCCCTAACAGACCCCCACATAGTCAGGTGCCATCCCCACACCCATCCACCCCATTTCCCACCCCATCTACTCCGTCTCCCATCACCTTTCACCACCCTATCCATCTCAATTCGCAGGCAGCAGTTGGAGCTCAACTTGCAGAGGCTGCTCCGGAGTCGTCCGACGTCCTCTGGAGGTACACCATACATCGCCGGCAAGCTGGCAACTGAGAACCTCCGCCCCGCACCCTCGAACCGCGAGGAAGAACCGCTACACCTGAAAAGCAGGGAATGAGTCTCCAAAACATAGACTCAGCAGGGATCCCGCGGAACCCCAACCGGAAACAACGGCGGTAGCGGAAAGGAGAGCTACAACTACAGCAGGAACAGCAAACCGGTGGCCGGTCAAAAACTCGACACTACAGCTACTCCTACTGCCAGAAGGCAGACCTCGATCACGCAGTCGAAGTTACCGAACCACGCTAGTACCACCTACCGAAGTAAGAACACACGGCAACCACGCCGTAGAGGCCTGTCCCCCGGACACAGCCGACCTGGACACACTATCCAAGGTGCAACCCCGACCATCCAATCGCAGGTACCGCACAACAAGACGCAACCTCGGTAAAGCCACTAGCACTAGTCTCACGGCGCGAAAACCAACACACGCGCCACGGCGAAACAACCGAAAACTCAACGGTCGACACGACCGAAAACCCGAAGGTCAAAGTCACAGAAACTGACAGTCTGTCACTCCGTACTCGACAGGAGTACCACCCACTAGAAGCACAGCCGGTAGCGTCCCCTGACGTCTTACACCGCACCGCAGGTGAACCGCCTGACGTGGTAGGTCCTACCCGAGGCGCGAACACCGTATAAGTAACCACAAACAAGAAACTAGCTGGGGTCACGCCCGTCGACGTGGGTCCAACCGCCCCCAACCACGTGTGCACACACAGACCTTGCGTCACTAGTGTGGATGTGCATAAAATCTTCCACACACAAAATAATGATAAAATATCAATCACATGCAATAAGAATCATGATGAAAACAAAACTAAATAAAGGGAAAAAGCATGCACGTGGTGCAAGAGTGGAGATGTGATCGCCAGAGGGGTTACCTCAATATTAATAGGGAGAGATCGCAAATACCTGGTAAGAATGAAAACGTGGGATTGTGTGAATTCTTTCCTCCTTCTTCAATCGGCCGGCCGAAGAGAAGGGTTTTCTCTTTGATTACCTTGCAAGACAGACAGTAAAGCAAACAAGAAGAGAGGGATCAGCCAAAGTGCAGTAGTATCAATCCAAATAGAACGTATGATGATGAAATGACATCAATCGTGCGCACCTTTTTTTTGGTTTTTTTTTGAAAACCCCTAGAAGAGAACTAGGGAGGGGATATGATATGATGATACTTAATAAAAGCAGACGGTGGGATGATGGTAATGGTATGCCTAAGCACAAATGAAGTAAAACAAATATATAATCAGATAAACACCCTGCTGTCCCTAATGACAGTAAAGGGAAAATCGAATGAATATGTTGATGGAATAGCAATAGACGTAGAGGACGAAGCACTGGACGAAGCACAGTAACCCAATGGATGAAGTGGAAGCAGCGGATGAAGAAGCAGGGCACGGGAAGCAGTGGAACACCAAAACAACCTCACAGAAAAGGGAACAAAAACCTCTGCCTGCAACGTTTTCTCTGTGGAAGTTTTGGGAGTTCTGGATATTCGAGGGTTCAACTGGTGTCCTGAGGGTTCAAGGCCTTCAACCTTCAAAACGATTGATATGGATCCTCTTATATAATGTTCAATCGGATGTGATCAAACAAGGTAAGATAAAAACGGGCAATGAGGCATCCAGGGAAAGATCAAGATCGAGTAAGAGGCCATGGATGGTAGGGAACTGTGAGGGAAAGATGGAAAAAGGAAGGACTCTGGGGTGAAACACGACTCATGCCAGGGCGTCGATTTATGAATTGACGACCTGCCACAGGACGTTTCTTGAAACACGACCTAGGCAAGGCCGTTTCTTCCTGGATTTAATTTTGGAAATAAAACCCTTATTCATTTAAACAAAATGTTGAAAGACGCATTAGATCAAGGCTTTGATTAAAAACACCCCCTGAGGAAGGACGTTACTCATAAAATTCATCTTATTTCGCTTAATTTTTGAAAAAATGATATTTCCAGGAATTGACGCCCTGACCCATGGTCGTCCTTATTTTGAAAACGCCCTATGACAGGTCGCTACTTTGAAAATAACGCCCTTCTTCAGGTCGTGAATCACGAAAATGCAGGAAAAATACATAAAACTCACAAAAATAGAAAAACTTCATTTTATAGGAATATTGAAGTCCACTTGGGGCGTTTATATAATGACATAAGATTTGATCAACATAACGTCAATTTTGGCGTGTCTACAGCTGCCCCGCCTTGGCGTCTGCTTTGCAAGGGAATGAGACAGAAATGGAATGGAGTGTAATGAAAGGAATGAAGTGGAATGAACTGATAAGGAGACGCCAAGGTGTGATGTGACACGCCTCAGAACACTAAGCATTTGAAATCTTTCCAAGATTCTGAGTGAAACAACTCTGAGTGGTTCCAAGGAAACATCGATTTGTTGGATAAAAGGAGATTAAACTAAGTAAATAAGGGGTGTGCGCATGGGCACGACAGGGAAAGACCATTGGAGAGCGATTATCAGCCAACGTGGACGTGCTACAACCAAGGTAAATTTTGCAGAAAAGTAAAGAGAATTGGGATAGAGATCCAACAAAAGGGACACTTTCAAGGAATCAGCCTGAACGGCTTCAAATAGAACGAAGCACTTGATTTGAAGTGGAATATCTCATGTCAACTCAATCAAGAGCGAGTGAACTTCATTGTTGCCATAATATGAAGATTTTCAGCATGAAACTCAAAGTCCTACATGATGCATGCTAGGCTAAAAGAAAAGATTAAAACAATCTAAAATAGAAAATAATCAAGGATAATATTGCTAAGCCATTTAGATCTGGTCAAGAATCCACATCTCTGAGCTAACACTAAGCCGAAGCCCGTTTGTCCGCGCATCAACTCAGAAAGTGGAACCATCGTCCCAAACCTTTAACAACTCAACGGCCTATCCGTGTGATCAAGACTTTCCTGAAATCGTCATCGTTTTTGATGAAGGGGAACTCAAATTTCAGGTTCATCATAACCACAAGGTCCTTGACATACTATAATAGTGTAGATATCATATAGTAATAATGCTTACAGGAACGAAATACAAGGTGACACGACGTTACTCCCATGAGTGGTCCAAACGCCTCGAATCCTGCAAACTTCTGCACTTGAAACTTATTAGCCTTCATCCATCAATTCAGAACATGACATGATCATAAGTGCTTAATCATAAACAATTTCACCAAAATAATAGCACTTAAGTTCATTAAAGCATCAAAGCATGGAGAGGTCAAAATCCGTAAGCCAATAAAACACGCCTAAGAATAGGGCGTTAACAGCATGAAAGGCGCCTGACCATAGGTCGTTTAACATTTAAAACACGTCCTACTCAAAGGCGTAAGCAGTAACGGAAGCTTAGAAGAAGACGCCCTATGTTAGGGCGTTAAATATAACACGACGTTAGTCAGGTCGTCAATTTAAGAATCGACGCCCTAACCAACGTCGTTAATTCAGCACGAACATCCGTTTCCTAATTAACAGCACAGTCCTTAACCCAATCAAATTTCTAACTTCCAACAACCTTACGATTCTCTAAATCTCTATTAAAAGGAGGCCTTCCTTCAACAGAATCAACCAAATCCCTGCAGCCGGCCATACTTTCTGCTCCTCTTCTTCTTCATCCGCTCTGCAGGTTGCAGCCGTCCAAGCTTTCCTGTCAATGGATAGGGCACTGAAAAGGCCAAAACTCTCAACTCCCAGGATTAACGATATCCAAGGTCATATAAGCAACAGGATATGCATGAATCAGGTTAGCTTCAACTTTCTTCTCTGTACATATAACCCTTTACTGTTCTGCCGAACTGCTCATATATTTATTTCTCTGTTACTGAACTCCTCTGTCCAACATTTCATATGCTCATGTACTTCTATTCTTTATTTTTATTTTTTCTTTCCTTCTCACAGGAGTACCCAAATCTTCCAGGGGCTAGAAGATATATAAAAATCAAGTGGTTGTCCCTCATACTTTCCAAATTCTCCTCTGACATGAGGGTCTTTGTAGCTAGATGGCATCTCTTAGGATTGATAACCCATGCCAAGCATTATGACCAAATCCATCTTGATTGGGGTGCCATGGGAGCATTGATTGAAATATGGCATCCTTCCACCCACACCTTTCTATTCTCCACTTTTGAAGCCACCATCCTATTGGAAGAAATAGAGATGATCTTGGGTTTGAAAAGAATGAAACAAAGTGAAGAAGAACAGATGGCCATCATGCCAAGACCCATATCCCCTCATGAATTACTAACCTCTTTGATATCTAGCCCAAACATAGTGAACCAAATCAAGGTCACTAAAGGAATCAACCTCTTGAAACTCGCCTCATGGGTGTACAAGAGAGCAGATCAAGCCAAGGAAGAGGAGGAGATAGAAAGAATAACAAAGGCCTTCGTGGTGTGCATAGCAGGCGCACTACTGTTTCCATCCACGGAGGACTTCCTTGAAGAGAGTCAAATAAGTGCAGTGGTGAGCTTATGGGAAGGTGAAAGAGTTGGACCGGCCATACTAGCTTACCTCTACAGCGGGCTTACATCGGCGGCCATGGGGCGGCCCATATACGACTGTATGCTAGCCTTCTCAAGTTGGGTGGACCTCCACTTTAAATTTGATCCATGCCATGAAGCCCAACAATCGTCAAGGATCTTCTCCAAAAGTCCGCTTTCTTACATCGCCGGCTCGTTGGGAATAAGCAATAGGGTGACGAACCGCATTCCTCAAATTAAGAAAAGGGCGGAGTGGAGAGAACATCTTAAGGTAATGCCCAAAAACCTCTTTACTTGCACTCCGGGAATACTCAAAATGCAGGAACTCCACGCAAGATTCTCCATCGGCACAGACCTTCGACTTATTGGCGCATCCGAGCTCATCTTGTACAATGCACACCGGTGCCTTCCTCAGCTCGGGCTTCCAAGGCAAGTGCTAGAAGACATCTCCCATCTTCCTCCAATCAAATCAAGGGATCTAGACAGCAATGAAGATGGAGAGGAGACAATCACCATACAAGCTCTGTGGAAACTAAGCAAGCTTCATCACCCTGTAGAAGACTTAGAAGAAGCCAAAGAACAGTGGAAAATTATGTGATAGCATTGAGGAAATTAAGGCCCAAGGTGGCTCATTAGGCATTGTAATCCTTTCTTTCAAATAATAAAGATTGCTTTCTGATTGAGCCAATTATCACTGTGATTATGATCAAAATCATCCAAAACCTGCGTTTCTGTTGCAAATAACGCCTCAAGGAAGGACGTGAATCAACTGAAAGGCGCCTTATCCCAGGGCGTCTCCTCTTCAATTTGACGCCCGCAAAAAGGGCGTTAATTAAATAATACCTTCAGACAAGGCGTTAATCTATTCAAATCTCAAAGAATATAATCGTTGAATCATCAAAATAACGCCTTTTCCATAGCCACGTTTCAAAGGTAACACGCCCTGAGCAGAGGCGTTACTCAAAACCAGCAATGACTTTCATCAAATCAATCAACGCCCATTCAATGCGTCTGACGACGGTTATCGTTCCCCATGCAAAACAAATTAACGCTTTAATCAACGTCGTCCATTTCTATAAAACGCCCAAGGCCTGGTCGTGAATTCCATTAGAAACTCCTTCCCTTAGGGCGTGTATTCTTTTCGAAACCCAAAAGTCATCAGCCCCCTTCTTCTTCCTCCTCTCGTTCATTCTCTCCCCAGCAAACCCTAACGGAAGCCCCCCCCCCCCCCCGAAGCCTCTCTCTCAATCTCCCATCCTCTTCTCTCATTCCCCCAATCTCTCTTTCTCTCCTAGCCCTAGCCATGGTCAAACGCCAAAGGGTGGGTGCCCCAGAGGTGGTCGATCTCGACGCCGTCCACGCCCAAGAGGAAGAAATCACCGTGGAGGAGCTCGCCGTCGTGGCCGTTGAAGAAGAACCGGTGGTGGCCGGCATTGACGAGGCCGAAGGAGCAGCAGGTGAAGCAACAGAAGAAGGAGGAGAAGACGAAGGTGGAGAAGAAGAAGAAGAAGGAGACGAAGATGAAGAAGGGGAAGATGAAGAAGGAGAAGACGGCGGACCACCGCCCACGGCGGCGGTCGCTCCCCGGGGTCAACTCCGGCGGCCCAGACGGCCACTGCCTCGACCACAACCCCAGAAGCACAAAAAGGTAGGTTCCCCTCCCCAATTCCATTTTCATTTTATTTTATTTTCATTTTATTTTATTTTCATTTTATTTTATTTTCCTAATTTTCCATAGCCCTCGGGCACGAAACCTGCAACTCAGAAAAGAAACGCCTCTCATGGGGGCGTTATTCACAAACGAAACGCCCTGACCGAGGGCGTAAATTCCTTTTATTTTCTGAAAATTAATTAACCTTCATGACAAACGCCCTGCAGCATGTCGTTTCTTCAAAATTATGATTTTCCATTAATTCCATGCCCATTAAATATTTTCATTAATTATTTCGCATGCTGTCATTTTTATTTGAATTATCTGAAAATCATGAAAGCCACGCCCCTCACCAGGGCGTGATTTTAACAAGAAACGCCCAAACCAGAGGGCGTCTCTTCATTAATTCTCTATTTAAACTGAACGGTCCCAAAATGGAAAACGCCCCATCCGAGGGCGTGATTTGAAAAACATTTTAGGATTTTAGAAATTAACAACATGTTCACGCCCTTCACAGAGGCGTTTCAAAGATGGAAAACGCCCTCAGCCAAGACGTTACGTCAAACCATATTTAGAAAAACGCCCCCTTTAGGGGCATGAATTTACTAAGAAACGACCTGAGGAGGGTCGTGACTTCCAAAACATTAAAATCAATGCCCAGGCAAAACCAAATGCAATTACACATGATTAACCAAACAATTAAGCAAAATTCTTCTCTTTTAATGCGTGCAGGGGCTGATGAGGACCCGTATCTCATGGGTCATGGTCTGGGCAGCATATCAGGGTCTCCCCGACTTCCAGAGGGTTAGGGTAGATGCTATGGGGTTCGGGGCTTTCCTATTCATTGAGCCATTTAGACCCGACCTAGCACTTATCCAGGTTTTACGGGAACGTTGGGATAGGGTGAGCCGGTCCTTCCTGATGCCCTGGGGGCACATGGTTCCTACCCTAGAGGATGTGACTAGGATTACAGGGTTGAGGGTGGATGGTGAGGCTGTGAGTGGGTTCACCTATCCTGACTACACGGAGATGGCCCAGAGGTTACTAGGGCTGGATATGGTCTATGAGGTACCGAGCGAGTGTAGGACCATCTTCCGTACAGACATGACTACGGTGATGGGTTTAGGAGATGCCAGGCACAGGTCAGGGGAGACCTTAGGTGAGTTTGCACAGAGGCTGACTGACGGGGTGAGAGCGGTATGCTGCCAGGACCCGACTGACCATGAGAGAGCGGATCGAGACCTGAGGAGGTTCCTGCTGCTGCTGCTCGGGAGATTATTGCTGGGGACGAAAGCCGACGTCATCAACTGCCGCTTCTTGGGCATCCTTGAGGACCTGGAGACAGTTGGCACTTACGCTTGGGGTGCGGCGCTGCTGGCACACCTGCTGGCGGACCTGTCCACGGGGACAGGACGTGAGACGACCGTCAGTGGCTTCTCACCTTTTCTTCAGGTATTTATTTTCCTTTTTTCCTTTTCTTTTCATGCAAATGAATGCCTTACTAATGCAATGCATGGATGCAGGTGTGGAGCCACTTGTACATGCCGATGGGGCGCGTCGACCCACGGCCAGGAGCTGAGGGATCCTTCCCTCTGGCGCGACGCTGGTTACCAGTCATCTTCGGTGCCCCACTCGACTACGAGTTGTGGGTTCTACGGAGAGAGTTCCGCGACTTCCCTCCCTCGCTGGTATGTATGAATAAATGATATGCATTTCTTTTGAGTTGATTTGAATTGATTATGATGAAATGATAATGATACGTATGAATGCAGGTGCAGTGGAGGCCTTACGAGGATATGACGGATGAGGGCCAACCTTGGGTCGTATCGGGGCGACCTCGCTTTGGGCGTGAGCTGTGGCTGCACTGTCTGAGCGAGATCGAGCCGTTACGGCTCAGGTTGGTGATGAGGACCCTGGGCTTGCACCAGGAATGGATCGAGGTCGGGGAGCCTCGAGGGATTGGCAAGAAGACCCGCGGTCGCACAAAAGCGATCGACTGGAGGGTTCGGTTCGCGGAGCAGTACGGAGATTGGCAGCGAGGCGGGACCCGAGTCACCTCCCAGGCGATAGACAGCTCCGAGTACCTCCGGTGCTACTGGGAGGTTCACGCCGGCAGACCTCAGATGAAGGTCTTAGGGGTATGTATGAATGCAATTATTTCTAAATGCCGATGCTTATACATGTCTATTATGCAACTAATATGTGATGAATGCAGGATGCGCGAGATATAGCGGCTATGGATGCCCAGGCCCATCTACACGGCCTGGAGGACCAGCTGGCCGCCACACGGGCAGACCTGGAGACCCTGGTGAGTGTTTAAATTATTCCTATATGCAAATGAATTTTTGTTGAATTAATGATTAGCCACTGACGGTCTTAATGAATGCAGCGTGCCTAGCAGGGAGCAGTGAGGAGAGATCCGGGGGAGGCCTCCAGCTCGAGGGGGCCTAGTGCAGAGGTGACTGCACTAACAGAGCAGCTGGCCGGCGCGATAGCGCGAGCCGAGGCGGCGGAGCGCGACCTTGCTTCACGGGTAAATTCTGAACTCAAAACCTCATTCAAATAATGATTAGATATAAATTGTGCACTGATAAAATTTGTTTTGCAGGCCGAGGAGCTCCGAGCAGCCATGACCTGTGTGGATGAGGGCTTCCGCATGACGAACTCTCAGGTGCGTGATCTACCTTCAGCCACATGTTGTTATTTCATTTCATGAATTATTGAACTGTGGAACTGATGATTTGTTTACCTGTTTGCAGGCTGCTCAGCTACAGGCGGCACGTACCGAGTTGTCGATCCGCGATCAGCAGATCGTAGAGCTTCAGAGGACCCTGAGGCGACGCAGTGAGCTGCCTCAGGACGTGGCCGAGCTGCGAGTTGCCCTGGAGCTGGAGAGGAGGGAGCGTGCTCGGGAGCGCGAGGAGCGTGCTCGTGAGCGGAAGGAGCACCAGGCGGAGCGTGCTCGGGAGCGCGAGGAGCGGGCTCGTGAGCGGGAGGAGCACCAGGCGGAGCGTGCTCGGTTTCAGGAGCAGCTGGCGGCACGGGAGCGTGAGCTGGCGGACTCGAGGACCCAGTTGATCCTTTCCCAGGAGCGGCTGCGGGTGTCCGAGGAGCAGTTGCAGCGAGGCCGTGAGCGAGCACGGGCTGCGGGGTACTCCTTCACCAGCTCCACCTTCGTGGCGGGTTCTTCCCTCCGAGAGAGGAGCGAGGCAGGGGGGCACGTTCGGGTTCCGGCTTCTTCACGGGGGCCCATGTCTCCTCCACCAGCGCCAGCTCGGGACGGTGAGGAGGAGGTTGAGAGCAGGAGAGTAGAGGAGGGTGGAGGCGAGAGCTGAGAGTTTTGTACTTGTACTCCCCCACCCTCACACCTGTACATGATAGACATGATGATATATATATATATGAGATTTGAGCTTTTGTTACCTGAGCACTTGTGTGGTTGTGGACTTGTGTTTATGTACTTTTTCTTTCCACGTTCCTCGTGTTTGCTTTACTTTGCCCTATATCTGCAGCTGCGGTTTTCACTTGAACAAACAGGTTAATTCATCTGTTCGACTTGGCCCCTTGCCCGGTGAGCAAGGGGTGTCAATATTCTGACCTTAATAATGGGTCAAGGGGCCAAGCCTTTAATTAAATAAGGCAAAATGAAATAACCAAAACTGGGAGATGCCTCATGCAATCACACATATGCAAACAATAATTAAAAGATGTCCAGGCAAGAGTGCAATTCATGCAACATGAAGAATTTATTTTTGTTCTTTTCATTATCTATATTTTTTTTTTAGGATTTTCTGAAAAACACGCCTTAGATTAGGTCGTTACTCTAGTAAAAGACGCCCTCGGAGGCGGCGTGAATTTGAAAGATTTTTGAATTTTGTTGAAAACACGACCTTCCCAGAGGCGTGAATTAATATGAACGCGCCTTGAACAAAGGCGTTAATGTTATTCTTCCCAAATTGGGCTGATAAAGCCATTAAGGTGGTGGGCCCTACTTGGTCATCATCTAAGATTCATTAACCTTTCTTGAATAATTAAAAAGGGGGATTGGCGTGCATATAATTAAACTTATACACAAGATTTCGTGCAGTGCATTCTCTTCGGTTTGTCTCGACCATTCTGCTGGTTCATAACTTTTCCAAAAATAAAAGAGAAGATATAAGGAAGCCCACAAAAGATTCAGAGATGCCTGAGGCAAAGCTACCTCCCCTACCCTATGCCTGTTGGGGTTCGGTCTTTGGCGTAGGGACGTTTTGTTACCTTTTGCCTCTTTTCATATTGCATGCATACGCCCAAGATTTTCCTTGCGGGGACTTTGCCCTCTTGACATGCTTTTCTTTTCACCATTTGACTTTCACTTGGAATTGATTTGCATTGATGAACAACCTAATTGTACTTGGGCTTTTTGTGGCATTTGTTCCCTTTTGGGCCCTGACTTTCTCCTACTAGGGCGGCGGATAGGCTTGGCGTGTCTACCTCGAGACCTCCCTTCCTCCCTTGTGGGCCGAAGAAGAAAAGAATGGATATCGTCTTTCGCCTTTAGTCCGGTTTCGACTTTCCATCAGATTTTGCACTGCTTGAGCTCAAGAGTAAAGTGTGTAGTGTGTGCGGGGTCAACTCCCATTTTAAATTAGCAAGACTGATGAATGGATTCTGAATTTTGACCTTTCGGACCGTGGACCCTTGTATGCCATGTCAACCCAAAAGGAAAACCATGAAAGAAAACTTTTTTGTTTTGATTTTAAAAATATTCGATTTTTTTTTGATTATTTGGGAGATTTCTACTTTCTTTGGATTTTTATGAAGTTTTCAATTTTTGTTTGGATTTTTGTTCAGGGGTAATATTTCTTGATATACAAACCATTCCATGGGTGAGTCAATTCCTCTCCTTCAGCATTAACCAGTTTATAAGCATTGCCAGGATAAACATTTTTTATGACGAACGGCCCTTCCCAATTTGGTTGGAGCTTTGAACGAGGGCCACCGGGTTTTACAAAAATTCTTTTGATTACCATTTCACCGACCTTAAATTTTCTCTCAATTACCTTCTTTTGATAAAAACGTGAGAGCCTGTTTTGATAAACGCGCGCATGCTCAGCGGCGACCAGACGCTTCTCGTCAAGGAGTTCCAACTGGGCAAGGAGTGAATCACGACGCTCATCAATAGAGAGCTCCTTGTCCAATTGTACTCGCAGAGAGGGAATAAGAATCTCATAAGGGACTACTGCCTCCATTCCATAAGTAAGGGCGAAAGGAGTTTGCCCAGTGGGAGTTCGAATGGAAGTGCGGTAGGCCCAAAGAGCTTCAACCATCTTGTCTGGCCAGTCCGCAAATTTATTAGCCTCACACGTCTTCTTAACAATTTTGATCAAGGTTTTATTAGTGGCCTCTGCCTGGCCATTGCCCTGCGGATAATAGGGAGAAGAATGATGCAATGCAATGTTATACCTGTTGCAGAGATTCTTGAGATCTTGAGAGATAAATTGAGGTCCATTGTCGGTGACGATGGTATTCGGGATCCCGAACCTCGTGATGATGTTCTTTATGATAAATTTGCAGACGGTTGAAGCTTTAATTTCTACGTAAGCTTCTGCTTCCGCCCACTTGGTGAAGTACTCCGTTGCCGTCAGGATGAACGACTTTTGCTTCGTGAGGAGATTCGAGTCACCAAGAGGTCCAATGATGTCAAAAGCCCACATGGAAAAAGGCCATGGGGAGGACGTAGGATGGAGTGAAGAAGCAGGAGAATGAATCTTGTTGGCGTGCAGTTGGCACTTAACACACCTTCGAACATAGATAGAACAATCCTCTTCTAGAGTGGGCCAATAGAAACCTAGTCTAAGAATCTTCTTAGCTAGCATCTGGCTATTCACATGACCACCACACACTCCTGAATGCGCCTCTTCCACAACTTTCCAAGATTCATCATCATCGAGGCATCTTAATAAAACACCGGTGAGCCCTCTTCTGTAGAGCACACCTCCAACCAAAACATAACGCTGAGCCACTCTTCTGATTGCTTTCTTTTCTTCTACAGTGGCTTCCTCAGGATATGACTGATCATTACAGTATCTGGCAATCTCATAATACCACGGCTTTTCTTCGTCAGCCAACTCTTCTTGCCAATCCAATAGCATGACTTCCTTGCCTTCAAGAGCTTCTTTCCGTCTGACTTTCTCAAGCACCTGATCCCTAATATCGAGAAAAGCACGATCCTTAATAGCTGGAGTATCACGCTGATGAATCAAGGGGACATGAAAATCACGCTCAGGAGGGAAGACTAAAGCGGAAGCTAAAGAAGCAAGTGCGTCAGCCAAGATGTTCTGGCTATGCGGGACATGAACGAAGATCAATTTAGTGAAGAGTTTGGCGTAAGCTGAAGCGAGTTCCTAGTAGGGCTTGAGCTTAGGATTGATAGTGCGGCACTTGACCAACACCTGACACAGAATAAGCTGACTGTCACCGACAATTCACAAATGAGTGAAACCATATTGATGAGCGGTTTGAAGACCGGTCAAAAGAGCTTCATACTCGGCTATGTTATTGGTGACGGGAAAAGTGAGCCGAGCAGCAAATGGAATGGTGACCCCTTCAGGTGTTAAAAGAACCATGCCGATCCCTCTTCCTTGAGAATTAAGAGCTCCATCGAAATGTAATGTCCACATAGGATCGTGGGGTTGATTAACGGACATTAATTCTTCATCTGGGAACTCTGAATTGACAGGATCAAAGCGGGGGAGAGGGTGGTGAGCAAGATGTTCGGCAATGGCATAACCTTTGATAGCTTTTTGCTGAATGTAAGTGATGTCAAATTGAGAAAGGAAGCTTTGCCAGCGTGCTAATCGATCAGTGAGGACAGATTTTTCAAGGAGGAATTTAATTGGGTTCATGCGTGCAATGAGGTGAACCTCGTGAGCTAGGAAATAGTGTTTTAATTTCTGAACTACCCAAACCAAAGCTACACAAGTCTTCTCCATGGCTGAGTACCTCTGCTCACAGGGGTTAAGAAGTTTAGACAAGTAGTATGCTGCCCTCTCCTTACCTTCCTCATCCACTTGAGCTAAGACAGCGCCTACAGAGTCATCCAGGACAGAAACATAAAGAACAAGTGGTTTGCCTGGAATTGGCGGCCTCAGGACAGGAGGATTGGCCAAATAATCCTTTAATCCGTCAAAGGCTGCCTGACATTTGTCATCCCAATTAAACTTGACTCCCGGCTTAGTAAGCTCGTAGAACGGCCTACACCTCTGCGAGTGCTGGGAGACGAAGCGGCGAATGAATTGCAACCTCCCGATTAATCCTCGAACTTCCTTCAAATTCCTGGGAGGAGGCATATCTCTGATGGCCTTTACCTTGTTGGGATCAACTTCAATTCCCCTCTTGCTAACAATGAAACCAAGCAATTTCCCTGAAGAAACGCCAAATACGCACTTCTTGGGGTTCATTTTCAATTGATATTCTCGTGATCTCTGTAAAACCTTAGCCAGAACCCCAGGATGCTCAATCCTTGTCCTTGATTTCACTACCAGGTCATCCACATACACCTCAATATAAATATGAATCATGTCATGAAAAATCGCCATCATAGCCCTCTGGTAGGTGGCTCCAGCATTCTTAAGTCCAAAAGGCATGACTACATAGCAGTATGTACCACATGGAGTAGTGAATGATGTTTTCTCTTGATCCTCTTCAGACAAACGAATCTGATTGTAACATGAAAAGCCATCCATAAAAGAAAGAGTCTCAAATCCTGCCGTGTTATCAATTAGAACATCAATATGAGGGAGGGGGAAGTCATCTTTAGGACATGCCCGGTTGAGGTCCCGGAAGTCTATGCAAATCCGAACCTTCCCATCTTTCTTCATAACCGGGACGATGTTAGCCACCCAATTGGGGTAGAGGACAACTCTAACAAATCTAGCCTTATGGAGTTTATCGACCTCTTCTTTCATTTTTAAAGCCATATTAGGGTGGAAACGCCTCAACCGTTGTTTGACCGGTACAGACCCTGGCTTAAGTGTAAGGCGGTGTTCAACGAGCGCAGGGTCTAATCCAGGCATATCCTCATAACTCCAAGCAAACGTGTCCTTGTATTCTTGAAGAACTAAAATGAGCGCCTCCTCTTCGGAGGGCGGCAAATTCTTGCTAATGAGGACAATCCTAGGGTCTTCCTCGGTACCCAGATTAATTTCTTTGGTAGGTTCTTCACGGAGGCTGATGGTTCGTCGAATCTTCTCATTCCACTAGCAAAAGCATCAGCCTCGTCCTCATATTCTTCATAATTTTCATCCCCCTCTTCAATAGGGTTTTCATCATTCATAATTTCATAAACGCCCAAACCCTCATAAGAAGCATCAGCATCCTCATATTCTAACTCCGGTAGGATAATTGGCTCTTTCACAAACTCCGGGAGAGCTAAACAAGCTTGGCATCTGATGGCCAATTCTAACAAAAATCTGCGAGGAATCTGCTTACCCTTGGCCTTCTTGTGTGAATCTACCCCATGAATTTTGTTAGAAGAAGAGGAAGACGAAGAAGAAGAAGAGCAACTAGGCTGATTAGAAAGGAAAGAAGGAGGTGAAAAAGTGGATACAGGAGGTGATACAGAGGAGGACCCCTCACCGGAGGGGGAGAAAAGACTTACCAAGGAATCTTGGAAGAGCGGCCCCTGGGTCGGGACGCACTCGGGAGAAAGATAGGAGGTCTCCTCAATAGAAATGGAGGATTGGAAAGTTGGAAAATCGGCGTTTTTTTTTCGTTTTTATCTTTTTCTTCATTTTTATTTTCTTTTCCAAGTAGAAAGCAATGTGAAGGGAGAATAGCAGGGTGAGTGGAAATTGCAAGATCAGAGAAAGCTTCAATTAGTGATGGCCCACGCGGGGGCGAGATGGAGAGTGTGGAAAATCGCTCGTGGAGCGAAGGAGGAATCGGGAGGGAAATCTGAATTGAATCGGGAGACAAGTTGATTATGATCGGTGGTGGTCGTGGCACGTGACCAAACCAACGGGAATATAAAGAAGCCAGCAAAGACGGATGCACAGAAGTGAGGGAAAAGAGGCCGGCCCACAGCCTATCTACGGTAAAACCTTCTTCAAAAGGGACATCTGGCTCCCCTGTATCTGTAAAGTCACTTAGCAACTGCCTTTTGTTTGCAATCACAGCTGGCATCTCAATCAGTTCTTGAATCAGTGGCGGCCATTCCGGATCTGTCGGCATGAACAGGCGGCTTAAAGAAATAGTGATGTCATTCAGGTCGAACCACCTGTACCAATCACATTCCGGATCGTCCATTTTCCTTCTTTTGTCCGGCCTTAAAGACTCCAGGGCCTTGTAGGTAGCCAGTGGTGCAATATGACGAGCAAACTGTCTGGCGTGAACATCCTGACAATCCAGCAATGAAGTAATCATAGTCGTCTGCTCATCATTATGAATGCCACCCGTGACAAAATGTGTCTTCAATGTCCAGGTGAGTGGCTGGCGATCTGGCTTTAAAGTAGAAGTCATAAAAGCCCATGGCTCTTCTTCATTTTTACCGGGCCCTTTATAGCCCAAGCCGCCTCGTACAAGCAATTTCTGCGGCTTAATGGGCCTAATCCTGCCCTGACAATTGGCGCCCAGGCCCTTGCCGTCTTGATACCCCATTTTCAACAGAATGTTCCAACCAGGGGTGTTAATCATATTCTTTTTCTTCTTCCCCTTGGAAGGTAGGGGCGTCATAGCAACTGTGGTGACGGTCTCAGACGGCCTCGGTTGCGGACGAGGGACGTCCAGCACAGACAAAAGTGGCTTGTTGGCTGGCCAAATGGAAGGAACTGATGAAGCTGCATGAATATCTTCCTCTGGCAGGATCGGCATACTGGTCACCTTGATAATGCGGCCCTTGTGGGGGAATTTAATACACTGATGATTTGTAGATGGCACCGCATCAAGCTGCTGTATGTAGGGGCGGCCCAGAATGCCGTTAAATGTTGGATCCATGTCCAAGATGTGAAAATCTGCTGTTATGGAAGCTGGACCCAAACTTACTTTTAAAGTGATCATGCCTAGAGGAGGCTTCTTGGTATTATCATAGGCAGTGACCGTTATAGTGGATGGCCGAATTTGATCTTCCGGAATGCCGCACAGCTTTAAAGTGCCCGGTGGTAAAACATTGATGGATGCCCCAGTATCCACCAAACACTGCTTGACAGCCACTTTGTTGATGTCGACTGTGATACAAAGAGCATATTTTCTTGCCTGAAGAGGTGCTAGTTCATGCTCATGGAAGGTGATTGCCGGCTGACTGCTAGCAGGTGTCAAGACTGTAACTATTTGCTCGACCGGAATGTCTTCGTTGACCATGACCTTCTGTAAATATTCTTTTAAAGCCAGCTGATGAGTGGTGGACCGTTTGATCAATTCAAGAATAGAAATCCTGGCGGGAGTGCGGTCCAAGTGCTTTAACAGATCATACTGAGTCCCTGGCACCGATTCTTGTTCCTGTTCCTGCTCTTGCGGCCCCTGCACGGGCTCTAGCTCTCTCTGTGGGAAAATACGGTGGAATATCCGTCCACTGCGGAGCGGCGCCACGCCTTGACGCGCCTCTGTCGGGGCAGAAATAGAGGAGGGTTGGAAGAAGAAGAAGGAATGTTGGTAGCAGAGACCCTGCTGGGGGAATCAAAGGGGAATTCAATGAAAAGGATGCCCCCGTAGGAGGCACGGTAGTGGTGTTTAACAAAGATGCCCCCGCGGGAGGCATGGGAGAAGTATTTGACGAAGACGCCCGCGCAGGAGGCGTGGGAGAAGAGAGGGATACCCGAATGCGAGGAGCGTTAGTGGGTGGTGGAATAAGGAGAGATCGGGGCACAAAAGGTGGTTGCACTGATGGTGGAGGTACCCTTGCCGGTGGGGGAGTAGTGGTGGCGGGTGTTACCGGTGCCGACGGTGAGCGAAGCAAGAGCGACCTGGACGGCGCGGGTGTGGGATTGGTGATGGATGAAGAAGTGGCAGGTTGCGGGGGTGGCAAGCGGGTAAGAAGAGAGCGAGCCGGCAAGGCCGTGGAATTGATGGGGGTAGATGGGTTGACGGGGCGTAAAAGAGAACGTCCTGATTGAAGATTGACAGAAGAAGAAGGAGGGGTGCGCAAAAGGCGCGGAGTTTGATTTTGAGTTGGATCATGGTGAAATGCCCCGACAGAGGCGTTTTCTTCGTGCCATCCCTGCCCTCTCTCCACCTCGTAGAGAGACGTGACAGGGTTCACGTGTTGATTAGAAGCGTGCTCCGGCAATGGATTACGGACGATCCCCATATCCTGCTGGGGTGCTGGAGCTTGCTGTGGCTGAACTTGCTGCGGAGCTGGCTGCTGTTGTTGCTGATTTTGCTGTTGCCGAGGAGGCCTTCTTTCTTTCATGGTGGCGATGAATTGCCTCATTTCATCCTAATTAATGCCACCCTGGTCATTCAAATCATAAATATGATCTCTGAAGTGGAAACAACGATCAAGGTTGTGACCAGGGGCGCGGTGAAAAGCACAGTAACGGGATGTGTCAACATTGGCGGGCCACACCGTTCTTTCTTTTGGTAGGACGAGCAGGTTGGCGGCCATCAAAGCATTAAAAATATCAGGGAGACTCTCTGGGAGCGGTGGATAATGAGCCCTCTTGGGGCCAAGCGGTGGTCTCCGTTGTTGTTGGCCATAGTTGGTAGGCGGAGGGACTTGATGGTATTGTGGTGGTGCTGGAGGGTCGGTGCGGGGCGCTTGGCTTGGTGATGGAGCAAAAGAAGGTTGGGGTGCGAAGTGGTGTTGTGGAGCGGAGGCAAAATGGGGGTTTTGCTGTGGAGGTGGCGGAGGTCGTGGGTTTGATTGGTGGTGGGGGTGGCCAACTACGCCAACCTGCTCATTTGTGACAGTGCCCTCAGTCGTGGGCCCGCTGTTGACATTTGTATTCTTTTTAAATAGCCGAGGCTTCGGCTCAAACATGCCCATGATGGGCGAGTCCTTCATTTGCGTTTGTATATAACGAGCTCTTTCATAGAGCTCTTCCATAGTTGTCAGCCGATTCATGGCCAAAATATGCCGGAATTGAGGAGTTGCGTTAGAAATAACCATTTTCACTTGCTCATGTTCCGACAAAGTGTCCTTCAATTTCTCGGCCATAGACCGCCACCTATCAGCAAATACGATGAAGTCCTCCTCGGGCTTCATTTTCTCAGCGACTAGATCTGTAACAGAAAGGGAAGGTCCCACCCGGTCTCTGTACTTTTGCAAGAATTTTCTTTGAATAACATCAAAATCGCCGGCATCAGCTGGCTCCAGAGAATAAAACCATTCGAGGGCTGGCCCCTCAAGAGATCTCCTGAATAAGTAGGCCAGGGAGGCCTTATTGTCTTGCCAGAAGGAAGTCTCATATCGGAAATCCTTTAAATGAATGAATGGGTTGCCCGTCCCATTATATCGCCGAAAATTCGGCATTTCAGAAGGTGGTAAATGGAACACCGGCAACGTAGGAAGAGAAATTTCCGGAGCATTCTTAGTCGCTGTAACCTTCTTGAGCTGCTCCTCCATGCTGGCCAGCTTCTGAAGCAAGAGAGTGTTGGTATCGGGCTCGACCGGGGCCTGATTCTGAACAAAAGAATGCGGTATAGGCGTTCGTAGAATCCGAGGAGGTTGGGAAGATTGGTGCCTAACCGCTGAATAGCTCGCCTGCTGGGCCGGCATGGCCGCAGTAGGCGTTTGTGGACGAGAGGAGGGGGGATGCAAGACCGCCTGGTCATTAACAATCTGATGGCCACTCACGGCCGGAGGGGATTAGAGGAAGACGAAGGGACGGATTTCCCCTTCAAGGCGGCTTGAATGGCTTGCCGCTGGGAGTCATCCAACTGGGAGAGAGCTTGGATCAAATCTGTGACATTAATGGATGGGGAAGGGTTCCCCGAAGTGTTAGAAGATGGAACTTGAGACGAAGGGTCCGCCTCATGAATAGTGGTATCAACCACATGAACTTGTGAGTAATGAGGATGAGGAGGGAGATAGTTTCCCTCATAATAAACTGAATCTTGGAAAGGGTCACCATATTGACCAAATACATTCTCATGCTCATCATCATAAGAGTACCCGTTGCCCGACATGTTGATGATTTTACCTGAACGGAGTTTCATTCTTAAGAGAGAGGATGTTTAATGAAGGAATTACCACAAAAAAGGGCACTTTAATCAAACCAATTTAATCAAATCAACCCAACCAAGTTATGCAAACAATGTTGGAAAGCACGGAAGATTTTAATGTTTGGATGTTTGAGATTAAAGTGGATGATTTGTGAATAGTTCACTCTTTTGCCAAATGAAACCTAGTTTGATCCAAGTGTGACCTCCGGGTCAACTAGGTTTTCTCTCTCTTCACCAACGAATAGGATATCTAAACTCCGGGTACTTCGAGGGTACAACCAGCCCGGCGTCCGTGAGGGAATCCACGGGTGCGGGGACTTATGGAGGTCTTGAAAAGGGATTTCCGGTCCAAAGAGACGGAATGCTCAATGGAGGGTTGTCCCGATTCCAAGAAAGGTGTGTGGAATCCTAGGCTAGAGAGAGGAGGTCTCTCAACCAAAAAAACCCACAAGTAAAATGAAGCCAATGTAAATCACAGCAATATATCAAGACAGATCAATATGACAAGCAGTGAATCACAAATAAGGCAGTAAGCAGCGTGCTGTGGAAACTCAGGAAGGACATGACCTGGAACAGGCCGTTACCAAAGCAGGGAGAAAAACACGACCTGGGAAAGGTCGCTACCAAAACAAGAAACGGCAGCGTGGCTGTCGTGAAACTCTGTGAGGGGCTCACAGGGAGAAGAAAATCACGCCTTGGAGTTAGGCGCTGTCATGAAAGGACGCCTCCACCGGAGGGCGTCAAATGAATAATACACGCCCCAATGACAGGCGTCAATACACAATAAAACGCCCTGGATGGGGGCGTGACTTCTCAGACAGTGCAAGATAGTATGAATAAGGCAGGAAAAATGAATGAAACGCCCTGATGACAGGCGCTAAAAAGAAATGGCACGCCCTGGGGTGGGGCGTGAATTCTCAGATAAAATAATTAAGCGGCAAAGCAACAGGAGATATGCAAAAGACGCCCACTTGAAGAGGCGTTAATCAACTAAAACACGCCCTTCAGAAGGGCGTGAAATCAAAACACGCCCTCGTGGAAGGCGTTAATTCTGGGAGATATCCAAACACTAACTGGCTGATCCCGGAGTGTGCAGTGTGCACAGTGGGGGGTGCCCGAGGGGCACAAAGGAAAGGGTACCGAGGGTACCAAGGGGAAAGGGCACACGAGGGTGCCAAGGGGAAAGGGCACGCGAGGGTGCCAATGGAGATGGTAATCAAAAAGAAAACAGTGGAGGTCCCACCGTGATCGCCAATTTGTGGATGTGCATAAAATCTTCCACACACAAAATAATGATAAAATATCAATCACATGCAGTAAGAATCATGATGAAAACAAAACTAAATAAAGGGAAAAAGCATGCACGTGGTGCAAGAGTGGAGATGTGATCGCCAGAGGGGTTACCTCAATATTAATAGGGAGAGATCGCAAATACCTGGTAAGAATGAAAACGCGGGATTGTGTGAATTCTTTCCTCCTTCTTCAATCGGCCGGCCGAAGAGAAGGGTTTTCTCTTTGATTACCTTGCAAGACAGACAGTAAAACAAACAAGAAGAGAGGGATCAGCCAAAGTGCAGTAGTATCAATCCAAATAGAACATATGATGATGAAATGACATCAACGTGCGCACCTTTTTTTTTGGTTTTTTTGAAAACCCCTAGAAGAGAACTAGGGAGGGGATATGATATGATGATACTTAATAAAAGCAGACGGTGGGATGATGGTAATGGTATGCCTAAGCACAAACGAAGTAAAACAAATATATAATCGGATAAACACCCTGCTGTCCCTGATGACAGTAAAGGGAAAACCGAATGAATATGTTGATGGAACAGCAATAGACGTAGAGGACGAAGCACTGGACGAAGCACAGCAACCCAATGGATGAAGTGGAAGCAGCGGATGAAGAAGCAGGGCACGGGAAGCAGTGGAACACCAAAACAACCTCACAGAAAAGGGAACAAAAACCTCTGCCTGCAACGTTTTCTCTGTGGAAGTTTTGGGAGTTCTGGATATTCGAGGGTTCAACTGGTGTCCTGAGGGTTCAAGGCCTTCAACCTTCAAAACGATTGATATGGATCCTCTTATATAATGTTCAATCGGATGTGATCAAACAAGGTAAGATAAAAACGGGCAATGAGGCATCCAGGGAAGGATCAAGATCGAGTAAGAGGCCATGGATGGTAGGGAACTGTGAGGGAAAGATGGAAAAAGGAAGGACTCTGGGGTGAAACACGACTCATGCCAGGGCGTCGATTTATGAATTGACGACCTGCCACAGGACGTTTCTTGAAACACGACCTAAGAAAGGCCGTTTCTTCCTGGATTTAATTTTGGAAATAAAACCTTCTTCATTTAAACAAAATGTTGAAAGACGCCTTAGATAAAGGCTTTTATTAAAACCACGCCCTGAGGAAGGACGTTACTCATAAAATTCATCTTATTTCGCTTAATTTTTGAAAAAATGATATTTCCAGGAATTGACGCCCTGACCCATGGTCGTCCTTATTTTGAAAACGCCCTATGACAGGTCGCTACTTTGAAAATAACGCCCTTCTTCAGGTCGTGAATCACGAAAATGCAGGAAAAATGCATAAAACTCACAAAAATAGAAAAACTTCATTTTATAGGAATATTGAAGTCCACTTGGGGCGTTTATATAATGACATGAGATTTGATCAACATAACGTCAATTTTGGCGTGTCTACAGCTGCCCCGCCTTGGCGTCTGCTTTGCAAGGGAATGAGACAGAAATGGAATGGAGTGTAATGAAAGGAATGAAGTGGAATGAACTGATAAGGAGACGCCAAGGTGTGATGTGACACGCCTCAGAACACTAAGCATTCGAAATCTTTCCAAGATTCTGAGTGAAACAACTCTGAGTGGTTCCAAGGAAGCATCGATTTGTTGGATAAAAGGAGATTAAACTAAGTAAATAAAGGGTGTACGCGTGGGCACGACAGGGAAAGACCATTGGAGAGCGATTACCAGCCAACGTGGACGTGCTACAACCAAGGTAAATTTTGCAGAAAGTAAAGAGAATTGGGATAGAGATCCAACAAAAGGGACACTTTCAAGGAATCAGCCTGAACGGCTTCAAATAGAACGAAGCACTTGATTTGAAGTGGAATATCTCATGTCAACTCAATCAAGAGCGAGTGAACTTCATTATTGCCATAATATGAAGATTTTCAGAATGAAACTCAAAGTCTTACATGATGCATGCTGGGCTAAAAGAAAAGATTAAAACAATCTAAAATAGAAAATAATCAAGGATAATATTGCAAAGCCATTTAGATCTGGTCAAGAATCCACATCTCTGAGCTAACACTAAGCCGAAGCCCGTTTGTCCGCGCATCAACTCAGAAAGTGGAACCATCGTCCCAAACCTTTAACAACTCAACGGCCTATCCGTGTGATCAAGACTTTCCTGAAATCGTCATCGTTTTTGATGAAGGGGAACTCAAATTTCAGGTTCATCATAACCACAAGGTCCTTGACATACTATAATAGTGTAGATATCATATAGTAATAATGCTTACAGGAACGAAATACAAGGTGACACGACGTTACTCCCATGAGTGGTCCAAACGCCTCGAATCCTGCAAACTTCTGCACTGGAAACTTATTAGCCTTCATCCATCAATTCAGAACATGACATGATCATAAGTGCTTAATCATAAACAATTTCACCAAAATAATAGCACTTATGATAAAATAAGTTTCAAGTGGAGAACTTATGGTAAACACGCCAAAATTGACGTTATGTTGATCAAATCTCATGTCATTATATAAACGCCCCAAGTGGACTTCAATATTCCTATAAAATGAAATTTTTTCTATTTTTGTGAGTTTTATGCATTTTTCCTGCATTTTCGTGATTCACGACCTGAAGAAGTGCGTTATTTTCAAAGTAGCGACCTGTCATAGGGCGTTTCCAAAATAAGGACGACCGTGGGTAAGGGCGTCAATTCCTGGAAATGTCATTTTTTCAAAAATTAAGCGAAATAAGATGAATTTTGTGAGTAACGTCCTTCCTCAGGGCGTGTTTTTAATCAACGCCGTTACCTCAGGCGTGTTCCCTTAATTTTTAAACAAAGAAAGTTTTATTTCCAAAATTAAATCCAGGAAGAAACGGCCTTTCTTAGGTCGTGTTTCAAGAAACGTCCTGTGGCAGGTCGTCAATTCATAAATCGACGCCCTGGCATGAGTCGTGTTTCACCCCAGAGTCCTTCCTTTTTCCATCTTTCCCTCACAGTTCCCTACCATCCATGGCCTCTTACTCGATCTTGATCTTTCCCTGGATGCCTCATTGCCCGTTTTTATCTTACCTTGTTTGATCACATCCGATTGAACATTATATAAGAGGATCCATATCAATCGTTTTGAAGGTTGAAGGCCTTGAACCCTCAGGACACCAGTTGAACCCTCGAATATCCAGAACTCCCAAAACTTCCATAGAGAAAACGTTGCAGGCAGAGGTTTTTGTTCCCTTTTCTGTGAGGTTGTTTTGGTGTTCCACTGCTTCCCGTGCCCTGCTTCTTCATCCGCTGCTTCCACTTCATCCATTGGGTTGCTGTGCTTCGTCCAGTGCTTCGTCCTCTACGTCTATTGCTGTTCCATCAACATATTCATTCGGTTTTCCCTTTACTGTCATCAGGGACAGCAGGGTGTTTATCCGATTATATATTTGTTTTACTTCGTTTGTGCTTAGGCATACCATTACCATCATCCCACCATCTGCTTTTATTAAGTATCATCATATCATATCCCCTCCCTAGTTCTCTTCTAGGGGTTTTCAAAAAAAAACCAAAAAAAAGGTGGGCACGATTGATGTCATTTCATCATCATACGTTCTATTTGGATTGATACTACTGCACTTTGGCTGATCCCTCTCTTCTTGTTTGCTTTACTGTCTGTCTTGCAAGGTAATCAAAGAGAAAACCCTTCTCTTCGGCCGGCCGATTGAAGAAGGAGGAAAGAATTCACACAATCCCGCGTTTTCATTCTTACCAGGTATTTGCGATCTCTCCCTATTAATATTGAGGTAACCCCTCTGGCGATCACATCTCCACTCTTGCACCACGTGCATGCTTTTTCCCTTTATTTAGTTTTGTTTTCATCATGATTCTTATTGCATGTGATTGATATTTTATCATTATTTTGTGTGTGGAAGATTTTATGCACATCCACAAATTGGCGATCATGGTGGGACATCCACTGTTTTCTTTTTGATTACCATCTCCATTGGCACCCTCGCGTGCCCTTTCCCCTTGGCACCCTCGTGTGCCCTTTCCTTTGTGCCCCTCGGGCACCCCCCACTGTGCACACTGCACACTCCGGGATCAGCCAGATAGTGTTTGGATATCTCCCAGAATTAACGCCTTCCACGAGGGCGTGTTTTGATTTCACGCCCTTCTGAAGGGCGTGTTTTAGTTGATTAACGCCTCTTCAAGTGGGCGTCTTTTGCAAATCTCCTGTTGCTTTGCCGCTTAATTATTTTATCTGAGAATTCACGCCCCACCCCAGGGCGTGCCATTTCTTTTTAGCGCCTATCATCAGGGCGTTTCATTCATTTTTCCTGCCTTATTCATACTGTCTTGCACTGTCTGAGAAGTCACGCCCCCATCCAGGGCGTTTTATTGTGTATTGACGCCTGTCATTGGGGCGTGTATTATTCATTTGACGCCCTCCGGTGGAGGCGTCCTTTCATGACAGCGCCTAACTCCAAGGCGTGATTTTCTTCTCCCTGTGAGCCCCTCACAGAGTTTCACGACAGCCACGCTGCCGTTTCTTGTTTTGGTAGCGACCTTTCCCAGGTCGTGTTTTTCTCCATGCTTTGGTAACGGCCTGTTCCAGGTCATGTCCTTCCTGAGTTTCCACAGCACGCTGCTTACTGCCTTATTTGTGATTCACTGCTTGTCATATTGATCTGTCTTGATATATTGCTGTGATTTACATTGGCTTCATTTTACTTGTGGGTTTTTTTGGTTGAGAGACCTCCTCCCTCTAGCCTAGGATTCCACACACCTTTCTTGGAATCGGGACAACCCTCCATTGAGCATTCCGTCTCTTTGGACCGGAAATCCCTTTTCCAAGACCTCCATAAGTCCCCGCACCCGTGGATTCCCTCACGGACGCCGGGCTGGTTGTACCCTCGAAGTACCCGGAGTTTAGATATCCTATTCGTTGGTGAAGAGAGAGAAAACCTAGTTGACCCGGAGGTCACACTTGGATCAAAATAGGTTTCATTTGGCAAAAGAGTGAACTATTCACAAATAATCCACTTTAATCTCAAACATTCAAACATTAAAATCTTCCGCGCTTTCCAACATTATTTGCATAACTTGGTTGGGTTGATTTGATTGAATTGGTTTGATTAAAGTGCCTTTTTTTGTTGTAATTCCTTCATTAAACATCCTCTCTCTTAAGAATGAAACTCCGTTCAGGTAAAATCATCAACATGTCGGGCAATGGGTACTCTTATGATGATGAGGATGAGAATGTATTTGGTCAATATGGTGACCCTTTCCAAGATTCGGTTTATTATGAGGGAAACTATCTCCCTCCTCATCCTCATTACTCACAAATTCATGTGGTTGATACCACTATTCATGAGGCGGACCCTTCGTCTCAAGTTCCATCTTCCAACACTTCGGGGAACCCTTCCCCATCCATTAATGTCACATATTTGATCCAAGCTCTCTCCCAGTTGGATGACTCCCAGCAGCAAGCCATTCAGGCCGCCTTGAAGGGGAAATCCGTCCCTTCGTCTTCCTCTAATCCCCTTCCGGCCGTGAGTGGCCATCAGATTGCTAATGACCAGGCGGTCTTGCATCCCCCCTCCTCTCGTCCACAAACGCCTACTGCGGCCATGCCGGCCCAGCAGGCGAGCTATTCAGCGGTTAGGCATCAATCTTCCCAACCTCCTCGGATTCTACGAACGCCTATACCGCATTCTTTTGTTTAGAATCAGGCCCCGGTCGAGCCCGATACCAGCACTCTCTTGCTTCAGAAGCTGGCCAGCATGGAGGAGCAGCTCAAGAAGGTTACAGCGACTAAGAATGCTCCGGAAATTTCTCTTCCTACGTTGCCGGTGTTCCATTTACCACCTTCTGAAATGCCGAATTTTCGGCGATATAATGGGACGGGCAATCCATTCATTCATTTAAAGGATTTCCGATATGAGACTTCCTTCTGGCAAGACAATAAGGCCTCCCTGGCCTACTTATTCAGGAGATCTCTTGAGGGGCCAGCCCTCGAATGGTTTTATTCTCTGGAGCCAGCTGATGCCGGCGATTTTGATGTTATTCAAAGAAAATTCTTGCAAAAGTACAGAGACCGGGTGGGACCTTCCCTTTCTGTTACAGATCTAGTCGCTGAGAAAATGAAGCCCGAGGAGGACTTCATCGTATTTGCTGATAGGTGGCGGTCTATGGCCGAGAAATTGAAGGACACTTTGTCGGAACAGGAGCAAGTGAAAATGGTTATTTCTAACCCAACTCCTCAATTCCGGCATATTTTGGCCATGAATCGGCTGACAACTATGGAAGAGCTCTATGAAAGAGCTCGTTATATACAAACGCAAATGAAGGACTCGCCCATCATGGGCATGTTTGAGCCGAAGCCTCGGCTATTTAAAAAGAATACAAATGTCAACAGCGGGCCCACGACTGAGGGCACTGTCACAAATGAGCAGGTTGGCGTAGTTGGCCACCCCTACCACCAATCAAACCCACGACCTCCGCCACCTCCACAGCAAAACCCCCATTTTGCCTCCGCTCCACAACACCACTTCGCACCCCAACCTTCTTTTGCTCCATCACCAAGCCAAGCGCCCCGCACCGACCCTCCAGCACCACCACAATGCCATCAAGTCCCTCCGCCTACCAACTATGGCCAACAACAACGGAGACCACCGCTTGGCCCCAAGAGGGCCCATTATCCACCGCTCCCAGAGAGTCTCCCTGATATTTTTAATGCTTTTATGGCCGCCAACCTGCTCGTCCTACCAAAAGAAAGAACGGTGTGGCCCGCCAATGTTGACACATCCCGTTACTATGCTTTTCACCGCGCCCCTGGTCACAACCTTGATCGTTGTTTCCACTTCAGAGATCATATTTATGATTTGAATGACCAGGGTGGCATTAATTGGGATGAAATGAGGCAATTCATCGCCACCATAAAAGAAAGAAGGCCTCCTCGGCAACAGCAAAATCAGCAACAACAACAGCCAGCTCCGCAGCAAGTTCAGCCACAGCAAGCTCCAGCACCCCAGCAGGATATGGGGATCGTCCGTAATCCATTGCCGGAGCACGCTCCTAATCAACACGTGAACCCTGTCACGTCTCTCTACGAGGTGGAGAGAGGGCAGGGATGGCACGAAGAAAACGCCTCTGTCGGGGCATTTCACCATGATCCAACTCAAAATCAAACTCCGCGCCTTTTGCGCACCCCTCCTTCTTCTTCTGTCAATCTTCAATCAGGACGTTCTCTTTTACGCCCCGTCAACCCATCTACCCCCATCAATTCCACGGCCTTGCCGGCTCGCTCTCTTCTTACCCGCTTGCCACCCCCGCAACCTGCCACTTCTTCATCCATCACCAATCCCACACCCGTGCCGTCCAGGTCGCTCTTGCTTCGCTCACCGTCGGCACCGGTAACACCCGCCACCACTACTCCCCCACAGGCAAGGGTACCTCCACCATCAGTGCAACCACCTTTTGTGCCCCGATCTCTCCTTATTCCACCACCCACTAACGCTCCTCGCATTCGGGTATCCCTCTCTTCTCCCACGCCTCCTGCGCGGGCGTCTTCGTCAAATACTTCTCCCATGCCTCCCGCGGGGGCATCTTTGTTAAACACCACTACCGTGCCTCCTACGGGGGCATCCTTTTCATTGAATTCCCCTTTAATTTCCCCCAGCAGGATCTCTGGTACCAATATTCCTTCTTCTTCTTCCAACCCTCCTTCTATTTTTGCCCCGACAAAGGCGCGTCAAGGCGTGGCGCCGCTCCGCAGTGGACGGATATTCCACCGTATTTTCCCACAGAGAGAGCTAGAGCCCGTGCAGGGGCCGCAAGAGCAGGAACAGGAACAAGAATCGGTGCCAGGGACTCAGTATGATCTGTTAAAGCACTTGGACCGCACTCCCGCCAGGATTTCTATTCTTGAATTGATCAAACGGTCCACCACTCATCAGCTGGCTTTAAAAGAATATTTACAGAAGGTCATGGTCAACGAAGACATTCCGGTCGAGCAAATAGTTACAGTCTTGACACCTGCTAGCAGTCAGCCGGCAATCACCTTCCATGAGCATGAACTAGCACCTCTTCAGGCAAGAAAATATGCTCTTTGTATCACAGTCGACATCAACAAAGTGGCTGTCAAGCAGTGTTTGGTGGATACTGGGGCATCCATCAATGTTTTACCACCGGGCACTTTAAAGCTGTGCGGCATTCCGGAAGATCAAATTCGGCCATCCACTATAACGGTCACTGCCTATGATAATACCAAGAAGCCTCCTCTAGGCATGATCACTTTAAAAGTAAGTTTGGGTCCAGCTTCCATAACATCAGATTTTCACATCTTGGACATGGATCCAACATTTAACGGCATTCTGGGCCGCCCCTACATACAGCAGCTTGATGTGGTGCCATCTACAAATCATCAGTGTATTAAATTCCCCCACAAGGGCCGCATTATCAAGGTGACCAGTATGCCGATCCTGCCAGAGGAAGATATTCATGCAGCTTCATCAGTTCCTTCCATTTGGCCAGCCAACAAGCCACTTTTGTCTGTGCTGGACGTCCCTCGTCCGCAACCGAGGCCGTCTGAGACCGTCACCACAGTTGCTATGACGCCCCTACCTTCCAAGGGGAAGAAGAAAAAGAATATGATTAACACCCCTGGTTGGAACATTCTGTTGAAAATGGGGTATCAAGACGGCAAGGGCCTGGGCGCCAATTGTCAGGGCAGGATTAGGCCCATTAAGCCGCAGAAATTGCTTGTACGAGGCGGCTTGGGCTATAAAGGGCCCGGTAAAAATGAAGAAGAGCCATGGGCTTTTATGACTTCTACTTTAAAGCCAGATCGCCAGCCACTCACCTGGACATTGAAGACACATTTTGTCACGGGTGGCATTCATAATGATGAGCAGACGACTATGATTACTTCATTGCTGGATTGTCAGGATGTTCACGCCAGACAGTTTGCTCGTCATATTGCACCACTGGCTACCTACAAGGCCCTGGAGTCTTTAAGGCCGGACAAAAGAAGGAAAATAGACGATCCGGAATGTGATTGGTACAGGTGGTTCGACCTGAATGACATCACTATTTCTTTAAGCCGCCTGTTCATGCCGACAGATCCGGAATGGCCGCCACTGATTCAAGAACTGATTGAGATGCCAGCTGTGATTGCAAACAAAAGGCAGTTGCTAAGTGACTTTACGGATACAGGGGAGCCAGATGTCCCTTTTGAAGAAGGTTTTACCGTAGATAGGCTGTGGGCCGGCCTCTTTTCCCTCACTTCTGTGCATCCGTCTTTGCTGGCTTCTTTATATTCCCATTGGTTTGGTCACGTGCCACGACCACCACCGATCATAATCAACTTGTCTCCCGATTCAATTCAGATTTCCCTCCCGATTCCTCCTTCGCTCCACGAGCGATTTTCCACACTCTCCATCTCGCCCCCGCGTGGGCCATCACTAATTGAAGCTTTCTCTGATCTTGCAATTTTCACTCACCCTGCTATTCTCCCTTCACATTGCTTTCTACTTGGAAAAGAAAATAAAAATGAAGAAAAAGATAAAAACGAAAAAAAATGCCGATTTTCCAACTTTCCAATCCTCCATTTCTATTGAGGAGACCTCCTATCTTTCTCCCGAGTGCGTCCCGACCCACCGTGATCGCCAATTTGTGGATGTGCATAAAATCTTCCACACACAAAATAATGATAAAATATCAATCACATGCAATAAGAATCATGATGAAAATAAAACTAAATGATGTGACACCGCTACGGGGTATGCAGCAAGCCAAAAGTATTCTTAGGACCTATTCCGCATTCACAATCACATAACAAGTAAGTTGATAAATCGGGGCCAAAACGCCGTCGCACACACGAGAGCCCGGGGTGACTAAAGGATGCTAGGGAGAGGTGATGGATCAAGACCCTTGCTGGTAGAGTGCCAGCAGGGCTAGAGTTGCCCTCCCGAGGATACGTAGCCCACGCTTATGGGGCTGGCCGGTGCCAATTGGGGCACTAGGTCCCACTCGCTTACTTTCACCACGGTGACCACACTATGAAGGTGGAGCCGGGATCGGGCACTCGCTCGCATGCACAACGGAGCTATATCTACGGATATTAAACAAACAAGTACTAAGATTAATGGAGCAAAGTTTAGAGTTCACCTGGCTGGTTTGAAGAAACCAACCCCGTTCGGAGACGTGGGCGAGCGGGGAAGTGTGGATCCCGCACACAGCGTCGATGTCGCTTGAGCTGTTTAGTACATGAACTACTCCTCACGCAGGAGGGTTGGATTAGGGGTGGGGGAAATCAAACTTACATCAAACACTACCTCCACGCAGGGTGGGGCGCTAAGCCGGCCAGGCGGGAGGGGAAAACTCGCCGAGGATGACGGAACGGAAGCCGACGTGGATCTGCTCACTTGCTGTGAGAAGGGACATGATGCCGCTGTTGCAGTCGTAGCTCGTCCTCAGGAATTTTTCTGGCAACGAAACCAGAGGGGATTTCTTCTTAATAGGGGCTGGGACAACTCTGATTTTTATCAAATTCTTCTGACGCCGTCGCTGGTCGTGGTGGAAGCTCGAACAGGATGAAGGAATCTGGCGCTGGCAGCTTCAGATCTGAGGCAGTAGGATGCAGAGGTTGTACCTTGGGCTCCCGAGCTCCGAATCTCGAACCGTTAGAAGTTCTGGGACCATGGTCGGGCCCTCGTTGCAGCAAAACTGGCGGGGAGGCTTCCGGAGGTCGGGATGTCCTGGGGGACGCCGAAGAGTGACTGTTGGTCGCAGAAGACTGATGAGGGCAGTCCCACGTGACTGCAGGAGAAAAATCAGAACTGGAGCTCCCGGATGCCGAATGTACTTCTGTTTCGTGCTCCTGGTCGGGGACAGGGGGAGGAAGATCTTTGAAGAAGAAACCTCAGCCTGACTCCGCCGTGGTTCGCCGTGACAGAGCTTGCAAACTGGTTCTGATTCTCTGCAGAGGCTGCACCGCGTGGTCCAGGTTCTGTAGCAGCAGGTTGCAGACGCTGTCACGGGCACTCCCGAGCTCCAAATGACACGAAACCAGTGGCGTCGTCTCTGTGGTTGAGGTGGCTTTCAGCAGGAGTCAACGGGGTTGCAATCAGAGGCCGTGGGCGGTTGGTGTGCCCTGAAGAGTAGGTACTGGTCGCTGTCGACTGCAGGAGACAGACCCGTGCGACTGAGGAAGAACGTTTGCAACTCTGGATCTCGGATGCCGAATTAAGTTCCGCCTTCTGCTCCTGGAATTGGACAGGGGGAGGAAGAATTTTGTAGAAGAAACTTCAGCCTGATTCCTCCACCGTTGGTCGTGAAGCAGCTTCCAATCGGGCTCAGGCTGGCTGCAGGTGGTGTCTGGCGCAGTCGGGGTAGAGCAGCTCTCACGGGCGGTCACGAACTCGGAACTGGACGATTCCATCTCGCCTGCGAAGTGGACAGGACGACCTTTCCAGAATAATAAGGTATGCCCTCAGATGTCTCCGTATGAATGCAGGGGAGCTTCTGTAAGACGGACCGTCTTCTGTCACCTGCAGATGTGATCTAGGTAAGGGGATGGAGGTGGGATTAGGTTAAGGGGGGGGTTGAAGTTTTGGTAATGGAGGGAAATGGGGGTGTTTGCAGATGGGGGAAAGGGGTGGTGGGGGTGTGGAGAGGGGCGGAGTAGGTGGAATGGGGTGTTGGAGGGTGGAGGGGAGTGGGGGGGCCGAAGCTATGCAAGGGGTGGTGGGGGTAGGCCAAGGAAATGGGGGTGGGCTATGGTGGTGGGTGCGCAACCAGCAGGGTATGGGAGGGGGGTTAATCCGCCCTAGGGATATGAATGGGGTGTGGGGGAGTGGGAAGGTTGCTTGGGGAAGAGGGACGGTTGCCTTGGAGGTGGGGAAGGTGTGTGGGGGATTGGGAGAGTCACTTGGGGGATGTGGAAGTGTTAATGGGAGTTATGGGCCTAGGGGATGTGAAAGGGTGGGGGCTGATGTGGCTGCTGATGTGGCAAGTGGGGAAGGTGAAGGGGCAGGTGCGCCCAGGGGAGAGAGAGAGGAGGAGAGAGAAGGGGTCCGCCCCCTGAAGAGAGAGAGAGAGAGAGAGAGAGAGAGAGAGAAAGCTAGAGAGAGGGGGGGGAGAAAATGCACTTATGCTCAAAATACTCAATAATTCATTAACCTTCTCAAGTGGGAGTTGGGGTCCTATATATAGGGATCCCAACTTTGTACAAAAGCCCCTGAGAAAAGAACAAAAGACAGATAACCAAGGTGCAATAAGGGGTGCTCATGGGCCTAGCTCCTCTAGATGGGCTACAAAGCCAAACAAGCCCAATATGCTGATCCACTAATATGAGCACCTAGGACATGACTCAAAATACATCAAAAAGACTCAAGAAAAGGGAAATTACATCAAGATGTCCATAGTAATAAACTCTAATGTCGTCGAGGACCCATCAAGTCGTGCAGTCGTAGCCTACCCGTCTCCAGAAGGGAGAGGGGTGTCTAGCCAGAGGGAACGCTGGGTGATGCCCCCATCAACTCCCCCGGGCTGTGAAGAGCTCGACTCTGTCGAGAAAGGGTCCTCTCGGCTGCGGTAATGCTCCAGGAGGTCGGGGTCCAGCTGCTGAAGATCCTCCCTGCTCACCCATGAATCATCTGAAGGGGGCCGGCCCTTCCACCTGACCAAGTATCGCTCGTACGCTTTGCTCCGGGTGACAGTGACCTGTTCATCCAATATCCGTTCTATTTGCTCCCGTTGGCCTCTCTGGATTGGTTGAACTCTCTCATGTGTGGTGGCTCTCTCAGAAGGTGGAACAGGCTCAATTTCCTCACTGGGTGTCACCGTGGGTCCCCTATATGGCACCAAGTCAGCCACATTGAATGTGGGACTTACTGCGTACTCCTCGGGGAGGTCCAACACGTAAGCGTTTGTGCCAATCCTCTTTAAAACCTGGAAGGGGCCTGATCCACGCGACCTCAGTTTGGAGACATTCCCAGGGGAAAGCCTCTCAGTTCTTACCATCACATAATCACCTACGTGAAACTCCTGGTGGCGACGGTGGGAATCGGCCGACTTTTTATACACCTCATTGCTTTTGTTAATGTGTTTGCGGATTTCTTCATGCAATTCTTTCATGTGTTGGGCAAACGACTCAGCACTAATAGACACTCTACCATGTGGTGGCAAAGGAATGAGATCTGTAGGCTTTCTAGGTTTGTACCCATGCACAGCTTCAAATGGGCTCATCCCTATCGACCTATTCACTGAATTGTTGTATGCAAACTCTGCCTGGGGTAATATGAGATCCCAATTCCCGGGGCGATCCTCAACAAGACACCGGAGTAGATTCCCAAGGCTCCTATTAATGACTTCGGTCTGGCCGTCAGTTTGAGGGTGATAGGCCGTGGAAAATTTGAGAAGGGTCCCCATTAGGTGCCAGAGAGTTTTCCAGAAATAGCTGGTGAATTTGACATCCCTATCAGAAATGATGGTCTTGGGTAGGCCATGGAGGCGAACTACCTCATCGAAGAATAGGCGGGCCACATGAGAGGCGTCAGAGGTTTTGGAACAGGGGATGAAATGGGCCATCTTGGAAAACCTATCCACGACTACAAAGATGGAATCATGCCTTTTTTGAGTTCTAGGTAGGCCTAAGACGAAGTCCATGCTTAAGTCTTGCCAAGGACGGTCAAGGACAGGGAGTGGTGTGTAGAGGCCAGTGTTCTGCCTTGTTTGTTTGGCTGAGGCACATATCCTGCACTGTCCTATAATTTTGGCTACGTCCCTTTTGAGACTTGGCCAGTAGAACTGACCCTCAACCAAAGCAATGGTCTTATGCATCCCAAAATGCCCAACAAGGCCTCCTGCATGTAACTCCCAGATCAGGAAGTCCCGTAGAGAGGTTCTAGGTATGCAAAGTCTATGGCCTTTGAAAATGAACCCGTCCTCTAAGATGAATCCTTGATGTTCCCTAGGTGAGAGGGTGGACAGAGTGGTATGGATTGGACCAAAGTCCGGGCAATCAGAATACTCTTCCTTGAGTCTTTCAAATCCTATGACTTCTACCCTAATGGTAGCTAGCAAGGAAATTCTCCTACTGAGGGCATCGGCAGCACGGTTTTCACTTCCGGCCTTATGTTTGATTACAAATGTGTAGGCCTGGATGTATTCAACCCATCGGGCATGCCGAGCATTCAGTTTCTGCTGGGAATTGAGGTATTTCAGGGCCTCATGGTCAGAGAATATGACAAATTCTTTCGGCAAGAGATAGTGTCTCCAGTGCCGGAGGGATTGAACCACGGCATAAAATTCCTTGTCGTAGGTGGAGTATCTCATCCTGGCATCACACAACTTCTCACTAAAATAGGCCACTGGATGTCCTTCCTGACTAAGGATCCCACCAATTCCTACCCCGGAGGCATCACAAGTCACCTCAAAGACTTTGGAGAAGTCAGGGAGGCATAGTACAGGGGCTTGGGTCATCCTCTCTTTGAGTTCTTGGAAGGCTCTAGTTGCGGACTTGGTCCACACGAAGGTCCCCTTTTTGAGACAGTCGGTGATAGGGGCTGTGACTGTGCTAAACCCACGGATGAACCTTCGGTAAAAGGTGGCTAGCCCATGAAAGCTCCAGACTTCATGGAGAGTGCGGGGTTCCGGCCAATCGAGGATGGCTTGGACCTTTTCAGGGTCCATGGATACTCCTTCGGTGGAGACAACATACCCAAGGAAGGTAATGGATTTTGTCATGAATTGACATTTTCCAAAATTGGCAAAGAGGCTCTCTTTCCTAAGAGTGGTGCAGACTTGCCTAAGGTGACTGAGATGGGCTTCTTTGGACTGGCTGTAGATGAGGATGTCATCAAAGTAGACTACCAGGAAGACTCCAATGTAGGGCCTAAGGACCTCGGTCATAAGGCGCATAAAGGTGCTTGGGGCATTAGAGAGCCCAAAAGGCATCACCAGCCATTCATAGAGCCCATCCTTGGTTTTAAAGGCTGTTTTCCATTCATCTCCTAGCCTTATCCTAACCAGATGGTAGCCACTTTTGAGATCTATTTTGGAGAAAATGGTGGCCCCGGCTAGCATGTCAAGCATGTCGTCAAGCCTAGGTATGGGAAACCTGTACTTGACCGTGATCTTGTTGATGGCCCTACTGTCGACACACATCCGCCATGTCCCATCTTTCTTAGGTGTGAGGAGGGCTGGGACAGCACAAGGACTCTTGCTAAGACGGAGGAAGCCTTTTCTTATGAGTTCCTCCACTTGCCTCCTTAGTTCAGCATGCTCAGTGGGGTTGAGGCGGTAGTGGGGAAGGTTTGGGAGGGTGGCTCCGGGGACAAGATCAATGGCATGTTGGACATCCCTCATGGGTGGCAGTTGGTCGGGGAGCTCCTCGGGGAAAACGTCCTTGAATTCTTCCAGGAGAGGGTGGATTTCCACGGGGTGAGGATTGGAGGGGGTTGCCTCTCCAAGACATATGACAATAGCACAAAGGGGTGTCCCTCGGGTTATTTCTTCCTCGAGCTCTTTCCTAGTGATGAGGTGGAGGCCTTTGACTGGCCCGGTGGGAATTTCAGGGGTGGGGTTTTGGGTTTTTGGTTGGGTTGGTGTGGACGAGGCCCTGGGTTTTGGTGGTGTAGGAAGGATTCCCTTGGTGGGTGGTTCTTTTTGGGGAGGGGAGGGGTTGAGGCGAATACTCTTCCCCTCGTGGTCAAAGGTGCATGTGTTTGTTTTCCCATGGATGGTAGCATTGACATCATATATCCAAGGTCTACCCAATAGGATGCTTCCTACGGCCATCGGTATGATATCACACCATATTTGCCCTTGGTAGGATGAGAATGTGATGGGGATAAGACAACATGTGTCGACGGGTAGGGAGTGGTTGTTTATCCAGGACACACGATAGGGTTTGGGGTGGGGTGTAGGGGTAAGCCCTAGGAGTTTGACGGTGTCCGGAGACACGGCGTTGATACAACTCCCGTTGTCTAGGATGACCTTCCTAACATGATCCCCGATCTTGACAAATGTGTGAAAAATGGAAGTCCTCCGCCAGTCATCCTCTTGTGGTTGGGTGAGGGTGCATCTTATCACCCCTAGGTGGCTGGAGTGTGGGTCCTCTCCTATCCCTTCCTCAAAGAATTGCTCATTGTATTCCTCTTCCCATCCTAAAGCAGCCTCGTATTCCTCAATAGTACTCTCATGTGTTTCCTGGGTAGTAGAAGGTTCACTCTCAATAACTAGGCTTGACATCCCCTTGGAGGGACATTGGGTGGCTATGTGGCCATAGCCATGGCATCGAAAACACTTGATCGTATTGCTCATTGGGGTCTTCCCTTTGGAATTGTCTTCCCTTTGAGAAGGGGGGTTGAGTGGAGTGGTCTTTGTGGGGGTGGGAGTGGTTGGTTGGTGGTAGGGCCGAGTGGGGGTTCCCCCATTGGGAGGAGGAGGTGTTCTTAGCAGAGGAGGTAGGTTGGGACGGGGTCCCGGGCCCTTGGGGGGGGCAAACCTAGGATTCCTAGCAAATCTCTCTACATCCCGGGCTATTTGATAGCCAATTTCTAAGCTATGCACTTCCCTCATAAAAAGCTCCCGTTTGATGTGGGGAAGGAGACCATTCCTAAACCGGGATAACGTGACGGCTGGATCTTCAACCACACCACACCTTAGGAGATATGAATCAAATTTTTCAATATACTCTTCCACGGTTTTTCCCTCTTGGGTAAGGCTTTGCCATTCATCAAGAAGAAGTTGGCTATAGGAGATGGGAAGATATTTGTTCCTAAGTTGATCTTTCATGTCTAGCCAAGTGTTGATGGGTTCCTCACGCCTGATCCTCCTTTGGTTTTCAACCTTTAGCCAATAGGTTTTGGCTAGTTTGAGGAGGTGCATCTTGGCCAACCTTACCTTTCTCTCCTCTGACATGGGATACCATTCGAAGTATTGGTCCATGCCATGCTCCCATTCTTTATAGACACTAGGGTTATGAGACCCATCAAAATTAGGAGCTTCCACTTTGATCATTCTTAGTAGGAATTCATCATGATCCTCACGTGGTCGCCTATCATGGTATCGAGGTTGTGGGGCTCTCTCTTGCTCACGATTCCACTCATCATCTAGGTCTTCCCTCTCATGTTCAACCCGCGGAGGAGGAACTCTTTGGGCATGGTTCCTAGGTGGGGCCCTAGCTTCTTCTAGTCTTTCTAATCTGGTGGAAATTCCATTCATTTGCTCCGTGAGGACTTGAATGGTAGCCTCAATTCGATCCATGGGAGTTTGGGGAGCTTCCCTTGGGTTGTTTTGGTTGTCATGAGCATTGGGATCCATTGGTGGATTGGAATTAGAAGGATCAACCCGATATATGGTGCCCCTACGGGTGGACATGCACAATGATGACAAACGGGATAGAAATGCACTTGCCCTTGGACCTAGGCTTGTAGAGACAAGTCTAAAACTTGCTCTGATACCAATTTGATGTGACACCGCTACGGGGTATGCAGCAAGCCAAAAGTATTCTTAGGACCTATTCCGCATTCACAATCACATAACAAGTAAGTTGATAAATCGGGGCCAAAACGCCGTCGCACACATGAGAGCCCGGGGTGACTAAAGGATGCTAGGGAGAGGTGATGGATCAAGACCCTTGCTAGTAGAGTGCCAGCAGGGCTAGAGTTGCCCTCCCGAGGATACGTAGCCCACGCTTATGGGGCTGGCCGGTGCCAATTGGGGCACTAGGTCCCACTCGCTTACTTTCACCACGGTGACCACACTATGAAGGTGGAGCCGGGATCGGGCACTCGCTCGCATGCACAACGGAGCTATATCTACGGATATTAAACAAACAAGTACTAAGATTAATGGAGCAAAGTTTAGAGTTCACCTGGCTGGTTTGAAGAAACCAACCCCGTTCGGAGACGTGGGCGAGCGGGGAAGTGTGGATCCCGCACACTGCGTCGATGTCGCTTGAGCTGTTTAGTACATGAACTACTCCTCACGCAGGAGGGTTGGATTAGGGGTGGGGGAAATCAAACTTACATCAAACACTACCTCCACGCAGGGAGGGGCGCTAAGCCGGCCAGGCGGGAGGGGAAAACTCGCCGAGGATGACGGAACGGAAGCCGACGTGGATCTGCTCACTTGCTGTGAGAAGGGACAGGATGCCGCTGTTGCAGTCGTAGCTCGTTCTCAGGAATTTTGCTGGCAACGAAACCGGAGGGGATTTCTTCATAATAGGGGCTGGGACAACTCTGATTTTTATCAAATTCTTCTGACGCCGTTGCTGGTCGTGGTGGAAGCTCGAACAGGATGAAGGAATCTGGCGCTGGCAGCTTCAGATCTGAGGCAGTAGGATGCAGAGGTTGTACCTTGGGCTCCCGAGCTCCGAATCTCAAACCGTTAGAAGTTCTGGGACCGTGGTCGGGCCCTCGTTGCAGCAAAACTGGCAGGGAGGCTTCCGGAGGTAGGGATGTCCTGGGGGACGCCGAAGAGTGACTGTTGGTCGCAGAAGACTGATGAGGGCAGTCCCGCGTGACTGCAGGAGAAAAATCAGAACTGGAGCTCCCGGATGCCGAATGTACTTCTGTTTCGTGCTCCTGGTCGGGGACAGGGGGAGGAAGATCTTTGAAGAAGAAACCTCAGCCTGACTCCGCCGTGGTTCGCCGTGGCAGAGCTTGCAAACTGGTTCTGATTCTCTGCAGAGGCTGCACCGCGTGGTCCAGGTTCTGTAGCAGCAGGTTGCAGACGCTGTCACGGGCACTCCCGAGCTCCAAATGACACGAAACCAGTGGCGTCGTCTCCATGGTTGAGGTGGATTTCAGCAGGAGTCAACGGGGTTGCAATCAGAGGCCGTGGGCGGTTGGTGTGCCCTGAAGAGTAGGTACTGGTCGCTGTCGACTACAGGAGACAGACCCGTGCGACTGAGGAAGAACGTTTGCAACTCTGGATCTCGGATGCCGAATTAAGTTCCTCCTTCTGCTCCTGGAAGTGGACAGGGGGAGGAAGAATTTTGTAGAAGAAACTTCAGCCTGATTCCTCCACCGTTGGTCGTGAAGCAGCTTCCAATCGGGCTCAGGCTGGCTGTAGGTGGTGTCTGGCGCAGTCGGGGTAGAGCAGCTCTCACGGGCGGTCACGAACTCGGAACTGGGCGATTCCACCTCGCCTGCGAAGTGGACAGGACGACCTTTCCAGAATGGTAAGGTATACCCTCAGATGTCGCCGTATGAACGCAGGGGAGCTTCTGCAAGACGGACCGTCTTCTGTCACCTGCAGATGTGATCTAGGTAAGGGGATGGAGGTGGGATTAGGTTAAGGGGGGGGGTTGAAGTTTTGGTAATGGAGGGAAATGGGGGTGTTTGCAGATGGGGGAAAGGGGTGGTGGGGGTGTGGAGAGGGGCGGAGTAGGTGGAATGGGGTGTTGGAGGGTGGAGGGGAGTGGGGGGGCCGAAGCTATGCAAGGGGTGGTGGGGGTCGGCCAAGGAAATGGGGGTGGGCTATGGTGGTGGGTGCGCAACCAGCAGGGTATGGGAGGGGGGTTAATCCGCCCTAGGGATATGAATGGGGTGTGGGGGAGTGGGAAGGTTGCTTGGGGAAGAGGGACGGTTGCCTTGGAGGTGGGGAAGGTGTGTGGGGGATTGGGAGAGTCACTTGGGGGATGTGGAAGTGTTAATGGGAGTTATGGGCCTAGGGGATGTGAAAGGGTGGGGGCTGATGTGGCTGCTGATGTGGCAAGTGGGGAAGGTGAAGGGGCAGGTGCGCCCAGGGGAGAGAGAGAGGAGGAGAGAGAAGGGGTCCGCCCCCTGAAGAGAGAGAGAGAGAAAGCTAGAGAGAGGGGGGGGGAGAAAATGCACTTATGCTCAAAATACTCAATAATTCATTAACCTTCTCAAGTGGGAGTTGGGGTCCTATATATAGGGATCCCAACTTTGTACAAAAGCCCCTGAGAAAAGAACAAAAGACAGATAACCAAGGTGCAATAAGGGGTGCTCATGGGCCTAGCTCCTTTAGATGGGCTACAAAGCCAAACAAGCCCAATATGCTGATCCACTAATATGAGCACCTAGGACATGACTCAAAATACATCAAAAAGACTCAAGAAAAGGGAAATTACATCAAGATGTCCATAGTAATAAACTCTAATGTCGTCGAGGACCCATCAAGTCGTGCAGTCGTAGCCTACCCGTCTCCAGAAGGGAGAGGGGTGTCTAGCCAGAGGGAACGCTGGGTGATGTCCTCATCACTAAATAAAGGGAAAAAGCATGCACGTGGTGCAAGAGTGGAGATGTGATCGCCAGAGGGGTTACCTCAATATTAATAGGGAGAGATCGCAAATACCTGGTAAGAATGAAAACGCGGGATTGTGTGAATTCTTTCCTCCTTCTTCAATCGGCCGGCCGAAGAGAAGGGTTTTCTCTTTGATTACCTTGCAAGACAAACAGTAAAGCAAACAAGAAGAGAGGGATCAGCCAAAGTGCAGTAGTATCAATCCAAATAGAACGTATGATGATGAAATGACATCAATCGTGCGCACCTTTTTTGTTTTTTTTTTGAAAACCCCTAGAAGAGAACTAGGGAGGGGATATGATATGATGATACTTAATAAAAGCAGACGGTGGGATGATGGTAATGGTATGCCTAAGCACAAACGAAGTAAAACAAATATATAATCGGATAAACACCCTGCTGTCCCTGATGACAGTAAAGGGAAAACTGAATGAATATGTTGATGGAACAGCAATAGACGTAGAGGACGAAGCACTGGACGAAGCACAGCAACCCAATGGATGAAGTGGAAGCAGCGGATGAAGAAGCAGGGCACGGGAAGCAGTGGAACACCAAAACAACCTCACAGAAAAGGGAACAAAAACCTCTGCCTGCAACATTTTCTCTGTGGAAGTTTTGGGAGTTCTGGATATTCGAGGGTTCAACTGGTGTCCTGAGGGTTCAAGGCCTTCAACCTTCAAAACGATTGATATGGATCCTCTTATATAATGTTCAATCGGATGTGATCAAACAAGGTAAGATAAAAACGGGCAATGAGGCATCCAGGGAAAGATCAAGATCGAGTAAGAGGCCATGGATGGTAGGGAACTGTGAGGGAAAGATAGAAAAAGGAAGGACTCTGGGGTGAAACACGACTCATGCCAGGACGTCGATTTATGAATTGACGACCTGCCACAGGACGTTTCTTGAAACACGACCTAAGAAAGGCCGTTTCTTCCTGGATTTAATTTTGGAAATAAAACTTTCTTTGTTTAAAAATTAAGAGAACACGCCTGAGGTAACGGCGTTGATTAAAAACACGCCCTGAGGAAGGACGTTACTCACAAAATTCATCTTATTTCGCTTAATTTTTTAAAAAATGATATTTCTAGGAATTGACGCCCTTACCCACGGTCGTCCTTATTTTGGAAACGCCCTATGACAGGTCGCTACTTTGAAAATAACGCCCTTCTTCAGGTCGTGAATCACGAAAATGCTGGAAAAATGCATAAAACTCACAAAAATAGAAAAACTTCATTTTATAGGAATATTGAAGTCCACTTGGGGCGTTTATATAATGACATGAGATTTGATCAACATAACGTCAATTTTGGCGTGTCTACAGCTGCCCCGCCTTGGCGTCTGCTTTGCAAGGGAATGAGACAGAAATGGAATGGAGTGTAATGAAAGGAATGAAGTGGAATGAACTGATAAGGAGACGCCAAGGTGTGATGTGACACGCCTCAGAACACTAAGCATTCGAAATCTTTCCAAGATTCTGAGTGAAACAACTCTGAGTGGTTCCAAGGAAGCATCGATTTGTTGGATAAAAGGAGATTAAACTAAGTAAATAAAGGGTGTACGCGTGGGCACGACAGGAAAGACCATTGGAGAGCGATTACCAGCCAACGTGGACGTGCTACAACCAAGGTAAATTTTGCAGAAAGTAAAGAGAATTGGGATAGAGATCCAACAAAAGGGACACTTTCAAGGAATCAGCCTGAACGGCTTCAAATAGAACGAAGCACTTGATTTGAAGTGGAATATCTCATGTCAACTCAATCAAGAGCGAGTGAACTTCATTATTGCCATAATATGAAGATTTTCAGAATGAAACTCAAAGTCTTACATGATGCATGCTGGGCTAAAAGAAAAGATTAAAACAATCTAAAATAGAAAATAATCAAGGATAATATTGCAAAGCCATTTAGATCTGGTCAAGAATCCACATCTCTGAGCTAACACTAAGCCGAAGCCCGTTTGTCCGCGCATCAACTCAGAAAGTGGAACCATCGTCCCAAACCTTTAACAACTCAACGGCCTATCCGTGTGATCAAGACTTTCCTGAAATCGTCATCGTTTTTGATGAAGGGGAACTCAAATTTCAGGTTCATCATAATCACAAGGTCCTTGACATACTATAATAGTGTAGATATCATATAGTAATAATGCTTACAGGAACGAAATACAAGGTGACACGACGTTACTCCCATGAGTGGTCCAAACGCCTCGAATCATGCAAACTTCTGCACTGTAAACTTATTAGCCTTCATCCATCAATTCAGAACATGACATGATCATAAGTGCTTAATCATAAACAATTTCACCAAAATAATAGCACTTTATGATGGTATATAAAGTCCTCTGACCGGTTTTCCCCCGTAGCTGGACTCTGGCTACCGACGAGGGGCCTACGGTAACTGGGCCACAAACCGTCTCAAAGGTGAATGCCCGTACACCACTCCCAGGTGAGACCAGCATCTCGTACTGGTGGGCTACAACTAGTGGAGGGTCACTGAAGGAGTAGACTCTCAAGTCAACGGAAAATAACGTCCGAATCCGACGACGTACGGGGACCACCCCACGTACCGGCCCCGTCGCACGGTGACCACAGTCGGATAAGAAACGGGACTCACAGTCCACGGCCACGCACGCACCGTGCGCGAGAGTCGAGAAAACTCAAGTGGCGCTAAGCCACTGGACTCTGGACAGTCCTCCAGACGCACTATACCCAACGGTCCTTGAGTCACAAGACTCGGGGTCAAGACCGTTGTACGCAACAGCACAAGGCCTTCAATCTAGTCCAATCTCTAGGTCTAAAACCACGGTAGCACAAGTACCGAGACAACTCACGAGTCGCCAAGACCACTCCCTCGGGAAGGGAACGCAAGGGACCAAGGCCACCCACACGGGCCACACGAAAAATACAGAAGCACGATTCCCAGGGCAGCTCACAAGCCACCACGACGATTTCCCATCTTGTAGCAAGCGGGAAACCTCCAGCCCCAGGCGGATAACTGGACTCGCAGTCCAAGGCCAAGCACATGTCCCACATGGGAATCACCTTCCAAAGGAAACCCACGACATGCGGGGGAGACCCCACCGCACACCCACCGATGCACGGTGACTCGATCATGCGTAACACGAAAGCCCGGAACACGTGGGGTCACCCGGACGCACCACACCTATGGGCATGCTAATCGAGGCAACACGGTCCCTCCCGACACCCCAAAAACACAGACACAGAACCCATGGGGTGTCCGGGATACTCACAAGGCCGGAGGTCGACCACTGGGTCACAACCGAGTCTACCGGAGACCAACACAACACAATTGGGACACTAAAGGTCACCCGGACCCTTAAGCTCACGACACACAAAACGAGGTAAGTGGGACCTCCTCTGGACACCCAAAGACACGGTCACGAAACTCCACGGGGTGTCCGAGACACTCACGAGACCTAAAGTCAACCACTGGGTCACAACCGGGTCGACCGGGGGTCAAAACAGCGCAAACAGGAACCAGAATGTGGTAGTGGTCACCTGGTGATCGCGACCAGATAGTGGTCGACCGGGGACCGCGACCAGATGGCAGCGGTCGACCGGAGACCGCAACCATGCTGTCACGGTCACCTCACGACCGCGACCAGCCACGCGCAAGCCTGATGGTAGCGGTCGCCCAAGGACCGCGACCAAACAGTAGCGGTCATCTCATGACCGCGACCAGACAAAAGCGGTCTATCGCACAACCGCGACGCCTGAAGGCCTTCTCGACCAAAGCACAAAGGATGAAGGCGGTTCTCCCACGACCGCGACCAGTGAACGCGGTTACTGGTGGACCGCGATCATTTCGAAAAACCGAGAACGGCGGGAAAACACCCAAAAATCCACGCCACGCCCCAATCATCTACGGATAAAGGGGAAAACATAGGGGAAGCTCCCCAGTAGCCCCTAGCATGCATCTATGGCCTCGGATCGGCCTAAAACGTAATGAAACGGGAGATCGGCCCACAAGCCCTAAAACATGGATTTTGCCTAAATCACCCCGTTTGGCCCGCGCGGCTCACCGTAGCCTACGAAACTTGCGGGAAAGGAAGTGCACGAGCTGGGGGTCCATCACCCTACCTCCACCGAAGATTTCGCGCACCGTGGATGCCGATCCACGAAGAAAACGCCGTTGAAGCCTCGCCGTTCCACGAACCCACGGCCGAGCTTCACCACGCCTCCACCACCTCGATCCTCATCCGTCCTCGCCCGCGCCGTCCCCGCCTCTCCCGTACTCTGCCCCGTCGGCCGCCGGAGAGAGAGGGAGAGAGGAGAGAGCGTGAGAAGAGAGAGGGAGAGAAGAGAGAACTGAGAGGGGAGAGAGAGGGTGGGTTAATAAATAGGAAAATCCGGGAATTCAGAAAAATCTCAAAAAATAGAAAATCACACCCTCGCGATCCTCGGAACGCACCGATCGCAACGGTACCACACTCGCCTAGGTGAACGGCCCGGTTCACCCGCAACGAGGTTCCGAAGGGAAAGCCGAAACCCACGTCGGGAATCGGAAAACACACGCGGAAAAAGCCGCAAAACGCCTCCTGGCCTCCGAAACGACTCCGGATCGCGCCGATCCGAACACGAAAGATGTCCGAAACGAAATTTCGGACACAACGGAGTTGGACACTTCGAGAAACCAGATTCGAGACCCACAAACGAGGATCCGAAAAACCCGGGGCATTACAGCCCTCCCCCCTTAAAGGAATTTCATCCTCGAAATTCAGGACCAAGCATGAAGTCATAGGGGAAGAACACCGAACCAACGGACAACGCTGTCAGAGCCCCAGTACAGAAACCTCGATTCTCATGGAAACACTGGTCCTGAGGGACACAGCCAGACTTACAATCACAAGCAACACCTCGCTCCTCGCGCCGAGCACACTGGCCAACAGAGCGGGCATATACCAAAGGACACAGTCCGGCATCACCTCAGACAACGCGAGAATCCATCATGGCACTGCATCCACAATCTTGCTCACCGAGGAATCACAACCCTCGACACGAGCAACAGCTACCGATTCATCCAATGGTCGGCAGACAAATCGCACATCAGCTTCGCAGCCAGCTGACAGGTCGCACACCCTCCTCAAGGGAGCAACCAAAACAGAGCCTCCACCAGCTCAAGCAGTCCTCTCCGCAGACCGCAACCAGAACATCGGCTCAGCACCAAGAAACACCTCACACATGGCAAGCCGAAAGCCGGACATAACACTGTGCCAACTCTTGTCAGAAGACAAACTTCGACAAAGTCCAGATCCCATCTGGAAAGGCACATCACAGAAACGACCACCAAAGGTCTCGCTGGCACACAGCTCTCGCCACGCTCGAGCCCCAACTACCAGCATCTTCTGTCTCTGAAAAGACCATCCACTGGTCACCAACTGCTCGCTCAGCTTCTTCCTTCTTTCCTGGTCCTCGACCGGGTCCAAAGGTATCATTCCAAACCTCAACAAGCCATCTGTCGACTCCCACACAGACTGAAGCCGCATCTCGAGCAGCACTCCTCTCGGACACCGCATCCGAGCTCGAACATCGCTCCAACTCGACCCTCTCTGGGAGCACGACGAAACCAAATGACGGATCCTGGTGTCTTCAGTCATCACCTCACTGGACTCAGACTCACAGGGGAATCATCCCATGCTGGTCACCAACCCAGGGATAACCATTGCGACACCAACGTCCCATCAAGGACCACCCACCGACGCCAACCTCACAAAAGGCCTCCGCCCACAGGCGTCACTCTTCCATCTGGTCTCATCAAATCCTTAGATCAATCCAAGTGGACACCTGCCAATCCCGATTCCGCCCTTACCACAGAGCCACGGGACACCACCTGAACAGTGCTCACGGGTCCCTAATCAACAAACATCTCACCGTCACAATCCGACAAGACCGTAAAGCCAACAGACGCTGCTGTGGTCGGTCACATGGTTAGGCTCACCAGCCACTCACAGCCGCCAACCGGGACCCATAGTCTGCCAGAGACCACATCCTCAAGGCACGATCTCAACCGAGGACACGATTGGGAACACAAGTCAGACACCAAGCCACCGACTCTAACCAACACGTCCTCAACCATCGTCAGGCGACATCCTCAACAACCTCATCTAGGTCCAACACCGACGCCTGACACGGCTTCCATCACAGGAACATGGTACTCATGCGGCGCACTAGCCAGCACTTTTCCCAACACTCCATCCTGCCAGTGCCCACCGCCACGATATCTCGGGCAACGGCACGACAACAACGCGTTTCACACCGAGGAACCAATCCTCCGATGCTCAACGCGAACTCAGGAATCCGCCCGTAGCAACCAACGCTACGATCCTAAACCAGTGGGTCACAAGCCCACCACGCTTCCGCTGCGCACTCTGATTCACGTGCACAGCCGAGAAAGAAAACACGGCCCAACCAGCACTCGTTCTTCCGGAACAGCGCCAGCACCCTCACACGACAAGGGAATGGGCACGACTTCTCACAGGCAACCACCCTGCCAAGACAAGGAGCACGTCTCGCACGGACTTCATGGCACATGAAGGCCAACCAATCCGAACACACAATGCAAGACGACGAACCTTAGCCCAACACAATCTTTCCAACCAAAGGGGAGACCAAACGCACTTCCGACCAATGGAAGAACTCCACGCTCGACCTGACCTCGAACCTCGCGCATGCTGGAAACAGCACCATCCAGCACCAAGGAAAACCATCGTTTCCATCAGGTCAGCGCCTCCGACACACTCGGCGAGTGTTACGTCGGACCACAATCACAGCATCTCTCGATGCACCACCGCTGCAATTCCTCGAACTGCAACACGGCATGCCAAGAGCTGCAACATGAGCCGTAACGCCAATCGCCGACGCTCATCCTCGAGTCCCGAACTCGCCGCGGAGCCTTCACATCTCAAACCAACTCCAGGGCGAACACACCCCATACGCACACAAGAGCGCAGGAGCAAGACTTACTGGGACACCACAGCCCAATCCTGCCTCGAAATCCATAAAACAATCGGGACCGACTAGTCATTTCTGACGCCACAGAGCACGACAAGGACATCAGGCTCGACAAATCAGCAGCTCACCGAGAAGACATTCCGCTCACCGGAACACACTTCTCGATCAGAACACCCGCTCTGCCACCTTAACCACGACCTGAAAACCTCAGGGGCTGGATAAATCTCAAGCTGGAGTGGCCAAAACCGACAGCAGCTCCCTCAGAGCGCGCTCACGGCCACTTAACCACGGACAGTCCTCTCCAGCCACCTGGCCACGCCGCAGATTCCTCGAACGCAGCACCGCGAGCTCACGCCTGCCAGCAACCTCTGCCCAACGCAGCACAACCAGGGCCACCACCGATGAGGGAGAAGGCTCTCGACCTCGATCCTTAGACCCCACGCTGGCACGAAAGCCGCGGACAGCAACCACCTTCACAGCGCCGCACAGCGCACTCAAGCTCTCAAGCGAGAAACTAGGCGGAAAGCGAACACAAAACCCTAAGCCAGCTGCCGACTGTACTGGACCTTACGGACTCTGATCACTGCAATATTCGAATTCCTATGTACGTCCACAACCACCGCTCTGATACCAGCTGTAGCGACCCGAGAATCTGATTACCGGGAAGGCCCGATAATCCGAGACTCGAACCGCCGCCCACGAGCCGGGAGGGCTCGGAAGGGCAAAAAGGAGTGTGGAGGCACAAAGAAATAGGAAATAAAGCAGGACAATCCAACAATTAACAGAAATAAATAAACAACTACAGCTACAACAGAGTCCAGTCCAACAGAAAGTACAGTCTAAAGCAGTAAAACGTACCACATGCCAAGTGAACACTCGGCCCAGCAAGCTGGCAATTGAGAACCTCCGCCCCACACCCTCGAACCGCGAGGAAGAACCGCTACACCTGAAAAGCAGGGAATGAGTCTCCAAAACATAGACTCAGCAGGGATCCCGCGGAACCCCAACCGGAAACAACGGCGGTAGCGGAAAGGAGAGCTACAACTACAGCAGGAACAGCAAACCGATGGTCGGTCAAAAACTCGGCACTACAGTTACTCCTACTGCCAGAAGGCAGACCTCGATCACGCAGTCGAAGTTACCGAACCACGCTAGTACCACCTACCGAAGTAAGAACACACGGCAACCACGTCGTAGAGGCCTGTCCCCGGGACACAGCAGACCTGGACACACTATCCAAGGTGTAACCCCGACCATCCAATTGCAGGTACCGCATAACAAGACGCAACCTCGGTAAAGCCACTAGCACTAGTCTCACGGCGCGAAAACCAACACACGCGCCACGGCGAAACAACCGAAAACTCAACGGTCGACACGACCGAAAACCCGAAGGTCAAAGTCACGGAAACTGACAGTCTGTCACTCCGTACTCGACAGGAGTACCACCCACTAGAAGCACAGCCGGTAGCGTCCCCTGACGTCTTACACCGCACCGCAGGTGAACCGCCTGACATGGTAGGTCCTACCCGAGGCGCGAACACCGTACAAGTAACCACAAACAAGTAACTAGCTGGGGTCACGCCCGTCGACGTGGGTCCAACCGCCCCCAACCACGTGTGCACACACAGACCTTGCGTCACTAGGTCTGGTCCTCTGACCGGTTTTCCCCCGTAGCCGGACTCTGGCTACCGACGAGGGGCCTACGGTAACCGGTCCACAAACCGTCTCAAAGGTGAATGCCCGTACACCACTCCCAGGTGAGACCAACACCTCGTACTGGTGGGCTACGACTAGTGGAGGGTCACTGAAGGAGTAGACTCTCAAGTCAACGGAAAATAACGTCCGAATCCGACGACGTACGGGGACCACCCCACGTACCGGCCCCGTCGCACGGTGACCACAGTCGGAGAAGAAACGGGACTCACAGTCCACGGCCACGCACGCACCGTGCGCTAGAGTCGAGAAAACTCAAGTGGCGCTAAGCCACTGGACTCTGGACAGTCCTCCAGACGCACTACACCCAACGGTCCTTGAGTCACAAGACTCGGTGTCAAGACCGTTGTACGCAACAGCACAAGGTCGTCAATCTAGTCCAATCTCTAGGTCTAAAACCACGGTAGCACAAGTACCGAGACAACTCACGAGTCGCCATGACCACTCCCTCGGGAAGGGAACGCAAGGGACCAAGGCCACCCACACGGGCCACACGGAAAATACAGAAGCACGATTCCCAGGGCAGCACACAAGCCACCACGACGATTTTCCATCTTGTAGCAAGCGGGAAACCTCCAGCCCCAGGCCGGATAACTGGACTCGCAGTCCAAGGCCAAGCACATTGCCCACATGGGAATCGCCTTCCAAAGGAAACCCACTACATGCGGGGGAGACCCCACCGCACACCCACCGATGCACGGTGACTCGATCATGCGTAACACGAAAGCCCGGAACACGTAGGGTCACCCGGACCCACCACACCTACGGGCACGCTAATCGAGGTAACACGGTCCCTCCCGACACCCCAAAAACATAGACACAGAACCCATGGGGTGTCCGGGATACTCACAAGGCCGGAGGTCGACCACTGGGTCACAACCGAGTCTACCGGAGACCAACACAACACAATCGGGATGCTAAAAGGTCACCCGGACCCTTAAGCTCACGACACACAAAACGAGGTAAGTGGGACCTCCTCTGGACACCCAAAGACACGGTCACAGAACTCCACGGGGTGTCCGAGACACTCACGAGACCTAAAGTCAACCACTGGGTCACAACCGGGTCGACCGGGGGTCAAAACAGCGCAAACAGGAACCAGAACGTGGTAGTGGTCACCTGGTGACCGCGACCAGATAGTGGTCGACCGAGGACTGCGACCAGATGGTAGCGGTCGACCGGAGACCGCGACCATGCTGTCACGGTCACCTCACGACTGCGACCAGCCACGCGCAAGCCTGATGGTAGCGGTCGCCTAAGGACCGCGACCAAACAGTAGCGGTCATCTCATGACCGCGACCAGACAAAAGTGGTCTATCGCACGACCGCGACGCCTGAAGGCCTTCTCGACCAAAGCACAAAGGATGAAGGCGGTTCTCCCACGACCGCGACCAGTGAACGCGGTTACTGGTGGACCGCGATCATTTCGGAAAATCGAGAACGACGGGAAAACACCCAAAAATCCACGCCACGCCCCAATCATCTACGGATGAAGGGGAAAACATAGGGGAAGCTCCCCAGTAGCCCCTAGCATGCATCTATGGCCTCGGATCGGCCTAAAACGCAATGAAACGGGAGATCGGCCCACAAGCCCTAAAACATGGATTTTGCCCAAATCACCCCGTTTGGCCCGCTCGGCTCACCGTAGCCTACGAAACTTGCGGGAAAGGAAGTGCACGAGCTGGGGGTCCATCACCCTACCTCCATCGAAGATTTCGTGCACCGTGGATGCCGATCCACGAAGAAAACGCCGTTGAAGCCTCGCCGTTCCACGAACCCACGGCCGAGCTTCACCACGCCTCCACCGCCTCGATCCTCATCCATCGTCGCCCGCGCCTCGCCCCCGCCGTCCCCGCCTCGCCCGTACTCCGCCCCGTCGGCCACCGGAGAGAGAGGGAGAGAGGAGAGAGCGTGAGAAGAGAGAGGGAGAGAAGAGAGAAATGAGAGGGGAGAGAGAGGGTGGGTTAATAAATAGGAAAATCCGGGAATTCAGAAAAATCCCGAAAAATAGAAAATCACACCCTCGCGATCCTCGGAACGTACCGATCGTAACGGTACCACACTCGCCTAGGTGAACGGCCCGGTTCACCCGCAACGAGGTTCCGAAGGGAAAGCCGAAACCCACGTCGGGAATCGGAAAACACACGCGAAAAAAGTCACGGAACGCCTCCGGGCCTCCGAAACGACTCCGGATCGCGCCGATCCGAACACGAAAGATGTCCGAAACGAAATTTCGAACACAACAGAGTTGGACACTTCGAGAAACCAGATTCGAGACCCACGAACGAGGATCTGAAAAACCCGGGGCATTACAGGAAAGGTTGCTTGGGAGGAGGGAGAGGTGCCTAGGAGAAGGAGATTCCACCTAGGGGTTGGAGGGGGATTAAATGAGAGGTATGGGGAAGGGGGAGGGGTCTTAATTAGAGGTGAATAGGGAGGAGAGAGAGTGAATTTTGAAATTTGGAGAGAGGAGGAGAGAGAATGGGGTTCGCCCCCTTTAGAGAGAGAGAGAGAGAGAAATAGAGCTAGAGAGAGAGGGAGAGAGATGCACAAATGCTTTGGCAAACTTTTATCAATACTTCATTAGCTTACAAATGAGGGATTGGGGTCCTATTTATAGGAATCCCACAATTACACATAAGTCCCTGACTCTTGGACTACTAACACTAAACCAAGGGGAAGGGGGCGCCCCTGGGCCTAGCCCATATAATTGGGCCCAATAACACACATAATGACTTAAGACTTAGGTAAATAGCTACCTCACCTAGGTATTGGACTCAAATAAAAGGAAAAGTACATGATAAGAAAATGAAAATTACATCATATGACTCGAAATAAAGTGGTGAACAAAGCATGGGTGGCAAGCATCGGGATCCTCGATCAAATGAAATTGCTGGTGATGTCCTCATCATACCCCCGGGGAGCGGAAAACTCGACTCCGTCGAGTATGGGCCCACCAGGGAAGTGGTCCTCTCAAGCAGCTCAGAGTGAGCCTCAACCTCCAAACTCAACCCTGCGTCCGCAACCAGGAGACGGTCCTTCATCCTCTCGAGGCGGCTCAAGCGCACCCTCTTGCTGGCGATGGAACCCTGCTTGCCTAGTATTGCCTCCGTGTGCACATGTCGGACTCTCAGGCTGATTTCTGGTGGCTCTCCGAGGGTGTCCCTCTCAAAGGAAGATAAAGGCTCGAGGCACTCACTAGGATGCACTGCGGTGCCCATATAGGGTGTCGGATCCGCCACATGGAAAATGGGGTGAATCCCAAAACCTATTAGTAAGTCCAACCCGATGGCCGGGTTGCCAAAGTCACTCGGAACTTGGGAAGGTCCAAGTCCTCGTGCCCTCGAATTGGAGGTGACCCTAGGGTAGAGCCACTCCAATGCCATCATCACCAGATTGCCTACTTGGAATTCCAAGTGGCGCTTGCGAGCTCTTGTCCGCTCTTTGTGAACCTCACTGCTCGCCAAGAATTGCTTGCGTGTATGCTCATGCCATGTATCATAATGCGGTGAGTGGGTGTGAAAGAGGATAGCATGCAAAGGTGGACCGGGGCAACCGTAAATTGACCTATCATTCTGTGATGCCATGTGGACCCTGATGAACTTGGGTAGACCGGGGCAGCCACAAGTGGCCCTATCATGCATGGGCTGCATAACAATGGTTGGAGGGCCATGGTATCTGTAGGGAAACCTATCACTCAAAGTGGTGATGAATGCCGGGGGACCCGGACACCCGTAGAGGCTCCTAACATGTATATGATCAATGATGAATGATGGAGGACCAGCACATCCAAATATGAGCCAGTCCTGCATTGGGCCTAAAGTGTGTGTGACATGTATGAGATGACTGGGCTTACTAGCCCTACCAAATGATGCAAAATGTAGTGGCACATGCATTCCCATCAAAATGGCTCCTTCTATGTGTATGGCTTGGTGTGAGAGTTTCCACTCATAGGGGTCAAAGGGGTCTAGGAAAATGGAGTGGGCTTGGTCCAATAAGGTTGGATGGGGTAGGGACAGGTTGGTGGTGAGTAAGGTGGGTGGGTATAGGAAGGGATCGAAGGGGTCATGGTAAGGGTCACCTAAGGAGAGGAACCCTAGGTCCTTTTAATCCTCACAACCCCTTGATGGTGGATTCTCCTCCTCTAGTAAAGTGATCGGGCTAAAGTTTTTGGTGGGATGTTCGGCCATGAATGGAGGACTAGATGTTCTACCCGAGACAAGCAACTCTAGTTTGTGAATAGCATCGGGCTCGTCGGGTGTAGGGAGGAGTGACAGAAGGTCACTAGTGTAGCAACCCACAGTATAAATGGAGGAGATGGATCCGACACATAGGTGTAGGAGGTCAAGGCTCCTAGGTCGGTCGGTTATTGTAGACATCATGCCAGTTAGCTCCATTTGCCAAACTATACCCTTAAGAAGATCCCCTAATGTTTCCACTTGATAGGATGATTGGATTGTGGTGTGATAGGTGGATAAGGGTACTATGGGAAGGTTTTGTTGCATAGGAGGGCAAACATGGGCCATGAGATCTCTAAATGGGTTCTCCTTTAGCCAACGTAGCAGGGGTTCTCCTAAGATGAGCTCGGCCCCTACTAGGGAGGGTGGTGTAAGGTGAAGACCACTATGTGAAGTGTCTTCTTCTTCATGGACATGGGTGATCTCCATGGCGGGGGTTGGGTCCGGAGTGTTCACCATTATGGGGTCGGGTATGGGTTTTTCTACCAAGGAGGTGAGCGGGTCCACTGAGGGCGAGATGAAAACGGTTGGTGTATGGTGTACCCAGGGTGGTGAGTGAGGCCGGACTTGGGTTGGGGTTGGGAGTGGAAGTAGCGGGGGGCTAGGTTTGGGTAGGATAGGAGTTGGAAGTGGAAGGTGGGTTGGGTGAGTAACTTTGGGTTGGGGAGTGGTGGCTGTCACGGGCCTAGGTGGAGGGGTGGACATGGGGTACACGGGGGTTTGAATGGTGAGGGTGGAGTGAGCCATGATGCTTCTTCCACCTGGGATGGGAACTTCTCGGCCTAACCCATGACATTGTGATTCATATTCTTCTTCCCAATCTAGTGGAGCCTCATAGTCTTCGGTCACCTCCTTAAGTTCCTTTTGGAAAGGGGTGGAAGGAGGATTTTTGGAAGTTTGTGGGGTGTGGGTTTGATGGAGAATTTTGGGTTGGGTGGTGGAGAAAGGAGGAGTGGGAGTGCTCCTCGGGTTATGGTTCTCAAGGTAGGAGTGGGAGGGTTGGAGAGTGAAGATCTTCCTAATCTCAATCCTTATCTCTTCCAACAAATCTAGGGGTCCTTTGGGTGGTGGGGTTTGGGTCCTAATGGAGGTCTTGGGTTGACTGGGAGGGAAAGGGGGAGTGGGAGTGCTCCTCGGGTTATGGTCCTTACGGTGGGAATGGGAGGGTCGGGGAGCGTAGATCTTCCTAAGTTCCTCCTTCATATCATCCCACGAAGAAATGGGCTCTTGCCTCCTAACCCTTCTTAATCCCTCTATGTGTTCCCACTTACTCTTGGCTTGACCCCGAAATCGTCCCTTGGCCTTGCGGACTCTTGCGGGTCCATATACCCAAGTCCTTTCAAAATATCTTTCCATGGTAGTCTCCCACCTAAGATAATCACTAGAATGTGATCCGTCAAAGGTAATGTCCTCATCTAGAATGAAATCCATGGGTGGTGAGGAGGCTAAGTAGGTGGCCAAGATGATCGGGGGAATCAATGCAAGGGTCGGATTGATGATGACTCCAATGCAAGCATGCCCTAGGACTTGACTTGATAGAGACAAGTCAATGACTTGCTCTGATACCAACTGATGTGACACAAACCCCTTGGGGGTGGCAACCACTTGACCAATGCACCTTGGACCTAGATTTGCAAGCAATCGAACCGATCGGCGAACCCACTCAAGCGGACTCACCCGTGTAGCGCACACTCGTGCCCATAGGCAACTCGACGATGGTGGAGAGGGTCCGGGATGGGACCTCGTTGTTCCAGGGTTTGGCTCGCTTGAGATTGAACCCCTAAAGGCCTGGGATGCCCCAATTCTGTGGGCGGCCAGCACGCCAAGGGCGTGGGATGTAATGGCTCTCTCACAACTCGCTCCGCGGTGGCACTCAAATTGATGATATTTTGAGATCGGGCACTCACTCACCGACCGACGGCACTAAGAAGCAATACTAGTTAAGCAAGAAGTGCTGACCAAGAGGAGTGCAACCAGGAGCTCACCTGATCGGCGTGAAGACGCCGATCCCGGCCGGAGACGAGGGCGAGCGGGGAAGTGTGGGTTCCCCGCACACTGTGCCGATGAAGCTTGATCCCTATTTAAATTATACAACCACTACGCCTCACACAGGAGGGTGGACTTGGGGTGGGGATTTCAGTAGTACAATGCAAACACTACCTCCACGCAGGGAGGGGCGTTAAGCCAGCCAGGCGGGGAGGGGAGATTCGCTCGAATCGCGCCGACGGATCACCTGATCGAATCTGCCCGTGTCTTGAGCAGCAAGATAGGGGATCGGTGTAGCAGCCTCTGTGCGCTCCTCCGGACTCAGAACTTGACGAGACTAGCGCTGGAACGACGCTGACAGACCCAGGTATGCCTGTGAATTTTTGTGGGTGGTTCCCGCATCGCCTCGGGTCAGAGTGGACCCCGGAATAGGTGCTCAGAGTTCAGGTTCAGGCTGGCCCAGATTGTTGCAGCTGCTTGTAGAAGGTACCACGATCACTCCCGAAGTCTGAATGAGGTAAGACCAAGTCGAGGACGTCCGTGGATGAGTATTCTTCGAGCAGAAACTGAGAACAGCACCAGAGGATGTCGGGGTGGTGAGGAGGAGTCCGTTGAGTGAGGCAGTGTCGGGGCAGGACCCAAATAGACTGTCTGCGCACCCACGGGAGAAAAATTGGAAAGAACACTTCCTGATGCCGAACGGGATGCCGCTTGTTGGTGGTGGTGGATGACTCGTGGATGCAGCTCTCGGCCAAGTGGCACCTCCAGAAGTTGAAGGATGTGGCCGTGGGAGCTTCTGCACTTCAGCTCAGGTCTAGGTTCTGGTCCTTGTTACGCAGTTGGACGAGAACAGGCACCACGAACTGTAGCAAAGTCGGAATGAGACGATTCCACTCGCTTGCGAAGAAGACTCGCAGACCTTTCCGGCGATATATGGTGTACCTCCATAGGACGTCGGACGACTCCGGAGCAGCCTCTACAAGTTGAGCTCCAACTGCTGCCTGCGAATTGAGATGGATAGGGTGGTGAAAGGTGATGGGAGACGGAGTAGATGGGGTGGGAAATGGGGTGGATGGGTGTGGGGATGGCACCTGACTATGTGGGGGTCTGTTAGGGGGTGATACAAGATGTGGGAGGGGCAGAAAGGGGGCTGGGAGGTGGTTTAGCAAGTGGAGGAAGGGGGAGCTGCGAATTTGGGTTGGGAATGAGAGAGGGAGGAGAGATCTCTCCTTTGGTTTGAATGTGTGGTTAATGGAGGGTTTAATTCTAGTCTAGGGAATGGGAAGGGGTGTCTTGGGGATGTGAATGGGTGCTTGGGAGATGGGATTCTCCCTTGGGAAAATGAAAGGTTGTATGGGGAAGGGGAAAGGTTGCTTGGGAGGAGGGAGAGGTGCCTAGGAGAAGGGGATTCCACATAGGGGTTGGAGGGGGATTAAATGAGAGGTATGGGGAAGGGGGAGGGGTGGGGTCTTAATTAGAGGTGAATAGAGAGGAGAGAGAGTGAATTTCGAAATTTGGAGAGAGGAGGAGAGAGAATGGGGTTCGCCCCCTTTAGAGAGAGAGAGAGAGAGAGAGAGAGAAATAGAGCTAGAGAGAGAGGGAGAGAGATGCACAAATGCTTTGGCAAACTTTTATCAATACTTCATTAGCTTACAAATGAGGGATTGGGGTCCTATTTATAGGAATCCCACAATTACACATAAGTCCCTGACTCTTGGACTACTAACACTAAACCAAGGGGAAGGGGGCGCCCCTGGGCCTAGCCCATATAATTGGGCCCAATAACACACATAATGACTTAAGACTTAGGTAAATAGCTACCTCACCTAGGTATTGGACTCAAATAAAAGGAAAAATACATGATAAGAAAATGAAAATTACATCATATGACTCGAAATAAAGTGGTGAACAAAATGTAGCATGGGTGGCGAGCATCGGGATCCTTGATCAAATGAAATTGCTGGTGATGTCCTCATCGGGGGAGCATTCTCTGAAGTTGCAGAGGTTGCAGAGGAGGGAAGAAAGCTGCCCTTTTCTTTTGCCTGTACCTAGTGGTCATCTCAGAAAGGTAGGTGTTCTCATCTTTTAACTAAACCAGTAGCTAATTAACCAAGTAATCTAGGTAATTAGGCTCATCTCCATGAGATATTATTATCTATATAGCATGTTTTATCCTGACTTGTAGAGATCTATCATACTTTTGTAATCCATACTCAATCATCTCTGTAGCCAACCTGTGAGAACATGTTAGTTACCAAAGTTAATCGAAGTAAATCTTCATATTAAGTGTTTTAGGCAGACATGTCTGATCCAAGGCATGTTTAGAAGTATATTTGAGTCACGTCTCTTATAAAATAAGAGCTCACATCTGTTATGCAAACAAGAGCTCACGTCTGTTATAACAGACGCTGCCATAAACTTGTTTAACACAACATTACAATTGAATCAAATAATACGCTACGAAAGTTGACTTTGAGTCATTTCTATTGTGTAGACAAGTATTAAACTTGTTAATGTCGTATCTATCAACATTTACATTCACTGTTTAAACATCTTAAACATGTCAAAAACTATTCACTGTTTAGACAACAAATTAAATGTTTAGCCATCTTAATTAAACTTGTTTAGCCATGTTATGTGTATAGCATCATATTAAAATATTCTAAGTTAACCTAAAAGTATATTTCTATATTTCAGATATTATAATACTAAAAAAATTATTTTTGTATGAAATAATTTTTATTTTTAGTAAATTAATTTCTGAAAGCATAAAAAAATTAATTTAACCCCAGGGCAGACCTGCTACCTTGGTATATATTAGAATATATATCAATCAGAATATGCTAGAAAATGTTATTAATAGTTAGCCAACCTGTAACTCTTAATAATTAGAAAAGTGTTAGAATATATACCAACCTGTTAGACTAGTTACCAACCTGCAACCTGTTAGAAAATGTTAGAATGTAACATGCACGGACCTGCTGCCCTGGTATATATTAGAATATACCAACCTAAAATATGTTAGAATATGTTAGAATATATTACTAATTAGCCAACATGTTAAACTGTTAGAATATGTTAGAACATATTAACATTTAACCTGTTTGACCATGTTAGCGATCCGGCTAACAACCTGTTTAGTTAGCCAACCTATATGTTAGAAAATGTTAGAACATATTACTAGTTAGACCACTTGCAACCTGTTACAATACATTAGAATATATTACTAGTTAGCCAACATGTTAGAAACATATATATGTTAGAACATATTACTATCCATTTTAAGTGTTCTAACGACCTATTAGAATGTGTCAGTTACCAAAGTTAAGCAAGTAGTAAATCTCCATATTAATTGTTTAACCCATTCAAAATCCATAACTATTGAACTAAATCATGAAAATCTTACAATTTTTATACTGAGAAATAATAACCCCCATTGACGCCCCTGACCAGGGTGCCAATTTCAAAATTTAAGACGCCTGATGGCATCGTAAAAAAAAAATGAAATTTTAGAAAATTACACCAAATCACCCACTTGTAAACCTGCTTAACCCAAGGGCGCCAATTTGGTCTAATACAATTTCTGATTTTAACTTGTCTCATAATTTGCATTGATTTTACCCTTTAACTTGTCGCACGATTTAAATTGATTTTCCTACATAATGTGAGTTCTTGACTTACATTCCACAAAATCTACCTTATATCTACTACTGGTCAAGCTTTGAAATTCTATATTGGCTATAAATGAGAGTGGATGTCGACAAACATGACCAATAATGTGCATATAGGGCCCGGTCTGGTCCTGGGAGGAGCACCCGAAGGTACTTGTGCCCATGGGAGTTTATTGATCACGGTGTTTGGTATTGCATCGGAGTACTTGCTTGCTAGACTTAAGGCATTCCACTCATTCTCGTGATATTACTTGATTGATTGACTTGAGACCCGCAGAATGGTAAAAGTGTTTACTTGAATGAATTGATAAATAGCCAATTCCAGTTATACATACATGAAATTACTTTGCTTACTATTGCTTGATTGACATGTTGTTATTCCAGTTATTACTCCTCAGTTATCACTTGCTTGATATCATTTGCTATCACTTGCTACTGCTGCTTGAAAATGCGAAATCTATATGCTCTCACTTTCTATTCTTGTCGATCTTACGATTCCTTGATATCTATCTGTCTGCAGGCATAGATTACCCACATTAAATGAACTTGTAATTCACTTAAAGCATGTTAAATCTTGAGATGTAATTCCTACTGAGCGATTCGCTCATCTAGTTATTTTCTAACCTTTTCAGGTAGTTTGGATATCGGCCAGAACACAGAAGGGGATGAGTCTGAGTGATGAGTGTATGAATAGAGTCATCAATTGTCATGTTGTGTTATTGTAATTCCACTATTTTGTGTTAAATTATAATCCCTACGTATGTCAGTTGTTGTCCAGTTATGTCATTTGTATTTCTTTTGATCAAAACTAATAAAGGAGTGAGGACTAGTAGTTGATTCTATGAATTTGACATTTTGGTTAGTTGTAATAATCGATAGCTCAAACTATTTATGTTATTTTCAAATCTAGGCTTAGTAATTTTCTTAGTCATTTGCGCACTCTTTAAATTGTCTAAGGAAGATCTCCACTAATTAGCTAGATCGCTTTGGTTCTATATAAAGGACTGTCGCGCCACGGGTAAGTTTTCGCGCTCGGGACGTGACACCGACGTTATGTCCGGTGATAGTTTATAGAGCATCAAATTTCTCCAGAAGTGTTGTGGAACAACTGGAGAGATTTGATGCTCTTGTTGAGATAGTAGGACTCCAATCACTTCTCATAGAAACGATCATAATGCTAATTTCAGGTACGTTGTAAATTACATAGTCGCATATAGGGAGCATTGAGGTTGTAGGAGAAGTGAGGGTGGACCAAAATATCTATCTGTCAAACGGGCAGAAATTCAGCATGTGTGTACTTCCATATCATAATATCCTCCGGGGATAAGAAATGAAGGAAGACTAGTCTAATTCACATTCCTTGGACTTACATGAGGTAATAAAATTAGTTGTAAATATTCATTTACAATGTTTAATTATGAGTTTAAATTTTATGAATAATATTTTTTATTATTTATTATTTGAAAAATAAAAAATTATCCCAACTGTGTGATTCGGATAACAACCCACAAATCTCATAACTAAATGTCACACTCCCTAGTTAATTGAAGTATATATAATTTATTATTATTTATATCTTATATTACCTCATGACTAAATGTCACACTCCTTAGTTAATTGAAGTATGTATAACTTATTATTATATCTTATTATAATAGATATTTTATCTTTCCCAGATGTGAAAAAAATACATCGAGACATGTGAAGGTATTTTGTGGGGAAAATGACTTACTTCGGGGAAAAGTCATGCTCTACTTTATTTGTTACAGTCATCGAGCTGTCATCATGTACTTTTCATGTGTTGCCTTCGCGTGCAAGGAACGGGCGGTTGTCGTCTCATGGAAGAAGGAGCCCGCGTTGACTCCATGCAAACAGCTTCGCGAGCCTTCTCGCGGAGGGCCTGCCATCAAGCGGCGCTGGCATCTGCAACAGCGTCCCACGTGGGGTTCACCCGTATTGGGCACCCCGTATGTCAAAAGACTTTATTATTATTGGTACTTTTAATTTAAGAGAGCACTCAAGTATATATATTTAGAAAATAAATACAAATAAAACTAATAAAATGAGAAATAACGAGTTAGCATAATTAAAGTAAATAAAGGTAAACTCGTAAAGTAAGAGAGACAAGTATTTATTTAATTGATAAAAATCTTTAAAGATATTTAAGAAAGTAAATCACTAAAGACTTGTAAAATAATAATAGTTAATAGTATATTTGTTAATAATTAATTGGGTCCGTTGTACCACATGACTCTTGCAAGATAAAAATATAATAAGACTTTAAATAAAAATTATTTGATTGAATAAATTATAGATTTTTAAGAATATATATATATATATATATATATATATATATGAGACCCTAAATGAACCCTTAACTCCGTCGGCCAACTCACCTCTCCTGGGAGTTATATACCTTGCTCCGGTCAAACCAGAACTCATAGGTATGGATGAATCTTCATCCAATCCCTTCCTAACCATGGACAAAACCTTACATCTCCATATGCTTCAATATCGCTACTCCTCAATCGACCCTTCAGAACTACCTCTGTCAACCATTCACTCTCATATGATTACCTAAGAATCTCAGGTTGATGATCAAGGCATATAACAATGTATACTACCCTAAATCGATTTGATAGTTTGGAAGTCCAAGTATGCGAGTCTTTACTTGAGCTTAAAAGTCTAACCTAATTAGCCCCGCGAGCTAAGTATGGACTTTGAATTCGACTCACTATCACCAATTACAAAACACCACATACTTGAGTACTATTTATCTTCATTTTATTTTTATCTATTTTAATTAAATTTTATTAATTAAAATATTATATTATATAAAAATATGTTTGAAAATATTAGAATTATAAAGTAAAATTTAAAAGTGAAAATATTTTAAATAAAAATATTTTTAAAAATCAGATTCCTTTACTGCCTAAATCTAAGAATCCACCTCTAGTATTATTAACAAATAAACTAAATCTAAGACAAAAAGTATTTAAAAACATGCTCAATGTAGATTTTGAAGATGGGACCTCCTCAAATTTCTCGAGAAGTGTTGTGAAACAACCGGAGAGATTTGATGCTCTTGTTGAGATAGTAGGACTCCAATCGCTTTTCATAGAAATGATCATAATGCTAATTTCAGATATGTTACGAATTGCATCGTCGCAGATAGGGAGCATTGAAGTTGTAGAAGAGGTGAGAGTGGACCAAAATATCTATCTGTCCAACGTGTAGAAATTTAGCTTGTTTGGACTTTCAAATCCTAATATCCTCCGAGGAGAAGAAAGAAAGGAAGATTAGTCTAATTCCTACTCTTTGGACTTGCATGCGATAATAAAATTAGTTGTAAATATTATTTTACAATGTTTAATTTTTAGTTCAAAATTTATGAATAATATTTCTATTATTAAAAAATCAAAAAAAATTCCAATTGTGAGATTCGGATCACAAACCACAAATCTCATGACTAAATGTCACACTCCCTATTTAATTGAAGTATATATAATTTATTATTATATCTTAGTATAATAGATATTTTATCTTTCCCAGATATGAAAAAAAAATACATCGAGGCATATGAAGGTATTTTATGGGGAAAAGGACTTATTTCGGGGAAAAATCATGCTCTATTTTATTTGTTACAGACATCGAGTTGTCATCATGTACTTTCCCTGCGTTGCCTTCACGTACAAGGAACGTGCGGTTGTCGCCTCATGGAAGAAGGAGCCCGCGTTGACTCCATGCAGACAGCTTCGCGAGCCTTCTCGCGGAGAGCTTGCTAGCATGCGACGCTGGCATCTGCAGCAGCGTCCCATGTGGGGTTCACCCGTATTGGGCACCCCGTATGTCAAAAGACTTTATTATTATTGGTATTTTTTAATTTAAGAGAGAACTCAAATATATTTAGAAAAATAAATAAAACTAAAACTAATAAAATGAGAAATAATGAATTAACATAATTAAAGTAAACAAAGGTAAACTCGTAAAAGTACGAAAGATAAATATTTATTTAATTGATAAAACTCTTTAACTATATTTAAGAAAGTAAATCATTTAAGACTTGTAAAATAATAATATATTTGTTAATAATTAACTGGGTCCGTTGTACCAGATGACTCTTGCAAGATAAAATTATAATAAGACCTTAAATAAAATTTAATTAATTGATCAAATTATATATTATTAAGAATATATATATATATATATATATATATATATATATGACCCTAAATGAACCCTTAACTCTGCCGTCCAACTCATCTCTCCCTTGAGTTATATACCTTGCTCCGGTCAAACCAGAACCAGCAGGTATGGATGAATCTTCATCCAATCTCTTCCTAACTATGGACAAAACCTTACATCTCCATATGCTTCAGTTTTGCTACTCATCACTCGACCCTTCAGCATTACCTCTGTCAACCATTCAGTGTCACATGATTATCCAAGAATCTCAGGTCGATGATTAAGGCATATAACAATGTATACAACCCTAAATCAGTGTTATCAGAATCGGACTGAATCGGTCGGCCGAACCGGTCCGAACGTAAACCGGTCCCAGAACCAGTTCGATTAAGGCCGTCCGGTCTAATGTTAAAGAACCGGATAAACTGCGGCTCGACCGGTGAATCGGTCCGACCCGATTCATCCTTTAAAAAACAAAAAAATAAATGTAAATTTTTTTAGATATTCAAAATTATATGTATATGTGAATAAAATTAACTTATTATTATTGATTTGTTGTTATTTATCATTTTAGTTGAAATATATTTAAAATTTAAATATTTAAAAGAGTATAGATATCAATTGTGAAGAGTGAAGATCAATGAAATATTACAAAATTTTAAGGTTAGTTTATTTAATCATGTTATTGTTATTTTTTTACTTGTATAGTTACGTAATCATGACTAGTAATTATATATGTATATTTATTTATTTTGATCATTATATCTTATTTCTTATTATCTTGGATTATAAAATCGGGTCGGACCATTTATCAATATTACGATGACATCACGGTTCAAACCGGTTCGATTGAACGGTCTAAGCGGTTCGAACCGAATAAGCTCATTGACCGGTTCAGGCACCGGTTCGGTTCTGATAACATTGCCCTAAATCGATTTGATATTTTGGAAGTCCAAGTATGTAAATCCTTGCTTTAGTTTAAAAGTCCAACTCAACTAGCCGCCTGGGTTGGGTCTAGATTTTGAATTCGACCCGCTATCACCAATTACAAAACACCACATATTTGAGTACTATTCATCTTCATTTCATTTTTATCTATTTTAAAATCATTTTTACTAAATTATATTAATTAAAATATTATATTATCTAAAATATACGTGTTGAAAATATTAAAATTATAAAATAAAATTTAAAAGTGAAAATATTTTAAATAAAAGTATTTTTTAAAATTATACTTCCTTTACTGCTTAAATCTAAGAACCCCCCTATAGTATTATTAACAAATAAGTTAAATCTAAGATAAAAATATTTAAAAACATGCTCAATGTAGATTTTGAAGATGATACCTCGTCAAATTTCTCAAAAAGTGTTATGAAACAACTGGAGAGATTTGATCCTCTCGTTAAGTTAGTAGGACTCCAATCGCTTTTTATAGAAACGATCATAATGTTAATTTCAAGTACGCTGCGAATTGTATCATCATAGATAGGGAGCATCGAGATTGTAAGAGAAGTGAGGGTGGATCAAAATATCTACCTGTCCAACGTGCACAAATTTAGTTTGTTTGGACTTCCGTATCTTAATATCTTTCGAGGAGAATAAAGGAAAGAAGATTGGTCTAATTTAGCTTGGGGTTTTGACGACTAGGGCATGGGAAAGGAGGGGAGAGGAGCAATAGAAGGGAGGGTAGGGCCCGATTTGCATGGGAGATGATGCAACTACGGGAAAGAAGTCAACCTGCAATAGAGACTATGGTGGATGAGGACGTGCAAGATGATTAGAAGTGGGCAAAACAGAAGAGAATAGGATGGAGTGTTAACTGAATTCATACGAATTGAATCAGATTAGAAAATCCCAAACATTTGAACTGGCTATGAAAAAATCACCGATTCTCTTATAGTGTATGTTACAGATTATACTTTTGTGGATTGTAACGTCATAAAATTGTCGTGATTCAAAGCACTCACTTTAGTGGGGTGTGATTTTATGGGACGTGAGTCTCACATCTCATTAATTGCGACCCTCCTTCCTTATATTTGATTTATAATTTTAAAAAATAATTCAATATTTTAATGGTATATTTTTTGAAATAACTAAGTTATTAATAAATATGTGATTCTCACATCTTAAGATTATAGTTACATACGGGTGGTACGAATGGGTGATGCTTTAGCGTTCCACAATTTAATATTAGTAAAATGAATGTCGCATGATCTGAGAAATGGAAGGAACCGTAGTGTCACTTTTATTGTTCAATTATGGTCGGCATCATTTTTTAAATGACAACCAGAATGTAATGATATAAAATTAACTTCATAAAAGATTAATTTCATATATATCTTCTTACATGAAAAAAATTAAAATTAGTTTTTAATTGTCCAATACCATATATATATATTTAATCAAAATTATAAAATATCAATAAATTATTAACTTGTTCCCAAAGACTGTGTGAGGTGGTTTGGAATTGATATTGACATTATAGGTATTTTCATATATTATTATTATTATTAATTTTTATTTAATAATAATGATATATATAATATTTGACAATCAAGAATGATAATTTTGATATTTTACGTGCAGTGAGAATATATATAAAATTAACCTGACGATACAATATAACTGCACCATTACCGTGTTACATTTACAATTGTAAAAGTACTAAACTTATATAATATTAACTAAAATAGCCTTATCATGTAAACGTACGCGCAGAAAATGCTCCCTTAGTTATCTGTCTTTTCAAAATATATTAGGGTGTGAGGGATATTTTACACTTTTATTCATATAGTATTACTTTGTTTTTGTAATATGACTATTTTTACACTAACCGGTCAGAATATTGGAGATATTTTTTAAAAATTTTAGTTAGATATTAGCTTGAACTAATTACACTTGTATGATGGCAGGTTGCCATGCCTAATGGTAGGAACACGTGTGTGCATAGACATACATACACACATGTAAGGATTATTCTTTCACAAGTATGCAAGTGAGAGGGTTATTATTTTATATTTTATTATCGTTTTGACCGTGGACCCGCATCACGAGTCACCACACCAAAAGAGTTTATAAATACAAATCCCTCTGCCGACTATTCCGTTCAGTGCGAAACGAAGCCCCGTACTGCGAGAACATCGAATAATTCAGATAGAGAGAGAGAGGGGGGAGGGGGGGGGGGGTTTCGCCATGTCCTTCTCATTCTTCAAGCCGTCCAAGGGCAAGCCCTCGCCGCTGGAGCTGTCGAGGGCGCTGAAGGAGAGCCTCCTCGCCCTCGATGCCAAAACCGTGGCGGAAGTAAAGGCCCTCGAGAAGGTTCGCCCCCACTGTTCCTCCATCCGGCCGATAATTCCACGGATTCTCGTCGCTTGGTGCTCGTTTTTTTTTCTCGTGGGGCGACGTCTTGTCAATCGTTGCCAATGCGTGCCTCATTTTCTGCTACGGCATATTTTCTCCCGTTTTCCGACATTCATGTTAGATTTGATATCAAATGGTGGACATGGTTTTGGCATTCGGGTTCGCATTGGCAGTGTTCTACATGTCCAACTGGCATCTAGATTGGGTGTGGGTGATCTAGTCGGGAAGGTTGTTTGGGGGGGGGAACAAATGATGTTGCTCTGGAAACCAAGAATGGATGTTCCTACGTGATTCTAACTTGTATCAGGTTATTCGTGATAGTTGCTGGATTGCCCTTCGAAGAAAGTAATTTCTCAGCTGCTTTGGTCCGCCGAATTGTGAAATGCCATGCACCGACAGGGATTTTTTTATTACGCTTTTCATAAATTGCACAAGTTAGTCTCATGTTGACAAGATGGAAATTTCAGTCCACAGGTTTTTGCCGGGAGATCGGTTTCTTTTGGGGTTGCTAGATCCTCTTCTTTACGACTAATAAGGCCTATCTGCTATGTTCTCAAGAAGCAGAGTTTTCATTTTGGCGATTAGACTACTGCAGTGAAAAAGGGGGGACAGGAAGAAGAATGGGAGACAGACAACGAGCAGAGCCATTGGCCAAGCATAATGAATTAATGATGCCATATTGGTCATTTCCTGATGGATTTACAGAGATACTTAATGTTATCTATAACTCACTCTTTGATTTGGAAATGAAAAATTCTACATATGTCAGCGTTCAATGATTCTCATCAGCTTCAGCGACCAATGGTGTTATCTGCCCTCACATGCACTGCACATTCCTTGTAGTCTGATTACCATCCAATTTTATCCTCATTGGCCTAGTACTGCATAAGCATTCTTTTGTTGGTTGGATGCAACCATAGAGCTCCATGATAGATCATACTCCACTTCCTTAATATGCATATAAACCGGTCTCTTGTGCTTTTCTGTCAACTTTGTTGTGTCATGTCATCTGTAGATGCTTCTAACTGTTGATTTGGCATGCCAATGTTAAATGCTTTCATTTCAAACATATAAAAGATTTTGTCAATGGTGATGGTCTATGCAAAATATTTTAGAATGTCCATTTGGTTGAGCCTTGCTGCCTTTTTTCCCCAATCATTCATTTGAAGTATTCAAGGAATTTACATTATATTTTTTCATAATTTCATAACAGGCTCTTGAAGATGTCGATAAGAATTTCATTGCAATGAGGCAGATGCTCTGTGGGGATGGAGAAGTTGAACCAAACCCTGAACAGATTCTGCAGTTTGCTCAAGATATCTGCAAGGAGGATGTCATTTCTCTTTTTGTTCACAAGCTGCCAATGTTGGGGTGGGAGGTAAGTTCTAGCTTGTTTCTTTCCTAAAAAGCTTTTCTTTTGTTGAGTGGCTGAGTGCCTTATTATTGATAGTATCATGTTGCAACAGGCTAGGAAAGATTTAGCACATTGCTGGGCCATTCTGCTAAGGCAAACGGTTGGGTCCAGTTATTGTTGTGTTGATTACATCGAGAACCACTCAGATCTCCTAGACTTCCTTGTCATTTGGTAAGCATACGTATCTTATCGTTAATAATAATATCTCCCATTTGTATATTGTATCAATACATCGTTGACCACTTTACAACCATTTATTCTTCTCTATCTCTTCATATATGCTTCTCTTCACTTCTTCCTTTTTGATAATGGCATTATACTTGATGCCCAAATTTAACATCCCAGAGTGGCTTAATTTGTTTGTTAATGGTTTTGGCAAAAACCCGGTCCTAGTGGAAGATAGGAAGCTTTGAATCTCGAAGGTTCTGATGCCACTTAAAATGGCTTTGAGTGATTGTTAGGACATGGGATCATTCCAATGACTTGGATGCAATTTTGTCCTTTGTGTCTGTAGGAATATTTTGTAGCAGAGAGACATTTTTATTCTATTAGGACATGGGAAATTTTTTGTTTGGTTTGATCAGCAGGTAAAATGGAGAAGATTGTTAATTGCTGTAGGATTCTCACACCAGGTTACTTCTGCACTAGTGTTTAGCAACTATTATACTGGTGTTGTTTCATGAAAATACCTGGGACATCTGTTCATCATACTGCTGATGTTCATTTTTTTTTTAAAAATTCTCGAGGGAAGTGTGTTTACACTGTCTGTTGTAAATGAATAAATAGAGGTGGTACACCCAATGATTTCAGGCATGGTATTGTTTGATGTAGTAAGGAAGGATATGACCTACCTAGGTTTAGGCTATGTTATCAAAGGGGCTTGAGGCGCTCGCCTAGGCGATGAAGTGAGGTGAGGCGCCAACGGTTTGCCTTGCCTCAGCTAATCTCGCCTCGGCAATTAGGCAGGGCCATGGACGCCTTTGGGCCAAGCCCACTTGGGCACCCACCCCATTCCTATAATCCAGCCCCTTCCTATAACACATGTGCATGTATAAATTAAGTATTCTTATAGGATTTATATGTTTTGTTGACATATTTAATGAAATATGTGCATATCTGACCTATTCATAGTTTTAATAAAATCTTGCCTCAAATGCCCTAGGCCATTGCCTGGGCCTTTGAGGCTTGAGGTGACCCCTTGGATCTTGTCAAAAGACAAGTTTCCACCATCCGTCCTATGCAAAGGTACAATTGGCAAAGCGATATTCAATCTTTTCCTTGTTTTCCATTCAAGGGCAGCAAATAGGTTTAATGCCCTCAATGTGATGGGAAGATGATTGCCATAGTAGTCAAGGCGGGCGTCTAGGCGCCGCCTAGGCGCTGCTGAATGTGAGAGGCGGACTGTCGCTTTTTAGGAGGGTGAAAAATCGACCCAGGCGGACCGCCTAGGCGGTTTGGGCGCCAAGGCGGGCGCCCGGTCGCCTTGGTTCCGCGCGCCCGAGCCGACCCGGTAACCCGCCCGCGGGCGCGACCGACCCGCTACTTAACCCCCTCACCCCCGCGATGGTCAACTCCCGTCCCGTTCATTGCCTCCCCCCCCCGTCCTGTTCGATGCGATTGCCCTAGCTCTCGTCCGCCGTCCGCCGCAGTCGTCGTCGTCGAGGGCCCCGGCGTCACCTCCCCGCCGCGGCGACGTCGTCTTCCTCCCCGCCGGCTGTGACTTCCCCCGCGGGCGGCTTTGTCGTCTTCCTCCTCCGGTCCTTCCCGGCTGCGGCAACGATGCGAGGTCCTCCTCCTCCGGTCCTCCCCGGCTGCGGCTTCTCACGCGGGCTCCGGCGTCTTCCTCCTCCGCCGCCGGTGAGTCCCCCCTGCCTCTCTCTCTCTCTCTCTCGGCTCTCCCCCTCCGCGCCCCTCTCTTTGTCTCCCTCCGCTCTCTCTCTCTCACCGGAGCAACCCCCCGGCCCCTCTCTCTCTCCCTCCTCGACTCTCTCTCAGTCTCTCCCTCTCTGTCTCCCACTCTCCCTCCTCCTCCTCCTCCTCTCTCTCTCTCTTTCTCTCTCTCCGCTCTCCCCTCCGACCCCTCTCTCTGTCTCCCTTCTCTCTCGACTCTCTCTCAGTCTCTCCCTCTCTGTCTCCTACTCTCCCTCCTCCTCTTCCTCCTCTCTCTCTCTCTCAGTCACTCTCCGCTCTCCCCTCCGACCCCTCTCTCTGTCTCCCTCCTCTCTCTCAGTCGCTCTCTGTTAGACAGAGAGTGAGTGAGTGACTGAGAGAGAGGAGGGAGATAGAGAGGCTCTCCCCTCCGACCCCTCTCTCTGTCTCCCTTCTCTCTCGACTCTCTCTCAGTCTCCCACTCTCCCTCCTCCTCCTCCTCCTCTCTCTCTCTCTCAGTCACTCTCCGCTCTCACCTCCGACCCCTCTCTCTGTCTCCCTCCTTTCTCTGTATTTTTTTGATGCAATTTAATTTTCTATAATTGTCATGCAATTTAATTACTACAATTTATTCATGCTTCTGAATTTTTTTGTATTTTTCTATAATATTTTCATATATTTTTTGTTATTTTATATATTAGGAGATATATATTTTAGATTTTTTAATCAGTGGTTAAAGTGTCGCCTAGGCGACGCCTAAGCGGACGCCTTGTCGCCTAAGCGCTTAGAGACCCCGTGAGCGCCTTGGTTCGCCTTGTCGCCTTGACAACTATGATGATTGCACAAGGGGAGACTCCCTAGAGAGGTTCTCCATATGAGGACCCACACCTGCAAAGGACTTTTTGTCTCCCATTTCCAAGCCTGCTTGGCTAAAGGAGATCAGATGCCTCCATCAAGAATAAGGCTATAGGCTTGATTAGCAGAGAATCCCCCATTGCTGTCCATCCTCCAATACCATGTCTCAGTACATCCGAGGCAAAGGAACTTTCCTTGTGGTAGCTTCAGCTGCTCTGTCAGCTGATCAATCTCCTTGTCCCACAAGTTTGCATCATTTAATAAGATAAATATATGCCTTGCTTGGCAGTGCTACATGCAAATATTAATATGAATTGCTTTCTGCTATTGCTATAGATACAACCATCTGTACATCAATTTTTATACAAAATATGCCTAATGAATGGGGGTCGAAATCTTCAATAGCTTGGTGCAATCTAATAGCTCTTTGATCTCACATATGACTTAACATTGGTTATTTAAAATGCTGGTGCAAGGTGGACAAAAAGTGGCTTGGCATAAACAGGTTGGAACAGGAGATTGCCAATCAGAATAAGGATCTTTCTGTGGAAAATAGCATGGAATAGAAACAGCTGACAGGGTGCTCAGGTTCAGGCCGAGCATTAAAAAATACTGTCTTCTGGGAAACTGCCGAACATCTTTTCCTTAAATGTGGAATAATACAAGCATTGTGGATCCAACTTTTCAAGACTTTAGATGCTAAATGGGTCATAACATACAACACACATGAGCTGATGTGGAAGTGGGAAAAGTCCTATGTAGGGGATGCTGACAAGGGAATAATGAAATATGGACATTTTGTCTTCCATGTTGTGCTCCATATGGAAAGAAAGAAATAACAGTCTTCAGAGAGGAAGTCAAACACCCATCTCTTATTATTAAGAACTGTATTAAATGTATACAGGCTTCGACTTTTAGTGCATATGGCTCTAGAATTAGAAAATAAAGTATTCTGTACTAGATGGGGGATCGAAAGGGTTAATTGTGTAATAGTACCACCCTCCTACTGTGGTCCTTGCAGCTGGGATGGGGGGAGGGGGATTGTGATTCTACCATCTTGGTAGAGTCTCCTTTATTTTTAATTTTTTTTTGTGCTTTCTCTCTCTTTCTATCTTTCAATGGAATGCGCCCTTTTGGTCACCTTCCAAAAAAAATGGTTCTTTGCTTGCTTATTTCAAGACCATCAGAGCAAATCAAGGAAAATAGCGGAGGGAAACAGTGACTACATTGTAATTTGAAAATTAGATCAATGATTGTAGATCATTTTGTTGGAATTCCTCTCTGAGCCTTCTTGTATCTTAGCTAACATTCAATACTATGTGCATGCAAATGTGGTTCCGGCATCATTTTTTTTTCATTGCTCATTCCTTTAAGGTTATTTATTAGTTATTGTGATATTTATATGGTGTTGTGAATCAAAATTTGTTTTGACAATGAATGTGTTCGTTGCAGCTACAATAATAAGGATGTCGCCCTAACCTGCGGAACTCTGTTGAGGGAATGTATCAAATATCCTGTACTTGCAAAGTAAGATTTACAAGGAGCTTGTTTGTGGTTATTCTGTTTCTGTTGTATATTTCTGCATTAATTATTTTGAGTTTTATTCATATATTATGTTTTCTTGAACATGAACTTCATTTCTTCAAGCTCTTTATTCTAAGCACTAAAAAATCATTTTTCAGTTGTGGGGATTACCGTATTCATGCTGACATAAGGGCATTTGCTACTCTGGATGATTAACTGTGACAAAATACATGCAAAATGTACAATGTGGCTACTGTTACTGCATGGCAGGAACGTTTGACATTGTCCCTCCATTGTAAACATGCCAGATAGATCTTTGACAACCTCAAAACTCGGAAAGTTTAGCTACTGTAATTTTGCTAATGCTGAAGTTTGGAGAGAGGAAGTGATTTTGGGATTGTCAGTCAAGTAGTCCTTGGAGTTGAGGTTTGCCAAGACCCACCCGGGCTCAACCTAGCATGGTACGAGTTGGCTCGACTCTGGTTGAGTTGCACAGTTGAGCTTTGAATCCTTTGATGACTTGGGCCGATCGGGACTCAGCCGATTCTGACCGACCCGGTTTCTCCGTGGTATGTTGCGAGTCGGCTGACTCGCATACTGATACTATACAAGTGGGCCAACCATGCTTGGAGTGGATGAATTTTCTCAAAAGATGGTGGATACCAATTTTGTTAGCTAAGTAGATGTAATATGATCAAAATTGGAGAGGAGAGGAGAGGCTCTTCACTTACCAACAACTGCAGCTACAAACAGCAAAATGAAGTAAATTACAGTACCCCAAAGAGTCACCATAAAAAACCATCCGACATATCTAACATCACTACAAAAATGAATAACCATACTCCTTCCCGCCAGGAGATCCACTCCAACTCTGAGGCTGAAGTAAAAAGCAAATGCCTCTTTGTCCCTGAAAGTGTTAAACTGGGTCCACTACTAGGATCCTCTCTATTATTGTTAATCGTCCTTTGTTGTTCGTTCGAGGAACTCTAACTACCTTTTCATGTGGGATCATTCCCTTGCATATACTTTTTACTAACCAGCATCCTATCTTTCCTTGAAATAGAGAGGTTGCTTGCACATATCCTTGGAGTGGACGTTTATTTTATTTTATTTTTTTGAAAGTGTCCTTGGAGTGGATTTATTTAAGCTGAAAAAGACAGCAGTATAGGCTTTAAGAGTATACTCAGTGTAGATGCATGAACAGCAATGCGATTGTCACAAAATAGAGGAATGGATTAAAAGTAGGCACTAAGATCAGCAAAGAGCCGGGATCGCTAGAGGAGTTTAGCAGTGGTATGTTTGCATCAGCTACAGTGAAAGAAGGAAGTAGCATCCTCTTTTTTATCATGCCTTAGGATAAGTTCATTCTGTGAATGAAGATACATTAAACAGCAAAAATTCTCTGGCATTGTTTCACCATGTATCCTTGCTTCCCTTTTGTGTTATGGCCTTGAAAATATATTTTGCAAGTTTTAAGTTTGTGAGTGTGAAGTTCTTTCTCAGGTATGTTTTGGAATCAACAAGCTTTGAGTTACTCTTCAAGTATGTCGAATTACCAAACTTTGATATTGCTTCTGATGCCCTTGCTACATTTAAGGTAGGTCTTCTTTCATTGATGTTGTCTATGCAACTTTCTTTGAATTTTTGTTGTTGGTTTATCTTCTAAAAGAATTGTCTGGTAGGATTTGCTTACTAAACATCCAACTGAAGTCTCTCAGTTCCTAAGAGTCCATTATGAACAGGTTGGTTTTTTTCCCTTTTAATTTTTTTTGACTTGTGCTACATTTTCTTTACGGATAACCAAGTTTCTTAAACAAATATTGTTTTCATTCTAATATGAGCGTTGTGTATGTTTCTCCATCTTGATCATGTTGTAAAGCATACATGGCCATACACATTGTTTCTAAACTTTTCTAATCAGAAAGGGTGTTCTTCCAGTTCTTTTGTCTTTATGAAAAGTTATTGACGTCTACAAACTATGTTACACGACGACAATCATTGAAGGTTAGCACGGAATTACGGAAATGTTTATGTCATATCTCTTTTTCTAAACAGATTTTTCTAATGGTCTATAATGTAAATCATCTTCTAGCTTCTTTCGGAGTTCCTTCTGGAGCCTCCAAATACTCAAGTAATGAAGCGTTTTATCTTGGAAGCTCAATATCTAAAAGTCATGATGGCGTTGTTGAAGGTAGATTTTGTTTTCTTTTAGCTGTCTTTTTGGATCTTCTTTCCATCTGTACTGAGGATAAGGTATACTAAAGGGTCTTTATGGCAATATTTATGTTTAAGGAAGCCTTGTTTGTCTCTAGGTTCAGTTGTAAGGATCTCAATGGGGATCCAATTCCTGTGAATGTAGTGTACATGCAGTCAATGTCGTATAAACCCTTCATGGAGTGGTCCTCTCTAGAATGGAAACCTCAGATGGCAGATGGGCTTGGGTGACAAGTGGTTTTACCAAGCTTGTCCAATTTCTGTTCTGCGGAGGACAAGGTGGCGTGTGGAAGCTTTGACCAAGAATCGCTGTGTGCAGGAAATTACGCTACACATATTTATATATATATATATATAATTTTATGTTTAAAGTTTATTCCCATGAAAAATTGTGATCTACCAGACCCTTTCCATGTATAAATGATGTTCCTCTTACATATTATGATTTATTTCTTATGCAGGACCCAAGCAAAAACATCCAGATATCTGCTTTCCATATATTTAAGGTGTGCCTCTTGGTTTAATTCTTCTCCACTGTTGTCTCAGTGCAATTCTAGGCCAAAGAGAATAACACTTCTCATCATTAAATTGAAGAATGGAATTTGGCAACCATATGAATTCTTTATGGCATGAAAAATTCTTTATCGCATGAAAAAGACAGAGAGCTTTTTATTTTGATTATTGTGTACCTTTTTGACAAACATGCGTATACATTTTAGTCAAATGGCCCTCGTTGACACGGCTATACTTTCTCAGTGATTCCTTTATTCAAAGAACAATTAAAATGTGAATTAAACAGTCAGGCTGTCAGCACCCTTTTCTGGTGCCACGATCCATTTCTATCTTATTTGCAATTGAGAACTGAACTGATGATTGAATAAAGACATTGCTAAAGTGACCATCTAGAATGCAATTGTACTGAATTAATGGCAATGAATATTAGTAATCTTTCCTGGAGTCTGCACCAGTTGACTAGATGTGTGTTGAACATTGCAAATGTATGTTCCTAGGAAAGTGCACCCTTCTATCTTGTATTTTCGTAAACAACTTGTATATGTGTAAAATTGACCGTTTTTGCTATTTTGTCCACTTCAAAGATGTGAATTCATGGCCTACCTAATGTAATTGATTCACCTATCCCCATCCTGAAGATTTGAAATAGAATGTGGAAGGTGCCCTTTTCAATTGGATCACAGCATGATTAGTAGAATCCTCCTCATTAGCCTGTTACTTTTAGTGGGGCATTTATGTTGTTTTCGTTGATGGTAGATTAAGATTGCTGGAAACTGATATATTTTCATATTGTATGTGCTTGTCTGTAGCTGCATGTATGATATATCTTGTGTCCTTGATTACAAATCAGAATGGCTGGGAACTCATAATTTCCAGATTGTCTTTTCTCTCTGGTGGTGGTTTCCCACCAGTATCGTGTGGAGTTAACTTTCTCATTCACATTGCTTATTCCTTTATGTAATCAGGTATTTGTTGCTAATCCAAATAAGCCATCAGAAGTAATAGCAATTCTGGCAAAGAATCATGAAAAATTGCTGATGCTTCTGCATGATCTTCCTATTAACAAAGGTAAAATTTCTTCCTCGTGAATTTTCATGCATTGTTACTTTCCGAAAAACTTTTCATGCACTGGTATTTCATCTCCACTTTTTGTACCTCCCCTGGTTCTGTGCATTAATTTTCTAAAGAAAAACCTTCGTGCATTGTCTAGATCTTTTAAACCTGCATACTTCATTGTCAAGTATGGTTCTTTCTTACTTGAGTTCAAGCTTTCATCTTATCCCACTTTGGTCCATTGTTCTCTGGAATTCATTCATCCATGTCACATATCTGAATGTTACTTCATTCTGCATTGGTCATGTAATTCCTTGTGATTATTTTAACACTGTTTTGGGATGTTACTTTGGTTCTTTGGCTCCCACTGGGACGGTTCTCTTTGAATCTGGGACTATCTTAGCTCGTGTTTGCTAATTTCCTGCAATTTCTTCTTCCATGTATTGTTCTATGATTCGTCCAGGTGGAGAGGATGAACAGTTAGAAGAGGAGAGAGATTTAGTCATCCAGGAAATTGAAACATTATTATTACATCATCCTATTGGCGGTTAGCTTATTCGCTGTTTATGCAGTATTCGATGAAACCTTTTTTATCATTAAGATGAACACGCCAGGACAAGGACTTGAAAACAGATTTCAGGTATTACGTTTAAAGGAAAATGTATATCTCCACCATCCAGCTCATATAATTGATCTGTTTGTAAATGGAGCCATTTGTAAAACGGAGCTGATCTTTGCTTTATAGGATTTCAATGCACTTAAAACATGAATGTAAAGTTTCTCTGTATTGGAAAACAAACAATGAAGAAAGCTTCCAATGATGAGATCCATACAGCACCTAGTATGTTTTTTTAAAAGATTTTGTTTAGATATTCTTCTCATGGGCTTAAAAGAGAGAGTTCTATTGAAGAAACTATCCATCACACAAGGTTACTTGTTATCCATCACACAAGGTTAGTTTTTACTGCCCTAAAAGAGCATCTTTTTTATATTTTGCTAAAATAATGGGTACTCTGTTCATTCTTCAGTCATTTTTTATGGAAAAAAATAAAGATAAAATAATTCCAACACTAATCGTACCGAAAATCAACATGTTGACTAAAGTGAGATAAAGTTCTTTTCATTTTTCACAACCTTCACCTGTGTATATACGCCACCGCGATAGCAGTTGGTCTTTGACCAACTGGACTGCGTCTCGGGTTGTAAATGAATATATGTTTATCTACCAGTATGAGTTTTCAGCTTATATACCACCAACAAGGGGTAATGTTCATGTGTAAGATGACAAAGCCAATTGCTGATGACATGTTTTGCCCCACACTGTACAATTAGTCCGGCCTTGTAAACTGTTTAGTACTCTTTTAAGTTGTAAACTTTGTATGCCAATCACAATTCCATAATGATTGTTACCATTGTAGTTCTTGTTACCTGGATCTATTCGATCTTGAACGCATTGGTGTGAACAAGGCATATTCTGAGCATACACCATGCGTTTAACAGTTTTGGATGCACATTCTTCCACCGGAGCACCCATACATTGAAAAGGTGAGCAATACTGTGGAAACCTATGAAAGACGATTTGTTGGTATGTCGTTGTGTTTCTCTAAGACAGAGATGCAGTGCTATGTTATTGGCCCCTGTTAGATCGAAACAAGCCGTGGTCACATTTACGTACTCCCATCTTTTTGTGTGTGTGTGTGGATTGAACAGTGCTGAGAGCTTTATCTGAAGAAAAAATGGTTGGTTTGTAATCGTCAATCTTCCAAGCTTTGGCCTGGGTAGATATTATGCCTGCAACAGTAGGTCTCCTCCTCGGAAAACCTACCCCCCATGGTTATCATTGGAATTAAACAGTAGAAGGAAACAAAGGTCGCCACTTGACCTGTTAACAGCTTTCCCTTCTTGGTTTAATTTGCCTTCTCAGTTTTTATGGATGATTCTTTAGTAGCTCGCTTTCGAGCAACGGTAGTGTGATCAAGTGGATTGTCTGCTGACCAGAAATTTCTTTGTTTGCCCTCCACATGTGTTCGTGTAATATTATTTCTATCTTCGCCAACGAGCCTGTCACCGATTGGCAAGAGCAGCGAGATGGTAACCTGTCTAAATGCGGGGTTGGAGTCACATAAATGATGACTTTGATGAAATTAGAAATGAAAGGCAGACTTATGCTTGGTTTTCACAAGCAGTGTTCATGGGATGCTGCGCTTTTAAGAATTCATCGCAAAAGATGCGTTTAGGAACACATCTATACGGAATAGTTCTATGATATAACTTAGATAAAACTCTAGAATTTAGCAATCAGATGAGATCTTAATCCTAGTTATTAACCTTTTGGATCTTTTATCAGTGTCTCAGGTACCATGAAGATGATGTGCGGCAGGCAACTACCGTTTATAGACATACTATGAAGGACCATCAATGAATCAACTCATGAAGAATAATTACAGTTTATAATTTCCTGCTCCCAAAAATGTAGGAAAGAACGATGAGTAAGGCTCAATTGCACACGTGGGCTTATTACACACCCGTCTTGGGCTTATTACACACACCTCACGTGCATTACTCTAATTTTTTTTTAAAAAATTCTTAAGAGTGATTCTCAAGATATTCTAATTTGAGATCAAGTCACGTTATCATTAGATTACTTAAGAAGAAGTTACAAACAAATTAAATTGAATGAATAGTATTAGGTCTATTTTTAAAAATTGAATTATTTTTATTTTTAATTTTTTTATATAATCGAATGGTGACGTGACTTGTATTTTAAGTTAAAATATTTTAGAGAACATGAAATTAGAAGAGACTGCACATTTGGAGGTGTGTAATAAGTCTAGATGCGTAACAAGTCTTACTCAGAATCATTCTAATTTTTTTTAAAAAAAATTATAGGGCAGTGCACATTTGGGGGTTTGTAATAAACCCAGAAAACGAGAGAGAGAGAGTGTTTGTTTCTACTAATGGATGTGAATGTTCAAGAATAGGTTCACCGTCAACTAGTTACTGTTTGAGAATAACATTTCATCATGCTTCCAATATACATATCCTTTCACGAATTGTTTAGGTGGTCTAGATGATATCAATCTAAAATTCAAATTTGATACTTTCGATCTCAAGAGCATCAAACTTACGTTCAAAACGGATGTTGTGCCTGCCCTGGCGACAGGATGAGACGTTGGCGCCCGCCTGGTATTATTTTACAAAATGTCATATAAACCCTTCTCTTTGGTCGATATGACGGCGGGCTCCGTAAACGCCAACCTCATCCGCGTCCCACTGGCTTCGCCAGCAGCCTCTGCTGGCTGGGCTCCCCCCCCCCCCCCCCGCAGCAGAAGGCACCACCACCGCCATGGTGGAAGGCCCCATCGCCACACTGCCATGGCGATGCAGCTGCTCCTCCTCGCTTCCTCCTTCGCAGGAAACCCACCACCATGCCCTCACCGTGTGCATTCTTCTTCTCCTCCTCCTCCTCCCCTTAGGCACCTCTGCGGCTCCTATGCGAGGAGGGTGGTCTTCTTCAGGACGGCGGTCTTGTCTGTCATCTCGGTGGCGTTAACCTTGGGCTTCTCTCCACCTCCCGCTACACTGGCCGATTCCTCAGAGACGACGACGACCCCTCCTCCGCCTGCGCCAGATGCTGTTGTCTCTTCACCTCCTCCTCCTCGGAAGCCCGTCCTGCCGGGGATTGCCAGTACCAAGTCGTGGTTCCAGTACGTTGGGGATGGGTTCTCCATCCGCGTGCCGCCGATGTTTGAAGACATCATGGAACCAGAGGTAGGATCGAACCGGGTTCGTTGTCCGGTTTTCTTTTTCCCTTGCAGTGGATAGGGTGCGTCGGGGACTTCTTGAGAGACGCTGACAGCATAACCTCCCACCATTCGTGCCCTTTGTCATCTATGATTAGTCAAGATTTAACGGATTCAAATGAAACCCAGAAAATTCCATTCCGTTTATAGGGAATTAGCCCAGGTCGGGTTGGAAGGTTGTTTGAATGGGACCTATTTGGCTATTGTGTCTCTGTTTGTTTCTGTAACAGCTCGATAGAGGACCGACTTCGCGGCCAACATACTGCATTGTTCTCCTATTTACCAATTGTATGCTGTTGCCATCAGGAAAATGGAGACTCAAAAACAAAACAAAACAAAAATCTGAGTGTGCACTCCTGCAGCGTTCACATTTTGGTTAGCATTAATTCAAGAACTAGACATGGCTAGAGATTTGGAATAAGTGTTAGAAAATCGTTTGGACCACGTGGGTATTCAGCTAGACTAAAAGACTGTGGAAACTGCAGGCATCATAAGCTTGCACGCACTCTCCTCGTCCAGGTAACTTGCAAGGTGAATCCACTTATTTCCACATGTCATTACTTTCAAAAAAAGAAAGGCCACCTATCATTATGGCATTATAGCTCCTTGGTTCATGCAGTACACCATTATTAAGTGAGTTATTAATGAGATTCAGAGACATTATGTCAAAGGAAGAGGAAAGACTGAGTTGATACAAATCTGAAATACTTAGTGATCTCATATCTTCTGCGTCAGTTTTTCATTGCAACTCAGGCATTGTATTTTACCATATTTTAGTCAATTTGAGTGAATGTACATGAGAAATTTGCCCATTTTTAACATCTATTTACTTATTTTCAATCATTTGTGGAATTTCACTTATTTTGCATATCCTTCCGGTCGACCAGACTGACCAGACTGCACGGTGTATCCAAACCTTTCCTTCTACCTCACTAAAAAATTGTAAATGTACCTAAGGACTATGTGGAGAGAGTGGTGGTGTCAAAGTCTTAATTTTTCAGTCACCACGGGGTATTGTTTCTTGACCTTAATATTACTTTTTATTAGGACTACAACGCTGGACTTTCATTGTATGGGGACAAAGCAAAACCTAAGACATTTGCTGCTCGATTTGCATCACCTGATAGGTATTGAAATTTGACATCCTTTGCTTATTTGATTTACTTTTTGTGGGAAAATATATTTGACATCCCATAGAGATTTTTATAACTTTAAGCCTTTTGTATTCTAAACCCAAAAGTTTACTGTGCTATTTGTCTTTTATGTTATTGACAGTCCTTTTCAATTTTATTAATAATCTTTTTTTTAGATTGTCATTCATAGGGGGCACTGTATTCTCGTCACTTGCCTGTTGAGCACAGCCCCTTTCTTTTATTCATCTTTCCTTGATGAAATATGAATTTCATTATCATCGTTACCATAAAGCCTGACCCCATCTGTCTATTGTTTGCTGGAATATACGGGTCCAAATTCTCAAAGATTTGAGCAATTTTTTTGGCTGTTTGTCATTATGATGTTTGAGCCCCCATTTTTTATACTTAAAGTTTCTGCTCATAGGCCTAGTTTGGGAACATGAGTGAGACTGATGATTTTGATGTTGGAGATTTTGATGTCTGCCCCATTGCAATAATGAAAAATCCACTTACTTTGTAAAAACTATCTTTAGTTAGCTGTGTGTGGGGGGGGGGGGTGGGGGGGCGTTCTCAGTCTCTTCTCTGTCGAACCAGACCTGGAGACCAATTCCAGTTCCAATTCTGCTTTTCGAAACCTTGATGCTTATTTTGAGAAAGAGAGAGATTCTGCGCGTGTGTGTGGCCCATTCTCAGTCTCTTATGCCCAGAACCAGAACTGGAGATCAATTCCAGTTCCAATTCTGGTTTTCAAAACCTTGATGCTTATTAGGGTTCAAAAGTCAAAACCTGAAAGAAGCCAGCAAGGTTGAGGAAGGATATTAAATGGATCCGGCTTTGTGTGGCCTATGCTTTCTGCACAATCGCTGCCATGTTTGGAGTTGCAGTGTGTTTTATAGTTCCTATTATTTATGAGTTACATGTGCACAGTGTTCAAGAGCTAGCTCTGGTGCAGAAAATAGGCAATCTTATTGAACCTCATTATTCCCTCCCATTCCCCACTCCTAAGGTAATGATCTGTAATCATTCTGATCCACCATGGGCTTGTGGAGGTTGCTTCATTTCTTGATGTGGTTATGACTTTTTTTGGGGGGGGGGATTGAGGTTTGCTTGTGTTTGGCCTTCCCCACCACCCCTCTTATCTTTTTGCCTCTCATACGGACAATAACATTGTCATCGCGCTTATTAGGGGTCAACAGTCATAACCTAGCCAGCAAGGTTGAGGAAGGTTATTAAATGGATCCGGCTTTGTGTAACCTATGCTTCGGGCACAATCACTGCCATTTTTGGAGTTGCAGTGTGTTTTATAGTTCTTGTCATTTACGAGTTGCATGTGCACAGTGTTCAAGAGCTAGCTCTGGTGCAGAGAATAGGTAATCTAATTGAGCCTCATTTTTCTGTCCCCTTCCCCACTCCTAAGGTAATGACATGTAATCTTTCTGATCCACCATGGCTTTGTGGAAGTTTCTCCCTTTCTTTATGTGGTCGTGACTTCTGGTGGGTTGTTGGGAGATTTTGGGGGTTGAGGGGGGAGGAAGGTTTGCTTGTGTTTGGCCTTCCCCACCACCCCTCTTCTCTTTTTGCCTCTCATATGGACACTAACATTGTCATCACCCTCATGGTTGAAGGCTTTGCATCTTTTTCATCTCTTCATATCCTTGAGAGGGAGCTTATTCTCTATCAGAAAATTTGTTTTTCATACATCTCATTTAGGGTGATGGTGATGAAGGAAAAAACAAGAAGTCTGACTTCATGCTATAAATGTGCGTGGTCCTATCTTATAACTGGTTAACCTTAGATGGTAATGAGTTCAAAAGGCTTATCGCTGGCGTGTTTTATGGTGTTTGGTACCCAAGGCCCGGATGAAATGAATATCAGAAGGGGCATGGATCTAGAATTTGTGTGGCTATTTATGTTCAATTCTATTCACATTCATTGATCTTTTGATATTGTTTTTGTGCAGATCAGAAGTTTTGAGTGTGGTAGTTCGTCCATCAAATCAGCTAAAGATCACATTCCTAGAGGTTAGTTAAAAATCATGTCATGGTTTATATTTTTCAATCTTTTCATAAATATATGACCACTGATATTCTGCTCTAGTAAAAGTCTAGAAGGCCACCAAAGTCTTGATTCACTTGAAAATGACACTATGGCAACAGCTTCTTGTTGACAGATCCAGCAAATCTCCTAGGAACCCCTTGATCAAAAGTAGCAAAATTTCGGGACTAGCTGCACTCTGTTGAAATCTAAGAAAGAAAATGACTTCCTTATAAATATATTGATTTCACCTTCCAAGATATATATTTTTTGACAGTGGGTAGTACCACTGTTGTATTAAAAGGAAAAGGGATGTACAAGTATAGTCAGAAAGCTCCAAAAAATCCCTGTACATATCAAGCTAGTGTTGCCCTGTCTAACCCCCCAACAAAACAAAAAGAGGCGAGTTTTGGGAGTTCACATTCCAAGATATATTGATTTTATGGTTGCTTTGTGACGTGTTGCCTTCTATTTTTAACAGGCCCAAGATATTACAGATTTAGGTACTCTGAAAGAGGCTGCTAAAATCTTTGTTCCTGGTAATTAATCCAAGGTCTTTTCCATCTTATGAGCATAATTGTATATAGTTGTATCGTGACATGAGCATTAGCGATGATGTTTCCTTTTGTCATCTGCAATTGTTTTCGTTAGAAATCAGTGAAATCACTGAATCGGTTGTTTGAGCACTTTCATTTTTGAGGCTATTTAGTTTTCAAGGTGATTTGTCTCTTGGGGGTGGAAGAGCTGGATAAGCACTTCGTGGGCAACTGCAAGGCCGTGGTATCAATTCCCACTAGTGGACATACATGCAGGGCGGGTACCAACCTGGGGTTCACATGGATTTGGACCCCACGAACCTTGCTGGCCAATGTGGGGGGCCACCGTCCAAGAGATGTTTGGTCTGCCCGTGGCTTGGGTTGTCGATGATTTGGGCTTGATCCTGGGTGGGTGCATTTACTCTTGGTATTAAAAAGAAAAAAAAGAAAAGGTCTTCAAAAGTGATCTCATTTAAAATTTTAACCCAATTTTTGAAGTTAATTTTACTCTGAACTTGTTTTGGCAAAACTTCTATATATATTCTTAAGAGAACCAGGCCCCCACTGGTTCCATTGCCAAGGTGCCACCAGCATCATCTGGGTGACCAAGGAGAAGCCATATTTCTCCTCTCAATGGATTGTGTTTAGGGAAAAGATATCATCAGTACTTATCCATTAGATTGCATTATGGAACAACAATCTGTGTATTTTCTATGTGGAAAATGCAGCATGAGATCTTGACAGGTACATGGTGAAGATCTCATGCTCGCAGACCTTGTGGGAGATGAACATGCAACACTTCACTGCAGGATGACAGGATCACTGCCCCTATGCCAGAATGTGGGTATCTGTGTTTCCATTAGAGTCAGCCATGGAAACATCTGGGACAGGATGATTGGAACAAAGTAGCAGAGATGCTTCCATTATATGCTACACCAGCATCATGAAGTTTGCTGGGCTTGGTTTTGAATCGCATCACAGAAGGGGGTTGATGGCTCTGGAAGAGGGGGCAGGGGATCATACCTCTGAGCTCTGATGAAAAGGCTTCTTTTTGCGTTGGGATGGGGGGTGTGTTCACAAAGGAAGAGGGGAGAAGAGTGGGTTGTGGGCAACAGGGGACAAGGGAGACGGGAGAGGGTCAGGGGTCTTGCCGTTCTGGCCTTAATGACATGGGCTTCAGGGATTACAGAGGAAGAGGGAGATGAGAGAGGACTGGGGACCGCAGAAGAAGAGGGAGGAGTGAGCAAGATCACAGTGGACCAAATGAGGCTCCAGCAGTATCTCCGACTTTCTGCTGCTTGGAAATGGGAGGAGGAGAAGATGGGAAGAGGAGAGGAGACACATATGCACATGGCGCATGATCTCTCTCTCTCTCTCTCTCTCTCTCTCACACACACACACACACACACACACACACAAAAAAAAGGGTCAGGTTGGTTTTCTTCTTGGGGGAGCTTAATGAAAGGCTGAACTGCTTCCTAAAAATCAGGAGACGTTACTCCAAGCAGTGTTTGGACCCCTCTTTTCACTATAAAACAAAATTGGATAGAGAAAGCATCCAGAAAACACCGCCAAACACCCTATAAGCATTGGGATCTGAAATGGCATTGGACACCTTGGTTTGCAAAAATGAATTTTGAACTTCTTCGTCCCTTATCTAAAGTTTGCTCTCGACATACTTGAAATGACATATGGATTTTCCTTGATGAAGTCATTCTCTCTGGTATCAACATGTGTGAGGGAATTGTTCACTTGAAACTCATTCTGTTAAAAACGTGTATCTTTGCTTTTCATATTCACTTCCTCATTCTTTTCCAATGTTCACCTTCCATCTCTAATTCCTTAAATGTTTTTGGCACAGGTGGTGCAACATTGTACTCAGCTCGTAACATAAGAATCAGGGAAGATGGAAGCTTAAGGTATAAAAATGTGAAAATGGTACTGACCAGATGAACATACACAAGAATCAGCAGAGAAAATTTTGAAAGTCCCCATTGCCTTATCCAATTGCTAGTTTAAAATTGAGACGTTACATTTCACAGCAATTATGAAAGTACTAAATTCATGTATGAGAAGGCCCATTTAATTACAATTTAGAGATATCAGATTCAGGTTAGGAAATAGAGAAATCATTATTAGACATTTGGAGCCAAGCCCTAAAGAATGGGCTTCCTGTTAATTTTTCACAAAATGGGTTTTTAATTTGACAAGATGTTTACACATGCATTCTCTTGCAAAAAATCTGAGTGACATAATCTTCTATTTCAGGAGTTATTACTTCTACGAGTTCGGCATTGATGATCAGCACCTTGCTTTAGTTGCTGCTGTTTACAGTGGCAAGGTAATTTGCAAACACATCCCTTCCATTTTGAATTTCATCATTTATCCAGAAAGAGCATCCTTCGGCACAACTTGAAGTGAGCTGTACGAAGGTAGCAATGCACAAAATCTGCCGCATGCCCTTTCATTGTTTTCCTGCTTTGGGTGAAATCTTAGCCGACATTAGTCAGAATGGGAGGTATACGAATGTGTAATTCTATAATTCTAGTAGCCACGGAATGCTCATGCTGTAAGAATGACTCTTTTGTGGTGCATTTCTAGTCATTCCAGTACTTTTGTGGATTTCAGGCTATAATAGCGGGAGCAGCTGCCCCACAAGCAAAATGGGAAGAAGATGGGGTAAAACTTCGGTCAGCAGCCATATCTCTATCAGTTTCATAGGGGTTCTTTCAGGGATCCAAGTTCCATTTTGTTCCCAAATCAAAGCTGAGAGTTGTCTGCTTATTTTTTGAAGAGAAAAATGAATCCAATTCATTCCATGTAATTGCCTTGGAACCGGGAATATCTCAAATGGAAGGGCGAGAGTTGGAAATGCTCCATTGTTGTTAGAGGAATCTTGCAGAAAAACAGAGTGGAGTGTGCCTAAGAGGGCATTGTTTTAGGGGTTGATCAGTGATATAGGTGAGACGCTGATGTCCATTGTGAGCCTGCTTTTCTGTCTCTGCACCGTAATCGCGTCGAGTTGGCGGAGGCCAGAAGGTTCCAGTTGACACAGATGCATGTCCACTTGCCTGATGGGTAAAAGCTTACCCACTCGTATTACCCCCTGTAAAAGGGAAGTTCTGAATGAGCGTTGTTGACCAGATCCTGATGATGATGATGATGGTGGTGATTATTATTATTAGTATTATTATTATTATTATTATTTAGATATTAACAAAGTATCCCAACCAGAATCAATCATGTCATGAAGTGGGGAGCTTCTTCCAAAGTGGTATTGGTTTTGCTGGAAAAAAAATTAGAGAATTCTACCAGGCAGAGTGTTGTGAATTTGTTTGACCGTAAATCATGATGGATCCTTCGATTCTAGGGCCCTTCCTCTTTTTTCCCCAATACACATCTAATTCACACAGAATAGGAGGCCAACTAGAAACTCGAATTGGCCTTACCATTGAGAACACTCTTATCAAATATCTGGACAACTAATGTACACGGCATCCAGAAATCCTTCGGAAATACAGAAGAAGGGATTAAAAGTTTTTAGATGTTGACTTGAGGATAGAAATTGCCAAAGTGGCATATGGAAATGGGATATGGAGCCTTGCACAAAGGCACACGGGGAGAGGGAACTGGATGGGGGATGGCCTTTCAGAAAAAAGAGAGAACGGTTGCATCTGTAACAGAGAAATAGGGGAAGAAACAAGAGCTAAAGTCTGTTTGGTCCCTTCTTCAGCAAAGGAAGACTGTGTACGTGAAAAGGACACCAAGGGGAGAGAGAGGATTAATCTCCGTTTGATTACGTTTCAGTCACCTATAGTGAAGCCTTGAGTAGTGCTTCCTAAAATATTAGGGAAAATTAACTTTATACTTATGGAATCATTTAAAATTACTCATATATTCTTACCTTTATCGTATTTATCATAATAATCTTAAAATCTTCAATAAGAAAATAACTATTGTGCCCTTCCGTAAGAGTATAGGGGTAATTTTTGTTGTACCGACAGAGACGGATAAGGACACAATAGATCTTTTCTTAAAAAAATTAGAGATACTACGATAAATATATGACAAAGGTAGAGATATAACGATAATTTTGTAAGATCTTAGAGGTTTATAATTTTCTCAAAATGTCATAGTATCATCACGGGAGATAATCAAACTCAAAGATCGCATCGATGTTTTGGCTTATGGACCAGCAATAGGAGGAGGGATTTAATGGGGGAGTGCAAATCGGACACCAAGTTATTAACACCAAAAACAAATAGATACCATATCTGACACATCGAAAAGCAAAAAGGGGTAGGACATGTTAAGAGGCTGGATGCCTTGTCTGACTGCAACAGAGAGGGAGGGGAAGAGATTATTTTTGACATTTCCAGCCTATATTATATAACATGTGTTCATTTATAATGCAGACGTCTCAGTGAGCTACGTTCAGAAAGAAGCATCGAATAAAACATGTTTCGCAGGATATCTATTCAACATAGGATTGAAATGGCAGAAATGTCCCTCATTTTCGAGCTAGATTAACCATTCGAACTTTGAATATAGTATCTTATTCATCTTTCTATGTACGTGTCAATTTTGACGTCGGCTTCGGCGTCCAACCATTGTCCTAATGGGAATGAGGAACATACCATCGCAAATGTTTTCCACGGCAAATCTACGTCAGATGAATCGTGGCGCATCTTTCCCGTCCCATCTTCTCATTTTTGTCATAACAATCTTTCTCACAGATTGAATTTTTTTTTTAAAAAAAACTCAAATTTAACAAAGAGAATATTATAAAAAAATGTGAGGTAGTAACATTACTTGCGCCACACACGGAGATTATACCATAAGAAAAAATGGCAGCCTACTACAACCGTGTTCTTTATAAAATCACGATCTCTCCAATTAGACAGCCATCGACTTCAGACTGAGAATCGTGTGATTTCTTGGGATCCCTAGTAAAGTCTGATTTTGTTGGGCATTAGAAAGCGTATCCATCAGTCGTGAACCTTTCTTTGCAAGCACGCCTATATATACCCCACGACTCGACGGGCGGGGACCGCTGCCTCGACCCACTCACGAACCTCCACGTCTAATCCCTCTCACTCCCCAGACCAACGACACAACCCCCCACCCCCCGAGCCAAGGCCTTACCCTTCTTTCTTCTCCCTCGTGGCCGCCACCTTTTCCCGATACTTTGTTTTTTTTTTTTTTCATCTTCTTATTAGTTGCCGAATGAGGATAGTACTTTAGGAAAAGGAACCCGCCGAAGCGATAGATAATACACACCGCAAAATCCAAATAGTTTATGACCCAAGTGGGGAGCTGCTTTGTGTCCTTGGGTACTCCCGTCCATCCGATTTGTGTGGCCAGTGTGTGGGTGAAACAAGGCAATGATGTCTCTAATATCTCCGTGAGGAATCCCCTGCAGAGCTGATGGATGATTTGGCTATAAGCAAGAATCCCGAACCTGTCCAAAGAAGGGGGAGAAGGGTCAAGTCACTTTCATCACCTAGCACAGACATGCCCTGTGGGTCCGTTGCTTGGTATGGCATGGTCTCAGACCCTCAGGATAAAGTTTGCTCTCTGTGAAAAGTGTAAACATAAACAACTCTCCCACGGCTTGCATCCCCACATGATTAGAGAACGAGGCTTCCAGGAGAAATCAAATATATAGGAAGGATTAGAGATGTGTCACGTAGTTTAGAGAAGTGATAAGAAGCGAACATCACTTGGCATTGGGCTTATTTATTAGCCCCATGGCATGCTAACAAACACAAGCACCAGGAAATAACATCTCATTACGTCTGTCAAACAGGGGACAAATTATGAAGGCCATATAGACAGGGACGACAGAGAGAGAATTCAAAAATCAAAGTAGGATCGGCAAGCTACCAAAGAGCCAATTGCAGTAACAATGTAGGTTACAGCTGAAACAACACACTCTGTCACACTTCGTCTCCTGTGCTTTCACCAAAATATTGAAAGCACCGCATGCAAAACTTTGGCTGAGAAGTGCCCGGGTGCACCATCTCCCACCGTCAGACACCACCTGCTGCTGCTGCTGCAGATCCATACCTACCCCTCGTTCCACAAGAACGCATGGAATTCCACTGTCGAGGCATCAGAGGCTCATGGTGTGTGGGCTGCTCATTTTGATAGTTTGCCCTCTTCCTGCCCCTGTTATTCCTCCACTGATTGATGCTGGGCTGGTTATTAAAATCATCCCTTTGGTGCCTGAAAGCTGGTGATCTCGAGCCATAAAGCCCATCACCTTCCCTCTTCCTTGTGCCCCTCTTGGAGTCCCAATAACCCACGTGGTGATTCCTGTTATTGTCCTGATGTCGCGATGAATCACCGTCCCTCCTATTATCGAAGGGTTTCTCCCAAACTCCAGCTCTGCAGTGAAAGTTCTCTTCCCAACAACCATTACCCCAACCAGAGTTGTCCTCCCAAGCTCCGGCTTCATGTCTGGCATTGTCCTCCCAAGCTCCGGCTCCCCAACCAGAGTTGTAGTCCCAATTTCCGGTTCCCCAGCCAGAGTTGTCATTCCAAGCTCCATCACCCCAGCCAGAGTTGTCCACCGCGCCACCTCCCCAGTCATTACTGTTATCCCACCCCTTAACATTGCCCCCATTTTCACCGGAGTTTTTCCGACCACTTTCATCCCGAACATCTCTAACGGGGCTCCTAACATCTTCCGCATCACCCCAACCTGTGCATGGGATTGCCCTATCCCAGCCAGTGCTCAAAAATCCAACTTTCCCATCCTTTGCCTCCATATCTGCAGGCACGTATTCTTTGTCCAGGTCTAGCAAGAGCTGGGGATCAATTTCTGCATCCCAGTTGACCTCATCGACATATATATCTGGCCCGGGTAATGAGATATCACAGGGCAGGCCATTGATCTTGGCAAAGAATCGAGCTTTAGCATTGTCAAATGCTTCCTTTCCAGCCGAATCATCCCAGTCGAATACACTTGAGTAATAAGACATCAGTCTCTTGGTCTCACAAATCTTCTTCCATGGGATCCGGCACACACTAGTACAGAACCTCTTCTCCCATGAAGGAACTGTGGGTTGCCAGGATCCTGAAGAATACAGAAGCACCATTGTTAGAAAAGAAGGGGAAAACATTTTGATCATACAGTAGTAATTGACTAAGTTAGGGCTGTAAATGGGTGGGGAACGGAAATGGAAACAGGTGTTTCTGCTTCCACGTCCTACGTACAATATGGGAAATAGAAGTAGAAATGGAAATGTGTGTTTCCCTTTCGACACCTATTTCCTATTAAAAGCGGAAACAGAAACATAAGTATCTGTTTCCATTTTTCCTTTAGCTTGCATGTGCCTTTACAAGTTGCCCAACGTGCATTGCCACCCATCATACGGTGGCGTAATGCATGCAATGTACTTGTGCATGCGACATAAAGGCCATCAAGTCAGCATGTGCATCCAAAAAAGAATACCATCCCTCACCCAAACAAAGCATAGGTGGCCGAGCCATTTGATTTGGAACTGAAGGTTCTTTAGTCTTATTTGTTGGTTTCTATGATGTGCAAGAGTTATAATGAATATTTTATAATGTGCCATATATGAGAGTATATTATTGAAATGTATATCAGAAGGCAGATGCAAAAAAAAAGTGTTTCCATTTTGCAAACAATTTCTTTTTTAAGAGTCCCACTCTGGAGAACCTTGCATGTGCCACATATGATAGTCTATTATTGAAATGTATATCAGAAGGCAGATGCGAAAAAAAGTGTTTCCATCTTGCAACCAATTTCTTTTTTAAAAGTTCCATTTTGGAGAACCTTAAGCATCAGAAAGAGAAGAGTTCTTTTCTTATATTTCCACACCCATTGTCAAACTGCCAGACACATATTGTAAATCAGAAAGTCGGAGTACAATTTACTTCCCTAGTTTAAGTTCTAGGTGGACAGTGGGAGTGCTACAAAAAATTCCTCAACTGCAAACAACACAACATACTAATTTAGTCACATGCCCAGCATTGGTAGAGGAGTATTGCTTACAAGCCCACCCCTAATGATGAATTATCCGAACTGCAAAGCCCAACAAAAACCCAAGTGATTAAAAAAAACGAAGAAAAAAAAGTTGCAAATATCAGAACTATCGACCATCTTCCAATAACACATATACCGGTTGTCTTATTTTCTTCTGGAGAGCAACGTGGGTCTAGTTTCTCATGTATCCGTGTGACATCTAAAGCTATCAAGGGAAGGATTCACAGCTTTTCTCGTGTTTGATTTCAATTGTGATTCAATTCTAACAGGTAAATCACAATCACAAACAGGGGAAGCAGTCTAAACTAACAGACAAGAAAAGTAACGACATATTGTAAAATATATGATCATCAACCAAACTAATACGCTTCCTGGAAAATGTTAAGGTCAAGCACCCAAGCATAACAAATATTTAAAGAAAATGAGGAAAAAAGGGTTAGACCATCTGCGATCACATCAGCAAAAACCAAGATAACAACCCTAGAAAACCAAAGAGACCCGATCAACATGATCAACACAAGCGCTGAAACTCAAACAATTACCCCGCGCACCATCACAACACCACCAAACAGACGACGTAAATCATAAAAAAAAAAAGACAGCACCGTCCTCCAAGATCCTGGCGCCAAGACACGTACCTGGAGAGTGGGGAGGCTTCCCGGCCTTGGAATTGGACGATCGAGCGGCGCCCGCGGCTTGCTGCGGCTGCCCCCACCCCCTTTCCCCTCCCCCCTTCTGCTGCGCCACCTCCTCGCCCCAATCCGGCACCCTCCTCCAATCCTTCATCTACACCGCCCCTCCTCCCCCTCCCTCCAAAAATCGATCCCCACCCCCACGTACCCAAGCCCCGGGAACAACCCAAACGCCCCCACCTCCTCCTAGGGTTTCCCCTTCCCCAAAAATCGCAACGGGAGGCGGTGTGGACGACCGCTTTGCCCACCTAGACGTGTTGATCTTTGCAGCTGTGGGGAGGGATGGAAACCGGGAGAAGCACGCCCCCTATTTATACCCAATATTTTTATTTATATATTTGTTTATCTATTTTATTTCTTTATTTCGTAACGGGCACACGCTCCCTCCCGTCTTAGGTTTCTCTCTGTTACCTCTCTCCTTGTCTCGTATGGCAAAAAATCCGTGGATTTCTAATTTATTACGTTCATACCCAACTTGGGGTGCAGGGATTCGACGTGGATGCGGAGGGGTTTTTGGTTTTTTGGTTTTCGGTTTTCGGTTTTTATAACGGCGGAAGGGAGACCGTGTGCGGGGGTGCCGTCCGAAGTAGCAGCCTGCCCGGCTGCCCGTGGCGGCTCCGACAGTGAGCTCCCCCCAAGACCCAAGGCGATTTTGCTCTCTTTTTTTTAATAGTTATCTCTCTCTTTTTTTTACAAAATGAGATAATTATATTTGAATCCGAGATCTTTCTCATTGGAGGGAGAGCGACGAACCAATTACATTAGACATTTGTTTCCAAAAAAAGGGTTATTACTCTCGTGATCTAATTGTGTGATTACTAATTTTTAAGCCCCTAACCTAACTATCTTATAGGATGATGATAAGTTTGTCATAAAGAGGAGGATTTTTTTTGCGATATAGGCGGCGACAATAATATTGGGTAGGTTTTAATCGATGAAATTATTTTGGTAATTGAGATGGTGATCTATCTCGATCATCTAATTTCGCACCGTTTTCTCTGATCTATCCTTCTGTTAATTCTTTTTTTAAATCCGGTGAACAATGGGTGATAGTAAATGTTGTGGATCATGTTTGACCGAGGGTGAGTTGTTGAGGAGAGAGTTATAAATTATAATGTGTGGGAGTGTAACTTAAGTGCATGGGTCCACATGCATATGGAGAATTGATGAGGAGGTACTAGTCAAACTCTTTTATTGCAGTGTGTCCAAGGTGAACCAAATTAACCCTAGGACCCAAAGGGGTATAATCGTAATATTTCTGTTTAAACGAAGGATATTGATGATAATATGTTCAGATAAAAGATATATTTGACAAAATCAAATTTTATGGGAGTATATATGCAAAAATCTCAATATTAAATGAGAATCACCTGATCGATGATTTTCTTAAACACACAGATAGAAGCATTTACTGTTAAAACAGTATTAATTGAAAAAAAAAATTGGATCATTCATGCACCTTCATCCGTAGTCCAATATAATATTAATTTTTGAAAAACATATTTTTTAAATGAATCGATGCAAATAGATGTCATATATAGGTGATCTTTCTCAAAGTCGAGTAAGAAAAGTCAGCTAATATTTTTCCACTTCTTTTCCCCTGATGTTGTCAGGTCCTCGGTGAGAAGGCTCAAGGTTCCAAAGGAGGCAACAGCCGAAAGGGCACCCTCATCAGAGGCCAAGTCACCAGAGGGGGGAGAGTAGCAACAGAGCACAAGCAATAGGCCAAACAGGAAGAGGAGGAAGCCAAAAAATGGAAAAGGGGAAGGGGGGCTCCCCTCCCCTCCCCTCCCCTCCAAGGATGAGACTGCTGCATGACAACTGTTAGATCCCCACTCGCCATTATTGGCCAAGGCAGAGGAGGGGAGGATGGGAAAGAAGGAGAGGATGGGGAAAGGTAGAGCCTCCCCAGGAGATCATTCCCCTTCTGGGAAACTTCTCTCTCCCCCGTTTCCTGAACCACACACCCATGTGTGACCTGACTATAAGCCTTGGAAACCTAGTCTAATGCCACTAAAGTTGAGGTTGTGTGATTTGTTGGGTAGCTGCCTCTGGGTTTAGGCCCTCCAAATGGGCCCGGACTAGGTTTTGGGCCGGGTGTGGCCCATGTCGTGGACATGGGTTTTGTCACCGAGAGAGACGTACTCATGTGGGTAGAATCTACTTGGATGAGAGTAGGACATGAGGATCTCTACTAGTAATTGGCATTTGCCGTTGTTCTTGAACATAAAGCTTCTCTCTCTCTCTCTCTCTCTTTTCAAAAAAATGACATAACTATGTAGAACTATATTAGCATCATTATCATATATATGTCATCACTGGTATCAAGTACGTTCTTAATTATCAGTGTGGATCGGTTTGGGCTTGGGGGATATAATGCCAAGGACTGGACTTGACACTGCACTAACGATGCCGGTGAAAACGGTTAAGTGATGATTCGAGGAGACCACATATGTTATATAAACATTGAGAGCCTAAATCTTAGGGCTCACTTTGATAACGGATTGGAATAGGGGTGGATGATTTGTTTGGGATGACGTGTCTGTCCCCTATTTTTATCCGACTATGATTAAACCGTTCAACCTCTTTCATGAGAACGATAAAATCTACCTTAATCCCTATCCGACTCCGGTTAAGTCAAAATGAAATAAACTAGAACAGTTCACCCGACCCTTGATAAGTCATCTTAACCGGACTTATTTCATTTATTAAACTGGGCCAGAGGAATAAAAACATGGAACTTGTTACAAAATCATTTACTACACAATCCTCATTGAAGTGTACAGTCAGTTGAAGCAGGAAACGTGGGATATCCACGTTGTACATGCCCCAGACAAGAACAGTCGTACAAGTTTAGGCCACGTTCCATTCTACTTACTAAAGTGGGTCTTCACCTATTAGAGTAAGGCACGAGTCTCATTCATCAACTTAGAGAGAGAGAGAGAGAGAGAGAGAGAGAGAGAGAGATGTCCGTTGCCGACAACTGAAGAGGGGGAGCCTCTCCCTACCTGAGGGGGAACCTCTCCCATATCCTCTACCCTTCAGAAGGCAACGATGTAAAGGTTGGCCCATTTGAATCCAACAACTTACACCAGCCCACATGGAAGAAAGAAATTTCTAGCACACCAGATGGGGCTCATGGACCTGCTTGGTTTGCTGCTCAAACAAAGTCTACAGCCACCTGGTTATGACCAAAACATACCCCTTTGTAAGAGGCAAGTGGTTCTCCTGCACACCTCTGCATGTTATCTGCCTCTTTGTGATGGAATAGAACCAACTGTTACTGGAAAATCAAAAAAGGAAGACTTGCCATGGTCAATAGGAGCATAGAGATGAAAGCAATTGGCAACAGCTTTGGAGGTGTCATGAAACGTTAATTTTCTCTTTAATTTTGGTGAGCTTTTTTTGTGAAAACAACGAAGAAGTCTCTAAATACACGCAAATATATATATATATATATATATATATATATATATATATACGAGCCGAGTGAGGCACAAATTTAGTTTGTTCAGACTTTGTTCATTTGGCGAGTAGGATTCGACTCGACTCCAAAAAAAAATGAACGTCGAACTCTAATTGTCCAAAGGGATTTTAAGTTCTAGAATCTTAAATTCTTTCAAAATTAAGTAAAAATCCACGTAATATATCTATTAATCTCACGACCTCCAAAATCTCTTCAGTAAAAAAACCCATCTGGTTAACAGTCGTATGCGAAAATGAATATTCGAAAGAATATTCCTTTCTTGACAATTGTAAACACTTGTTATACTCGTACTACCATTTTCTTACCCCTTTAATCTATTTTGTGAGCATATAGGGTAAGCCTGACCATCTCATACGGCGGCGGCCCTCATTGCTCGGCGGCGGCAACGAGCGACACATTGTTGGGTGGCGACGACGATTAACATCTTCTCGATGACCACGACAACAACTGGCTCTTTGTTCAGCGTCGACGATCGACATATTGTACGGCGATCGGCACATTATACGGTGGCAACACAGTGACGACCTCACAGACCCAGTCTTTCTCTCCCTCCCTACTTCCCCTCTCAGTTGCGGCATGAAGTCTACTTCTCCTAACCTATATTCCGTTTGTGCAGCGCACCATATAGAAGGACACCTCTCTATCACCCCAGAGCAATTTTGCAAATGGTATGACCTAAACTTGAACACGAAGTGTTTGATATTTTGTCAATATGAACTAACACTTCACTAACTTGTGATTTTTGTTTGACATAGTCTTCGAATGCTAGCGGCAATGCAAACGATGGGGTTGCCTTCCGCACCCCATCACTAGAATGCCATTGCAAGAAGGGTTTATGCCGAGTTTTCACTTCCCAACGTGAAAGATCAAGAGGAAAATATTTCTATCGATGTCCAAATGCTAATAATCCACATGAGGATTGTGATTTTTTGAGTGGGTTGATGATGCATGACACATTACTGTGGATCTAAAATACCAAATGAAAGTAATGGAAAAAGATGTGTCTAAGAAGTTGGACGACTTGAAGTTTCAAATGCGACAGTTGAAAAAAATCTTACTTATTGTAATCATTTTGCTTACGCGGATTTTGATGCGGAAATGGTCGATGTCAAGATGTTAATCGCTAATCATTTTGGTTACTGTAATCAATATCTTTATGATCATGTTGCTGAGGATGATTTATTTTTGAAAATGACAATGTATGATAGTGTATCCTAAGTAATGAAAAACCTTGCATTATGTGGCTGGCTATTTTAAGTTGGTGGTGTTGTATAAAATGACACAGTCTAGACTCAGGGATTCCAGAGGTCGACGGATTGAAGGAAAAGGTCAACATATTCTAGGAAGGAGTCGATCGATCCAAGAGCAGAGGTCGACCTAAAACCTAAAGTCACCCGAGACTTCGAAATGACACAGTCTAGAGGTCGACAGATTGAAGGAAAAGGTCGACCTCTGCACTTGGATCACTCGCAGGTCGACCTATGAAAAAAAATGGTCGACCTATGTGACGGGTCGACCTATGAAAAAAAAAAGTCGACCTATGCCATTCAACAACACATGAAAAAAAGGTCAACTTATGTCATTCACTCACAGGTCGACCTATGTTCTGCAGATCACTCACAAGTCGACCTATTGAAAAAAAAAAGACCTATGTCATTCAACACCACATGCCATTCAAACACACTACCGTTCAACTAACCCTTGAATCTTAACATTGCCATACACACTGCCATTCTTTGAACAAAGGAAACATTCAACATTTGACAGTTAACATATAACATTGCATACAAAAAAGCCATATAATCAACGAAATAATTCAAACCTCATATTCCCATTAGTTTAATTATTTTAGCCATTATTCAAAATGCATAAGTAGTACAAGTGCATGTCACAAAATCAAATGTTTATCCTATTAAAATATCATACAAACACACAATTGCTTGGAGAGGAAATGAGTTGCCAGCCTAAGCGCTGGTCATATACACAGATGTGTCTAAAATGCTTCAACCAACAGTCGCAAGAGCTTCATCCAAGTAGCGTAAGTGCTTGTGCTAATCCACCAGGCTTCGCGATGGCGGAGGTTGGGCGATGGCGAAGCTCTTCGGTTTCCCTTCCCCAGACGTCGGAAAGAGCGTAGACGTACGACGTCCTCTTTTGACCTTCTCTGGATGGACTTCAGGCCCACGACGATAGGGGACTCGCTGGCAAGCCGATCACACACTTCTTGCACGGGAACCTCCAGCAAGGTGAAAGCGAACGTCATGATTCGTCTCCTGTGTAAACCCTAGGGCGCAACCAGTTGAAATAGGGAGGAAGAATAATGCGTTTCAAGTTAAACGGGTCAAACGGGGTTGTTAAAAGGGGGGCATCCTCATTCGGAGTTAACATGAATCATGGTTAGGTTAAGTCTAACCAGTAAGGGTGTTTCTATGTAACGGCTATGATTTTACGGGTTTTTAGATTGATAGATAGATTGAGCGGGTTTTCTTCCTAATTTCGAAAGAATTTAGGAGTCAAAAACTAAAAATCTCTTGTCCAAATATGAAACAATTGAAGGTTGATTTGCTCGATCTTGGCTGATTCAGTAACTTAGACAAAGTCGAGCTCTATTCAAATTACTTAATTTGAATGTGTTGAGAAGTAACAGGAGAAGGATTATGAATGAAGATGGTTTCAGCACATGTGAGAGGGAAGCAGAGACCACATATTCACCCGTAATGGTGCACCAACATGTGTCTGATCAGCAGTGAAGGAGTGGCTGCACTGGAAGCAGATGGCTACCATAAAAACCCAAGAAAGGATCTGTGGCAGAGAGAAGTGAAGAGCAACCTTTGTGCACGGTCTGTAGTCTCTGGGAATGGTGGAAGAGAGGGAACAATGTGGTGTACTCACGGTAAGGAGCTGGACTGGGAAATCACACCCAGCAGCGTCAAGAGCATCAGTCGGGACTCGCAAGCTGGCTTGGGGAGGGACACAAATCTAGGATGGACGAAGGACTGTGCATCAAATGGAAACCTTGGCTGATCTGAACACGTCACTGGGGTCCTGGATGATATGGGAGCCCTCTGCCGCACGGTGGATTAAGGTGAAGAATGCTGGTGGGGAGTTACAGCCAAGATGAAGCTAAGGCTGGAGCAGGTTTTATAATCAAGAACTAGCTATCCAATAATTAATGGCGTTGGGAGCTGACAGCTTTTCTCTCTGGTGAAGTGCAATGGATGCCCAGTTGATTATTGTCATGGAAGGATTAAAAGCTGCAGTGTCATTTTGGTGGGGTTAGTGAGATGAGATGAGATGTTTAATTTAATTCCCAAGGCAAGGGAATGGAAACCTTTTATCCTATTCGATTACCAAATTGGGCCTTTATTAGGGAACCATATAAATTTAGATAGGAATTGTGTTGCCTTCAGGGATTGGGATTCCTACGTACTAAAAATCAGGTTCAAGAAGAGTTTGGAGTATTGAATTCATGTGTTGGAGAGGTAATAATTCAATTCTCTCGACGTTTAGACATCCTTCTTAAAAAAAAAAAAACAAACTCATGTGCACTAACCCATGAATTGATTTGAAGATGATCAAAAACTCTCACCTAACTTATCAACCCAAGAATTCAAGTCAAACAAAACCCCAATCAAAACCTGATGAAAACATTATACTACTATTCATAAACTGAATTCAATTACACAATCTCACCAGTCCAACCAAAGTTATTATCGTTTAAAATGAGGAACCAGCTGGCTTAAATCTCTTTGATAGCTCTTTCGAGAAAACCTTCTAAAAACCGGAGGGCGCGACTTCTCATATTTAGGAGGCATTTCTTTTAAAAAGACCCCATGTCAGTCGAAAGTCATTCTAATATTTTTTTTAGAATGGGAATCAATGTTATCAGAATCGAATCGATATTTGAATCGACTAATGAGTTGATTCGGTTTGAATCAGTTGGACTGTTCAATCGAACTTGTTTGAATCGTGACGTCATCGTAATATTGAATTATTAATACATGGTCTGACTAGCTTCTATATCCCAAGACAATAAGAAATAAGATATAATGATCAAAATAATACATATATAATTATTAGTCATGATTATGTAACTATACAAGTAAAAAAATAACAATAACATGGTTAAATAAATTGACTTTAAAAATTTATAATATTCCATTGATCTTCACTCTTCACAATTGACATCTATGTTCCTTTTAAACTTTTAAACTTTAAATATATCTAAAATAAAATGATAAATAATAGCAAATCAATAATAATAAGATATTTTAATTCACATATAAATATTATTTTGAATATCTAAATATTTTTACATTTATTTTTTATTTTAAAGGGTGAATCGGGTCGGACCAGTTCACCGGTCGAACCGCGGTTCGTCCGGTTCACAGTCCGACCGATCCGATCGACCCGACCTTAATTAGACCGGTTCTTGAACCGGTTCACAGTCCGACCGGTCAGACCGCCCGACCGACCGGTTCAATCCGGCTCTAATAACAGTGTGGGGAATCGAGAATACCTTCATGCTTCTTAGAAGAGCGAGGAATGAGAAGAAATTTCGAAAAAGACCCCATGTTTTTTATTCTTCTTCGTCTCCCCTTGAGTGATTTTAACGGTTCTTTAATAGAGAGTCGTGATGGCATTTAATTAATATACAAAGAGTATACATGTAAATAATAAATATTCGTACAATCTCATTTTATAATAAAGATATGTATGAAAAAAACATTACTTAAGAACAATTAATTAGAAGTCTCTCGAAGGGAGACTAATTTAGGGATGGCTCGCAACTCCCCTTCCCACCCACCCACCCACCCACCCACTCACAACAAAGAAAAAAGAAAAAAAAGGCCCCTCCGTGGAGAGAGTTTAATCGGTAAGACTATGCATTTTGGCTACAAGTTTTCTCTTTAGAATCTTTTGATTTTCCATGCTAATTATGCCGTTAAGTTCTGGTAGTGGACACGAAAACATAAAAATATTTATTTATTTTACATTTTTACTCTCGAGATATTTACAAAAGACAACCCTCGTACGTGTAAAATCATAAAAAATTGTCACTCGTATACCCATATTTTAACTCATGTAACTCTCATGTGTAAGAATGAATACGAAATACCTTTGTCATAGTAGATTGCACCACATCATAAAATGGACAAAACTAACTCAAGCTAAACGATGACTAAGTTTATAAGATATTTAAAATATGTTGATTAATCAATACGAGGATATCTCCATTTATGTAAGCACATGTGTAAAAAGCCCTCGTGTTAAGTAGGTTTTGTCGAATCGATTCGATTTGTTGTCTGCCGTACGTATCGGATCATATTAATCGAAGATGAATACGACTGACGTGTGATACGCAATCGATACGATATTTATATTTATTTAAATATTATATATTTTATTTTATGTTGAGTTAACTTTGATAGGTGAATTAGTTGAAGTGTTTCTTTGTAACGGTTTATCCCGAGTTTGAAACTCATCGAGAGCATATTTTTTTTCAAATTTTTATTTTTTTTAAGAAAAAGGTAAAAAATAGATGTCATTTGTGAGATTCAAACTGTGAATTTCACTGTTGCAGACGTAACTCTCTAACCAACTAAGTCACAGATGATTTCAACACATAATTTACTATACTAAATATTTATTATATTATTGACGTATTACGATATAATATGATACAATGTAATATCATACTAGTAAAATATTGATACGGTTGGTACAATTGAGTCGTCAAACTTTGGTGTTAAATATCCAACCTTATTTTTAGATCGAGAATATCTGAAATATTTTAAGAGTACTTTCACGTGTTTTTATAAAGTAAAATCACCCTTTAGTTAATATGTACGCAATGGTATCATGTAATTTGTGAAAAATTGTAATTACAAATATACAACGACGTACCGATGTGGTACGTACGATATTATAAGTATGATGTCGTACTAGTCAGTCATTAGCACGATGGGTGTGTGATATATAATTGATATTATATTTATATATTTTAAATATTATATATTTTATTTTAAAAATTAATATATATTAATAAATAAATAAATTAAAAATAGTATTTTATCAAATTATATATAATTATTATAATATATATTAATTAAATATTTTTTTATTTTTAGCCCATAAAAATATGATATATCGATAAAATACAGAGTCGTCCGATACTACAGAGTTACAAACATTACTTATATATCTTGTTTAATTATCAAATTTGATTTTTTTTGACCTTTTCTCAAATAATATCCAGTCGCCTAGTCTTTTGAATCCGAGTTGCAATCATTCTCTTTCTCTGTAGCAACCCATTTCCAATTCCGACTCTACATTGGAACCGTGTTTAATAGTTGCCGCCGCAACCTTATTAATTAGGTTATTTCGGCAGTTCCCCCTTCTCTCTCTCTCTCTCTCTCTCCTGCTCTTCCGCAGTCGGCCTGGTCTGGTCGATGCTTCTTTGCTCGAGCGGCGGTGGCGGCGATGCTTCTTTGCCGGAGCTGGGGCTGTGAACCGACCCAGCAGGAGGGCGGCATCGGCATGAGAGCGGCGGAGGGCACCCTATTTATTAAATGGTATTGCTCCCCCGCCCTCGCCCTCCCCGTCCAAGTCGAGCCCTTTTCATGTCCTCCGTCCGCGAGCCCTGCCGCCGTCGTCTCCTGGGGCACTCCGGGTTGCAAAAGCTAGCTTTCTTCTTCTCCCCTTCCACTTCTTGTGCCCTCACCCGCGCGGCGTTGTAGTGCCGCTTCCGCCGGTCTCCTCGCCGGCTGAAAGCGAGGTCCTTTTCTCAGGCTTTCTCAGTCGTCTTCCGTTGTACAGCTCTGCAGGCGAGATGAGTGACAACGAACACGTATATCTCTTTTTCCCAATCCTTTCCTCTGGTTTGGCAAAACCCTACTTTAATTTTTGTAGCCTTTTGTTGCAAGCTTGATTAGATGTAAAAGTTTTCGACTTTATTAGTTCACTGGGATGCCTTTTTTTTTTGTAAAAAGTTTGGGCGATTATGGGGATGTTGGGCTTTATGGGGTTCTGCAGGTCTGTCTCATTGTAATTCGTAAGCACGTATTGGCTTGCACGCGTTTGGAACTGATGGGACCTAAATGGGTTTGACATTATGCCTCCAATCTTACTGACAAGGGAATGAATTCAATGGATGGGGTTTGTGCTTCCAGGGAATCTAAGACGTTTCTTGTCTGTACTCTGTAGATATTGAGGATAACGTAGCTTGCGCTTCAAAAACCCTGGGAGTGCAGAGCACCTGCTGCTCACCATTTCACATTTGGGCCAGTTTGAGCGCACATCCTCTACTTTCTAATTCAAGAGTTATAGCAAGTCAATCACATGACACGGGCTTAAATCGAGGAAGTCCGTTCTATTTCATAGTGCCAACCAGATGGAAAATCATATAGAGAAATGAAGATCATTAATTGAAGGCAGTGGGCATTCTTGCAGAAGAAACATGCACTGCCAAACAGGATTTATCTTTTATGCTTATGCAGGTTAGATAGTGATCTAAAGGCAAAGGGGCCTGCATTGGAGGAGGAGCACATGGTGAAGGGTTCCAGTGCCGAAGAAGACTTCAACATTATGGACACTTTTGGTGGAGTTCAGGATGCTGGCGGAGTTTGTTGGAATTATTGTGAATGGGCCTGATTTGGAAATCCAGAGGCTGGTTGGCCATATTAATGATCAGTGGAGAAGATAGAAAGATTCAGTTGGAGTTTAGAGAGAACAGAAAGGCAGCAGTGCCCAATGCCTTCGATGGTCTGTGGGTTTGTTTATTGATGGGGCTGTCAATGCTTACCATGTGGGTTGAGCAACTAGGAGAGATGCATGTGTAGGTTCAATCATCAGCGTCATAAGCATCAAGGTTGGTTTTGTAGGTAACAGTTTGCAGCTAGTATTGTCTCTCTTCTAGTACCCCTTTAGTCTTGGGAGCACACAGTTGTAGTACTTAGATCCAGTTTCTGGGGAGAAAACCAGGACTATAGCCACTTGATCCTTGGTGAGGGATCGCAATGGAGATGCTCTTGTGACGCTGTCATCTTCTTTTCCCATGCTACTTAAATAAATTTATTGGTCATAGAGAAGGTCTCTCTAGTTTTTAGCAAAATTATTTTATGGTAATTTTTTCATATCTCATTTATTTAACCGCCTCTAAACATATTTGAGCACCATGTCTTTGGTTTTGTTTATGTTGTTCCCATGGCTTAGTTTAGATGGAGTGGCTTTTTTAGGTTAAGGTCTAGTTGTGGCAGTGCGCTGAAGAACAACCTAACTGCATGGAGAACGATGCAGGGTCTTAGACGGTTTACAGAGAAGAGCTGGCACTTCTTAAATGCATGTATTTTTTTAGGTACTGTAGGTCCTGCTGGAGTGATTTTCCCCTCTTTTCCTGGTGATCCTTTTCATGCTGGTGAAACATGTGGAAGGACCATGTATTTTGATTAACATCTGGTCTGAGCATGTTGCTGCATTTCTCTCAATATTTTATTGGATTTCTTCTATAGCATGCCAAGGCAGCTCCTGAAGTTATGGGATAGAGCTATCCAACCATTTTTGTGATCTAGAATTTTAATTCTGTGCTGCAAGGAGGGTAGTTTTTTCATATTGTTGAAATATTTTCCCCCCAATTTCAAGTAATATTGTTTATGGTATTGGTTCATATTTGTGTCTCCGGACATGGATCTTCTGTTATCTTCATCAATTATTATGTTAACTTTTTATCTGTTTCAATTTCTTGAGCAGGTTTTAGTTTTTGGGTCCTTCACAGAAGAGGAAGCAAGATTATACCAAAATCAGTTAGTTGACAGTGCATTGCCTCTTGAAACAGCTAACTTGCAATTTGGCTCTTTGGACTTCTTATCTATAATATCATCAAAGGGGTTCAATGATGAACAGCAGAAGAACAAGATTTCTCCAAGTTCAGATGTGCATGTGTCAAAGCAGGTAACACAAGAAACAAAACATGAGAATGGAAAGGCATCGATAACTGATGATTCAACAACAGTTCAAGAGGCCGATTCAAATGGAACCACCAGCCTTTGTGCTCCCCATAAGGATGAGTTTAGTGGCAATAGAAAGGATAGTCTAGAATCAAGCTCAGTTTGTATATATCAGAATAAGTTTGCTCTTACTGAGGTATTAGGATTAGAGGTTTGTCACATCAGTGAGGGAAAATCACAAGAGTCAGCATCAAGCACCAGCAGAAGCACAAGTGATAATGGAACTAGAGTTGACTCATCACTAGTTCCATCATCTAAGGTGGATATTAAAAAAATAACGAATGGAGGATTTGCAGTCAAAAGCCTACTGTCTCGTGGCTTAACCAATTCAGGAAATTTGTGCTTTCTTAATGCTACATTGCAAGCTTTTCTCTCCTGTTCGCCATTTGTCCAGCTCCTGCAGGCCCTAAGAACTCGTAATATTCCCAAGGTTTTGATCATTCAAAATTCTGCTCGAGTGGTTACTTTTCTTCTTTCCTTCATTTTCCCTTCATTCCCCTTATGAACTTTTTGTTTCCCTTTCAGGTTGGTTATCCAACTCTAAATGCATTTGTTGAGTTCATCACGAATTTTGACTTCCCTGATGATTCAAGCTTAAAAAGGAACGGATATGGTGCTTTAAGGACTGGAAAATCCTTACATCCTATCATGTTTGAGAATGTTCTGAAAAATTTTACACCTGATTTACCTATGTGCGGGATGTCAGGCAGGCCAAGGTTTGTGCTGCATTTCTGTCAACTGTTTGTGATCCTATTTTAAGATTTGACATTCTGATACACAGTACACTGTTCTCTTACACATGATGTAGTCCAGCATAACACCATAGTTTTTATTTTGCTTTTCAAGAAGCAACAAGTTTCTAGCCATATGTAAGAAATTTCATGGGAAAAATTATAAGGAGAAAATATCCAATGAAATATAGTTTTTTAGTCATTACTGGAACTTGGAAAGACTTTAACTGATAAAATTAGCAAATTATCTACTTATGCTGCTGCAAGTTTTTCTGATGAACTTATTGGCAAATTTTCCAAAATCGAGTTCGATGTCAAATTCTGAGGAATTGCTCATTTTTGGTTATTGCATCTTCATTTGCTAGGATTTGATCACAGAGCAAATAACATGGAATATTTGTATTCTAAAGGGGCGGAGTAATTGTAGGTGTACAGAAAATTCCCCTCATAAGAACACCCTTTTAAAATCTGACAGTCGAACTTTGACCATTAGGAAGGCAGCATAAATACCTGGCCACTGTGCCACTTGTCCCCCAAAAGATATAGATGTGGTTGTCTCTAAGGTCCAATAAGGCATCAATTAATTCAAAACACAATCTGGAACAATTAATTTGAAACACTACTGGTGGCCACGTGTATTATTCTGTGATTCTAAACATGGATGAACATCTCATACACCCTATTTATCAAATATCGATGCATGTGATAAGTATTTATCAACGGCATTCTCGGTGGACTAATAAATTTTACTGCACTTGTTTTATGCCATATCCTCTGTTATCTCAACATCTCTCGCAGATTGATCTCTTTGATTGTTTTTGTTAGAACTTCTCGGTGTCACTTGTTTGTACAAATGTCTTCCCTTTGATATACAAAATAACTACCTGCTGATCTACCCAGAAAGATTGTTTGATGGAAGTATTTTGGTGACAGTTTAACCGGAAATGTTATGGTCACAATTTTATAGTGTTCTCAATAATCCCTTTTTGTTATGCTCTCTGCTAGATCAGTTTATTATTAAAGTGCATTAGATATGTTTTTCATGCTTGAAGTTGATTATCAACTGAAGTTTTATCTAATTCTGCAGACAAGAAGATGCACAGGAATTTCTAAGCTTTATCATGGACCAAATGCATGATGAACTACTCAAACTTGAGGGCCATTTGTCAATTTCCAGTGGGTCTAGATTTTCTCTGGTTTCATCAACAGAAGATGATGGTTGGGAGACTGTTGGCCCAAAGAACAAGTCTGCAATTACGAGAACCCAGAGTTTTATGCCATCAGAATTAAGTAATATCTTTGGTGGACAGCTAAGGAGTGTGGTAAAGTCGAGAGGTGGGTATTTTTCATTTATGTTATAAATATAATGTAAAGATTCATGTAAATGTACAGTTGTCTTTTTTCTTTAGTGGCGTGAAGTCAAGTGAGTGGCTATTTTTTATTTATGTTATGAGTTCAACATAAAAATTCTCCTCTATATAAACATATAGCTGTATTTTTTCTTTAAAACATGAACTTTGTGTTTCTTCTTTGGAGGACACCTTACATACTGATATCCTTCTCAATGTGTGTCCAAGATTCTTGAGCAACTTTGTATGTTGACTTAATTAATCTAAGAATCCAAATTATGTTAGTTTCCATTGTGAGGCATACCCATGGTGTGAAACCACAACCTGGTTTTATGCCCCACAAATGTCGGTTGAGATCTGTATCATTAAGGCACAATTCCACAGTATTGACTGGCTTGAAGTTTCTATTCAACACTTTGAGATTGCCACTATTAAAATCTGGTATTATGTCATGCATGCAAAGTATTCTTCAAAGTACTTTTTCCATGTTCCCTGCACAGTGCTTGATGGGTTGTCTATAACATAACAAGTTTCATTGCAGGTAACAAGGCATCGGCAACAGTCCAACCCTACCTTTTACTCCATCTTGATATTTTCCCTGAGGTAGTTCATACTATTGAAGATGCACTTCATCTCTTTTCAGCATCAGAATATCTTGAAGGCTACAGAACTTCAGCAGGAAAGGTACTGTTCTTTTTGCATAGTATCTATTGTTTTACAGTCATTTAAAAGCTGGATTTTTCCTGTAGTTTCTTTATCTATTATCTTGTATCTTGAGATATTTTATCTGATGGTAGTTGTACCATTGATGTCTGGTCTGATGAGTTATGAAACACTATGAACTTTATCCTCTGTTGCCCATATCTTGCTTGGAAAAAGTGGTGGGTCGATGCAAAAATTTCCTCATGCAATATTTCTTGTTGCTGTCTCTTGGTTGGTTGATTTCATTTATGCTTTCTCTGCATTAGAATGTACAAGATGCTGATGGTTTTAAATGTTGTACCGTGCAGGCTGGTGTTGTAACTGCAAGCAAATCAGTAAAGATACAGACTCTTTCCAAGATAATGATATTGCACTTAATGAGATTTAGTTATGGAAGCAAAGGAAGCACCAAACTGCACAAACCTGTTCATTTCCCTCTTGAACTGGTTATTCGTCGGGAGTGGCTCGTTTCTCCAACTTCAGAGGTTAATTTTCTTCCATTTTCCCCTTGTTTATGTGCATATGCATCTGTATTATATCTGTAACGAATCTGGGTCCTCTCAGGGCAGGTAAGGAGGGGGATTCCGGCAGTCCCCAATCCTCACCTCCCATCTGTCTGACCATCCTATTAACCCCCCTCAGGCAGTTAACTCCCATCCCACTAACGCTCATCAAGTTGTATTTATCTGCTCAACGCATATACAATGCTGAGCAAATAAATGTAATGTTGAGCAGCATTATATTTTTCTGCTCAGCATTGTATTTATCTACTTTGCACATAAACAACTGAGCAGATAAATAGAACACTGAGCAGAAAAATACAACATTGCTTAGCGTTGTATTAGTCTGCTGGGGGAACTGACTGAGGGGGTTAAAAGGATGGGGAAGGGAGTTAGTGGGACAGGTGGCTGGTGAGGATTTGGGACTGCTTGTGTCCCCTCCTTACCCGCACTGAGAGGGTCTGCACTCATGTGGAGCAATTACATAAAAAATACATGGGTCGCCTTCTTACTGCAACACTATTCATTAGGAAATTCAATTGCATGTATACCCTCCTTTCATACCAAATTGCACATATTTGCCTTTGCTCCCATCTGATACTTTCTTAAGGCAACCATGCCTGAGCTGAGATGTTGTGTGATTCAAAATGAGAGGTACCTTTCTATGTGCAAACAGTTCTCACAGGAAAGTGTTCTTTAAAGGGACATTCAACCTGCCTAACAAAAGGCAGGGACTACTAGTTTGTTTTCCTTATGCTACCATCAAAGTCAAGGATCCTCAGAATCCTCTGCAGTGTGATACCTTTACATTGAAGGGTATATCTAAACTTGCACTGACATGGCTCCACAGACTACTGTTGTTTGTGGCATACAAGATATTAGTGTGCTCCAGTGGTTAGGTCTATTTGCAAAAGACAGCTTAACCTATGGCTGTTATTGTGAAATACTAGTGTGAGCAAGTGCTACATGGTTCAGTGCATGTGCCAAAGATGCTGATATCCATGTTAGAAAGTGCAAGAAACATATTTTAGGTTATACTTGTGGGTCTGACCTAGACCAATGATATTTAGCTGATGTTTGTCTAAATAATGACCATAAACAGCAGAAGCAATTAATCTTGTTTCATTGCTAGATTTCATGCATAATGCATGTGGACATAGGGAAGCAGGTGCATCCATGACTTTTACATAGACAATTTTTGGCTTATTCAGCTTATCTAGTCTAATAGATATCTGAAGTAAAGGGTAATTATCGGGGATATTTACATGTCCAACTGCTTTTATAATGCCCGATTGCATAAATATTCAATTCTGGAACCTGCCGTGATTTGCACTGACTGACTCATATAGGAAGGGCACATCTGAACTCTGACCCCATGAGTTACTCCCATTCAAATCAACCTAGCCCAGTTAATTTTTCTCTATTATGAAAGTTTTTATGATTAACCTCTTGCATCTTCTCAGAGAAGAAAAACGAGGGAGATGTTAAATGCTTGCCTTCTCCCAACACTCTCCTGACCACCTACAGCTAACTCTGGAACCATCCACCATGTGAATTAAGACCCTCATGAAAAAAAAATATTTTTTATAATTACATTATTGTAAAATGTGTAAACACAACCATGCAAGCGTCAAGATTTTCCTCCATTGTAAAAGGTTTTGTTGTGGCTCGAAACAGCAACGAGTATGCGATTTCTTTTTTTTTTCTTTCTTTCTTTTCTTTTTTTTGGCTTTGTTTTTGCTTTTCTTCTTTTTTTTTTGACTCTGTCCTAGTAGCAGAGAGGAGAGAGAGAGACGGAACAGAGAGAAAGAGATGGGGAGAGAGAAGAAGAATGAGAGAGAGAGATGGAACAGAGATAGGGAGAGAGAGAGAGAGGTTGCAGACTGGGAGACAGAGAAGGGGTGGGGCGCAGGCGGCTGCTGGCGGTGACATTGGTGGCACAGGGTGGTCAGCAGTCCGCTGCTGGGCGGAGGCCAAGCCTGGCCCGTCGGTCAGCTGGTGCTGGCGGGGTGGACTTCGCAGGCGGTGCTTGTGGGGGTGACAGTGGCGGGCTGCGGGCGAGGGTCGATGGCGTCCTTCCGGAGGCGGGGCTGGCTGGTTCGAGGCAGTGTCCGCTGGTGCAGGAGGTGGTCGGCGGGGTCGCCTGGCAGTGGTGGGTGGTGGCAGCAGGAGCAGCAGGTGGCTGGTGGGTCGTCTGGCGGTGGAGGGTGGGCCGGCGGTGTTGCTGTGGGGCAGAGCGATTTGGTGGTGGCTGCTTCCCCGAGGTTCTGCTCTCAAAGGGAAGGGGGGAAAGGAGGGGCAGAGTCAGCAGCGGCTCCTCCTTGTGGCTGCGGTGGGAGAGATGGGAAGAAAAGAAGCTGCGGCGGCTGTGATCTCCGGCGGGAGGTGGATCGAGGCTGCTGCAGCTGGCGGGGCCGGGATGGTCGACGGTGGGTACTGGTCGTGGGGGTGGTGGTCAGGGTGAACGGCAGTGGTGGGGGAGATGGGAGTGAGGGGGAAGAGGAGGGAGGACGGCGGGTTGACTATCAGGGTTGGTGGGAAAGAGAGTGGCGGTGGAAGAAGGCAAGGGCGGCGGCGCAGGGGGGCTAGGGTTATTGGGGAAGACGAGCACAAGGTCGGGTGGAGGAAGAAAGGGGGGGTCTACAGTGGATGGGGAGGGAGGAAGAAGGAGATGGGGATGGTGGTATGGGAGGCATAATGGGGTAAGGAGGGCTAGGGTTATTGGGGAAGATGAGCACGAGGTCAGGTGGAGGAAGAAAGGGGGGGTCTACAGTGGACAGGGAGGGAGGAAGAAGGAGATGGGGATGGTGGTATGGGAGGGATAATGGGGTAAGGAGGTGGGGTGTAGGCTTGCGCCCTCTCTCTTACAGGGACACCTCATGCTCTCTCTCACAGAGACAATGGGAGTGTTCTCAAAACCATTTTTTCATTCAACATTGATTCAAAAGGAAGTACAAGGCCCTTTTAAAGAGGGAAGGGGGATTACGGGGGCTCAAGACCAGCCAACCTAGGGATTCTCAACCTTACAAAATATCACTTGAAAATACAAGTGATTTTGTGGATCTCCTAGGAGGATACATACAACATAAAAAAGATAATATATGGGAAATTCAAATTATCCTAATGATATCAAGCACTAGCATGGGGAAAAATAAAAGACTTATTAAAATACTGCAAATATCAAATAATAGAAATCTTCTGCGGTCGGGTAGGAGTCTCGACGGTGTCACCTCATTTCTATCCAGTCGAATTTCTGAGTCGGCCCGGTGTCCTGACCATGTTGCTTCTCATTGGGAAAGAAAGTTGAAGAAATAGAATGCCACAAATTCTTGCCCTTCTCCCAATCTTCCCCTGACCACCTATAGCCATCTTTGTCATTATCCACTGCATGACTCGTGGACTTTGGTCACCTTCCAAATCAAGAATGACGTGGACTTTGGGTGGGAGATGAATGTGTTCTCATCTCTCATCATGTTTTTGTAGAGAGTAATTCTTGCTGCACACCGAGGGGTGCAGCACAACCTAGGGGGCCTGCACCCGTCTGTGATTGGCCTAGCTGGGCATCTACCTGGCTGAGAAGAGGTGCACTTAGTGTTGCATTAAATGGCTTCGGGTGCACATTAAATGACGTGTCACATCCATTTAAAAAAGCCAATAGTCACATCCTGAAAATGTCCGTCGCACCACCCAACTGTATTTTTCGTCCATTCCTTTATTTTTCAATTGAAACTTCCATCTCTCAACCCAAATCTTCATTTTTCAAACTAAACTTGCAGCTGGGAACTCTGTCTTTGTCAAACCCAGGCCTGCATTTTTCATTCCAAATCCAATCCTCCATTTTCAATCAAAACCTCTATTTCTCAATTCAAACAAAAGCCAATAGTCACATCCTGAAAATGTCCGTCGCACCACCCAACTGTATTGTTCGTCCATTCCTTTATTTTTCAATTGAAACTTCCATCTCTCAACCCAAATCTTCATTTTTCAAACTAAACTTGCAGCTGGGAACTCTGTCTTTGTCAAACCCAGGCCTGCATTTTTCATTCCAAATCCAATCCTCCATTTTCAATCAAAACCTCTATTTCTCAATTCAAACCTCCCATTTTTCGAACCAAATCTGCATTTGTCTGATAGAGCACAGCTAGGGTGTGAAGAACATTTTCAGGATGTGGGTGTTTTGGGTGTTCAAATGGATGGGATGCGCCATTTAATGCGTGCCCAGAGCCATCACGAGGCACACTGTGCCTCCTCTCAGCCAGGTGGACACCCAACTGCGCCAATCACAGGCGGAGTGCAGGCCACCTAGGATGTGCCATCTGTAAATATGAACACTGAGAGGAGTGTAATGTAGATCCTCCTCTTTGCATTTCTTTCACTGGTATACAACTTAAACATTTTGAACTCTATTTTTGCAGGGTCGGAGATATGAACTTGTAGCAACAATAACCCATCATGGAAGGGAGCCCTCGAAAGGGCACTACACTGCCGACACCAAGCATTCTGATGGCCAGTGGCTCCGGTATGATGATGCATCTGTTACTGCCATCGATACAAGCCAGGTCTTGCATGACCACGCCTATGTCCTTTTCTACAAGAAGGTGTAGTTTTTGTTTGCTACTGTGTTGTAAATGGTTTCTAGCTCCATACTTGTTGGAAATCCTGAGAACACTTGCTTGTTGATAGGTGTATCTACCCGGGTTTAGGTGCTCTCTTTGTTTTTTTTCTCCCCTCCTCCCTCCTGGCCTATTTACATGCAAGAGAGAGATTTTCACTCGCATGTGTGTTCCGGAGGCGATGGCCGACATATTTTTGAGGGGTACAAAAGATTTTCGCAGAGTGTGTAGGAAGGGAGCCCATTGTTTTAAGATTGCCCGCGCGGATGCTGCTTTCTTTGAGATTGGCCAGATTTTTGGGATTCGATTCACTTCTGAGTGACATCACAAGAAACGGAAACTAAATCGATGGAATCTTCTCGGCTTTTCTTAGAAGTCGTTCTAGCTGACATCTTGCATATCTCAAGCTACTTAATGGTCTAACCACAACTACTTAGAAGGATGGTGGCTCTTAGTTCTTAGCTGAATAACTAGAGAATTACTGGTTTTCTGTGGACCATTTCCCTCTTTTTATTTTTTATTTTTTGGGCTTATTAGACCAAGGGTGTGCATCCCTTGTGAATTATTGTTCAGAAACGAAGAGAGGGAAACCCCACAAGGAAGTGGGGATTTTGACCTGAGTGCATCGCTGGGTTTATGCAACCTTTTGTATATCATGAATAATAAACGTACAGTTGGCGTTTGCATTTGTGTCTGCCCGACGTTTGTCGTCTTCGACCGTCGGCAGTGACCTGTTTGATAGCTGTAACCTGAATACGTGACACCTGTCTCTCTTATAAAGATAGCCAGATGCTTTTATTCGAGTGCCAATCTATTGTGACGTCTGTACAACGTATGTAATTAATTAGTCAGAATCGAATCCCTCGTGAGGTTGCCATGCTTCAGTCGTGGGTTTAATGTGGGCTCTATGTGTAGTTCACATCACGCGAGGGAAAGAAGCAACCAGGATAAGTCGGAACTCGATTTTGATTAGATCTATCAACTGGAGCGGATACAAAGTTAATATACGATTAGCCGTATTTATTTTATTTTAAAATTTAAATTATTTTATTTTAATTATTGTCTGAGTAATTATTATATCATATTATTTATACTTAATTTAAATAAAATTTTTAATTATTTAAAATATCTATTTTGATTTTAAAATATTTCTTAAATTTAACATAATTTACTGGAGATTCTTCTCAACATGATGAACAAGAATGTAAAAAATAATATTAAATAATATTTTTATTAAATTTTATATTCTATAATATATTGTTAAATATATATATATTATATGATATACGATGTTACGTACGGATACTTTACGAAGTGAATAATATGATATCTATATTCTCTAATTTAAATTCGGATATTATTTATTTTAAAAAATAAATATAAATATAAATGTTATTTTTTAATATATATTCGGATTAATTTCAAATCCGAATAATATCCGAATCTATTGACAAACCTAATTTTGACGCGGTCTCACTCGTACATTAAAGGCGCGGTGATCAGCGGGAACTTTAGTAAGTGATTAGCATTCATTTCTTTCTTGATTGTTATTGACCTCTTTTTTGTGGGAGGTCAATTCTAAATTGTAATTTAATGTCCTTTTGTTAGTTGTGCTACTTAACAAAACCAATACCAAAACCAAAAAAAAAAAACCTAATCACTCTTTTACATCTATAATACAGAGAAATGTCACGGTTTTTGGCCCGATCTCTGCCATTCTTATCTCAATCGTACACAAGTCGATGCTTCCAAGATTCAACTCAGACGGCCGGAAAAAAAAACATAGTAAAATACGCTCCCATGGAATATTTTCGGGCAGGGTCCGTACTGCAAAAGGCAACATTTAGGACGAACTGTTGCCGGATCCCAGTTTCGGGCCCAAACAGTGGAGAACATAGATACAAACCAATTCACGAAGAACCAACAAGAATATAATGCTGCATTGCCCGAGTAGACTCCTGAAAGAACATCATTCTCATAGATAAGAGAATGATGGCACTTGAATGCCTCCAGGAATCCAACTAAAAACAAAAAGGTTTGGTTTCGAGGAAGCATCTGAAATGACTAATAAAATGGTCGTCACGACCTGGTTAGTGATCAACCTCTATTTCAAGTTAGAGGATGATGAAAGCTAAGTTGCCATCTTATTTCCAGTAGCACCAATTTCTCAACTTTCAGTTAGTCTCAGAGAAGGGGAGGCATCTCATGGATTTGCCCTGAGCAACATAACACAACGGTGAACCACTAGTTGAACAGGATCGCGTAACGAAGAGAACCTCTCAAGAGAATACAATCAATTACAAAAAGAGTCAACTCATTTTCCAATAAGAATAGCATAACATGACAAAATCTCCTTGAAATTAGAGAATGGTAGAATGCAAGTCCAACACAGAAAATGAAGGGAGGTGGAATGGAATTGACTGCCATGTGTATGCGCAGCACTGGAGTTCTAGAAATAGGAGGCATGTGAGGGTGTCTGCAGTTCTAGAAGTGGGAAACGATGCATGTGAGGATGACTGCCACAAATCGTCTTCAAGAGACCATATCAATTCAACTACTTGGAAAACATTCGTTTATCTTCGTAGAAGCTTCAGAAGATCCCCAACCAAATGCAAGGATCCTGTCACAAGAACCTGCAGGTGGCCACAAGTCAAACACATGCACGGCAGAATCTATATCATTCATCATCGGTGCTGTCAGCGATAATCTCATATCAGAAACACATTCAGGGTACAGAAAAAAAGAGACTACTCTTTCTTCCTTTCTTGCAACTAAATGGTACATATAAGACAGACCTACAGGAACTCGGAATAGAAATACCTGGTGCACACTCTTAATGTGCAACAAACCCACACACACCCCTCCCAATGGTCCACATGGGACTGATGTGACTTGGGGGAGAAGACAAGACTTTAGAAAAGAATTTGAAATGACATGGGGCCATGTCTTTTTGGTCTTTTCTTGCCTCCAAGTCCCATCTGTCCATGTGGACCAATGGGAGGGGGGTTTGTTTGTTTGTGCTGAGCCACATCGGGCTGGGCTGGTTGGGCCGGGCCGCACCGCTTCGGTTTATTGAGTTTGAATTCGGATTTGGCCTATCGTTGGGTCGCGTCTGTTGGGCTTTGGCCAAGAATTGCTTCCTTTCCAACTGCCCAAGACTTCTATAAGGGGGATCGTTTCTGAGTTTCTGAGACACAGAAACATCTACTACGAACTGTGCTCTCTGAAATTCTCTGCAAAGGGAACTGGTTGAGTCATATCTCGGGGACGGAATGCCAGTGAACCCTGTGCTACGAGGAGGGGGCGTCTTCCGTTTCAAAGACAGTGTCATCCGAGACATGTCTCTCTCCCAATCAGGCGATTCTAAACTCGTTTCTCTTTTTGGTCTTTTCTTGCCTCCAAGTCCCATCTGTCCATGTGGACCAATGGGAGGGGGTGTGGGGGTCTGTTACACACCAAGGGCGTGCAGGAAGTATTTTTATACTTGAATGAAGTTGCCATAAAAATGGTCCAAAGAGTCACTCAAGCACAACTGTTCTGACGGAACACTCATCATAAGATGTGTACCTCTAAAAGAAAAAATTTCCATGCTAGGAAGAAACTAATCCTAGTGTTTTAAAGTTTTCACCTGAAAACGGATGGAAGGGTTTTCCTTGACGCAATCTCTTAACCATTTTAATGTCATTGGCAATGATGGAATAACTGCACTGCATGAAAACTGTTTGCCCTTAGGATTGCACTTCTTATAAGGATCCTCGTGAAGAAAACCGTAACTTGGTAAATTGACCAGATTCTCTTGAAAGCTGTCATCATCGAGGATAGCATCTGAAAAAGGACATAGCAAAGAAGATATAGATTAGATTAAAGTTTATTATTTTTTAAGCTTATAAAATATGGCAATTATGTAGTATAAGTATTTAAGATGATCAGTGAGGAGGAAATTCTTCCTGACCAAATGAACAAAAAAACAGTCAGAGTAAACAAAAGGGTCCACTTTTATCTAGGAAAAGATGACCCACCACACGAAAGTGACGTTATGGGATAGATGAAAGGATGCTTTTAAACTAAGAAGAGACTTTCTTGATAACAAATCCATTTCATAAAGAACCATAAAGTTTTGATGCAAGATTAAGAAAATAAACAAAATTGAATTAGAAATGCTAATGCAAACTTTTTTGCTGCAATGATAACCTTTTCCATGGATTGTCTTCTCCCAAGCTCTCTGAAGAGCAAATTGCCATGAGACATCCTTGGTAATATCCATTAGTACAGTTGATACAGCAGAATCTACCTTATGGTAGGATGACATGCTAGGGACGAAGAGGGCCTTAGAAAAGTGCACACCTGCAGAACATTTGAACCACAAAGTATAACATAATCAAAAATGAAAAAGGAAAAATCATCAACTATTGCAGCAAAAACATTGGCATAATGGTGCATACAAGATGATATCAATAGCTCAGAAACATATCACAAGCTTTTATGACCAATAATTCCTCATAATGCCATTGCAAAATACATGTTTGGGTTCGAAACTCATTACAGTGCCATATGCATTATATGCACTCAGTACGCATTAAAATTAACTCTGGAACCTAAACGAAGAATCTCCCAAGTGAAATACTAAGAACCTGCGAACAAAGAGAAAACTAGGTGTCGTATACATAGAAAATTAATTTATCTGTATTTTCATATTTTTCTAGTCATGTGGATATAGATGCTAGATGATATTATTGATGTACCTGTCATGGCAACATCTGTCTTAGAGCTGGAATGAAAACTAACATGCTTTATTGAGCCATTGAGTAATGCTGCCATGAAGGAAGGAGTAGAAGCCAGTATGATGCTGTCCCTCCAGATTGATGGCACAGTCAGCCATAATGCGTTTTGGGAATTTAATGCATAGTATAACAAATGAAGTCAAAGCATATGGCAGTAGCACTCTAGCAGATGAAGATACGTACTACAAGAGTGAACATTGTTGAATCGGTTTGCAATACACAGCATCAGTAATCACAAGCAAGTGCTTCTTAACAGATAGAGTTGACCAACTTATCTCGGATAGGAAAAGAAATTTACTATCACTGAACCATTGTCTTACAATAAAACTCAAAAAAGGCAAAAGAGCAAATGCTAAGTATGAATGAATTATCAAATTGTTTGCCCTACTGTCAAACAAAAAGGCTAATCCAAGAACTAAGAGGCAGCAAAGAGAAATGATTCCAAATGCTTTAATATTTCAGAATAGTGTTTGGAAACCAGTATGAGCTGGGTGGTCAACTGGATGCCTCTGACGATGAAAAACTGAAAACCACAACCAAGTATAACGATGCAATCAACAAAGTTGGCATTAGGACATAGTGGCATACAATCATAAGCACCACTGTTTATGTAAATGCTTAAGTGATATACTAATATCATATCAATCATATGCTCATACAGATTAAAAATCCTATATCCACTATCGAAGAGCAGAAGCAAGCAACAAAATAAGCTCGGATAATTGCAAAACTAACCCTATTATATACACAATTGCAGACAAGCCATTCTTATCAATCATATGCTTTACAGATGAAAAATCCTATATCTGCTACGAAGGAGCAAAAGCAAGCAACAAAACAAGTTTGGATAATTGCACAAATAACCCTATTATATACATAATTGCAGACATGCCACTCTTATATACATGTACCGTACTATATCAACATAAGCGTAAAAATGCACCTGCAGTTAACTGCCATCCAAAAAACAGATGACGGCGCATAACGAAGGGGTATTTTTGCATTTACGCTTACGCAGTAGTGTTAGCTTTGCACTTATGTTTCACGTGGTAGGTTATTCTTGCAATGGGAAGTAAAGACATTAGGGACATTTGTTTTTAAACTATAGTTAGAATTTGACCCAAGTTAGTTACATTTATCTGATGACAGGTTATGACACCTAGCAGTAGGAACATCTTTTCATTCTATTTTTATGTCGTGGGGTTATATTAATCAATATGCATCTATGGGATGTCCGCAATTATGCACGTAAAAGGGTTCCTTCCTCATTAGAAAAGAAATGTTTGCTATCAAAAATCCCTCTTTAGAAAAGAAAATCTCCGCATCAAGATGGTGTGATAAAATCAGTCCCCAAAAAGAATAAAAAATGATGAGTTCAGTTCATCGACATTACAAAGAAGCTTCCTAGTCCTCTCACACCTCTTCTTCTCCACAAAGGCAGCAAACTGTCGTGACATCCTCCACGAAGTGTGCCAGAGGACAAGTAGGCAACCTGCCATGACATATCCTCAGATGAGGATTTTCACCTTAAGAAGACCCTACACTTGATTAGACAAAGAATGCCAGGTCACCTCAATCCTCTATAAATTTGCAGACTGACTTGATTAAGAACATCCCACTTGTATCCCATCTCCATGCCTATGAATCCTTATCGCTGGAATCAAGATTTTGATGCTGAAGAACCAAAAGAAGCTTACCGGACTGAGTAATCTCCTCCTCCCTAAATCCTTCCTGCATGCAGGTGCCCACCCTTTTCCAAAGAGCCAATGATGAAAAACTACAACATCACTGCCAAGGGATCTGCAGAGACCCTGGAGAGATGAAGACCCAAAGGAAGAGTTCAACACAACCTGTCCCTCCAAAATAAGCACCATTTTTCATTCACTATAAACACCTGTATGGCTGCCAGGAACACATCCTTAGCTTGTACGATACCCCTCCATGGATGAGAATCATGATATACATTAAAGTGAATGGCGCCCACTTCCTGGCTCCTGTAATATTTCTATCTAGTAATGTCCGCCCATAAGCCTTTCTCTTCTACACCGAGTTTCCACCCTGCCAGTCTGGTCACAACTTTCCGAATGATTCTCATCCGATTAGTACAAAGAACAGCCCCCACAGTAAGACACATCTCCATGTTGGAGAGAGGAAGTTCTCCCATTGTAGACACAATGATTGCTGCCCTCCGCAAATGATTCCATATACACACCCGCCACATGGCTTTTCTCAAAATTCACCTTCATCCCACTCACTTCCTCCAGGAGCTCCAACATAAGTTTGGTCACAAAAAGTTGCTCATCTACATCGGAAACATAGAGGATAGTATCATCTACGTATTGTAAATGAGAAGCATGCCTACTCCTCACATGAGTCTGAAAGACCCTTCAGATAGAGAAAAACCTTCCATGACTCAACAACAAAATAAACACGCAAGAAATTAAGTTCATTCAATACTTGTCCATATTATTGCCATTGTCACTATAACTGAGCTTCCCAGTATGATTCTTACAAGCAATCCTCTCAATTACTCTCTAGTCTCTGGTGGTTTAAGGTAATAATATTTTTGTGAGGTTCTTCATAAATCATTAAGAATATTTGTTAGTACCATGATCCATCTTTCCATTTAAGGCCCGCTGATTCTAAACCTTTTAATCATTATTGTAATTATGAGACATGGCCCATATGCGACAGATGGTGTCAATTCTTTGTATTATTTAACTATGACATGTTTGAGTTTGAAATTAATTTTCCTTTCCATTTTTGTGTTATATGTTTCAAGGAGAACCAGAAACAATTCCATGATTTGTTATATTGCCCCATCTTTGATACAGTGGTGTCCTTTGTGTGTCATTGGGTCCAGGAATGGGCCGACTCCTTTTGTAACTTAGGGAATGTGGATTCGTCCTTTTTGACTTGCAACTTGGGACACCACTGGTGTTCTTCTCCTTTTGTATGTGGACTGTGGGTGCCTCACTCTGATTCTTTTCTTGTACATCCCATTTTGTCTCTTTAATAGATACGTGGCACCATCCACTTTTCAAAAAAAAAGAAAAAAGGAAAAAACATGCAATGAACTCAAAAAGTACAAACCATACCCATATAAAAAGACTAGCCACCGGTCCAGCTCACAATATCAAAGAACTTCAAAAAGTTGAAAATGTAATGGAACATAGGTTATCATTTATGAGAATCAGTACCACTTGAAGCACAAGTATTTATAAGTTTTGGAAGCAACAGTTGAGGGTCTCTCACTTCCATGCAATTGAATAAAAGAACCTGCACAAACAGTCCAAATATCATGCCTCACCTAGTCAATTTAGACCACTCCAAGAACCAATTTCACTTTGAAACTAATTATGTACCTGCTTACAGATTTTGTCTGATCCATTAGCTTTAGTGCCATGATGCTCATCAAGTCCTTCACACCGTCTGATCTTAAAAGAATGTAGATCATCCATTACTACTTTGGAAAACCACCTTGCACAAACTTCCATACTTTCAGGACTGTGGGCCCCATCTAAATAGAAAATCAAATCACCATATGGTTGGCTATCTGATTGTGACAGTGCATGTGAATTCTCCACTTTGTCATGTACAATCTGACCCCTGCCACGTAGACTTGCATTTGAAAGACCTCTGAGAAATGCTCGAGGTAAAACTGTACCCAGATGTTCCTGTGTGAGGTTGGCACTAGCATAAGTGAAATTCATATGCATATCAGTAGGAAAATCTTTTCACCTCCCACCTTCCCAAAAAAAATCAGTAGGAAAATCTTTATAATCAATTAATCATCAAAAGTTGTTATAACAGAAAAAGATACGATTAAAAAAACATATGGAAGGTAGACTAAATATCTTAGCAATGAGAGTTATCTTTTGAATGTCTAGTATTTAGTTCGTAAAGCAGCACTAGCCACTAAGAAAATCAACTTTTGCAAAGTTTAACAAAAGCAGCATAAATCATGAGAAACATATCAAGGGTTACAAAGAAAAAAAAACCTTAAAAGTGAAGTGAGTATGATTTAATTTGAAATTTCGTTGGTATTTTGCCTTATAATGATATGTGTTGTTTCTGTATGCTATTTACTGCTGATGAACAAATAAATGCAGGCGCGAAGAATCCAAAACATAGCCCTCATAGTTTCATGACAGTCTCCCTATATACTTCCTCTCCTCTTTCCAGATCCCTATCTCCATAGCAAGGAAGTTAAAGTCCATCCAGGCGAGGTTCTTTTGGCATGGCAATGAAATAAGGGGCAAAGGCTGGCATAGCATTGCATGAGGAAGGGCATGTAAGTGCAGGGAAGTCAGTGGACTGGGCTTAAAAAACATCAGGGATTTCAACTGGCCTTGTCGAGCAAGTAACTTTGGAAAAGTGACACAGTGGAACAGGGGTTATGGATTTCAGTCATCAGGCAGAAATACTATTGTAGAACAAGGATATGGGATTTGTCCACCTCACCTCAGCATTACATATCCTACATCTGGAAGGGGATATTGTAAAGCAGCGACTTCGTCACGGCAAGAGTAAGAGTAAGGGTGGGGGATGGGCAAAAATGCCGATTCTGGAAAGATAGATGGTGCACAAAGCATCCTCTTGAGGAGCATTTCCCTCAGCTATATGTAGTCTCAATGGATCCGCAGGCAATGGTGTGTCAGTTTTTTGATAGGCAGATATCAAGGGGTATTTGGGCACCAGTTTTCAGAAGGCATCTGCATGAAGAAGAGATTGACCAGCTCGGGATCCTGCTCTCATTGCTTCAGCAGCATAAGCCAGATGAAAGCTAGGTAGATGGATAGACATGGAGATGGGACAAGGAGGGCCACTTCTCAGTTAGATCGCCATACCAGGTGATTGCTGACAGTGGTATGAGACATCCTCTGGAGAGGCAAGTATGGCAGCTTAGGAGTCCTCTTAAAGTGAAGGTACTACCTTGGAGGATCTCACACGGGAGACTTCCCACTTGTGACAGACTTGCTACCTATTTGGATAATATCTAGACCCAATGCTGCTTTTGTTGGGTAGAGGAGGAAGATATTGATCAACTCTTCATCATTTGCCAATTCTCCCAAGATGTGTGGCAACATGTACTGTCCAAGATCCAATGTGGTTTTCAGCTTGTATAAACAGTCCAGCAGCTAATGAGGGAGTGGTAGAGGCACTGGCCACTCAAGGGAGATAGGCGGATCTGGTGGCTCATCCTTCGTGCCACCCTTAGGGGCATTTGGGAAGAACAGAACAAGAGGATCTTCAAAAAGGAGGCCACCATTCCAAACAGAGTTGGGGATTTTGTTGGGGACAAGGTGGGAAAGTGAGCTATTCTTCTTTGTAAAGCTGATATGCATAACTCTTCTCTTCTGTCATTCATGGGGGGTTAGAGGATCGGTTGTACAGGGTGTATACGGATGTTTTGAGAGCACACAGCTTACACTTGTAAATCCCTTTTATATTTTTAATTAATATATACAGTCGTACCATCCACTTTCAAAAAAAATGAAGCATGTTAAAGCTAGGTTATCGAAAGCGACGGAGGTGAGTGCCTAGGCATTGAGGCGAGGCAAGGCGAGGCAGTGACTGCTCACCTCAGCCCAACCCAATTCGCCTAGGTGAGCCTCCACTACGCTGGCCCAGAACTGTCGGCCCGCCCATGACTCGCCAAACCTGCTCGCCCGCCCGCGACCTGCGATTGCCCGATTAGGGGATCCGGGAGATAAAACCCCTCATTCTACCCTTCCTTCTCTCTCCCCGACAGTCTCTCCTCTCCGCCCCTGCAGAGCAGCAGAACCCTAGCGGTGACGAGTGGCAAACGGCGAGCGGCGAGCGGCGAGCAGACGACGGCAGTGAGCAGACGAAGGGTACCTCTCTCCCCCTTTCACTCTCGCATGCACCCTCTCTTTCTCACTCCCTCTCTCTCTGTCTCTCTCTCACATACACAGACACACACACATGCGCAGCCCCTCTCTCACTCTTTGTCTCTCTCTCACTCTCTCACACACGACACACACATGCACATCCCCACCCCCTCTCACTCTCTCTCTCTGTCTCCCTCTCTCTCTGTCTCTCTCACAGACACACACGCACAGTCAGAGGGAGGGGCCGAGCCCCTCTCTCATTCTGTCTCACCCTCTCTCTCTCTCACCCTCTCCCTCTGTCTCTCGCAATTGACGATCAATCGTGCAGCGCAATCGGCGTTGGTAACAGTAAATTAAAAATTTTGTTTAGATTTTTTTAGATTTAGGAATGAAGGAATTTAAGATGTTTATTGATTTTATGTATGCATTTTTGTGATATTTAGATACATAGTTTACTTTCTTAATTATAAATATTTATTTAATAAAATCTCATCTTCTACGCCAAAGCCATCGCCTAGGCGTTCGAGGCGTGAGGCGACCCCCTAGTCGCCTCGTGCTTCTGACTACAGAGTCAAAGTTGTTCAGAAGGGCAAAAAAGTTGAGCTGGTTTCACTGATTCATGGTGTTCTTGGAATAGAACCATGGACTCAAATTCATTTGAAAAAAAACAGTTTTAGATGAAAGATGTTGTGGATTCTGGTTCCATCAAGAATGAGACAGGAAGTGACTAATGGCTCATTACGATCAGTAAATGGCTAAAATGGAAATGCTTTTGCATTCACTCGGCTGAAGTGATCTGACTATGCAGTTTCCAGATGGAGGTACACCAAGTAGTTGCAAAGCAATGACATGTTTCGCATGAAATTCCCTTGAAGTTTGGAATCAGTGATCAAACAAAATGCATTTCTCTCATGCAGCTTAAAGCAAAATGACCGGCACCCATGTGCATTCAGTTTTCACCCCCCTGGTTTCAGTTGGCAGACAGTGTGATTTATTGGTCTCTACATGTTTGAAAGGATGTGCCATGTAACTTGGGCATCAATTAAGTTTCACAATGTCAAAGTCGAAACATGTCAAGCCATCAATTGGATCAAGAAGATTCTTTTCCAGATATACCTTGGTTTTATTCCGTGGAAAAGCCATTTACATAGTCTCTCGAGGTTGAAAGAATATAGCTTTTTTTTAAAGCGGATAGTACCACTGATTATATATAAAAAAGGTAAAGAAATTACAAGTATGGAGAGAGAGCTCCCACAAATCTCCCACGTACAAAAGACGACAGACAACTCTCTGCATTGGGGGGCAAACCAAAGAAAGAAACAAAACCCCTTTAGACTAACAAAACCACCCACAACAAATACATACAAAACAAAACCACCGGCACCCAAAACCTGATAACTCCCTGTTTTCACACACGGAATTAATGAAATAAATTATTTGGGGGAAAATGCTCATTTGTTAAGCAATTATGTACATTTTTATGCTAATTGATTTAGCATGTACATGACTAATTCCACGAGTTCAATTTATCGGACAATTTAGGGTTCGTGTATTAGACTTTTGCCCACTAACCATAGTTTTAATTTACATCGGCATAAAGTCCGAACATCTTTAATTAACTGCCAAAGATACCCTTAAACCTCTATAATGTCCGTTGTGATATTGAGGGTTTAGTTTAAATCCAACAGTTGGATTTAAATTTTATCACGATCGGACCGTTGGATCATCGTATATCACAATAGGACCAACAGATTTGTTTGTCCAGAAAAGGCACTTATAGCCAAAGGCAGGGTATATTTGCAATGACTATTATTCCCCTTTGGAAATAAGAGTGTGTACTTAATTTCCATAAGCTTGGGTATTCTTGTACTTTCCCCATGAATGGGGGTTTATTTGTAATTTTCCATTAATGATACTTTATTTGCAATTCCGCCAAGTTGCGGAGTAAAACTGCAATTTTTAGACAGCAATAAGTCTTTCATGCAATTTCTGAAGTTTCAAGATTTTTCTGTAATCTTCTTGGCTATTTCCACAATTTTACAAATTTCTGGGGTAAAACCACATTTTCTGAAATTTCTGAACACAATAGTGGTTTTCCCATAATTTCTCACATATTTTCAACACTTTGAACATTTCTGGAATTTTAGATCATTTTTTCTGTAATTTACAAAAAATTTGTCAAGGCACAAGACATTTTGTTCCTCATAGGGGTATTTATGTAAACATACCCTTAATTGAGGGTTTTCTCTTCATAAAACAACAAAGTCTTCAAAAAAAACTCCAAGTCTTCAAGCTGCTGCACCAAGCCTTTGTTCCTTTTCTTCTTGCTCCAAGCTTCCAAGTGGAGAAGTGCTCAAGGACCATCAGATTTGCTTCCGATCAATACCAAGTATTGGGGTATATCCCAAATCGAGATCTGACCATTGATTTTGAATCTAGTCATGATTGGGCCGTTGGAACGTCAAGATGATCACTGTCGGTCCATCAGATTGACTTACGATCATGATCACTCTTTTACTCGTGATTGGATCATTAAATTGGGTTGATGTCCATAAAGGATGTTTCCACCCAAGGCGGGGGAATATTTGTAATTTCTGACCCTTTCTGAGTATTTCTGCAATTTTGCAGCAAAGGGACTTCTATGCAACTTTCTGAAACTTCAAGACATTTTTGTAATTTTCTTAAACATTAGGGCTCTTCTGCAATTTTCCTGAACATCAAGGTTTTTCTACAATTTTATTTCTTGACGATAATTCATGGATCTTCACTTGAGTTTATTTCCTAAAATGTCTATTAGGACTTAGGAACAATGCACATATGGCCGTACATGCAACATACCCCTTTCTTATATTTTGTGAATGCAAAAGCACACTTCACAAGAACACTTCAACCCTGACACACTTGGACATCCTTGGCATGCCTTCTCTTCTTGATCCTTGGTGGATGCCGCAAGAGACAAGCTCCCAGCCTCCGAGTCTTTGTGGGATGCAAGGGTCGAACCCCCTAGATTGATCCAAGGTGTCTTTGCCATTTCTTGATATTTCATGGGTTTTTCATAATTTCCTGACAAATCAGGATGTCTGTAATTTTTGATCTTTTCAGGGTTTCTTTGTAATTATTGTTATTTCAAGGGTTTCTTCTACAATCTCCTGACTGATCAGGAATTTTCTGCAATTTTGCCACTAGCAAGGGTGTTTCTATAATTTTTCCACCATCAGAGGTATTTCTGTAACTTTCCCATCATCAGAGGTATTTCTATAATTTCTAGAACTTTCAGCATTTTTGGATATTTCTGTAATTTTATAAAGTTGCAAAGTATTTCTACAATTTTTGCACATAAGAGGGTTTTCCCATAATTTCCAAATTTTTTCCATGGACTTTGGCTATTTCTGAACTTTCCGTGGTGTTTCCACATATTGGGTTTTAACAAAATCCACAAGTTCTTCAAGAAACTCCAAGACTCCAAAAGCTCCTTGCACCAAGCTCCTCCAAGCTCTCCCCGGATTGTCTTGTTCATCTTGTCCAAGAGCCAAGGCCACCCCCCTCCCTTTTATAAGGGCTTTGGTGCTTGATGCCCGGAGGAAGTGAAGGCTTGTAGAGTTCCTCCTAGCAACTGGCATTGGACAATAAATGCCTAACATTTATTCCTCAAAGAGTTCCTCCGGGCATTGGGCGAAGGAATGGCTTCCTCTTGGGTTCCTCTGGGTAAGAGACAAGACAAAGGCAGAAGGCAGGAGGATCATGTCCACCCCCCTGAGTCCCTTTGGGTATGGGGAGAGCCCAGCCTGGTTCCTCCGGGTATGGGGAATTTTGGACATTTTAGTCCCTCCGGCTAAGAAAGGAGGAGAGGCATAAGAGGGGAAAGAGAGGAAGAGGAAGGGGCGTGGCTGGAGGTGGAATTCCTTTGGGCATCAAGGAGGTGGGTCTGGTTTCTCCGGGCAACAACACCCCTGGAGATTCCTCCAGGCATCGCAATGCTGGGTCCCTCCGGGCTTAGCTGCACAACCAAGACCCTGTTGGTCCCTCCGAGTATCGCGGGAGGTCGGGACCGGGTCCCTCCGGGTATGGAAAAAAGGTCAAGACCCAGTGGGGTTCCACCAGGCGTGCCCGGCTGTTTACACGCGAAAAAAATTAACGGGAAAATTTATGTGTTCATTTATTGAACAAAGACACACATTTGTTAGCTACTTGATTAGCATGTGCATGATTACTTCCGTATTTTATGTTTAACAGACGATTTTGGGTTCGTGTACTGGACTTTTCCCCATCGACTATAGTTGGTGTTAATTTACATCGGAACAAGTCAGAATACATTTGATTAACTGCCAAAGATCCTTTTTAACCCTTCCGATCTCCGTTGCGACATGGGGCTCCGAGCCGAGGGAAGACCCCCATGCCATTGAGCAGGGGTATATTCCCAATTTTTCCCCTAAATTAGAGTTCATTCGCAATTTATTTTCTCTAAACTAGGGTTGGTTTATGGTTTCTCACAAACCGGGGGTTTATTTTGAACGAAATAATCCCTCCATGCAATTCCTGAAGTTTTACATAACTTTCAGGGGCATGTATGCAATTTCATAAACTTCCGGAGTAGAATTGCTATTTTTGAATTTTTGTAGACACAAGCATGGTTTTTCAACAACTTTGAGCACATTTGAATAGACTTGAACATTTCTCGTAGAATTTCTTATCTGTCAAAATTTTGCATAATTTCTTGAGGGCATCTTTACAATTTCACAAAATGTGAGGGTAAATGCAACTGTTAAGATTTTTCCCATGATTTAACATCAAATTCCCAGAACTTTGATATATCTGGGATCAACATGGTTTTTCATGTTTTTTATTCACTTGATATCAAAATACAAGACATTTTTCTCACATAAGGGTATTTTGGTAATGTACCCTTTTAAATGAGGTTTTACACAAAGCAGGGCTTCAAAACTTCAAGAAAAAGCTCCAAGGAAGGCCGCCACCTGCTGCTCCCTGCGCTCCCAGGCTGCTCCCTGTGCTCCAAGCTTGAAGTCTTCTCCGTTCATCTTGTGAACTCCCTCTCTCTCTTCACCAAGGCCTCCTATTTATAGGAGGTGGAGAAGGGAACATGGAGGTGGGAACTCCTGATTTGCAGCATTAATTGCATTAGTGGAGAGGCTCTTCCGAGTATGCTCTTCTCTTTGTCTCTCCCCTTTTTTTTTGTTTTAGGGAGAGAGAGCACAGCAAGAGGAGATAGAGGGGGCTCCTCCAGGTTTGCAGACCCGGGGGCCTCCCTCCTGGTTGCTGTTCCTTTTTTTTTGTCTTTTGCTTCACCGGACAGCAGGAAAGAGAGAGAAAGAGACCAAGTGGGGCCCCTCCCTGGGCTGCGCAGACGGAGGTACTCCCTTCGGGTCTGCATGACCCGGGGAAGTCACCTCCGGGTCTGCAGAACCCAGAGGTGCTCCCTCTGGGTCTGCAGTCAAGAGAGAAGGAGAGAGGCGGTCCCTCCTGGTCTTCAAGTCCAAGAGGGTATAAAACCCCTTTGACTATCCTTTTGTGAGATTTTTATATGATTCCGGGCTCATCTCTGCAAGGCGGCGGCGCATGAAGATTCCCTTTATTTTTCTTGACTTTCTCCGACACCGTCCTGCTACCCTAGGGTCCTGGAGTGCATAGATAACTCCATGGCACATTGGAAACACCCCTCGGATGCCGGGGATCGCCATTATTTGACTGTTTTCGTTGCGTGGATGGATACGTGGTTTTAACACTGCCCACCGGGTGTTTGACAACATGATCGTGTGTTAAAACACAATTTTTGTGTAGACAATGCCGCCCGCCAGAATTCCGAGGGCGTTTACAATTAACCCACATGTAACGAACACGGTTTTATACCGTTTTACGCCATCATTTAATGGATTTAATTTGAATAATTTCTTTGTTATGAAAATATTCACAAAAATGTGATGAAAATCGTGGGGTTCAACAAGGACCCAGCAAGGTGCCTCCGGGCATCACCGCGAAGGCGGGACCTTCCTGGGGTCCCTCCGGGCATGGCCGGGGTCCAAGATGCCACCTTGGAGTCTCTCCGGGCATCAATCCCCCTACGGCTTCCTCCGGATATGCATGCATCCCCCTCTTTTTTTTTCTTTGGGGAAATTTCAAGGATCAACACTCCCCTACTCTACCCTCTCCGAAACACCAAAAGAGCCCTCTCCACGACCCCCCTCTCCCAAGGGCCCAAAGAACGACTCAATAGAACAGGCCACCCAACCCTCGACTTAAGAAAACACGAAGACTTCCTTAAATGCCCCTCGGAACTTACCCCTCTCCTACACACTGCAACTCCCCTCTAGTAGCAAGCTCGCTGCCTTTGCCTTTGCTACCATTGCTTCCCTAGCCAGCTTTGCATGCCATCTTTTCTGAATTTTGCTGAGCACAGATTTGATCATGGATGGCAGTTTCGACCGAAATCAAAACGTTTCGGCCAAAATGTTTCTGTTTCGGACCAGAACGATCCAAAATCAACCGGCCGAAACCGGATGCCCTGCAGTTGGCAAAAAAATAGTATTTTATTTAGTTTCGGGCCGAAACCGAAACGGTTTCGATTTCGGACCCAGCCGAAATCGACAGCGAAACCGAAACTACCTTCTATGGATTTGATATCCTTATCAACTCCTTCAGAGGACACCCCAATGCTTTATAGATCCCAAGCCATATGATATTAGCCCATTTGAATTTCAAGGAGGATATTTTAGATCCAGGAAAACCTCAATTTTTAACATGATGATCAATTATAAAAGGAGTGCAAACTCATAGACATATGGAATATCAAGGAATGTGGAAATTTTCAAGAATGGTGGGAACCAATCTGCCATATTGGCCAATCTGAAAGAGAGGCCAAATCCTCAAACTTTTTTATTTTATTTTTAAAGATTATGAGATGCTTTTGAGTGGGCAATGGAGCGGCATGCTGAATAAGAAGTACTCCCCCAGGGTCAGCTCCTCTGGGAATTGAACCTCGGCCTTGCTTCATGAGGCGCCCAAACTAATTTTTCCTACAAGAGCCAATCATCCTCACAAGAAAGTCAAAGAAAGGCACTCATATAAATGAAAAGTATAACCAGAAATAATTTGAGTGAAAAGAGCATATATCAACTAAGAATATATTGTTGTAAGGGCTGAAACGGCAATGGTAGGTGGGGACAAAAAATGTTAAAAGAAAAAGAGGCAGTGGAAGCAAGAGTGGGCAATGGAGGTGGAGTGGAAGTAGATAACAGAGGCGGCTGAGGAAGCAGGTACTTTCATTTTTACTCTGTCTCTTTCTTCTTTTTTTCTGGTGGGCAATTGAATGCTGGAATCTTGGGGGCAGTAGAGACATTCCAGATTAGTTGAATCGGCTGATTTTGGGCCAATTCAGACATTCAGGCTGGTTGAATGCTGTTTTTCCCTTTTTCCTTTTAATTCTACATTAAAGAGGGAATCGATTTTTCTCTTGAAATGGGACAGGGATGGGGCAATCCTGATTCAAATGGGCATTCACATCAGGCCAACCTTGACACCTTGTGGACCATGATCCATAGTTCCATATAGACTTGAAGTTGGCAAAGGCCACATTTCATTCTGTAAATTATACGAAGTATCAACCTGCAGACAGCTCACATGGAGACTTAACAGACTACATCAATCTATCAAGGTGATAGATATAGCATTATCTTGTGTTATCCCATAACATCCATTATCCCCTGAGAAAAAATCATCACAATATTCCAGGATAACAAGAAACTTCCCATTATTTGACCAATTTCTCCACTGCTTTATCTTCTGCATAAGAATCCTCAGCACGACTCAATTATCACAAACCAGTCTATTGCCAGTATAACTGCTCTCATCATATATCGAAAACACTGACATTCCTTAAAATACTCTGCTGTTTCTCTATCTACAAGTTACCCATAAAACTGGGGGTAGGATACTGGCAAACCATCATTTCCTCTCTTTCTGACGGGAACCTCTATCCCCATCATTCCATTGAGTGTAGAGCATTTCCGAGATTCCACCACAAGCTATTCTCCTGTGTGAAATTAATTAGACCACAATGACAGATGCCATCAAAAGAATGGTGAAGAAGTATTTTGATTTTAACCCTTCCTCAAAATCGGGGTGACGGAGATGAGGTTTCAAATTATGTTTCCATATTTCTGACTAACATCAAGTTGAAACATGTTGATGGAGAAGCATGCTTTCCCTAGCCTAGTTCCCTTTTTTCTCCTTTGTTTTTGAAAAATGCCCCAAAGATGTAATGAAATATCATATGCTTCAAGTTCGGCTTATTTGTCTTTTAACTTTACTGTTAAAACAAAGAGAAGACAATGTTATGCCATCACAGTGTGCAAAATATGAACTGTTCTCAGCACTATCTACCCTCTTTTTTGAAAGCGGGTAGTACCACTGATTGTATTAACTGAAAAGGGGATGTACAAGTATAATCAATGAGATCTCAAAAAAACCTTGTACAAAAGACCACACCAAGGCAGTGTGGGACAGCCTAACCCCCCAACAAAATAAAAAGTGAGGAGTCGAGGGAATTCACATTACAAAGCAACTCCGCCTATTCCATCACTCGACTACAAATGAAAGATACAAGAGTCCTCCGCTCTAGCCTCCCTTCTAAAGATCCTATTGTTCCGTTCACCCACAGGGACCAAAGAGTGGCATGCAAGATCAACCACCACAAAATACTATCACCTCTGAGGGGCCACTCCTACCCAGTACTATCATCCCATTGTAAAACCATTATATAAATTATTGATCATTGCATGCAACAACATTTGGCAACAAGATCATGATGCAATAAATATGGCTCTTGATAGTATCATGTAGTTCTCAAGTTTCGTATGCTCCCCTACACTTGAATTGGAAATAACCATATCCTTTAACTGTTCCTCATTTCTAATATACTTTTCCTCAAAATTTTCAATGTCTATAATAAAAAAATAGATTTACTCAAATCCAACAAACATGAAAGATCAAAATTATTAAAATTTTCATTATGGTTCGCCATACCGCCGGTCCAGGGCGACCCAATTCACCGGCGGTACGATACAGCATGGGTGTGCTGCCACCGACTTGCCCAACTTGCCTTTTTTTGTGATTGATTCTTGAAAAGGTAGTAAAAGTGAGGAATGAACAGTATTGGCACTGTTCATTCCTCACTTTTACTATTCTCATATAAATAGTATCCGGCCCTCCTCCCTCCCCACGACCGTACCGGCTCAGTGACCCAGCATACCGGGTTTCTCCCGATACGGTCCGGCACGGCCAACTCACACCAGTACGGTGCGAGCCGGCAAACCATGTTTTCATTGGAAAGTAGCACCATGATATTGAGTTGCATGTCTTGCTGCTTAGGTGCTCCCTAAGTAGCAGGTTGGCCTAACTCCCACAGCCCCCACCCCCCAAAAGAACAGAAAGAGAAGAAACAAAAATATTTGCACACACACACACACACATAGGGCCACCATGCATATGGTCACTTCTTTAAGTTGGCTCCCAAGCAAAGGTTTCGACATCCACAACTGAGTCAATTCATTTTCCAAACATTGTAATAAATGGTGTAAGGAAGGGTATAAACTAGCGCGGGGGAAGGGGGGGTTGTTGTGGGGTGTTTGGAGAAATAGAGACTGACATGAGGGAGTAGAGCTTTCAGGTGGCCTGTATTTTGAAGCCAGCATCTGCATAGTGCAACAGCAAGGCCAGCATTAATGAACTGATGATCACCTGCCAATCCAAGCTGCTCTCCTTCCAGTTCTTTGGGATCAAGTGGTGATGCAACTTCCAGTGATATCTGCAAATGACATAGAAATCAAACCATCACCCTCATTTCCAAGTCCCCTGGGAGTAGAAGAAGATGAAAAGATGGAGAAAGATTATTATAACACAAAATGATGTTCCACAGAAAGTACAGGTAGAATCGTTCATGAGCAATATTGGGAACAGTAAAAACTTGTGCTGAAAATGCATGACTTTTTCTACTGATACATTAAGCATTAATGTGAAATAGAATCAGAAAATACTTTCTTTCAGTTGACATGCCCAAGGGACAAGATGAACAGTCTGGTTATATATCAAGAATGAATTGAACAGGGACCATAGATGGCAGTGTCAGTTTCGGCCGGGTCCGAAACCAAAACCATTTCGGTTTCGATTTCGGTCCGAACCCAAATAAATTATTGTTTTTTTGCTAAACAGCAGGGTTTTGGTTTCGGCCCGGTTTCGGCCGGGTAGTTTCGGATCGTTTCGGTCCGAAACCGAAACGTTTCGGCCAAAACTGCCATCCATGATAGGGACCCTATCTAGGCATTCCACTGCAAAGTACCCTTTAACAAAATCCAAGTGCATATGTAGGCTCCTTACATGTCAGAAAGTGCATATTTACCCAGAAAGTGCATATTTACCCTCAACATAACTGCATTTTCATAACCTTACCATGCTCATTCTTGTGGTGTCTTTACCTGACTGGCATAAGGAGGTGAAGATGCTCAATCTTTTTTAGCCTTTCGTTGGCGTAGAGGAACCTTCCCCCCTCCTCTTGGATTCTATTACCTCTGTTTTTGCTATAAAATTGGTGGTACAATCCACTAACTTTTTCAAAAAAGAAAACCTTACCATGCTTGAGGTAAGGCTTAACAATAAAGAATAACAGAAATTCTCCTTCATGATGCAATACTTCCCTCAAGCCAAAAGGAGAGCCTTTTACTAATTAAGCTTTTTGAACCTTCTTTTTTGGAAGGTGATGAGCTATTTGAACATTAATAAGGACACTGTCTTTTTGTAATATAAGGCTTCTGTAATCTGCTAGTTTTCTCTTCTCTGCATACATTAAGGGTGTTTTTTTCAACTATTTTCCTTTCGCCACGTGCACTTAGCACAAGGACATACATGTTTCATATGGAAAGAGCATATTTATGAATTGCAATTTTCAGAAGGTTAGTATTAGAAGGGAAGCCTTGGTGCAATGGCAAGATTGCACCATACAACCTGAGGGTCATGAGTACAAAGAATGGTAACCACCTCTCTGCAAAATGCAGGGGCAAGACCATGTACAGTTTACCTGCTCCAGACCCTATTGCTGGAAACCTTGTGGCACCGGGATGCACTTTTAAAAAGGTGCCTTTTTCTATTAAATTTCTAAGATGAATATCTATGCAATTTGTTTACGATAGAATTATAGGAAAAATGTACCAAACATTTGCAGCAAAAATGCAAAAATAAAGTTCCAGTATGCACTGTCCTATAGGCAGAGATATTACCATTAGTTCTGCTGCTCCCTTCTTTAGGGCATCCATTGCTTCTGGAAGTTGAGGAACAGTAATTGCAGGAACTTGTGGCTTCATGAGCAGGGAACAGATCAACCCAGTTCAGAAAACACTTCAAAAATAAAGACTGCATGGCAGATTGTTATATTAGGTGACCAAATGTTGCCAATTTAACTGTTCTGAAGACAAGTACTTACCTTGAATATCCCAGCTTTTTCTGAAGCAATTTCTCCAAGGGTACCTCCTGAATAAATATTTCATCAAATGCTTTAGTTCATTTACTAAACATAAAATCCCCTTTCAATGTCCCTAAAAAATCTCAACATGGAGCATATGGCAGGAACAGGAACAATTATATAGAAGAATGAAAAAGTCACCCGCTGACCATAAGATGGTCTATTTCATGTATATTCAAGCTGACAAACTGACAAAATGTTATTTTCACCTCCATTCTGTTTCTCATCGTCTTTATCTTACCTCCCTCCATCCAAGATGATAAGTAGGATCTGGTGGATGGAGGAGGAAAAATGATCAACATACAGGTAAATGCTCCCTAATCTTTTTCTGCAGATAGCACTGAGAGGGGAACAACCAGTAGTCAATATGACAAGCAGGTGGCAAGTTACTCTCTCTGAAAGGGATATGACTAGCAGTGGAGTGTCAATTTATGCCCTCCCCCCCCCAAAAAAAAAACACAAACACCATCATGATGATGAAAAGAGTCGAGAACTGTGTTCATTACACCATTTATGCTTGGAGATAAGGTGGTCACCGACTCCCACCAAAACCCATCACAAGGGGGGGCGCTATGTAACAACCCTTGTACCTCAAGCTTTCAGAGGTAGGGAATGACTCCATGCAAGTGGAATGACCCAAGCGCACCCACAAAAAGGAAAAGGATCATTCATGAGGAAAGGTCAGAGACATTACAGAAATCGCAGAGGATGTTCACATCTATGGCCAGGAGGCAGGAAGAAGCCCATGAATTACGGAAGAATGTCAACAAAGACTTTTTGTGGAAGTTGCAGTACCTAGTATCTCTGTGTGATCCATCCCAAGTGAAGCTATACCACAAACAACAGGCTCTTTAACCTAGAAAATATAAAACAAAACATCACAGGGTCATGTTTCTTTTTTTCTGCTGGGGGCAAAAGAGAACAATGAATTTATCTGTATGTAACTGTCCTAAGAAATTTGCTCACAAACATCAATCAAGTTGTGTTTGATAATGTCGAATGCATTGATTATGATTCATGAGTAAATACCACATTTGTAGAGTCCAGCCTTCCTCCTAGTCCAACTTCAATAATTGCAACATCAACCTTCAATAAGCATAGCTTTCATATTAAAAAATGAAAAATGAAAGATGATGCACAATATGGCACATAAGCAATATGATAGATCAGTTTATTTCTTCAATGCATACTCTCAAAAAGAAATAAAAGATTCTGCCAACATTCATAAAAAAAAAATTAAAATAAAACAGTAGACATAATAGGTGGCTATTTTTTTAAAGTGGTTATGCTGTACTACCATTTTTAATTAGGAAATGAATAGAGGTAATACAGCAAGGGGTAGAAGAAAGGCTTCCTAGAGAGCATACACTTACTACCCTGGAACTAACCAATAATACAAGCATGAGGATATGGATTAAACCCAAATAGAATCCCACATCCAAATACAAAACCTAAAAACAAAAGATAAAGAGCATCTAATTTTTTTTGAAAGGGATAAAGAGAATCTAATTAATGCTGACCCTCTTAAAAGAATAACTGTAATAGTCAATAGCCACCAGAAGAAGTTTACACTCTCTAGACCCAGAAGACAAATCAACACCATAAGAATACAATGAAGATTGAGATCATCAAGCTTGAACATCACACGTCATTTATGATTAGTTTGTGTCCTTGCTCCCATTAAGATGTGGCCATCATTACCCTTGTCCAAACCTGGATCTTTATCATCTTGATATTTCCCGAGATGTCTAAATTGGCCCACTTTGCCATGGAGATCAAAGATAATTTGTCCTCCCAAAATCTTTTGTATTATCAAAGCACGAGATCTCCAATGGACTACAATGATTTGCTATCAAGTTGTTCCTTACGTGTATTTAGCATATAATGTATCATGTTAAAAAACCATCTGTTATAATCAACTGCTATTAAGATTGGTTGTGAATTAGCAACTATGAAGAACTAAGGTTTCAATATTATATGAATGCAGTCCACTTTGCTAGTGTTGCAACATGACATTTCTTACCACAACATTTAGTCATTTACACCATTACGAATGTCAATCTTAAAGTCAATCTTAAACATTTGGTAACGGAACTGTGAAGATCTTTTCTTGATATACTCATGCTAGAAATGGTTTCTCTCAGCTCTCCATCATTCATCATTTGAGTAATCACATATCAAGCAAAAGCAAGGCTCAAGTGAAGCAGTTCCCATAGTCAATAAACTTATGGTACCTGACCACTGCATTTGAGAAATACAAGTGGGAAAGACGAAGAAACAAGGAAAATAATCACGTTTGCAACCATGCTTCATACAGCTAAAATGTGTCCAATCCAGTGGGAATGAACAGCAAACAAGTGTGAGCTGTTATACCAAATTTCCCCCTCCTGGCCGTGGGGAGTGAGCAGTAAGACCATAACATCGAGGAGAATGGATCTCATTCTTATATGCAGAAAGGTGCACAAATGCCAACTCCAAACATCAAACACCTGCTGCCTACCTAACCTTTAGATGGCATCCGGGAGATCCAGCCCATGGAGCAGTAAGGGACTTTCTTCTAACTAATATTGATCGATAAAAGAAAATGAAGCTATAAGAATGTCCAACATGACAAGAAGTATAAATGTAAGTTGAGCAGTGATAGGGGCCAAAAATGAGAAACTATAGGTATCATCTGCAACTTAAATTTTATGGTAAAACAGAACCATAACAGCTTTCTGATAAGCAATGACAGCGTAATGCATTGCATTTTTCAAAATTCATTCCAAATCTATGTGAATCATAAACCCAGCTTTACATCATATTGATCCAAAGGCCCACTAGATTCGCATGTTGCTTGTCAAAGTAAACTGATCAGAAAACAATGGTTACATATGCTGAAAGTTGCTCAGGAAATGAGCGATCAATGCCCAACACAACAGAAGACCCAGTACACATTTAGTGTCGCCTTTACAGATGTTAATACTATAAAAGCCAAGAGGGTCAGAAGAACAAAAGAAGAAACATAATGTTGCTCACCTTTTCGGATATGAATATTTTAAATGCCAATAGAGTTAAGAACTGAAACAAAGGTGGCATTGGCAAATCATCAGTAATTTTTTCCTGGGATGAAACACACAAAAGAAATAGTCAATCGTTATCCCAAGGCCACCAGTGCATATCAGCATGAAAATATACATTCTTGAACAATCGAAATTAATCTAATTGACAATGAAGGAAATTAATCTGTTCTCTTGAATGGCTTATTGCTTCATGGCTGCTCAAAAGTGATAGCTTGCATAATAAGAGGAAGCTATATAAAGGTATACAACCTTGACAAGAACTTCAATCATCAGGTAATATTTGTACTAAATTTTCCACTCTTAAAACAAGCACATTATTGAGCTAATATGGACTACCATTAAATGAAATTACATCCCACCTGTCCGATATGGCACTGCCATGTAAGAATATTTTTTTTGAGGGGCTCTGCCACGGTGGCAGCATCTGTTCACAAATTCCCTCACCACCCAGGTTCGAACCCAGGTGGCACCCCTAAAACCCAAACCCCATACCATCTGAGCCAAAGCCATGTAAGAATATTAAAATATTTAAGCAAATATTATCTATCCAAATCCCACAAGTTTCTCGCAACAAATGTGCACCTTAAAACCATTCACCTTAAAACATGAACTTATGGTCAGGCATGTGATTGAAAGAAGCATGCAAGATATTAACAACAGAAATACAGATAAAAGTATCCAGGCTGAACAAAGAGAGCAACAATTAAAACAAGGGAAAATTAATTAGCACCCCCTGTCAGAGCCCCTCATTTCCCGGTCCATGTCAGAAAACGGAGTCTGCCAACACCTTAATGCAGGGATGCAAAAGGTTACTTAACAGTGAGGATAGTAGCTCTATCTTTATCCTCATCCTCAAAATAAAAGTTCATCCTAAACCTTATCCTTATACATCCTGGTGGGGACACCGGGTCCACCACCGGGCCCAATGCTCGGAGCCGACGCCGCACCGCCACTGCACCGAGTTTATGGCTCGGTGACTCGTTTGAAGACTCGGCGTCCTGAGCATAATATTTATTTGTGTGTATTTTTATTGTCACGTATTTATGTATTGCGTGTGTATTGTGTATTAGTACGTGTCTTTTTACTTTCGTCTTATTAGGCTAAATCATGGTCAATAAACATGTGTGTTTTGTGTATTTTATTTGGTTAAAATCCCAAGTCAAAAGTTAGGTAGGTAAGCTTGTTTTATTAGGCTAAGGATATATGTGCTATTTGTAAAAGTTTGAAAGGTGTATGTGTAATGGGCCTTTCCTATATAAGGAGGCCAAGGGATGAGTTACGTATGATATGATGAATATAATGAAAGCTTTGGTTTGTGCTTGAGAGAGCTTCCCCTCTTTCATTTCCTTCCCTCTTCTCTCCATTTGTGAGATTTGAGTGTGTCGCCCGGTGTGAGACCGTCCGGCGTGAGGCCGAGCTGTGTGAGATAGCAGTTATCCGTCCCGTCCTGTTCGTGTCCCGGAGTGCCGTCGATCCGTCTTCCACGTCGCCGCCGCGTCAAATTGGTATTAGAGCCTAACACGGCGCCCCCTCGACCCCGGCATCCCCGTCGTCGGTCTTTCTCTCTCTAGGTTGCTAGAGTGAAAAAAAAAAGAAACGAGAGAAGTAGAAAGATTTTGATTGATAAGAGTTTTGAAGAAAAAAAATAGAGAAAAAAAAATTTTTGAAAAAAAAGAGAAAAAGAACCTCCTGTGTTCTCTCTCTCTCTCTCTCTCATTTCTCTCTCTCCCTCTCTCGGTTTTTTTTTTCTTTCTCTCTGTTTCCCGTCTTTCTCTCCCGCGCTCTCTCTCTCTCGCGCGTTCTCTCTCTCTCGGCCAACACCCGCGATCGCTGCCACCGCGCGCCTCCGGCCACCACCGCCAGCAGCCGTCGAGAGCGCCTCCGTGCCAGACGCCCGCCAGGGCTGCCCCGGCCTGCGCCCGCCACGCGCGTCGCCCTTCCCACGCCCGAGCGTGCCCAGGTTCGCTGCCGGCGCCCGTGCACGCTCCCCGCACCCGCCCGAGCCTGCGTCCGCACCCGCCGCGCCCAAGCGCACTGCCGGGCACCCGTGCCCCTGTCGCCGCCTGTGCACGCGAACCGGCCGCACCCGCTCGCGCGAAGGCTTGCGCCAGCCCGTGTCCGGAGGCCCGCCGCAGTGCCCGCCGCGACAGCGCCCGCAGGCCGCCTCCTCCTCTTCCGGTCACCCTCACCAAGCCGCCGGCGAGCCTCCCCCCCCCCCCCCCCCCCCCCCCGCACCCCTGCTACCCTCACAGCCACCCCCCTGTACACCGAGCCACCTCCGACCACACCTCGCCACCGTCGGTAGCCCAGTCTTCACTTTACCACTGCCACACCTCATCTCCCTCCGGCCACACAACAGACGCCCCCTGCCCCCCGTGACTTGCAGTGGCCCCGGCTGGCACATCCAGCCAATCCCCCTCTGTCACAGTGCCGCCCGTAGCCAGCCACTTCGCCGGGAAATCCGCACGGCTGCCCACCTCCAGCCCACCGGCCGCAGCTGCGGCGCCTTCCCCTCCCTGCGAACCCGGCACGCCGACGACCTCCTCCCTGCGTGCGCGCCCGGCCGCAGACCCCTCCGCCACCTTACAGCACACGCCCGAAACCAGCTGGCCGTGCGAAGGAGGCTCCGCCAGCTTGCCTTCGTGGAAACTTGCCGTGGGTGGACTCACAGCCGCTAAGTCATCCGCCTTGTGAAGAAGGCCACGTGAAGAAGCCCGCCGATGGCCCGCCATGCATGAAGACTTTTGGCCCATGTGTTGCTGACCTAACTTGTGAAGCCTCTGTATTGAAGGCTTGCGAAGTCTCCTTCGAACCCACCTACATGCTGTCTCCCACCAACTAAAGTGATGAAGTGAAGTGAAACCTTGTGACCCACCAACCGTTGTTGACTGTCTCCCTTGATTGACTCACTAATCTCGTGAGTTTCACGCAGCAGAAGGTTGAAGTTTGAGAAAAGAAAAAAAAACAGAGAAAAGAGTGTTTGAAAAAAAAAAGATTTGAAAAAAAGGAGTTTGAAAAAGTCAAAAAAAAGGAGTAGGTGAAGTTTGAAAAGAGAAAGAAAAGTCAAAAAAAGGGAGGTTAGAAAAAAATGTTAAATATATATAATATATATATGGAATATATATATTGTTATATATATCTATATATATATCTATATATATTATTTGATTAAAAAAAGAGTTGAATATATATAATATATATATATATGAGATATATATAATATATATATGAGATATATATAATCTTATATATATATATATTTATATATATCTTTTAACTCATTGAGGTGGCACCCGAAGTCCACAATTACGGTTCGATCAACGGTTGAGTCGTCCGATCGCTGACACATAGTCCATAATTCACGGAGTGTGAGTGGCCCTAAGTCTCCCTGCACGGAGAAAGTCTGGAGAGATTTGTTCCCCTGCGTGGGAAAATTTTAAGTCACGTGGTTTTGTAATAATTGCGACCTCCCTGCGAGGAGAGAATTCTTTGTAAGCGGTGAAGCTTCTTCGACGCCGTGCGGACACGCACGTCCCCGCTCGCCTTCGTCTCCGATCGGAGTTAGACTTTTCAGTCTAGCTAGGTACGTGCTCCCCTCATTTGCTCATTTAGTATCTTTTCATTTGCCGCGCGTCGAAGTGAGCGAGAGCCCGAACCATGCATCCTGTCTTCTGAGTGCATCACTGTGGACGGAAAGCGAGAGCTTGTATGCGCCTATCCTTAGGCCCTAGAACTGCCACATTAGGGCCCCTAATTGTCAGGAGGTAGTTCGTTCCACAACTACTTCGCCTACGGGCGAGCAACTTTTCCTGACCGATCCCTTCAAATTGACTCTTTGCATAATCAGCTGGGTCCACAACTTGCTAATTTTCGGTCTTAGGATTACATCACCTAGGTCCGAGCTCGTGCATGCCACGTCGGTCTAGGAATTCATCAGGCCGTCTAGAACGCATGGAACAAGAAAGATATATGGCCGATCCTGACCTCATCGCCCAGTTTGAGAAAATGGATGCAATATTTGATGGCACACATGTCGAGTACATGCAGATTGGAGATATCTTCGAGAGTTCTAGCCAGAAAAGATTGGGTGTAGTTCGCTGTATCTCAACACCCCAGGAGGACGATTGGCGTCGAACCTCTATCTTTCAAACCTATATCATGGTGAACTCTCGTCCCTGCAAGATAATTCTTGACAACGGGAGCTGTATCAATGCAGTCTCTTCAGATTTTGTCTCCCGTTTAGGTCTAGCTACGCACCCTCATCCAAGGCCATACAGCGTGGCTTGGGTCGATGACACTTCTATCCCAGTCACCACCACATGTGTCATTCCCATCCAGTTCCAGTCCTACCAAGGACAAATCTTATGTGACGTAATGCCTATGAAGGTCGGGAGCGTCATCTTAGGACGACCATGGATCTATGATGTAGACCTCGCTACCTTTGGTCGGTCCAATCAGTGCTCCTTCTCCCGTAACGGAAAGAAGATTCTGTTGTACCCGGCACCCCCAAAGGTGACCCCGAGAAAGAGTTCCACCTCCACCCCCACCGGAACTCCCAAACTTCAGGAGAATCCCCCAACTCCCACTGAAGGGAAACCTCCCCTTCCCTCTTCTCCTGCATCTATCACACTCGTTTCTGAGGCCCCTAAGGTTAGTCATGACCTAGTCAGGCGCCTTGACTCCATAAACGTTGGTGAGTTAAACAGAGAGGTTGTCGAGGGTGCCCCTATTTTGGCTGTTGACGTCACCATCACACCTGAGGAGTCTCGAGTCTCAGTCCCAACTGAAGACCCGGCCATACTGCCGGACTTCCAAGGCATCGTTCCCGAGGACTTACCTTCTCAACTCCCTCCCATGCGTGATGTACAACACGCTATTGAGCTTGCCCATGGGTCCACCCTACCCAACCTTCCCCTCGAGTCTAGACTGTCCAAGTCAGCCGAAGAGTTTGCACCTCACGTCATTAGTCTGCATGAGTCAGCTGATTCGCATAGGCGTCACCATGAATCTCAAAAAGGTGACTTGGTTATGGTACGGGTCCAGCCCGAACGACTCCCCTCGAGAGCCGTTAAAAAGTTGCAAGCATGTAGTGATGGTCCCTTCCCAATCCTGCGGAAGATTGGCACCAATGACTGTGTTGTGGACTTACCTCCCAAAGAGGGGATTAGCTCGACCTTTAATGTGGCAGACCTAGTGGCCTACAAGGAACCCACAGCGATTCCTAGTGACCCTTTCGAGCCTTCTCCTCCCCTTGAGAGTGAGCCCACCCCTGTGCGTCCCACGTCCTTGAGAGCACCGCGCGAGCATATTGAGAGGATACTGGATGAGCAGGTGACCACTACACGGAGCAGGGAGTACCAGCGCTACCTTGTCCGCTGGCGGGACCGTCCACCATTAGATGATTCCTGGATCAGCCAGGAAGATCTCCAGCGCCTCGATCTAGATCTGCTGGAGCACCACCAGAGCAGTGTCCCACCTTACTCGACGGAGTCGAGTTCCAGCCGCCCCGGGAGGGTTGGTGGGGACACCGGGTCCACCACCGGGCCCAATGCTCGGAGCCGACGCCGCACCGCCACTGCACCGAGTTTATGGCTCGGTGACTCGTTTGAAGACTCGGCGTCCTGAGCATAATATTTATTTGTGTGTATTTTTATTGTCACGTATTTATGTATTGCGTGTGTATTGTGTATTAGTACGTGTCTTTTTACTTTCATCTTATTAGGCTAAGTCATGGTCAATAAACATGTGTGTTTTGTGTATTTTATTTGGTTAAAATCCCAAGTCAAAAGTTAGGTAGGTAAGCTTGTTTTATTAGGCTAAGGATATATGTGCTATTTGTAAAAGTTTGAAAGGTGTATGTGTAATGGGCCTTTCCTATATAAGGAGGCCAAGGGATGAGTTACGTATGATATGATGAATATAATGAAAGCTTTGGTTTGTGCTTGAGAGAGCTTCCCCTCTTTCATTTCCTTCCCTCTTCTCTCCATTTGTGAGATTTGAGTGTGTCGCCCGGTGTGAGACCGTCCGGCGTGAGGCCGAGCTGTGTGAGATAGCAGTTATCCGTCCCGTCCTGTTCGTGTCCCGGAGTGCCGTCGATCCGTCTTCCACGTCGCCGCCGCGTCACATCCGCATCCTTAACCTTAAAAATTATTGAAAACAGATACATAAAGGTTAAATCATTGGATAACATTTTCAAGTTTTATACTTTTTTTTAAACGTGGATGGTACCACAAATATATTAAGAAAAGAGAGGGATGTACATGTATGAGCTGTCAGCTCAAAAAACCCCTTTACAAAAACCATCACACCAAGGTGTACCCTAATAACTCCCCAACAACAAGAAAAGTGAGAAGTTATGTGCCTCCACTTTACATAAATGTTTAGCCCAAAAAGGCACTATCTCACAAACAAATATTTTCAAATTTTATACAAACCTTTTAAATAGATCCTTGCAATATATATATATATATATATATATATATATATATATATATATATATACACACACACACACACACACACACACACACTTGACTCTCATCCAATGATTATTCATCAATCGATCTCCATGCTTTAACTTTAAAGCTTCTCAGTAAGGGGTCCCTGAGAGGAGAGACTTGGGATTTAAGAAAAGAAGCATGGGAACATGGTCCATTTCCCTAGCTCCAACTATGCTCCTCGGCATAGGGCTCTCCTAGCAGATAGAGTAAGGGTTTCAGGGAATTAAGCATATGGCAGTAGAAGATTTTCCTGACCCTGAGGACCTCATTGGCAGAAGGGTCCCTCTAATGAGAGAGCTGGACCTTGAAGAAATGTAGAGCAAGATGACGGGGGATATCTCCCTCCCTATCTTGTTCTTCAGATCAACTTGAGACTTGGAGAACATTCAAGGTTTTAAGAGTTCAAATCATCCCACTGGTTTGTTAATCAGATGATTTGTCTTTCTCAATTTTGGTTATATGATCTATCTTTACAACACATCTGAATCAAGATATATAGTTTACTCTACTTGTTGGAGATCGTTTGTAAAGATCCCAATTGGCTATCCATATCAGCTTTCACATCTGCCAGAGCTTTACAGGGATTTTCATTATACATATATATATATATATATATATATATATTATATACACACACACAGGTTTCCATTGCCACCGGTGGCAAAATAAGAACGGTGCCGCCTAATTCAAAACCACATGATTCAATATCAAATTTTCAATCCACACCATTAAATCTTCTCCGATATCATAAATTTAACTACACATGGAGAATCATTCTAATTCGATATCGCAAATTACACTATCTAAGCCATTCATTTGGTGTTTATCCGATGCATGAGAAATAAATGTCGGAACTATATGTTTTTTAATCCACAAGTAGTTTACTAATAGTAGAGAAGATTTAACAGTGTGGATTAAAAGTTTGAGTGAATCATGTGGCTTTGAATGTGGTGGCACTGTTCTTATTTTGCCACAGGTGGCAGTGGAACACTCCTCATCTATCTATATATGTATTATATATGAAACTGTTACAGACTGTTGCCTTGTTTTTGACATTTTGTCCACTAGCAGCAGACTGTAAGAGAACTGTCCGATTCTGATCCTACAGTTCTCTTAAACACACACACAAAAGCAGGTTGTGACCAGGCACCCGGTGACACTGGGGCACTCTCCGATTGCCCACTTGGAGCCCATGATCAATTTTTTCCCCATACCCCCCCCACAAAAAAAAAGAAAAAAAATCATACTTTCACCCCCTATGAATCTGGAGGTGCCAAAGGCACCGAGCAACAGTACGCTGCCAGTGGGGCAGCATACTGTAACAATACCCTATTACATATATATATATATAGAGAGAGAGAGAGACAGAGACAGAGAGAGATGCTCGGATGTGGCCAGGGTTGGTACAGCCCGGCTGTATCCTAACCTTATCCCTTGGATTGGGATAACAAGAAAAGAAGACGACGAAAGATGGGCGGTAGCAGGTTGAGGGCCGAAGGTAGATTCCATGGGCTCTTATTTTTCTCACCTTTTTTACCTTCTTATCTTTTCTTACCCATGAATTTTGGTGCGCCAAAGGATATATATATACATATACACACACAATTATACATACATACACGTGCAAAGGACGGACAATTGGGTTACAACATACAGAAACAACTGCTTCCTTTTCCTTATCCTTATTCTTAAATTTGTATTCTCATGTGTCCCATACCTTCCAAAAAAAATCCTCATGTGTCCTGCAAGTTTCGGATAAGGATAGAAATTTTGTCGCGGGGGCCAAGAATAGGGAGAACATATATGTTAGGGTGGTGTAACTAATAACTGTCGATAAAAACTTTCTTAAAACTTTTTTTAAAAAAAAGTGGTTGGTACCACGGATTGTATTAATAAGAAAAAAGAGATAAACAAGTATGGATTGTGAAATCTCAAAATATCTCCAACCTTCCTGCGCAAAAATGTCACAGATGTATTTTGCCCTAATCCCCCAAGAATGTCAAAAGAGATGAGTTTCCTCTCTCAACTTTACAGAGGAGTTTAGCCCACTCTATTACCCTCTCCCTAACTCTCTCTGGAATCTTGGCCTCCTTTTTGAAGATTCTTTCGTTTCTCTCTCTCCCCATAAGACTCATAAAGCGGCATGTAGGATGAGCCGCCAAATCCGCCTATCTTCCTTGCTAGGCCAATGCTTGTGCCACTTCCTCAAAAGTTGTTAGACGTTCTCTATGGATTGCCACTAGCATTGGACTTTGCTCAAGATATGCCACTAGACCTCTGTTGGGAAAGAGCATTCGGTGAACAGGTGGTCGATGTTCTCCTCCTCCTCCCACATGGACAACAGAGGGCTTGAATACCCTCCATGAAGGTGGCTATCCTGTCACAAGTAGGGAGTCTTCCATGGGAGGTTCTCCACACAAGCACCTCGACTTTGAGAGGACTCCTCGGTTCGCATACCTATCTCCTCAGGATATGCTGAGTTCCTCCATCAATGACATGGTACGCTGATCTGACTAAGAAGCTCCCCTCTTTATGAAATGCCCATGGGCCCTTATGTGATGGCGATACTCTTATCATTTCTTGCCATGTCATATACACTTTAATTTCTGAAATTCAATATCAAAAAATATTTGTGTGTCTTGTGGGGTTCAACACCCATCTCCACCTCCATTCATCTGGTAGTATCTGGCACAAACTGATGCAATATGCCTAGCAATTCCCCGATTTGGCTGATTTTGTTCTCACTCAAATTCCTCATAAAAATGGGGCTCCATATGGCTACCGCTTGCTGCCCTTCAAGCATCTGGCTGACCGTTGCCGTCGGCTCCACTGCTATAGCAAAAGCCACAAGTACATGTCGCCTAATGGGTAGTCAGTACACCATCTCTCTCTCCAAAACTGACACCTGTGTCCATCTCCCAAGCTCAATCTAACTCCTGTCCTGAGTGTATCAATGCTCATCAAAATGCCTATCCAGAGATGCGAGATGTGGTGCTATAGTGGACTGGTCATCTCCCAGACTCTAGTTCTGTTGTAATACTTCCGGTGAATAATTGTGCCCTACAATCTCTCTGCCTCTGTACCAAGTCTCCACACCCACTTACTCAAAGGAGCTAGATTGAAGTCCCTGATATTTCTCCTTCCCAGTCCTCCCTCTTCCTTCCTCTTGCAAACCCTTAGCCAGCTAATGTCATGCCATCCTATACTCTTCTCACCACTACCATTCTTCTCACCACTACCATGCCAGAAGAATGTTGCTTGGATCCACTAGAGCTTCTTTGCCACAGTGATTGGGATTCGGAACGTGGACAAAAAGTAAATAGGGAGGTTATCAAGCACAGATTTGTGTAATACCAGCCGGCCCCCATATGAGAGTAGTTCACCTTTCCAACCTGTCAATCCGAAATCAAATCTCTGCACAACAGACGGTCATTCCCTACACTGCAGACTGTTGGGAGTCAAGGGGAGTCCCAGATATGTGATTAGGAGCCGGCCAACATGGCAACCTATGATGGCAGTTGCTCCCCTGATGGCTCTCTGCTCCATGTTGACACTAATAACCTACCTCTTGTCAAAATTCACCTTAAGGCCACTGAATTCCCAGAGGAGCTCCAACATCATCCTAATTGTGTACAGTTGTTTCTCACTATTTGACACAAAGAAGATAGTGTCATCGGCATATTGTAGATGGGTGATGGATTGTCCATGCAATGCAACAAAGAATTCCCTAATCAGACCATGTTTCTCAACACTCATCCACATCTTGCTCAAGATATGTGATACCAAAACAAAGAGGAGTGAGGACACCAGGTCATCTTGTCTTAAATCTTTGCCACTGTAGAAGTACGGGGAGGGTTCCCCATTAATGAGGATGGTGAACCTGGCTGAGTGGATGCAAGCACAGATCCACCCAATCCATCTATCAGCAAACCCCATCTTGCTGAGGACATTAAGCAAACACTGTCAGCTAACCTTATCATAGGCCTCGAATCAAGCTTGAGAACTAATCCTCTCCTCCTCTGTATCTTCATAGCATAGATACATTCATGAGACAACAGAAAGTTATCCTGAATAATGCACACTCTAATGAAAGCCCCCTAGTAGGAGCTGACAACTCTATGAATGATACTGTCAAGCGTCGTATCCAGTAGCTTGGTGATTATCTTATAGGTCCCATTAAGAAGACTAATGGGCCTATAATCCCTGAAGCTTTCAACACCTCGTTGTTTGGGGATTAGGACCAGCAGAGTCTTGTTGATGCCTCTAAGATTAGCTCTTCCTTCTTGGAATTCTCCTATGGCTTGGAGTAAATCTCCCTTGATGATGTCCTAACAATGCTGGAACAAAAACATAGGGAAACCATCCGGCCTTGAGGTGTTGTCACCTGCAAGAGAGAAGACAGCAGACTTCACCTCCTCTTCTTCAAATGGGTGAGAGAGATCCCTCCTCTTCTCTGCTGAAAGACATGGAAGGAGGTCCTCTGAAATGAATGGCCTGGCAGGCTCATCCTTAGTGAATAGACATGAGTCTCATTTGCAAGTCATAATTATCCTTCCTTCTATTTCGTTTCTCTTTAAGTCAACCATCTGTTGATTACCATTCATTTTATTTTATTTTATTTTTCTTTTAAGTCAACCATCTATATCATTCAATTAATGCATTAACATGTTATGAACTTAATGCTTTAACGTGTTATGGGCAATACCTTAACGTGTTCCGAGCCTATGCATTAATGTCATATTAATGATGCGGGATGACAAACTAGGGTTTGGGATAGAGGTGGAAGAAGGATAGGAGATGGGGGTGTAGGCTTCACGCCCTTCTGTTGACATGTTTTCCTACCTTTTTTCTTTCTTCTCCTTACCTTCCCTTTTCTAAACGTGTTAAAGTGTAAAAACAAGCCAATCAAAGGAAAGAAAGAAAAGAAAGGGTGGAGGAGTGTGTGTGATCGTGATCGCCACCAAGATACGAAGTACCGAGGAGTACGACGTACCTTGGAAAGAGAGAAAGCACTCGCCCAAAGAAAACAGCGCTGCAGAAGTACGCGGTCCTGGACGAACTGCCTATTGAATGGCACGGTCCCTCGACAGACCGCTCACAGCGCTAGGAAAGGTGCGGGACGAAGACAGATCTGGCGACAGAATGGCTAGAATGCAACCGCTTACAGGATATGAACGGCTTGAGTAGAACCGCTCTGATCTGCAAACGGACGGAAGGAGACCGCCAAGAACGCCAGACTCCTAAGTTGTGGGATTTGGTCCTCCACCCCTTCTAGCCGGCCAGAGGGGATGGGCCTCGTGCTAGTACGATGCTGACCTGCAAAACACAAGAGAAAACACGAAGAAAGACCCAAGATCAGAACTGTGAAGTGTAGCAACTATAAGAAAGAAAAGCAATAACCATAACAAAGTAGAATGGGGGATACCTGGGAGTTTTTAAACCCCTAGGGGGCGTGGAAAATGATAGGAGGGTGTGTGAATGGAGTGCAATGATAAAAATGTGGGAGGAAAAACCAAGAGAAGAAGCATGCAATGACAAAAGTGATGGTGGGACTATCAAACGAAGACTCAAAACACAAATACTCCCTGAACCGGAGACTTATATGGACGTAGAAAGCCTTCCTCCCTGACTGTAGGTCGCTCAAAAGTTCGGCAGGGCTTCGCCGTGACCTTAAAATCTCCCCCCATTCAAAGCTTGGCCTTAGGATCTATTTATAGAGCCTAAAAAACCAGCCCCGAAATTAGGGTTTCTAGTGAAAAATCAGGTCGAGATATCAACAGATAATCCGTAGATAATTGAATTATCTTCCAACCAGTTCAAACGGCACTCCATTTGATGGAGTATCCGTGGAGAAATGGGTGGAATAAGTTGAGAATAAAACCACGGATGGAGAGAGGAAATCCTTAAATGCTTCAGAAATCGAGCCATTGCACGGTCTCTCGATAAACCGCCCAGTCTATTGAACGGTCCACCTCTAGACCGTCCTATGTTGTCGGTGATAAATAAATGAAAGTAGAAATTATCTAATTATCCACCGAACTGACCGGCTATCACGGCGTTTGACTCTTTAGGATAAAACGGTCTACTGATAGACCACTCAGCACATAGAACGGTCCAATGCTTGGCCGTTTAAACATGTCGGTGATAAATCAAAAAAAGTAAGATAAATAGATAATTATCTGAAAAACCAACGAGCTCAGGACTCTGGGAGCTGGACGGTCTAAGGACAGGCCGTTTAATGGAAGTAAACGGCTTATTCAAGACCGTTCAAAGCCTTGTCGGTGAAAATTCAGAAAATCAAATAAATATCCAATAAATCATGTAAACGGTTCCAATAGGACCGCGCAATAACTGAACGGCCCATAAATAGACCGTCCTCATTAAGGAGAGACGCTAGTTAAAACGCTGTTATGATAAATGCAGTCCTTCACCGGACCGTCCCACTCAAGATGAGACGCTAGTTAAGACGCTATTATCATAAATGCGGTCCTTCACTGGACCGTCCCACTCAAGATGAGACGCTAGTTAAGACGCTAGCCTTTCCTGTCTTTAAACGGACATTTAATAGGCCGTTCAATTAATAGCGGTTCACTTGGGACCGTTTAATGAAAATAAGGTCGGTGTAAGAACACACAGGTCGGTGCAAGCAAAGGCCAGGTCGGTGCAAGCTTAGCAGACGGTCCCAACCAGACCGCTTATATACTAAACGGTCGATCGATAGGCCATTTTTAAACAAAAGTAGGTCGGTGCAAACCCAACTCAGGTCGATGCTAGTTTCAAAGGCACGGTCCTCAAAGGACCGTGTATTTAATTGAACGGTCAACCAAAAGGCCGCGTAAAGGCTGGACATTTAAAATCAATAAAATGGGATAAATGAACCCATTCAACCCAAAGATCAATCGAAATCAAGACCCAACAAGCCTGTATTTGAGAACAAACTGAGCCAGGGAGGAAGGTACCCATAGAATAGGCCCAAAGACATGCTTGAAAATAGCCCAATGAGCAATGGACAACTCGAGGCATCAACAAATGGTGATAAGAGGAATGACTCAACTCATAGGCAAAAAACGGGTGTCAACACCTTCCTCTCGCAGAAATCACCTAGGGTTGCCTCCTCTTAAGGTTCTTTCTCATCTCCATCTCAGAGATAGAAAATACTGTAAAATCGCAACTCAAAATGCATCATTAATTTGCAAAATGAGGGTTACATGACTATTTATAGTGGTTAGGCCAACCCTAACTCTAACTTGACTCTCTGTGACCCAAATATCCCTAGACTCAAAAAATAGTGCGAAAATCGCACCTAAAATTACAAAAAAATAAAAAAAGACACGACATTAGCTCCAAATGAGCCCAATAAGCTATGAAAATTAAAATTTTAATCCTACCCACTTGCGACTACTAGAGTAGACTCAAATAAGATAAAAATACATAATAAAAAATAAAAATGACGCTAGTATGACTCTGATCGTCGTTCGTGTAAATAGTGCCACCAAGCAAAATGCTAATCGAGTCTGTCGTCCGATGTCACAAGTCTCGCTCCGCATCCGTCACGAGTCCCGTGCCATGTCAATCTCCCTTGGTTTGAAAAAAATTATCTTCGAATTTTGAAATGCTGAAGGACGATGAAGGCAGTCACACGAGGATAGACTGAGCGACTGGAGCGAACGATCATATAATGAATCTTGGGTTGCTGCTGCTCATATGCCACGCAAAAATCTCGCCACACAACATCGACAGGAGATGGCTCTTGAGATAGCACAATGTCAGACGGACCAACTGATGAACAAACCTCGAACACTGTGTCGTCAAGCAAATCTAACCTGAAAGTAACAACCAAATCATGATCCCAAGCATCCTGCAACATAGACCATTCTCGCAACTGTTCTTTATACTCCTCGGCCAACGCGAGGTCGGCCTCATAGATCACTTCCCGCTCCTATTCTTCATACTCATCGACCATTACTGGGTCGGCCTCATATACCATTTAACCGTTAGTTTGACAAAATAGAATAGTCGCCTATCAATAGCATGGAGTCACCTCTCTATAGACTTGAAACTCTCTTATAAAGAAGAATAATCGGCCGTGATGGGACCGTACATGAATAGCTATCAGACTGGATTGGGCCTCTTTTCTATGAGCTGACGTACACCTTTTGACGTTGTGGTTGCAAGTGGGGACAGATTGGGCCGATCCACCATGGGACGACTTGGCCCCCCGGAGTGCTGCTAATTGCACAAGCCTGTGGTGGGGTGAAAGCTGGGCTGGTGACAGAGTCATGGGCGGCTTCGTCCGTCTGGGACCCGACGGCAAAGAGAACACATGTGTTGCCTGTGCTCGACAGGAGGGATCTGGACCGGCGGGATTGCACTGCACAAGGTGAGCAACGCCACCAGCTAGGACGGATGTCGGGTCGCCTACAGTGGCGGCCGAAGACGGTGGCCCTACTGAAGGGGCGGCGGCGACGGTGAAAGAGTTACGGCCGGCGGTCGCAGAGGTGCAGACTGGCGTTGCAACTGGGACGCGATCGGTAGGACGAGACAACAACGTGAGCGACGGCGGCCTAGCGAGACGGCTTCTGCGCGGGATTTGCAAGGGCAATCGGGGGTCGCCAGCGGCCCTACTGGCGGTGGCCGACAAGCCGCGCAGAGCTGGAGCCGGTGTAGGGCAAGGCGCCGGTCAGGAGGGGCAAAGGGGGCCCTGTTTGCGATGCTGATCTTGACGGCTTCCTCGCTAGCAAACCACTCGAAAGGGGTGACGCCAGGGGGTCGCAGAAGACATAAGGAAGAAAAGTAAGAGGAGGATGATGGTTTACAGAGGTGGATGAGGGGAAAAGGTGGGGGACCAGCTTGTGTTCGTAGGCTGAGAAAGAAGGAAGGAGAGAGGGAGAGAGGAAGAAGAAGGCGGACAGGGGGTTCGCAACAAGGAAGGAGGGTTGGTGGCTGTGTGCAGGAAGGGGGAAGAAGGCCGTGGTCGGAGACGATGGTGGAGGACGGCGGTGGACAACGGTGCAGGGTTGCAACTGCTGGTTCGCAAAGGTGGCGAAGCCAGGGGCGAGGGCGACGGCGATCTCACGCTCGAGCAGAACAGGCGATCGACAGCGGGGCTTCCCCTAGCCACTACGGTTGACGACGGCGAGGGGAAGAAGGAAGAGAGGCGCCTGTGGTGCTAGGGTTCCGGGTGTGAGAAGGGAATGGGCCTCGCGGTGGAGGAGAAAGTGAGATGGGGGTCAGGCGGTCACTATGCAGACCGGGAAGGTTGCCCGTGGTTGGTGAAGAAGGGGAGGGGAAAGGAGGGAGGAAGAAGAGGAAGACGGTTAGGGTTTGGGGTGGACTGAACGGCGATGGCGGTGGCACTGAACGGCGGTTGCGGCGGCACTGAACGAATCTCGACTCCATAGAAGAAGCCGAAGCCGTCTCTGATACCAAAGTGATGCGGGATGACAAACTAGGGTTTGGGATAGAGGTGAAAAAAGGATAGGAGGTGGGGGTGTAGGTTTCGCGTCCTCCCTCTCGCAGGAACCACCTAGGGTTGTCTCCTCTCAAGGCTCTCTCATCTTCATCTTAGAGATAGAAAATATTGTAAAATCGCAACTCAAAATTCATCATTAATTTGCAAAAGGAGGGTTACATGACTATTTATAGTGGTTAGGCTAACCTTAACCCTAACTTGACTCTGTTTGACCCAAATAACCCTAGACTCAAGAAATGGTGAAAAAATTGCACCGAGAATTACAGAAAAAATAAAAAAGACACGACATTAGCTCCGAATGAGCCTAATAAACTATGAAAATTATAAATTTAATCCTACCCACTTGGGACTACTAAAGTAGACTCAAATAAAATGATAATCATCATCATCATCATCATCATCATCATCAGAGCCTTATCCCAATTAATTGGGGTCGACTACATGAATCCTGTTCCGCCAAAGATTTCTATCAAGTGCAATATTCATATTTAAACTCAAGAAACTAATGTCCTTCCTAATAACATCGCAGCATCTCATTTTAGGCCTTCCTCGAGCTCTTTTACTAGCATCCACTAAGATTTGGTCACATCTTTTAACCGGCGCTGAGTTAGGGCGACGAAACACATGTCCAAATCACCTGAGTCTATTTTCTCTCATTTTGCTATCAATTGGAGCTATCCCTAAGTCCTTACGGATGCGCTCATTCCTAATCTTGTCTTTCTTAGTCTTGCCACACATCCATCTCAACATCCTCATCTCTGCTACACACATTTTATGGATGTGTTCCTTTCGTACTACCCAACACTCGGTACCATATAACAAAGCAGGTCTCACAGCCGTTCTATAAAACCTCCCTTTGAGTTTCACAGGCATACGACGATCACAAAGGACACCTGATGCACTTCTCCATCTTAACCAGCCTGCCTTAATCCTATGTGTAACGTCATCATAAATCTCCCCATTCTCTTGTATGATAGACCCTATATATCGAAAGCTACTACTCTTCGGAATGTTATGTCCATCAATTAGAACCATGTCTTCCTGAACCACTCTCCCATTAATAAAATGATAATACATAATAAAAAATAAAAATGATGCTAATACGACTCCATTCGTCGTTCGTGCAAATAGTGACACCGTGTAAAACGCCAATCAAGTCTGTCGTGCGATGTCACGAGTCTCGCTCTGCATCCGTCACGAGTCCCAGTCTGCGTCAATTAAGTACACATCTTAAAAAGTGAATGTCTAATGCTTTAACTTATAGTGTGTTAAATCTCTTCATCTGTAAATTCTAGCATGTTAACAGCTTCATGTTTAACAGTAATGAGTTAAAGTCTAACGCTATGAATTTAATGTGTTAGCGTCTTCATCTTTAACTTCAATGTTTTACCATCTTCAGCTGCAGTGTCAATTGGGCAGGCTGCCCACTGGGCAGCTGGGCCTGGCCCACTTGGGGTAGGACTCGAGCTAAAATTTTTAGGTCCCGTTAATAAACAGGACAAGTGTGGGCTAGGCATTTTAGTTGGGCAGGTTAAGAATAAAAAATAAAAAAGTCAAACACAAAAATGCCACCTATGGTGTAGTTGTTCATCCCTTGCCTTTCAAATGGGAGATTAGGGGATCAAGTCTCGTGGATTGCATTTCATCTCTTATTTTTGTGCCCATGACAAGTCCGGACCAAGCTTGGGCCGCCCTTTAAAGGTATGGGCCTTATTTGGTCTTGGGCAGGTTGGCCCAAGCCCGACCCATTGGCACCCTGTTACCCTCCTCCAGTAAGTCATACTCTGGTGAGCAGCCCAGCCACCCTGCAAATGAACAACTCATCCTAGTCTTCGGGTGCCGCTTCTTTTTGTTGTTCATTTGCAGGGTGGCTGGGCTCCTCGCCAGAGTATTACTTACTGGAGGAGGGTAACACACGTTACACACCCCTAATCTTCAGCCTTCATTCACAAGAGAAGTTGCAAGATCAGCCTATCCAAATATGGAGTGGCAGTAATTGATTTGATTTTGGCATCTAGAACGATGCTTACAAAAAAGAACAAGAAAAATAGGACCAGAATAGTATCGGTCCTACCTTGGTGCAATCAGCCTCGAATCGGAGAACATTTAACGCCAGAATCAGTCCTACATTGGTGCAACAAGCATTGGTGGCCAACCTTTCTATGAATCAGCCTATTCAAGGCCAACGTGAACAAAGTTATTTTTGAAATATTTGTAAGAAGGCTTACTTTCTGTAAGAAACCTATCTATAAGAGTATTGGTAATATATGTCTAGTTATTACAAAATAGTTGTACATTAGGTTTAAACCTTGAAAAATGAACCATCCCATTGCAAAATAATAGAAATATAATCAGGAATCTCTAATGAGGCAGTTCAACCAAAATCCTAATTTAACCAGCTGAACACTTTCATCAATTCTTCTAATCACACCAAAACATCCAACAACTATATGCAGCTTGTTTGCACCCAAATGCAAAGTAAACGAAAAAGATGACAACAGAGGAATGGGTCAAGTAAGAATTGTTTTCCAATTTTTCTGCCACCACAAATCAAGCCCCTTCCATCTAGAGAAATGCATCCAAGCCAACAGACACAACCTAGGCCGCCACATATTTTCTTCAATCTCTGGACAAGATGGCATATTAAACACCTAAGAGGAACCCAAACCCAGGTCCAGAACCAGGCAATTCTGGCCTAACTGAACTGATTTAGACTGCTTCCACTAAAGGAAGACCATAAACCACCATAAAGCGAAAAATAACAGTTAAAAATCTGAATAAATGATAAAATATGGCTGATAAATAAAACTGGGTAGGAACCAAGCAGTTAATGAATCTGGTGGTTTTGGCCAGTTTCAGGCTGTTTCTGTCTGGTTCACCATGAACCTGGTTTTGGCTCATTTTCTTTTCTATTTTTGGCCGGTCAGGCTCAGAAACTAGGTGAAGCAGACTAGGTCAGCCCGCTTCCAATCTGGTTCCCCGGCTTCAGTCTGGGCCAGCCAGTTTTTTAAACCACACTCTGGACAAGTACTTTGATTATTAATTTATTAGATGTCATCGTCACCCCTAGATCCTGATAAAGGACTGAAAGAATCATTAGAAATTTAAAAGAAAATGACACATGCACATATTAAATCTGGAACCATTTGTGGCACTTCAACCAAATCTCCAGCAACTGATAGTACTTAAAATAGCATGTTTTTGTTTCCCGATTCCATCTAGCACTCCAGAGCTCTAACTTCTGAGGACTTCTCTGACCAACTCCCAGCTTCATGCTTCATTTGCCTCTCCTGATGTATGTTCAGGGTTCATGACCATGCACCTCACCTGAGTTGGATTGGAGGGGAAATGAACCTATTAACAAAAACTATATCCATTTCTTTTTCTACGACACATGTTTTCTGTGCTAGCTTAGAGTTGCATGTGCAATGCATTTCTGAAGTTTACTGTTCTAGCTTTTTTTAATCTATGCACTCCTGAAATCTTTAGCATATGAGAAATCATTATAGTTGACGCTACACCGCCACAATCATACAAATAAGCCATTACACTCCTCTGCATCAACCGCTAATTTACTGGACAATGCTTGGGAATGTTCACAATTGGTGAAAAACCTAAAATTTACATTTGTTTCACATTTACAGAAAGTGCAAAAACATTACTAATTTTTTATAGTGATAATAATGGTCATGTTGTGGGGGTAAGATGCAATCCACCTGTGGTCGAGTGACAAGATGGTTATTGCAGATAGGAAAAATGGTATACATCGCTGCATTTGAGGGGCATGGTGGCTAATATGTGATTACATAAGTATATTATCAGAATAATGAATGTTTCAGGGGCATAGAGGCAAATACTTAATTCTCTACTACATTACATGATTAACTCAGTTACAGGTTCATGAACCATGATCCACTGCCAACATTCAGCCTTTGACGAACGACTTAGGCACTATGTTTATGACTGTTTTTGAAAATGGATGGTACCGTTAAATATATTAATAAGAAAAGAAGGATTTGAAAGTGTAGTCTGTGTAATCTCAAAATATCCCTATACATCTCTGTACAAAAAATGTCACATCAAGGAGATGTGACAACCCTTAGGCCCCCAACATTGGCAAAGAGAAATTTTCCGGACTCTACATTACAAAGAAGCTTAGCCCACTCTCTCACCCTTTCCCCAACAAAATCTCTGATTCTCTCAGGGATGGTGGCCTCCTTTCTGAAAATTTTGCCATTTCTCTCCCCCCTAAGGCCCATAGGTTGGCATGGAGGATGAGCCACCAGATCCGCCTACCTTCTTTGAGAGGCCAATGCCTAAACCATGCCCTCATGAGTTGCTATCTCTGTGGATTGCCAATTACACTGGATTTTGTTCAGAACATGGTGCCAAACATCTATAGAGAATGGACATCTGGTGAGGGGTTGGTCAATATTCTCTTCCTCCCCCCTGCATAGATAGCAAGGGTTTGAATACCCTCCAAGAAAGTGGCTAGTCTGTCACAAGTTGGGAGTCTTCCATGAGATATTCTCCATAGTAGCACTTTGACTTTAAGAGGGCTCCTCGGTTCCCATACTTGCCTCCCTAGAGTATGCCGCAGTCCTCCATTAGCAATTACATGATAAGCTGATCTGATCGAGAAGCACCCCTCTTTATCTCATCTCCACTTCCATTCATCTGCCTTGTATGTATCAGGCACGAGCTCCTATGGCATAAGCAATTCCCCAAGCTGGCTGATCTCCTCCTCCCATAGGTGTTTCCTAAACACTGGGCTCCAGTTACCTCCAGATTGCTGCCCCTCCAACAACTGGTTGACCACTGCCAAAGGGTCCACAGCAATTGCAAACAGTTGAGGAAACATCTCCCCCAACGGATAATCAGTGCACCATCTGTCTTTCTAGAACTAACACTTTGGCCATTTCCCAAGCTCACTCTAGCTCCTGTCTTGACAATGTCAATACTCTTCAAAATACCCTTCCAGAGATGAGAGAAGTGGTGATGTGGTGGGCTAGTCAAATCCCAAACTCTTGTTCTTCTGTAATACTTCTGACGAGTAACCGTACACCATAGCATCTCTTCCTCTGTGCCAAGTCTCCAAACCCCTTTACTCAAGAGACCAAGATTGAAATCCCTGATGTTCTTTAAGCCCACTCCTCCCACTTCCTTGCACTTGCAGACCCTTCCTCAAGCTATTGTCATGCCAGCCTATGCCCCTCTCCACTGTCATGCCAAAAAAATCTTGCCTGGATCAACAGGAGCTTCTTTGTCATTGATATCCGAAAAATGGACAGAAAACAAATAGGGAGACTGTCCAAAACGGAATTGCAAAGCACCAATTGGCCCCCATATGAGAGAAATGCGTTGGGTCCCGCGAGGTGTAGTCGGATCTAGAAGCATGGATGGCAGTATCGGCCGAAACCGATACGTTTCGGCCGAAACGTATCGGTTTCGGCCGATATCGAAACCGAAACGCACCAAGTCACTGTAGCAAGTCCAATACCGAAACCGGACCGAAACCGACCGAAACCGACCAAAACCGGACCGAAACCGTCTGGTTTCGGCCGAAACCGGACCTGCTCAATACATTTTTTACATTTTCTGACTGTTTTGAACCGGTTTCGGCCGGTACCGAAACCGAAACGTATCGGTTTCGGTACCGGCCGAAACCGGTACCGAAACCGATACTACCATCCTTGTCTAGAAGGGGGGGTTGAATAGATCCTATCAAAAGCTTTGGCCTATTTAAAAACTCTTAGCTATCAAAAGCATGAACCACTCCTATAAAGTGAATGAATCACTTAGGCACAATGCACAGCGGAATTAAGTAGAGTGGCTCAACTGAAAAGACTTGGATTACAAGCGATGAAACGTCAACTCTTCTTTAAGCACATTTGTGATCTTTGAGAGATACAAGCCTTGTAGTGCAGGGATCATAAAGCATAACACTAGAGCATGAAATAGCTTGCAACAACCGTGCGTGTGTGTGTGCTATGTTGATCACTCAAAGTGCATATGTGTGTGAATGTAGTGGTGATCAACCAAGGTGTATGCGAGTCTAAACAAGGGAAACACTTAGCAATACTTTCACCTTGGCACCTGTGTGCAACGGTGCAGCAGGCCGCCCAAGGGATGCAGTCAAAGTGCTAAGCTCAATTAAACCACAGATAAAATCGAAAGTGCAAATCTGAGTGCTTGAGTGTGTAAACAAGATAACCAAGTATGGAAGCACACGAACCTGTGAATGGGGGTAGAAGATATAGAGCAATCGCACACGATGAACAACCCACAACACAGGGATTTTTAAGGTGGTTCGGTTGCAACCCCGCAACCTACGTCCACCCCTCACCAAAACCCGGTGAGGCTTCCCTGCTGACTCACAGCTTGACCGGGGACACGCCCCAACCGACAGAACAGAGAAAACCCTCTTTCTGTCTTCCTACACACAAAGCCGGCAGGGACGGCTATACCGCAGATCAGAGAACTTCGATTGCCTTCCTACTAACCACCGGTAGGGACGATCTTCAGTTTCAATAGATTGGATGAAATGAAAATAGAACAAGATGAAAAAGCTCAAACAAGATATGGAGATATGCTAGAATGAAGTAGATCTTGTTTGAGATTGTTGGATCTTGAATCTGTTGCTTTGATCTTCCTTTGATCCTTTTGAGTTGATGGAGAAGATATAGGATGTAGCTTGATCTTTCCTTTGAATCTCCTTGAGTTGATGAAGAAGAATGTTGGATGTAGCTTTTATCTTCCCTTGAGTTGACGAAGAGGTTTGGATGTAGCTTTGATCTTCCTTTAGATCTCCTTTGTGAGCATGCTTGCTTCTCTTCTTCCTTGGAGATTGAGGGCTTCAGATGTAGGCTTGAATCCCTTGGATTGGATGTAGAACTTCTGTACGGAGTACTGTTCACGGCTACAGTACCTCTCCTTCCTTGGAGCTCCTCTAGCCTCTCTTCATCTCTCTTTGCTCCAAATCATCAACTAGGGTTTCTAACCCTCTTGTGTTGGTTTTATATCTCTTTGGATGGTCAATAAACACATCCCAGACCAGATCCACATTTTGTGGGTGATTAGGTGACTTTTGGATTAATGAAATCCATGGGGAATGGCCTTTCTCGAAGTGGAAAATAAAGTCAACATTGGTTGGCTCGGGGCTGGCGGTCGACCCGTGGCTTCTGGCGGTCGACCGCTACTGAGAAACGCTGTAGACGGATGTTCCCTGAGATTTTCGGTCGACCGCTACTGGGCTGGCGGACCGCCACTGAAAGAACTGCAGACGGTGGGCTGCTGGCTGGGGCGGTCGACCGCCCCTGTGCTGGCGGTCGACCGCCAGCTGGGCAGACCCCGGGTTTTCCCGGGTCGGTCCGTTAACTGCTTTAGCTCCGTCACTTAAGTACTTTAGCACCCCATTCATGTCTGTAGCATCACCCTTGACAGTCTAGAAGGTGTCAACTGAGTCTTTGACTTTGGGTTCTCTTGGTTTATGCTTCTTTGTGTATCGACCTTAACTGTCTTGAAGACTTCTATTGATTATATTGCTCTTATAATCAAAATTTTGTTCCGGGGGCTCCGCCCCCGGAAACCCCCGCAAGGGGCGCTACCCCCTTGACCCCCGCGACCTGACCGCGCAGGTCGATCCGCGTGCGAGGGCGCAACATTGAGCTTTCACATTTGCCATCTCCACTCCATTCCTTGGATTATCTTGTAGCATGCTATCAAGAAGTTGTACCGACCTTGAACCATCCATAAGGCAAGATATGCACTGACCATATGAGGAATATGCAATGACCTTATGTGTGATGCCATTCAGCTTGATTTCTGTGCTTGAAACATGCTAGATTTCCGTGCCTCCAATATTGTCATATGCATTGATATCTGTGTATCCAGTTGCCTAGATTTGTGTGCCATTCTTGATCTTTTACACTGGGAGTATAATGACCACCAATATGTATTGTCATATGCCTTAATATCTGTGTACTGGAAGTATGATGACCTGAAATGTATGAATATTAACATTATCAAATGCAGGTATAGTTCATTAATGACTACAGAGGCAGACATCATCAAAACCATAAAATTAATCATGTTGCGCACATGTTCAACAAAATTTTCCTTCTATCATACTCGTCTGGATTCAAATCTCTGCACCACAGTCTGCTAATCCCTACACTGCAGAGCGTTGGGAGTCAAGGGGAGCCCCAAGTAGGCGATAGGGAATTGGCCAATACGACAGCCTAGAATGGCAGCAGCTCTGCTAATAGCTTTCTACTACATATTGACACCAATAACTTGGCTCTTGTCAAAATTCATCTTAAGACCACTAACTTCCTTGACTTCTTGCAGAAGCTCCAACATCAGCCTGATGGTATAAAAGTATTCCTCACCCTCTGCCATAAATAGGATAGTGTCAGTAGCATACTGCAAATGGGAGATGGATTATCCCGAAGCGGGGGCAACCTAAAATCCCTTGATCAGACCATGAGACTCAACTCTCATCCACATCTTCCTCCAAATATGTGATACCAAAACAAAGAGTGGAGACATAGGGTCACCTTGCCTTAGACCTTTGCCACTATGGAAGTACGGAGAAGGTTCCCCATTAATGAGGATGACAAATCTGGCTGATTGGATGCAAACCAAATCCAATCCACCCATCTGTGATCAAAACCCATATTGCTAAGAACATTAAACAGACATTGCTAGCTAACCCGATCATAGGCCTTCTCGAAGTCAAGATTAAGAATTGGCCTCTCTTCCTCTGTGTCTTCATAGCATGTAGGCATTCATGAGCGATCAAGAAACTGTCCTGTATGATATGCCCTCTGATGAAGGCTCCCTGATAAGGCTCCCTGATAGCAACTGACAACTGTATCAATGATACTATCAAGCATCATAGGCAACAACTTAGTGATTATTTTATAGGTCCCATTGAGAAGACTAATGAGCCTTTAATCCCTCGAGCTTTCAGCACCCCACTACCTGGGGATAAGGACCAACAAAGTCTTGTTAATGCCTCTTAGATGAGCTCTCCCTTCTTAGAACTCCCATATAGCTTAAAGGATATATGACTTGGTGATGTCCCAACAATGATGGAAGAAGACCATTGGGAACTCGTCCGGACCTGGAGCTTTATCACCTATAAGAGAGAAGACAGTTGTCTTAACCTACTCTTCCTCAAAGTTGCGGGAGAGGGCCCTTCTCTATTTTGCCGAAAGGCAAGGAAGGAGATCCTCAGTCCTCTGCAAGGGATGGTCTGACAAGCCCATCCTCAATGAATAGCCGCAAATAGAACTGTCTGGCATGCTTGATAATGTCTTCTAGTGCAGAGATGAGTTGGCTTCCATCCCTAATGCAGTTCAGTCGCATTCTACCTAAAGCAATCTTTTAGAAGTAAGACGTGTTTCTATTTCCCTCCTTAACCCATCTTTTCCTAGCACTTTTGCTTCCGGTAAATTTCCTCTTCATAAAGATGTCTTCGAAATCAACCTTAAACTTGTCATGTTGAATCCTACCAAGGCCTAGGACCCCTTTAGTTGCATCAAAATCATGCCCTTTGTTGCCTTACCAAGGAGAGTCTTGGAGGATCCCCACTTAGTCAACCCTGTGCTAGGGTCTTCAATTTGCCGACCAGCCTGGCCATAGCAGACACCTCTTGCCTTTGGATACCCCAGACTTTGATGACAGTGGGTAAGAAGTCTTCCCTGTAAGCTAGTATCTTTCCAACCTGAATTGGGCTTTTCTCACCTATCTGCAGCTTGTCATGAGCGAAATGGGCTTGTGATCAAAGATGGGTTTGGCCAAATCAAGTGCCCCTAGCTGCGGGAAATGGCCTTCCCAATCAAGTGAAACAAAGAATCTGTCAAGTCTAGACTGTGATGGTTCAACTCTCAAATTAGACTAGGTGATGTGGGCATTGGATGTGTAGACATCTATTAAGCTGCCCGAGAGATAAAATCCATTAAATCTTCCATCTCCCCCAAGGGGTTGAAACAACAACATCGAAGTCCTCTTCTACACACCATGGGCGACCAGAGTTGACGTGGTGTAGAAGGAGCTCATCTTCCAGTGCTTTCTGTTCTCCCTGGTCTGCAGTCTATAGACGCCAGAAAAGTCCCACAAGAAGCCATCTTTGATGATGTAGAAGGAGAGAGAGATAACTCCTCGGCCAATGTGCCTGAACTCCACCTCCTCAACCTCAAACTCATTCACATAATCTTGATACCCCCTGCTCTCCCTTCAACCAGAGAAGCCACTCCCCTGGACAGTCTCATATCTCCCTCATGATGCTCTCCCCATCCCCCTCACATTTCAACTCTTGTAAACACAAGATGTCAATTTTACATCTTCTAATGAGATCTCTCACCACCCTTCTCTTCTCCCTCTCAGCAATCCCCTTATATTCCACGACACAATCCTCATAGAGAAAATGAGTTGTCTTCCCAGCACCCCTCCTCTGGAGCACTCTACTTCCCCTGACCACCCTCCCCCCTTTTATCACCCTATTTTGCAGATTTCCCTCCTCTGACTTCCCTCGCCAAGGTGAGCAGCCACTTTTTATGAACCTTCGAAAACAACCTTTTGATGTCCTTCTCGAGGCCGAAGAAATGCACCCTGGCTTTCTCCACCAATTCTCTGACATGTGCTTCCATCCATTTCTCCACAATTCCCACCATCTCCTTGACCTCCTCCCTCCCCAACCCATCCACCTCCTTCCAGACTTCTACATCATGCTGACCCTCCTCTAGGGTTTCCCCATCTTGGGCAGGGATTCTTAGGGCCTCTAGATGAGGCTTGGTTGCTTGGTCCTCATCACCATCCTCCAGCATGATGACTCTATGAAGAGTCAGCATGTCATTGAGAGCCAGAGGAACCTAAGTCATGGGCCCTCTCCACCACAGCAAGCAGGTCAAGAATGGACCAGTAGCACCAATGACCATTCCGAGAGAGTCGCGAGGAGTTACCGAGTAGACTCTATTGTCCGACGCCTGCCCATTCATGTCCTTGAGTTGGCAGTCAACTCTAGGATGGCCAGCGCTGCCTTTGTTCCACGACCACCAGACGGCAGCCGACAGTTGGCCATATTGGCACCTTCCGTTCCTTCGTCAAACATCAGTCGCTCCCCACCCTGGCAACCACCGATGCCTGCGAGGTAGCCTTCTATTCAACATCCCCGTCAGAGCCATCCTCTCGCCACCGCAAAGAGCTGGAAGAAGAAATTGGGCATGAAAGAAGCATAGTGGCTCCTCCTCACACTCCCAGCCGTGCCGATCGCCGGTGGCCAGCGACGTATTCTTCTACTCTAATAGGATCGTCAGACCAGTCCTCTAGCCGCCACAACGAACAGGAGAAAGAAAACAGGTGGGGAAGAAGCACAGCCGCGGGCAGTCGGGACCCGTTACACCCATGACTCCTGGATTCGGGTAAGTCACGGGTTCTCGGGTTCGAGCAGGCTGGCATTCACATTGGCCCATAGCTCTCATGATTCCCATTAACAGGTAAGTCACGGGTGTTGGATTCCGACGTCGGTTGGGTCAATTAGCGAGGCATTGGGCCTGGGCCCAAGAGGTCAGCCTCCGGCCCATTCGCAGACCCCAGGAAGTTCAAAATTCAACAATTGTCGGACGGGGCACCACGTACCCCCCCCCCCCCCGTCCGTATGTGTCTTTTTCATTGGCACCGTTGACCATAGCTACTGGCATGTGCACCGTCGACCAAGACTGGACCCTCACTAGGAACCCCTCGTCCGTGATGTCCACCATCGCCATTGTCGGAATGTCATGGAAGCTACCAACTTGAGCCACCACCTCCAGAGCCAATAGCTCCCCTCTGGCAGCGGCCCTCACTGATCCTTCTACCATCGCCCCGAACCAGCCAACAATGATTGAGGCTCTAACCTCGCCGTAAAGGATGAGGCGGACTCCCAAGAGAAGAAGATGGATCCAACCCTCCCTAGGGTCCGAGACAGTCCCCCCTCGGCAGCGACCATTTAGACAGTCGAAGTAGGGTACCTTCAAGCATCACGAACCTAGCCCTTGCTGCCGCATCGACCTCCTTGTCGCTGCGTCCTACAGCAAGAAATCCCTACATGCTCACTTGGGTGATAGCCTAATCCCCATCCCTCCCTTATCCAACAAGGTTTTCACTGACTCCACGTCCACATCACCTTGCATCAGAGTCACCCACAAACGCCAGTTGACCCACTGGAGCCTACCCTGCACCAGATCAGCTGGTAGAGGACCAATGTCCAAGCAATCGCGTCAAGCTTCCACTTCTTGAGCCTGTGGCTTGCCACAAAGAACATCAACAAAGGAGCACCTAGGTGTACTCCTTGCGACCCCACTCTGTCGGCGCTCTACAGAACCACTGCAAGTGGCCTTTCATCCTACATTGGAAACAAGTTGGTCCCAAGGGACGAAACCCCATGTACCAACTAAAATCCCCAAGCCTTCGGAAACCCCCTCACGAGCTATGACACTGGGTACCCCCAGGGGCACCTGGTTCGCATTGGAGGCGACCTCTCCCCCGCCGCATGGCTCTCCTTCCCCAGAGCTTCTCTCTCTAGAAATGGCTAGAGAGAGAATTTCCGATGCAAGATTGTTGTCATAGGCTCTACATTTATGACTTATCATTTAACATTTACGATGATTCAAGATTACAATTTTCATTTGTGGTTTGCATTTAATGATTCACCACACTAATGAAAAAGGTATTCTTTTACAAGGATCTAAGACACCTGAATCATATTTTACAATTTTCCTTAAGAAATATATAATATTAACATCTTGATCTTAAGACACAAGACACCTAGGAAATTTCAAATGTATATTAGTCTCTAATATGAGGGAACCGTTTTAACTTGACAACATTGTCCACAGGAAAGCAGAATTACAAACTAACATGGGTTACACTATTAGGTGAAGTGAACATCAAAAACATCAGAGACTTCAACCTGGCCCTCCTTTGCAAGTGGTTGTGGAAGCTAGAGGCCAGAGAGGATGGCTTGTGGGCACAAGTCATAAGACAACGCTACTATGGCAAAGTGAGAGATTGGGATGTCACCAGCATATCAGCACCATATTCACCTATCTGGTGAGGTATTTTGTCTTGCAGGGACTTCATTTCTACTAGTATCCGGGTACGACTGGGAAGGGGCAATAAGTACCACTTCTAGAAGAGCATATGGTGTGGAGATTATACACTGGAGGCTTCCTTTCCAACTCTTTTTACACCTGCAGCTACACCTGGCTTCAGTTTCTTAGTCCTTTGACCCTCACTTATCAAGAGATACTTGGGGCCGACCTTCAGGAAGAGCCTTAGACCAGAGGAGATGGAGCAATTTGAGGACCTTCTTTGCCTCTCCTCGACTTTTCCCCATAGCCAGATAGAGAGGACAAGTGGTGGTGGAGATGGGGGAAGGAGGGCGTATTTTCAATCAAATTGGCGTACACTATCATCTATGACGGAGGGGTGCGTCATTGCTTTGCTTTACAGATTTGGACTCCAAGGAGCCCACTGAAGGTGAAGCTACTCACCTAGAGGATCTCCTACGGAAGGCTGTCGACACGAGATAGACTTGCCTCCTTCCTACATAATATACCCATTGCTTGCTGCCTATGTGGAGAAGAGTCTTTGAACCACCTTTTTGTACGATATTCCTAAAGAGGATGTTTGGGGTGTGCTTGCAAGATGGTCACAGCTCATTATCAGCCTACCAAGCGACATGCATTCTTTGTTAGAGAACTGGAACAAAAAAAGGAGTTCAAAGGAAGACCGGCTCATTAGGAGGATCATCCTTCAAGCTACATTGTGAACGATATGGAGTGAAAGGAATAATAAAATTTTCAGAGGTGAAGCTAGAGTGGCAGAGAGGCGAGCATCCTTTATTTGTGATAGTGTGTGTGAATGGGGGAGACTCTTGTGTAATGTGAATGCTCACAACTCCTTTTGTTTTGGTTGGGGGGGAATGAGGGCCACACCGCCTTGGTGTAGGCCACTTTTTTGATGTATAGGGACTTTTGGGGAACTTACTGACTACACTTGTACATCTCTCTTTTACTTTTAATACAATCGGTGATACTACCCACTTTCCAAAAAAAAGGTTCCCCTACATTTTTCCTTTTCTCGGAAATGTAACATGTGATCCCTTACATAAGCGTGAGTTATCGAATTATTATATCAACCAAAACAAGGGATAAAGACAAAACCTTCAATTGGTTCCAACAATCCCAAAAGTACTGCAAGAATTTTTCTTCTGAAATATCAGACCTGCATGAACATTCAAACAAATAATCTCAATTCAAATGATGGATTCCATAAATAACAATAAATAGACCACTTGATGGAGTTTTACTTGATCAAAGCTAGAAAAAGAAAAGGCATAAATTACAAAACAAAGAGATCATTTAGGCAAAAGAGGAGAATCACATAAATGCTAGTCATTTCCGCACACAACTAGTCCTTCTGAAGGAAATACAAATGACCTAGTCAGCCTCATTTTAGCATTCTGAAGCTTGCTAGTAGGGTGGGTACTATGACAGCCGTGGGCAATAAGACCGTAGATATACATGTGCTGTGGTGTATGTTTTCTATAGATTATATCCTATTGGTAAATGACAGAAATAAGAAAAAGCTTAAAATTAAGCTGAAGTGATGGAGGGAAGCTATTGAAGGCAGATCACTATGATGAAAAGGACAACATGAATATAAGCTGACAAAAGGCAAAATAAAAAAAATCATTATCAATAACCAGGTGATCCCTACAACCAGAAGTTTTTGGTATTTAAAAACTGTTATTTGAAAAAATAGAGATATTGGTATTGGTAAAAAACAGAGATAAGACATTGTAGATAAAGTTCAATACAGCTGTACAACAATGGATGAGTGACATTTGAGGAAAATCCCTTAAGATGTACACAAGAAGGCTACGTTATATGGGTAAGTATGTTACAAGGGCTCAGGGCAGAAGGTGATAAAGAGACGATCTTGAAATATCTGGAATCCTGTAGCAATGAACAGATTTGTAGCATGGTTTGATCCTCTTCCCCATTACTTAAAGAATGTGAGCCACTAAGTCAGGTACAAGATGATATCATAACAGACAAAACAATTTCAAGAAAACCTAGTAATCCGTATTCTTTTTTTTTCTGTGGGGAGGGGGGAGCGAAGGGAAGGTGAAGAAAGTGGATTTACCACCAATTTTATTAAATAAACAGAGTGAAGGATGAGATTCCCTCAGCCAAAAACTGCACAAAACTACAGGACAATGCCTGGCATATACATTTCCCTTCCCCAATCACCAGCAGATAAACAAACAAGATATCTACTCCAAGAATACAGAAAAGAGAGGGAAAATAAACAGAGGAGGTAGAATTGAACAAAAGGTGAAGGAGGTGATATTCCTCCCTCAGCCAAAAATGAACTACACAAAACTACGGGACAATGCCCAGCATATGCATTTCCCTTCCCCAATCCAGCAGATAAACAAATAAGATATCCACTCCAAGATTATAGAAGAAAAGAGAGAGCCCATGGACTTACGTTCTCAAGATAAACACTGGCCCCTCTGAAAGTATGATCATTTCTCTCCTTCCAGATGCTCAAAAGGATGGCTTAAGGAGAACTAATAAAACTGTGCAATTATCCTAAACTAATCAGCCATCCTAAACTATTTAAAAATGATAAAGCAATCCCTACATTCAATTTAATTAGTAAAATATATAACAAATGGCAATCCCCTGAAATCCATACACACCTCCAAAATCATCAAACAACTGCTTCGCATGTGTTGTTGTTGAACTCGCGGAAATAAATGAATAAATAAATACTATTCCTTTGAAGAAGAAAATGCACACTCGTAGTTATTTGGGTAGTGAGTATATTATTATTTCCGCGAATTTAGGTGTATCAGACGATTAGGGTTCGGGCACTGGACAATTCCCCACCGACCGTAGTCGGTGTTTATTTACATCGGTACAAGTCCGAATACCCTTGATTAACTGCCAAAGAAAATCCACCATTTACATAAGCTAGCTGTGATGCTGAAGGCATTGCCCTAAGCACTAAGTCGTGCGAGGCCATTTGACCTTTAGGAGGTTAATTGAGTCTCGAAACTGCATACTTATCTTCGCTTGATGCGAAGCATGGTTTTTCACAATTCAAACATTCACAGAATTTTGTAGAGTCATGCTCACATGACCACTGATATATTTCATAAAATGTTATAAAGGGTACAAAATATCACAAGTATATTTCATGAGTACAGACTTGTCGACGAGTTCTTTTTCGATTGCACATGATCTTTTGCTCGTAGGCAATCATGATTTTGGTTGTACATTACCTTTTGCTCACAGCCAATCGGGGCAATTTTAGACCTATCATGGGTATCTCTACGACTTTTCCACGTTTGGTGGTATTTCTGCAATTTCCCCCCCTTTCGGAACATTTCCGCAATTGTCCCGTCATTAGGGATATTCATGCAATTTGCTTAGGGTGTCCACCAGTGCAATGTCGGGGATTGACCTGCCCGGTCAGGTCGCGAGGGTCAAGGGGGCAGTGCCCCTTGCGGGGGGTTTCCGAGGGGCGGAGCCCCCCCGGAAGAAAAAATTTCATGATCTCTCTCCAAGGAGTGGCACAACCCAATGTTCGAAGACAATCGAGGCTTAGCTATACAAGACCCTTTGCTCGGAGGCAATCAGGATTTCTCCACATAGGAAATTTTCACTATGTTATACAATTCACAAAAAGGTTATGATGCACATGGGGTTTGTACCCTCGCAACACAACCACAATCACCACACGAACACAAAACCCAGGGAGATGGGCCTTCAAGAGAAACACAAGCACCAAGCACTCTTTCTCTGTCTGCGCTCTGTTGTTCTTCCTCTGTTCTCTCCTAAATGGACCCCATTGGGGGTATTTATAGAGTCTCGAAGGACTCTGGCGGTTACACCCCCCATCCGGGCCAAAACATGAGATTTTGGGAGTGGATCCGGGGATAAAACCCATGTGAGAAGGGTGGAACTGGGGCAAAAACCCCCTTGTGGGGGTTGACCCGGGGCAAATCCCCCAAAGGGGGGAGTGGACCCGGGGCAAAACCCCCCTTGGGGGTGGACCCGGGGCAAACCCCCAAGGAGGGGTGGACCCGGGGCAAAACCCCCCCCTTTGGGGGGTGGACCCGGGGCAAACCCCCCAAAATGGGGGTGGACCCGGGGTAAACCCCCCAAAAAAGGGGTAGAGGCAGGCTACTTCACCCTTTGTGCTTCACATTGGGTTAATTTCCCTTTACTTAAAGGGTTGTGACTGCTGTGTGCTGCTGTTAGCTGCTAACATTGTGCTGCTGCTGCTGCTGCTGCTACTATGTTGCATGTTGCTGCTGCAGCTATCAAGTTTGTTGGTTGCTGTTGCAGGGATTATGTGCTGCTGTTGCAGCTATTGGGCTGCTGCTGTTAGTGGGTCGCTGCTGCTACCCTTGAGTGCTGCTGTTACAACAGAGCTGCTGCTGCACCTTGAGCTGCTGCTGCTGTTGCAACAGAGCTGCTGCTGCCATGATAATGGTGTTGCAGTTATTTTGGTTAAGTAGGGTAGGATTTAATCAACCCAAAACCCTTTGATCCTATGTACAGGGTAGACCCGGGGCAGAAAACCCCCTTGTGGGGTTGGAACCGGGGCAAAAAACCCCTTTAGGGGTTGACCTGGGGCAAACCACCCCCTTTGGGGTTGCCCACCCAAGGGGAGGGTGGACCCGGGGCAAACCCCCCAAGGAGGGGTGGACCCGGGGCAAACCCCCAAAATGGGTGGACCCGGGGTAAACCCTCCAAAAGGGGGTAGAGGCAGACTATTCAACCCTTTAGGCCTCAATTTGGGTCAATTTCCCTATGATTAAAGGGTTGTGATTGCTGCTGTCCACACTTTAACTGTTTGTGCTGCTCCTGTGGGCTGCCCAGTGCTGTTGCTGCAACTGAGTTGCTACTGTTATGCTGCAGAGCTACTGCTGCAGCCCTTGCCAATTATGCTAGCTGCTGCACCACTGCTCATGGTGTTAGCTGCTGTTGCTATTGGGCTGTTGCTGCAGTCCCTGGGCTGCTACTGCAGTTACTTTGCTGCTATGCTGTAGCAAAGCTGCTGCTGCTTTTATGTGTTGCTGCCATTAAATGCTGCTGCTGCAACTGGGCTACTGCTGCTATGCTGCAGAGCTGCTGCTGCAGCCCTTTGTGCTATTGCTGTTGTTGTAGGGCAGCATGCTGCTGTTACTACTGAGCTAGTGCTGCTACACTGCTGTTGCAGGGCTGCAGCCATTATATGGCTGTTGCAGAGCTGATGCCATTGGGTTGTTGCAGCTGCTACTGAGCTGCTATTATTATGCTGCTAATGCTGCAGCTGAATGGAGGGATGTGGATTTTGCTTGAGAAGTGACAAAGCATCTCTCTGTGTCTTCATGGACAAAACAGCAGTGACATATATTGCACAACTGAAGCTTTCTAGACAACAGGCTATTATTACTTCAACATCACTCTGTTCCCCTGGAATACTGAAGGTTGCCAGCATAGGGCCCAGCATGCTTCAATTATAAATCTCAAGATGAACACCTTAATTGCAGCATAATAAGCTGACTCAGATTTTTTGGGCTTTTCCTTTAAATTGCTTTTGCATGCGCCTGATGTAATCATCACTGGTTTCCAATCTATCCTCTCCCCTCTTATGTATAACAGTGCTTAAGACTGCTATCCCAGCCCAACATTTGGTTAGGATTTGCAGCTAGTCTGTGCAGAATTGTCAAATCATCTTCTTTTATCCAGATTTCATTCTTTGATATCCATTCAAATAAGGATCCCAAATATTCTTCTGGTAGATGTTTACCATCCTCAATCCCATGATTGCTCTCCATAAAATCATCAGGTGACATCTTGTTCAAAACCATGGCACTGTGGGCAATCATTGTTGAGCATAACAATAAAATATGCAGGGGCATATGCTGTATCTGCACTAAAAGCCTTTGGATTGCACTTTGCAATAGTGTTCAACAGATTTCTACATGACACAGTCAGTCTCCTGTGCTTCCCCAGGCAATAGAAAGCCTTGATTGCTTCATCAAACCCCATCCCTTGCTTTGCCTCCCTTATTTTTTTAAACCATGGGCTAATGGGGTGGACCCGGGGCAGATAAACCCCCTTGTGGGGTTGGAACCGGGGCAAACCCCCAAAAGGGGGGTGGACCCGGGGCAAAAAACCCCCTTGGGGTGGTGGACCCGGGGCAAACCCCCCAAGGGGAAGGTGGACCCGGGGCAAAGCCCCAAAATGGGGTGGACCCGGTCCTAAACCCCTCAAATGGGTGAAAAGGTGATGGAATCCCCTATAAATGGCCCCTCTACTGTTCATTTCTCACATGAGAGAAGAAAATAGGCATTTTCTAAGTGTGTGGTGGTTTGGCGATTTTGTGCTAGGTGGGGTTTCATATCAATGACCTTTCCTCACCCATTTCACTCAAATCTCATATTGTGGAACCCCAAATTCCTTTGCACAGTTTAACCACTTGGGGATTCAGCACTGGCCTGATAATTTGCCATGCATGAGTTTGTGCACTCATTCGCCTCCTCGTGTGATAGATTAATTCCAATGGACCATGGATTGTATTGCCCACCTGCACTCCTTTTCAGGATAAAAATGGTATCACCTGCGAGTCTTGAGTCGTATAACTTACATCCACTCTCACTGAAATTAGTCCTCAGACCTGTGTCCATTTTAAAGCACCTCAATGTGGTCTTAAGATTATAGAACTCACCAGCTTTCCCTTTTACTATCAAGAAGGTGGCAGAAATTCTATTAAGAACATTTGCAATGGAGAGAAACAATAGTGGAGACAATGGATCCCCACGTCCAACCTTTAAGAACTTCTGAAAACCCTTCAGATTTGTCATCAATAAGCGTTCAGAAATCTTTTGTGGTTACCCAATTTGAAAGCTATTTCACCACTACTACAGAAAAATGATGTATTTTCAATACCCTCAAGACCCAAGACACCCTCTAATGAGCCTTTCTGAAATCTATTTTGCAGATGATTCCCTTTTCTCTCCTCTTCTTCATTCATTATGAAGATGCTCCAATGGACTACAGAAGGCCATCACCTAAAGATCAGATGCAACCCAGCCCAAGATTTCTCAATCAAACCATTCATCACCACAGCCTGTCTTTTTGCCAAACTTTTAAGACTGAATTTGTGAGGTAATCTTAAATGATTACTTTCAAATAACTCATTGGATGTCTTTTCCCCTAACTACTTTGAGGAGATAACAAATCGGTTCAACAGTTGTCAATCATACATTCATTTATTTACTCCAATGAAAAGCTTCTTATCATGAATGCATTAGAGGAATGTCCCATCTTCCCACACATCACAACATCCCATCATATGCAAACTAGCAAAAAGACATTATTCAGTTTTTTTTGAGAAGTGGACAATGCCACGAATTGTATTAAAATGTAAAAAGAAAAGATGCACAAGTATAATCATTCAGCTCCCAAAAACCCCTATACACAATCTTCCACAAAAACCCATCTCTATCCTCTCAACAAAAGGAAATGTGAGGAGTTATGCGCCTCCACATTACATATATGTTTAGCCCAATCACACCTTCTGACACAAAAGACATAATCCTCTCCTCCACTCTTGCTTCTCGCTTGAAGATTTTGTTGTTTCTTTCACCCCACAAAGCCCATAGAGTAGCATACGGTATGAGCCACCAAATGACTTTGTCCCCCTTTAGGTCCCACCTCTTCTGCCAATTGAGAAGGAGCTGGTGTACACTGTCAAAATGGCCGAAGGAGTGGTGGATTATATCCCAAATCCTAGACCAAACCCCCTTAGTGAACGGGAATCTAGTAAGGATGTGCTCTAGGTCCTCCTCCTCTTCCCCACATAAGCAGCACAATGTGACTATCTCTTGCAGAAATGATGTGATCCTGTCACAAGTGAGCAGCCTGTCATGAGAGATCTGTCACATCAACAGCTTCACCTAGAGTGGGTTCTTGAGAGCCCAAATCTGTGGCGCTAAGTAGTGGCGGACTGATGCGGGACGGATCTCCAAATGCACCGATTGCACTAAACTGAGTTGTTGGGCCTGCTCTTGGGTTTTTTTTTCAGAAAATCATTTGCCCCATTTTTTTCTTCCCCATTTTTTCTCTTTCTTCCTGTTTTTTCTTTTTGCGGTCTTTTTCTGTGTTCCAACTTCTCGCTCTTTTTTCTGCCTTTTCTTCCTTTTCTTGATGCTCCTTTTTTTTCAGACCCTGTTAGAGTGTGACAGAAGAACGAGAGAGAGAGAGAGAGAGAGAGAGAGACGTCTCATGTTGGCGCTGGGGTGCAGGGTGGCCGCGGAGCTGCTCGGCGTCGAAGAAGACGACGAGGGAGTAGACCACAGGGAGGGGTCGTGGTGAGGAGGCGAGAGACCGCGTGGCCGTCGAGGTGGATGATCCCCGACGGGGGGGGAGGACCTGGAGCGCTATCACCAGGTCGGCAGTGTGGTCAGCAGGGGTGATGGGGTGCGACAACGGAGAAGCACGCAGGCGAACGGCGATGAGCGGCGAGGGGAAGGCGATGGTACAACAGTGGCTTCCTTGGCACGATGGGCTCACTAGATGGAGGCCGGCGGGGACGACAACCACGGCGGTGGGGGGGCAGCTGGCAGGGAGGCCGCTGGCAGCGGTGGTGGACACCAGAGAGGAGGCCGATGGCTGTGGGCTCAGCGAAGGAGGCCGGGGGTCTTGCGGCGGCGAGGGCTTCTTTCCTTGTTCCAATCGAAGAAGAAGAAGAGAGGAGAAGAAGAAGAATAAGAGGAAGAAGGGAAGAAGATGGAGAAGAGAGAGATAAAAAGAGGAGGGGCTTCGCGCCTGAGGCTTCGGGCCCTACAAGGTCCCTTCACGAGAGGAGAGCCATCGGCCAATGCATTTTTTTTTCCTTCAACAGTTCATCATTGAAAATTAGGGCTACAGTAAAGTTTTTATAGGGGACCAAGGCCCCTTACAAAATTGACCCTGTAAAAACTAAAATTACGTAAACACCTAAATACCCCAGAAGAGACCCAAACATGAGAGGCCCAGTAGACTCCAAACTTGATAGAAAAATATAGCCCAAGAAAAGATAACATACCTTTTTTTTCTCCAAACTAGACTCAATTAAAATGAAAATACATAATAAAAATAAAAATGACTCGATACGTTTATGAACATCCACATAAATATTGCCAACGTACGACATGCCAATCAAGCTCACTGTCTGGCGCCACGAGTCTCGCTCCGCATCCATCACAAGTCCCGCTTCCAGTCACGAACTTCCCTGTCTGAAATGAGTGTGTAAGCTGACCTGACTAAGAAATCTCCCTCCTTCTCCCACCTCTACAACCACCTATCAGCCCTGTTGTCCACCAACCTATAATCTAGGAAGAATAGCAAGAGACTTTCCAGCTGGTCCATCTCCTCGTGTGTAAGGCTCCTCTTGAACAAGGAAGGCAGTACCGGTTTCGGTACCGGTTTCGGCCGGGTCCGAAACCGAAATCGGTTTCGGTTTCGGTTTCAGTTTCGGCCGAAACTAATTAAATAATATTTTTTTAATAAAAGGGTATATTTGATTTCGGCCGAAACTGGGCTTTCGGTACTGTTTCGTTCCAGTCCGAAACCGAAACGTTTCGGCCGAAACTGCCTTCCATGCTCTTGAAAGTAGGCACCCACGTACCTCCAGATAGCTGCAAATCAAAGCAATGTGCCACCGATGCCCCGAGTGCAGCTACAATAAGAACTTCGGGAAAGACTCCTCTAAAAGGAAATCCCCGCACCACCTGTCCTTCCACAACAAACACCTCTGTCCATTATCTAGACTGACCCAAACACTGGATCGGATAATATCTCCACTTTGGAGTATAACTCTCCAAATCGGTGACATTATACATATATGCTGGTGCCAGATCCCACTCCCTGGTCTTGCTGTAGTATCTCTACCTGATGAGATGTAGCCATAGCCCGTTGTCCCGAGCCTCCACAGTCATTTGCACAGTAAAGCCAACTTGAAGTCTCTTAATTCTTGATTCCCAACCCTCCTGCTTCTTTACTCTTGCAAACTCTATCCCAAAAGATGTCATGCCAACTCCTACCACTGTCCCCCCTGTCCTGCCAGAAGAATATAGTCTGAATCGACTCCAACTTCTTGGCAATGATTTTAGGTATCCTAAAAATAGAAAGGTAATAAATCGACAGACTATCCAACACTGATTTGCATAACATCATTCTTCCCCCATAAGAAATAAGCATCGCCTTCCATCCTACAAGTCTAGACTCATACCTTTGTACCACCACCTGTCAATCCCTATAGTGAAAGGCCCCTGGGGATAAAGGTAGACCTAGATAGAAGAAAGGAAGCTCTCTTACCTGACAGCCCAATATAAATGCTGCTCTCCAAAGAGACCTCTCTTCCATGTTGATCCCAGTTATACGGCTTCTGACATAGTTCACCTTCAGCCCACTGGCCTCCTGCAATAGCTCAAGTATCAACTTGTCATCAAACAACTGGTTCTCCTCATCTACTAGAAATAGAATGGTATCATCGGCATGCTGAAGATTGGTGATGCTCATGGTGTGATGACCCGCTTGGAATCATCTAATGATACCTGCTAATTTGGCTATCATCTACATCCTACTCAAAATCTGTGCCACCAGAACAAACAAAAGAGGTGACAAAAGATCTCCCTGACAGAGTCCTCTGCCGCTACAAAAAGAATAAGAGGGTTGTCCATTAATAAGGACTAAGAAAGAGGTTGAGGAGATGCAAGTCCGGATCTACCCAATCCATCTCTGATCAAAACCCATCTTAGCTAAAGTGTCGAGGAGGTATTACCAATTGATATTGTCATAAACCTTCTCAAAATCCAGCTTCAAAACCACTGCCCTCTTCCTTTGGGTCTTCATAGTATGTAACCACTCGTAAGCAACAAGGAAGTTCTCCTGAATATGTCAACCCCTGATGAAGGCCCCCTGATGACCATTGACCACTCTGCCAATCACCCTATCTAGCCTCCTGGCCAACAGTTTCGTGATAATCTTGTAGGTACTATTCAACAAACTAATGGGTCTGAACTCCGCGAAGTCTTGAGCACCTTGCTTCTTTGAGATGAGGACCAAGGGGGTCTTGTTGATACCCCTCAAGTGGGCCCTCCCTTCATGGAATTCTCCAAGAGTTAGAATCAGATCCTCCTTGACAATATCCCAACATTCCTGAAAGAAGACTATAGGGAATCCATCTAGACCTGAGGCTTTGTCACCTGCAAGGGAAAACACCGCCTGCTTGATCTCCTCCTCCAAGAAGGGGCTGGACAGAGCCTCTCTCTCAATAGAAGATAGTTGAGGCAGTAAGTCATCCACAATGCTAGGTTTGAACATCTGCTTCTCGGTGAAAAGCTTGGAAAAGAACTCCTTGGCGTGCCCTCTGATGCCCTCCTCCCTATAAACAATCTGATCACCGACCTTGATAGAAACAATATGGTTGATTCTCCTTCCTCCCGAAGCAATCCTTTGAAAGGAGATTGTGTTCCTGTCCTCTTCCTTGAGCTATTTCTCTCTGGATCCTTGTCTCCAATATATCTCTTCCCTAGTGAGGATCTCACCAAACTCTACTCTAAGGGTATCCCGATGCATCCTGTCAGTGTCATCCATCAACCCTACCTCCTCTAAGTAGTCTAGCACCTCCAACTGATGAAGAATCTTATCCTTAGCCAGTCTGTTAGGTAGGTTTTTATCAACACCCCATCTTTTAAGCTCTTGGGCCAAATGTTTTAATTTTCCAATTAGAGTAGCCATGTGAGAACCATCATGTCTCTACACACACCACGCCCTCTTAACTGTGTCCATAAAATCTGCCTCCCTGAGCTAATACCTCTCAAACCTAAAAATTTGACTTCTCCCCTGTCTACGACTGGTCTTCACCAAAATGGGCTTGTGATCAAACATCGGTCAAGCCAAACAGGATGCCTGCGGGTGTGGAAAACGGTCATCCCAATCAACAGAAGCCAGGAACTTGTCCAACCTGGAGCAAACTAGTGATGTCCTCAAATTGGACCGAGTGAAATGAACATTCACCAGCCCAATGTCTATGAGGGCCGCCTCCTCAATGAAGTCACGAAAGTCCCCTATCTCACCGAGTGGGGTTGGTGCTCGTACTCTCCAAAGTCTCTGCCATCGCATTAAAATCACCACCCACACACTAAGGCCGGCCCGAGGTACGGTGGTAGAGAAGCAACTCCTCCCAAAGTGCCTTCTTCCCCTCCTTGGTTTGAAAGCCATACACCTCTAAAAAGTCCCAAGAGAATCCATCTCTTATGCTGCAAAAGTGAAGGGAGATGGCCCCCCGACCAACCTGTCTATCCACCACCACCTCCTCTATCTCAAACGGGTTCCACAAAACCATGATACCTCCAAGAATTCCCACTGCCGGGGAAGCTACCCCCTTCGAAAGCCTGCCACCCCCAAGCTCCCTCGTGAGACCTTCCTCATCCCCTTCACATTTGGTTTCCTGTAGGCATAGGATATCAGCCCTACATCTTCTCACCAATTCCTTCACCACCCTTCTCTTCTCACCCCCACCTAAACCCTTCACATTCCATGAGATGATCCTCATTAAGACAGGAATGTGGCTTCCTCTCCCTTCTCTTGCTCCTCTCCCCCCTCCTCACTATTCACCTCTCCCCTCACTGCCCTCTTTTGTGATTTTTCCTTCTTCGCTTCCCAAGCCAAATCCATAAATAAGTCATCCCTTGTGGATTTTGAGAAATGCCCCCCGAATCTACTTCTCTACCCCCACAAAAGAGACCCCTAACTTGACCGCCATGTCCCTCATATGAGCCTCCATCATCTTCTCCAAAACCCCCATCAGCTCTCACCCCTCCTCGCCTAGACAACTCGTTTCATCTGTATCCTCCTCATCTGTGTCGCCCTACTCAGCCCCAGGTGTGCCTGGAACGAAGTCCTCCAAGTCACCCTCCCCACCTGCAGCATCAAGAGTGATCCCTGCTGACTGACCCTCCAGAAGGCCTAGACCCTCAATGCTTGCCTCCTCCGTCGATATCATTATGCCCACTGTGTCACTGCACCCTGCTGCCTGAAACAAAGCCAAAGCTGACTAGAGAGAAGCCACCTGTCTCGACTCTCTTGCTACTCTGACTACCATTTGGGACCTCACAACTTCCAATAAGGCCGCCACGGCAAGCTCTGCTCCCCCCAGACTATGGTGCATACCATTTGGCACCAATCCCAGGCGGACTAAAACCTCCTTCCCAAGTCTCTGAGCAGGCAGCCGAGCCAACCCGAGGACATCCACAGGCCTGTAAAAGCTCGGCCCCTTCCTTCCCCACCACCTGAGGCCGCCTCAGAAGGCCCTGGGAAGGCGAGGGCACAGTCGAGAGGGGCCTCCCCACTTGCTGTCGAGGCCTCTCGATAGGGCTAATGTGGTTTCCCCCACCCCCAAACAACTTCGCCATGCACTATTGACCGAACGAGGTCGCAACCCAACGCGAACCATTGCTTGTAGCCTCCGTCGGGATCGAGTGGAAAAGAAAGCCCTTATCGGGCCCCATCAGACCTGATATCCCATACTTCCTGGAAGCAAGTAATGGGTTCTCGGGCCCTCAATTAGGTCCCTAATAGGGCTCGAACCAACACAGCCCACCTGATCGAACTAGGCCAGGCCCCTTTGATCTGGACCTCCACCATTCTGTGGGCCCACCGGCCCACCTCCCAACCCATGGCGGGCTATCACCCTATTCGAAATTTGAACAGGGTCGTCTTCCACCCCAGGATGCACCGGTGGTCGCCCTAGCCCCTGCTACGCATCCCATCACCGCTCCTGCAGATCCTGCCTCACCATGATGCGGAAGACGGAGACCACCCCCCCTGACAGAGAAGGTGGTGGTTGGGGGAACCGCCGAGGGGTGGAGGTCAAGATGAGAGCTTTGACCGTGTTAAGCTGCCCCTCCAGAACCCACCTCACCGTGCCAGGTTCTACTCACCCGAAGCTCTTGGCGAGAAAAGAAACCACGGCTTCATCGTAGAGCTAGATGGGGACTTCGACGAGCCTGACGTAGAGGGGGACCTTCTCCAGGTTGGGATAGGTGCTCCTCTCTGGGGACCAACGTTCATGCAGAATGGCTCCTCCAATGAACAGGACTCCCACCTCTACCACCGTGTTAGCCCCATCCGTGCTACTAGCGACCGCAAGGAAGCCTTCCCGATGAACTTTACTAACCACCCACGGTCCGCCCACACCCCATCGATCATCCAACCAAGCCTCCACTTCCTCCGCGACTACCCTGCCTAGAATGGGTGCAACCAATAGACACCGGCGTAACCATTCTGCTCTGCCCAGCATTAGCTCCGGAGGAAGGGAACTAATATATGGGCAATCCTCCCTTCCCATCCGGCATGTCCCTCCGGTCCCTTCTGCTTCACCACATCCGCGAAAGGCCTGCAGAACCCCACCATCAACTTGAAGCAGCACTGAAGGTGGCCTGATTTCCGGCAGCAGAAACAAGTCCCCTTGATGCCCACCGGCTGTCATGACCCACCTACTCCGCCTCCGCCGGCTGAACCAACCTGCCTCGGGGTTGCAGGAGAAGGCCGGCGAGGACCCCCGCCCCCCAGAGGGATGCAGTTAGGCCATGACGGACACATCCGACCTCCCTGTTTTCCCATAGCCTCTCTCTCTAGAAAAGGCTAGAGAGAGAATCCTTGATTTTTCCTAAAAAAGACATTATTCAGTTACAAATTTTGTTTCCTTTACAAGAGAATGTGCTCATTTCTCAAATTCACTTTTTGTGTTCATATTTGCAGAATGATTATGACATTTTTGGAAGGTGATCAGAATGCCACAGTTCATAATTGTGCATAAAATAGTAACAGTATACAAAATTGTAACCGCCCACAAATGAATATCATGGAGATGTCTCCCTCAAGATGGTAGAGACGTACACCTCTCCACATACCAAAAGTAAAAGTCAAATGCCCACAGCCCCATAAACCCACTAAAACTAAGAACACCTTTAGATAATTAACTTTCTCCAACATCCCATTCTGTACAGTAAATTGGAATCTGATTTTGGCCTCAGAGACACTAAAACTCCATTCCCATGAAGGCACTTTATGCAGCTCTAAACAATAGGAGCATGATGTCTGAACTCATTTCTGAAGACTCTTATCATGTTTGTCCTTCCAAATTGCCCATTAGAAGGCAGGAAAGCACGTGATAAAAACACCCTTCTCTGCTTTAACTATCTTTATGCTTCTCCGTTCTTTCATGATGTTACCTATGTCTTCCTCTTTGACGTTGTTAACCTTTAAAACCTTGAAAAATCATATCCACACAGTCTCTATGATACCACATTTTGGAAACAGGTAAGCTGATCTCCCGTGCAATACCCACAGAAGACACGATTTCCTTGATGTCTGCTTTAAATATTATCTCTATCCGCTGCTGAAATTCTTTTCCATGCTATCTCCACAAGAAAATTCGGATTATGACTGGAAGTTTCTTGGACCAGACCTGTTTGTGCCATGGATTGCAGTATCAGATCAGGCCAGCCAATCAACAGGAAGACAGGCCGATCCTAGATCAGCCTGATAAAAAGCATTAAAAAACATTTAAAATTAGGAAAATAGAAAAATCAAATCAAGATTCTAAGCATCTACAAAATTAAAAGAAAATTATATAACCCCATTAAGCTGGATCTCAGATCTGTTCCATGAAGAACAGACGTTTTTAGGCCCAGATCAGGCTGGATTAGACCCAGATCAGCCCATTGTTGGCAGTTTCGGCCGAAACCGATACGAAAAGGGCCCCTAACACTGTAGCAATCCGAAACTTCAGGGGGGCATCGGTTTCGGGCGAAACCGATACTGATTTCACCCGAAACCGGTCGGTTTCGGCCCGAAACCATCCAGTTTCGGCCGAAACACGTGAACCCCTTTAAGCTTTGCTGTCTCCCCCCCCCCCCCGAAACCCCACTACCCAGCCACGGTTTCGGCCGAAACCCTCCCCCCTGCTGGCTGCTGTCTCCCTGCCGCTGCTGTGGACCTGTGGTGCTGGCCCGCCGCTGCTGTGGTGCTGCTGCTGCTGCCACTGTTGTGGTGCTGCTGCTGCTGCCGTGCTGCTTTGCAGCTGTGCTGCGGCTGCTGCCTGCTGCTGTTGGTGCTGCCTGCTGCTGCTGGTGCTGCTGCCTGCTACTGGTGCTGCGGCTGAGCCTGCTGCTCTTGTTGTTAGGGTAGCAGCCAGCAAGTGCTGCTGTTACTCCCACCGCCGGCACTGCCCTACTGCCACCGTCGGACTGCCCACCCCCTGCTAGCCTGCTGTGCACTTGGGGTTGTAAGTATTTTTTTTACCTTAATTTGTGCAACCCTAATTAGTTCAGATTTCAAAATAAACCTTAATCAGATACTTAAAATTAGATTCATTATTAATTAACTCCTAATTCATGTAAAAAATTTGGGGCTTTCGTCTAATTCGACTTTCTTAGCCACAATTGAAGGTTAGATAAGTTTCATCGACGAATTTGGGGTGCCTTCATGATGGGATTATATTTTTAGGAAGGGTAATTAGGGCTTAATTAGTAATTAAGGCTTAATTAGTTCATAAAAATTGGGGCTTTTGTCTAATTCAAGTTTCTTAGTCACAATTGAAGGTTAATTAAGTTTCATTGACGAATTTGAGGTGGGATCATGCTGGGATTATATTTTTATGAAGGGTAATTAGGGCTTAATTAGTTTAAAAAATTGGGACTTTTGTCTAATTCGAGTTTCCTAGCTACAATTGAAGGTTAATTAAGTTTGATTGATGAATTTGGGATGAGATCATGCTGGGATGTCATTTTTATGAAGGGTCATTAAGGGTTATTTGATAATTAGGGCTTAATTACCTCATAAAAATTGGGACTTTCGTCTAATTCGACTTTATTACCCACAATTGAAACTCAATTAAGCTTCATTGACTAATTTGGAGCTCTTTCATGTTCAATTGCCTTTTTTTCATCGTACTTACAAGAGATTGTCTTTGACTGTCTTAATGCAGCATCATGCCTAGACGTCAACAAACACAGGAGCAGTAAGGGCAGGAGGATCCGAGGTGGGCCCACATTTCCTTAATTGATGCTAAGAGAAGAAAGGTGAAATACAATTACTGTGGTAAGGAGATGTATGGCGGAATTACCAGAGGAAAGCAACATTTGACAGGGGTAAGAGAAGAGGTGAGACAATGTGACAACTGTCCCCGAGAGGTGCGAAAAGAGATGCGCCAGTGCCTTCTGGGAAAAAAGGAGAGGGTGCAACAAAGGGCTGAGGATGAGGCCGAAATTGCTGAGGAGATTTCTGGCAGAAGGGTTAGGAGGGATGATGATGAGAAAGGCACTGAGGATTCTGATCCGGAGCTGACTGAAACAAGGGAGCATGAAGAAGCCGCTCGAAGGAAAGGGAAGGGACCCATGGGTTCAGGGACCTATGAGAGTACAGCTGCACGACGTCCTGACATTGGTGCTGCTCCACATACGCAGGGAACCGGTCCCATGGACAGCTATCTCCACAGAAGGCCCCAGGCTACACAACCTAAAATCAAGTCTGCATTGAGAGGGGTCAAAAAATCAGCAGAAGTTGCAGGGCATGCATTTAAAAGTATCTGCAAATGGTTTTTTCATGCAGGTGTCCCTGCACATGCAGCTTCAAGTGAATATTTTCAACGTATGATAGATGCCATAGCAGATGCTGGCCCTGGCTTGAAGGCCCCCTCACGTCGAGACATATACGGGTGTGGCCTTGAGGGAGACGTTGAGGAGCTCCATGATTGGGTTGAAAGCTTCAAGCATATATGGGTGGAGAGAGGATGCACCATCATGTGTGATGGTTGGACTGGTACCACGAAGAAGTCCATGATAAACTTTTTGGTCTATTGCATCGAAGGTACAGTGTTTGTGAAATCAGTTGATGCATCAGATTATGAAAAGAATGCAAATTATTTGTTTCATTTGATGGATGGCATGGTAGAACAAATTGGAGAGGAGAATGTTGTGCAGGTGGTGACTGATAATGAAGCCAGTTACAAGGCTGCAGGGAAGAAATTGATGCAGAAGCGCAGTCATTTATATTGGCTCCCATGTGCAGCACATTGTCTGGATCTGATGCTTGAAGACATAGGGAAGGAAAAGCATGTGAAGAAGACAATTGACAAAACACAAAAAGTCACATAGTATATCTATGGCCATCCTAGGATACTGAATATGTTCAAGGCGCATGCCAGTGGAGGGCGAGATATCATCCGTGCAGGCCCAACCAGATTTGCTTCAAATTTTATTTCTTTGGAGTCTTTGCACAGGTATAAGATTGATCTCAATTCTTGGTACTTTATCCTTACTGATATGTAACAGTTGATGCAGCTTCAAATTTCATTTATCTGCACAGGTACAAGAATGAGCTGAAAGCTTTCATGTACCACAATGCCCTGCGGGAATACATCGACAAGGGCAATGTTGATGCACAGATGGATTATTTGGATGTCTACCACGTCGTGGACGACAAGAAATTCTGGGACAGGGTGTCACGGTACTTGAAAGTAGTCACACCCCTCGTGAAGGTCCTAAGAATGGTGGATGGCGATGAGAAGAATGATATGGGCTATCTGTACGAGGCCATGGACCGTGCCAAATTGGAATTGCAGCATTCCCTTCCCAGACTGACGCGGCGGCGACGTGGGAATGGATCGACGGCACTCCGGGACGCGAACAGGACGGAAACGGATAACTGCTATCTCACACAGCTCGGCCTCACGCCGGACGGTCTCACACCGGGCGACACTCGGATCTCACAAAAATGAGAAAGGAGGGAAGGGAGATGAACAAAGGGGCAAAGGCTCCTTCAACTCAATTCTTTCTTTCATACAACATATCTCTCGTAGCATACCTTTGGCCTCTTTATATAGGAAGAGCCAATACATAAAAACCCCTTAAGACTCTACTTATTTGTATATATATCCTAGCCTAACAAGACAACCCCACCAACCAACTTAAAGACTTTGTGGGTTTTAACCAAATAAAATATAAAAATTACACACATGGGATTTTGACTCAGACTAGCCTAATAAGACGAAAAGAAAAATACATGTAGAGAAAAGAAAAATACATGTAGAGATACATGTATACATACACACATACTCGATACGTAATATAGCACCGTAGCCGTAGGCCGAGTCTTCAAGAAGGATCTCCGAGCCATAAGCTCGGTGTCGGGGCAGTGCGGCGTCGGCTCCGAGTAGTGGGCCCAGTAGTGGACCCGGTGTCCCCACCAACCCTCCCGGGGCGGCTGGAACTCGACTCCGTCGAGTAAGGGGGGACACTGCTGTGGTAGTGCTCCAGCAGATCTGGATCGAGGTGCTGGAGATCTTCCTGACTGATCCAGGAATCATCAGAAGGAGGACGGTCGCGCCAGCGGACAAGGTAGCGCTGGTACACCCTGCTCCGTGTAGTGGTCACCTGCTCATCCAGTATCCTCTCAATGTGCTCGCGCGGTACTCTCGAGGCTGTGGGACGCACAGGGGTGGGCTCACTCTCAATGGGAGGAGAAGGCTCGAAAGGGTCACTAGGAATCGCTGTGGGTTCCGTATAGGCCACTAGGTCTGCCACATTAAAAGTCGAGTTAATCCCATATTCGGGAGGTAAGTCCACAACATAAGCATTGGAGCCAATCTTCCGCAGAATTGGGAAAGGTCCATCACTACGGGCTTGCAACTTTTTAATGGCTCCCGAAGGGAGTCGTTCGGGTCGAACCCGTACCATAACCATGTCACCTTCTTGGAATTCATGGTGACGCCTATGCGAATCAGCCAATTTTTTATAAGTCTCATTACTGAGGTTTATCTGCTTACTAATCGACTCATGCAGACTTTTGACATGTTGTGCAAATTCCTCAGCTGATTTGGACGTTCTAGACTCGAGGGGAAGGGGAATGAGATCCACAGGTTTCCTAAGTTTGTAGCCATGCACGACCTCAAATGGACTCATGCCTATGGACCTATTGATGGAGCTGTTGTATGTAAATTCGGCTCTGGGCAAAAGAAGATCCCGAGTGCCAGAATGTTCCCCTACAAGACATCTCAACAGATTGCCTAAGCTCCTATTGACGACCTCAGTTTGCCCATCAGTTTGTGGGTGATAGGCAGTGGAAAACTTCAGTTTGGTGCCAACTAGGTGCCAAAGTGTCTTCCAAAAATAGCTAGTGAACCGGACATCTCGGTCAGACACGATGGTTTGGGGGAGACCATGCAGACGCACGACTTCATCAAAGAACAAATGGGCTACTCTAGATGCATCAGATGTTTTGGAACATGCAATGAAGTGGGCCATCTTAGAGAACATATCAACGACAACAAAGATGGAATCATGCTTGTGAGCAGTGCGTGGTAACCCAAGGATAAAATCCATACTCACATCAACCCATGGTCGACCAGGAACGGGGAGAGGAGTGTAGAGACCAGTGTTCTGTTTGACCTGTTTGGCCATCGTGCACGTCCTACACTGGGCTACAATCTTGGCCACATCTCTCTTCAGGCCAGGCCAATAGAAGTGCTCCTCCACATAATGGATGGTCTTGTTACGGCCAAAGTGACCAGCAAGACCTCCAGCATGCATTTCCCATATCAGGAAGTCCCGAACAGAAGTCCTCGGGACACAGAGTTGCTGCCCTCGAAATAGAAAACCATCCTGGAGTAGATAGTCAGAAAAGACTGTCGAGGGTCCAGCGGACAGAGCAGAGTAGGCAAGGCCAAAATCAGGACACTCTCCATAGAGTTCCTTCATGCGATCAAATCCGGTGACCTCTACCTGAACAGTAAAAAGAAGGGAGACCCTTCGACTCAAGGCGTCGGCCACCTTATTGTCCTTTCCAGCTTTATGTTTTAGGACAAAGGTGAAGGACTGGAGGAATTCTACCCACCGACCATGCCTTGGGTTTAAGCCCTTCTGAGAGCTAAGGAATTTCAAAGCCTCGTGGTCCGAGTATAAGACAAACTCTTGTGGTAAGAGATAGTGTCTCCAGTGTTTGAGGGCTTGAACCACGGCATAAAACTCCTTATCATATGTGGAGTATCGAAGCTTTGCATCAGAAAGCTTCTCACTGAAATAAGCCACAAGGTGGCTCTCCTGACTAAGCACTCCACCTATTCCTACGCCAGATGCATCACATGAAACCTCAAAGACTTTGGAAAAGTCTGGTAGGCGGAGGACAGGGGCTTTGGTCATAAGCTCCTTTATGGCAAGAAAAGTCTGGGAGGCGGCTTTGGTCCACTCAAAATTCCCCTTACAGATACAATTCGTAATGGGTGCCATGATGGTGCTAAAACCCTGAATGAAGCGTCTGTAGAAGGTGGCTAGCCCGTGGAAACTACGAACGTCGTGGACATTCTGGGGCTCCGGCCAGTCTACTATAGCTCGGACCTTTGATGGGTCCACAGACACTCCTTGACTAGAAACCACGAATCCAAGGAAAGTGACCCGGTCTGTCATGAATTCACATTTCTTGAGATTAGCGAACAGGGTTTCTCTCCTCAAAGTCTCGTAGACTTCCCTCAAATGATGGATGTGGTCTTGAGGGTTGTGGCTATAGATGAGAATGTCGTCAAAGTAGGCGACAACAAAGCGACCAATGAGGGGTCGAAGGATTTCCGTCATAAGCCGCATGAATGTGCTGGGGGCATTGGATAGCCCGAACGGCATGACGAGCCACTCATACAGACCTTCTTTGGTTTTGAAGGCTGTCTTCCACTCGTCCCCTGGTCGAATCCGGACCTGGTGGTAGCCACTTTTCAAGTCAATCTTGGAAAAGATAGTGGCTCCACTCATCATGTCAAGCATGTCATCAAGACGGGGAATGGGAAACCTATACTTGACAGTGATCTTATTGATGGCGCGGCTGTCAACACACATCCGCCAGGTGCCATCCTTCTTGGGTGTGAGCAAGGCAGGGACAGCACATGGGCTCTTGCTCACCCTGAGGAAACCTTTTTGGATAAGGTCCTCGACAATCCTTTGGAGCTCAGCATGCTCCTTCGGGTTCAATCGGTAATGGGGAAGGTTGGGTAGGGTGGACCCAGGGACAAGATCAATAGCGTGTTGAATGTCACGCATGGGAGGGAGTCTAGAGGGCAAATCCTCTGGGAAAATGTCTAGGAAGTCCTACAGAATTGCCTGGACCTCGGGTGAGACTGAGACTCGAGACTCCTCGGGGGTGATAGTGACAATAACAGCCCAGACAGGGGCACCTTCGGCAACCTCCCTATTCAGCTCACGGACACCTATGAAGTTAAGGCGCCTAATCGGGTCATGGTCAACCTTAGGGGCCTTAGGGATGGATATGACAGGTGTAGGAGAGGAGGGAATGAGAAGCTTCCCTTTGGTGGGGGTTGGGGCATTCTCCTGAATTTTGGGGGATGCAGCGGGTGTGGAGGTAGGACTCTTTCCCGTGGCCACCTTTGGGGGTGTTGGGTGCAACTGAATCCTCTTCCCATTGTGGGAGAAGGAACACTCATTGGACCGACCGAATGTAGTAAGGTCTACATCGTAGATCCATGGCCGTCTTAGGATGATGCTCCCGACCTTCATAGGCACTACATCGCATAGGATTTGTCCTTGGTAGGACTGGAACTGGATGGGAATGACACATGTAGTGGTGACTGGGATAGACGTGTCGTCAACCCAAGCCACGTTGTATGGCCTCGGATGAGGATGGGTAGGTAGACCTAGACGGGATACAAAGTCTGAAGAGACTGCATTGATACAGCTCCCGTTGTCAAAGATCACCTTGCAGGGTTGAGTTTTGACCATGATGTAGGTTTGGAAGATGGAGGTTCGACGCCAGTCGTCCTCCTGTGGGTGTGCGAGGATGCAGCGAACTACACCTAGTCTTCCCTGGTTTGAACTTTCGACAATTTCCCCCACTTGCATGTACTCGACATGCGTTCCATCATACCCTGCATCTAATTCCTCAAACTGGGCAACGAGATCAGGGTCAGGCTCATATCTCTCAAGGGTTTCTCCTTCCTGAGGTGGAAGCTCCATGGACTGGGGGTCGGTGATGACCAAGGCTCGGGTGGGACAATTGGTGGCAATATGCCCTAGGTTATGACACCTGAAGCATCGAACTCCCGAGATAGGGGCTGGTTGGGAGGTGCTAGGGATGACCCCTTTTCCCTTGTCATCTCTACTCTCAACTGGTGGAGTATACTCCAGTCTAGGCACAGCTGCGGGTGCAGGTAAAGGGTTCCTTGGGAAAGGAGCAGTAGGGGCAACGGCCCTAAGTGGGGTAGCAGTAGGGACGTAGGAGGTGGAGGGGCCAGGCCTCTCAGAGTAACGGACCATGGGGTTTCGAGACTCGGGTTGGCGGTAGGTGGGGACCTGAGGTGGGACCACCTTTTGAAATCGCTCGACGTCCCGAGCAACCTGATAGGCGTGCTCGAGGGTGTTAACCTCCCGCAAGAATAATTCCCGCTGAATACTCTCGTGTAGGCCAGCCCTAAACTGTGAGAGGGTGACGGAGGCATCCTCCATGACTCGGCTCCGAAGGAAGAAGTCATCAAATTTGACGATGTACTCGTCCACGGACTTTCCATCTTGGGTGAGTTTCTGCCATTGGTCTAAAAGACGCTGATGGTAGGAAGGTGGCAGATACTTCTCCCTCAATTTCTCCTCATTTCTTCCCACGTGCTAATAGGCTCCTCTCGTCTCCGTGCTAGGAGATTCTCAACATTACACCAGTAGGTCTTGGCTTGACCCAGGAGTTTCATTTTGGCAAACCTCACCCTGGTGGCAGGGGTCATGCGGCGATGCCAATCAAAATATTGGTCCATCCCGGTCTCCCACTCAAGGTATGTAGCGGGGTTGAGGGACCCATCAAAACTTGGAGCATCAATCTTGACGTTCCATAGGATGATATCTTCATCGTCGTGGTCTCTCTCTCGAGGCACACGGGCCTCTTGCTCTCTACCTTGGGGGGCCTGATTCGGGCGGACTTGCTCTCTTTCCTCCCTAGGATTGGCTACGGGACTGCCGTGACCATTCACTCGTCCTTCCTCTCCCTTCAGTCGATCCTCTAAGGCTCGGATCCTCTCATCTAGCTCGGCTCGAAGTTGGCCTATGGATTCTTCAAAATGGGTTAGAAGATTATGCTCGAGCTGAGCCAACATAGCACTCACGCTCTTCTGATGCATGTGGGATTGTAGAGTTGAAGGGCGCTCTAGACGGCCGGATGAATTCCTAGACCAACGTGGCATGCACGACTTCGGACCTAAATGATGCAGTCCTGGGACCGATAATTAGCAAGCTATAGACCCGAATTTTGTTGGCTAAATAGGCAAAGGGCCAAGTTGAAGGGACCGGTCAGGGAGAGTTGCTTGCCCGAAGGCAAAGTAGTTGTGGAACTACCTCCTGACAATTAGGGTGCCCTAATGTGACAGCCTAGGGCCTTAAAGGATAGGTGCATACAAGCTCTCGCTCTCCGTCCACAGCGATGCACTAAGAAGACTGGCTGTATGGATCGGGCTCTCTCTCACTTCGCGCGGCAATTGAAAATGATACTAAATAAGCAAGTTTGGAGCCCGTACCTAGCTGACTGAAAAGCCTAGCTCCGACCGGAGACGAAGGCGAGCGGGGACGTGCGTACCCGCACGGCGTCGAGGAAGCTTCACGGTTACAACAAACTTACTCCACGCAGGGAGGATTGAATTATTACAAAACCACGTGACTTAAAAAATTTCCCACACAAGGGAACAAATTAGTCCAATTTCTCCACGCAGGGAGACTTACGGACACTCACACTCCGTGAATTACGGACTGTGTGTCGGTGACCGGGTGACTCGGGCATCGGCTGGCCGCCGATTGTGGACTGGGGTGCCACAAGTGATTATAAGATAATATATATATATAGATACATATATCTCAAATATATTCCATATATATTATATATATTCACACATTTTTTTCAAGCCTCCCTTTTAATCTATATATAATATATGTATATATATATATAAATCTCTCAAGACTTTCAGCCGCTCCCCGTTGTCAAAAAGTTGGCAGGGGTGGTCAAAGAGGCGAGCTTCACGCGGCTGTGGGCGCCGGCGCAAGCGGGCGCACCTGGGAAGGCGGGCGCACGAGGGAAAAGAGGGCGGGCGCACTGGGAAAAGGTGCCGCGTGGCCGCGTGGCGCAGGCGACGAGGTCGCCGGTGCGATCGTCGAAGCGGCAGCTGGCGCGCGGGGTGGCTGGGCGAGCGCGGGCCGGGCGCGCTGTGTGGTGGTGGGGCGCAGGCGGGCTCAGGCGGGCCTCGGGCGCGCAGGGGCGCGTCTGGGCGCGGACGGGGCTGGCGGACGGCCGGGCGCGCAGGGGCGCGGGGGCGGGCACGGGGCCGGGCTCGCAGGGGCCGGGCGCGCAGGGGCTCGGGGCGGGCACGGGCGCTGGCAGCGGCGGGCACGGGGCGGGGCAGGGCGCGCAGCGGGCCGGGCCGCGCCGGCGCGCAGGCGGGGCCAGACGTGCAGCGGCGCGCAGGGGCGCCGGCGGGCGCAGAGGCCGGGCGCGGGCCGGGCGCGCAGGGGCGCGCAGGGCTGCGGGGCCGGGCGCGCAGGGGCGCGGGCAGGCGAGGTGCGCGGGGCCGGGCGCGGGCGCGAAGGCCGGGCACCGGGCGCCGTGCGCGGCGGAGGAACGCTGGGGGAGAAAGCCGTTGCGGCTTTTTGGCATTTTGAATGGGGGCACGGGCGACGAGGCCGGCCCCTGCGAACGCGATTTTCCCTTTTTTTTTTTTTGCTTTCTAATCTCGCTCAACGCGAGAGATTAAGAGAGAGAGAGAGAGATTAGCGTGAGTGAGAGAGAGAGTCTGACGGAGAGAGAGAGAGTAACAGTGAGAGAGAAAACAGAGAGAGAGAGGGCGGAGAGATATAGAAATAACACAACAGGGATTTCTTTTCTGTTGCTAATTTTTTTTCTTCTATATATATATTTTTTTTTCAATCACAGATCTCTATGCTATTCTTCTTCTCTCTTTTTTTTTAACTCTAGCACCTTAGAGAGAGAAAGAGAGAGACGTCGGGGACGTCGGGATCGAGAGAGGCGCCGTGTTAGGCTCTGATACCAAATATGACGCGGCGGCGACGTGAGAATGGATCGACGGCACTCCGGGACGCGAACAGGACGGAAATGGATAACTGCTATCTCACACAGCTCGGCCTCACGCCGGACGGTCTCACACCGGGCGACACTCGGATCTCACAAAAATGAGAAAGGAGGGAAGGGAGATGAACAAAGGGGCAAAGGCTCCTTCAACTCAATTCTTTCTTTCATACAACATATCTCTCGTAGTACACCTTTGGCCTCTTTATATAGGAAGAGCCAATACATAAAAACCCCTTAAGACTCTACTTATTTGTATATATATCCTAACCTAACAAGACAACCCCACCAACCAACTTAAAGACTTTGTGGGTTTTAACCAAATAAAATATAAAAATTACACACATGGGATTTTGACTTAGACTAGCCTAATAAGACGAAAAGAAAAATACATGTAGAGAAAAGAAAAATACATGTAGAGATACATGTATACATACACACATACTCGATACGTAATATAGCACCGTAGCCGTAGGCCGAGTCTTCAGGAAGGATCTCCGAGCCATAAGCTCGGTGTCGGGGCAGTGCGACGTCGGCTCCGAGTAGTGGGCCCAGTAGTGGACCCGGTGTCCCCACCACAGACATTATGCAAAATGGTGGAAAACTATTGACCAGAGATGGGACAACACATTACACCACGACTTGCATGCAGCTGGTGAGTGATTAATTGTACTGAAATTGGGGTATTGTCTTTATGTTATTTTATAAATTTCATTTAGTTAATTATACACAAATGCAGGTTATTTCCTCAACCCTCGATTTATGTACGGTGCCGATGCACATGTTGATGGCGAGGTGCTTCAAGGGACTTTAAAAGTCATTGGTCGTTTATCGAGGAATCCAGAAAAGAGACTTGAGGCCGAAGTAGAGGTTCGCCTTTATTTGATTTTATCAATAATATGTATAAAATTTATTTAAGTAGTTATGTTAATGTATTACTTTATGTTTGTAGATGAACCATTATAGAATGAGGACTGGGACATATGCTGACTCTCAATTGCAATACGTTGTGGGAAGAGTGAGCCCAGGTATATTTTATTTTTTGGATTTCTTAACCTTAATATATATTTCTACAACTTATATGCATTTGTTTATGGTTGGTGAAACAGCTGACTGATGGATAATGGTGAACAACCGAGATGTGGGCAGCAATGCATTGGCTTTCATTGCAGTTAGGGTGCTCAGTCAAACAACATCGGCAAGCCAATGTGAAAGAAATTGGAGCATGTTCAGCCTTATACACTCGAAGGTTCGCAATCGGCTAAAGGCTGAACGGTTAGAGAAATTAGTGTATTGCCACTACAATATGAGGTTGAGAATAAAGAATATGAGGTTGAGACAACAGCTGCGAGACAAACGCGCCGCCGGGGATGCCGCCGCAGAAATTGATGTGGATGCCTTATTTGATGATGAGAATCTGTTGCAGTCTTAGGTGGAGACACGAGAGCAGATTGATGAGCCTGTTTTTTATGATGATGATAGAAGATGGGCAGAGGGCATACTAAATGAAGATGAGCCAAGAGATCCCGAATTAAGAAGAAAATCAAAGAGGGCCAGAGATATTCATGCGCACATGTATAGGGTTGTTGAGGACACTGAGGAGCAGCATGATTTTCAGCCAGCTAGACACTCAGACTCAGATAGCAGGCCAGTCACTCCTAGAATGGGCAAGGCACCTACATCCTTAAGAAGAAGTACATCAGTGCATGGGCAAACTGAGAGAACAAATGTTGCTGCTCGAGAGGGCCGGGCAATTGAGCAGTTGAAGCAGATTTATTTGAGGCACACGCCAAGGGGAACATGCTTCATGTCAAGGGTGGAAGAAGAAAGCATACCGGCACAGGAAAAAGCATCCCCAAAGGCCAAAAGGCGACTGGAGACTGCAGGTGCTACAGGTGCTGCAAGTGCTACTACTAGCGGTGGGGATGCTGGTGGTCCTTCCTCCTTCCACGCAGACACAGGTGCTACTACTGGCGGTGGGGATGTCGGTGGTCCTTCCTCCTTCCACGCAGACACAGGCAGAGGATACAGTCAGGGTGAGGGAGGACATGAGTCACAGAGTCAATATGGGCATCAACAGGTTATGGAGGTGGCCAACAGGAGGCAGCGATTTATGGGTCGTGGGGTTATGTACCATCATTCCAGTTCCATCCATATCCGACCAGTTACTCTTCTCATCCTCAAGATTCTTATGCTGATACTGGATTCGGCTCAAGCCAACCAAACACTCCAAGAGGGATCCAAAGAGGGTTGCAGGACTTGACTACCTCATTGTTCGGTTATAGTGAATATAGACCATACATGCATCCTTCTTATGGGTATGAACATGAAAAGCCAGACGATGAGGGAGAAGGTTCTAGTTATTACCCATATTAGTGCCTCTTCATTTAGGTAAAGATCATTTAATTTCCATAACATTTACTGTGCCTAATTAGGTTTATTGTAATGCTTGAATCTACTTTATGCTTAGTATGTACTCAAGAATATTAGTTTAACTTTAACATGTTCAATGTTTGAATTTCAATGTCTACTTCATGTTTATTGCACTTAATCTAATTCCTTTACAATCAAATGCATGTCTAATGAATTTTCTGATTTTTATGTAATTATTCATATTTTTCTGAATTATTCTCATTTTTTGTAGTTGTCTACTTCAAGGTTATTGCACTAACTTATACAGTCAAATGCATGTGTAATGATTTTTATGATTTTAAGTGATTATTTATATTTTTTATGATTTTTTTCAGATTTTTTAGAATTAATTTGATTTTTTTAACCTTTTATCTGGGTTTCGGCCGAAACCGAAACCGATACCGAGTCGTATCGGTTTTGGACCCGGCCGAAACCGAGTCCGAAACCGAGTTTGCCATCCTTGGATGAGCCGCTCCAGCCGATTCCGATCTGATCCAGCCCAATACACGCTGATCCAACTGAGTTCTCTTTTTCTTCTTTAAAGGACTGCAAGGGAGTTGCCCAAATCGATCTGGAGTCAGTGTCAGATTGGGCGATCCGGCCAATTCAAGCCCAATCCCACACCGATCCGACCGATTCTGGCCAATTCCCTTATGTCGTGTTTGATTGGAATATTAACCTTGATATTGTATCAGTTTTATTTTAGAATATAAAATATCAATATTGATATTGATATAGGAGTATGAAGGGTGGCAATTAAAGGGAAAGAATAAAATTAAAAGTGAAGGGGAGGTGACGTTGTTTTGTACTCTAAAGATATGAATTATAGCATTTCTAATACAGGTTTCAACCTGTATTAAATTTGGTAAAGCACTAAGCTCTTTTATAATAATAGTATCTACGTTATTAAAAGTGACCAAGGCGGTCGCCTGGGGAAGGTGGTGAAAAGTCGCCTCGCTCCAGCCCAAAATGCCTCAGCGATCGCTGTGATAACTTTTGGGCCCACCTTGGCCCACCTCGTGCAAGGAAGGCAGTACCGGTTTCGGTACCGATTTCGGCCGGGTCCGAAACCGAAATAGGTTTCGGTTTCGGTTTCGGCCGAAACTAATTAAATAATATTTTTTTATAAAAGGGTATATTTGGTTTCGGTCGAAACTGGGCTTTCGGTACCGTTTTGTTCCGGTCCGAAACCGAAACGTTTCAGCCGAAACATTTCGGTTTCGGCCGAAACTGCCTTCCATGACCTCGTGCGCCAAGCCCGCCTCGGCGCATCCCGGCCTAGGCCCGTGAGCTCGATAAGGGCAATTCGCTTCGGCCCCTATAAAAGCCCTCGTCTTCTCTCTCCCAATAACCCTAGTCTCTCTCCCCCCTCTTGCGTCTCCCCCTTGTGGCCCGGCGTGCAACCGGCGATCGGTGTGGTGCAAACGGTGGGTGGCGGTGAGCGAGTACTCTCTCTCTCTCTCTCTCTCTCTCTCTCTCTCTCTCTCTCTCTCTCTCTATATATATATATATATATATATATATATCTCACACACACTCTCACTCACTCACACAGAGGGGCCGAGCCCCTGTCTCTCTCTTTCTCTCTCTCACACACGCACACACAGAGCCCCCCCCCCCCTCTCGCTCTCTCTCACACACACACAGAGGTCTGTCTCACTCACTCTCTGTCTCACTCCATCTGTCTCTGTTAAAACTCACTCACTCACACACACACACAGGTCTGTCTCACTCACTCTGTCTCACTCCATATGTCTGTGTTAAATTTTACATGAATTTGGTTTGTTATACATGTCTTTGATAGTTGCAATTTGGTTTGTTAAATTTTACATGAATTTAGTGAGTTATACAACACATAGGAATGATTGATTTAGGAAGTCTATTGATTTTATTTATGCATTTTTTGATATTTAGATATGTATTAGTGTTTCTGAATTTTATAGACTATTTTAATAAAATATCGCCTTAAACGCCTAGGCCATCGCCTAGGCATTCGAGGTTGAGGCAACCCGTTGATCTCATTGGCCGCCTCTCATCTCGGACTACATAGAATAGTATTGAAATTGATAGAGCATAAACAAACACCCCTATCAATAGTAATGTCAAAATCGATATTGATAGAGGTGTTTGATATGGCAAGCAAAGTAGCAAACACCCCCTTGGATTTAAGAAAAAAAGGGCTGATTCGGCCTAACCACCGATTGCCAGCCGGCAATCCCGAACCAAATCGGCTGATTCTGATCCGAGTCAAGCAATTCTGCATTCTATGATTTGTGCCAAGAAACTTTCTGCCCTCCTTCCATGACAACCCTTGATGCTGATTAGATTGAGAAGTTTCTTGTTTTTTTCCATCTCCATTTTCTAATGTCTCTCTGACCTGGGGCTAAGGCCGTATTATCTAACAGATGAGATAAGTGCAGATTCCATTTTCTGATGGCAACCAACAAGCGGTTGTGACATGTTTCTCCAATTCATCCATAGTCAGAGTGGTCATGACATGTTTCCATCCATAGTCAAAGAGTTTGCGCATGATACATAGGTTTACATTGTAACTTATCACACCCAGATCCCATTTTCTGATGGGGAACCAACAAGATCCTTCCTCTACTGGATAAAACACTTCTACCTATACCATGGGCAAAGTATATAAGAACTACAAACTCACGTAAAAAAGCTGGAAAAGCATTTGAAAAAAATTAAAACCAGCACATGAAGCTACGAAAAGATGAATTAAATCATGATGAAGAAATCATTAGGAATAATAATCAGAACGAACCCCTCAATGCGAAATCTCTCTCTCACATCTACAAGATGAGGAGACGTGAAAAGGCCAGTCCGGAACCCACATTCCCGTAAAATTGATTCAGAAAATGTGCATGTTGAACCCTGAAGATAGTTAAGAACAACGGTTCAACTATCCAAACAGCAAAACAAGGGTATAGACACAATAAAACAAAACAGAAGAAAATAACAAAAAAAGATTTTGTAGAGAGCTATTATAATTGAAGATTACAAAATCATCATACTTGAAATTTCAGGAGAAACATAAGCAAGAGCACAAAAGCGCTGATCATCATCTCAGATTCTTGGATGTTAATCTAAATGAAAATGTAATGAATTTCCTTAAATATTGGTGGTTGTCAACAATGTCACTTGAGTCTAATTTAGAGCCTTTTGTATACAAACAGTTGTTTGAACAAAAATTACAGATTTATCACTCCTGCATTTGTTCTCTTTAGAGAATAGTGGATTGTACCACCATAGCATTCAAAATGTAAATAGTGTACAAAAAGACCGTGGAATGGTCTTTTGCACACATTCAAGTAGTCTTTCTGCATGCAAAAAGATGGTGCAAAAAGACTATTCTGTGGACTTCTACATATTATTGACATTTTTAATGATATATGTTCAAATGTAAATGTAGGAATGGTAAATCTGCTACTTTTCTTTTAACAATGGTTTATATGCAAAAACCCCTTTAATTTATCTATATAAGCACAATTGCCACTACGAATTCCTTGAGTGAAAGAAATATTATACTCAAGGAAAAGTAAGACTTAAAATTTTCATGCTCTTGATATGTATTGATGGTGAGTGGGAGCGAAACTCTATTGAGCATATCCAACATAACCAAATACCACAATCAGTCAATCGGTAAACCATAGTCAAATCATTTGCAGCAAACATGATCATATCACTTACCTAAAAGATATGTTATTGACATGATGAAAAATGAATACTCCTGAAAAGACCACATATATCTGACTTAAATAATGCCAGGACACAAAGACTATGCTCTTTGGGGACAAAAGTTGAAAAGGAAACAGATTAGAATAGTGCTTCTTGTGCTTAGTATCCTCCATGCCAAGGTAATTATAAATGATGATGTTAAACAAAAGATGAAATGCCACCATTGCGCAAGAAAAAATAAGTGGGAAATACAACATAAAGAACACAAGCAGTATGCAAAAGTAAAGGACATGGTTCAATATTGTTCTTAATGAGCAATGAGTTCCTGATAACTATGAGACAGTCACAAAATGATTTTAGTTGTTGAACAACTTTGCTGAAGGAGCATTTAAAATAAGAAAAAAGATAAACACAAGAGTTTCTGTCAAAGCATTCTCCCTGCCTTCCCCTTTGTGCCAGCAACATGAATTATCTTGAGCCCTTTTATATGTTCTTCAAGATCTAAGATCTGCAGACATAATATCCAATTTCTCAAACATGACAATTCCATTAGTAGTAATAGAAATAGTAATAATATGATAATAACAAGAGCCATGACAAAGCAAAAGCAGATATTAGTTTTTAACATAAAACATGAAAGTACAAGCAGGAGCCATCAGAAATGGATTGTAGATACCTTCATATATTTAGACATCAAGTCAAATTTTGATCCTCTGGTTGATCCATCCCCACGTTTTCGACGGCTGATGAGAGAGGAAAGTGCTTCCATGGCTTTTTCATATGAAGCCAGAGAGAATTCACAAGAGGACACATGAGAAGATCCAACACTTCGCATCTCTTTTAGCTGCAACAATAGTCGAGCCTGAGGACCAGCATAAAAAGACAACAAAGAAGCTGAAGTAATTTTCATGCGACTGAAGTCAACTAATTCCAGAGTAATTCCGTAGACAAAACCCATGCCCACATCACAAGTACTAGCATTTATCAAAATCCAATGTCCTATGGCCTTGCTGTGGGCACACAAAATTACAGGATGGTTATGTTCGGGGACAATCTCAAGTCAACACCAAGATAACAAACATTCGCAAGCTCATTCGAGGATTTACATGGTTGACATCTTTAAGGATGTAGCATCATGACACAACTTTTGGAACTCTGACGCACACACACACACAAAAGAAAAGGAAAAAAATTGACTATAAGTAAGACACTAACAAAACCAAGAAATAAACCAATTATGCTCTCGTGGTGTGTTCTGATTAATTCACTTCCTTTCATTAATAATTCTGTCATTAAGAACACAAACGGATCAAATATTTACATTCCATCAACTAGGGTGGTAGCCAGCAAGCTGCCAAAATGTTCCTTGACAATTTCTCTTATCCTGCATTAGTGGAAAAGTTATAAGCATGGCAAGATTTTAGCTGCAGCTGAAATCTCTTGCTAGGCCTTATTTTCTTATTAATAAAGAATTATTACACTACGTACAGTAGTCAATGAAAATAACATAAGAGAAAAAACACATGGAAACTTCAACCAATCAAGTATTATCGCTGTCTTGCTGCTTTGGCTTTTGTAGGAAGTGATTCCCTCTGCGGAAAAGGGCAGGTTTCTTTACTAAATCAAACGTGAAGGAGAAGGCAATCAGAAACTTGATTGCATTCCTTGTGAGACGCCTCCTTCCCACACACAGCCTAAGATAAAACAAACATTTGGGCCTTGTTAGGCATGATGGTGCACATAAGGTAAAACAGGGCAGATTCAAGCTATTTTGGACAGACAGCCAATGAAAAAGGTGTATTAAGCACCTTCCCTTTCCTCATCTCCTCCTTGAGAACAGATGGGATGAGAGGAGGCAACAAACATCTAAGAGAAAGTAGAAAAAACATTAGCCCCTTCCTATGGTAAGCCTTTTTTATCATCTTTTAAGCTCAATAAGTTGAGGAGAACTAGGCCAAACCAGCCATGTTATCATCCCTTTGCACATGGATCATCAAGCAAGCTTCTCCCCTTATACACAATCCACTTTCATTGCCCTCATCTGAATTTGACAGTGGATTAACAGCATAGTCCATTGAAAGTAGGAAGCAAAGTTCATTACCTAGAAGTGATTACTTTTAAAAACACAAGCTAATAACTCGGTATCTATCTCAGCATTCGAATAATGCAATTGAGCGACATCATCTTCACTTTGCAGGTCAGCTTCCAACTATCAATCAATCTAGGTTCACCAGAAAGCCACTCTAGCAAACACCATCGCATCAAATTCATATTCGAATATAGTTTTTAGTGCAATCTCTACAATAAGATCCGTGGAACAAATATTACCAATCTAGGACGTAAAATTGTCGACAGTAAGATTTGGGCTTGTAGGGGGCGGGGGAGGGCCGCTTTCCTGGCCAACCATCGAGTTAGCCAGAAACGCTGTTTCCATTTATTAACCAGCTCGGAAATAAATGACTGCGCTACTCATTACTTGAACAGATTCGGGAACCAGAGAAAAACACTGCAGACCTAAAGCACCAGGGCAAAAGTTAAAAAGAAGACGAACACATCTCTGGACCACGACCAAAGTTACATCTGATAACACAACTTCAAAAGACGAATGAGATAATCTCGGGATACTCGACTCCAACTTTGTGCACCCAGATCAGAGAATTTAACCCTAGTTCACATAATCTTTCCAGTTTTCACAGCGCCACTGAAGAAAAAGTGAAGCAGATCAACTGAAGAAAAAGTGCTCGAGTGCTCGAACAGGGAGGAGCCATTGCATGCGGTGGCGGCGGTGACAAGAGAGCAAGGACTTGGGACTCACCTCCCACCCCACTCGGGCAATCTCTCGCCTGCTCCCGCTGGTACGGCTGATCCAGACGATACGCCTGCACTGCCCTTCCCCCAAGAGGCCCCTCTTCTTTCTGCTGCAACAGATGCTCTGCTTTCTACTCCCGCAACGTAACGGTAGGGTTTGGGAGAAGAAGGTTAACCAACGACACGGCATCTTCCATTTCAGGAATGTCGGGTTCATGTGGACCTTTCCTTTTTGAAAACCGAGAAACGAGGTATTAATAAGGTGACAGGACTGGAAGTTAAGGGCCGTCCTCCGGACTACAACTTTAAACAAAGACAATGAGGGCGATTTTGTTAACCGAGTCCGATTAACATAAATAACCCTAGGGAGTCACTTACGTTAACCACGCCCTAAGAGATAATTTAAAGATGAAATGTGAGTGGAGACTTTTAAAATCCTATTTGATAATCGAGTTGGGTGAGAGATCTGATGAGAAAGAGCCGTGTGGGCCTCACTATTCTTCTCACACACACCACCGTTAACTAACGTCGATTAACGCACTCAACCGCCCGAGGTCGGTTGTGCTAATAGCACCCAGTTAGTAAAATGCCCATAAAAAATCTTCATAATAAAGTTATGTTTGAGTATAATGCACGTTTAATAAAAGATTATAAAATAATTTAAAGATGAAATATGAGCGAAGACTTAAATTTTTTCATAATAATTTCCATGTTTAAATATTATTTGTTATGATTATTTTATTTATTGACCTTTTTTGAGTTCCTTACTTATGTGGATGATATATTTTGTATAGAAGTTATCTTTCATTTTTACTCTAGATTCTGACACAAAATATATTTTTATATGGTGGGAGGATTAGGAAATTCTGTCAAAAAAATAGCTTTTCATTCCATATCCCAAAACAATTTCTGAGACATGTATTTTATATTCCAGTTTTTAAGAAATTAATTGATTCGAAAATAAAGACTGTGTTATATTCTGTTTACATACCAGAGCATATTACAGATTTATTTTAGAACATAGAAATTTGTTTCTCATCTGACATTAGACATGAGGTAATACAAGCTATTGAATAGAATTGATATAGACAGATTTTTTAGTTTATTTTATCTAGGATCAAATATTCAAATGTAAATACATTATAATGTTATAGAATAAAAAAAAGAAAATAAAAAATTCAATATGGTAATATAAGAGAAAAGTAATTATATTATAATGTAAATACATTAATACTGATATATTTATTCATGTCTGCTTGATCATTTAACTATAAGATCGGACAATTAAATGAAATAACTTAAGTTTGATGTCACCAAACTTGAGAATATGGAACTTTCATTCATAACGATCGAAACTGGTTATAGAGTGTAGTTTGTGCCTACTCTTCTTGCAACTCTTTATATATGTTTGGCCCACATGAAAGGGGAACGAGGAAAGAGACAAGTCTATTGCTCATGTCATTTACATGATGTGCGGTGACTTATGCGGTAGGTACTATTTATCTTTTGCAATTTATACTTAGTCATTTTACAAACACCAAAATGTGAAACAAATATTTCTTATCGCGTTCAGTGTTCACACGCCTCTACTTGTGAGAGGGGTTAGAGGGAGGAGGGGAAAGGGGCATAACTTGTTAGTTGTTACTTGTTAGTTGTTAGTTGTTACGCTGGTGTGACTTTGCAATTAAACCTTCTTTTGATTTTATTTACAATCCAAGGACAATGACTTTGTGTAACCGTGTAAGCAAACATTTCGATCGCCATCGTGCCGCACTGCATGATTACTGCGACTTTAATCATTATGGGTACTCCATTATACATTATAAAATATATGAGGCCACGCCACCATGTGCTAACTGCTAACAGATATCGGGATATTGTTAATAACTTTTATTGTTTAGGTATAAATATTTAAGAAAATGGAATGTCATTAATATTTTTTTGAAATTAAAACTATCCTCTTGCTGTCACCGGAGGTGTCGTGTGACATCAAAAAGAATAATTATGACATTTTAAATAAATGTATTCATATTATTGAATTTTTATTTTCTATACTATTAATTTATCAAACTTTTTATATGAAAATCTATTTAAAAATTACATGGCTACAAAAGATGACTCCCACTACGTAATTATACAAATAGTTGATGTTGAAGAGTAATGTTAATTACACCGTTAGTAACTACTTGGTTGTGGTCTTTATTTATTTCTTTTATTTTTCTGGCGTGAGTTTAACATCGACTTTCTCCGTTCTCTCTCTTTACTCTTTTTTATTTTTTGGACATGAAAAGCATATCATATAGGTGAGGTGAAATTCACGCCAGAATAATTTAACATTGGATTGACGCTAAAAATAAATAAAAAAAGCTACTCCGCTAACTGTGCAACTAGCATTACTCGGTATCCACTTATGTTAGGACCGGGCAACCCCTCGGGGGTGGTTGGGAGAGTTTTTCCATTCTTCTCTCCAATAACACACACATTCTCAAATCTAGCCGTGCCAATTGGATGGCAATGAGGCCCTGGGTCACATCGATGGCACTTGCTTCAAGTGGAGGTCACCAATAAGACAGATCGGGGACCGCCGATTAGACACATTGGATTAATTAATGTACAAGTATGTACGTGTAGCCTCCACTTACAAACTTCAACATATAGATATAGATATATAGATATATTATCTGTGAACAGGTTAATGGGCCGGTTGTTAGTTGGTTGGATCTTTTAATATTAAGAATTAATTTATTTATGGAGATCCATCATTCATAATATAATTTTGTATAAAAAATATCTCAATAGAGTGAAATTAGATTCATTAAAAAATAATTAAATAATTTATAAATTCTGTGTTAATTGTTTTTCTTGAATTGTGTCATTTAGTGGGTCAGATATGCTAATGACCGAACACCGAGTTGACTAGAATTAGATGAAAGAAATTGGAGGATAAGAAATCTAAACGATACAGTTAAATGGAAAGATAGTCGATCATATGATAAATTTAGATGGTGAACTTAGATGAGGAAAATTTTAGACGGAGATAAAAATTAGACGAAACTTAAGTTAAACGATGCCCATAAAGAATTGATAATAGAAGTAGATGGAAAAGAAGGTTTAGATAAATAAAATAGACAATGGAAGTAGACGATATGATGTCTAATTGGAGGGAGTAGACGGTATAGCGTCTAAATTGAGAAAGTAGATGATCGTCCGTCTAAGTTAGAGGGAAGAAGAGAGACTTAGGCGTTGTATCACTCGGTTGATAAGATACATGGAAGTTAGAGTAGACGGAAGAGGGGGATTTAAATGATGGAGTCATATAATATTTTGTCTAAGATAAAGAGAGTTAGATGATGTAGCACTTAAGTAGCACCTAAGACGGAAGGGTAGACCATGTAGCATTTAAGTGGGGGAAAGTTTAGGGCTGTTAATGGGTCGGGTCTGGGTCGGACTTAGGTCGGCCCGGTCTGGGCTCGACTTATCAAGATTAAGGCCCGAGTCTAACCCGGCCCGACCTATGTCGGGCCGGGTCGGGTCGGGCCGGACATTATGTAAAAAATACAAAGCCCGACTAAGGCCCGGCCCGGCCCGACAACTTAAATAAAATAATAAAAATAATAAAAATTAATATATTTCATAATATAAAACTTATAATCTCACTAAATTAATTAAAATTTTGATATTAATTACATAATTTATGTGAAAAGAGATTTTAAAATTTTTAATTAAGTAAAATAACATAATTTTAACTAAATAATTTTTAAAATTTGAAGTGAGAATAAAAAAAAAGAACGGACCGGGCCGACCCGCGGGTCGAACTCAAAGCCCGAGCCCGGCCCGCGGGTCTAGTCGGGCTGGACTTTTAGGCCCGACTTAAAACCCGCGGGCCGAAAAAGACCTTGCGACCTGACTCGAAATTGAGCCAGGCCCGCAGACCTGTCAGGCCGGCCCGGCCCATTGACAACCCTAGGAAAGTTAAATGATACGACTTAGGAAATTTTCTAGAGTTAGACGATGATTCGTCTAGTTTATGAACTTAGATGATATAAAATAGACAATATGAAAGTAGATAAAACAAGTTGGACAATAGATGACCGGACTTAAATGGAAGCCTTAGATGATGAACTTAGACGATGCAAAAAAAAATAGACGATAGATCGATCAAAATAGAAAAGTAGACGATGGTTTATCAAAAATGGAAAAGTAGGCTCTAGTTTAGGGAAATATACGATAGAAAGTTGGACGATACGAGATAGGTGGAAAGATTAGATGATGTAAACTTAGATGATGAACAATAGACACTAAAGAATTGGACGAATGACCACTAAGGTGATGCAGCGCCTAAAATGGGAACATAGATAAAGAGCATAAATAATAGATTTAGATGGAAGGTTTGTCTAACGTGGAAAGTTAGATGATGAACACTAGGCGATGGAAACCAAACGATGCAATGAATATAGAAGGAAAGTAGCATAGATGATTGACTTTGACTTTAGGAAAGTCATATGATGACCTTGACGATGAACTTAGATGATGCTAAAGATTTAGACGGTAACCTTGTAGAATGTAGAAGATGCAGAAACAATAAGGGCGTAAGACTCACATAATTAGACGATAAACTCAGAGTGTAGACAATGAATTTAAATAATGAGAAATTGAATAAAGACCTTAAAATCTAGGGATCTGCACTTGAGTGTCGTGTGACAGAGATCAGAGTTACGTGACAAGGATCAAAAATGGGTGGCGAAGGTCTGAGATGAGTGACAAGGGTTAGTGATGTATGACTGGTATATATAACTGGTGTTAGGGGTAAATAGAGATTTTATAATATGTGGACGATAGTTTATGATTTGTGAAAGGTATTCTGTTAGAATCTATGTTTTAAATTTTAAAAGGTTCGAGTCTCTCTTTGTGTTGATTAGTCCCACATTGAAAAATAAAAAATGTTTCCATCTACTTTTAGTTGGAACTCTTGTCTTTGTTGTGTACTATTTTGAAGAGACTATGGAAGTTCGGCTATTTGAGCTAGTGGGGTCTTTGGCCTGTATCCTCTTTCTCACACACGCGAGTTTCCTTGCATGTGAGTACCATTTTGATCCTAGTGTCATACTTAAAAAAACATCACGGTGAATGTGTTGAACAACTCAGATAGTACCCTTTTGATTCTAGTGTCATACTTACAAAAATATCATGATGAATGTGTTGAACAACTCATATATTCACGGTTAATTTGAAGTCTAATGTATTTGTCAAATTGCAGTAGACCTGACAACTCTTTTATTGTGAATAGACTTAGTAGATGTACACATTGTCCTAACAAAATATGTTGACATGCATTTGAAAGAATATGTAGATATTTAAAAGGTACACTATTATATGCACTGCATTATGGAAGATATTCTACTGTAATGAAAGGATATAGTGATATCAGTTGTGTGACTAGAAAAGCCCAAGGAAAGGGTACGTACCACTGGCTTTGTGTTTATGATGGGTGGTGGGACAGTTGCCTGCAAATATACCAAACAGACCATATTATGTTGGTCTATCATGAAGGTTGAGTTAGTGGCATTAGAAGTGAATGGCAGAGAAGCAGAATGGTTGAAGAACTTTATGGTTGAGCTTCCCTTGTTGAGTAAGCAAAATCCTACTATCTCTATTCACTGTGATAGCCAAGTTGCAATAGCTAAGGTTAAAAGTGAGAAAGTAAATGATAAGTTGAGTACTCATATAAGGTTGAAATTTAAATTTGTGAGAGAGTACATGAACAAGGGATCAGTCTCTTTAGACTATGTGAAATCAGTAAGAAATCTTGATGGTCCTTTAACCAAAGAATTGAATAGAAATTTGGTTAAACAATCATCGAGGGGATGGGACTTAAGCCCATTTTTAAACACCATCAATAGTAACCCAACTTGATATTTGGAGATCCTATAACACAGGTTCAATGAGAAAACAAGTTGAATGGGTGTATACTGAAGAGCACTTGTCGGAGACTTGTGTCTCAATGTCCATGCCCATGATGAAGTACTTATTTTAGAACGGTAAAGTATGAGTTACAACTCTTAATGGGTCCAAAGGCCTGCGTGGCGAGGTGTATATACGTTTCAATGCACCTTAGGGGACTCACCTACGTGAGTGTGATTGTGTGGCCGCAATTTATGGGATCTTTGGGGCTAATCCCTAAAACACTCATGAAACAAGATACAAAGTATATGGTTAGAAAGTGCTATCTCGTGAGAACAACACTATTGACTAATGATATGTATGTTATATGAAAACTCCTTCATAAAGGTTTAAGTTTAAGATATAGTTCACTTAGATCTGTGGAGGAGACGAAGTATAACAATATGTGAATGTTCAAGTCCGAAGACACATTCACTTATGCATGTCATCTTAGGCTCTTGTAAATCCATGTCTCAAACTTTTAATTTTTATTCTTAGTGGGCGAATGCGGGAATCTATGCTTTAAATTTTAAAAGATTTGAGTCTCTCTTTGTGTTGATTAGTCCCACATTAGAAAATGGAAAAGATTTTCATCTACTTTTAGTTGGGACTCTTGTCTTTGTTGTGTACTCATTTGAGGAGACTATGGAGGTTGAATTATTTAAGCTAGTAGGCTCTTTGGCCCGTATCCTCTTTTTTACATACGCATGAATTGCCTTGCATTGCCGTGGCCGTGGCGTGCATGCATGTGATTCCTGACAATTAATTTATTTTTATTTCCTTTTATTTTTGACCGTTTGATCGAGCGTCTCTTGGATTCTTTTTGCGTCTCTTCAGATTCTCCTCTTTGGGCGGATAGGTGTTGTAATGCCCCGGATTTTTCCGGATATTTTTTGGATCGTTTTAGTGGGTCTCGGAGCGTATTTTATGTTTTACACGTGTTTTTCCCTGATGCACATTCGGAACTCTGTGCAGGGCAAATCGTGACGTTCTTCGACTCCGGGACTGTACCGGCGCGTTGTGCTCCTCCCGAGGATCGCGGAGGTAATTTTTCATAATTTTCTGAATTTTTAGATTTTTTGGATTTTTCTATATATATTAACCATTTTTCTCTCTCCCCTCTCATTTCCCTTTTCTCTCCCTCTCTCTTCCCTCACGCTCTCTTTCTCCCCTCTCTTCTCCGGTGGCCGACGGAGCGAGGCAGGGGCGAGGTGGAGGCGACGCGGGCGAGGATGCGGGCGAGGATCGAGGCGGTGGAGGCGTGACGATGATTGGGGGCGCGTTCGTGAGCCGGCGAGGGTTTCGCGACGATTTCTTCGTGGATCGACGTCCACGGCGCGTCGTTTCTTCGGTGGAGGTATGGAGATGGACCCCCAGCTCGTGCATTCCCTTTCCCACGAGTTTTGTAGGCCGTGGTGAGCCGAGCGGGCGTATTTGGGGATTTTTGGGAAAAATCCATGTTTTTGGGGTTGAGCGTCGATCCGCCGTTTCATTGCGTTTTTGGCCGATCCGAGGCCATAGATGCATGCTAGGGGCTATTTGGGGGTTTCCCCCTTGTTTTCCCCCTCTCCCGTGGAGGTATGGGGGCGTGGTGAAGTTTTTAGGTCGTTTCCCGCCGTAGCGTTCTCGGGACGATGTGACGGTCGTTCCAGTGACCGTCACAGTGTGTAACGTGCCTGGGCATGTGCGTTACGCTCCATTTGTTTTGAGTGTTGGCGTTCGTGGGCCTGACGGTCCCACGATAGACCGCCATAGGGCTGTGACGCCCTGGTGCTAGATCGTCACAGTGTTTCAATCGTGGTTTATGACCGTTGGGGTCACGAGTCTCTGACGCGCCTAGGTAGGATCGTCATAGCACTGTGACGCCCCTGAATGGGAGCGTTAGAGCTGACGCAGCCCATTCTTCTGACGCGCCAGTGTTGGTCCATCAGAGACTGTGACGCCCCGAGTGGAGTGCGTCACAGCCGGTTTCTTCTTGCCTTCTAACGCACTATGTTAGGTGCGTCAGGGCATGTGACGCACCAGGGTTGGCGCATCACAGCCGGTGTTGCCCCTCTCGCGTAAGCTCCTGTGTTCGACCGTTAGAGTGCTGTGACGGTCAAGGCTTGGACCGTTACAGCTTGTGACGGCCCAAGGTTAGACCGCCAGGCACTGTGTTGCACCGAAGTGGTTCTTCGTGCTTGCCGCGATCGTTTCGCGTTGTGTAGGTCCCTGGTCGACCCAGTTGGGACCCAGTGGTCGACTTGCGGTCTTATGAATGTCCCAGACACCCAGTGTAGGTCCCTGGTCGACCCAGTTGGGACCCAGTGGTCGACTTGAGGGTGTCGGGAGGACTGTGCTACCTCAATTAGCGTCCCCATAGGTGTGGTGGGTCCGGGTGACCCTACGTGTTCCGGGCTTTCGTGTTACGCTTGATCGAGTCACCGTGTATCAGTGTGTGTGCGGTGGGGTCTCCCCCGCATGTCGTGAGTTTTCCTGGAAGATGATTCCCGAGGGGGCCAAGTGTTTGGCTTTGGACTACGAGTCCAATTATCGGCTTGGCGGCTTGTGCGCTGCCCTGAAAATCGTGCTTCTGTACTTTCCGCGTGGGCCATGTGTGTGGCCCTGGACTGCGAGTCCAGTTGCCCAGCCTGGGGCTAGAGGGTTCCCGCTTTTCCCTGAGAGTGGGGTTCGGTTTGGCGGCCTGTGAGCTACCTTGGGAACCGTGCTTCTGTGTTTCTGCGTGGCCGGGTGCGTGGCCCGTGGACTGTGAGTCCCGTTTCTCTCCGACCATGGTCACCGTGCAACGGTGTTAGCGCGAGGAGCGTTCCTTGTGCTTGGTCGAGACGTTGTTTTCCGTTGACTTGAGAGTCTACTCCGTAGTGACCCTCCACTAGTCGTAGCCTGCTTACACGCGTGTGGTCCCACCAGGGAGTGGTGGAGAGGCTACCCTTAGAGACGGTTTGTGGACCGATTTCCGTCGGGCCCCTCGTCGTTAGCCAGAGTCCGACTACGGAGGAAAATCGGTCAGAGGGCCAGACCTAGGACGCATGGTCTGTGTGTGCACACGTGGGTGGGGGCGGTTGGACCCACGCTGACGAGCGTGACCCAAGCTAGTCACTCGTTGTGTTTCTTGTGCGGTGTCCGTGCCTCTGGTAGGCGCTACCATGCTAGGTAGTTCACCGGCGGTGCAGTGTAAGACGTCAGGGGACGCTACCAACTGTGCTTCTAGTGAGAGGTACTCATGTCGAGTCGTGAGTGACAGACTGTCAGTCAGTCTTTGTGACTTCGACCTTCGGGTTTTTGGTCGTGTTGACCGTTGAGTTTCGGTGTTTCACCGTGGCGCGTGTGTCGATTTTCGTGCCGCGAGACTGGTGTTAGTAGTTTTACCGAGGTTACGTCTTGTTGTGCGGTACCCGCGACCGGATGGTCGGGGTTGCACCCTGGACAGCGTGTCCAGGTTGGCCATGTCCCGGGAGACAGGTCTCTACAGCAGGGTTGCCGTAGGTTTTACTTCTGTAAGTGGAACTAGTGTGGTTCGGTAGCCCCCGACCGCGAGATCGGGGTGTGTTTCTGGTACAGTAAGAGTAGCTGTAGTGCCGAGTTTTGACCGACCACCGGTTTGCTGTTCCTGCTGTAGTTGTAGCTTTCCTTTCCGCTACTGCTGTGGTTTCCGGTTGGGGTTCCCTGGGATCCCTGCTGAGTCTCTATTTTGGAGACTCATTCCCTGCTTTTCAGGTGTGGCGGTTCTTCCTCGAGGTTCGAGGTTGCGGTTCAGAGGTTCTTAGTTGCCAGCTCGCCGGGCCGAGTGTTCACTTGGCATGTGGTACGTTTTTACTGCTTTAGACTGTACTTTCTGTTGGACTGGACTCTGTTGTTATAGTTGTTTATTTATTTCTGTTAATTGTTGACTCATCCTGCTTTATTTCCAATTTCTTTGTGCCTCCACACTCCTTTTAGCCCTTCCGAGCCCTCCCGACTCGTGGGCGGCGGTTCGAGTCTCGGGTTATCAGGCCTTCCCGGTAATCGGATTCTCGGGTCGTTACAGGTGTGACTCGGTCAAGGGTCACTTCCCAAGAGGGTATTTGAGGAGAGTCAATTCCTTATAAGAGGCACAACTTAGGGGTTTTCTCGCAACCTACGGCTATCTCTCTCGAGCTCCTCTCTCCCATCGTCTTCTTCCTCTTACAAGAGTCTCCTATCACAGTGGTGTTCATCCCCGACAACATGAGTTGGAGTGCACCTTCGCGTCGCCATCGGTCTGGGTCGTCGTATCTTGGGAGAAGTTCTATCGCGAAGCCTATCTGCATCAGAGTAAGGGCAGAACGACTCTAAAAAAAATGACTACGCATTTCGACCTGAGTTTACTTTTCTTGATCATTTGATTCCCTTTGATTTATGTGCTTAGATCTAATAGAATATCTCTACTCGTGCATAGTTATTTCCAACATATTCTACCAACATGTGGAGAGCATGTAGATCTATGGGAGTTGTGTTAGTGGAGGATGATAAGTATAACTTATGTTCATTGAGATAGATGTTCATCGAGATAGCCGCTGAGATAACTGATGTTGTGAAGATAGGCGTTGAGATAGATGATGTTTTGAAGATATGCACTAAGATAGTTGAAGTTTTGAAGATAGGTGTTGAAATAGTTAAAGTTTTGAAGATAAACGCTGAGATAACTATTGTTCCTGCGACTATGTTATCACCTAAGTGAAGTTTAACTTTGTTTACTTACGTCTATATTATACTTAAACGATAATTAGTTGTCGTAACAAGATTAAAGACTTGTGTCAACTATGAAATTACTCTTATTATGTCTAATTACTCGTAGAAATGTCAGAATGGGGGAATATTATACTCGTTGGAAAGATAATCAAATTTTTATTAAATATCGTGTTAAGTATTTTTACTAATTATGTCATTTGTTAGGCAAAAAAATAAGATAAATGAAATTAGGTAGCGAGTAAAATTACAGTTTCGACATTCAATAGAGTAAAGAACTATATTGCATGGGTTAATAGGTGACTAACGTAAGAGAGTTGGCCTAACCTTAAGAAATTAAATTAAAAACCTGAGCAATGAACTCAAATATTGTCTTCCAGAAGTAAGGTTAGGTAAGAGGTACGCCAGAGGTCAACAAGGTAAGGGCATGGCTGTTTGTCAGAGTGGTGGAAGTTGGGGTAGGCTTCCCTTAAATGGACCAACCATAGGCCAAAAACCCGGCCCATTGATGTCAGGTTTTTCGCTGACAGGGTGTGCAGGTCCGCGACGGAGCTCGAAGTGAGCTGCACCGCACCCTCCCTCGGCTTCAAAGCCTTGTCCATCAGCTCGTAGGCCACGAACGGGTAGGCCAGCACCCCTAGAGCGTCCTCGGGCTGGGGAACGATGTAATGTCCCAGATTTTTCGAATATTTTTCAGATCTAGATTCGTGAGTTTCGGATCACTTTCGGGGGTCCCGGAGCGTATTTTGTGGTTTACGCGTGTTTTTCCCTAACGGACCTACGGAATCCCGTATAGGGCGAACCGTTGCGTTCTCCTACTCCGGGACAGTACCAATGCGTTGAGAGTGTTCCGAGGATCGAGGAAATAATTTTTCTTAATTTTTCTTAATTTTTTAGATTTCCTATATATAACCCATTTTCTTTTTCCTTCTTCTTCTTTCTCCTTCTTTCTTCCTCCCCGTGAGCGCCGACCGTTGCAACCCGTCTCTCCCGTTCGAGCTCGCGGCACCCCTTCCTCCTCGGGTGACGGACGGCGGACCATGGCGACGGCGCGGTGACGATGGCGGCGGCGAGAGGAACGTGACGGTGCCATTTTCGCGGTGTGAGCGTGGAGTTTGTGTTCGGCCAAGATTTGAAGATCGGCGGCGATCTGGCGGATTTCGAGCATCCTTGAGGTAGGGGGACGAATCCTTACCCTCTTTCCAACTTTCCCCGTGATTTGTAGGCCGAGGAGAGGCCGAGAGGGACGTTTTGAGCCGGGAGGGTAAAAATCTATGTTTTGGGGTTGAGCGTCAGATCTCCCGTTTCGTGGAGTTTTTGACCGATCTAAGGGTGTAGAATCATGCTACGTTGGTAGGGGATGGATTCCCCTTTGTTTCCCCATCATTGGGCTATGATCGGGACGTGGATCGGGTTTTTTGGGCTTTCCCGCCGTTTTCGTGCTCGGGTGGGAGTTGCGGTCCTTCCAGGAACCACTACTCCCCTCGGCGGCCCTCCGGGGGCCGCCTCGTGACTCCTATTGTCGGTTGGGTTTGGCGGTCCCCAGGGGACCTCTACGTTTAGGGAGCGGACTCGCGACTGATCGCTACCCATTAGGTAGCAGTCAGTCTTTGACCGTTTTCCCCGTTTGGTCAGAACACCCTCGGGGTGCATGTTTTTGACCGTTGGGAGTTATCTGTAGGGTGGCGGTCACGCGATAGACCGCTACCCTTGGGCTAGCGGTTGGTAGATGGCTGTTTTCTCCTATTTCACCGGAGCACCCTCGGGGTGCGTGTTTTCGACTGTTGGGAGCCACGTGCTGGCTAGCGGTCAGGGCTTGACTATTTCTGGTTGCCTTGCGGTCCGGTGAGGACCGTTTGGCTGGGCTAGTGGCCTGGCAATAGACCGCTAGGTCCCCCTGTGGCTCGTCCCCTTGCGGTCAGGGCGTGACCGCTTGGCTGGACCTGGCGGTCTCTGGGAGACCGCTAGGCTCGTTTTGCCGTCCATGGAGGATCGCCAGGTTCAGGGCAATCCCGGGTGGACCGCAGCTCCGTTTCCTTTCGATCGGAGGTGCCCGTGAGTCGAGTCTCACCTCCAGTGACCCATCCACTAGACGTAGCTTTCCTGCACATGCGTGTGCGGACCCACTTGGGAGTGGTGGAGAGTGTGACCCTGAGAGAGACGGTTGTTCGGCTGGTTGTCGTAGGGCCCCTCGTCTTTGCAGCCTGCGCCCGGGTTGGGGGGGAAGAACCAGCTAGAAGGCCTGACCTAGAGCGCATGGTCTGTGTGTGCACACGTCGTTGGGGGCAGTCGGACCTGCGCTGACGAGCGCGACCCCACCTAGTCCTTGTTCGTGGTACTTGTTGTGTGTCTCAGTTTCTGCCTAGGGCGTTGTAGGGAGACACTGAGGCGCGGTGTAAGACGTCAGGGGACGCATCCAGCTTTGCTTCTAGTGGGTGGTGCTCCTGTCTCCTGGTAGGTACGGACTTATTTTCCCGCCGGTTCACGGTTTGTTAGGTACAGTTAGTTGTAGAAAGCTTTTCTGTTTATTTATTATTGCTTGCTGCTACTACCGTACTCCTGCTAGGTAGCGTTACCTTTCACGTTCTTTCGCGCCTTGCCGTCTTGTTTTCCTCGTTGTGTGGTGGGAGTCCGAGAGATCCCTACTGAGCCAATGAGATGAAGCTCACCCCTGTGTTTTCAGGTGAGGCGGGATCGTCGAGAGGCACGGTGGAGTTTCAACGTGGTTCCAGTAGCCAGGGTTAGTCGCCAGTTTGCCAGAGCCGGGGTATGCCCCGTGTACTTGTACTTTTCTTTCTGTTGACTATACTTATATTGGACACGAGACACTTCGGACCTTGTAGCTGTTTAGTGATTATTTATCTTATTTCTTGTATTATTTTTAGATTATTGTGCTAGCTCTGCAGTTATTTTAGCTTCTCTTGTACCCTCACACCATCCTTTAACCCTTTCGAGTCTTCGGGCTCGTGGGTGGCAGGCCGAGGTTCGAGTCGCGCCGATTTCTTTCTGGTACTCAAATCTCGGGTCGTTACAAATGGTGACACTTGCAGTAGGCACCACCACCTCAGCTGTTTCCCCAGCCGGAGTTGACGGTCCGGCAATAGATGATGGCTGTAGTGTAGATGATTGAGGCAGCGACGATTGAGCCCCTAGCAGCCTGGACTCTGAAGATGGCTGCGGCATGGATGGTGGGGGAGGCGGCGAGCGAGCCCTAGATGGCCCGGAGGAAGCCATAGCAGTGGCTCTCCTCTTCTTCTTCTCTTGGTGGCACCGATAATCCAACGCCATTAGGATCTCCATGTCTATCCCCTTACGCTTGTCCCCCGCCATGGAAGAAGACTCGCTTGGGATGCTTGGGGAAGAACTCAGGACGCCAATGGCCCCCCTAGGACTATCTTCGAGAACGCCTGACCCGACACCGGGTCCGGGACGTGGTGCAGGAGGCGATGACGGTGGCGAAGGATGCAAGGGACCTTCCCTAACCTCCACCTACAGAGGATGATAAGGAAGGTGCGCTGACCCAAAGGCAGCCACAGGCGGAGAGCTCGGGGCAGCGGCAACTGTAACCTGCGTCGCCGCTGCCTCGATGTGATCGTGAGAGCGAGGATCCAGTGCCTGCAATACAATCATCTCAAAACGTAAATCCGAAGGCTCCGAAGCACTTGCATTATTGCGAGGAGGAGAGGGGGTTAGACTCCCCACTTGGAAGAAAGCGTGCTAACTATGAGGGCCGTACCATGAGATAGCGGGGGGCTCAACCCTAGTGTCCGGAGAAGTGCCTGGGTCAGCACTACGTTGGCATCCCGAAGGGGACAACAGAGAACAACCTTCACTGTGACGGCCTCCGTCGGAGTTGGGATCGACAAGGAGTTAGATGAACAGAGCTAGAGAAGGCAGGTAAAACCCCAGTCACTTGCCCGGCTGGCGCCGCCGACCTTGGTCAAGATAACGAAGCGCTCTGACCATCGCTTAATGTTGGACACAGAGGTAGCGAAGGAGACAATGGTCCTGTTTCCCTTGACACAGAAATCATAATAGGCCAATTTAGCCCCAGGGTGACGTTGAAGGCTGTAGAAATGGCGGAAGACAAAGATTGAAGGGGTGACCTCGACATAGTCACAAATATAGACAAAGGCGCAGAGGATGCGCCAAGAGTTGGGAGACAAGTCTCCCGGAGCCCTACCGTAGAAATGAAGGACCGACTCAAAGAATGGGTGGAGGGGGAGACGGAAGCTAGCCCTGAAGGCCTAAATGGAGATGCCCATTTCCCCATGAAAGTAGCATCCCCATAACTCATCTTCATTAGGGAAGACGATATTGATGTTGGCGGGAAATTGGAAGGCCTCCCTAAGGCCATGGACCACTCGGAAGGAGACCTCAGGGGATGGAAGGGGGCGAATGAGACGGGCACTCGAAGTACTAGGGGCGCCAGTATGGTTGCTTTCCTCCTTCGCGGAAGGCTCAGGACTGAACGAAGATAACTCTCCTACGATGAGCCATGGAGTATGCGGGGCGAGGGGACGGAGCAAGAGAAGATAAAAAAGCCTCACCAGGGAACAGAGTTGACAGTGAAAATCACGATGAATACTATAAGGCCCGTGCCTTAACGGATCTTTAGTGGTTCGGACCCAGAATCCATATGGTAATTTTCGACTATTTTTCTGGATTTTTAGGAATTTGTCTGGCATTTTTCGGGAATTAATAGGAATTGTTTAGATTTAATCCCGGAATAAATGTATATACGTAATTTCAAAAAGGGCATAAATGCAATTTTTCTTAATTGAAGGTTAAAATGCAATTTAAGTTAAACTTTCAAAAAAAAATTTATAAAAATATCACTCGATCTCTCTCTCTCCCCTCACTTTTTCTCTCTCTCTCTCGTTCGCTCTCTCTCTCCTCTCGCGATCTCTCTCCCTCTTTGGGCTCCGGGTCTGTCTAGGCCACTGCAGGTGTTGAGGGAGGTACCGTTGGGGAGCTGGCGACGAGTGGAGCGCGGTGACGTAAGTTTCGTCTCGAACCGCGGAGCGAGGTGACGGGATCGGGCGATTGAAGGCGCGGTGGTTCGCGGCTCGTGCGCGCGCCGGACGCCGTTTTCGTCGTGATCGAGGTAGGGGGATGGAATCCCTACGTCGCTAGGATCATTTCAGTACCTCATGCATCATGATCCGAGGTCGTTTTCCTAGATTTCCGTGTATTTCCCTATGTTAGCCTATTTTCGTTTAATTTCTTGAAATCAATTGTTATAGGCTTCATTTTCAGTTTTGATGGCATGTGTGGTTGAGGAATGGCCGTCTGGCATGGCAGCTTTTGTTTTTCAGTTTTTCCAACTAGTTGTAGCCCTCCGGGCAGATTTCCGACCCGGTGAGGGTGTGTCCCGCCGTGACGCCGTTTATGCGGTCGTCCGTGGACCGTTCATTACATGAGCGGTCGTGACCTCACCGTTTAAACCCCTTTGTGCGGCCTTCACAGGACCGTTTCATCCCTGGTGCGGCTACACTCTAGCCGTTTATCCTTGGGACCATATGGAGGTACACTAGAACGGCCCAATTCAAATCGCCCATCCTTGTGGTGCGGCTAGACCCAAACCGTCCATTCTTGTTGTGCGGTCTATCGTAAGACCGTTTGAGCCGTTGACCTTCAATGGCGTGGATGCGGTTTTGACCCATCCGTCCATCGTATGTTGTGCGGCCCCTTGGGGTTCAAACCGCATATCTCCACAATTTCATTAGCTGATATAATGGCGCGGCCCAGGCCCAACCGTCCAACTCCTTGGCGCGGTCCGAGTGGAACCGTGTGTGTCCAAGTTGAGCGGCCAGTCTCAAGCCGTTCAACCCTGGTGCGGCCCGGTTATAACCGTCCATCTCTAGCAGCGGTTATTTTTCAGCTTATTATGCGATTTTTCGTAAATATCACCGTGGTTAAATTATTTTCAAAATGATGGCATATTTTAGATCCCAATAGAGTAGCTTTTCTTTCCTTGCAATAGAGCCACTAATGTAGCCCTAAGGCCTTTGAGTTGTCGACCCGCCTGGGGATGGCGGAGGGGTGTTCCCGTCACACGGTTTGTAAGCTAGTTCCGTGGGCTCCCTGCCAGCGGTAGTGTCCTGCCGAGGGAGAAAACTAGCTAGAGGGCCTGGCTCAGGCAAGAGTCAGTGTGTGCACACGTAGTCAGAGGCGTTGGAGTGACGCTGATGAGTGTCACTCTGACTAGTCACTTGGTTTGGTACTATTTACGCACTCTGCTTGTCGTGTTACAGACTGCGAGTGCTTGAGACGCAGTGTAAGCCGTCAGTGGACGCATCTGGTTTCTTCTCCCGGTGGTTGTCATGTTCCCTGTTGCTTGGTTAGTTGAGGCATATTCTACTAGTAGATTTACTTTCTGTTATTTAAATTTACAGATATTGGCATGTTTTAGCTGTGTGGTTAGATTTTACGGCTTTATGGTGATTATTTTATTCATGCCACTGCCTGTTTATTTTAATCAAATGTATGCTCTAATTGCTTTAATTTCGCATGATTGCATGTTTAGCACGAGGTAGGGATCCGTGTGACCCCTACTGAGTCTGGGTGTGACTCACCCTTCTCTTTTCAGGTGAGCCGCGCCCGCCGTCTCCCGGTGTTTCCCGTGTGCTTGGAGACCGTCTTAGCCGCCAGCAGTAGATGGGTCACCTTTTCGGCCTTCTTTTGCACTTTTACCGGGGTATGCCCCGAGTAGTTGTACTTTTGGACTAGCACTCTTGTGCCTCTGGACTAGTATATATGTTAGCACTCTGATTATTTTAAATTTTGCTTCCGTACTTCTGTTAAATTTTATTGCTTAATTCAAATATGCGCACTTTTGATTGTAATTCGTTATACATCCCCTCGACAAACTCTACAAACCCTTCAGGGACCTCATCAGCCTCTTGGGTGGCCTCCCAGTTCTTGGTATCAGTGTATCGATGTTATCGGTATATCGGTATCCGGAGCTCTGGGTCGTTACAGTTGGTATCAGAGCGATGTTGAGGATTTGTATAAGGAATTGGAATTACACTTGTCCAGAGTTAGTCCCTTTGTGTCGTCTATTGCTGGCTTAGGATGTTTTCCGTGAGATTGATGGATTTTCTGTTGTTTTATGTATTCGTCAGTTGCAATATGCTGCCTCGTCGAGGAAGACCTCCTCGAGTTCCAAGGCATGCGCCTAGAGAAGAGAGTGGTTCCGCTCAACCTCATGTAGTTCCTGCTCCAGCGCCAGTCGTTGCTCCTCAAGTTGAAGCGCCTGGTAGTCGAGGCAAGGCTCTTAAAGAATTTCTCTTATTCAATCCGCCAACTTTTGACGGTCAGGCAGACCCAGAGGTAGCGAGGTAGTGGCTGGATGCTATTGAACGCGTATTCCTATCAATGGAGTGTGCGGAAGATGAAAAAGTGATGTTGGCAGCGTTCCAGCTCCTGGGTACAGCGATCACGTGGTGGAAGGCCGAGTGGCAGATTGTTTTTCATTCCAGGCCGCTCCGGCAGATCACGTGGGCCGAGTTTGTTGCAGCTTTTGAGCATGCCTACACTCCGGCATGTTTACAGATGGCCAAAATGTACCAGTTCATGGAACTTGTCCAGGGCGATATGACCGTGTTGCAATATCGAAACAAATTTATGGAATTGGGTCAGTATGCGCCCCATGTGCTGGCTAATGAAGCATTAAAGACTCATCATTTTCTGCGAGGACTCAGGCCTGAACTTAAGCTACCGTTGATTGCCAGTCGTGTTGCTGATCTTGACGGTGCGTGCTAGGCAGCAGTGGCACTCGAGTTAGAGATGGCGACACCGGGTGGATATTCTCAAGCTAGGTCGGTTCAGCCGACGATGCAGTTTCAGCAGACCTATCGACCGCCAGTATCAAGAGTTCCCCCTGTTGCGCCAGATTCAAGTGGTCTTTCTTCCTCCTCTAAGCACAAGTTCAAGAGATATAGTAAGAAGAAAAAGAAGTTCTTTCAGCAGCCGTCGTCTGGTACTGGTACCATGCCGCAGCAGTCAGTGCCTTCTTCCTGTAGACACGCCGTTCTTGACGTTACCATGAGTAAATCTCATATTGCACTATGATACCCCAAGGCGGCCTTCACATTTTTAATTACTCTGGTGATTTTCTATTTTTATGAATTTTTTTACATTTTTTTAAATTTTTCCGTGAAAAAACATGGAAGTGTCCAGGCGCCTGGACACCTCCATCAATGACCAAAAAAATAAAAAAATCAAAATCATGGAAGTGTCCAGGCGCCTGGACGCCTCCATCAATTACCAAAAAATCAAAAAAATAAAAATCATGGAGGCGTCCACCTGCCTGGACGCCTCCATCAATGCAAAAATAATAAAAATAATATCAATAATCATAAAAAACAAAACAAAAATCAAATAAAAATAATATATTTATGGAGGCATCCAGGACCCTGGACGCCTCCATCACCTTGCTCACGGGGCCCCGTCCACCGATCGTCGGTTTGTCGTGTGTGAAAAAAGCCAATTGTGGAAGCGTCCAGACAACTGGACGCGCCCATTTCCGAATCACGAGGCGCCGCTCATAAAATCACGCGTTGTGCCAAACCGTGTGCAGCTTTCGGTGGAGTTCGGTGGACCTTATTGAGGCGTTCGGGACCCTGGACGCCTCCATGAAAATATTCAAAAAAAATGAATAAAAATAGAATAAAATATCTTTTTTGCCCTGATGGAGGTGTCCAGGGTCCTGGACGCCTCCACCCTCCGGAGCTCTATAAATAGAGGCACACCCCCTCAGTTCTGGGGGAGCTTCGAAGAGATCCGATAGGCTGCCGGAGCCCAGAGGCTACCGGGGTCATTTCTAACCCGTGGGGTCTTTTGTAGGTGGAGGTTCCGCCGGCTTCTCGGGTGCCCACGCTCGCGAGAGGAAGGTCGTCTTCATCCACCGCGCTTCCACGTCGTCCCTACGCTGCCGGAGCTCCGCCGGATTTCACCATCGGCACATCCAATAAGTCAATCATTTCCTTTTCTTCGTAGTTCTTCTGCATTCATCATCTCGCATCCTCTATCCCCCTTCATAAGGGCGCCTCTTCTTATATACTTCTTGCATCCATCGTCTCATTTTCCTCCTACTCGAGTCCGAGAGGGGTTTAAAAGACAACACCAACCAGGTGTGTGTCTTGCCATCATTTCGTTATTTTTATCGCAAGGATTTGAATACTACACCTTCATCTTTCTAATCCACTCGTTACTTGTTTGTCGTTGTTTTGCAAGGGTACCCAAGGAAAGCCCTATCCGTCGGCCGGTCGAAGGGGGAGGAAGAAGCAACCCGCCATCTCCCGCTCTTGAGGTAGGCGCGATCACTTTCTTTATTTTGGGGTCTTTTGGCCCCTGGCGATCACATCATGTTCTCGAGGCCGCGGCGAGTCACTTCCCCAATGGCCGTTTAAATTCCCGTTCTTATATTCTCTTTATATGCTGTTATATTCTTATCTGCTCATATTCTCGAGGCCGCGGCGAGTCACTTCCCCAATGGCCGTTTAAATTCCGTTCTTATATTCTCTTTATATTCTGTTATATTCTTATCTGCTCACATTCTCGAGGCCGCGGCGAGTCACTTCCCCAATGGCCGTTTAAATTCCTGTTCTTATATTCTCTTTATATTTTGTTATATTCTTATCTATTCATATTCTCGAGGCCGCGGCGAGTCACTTCCCCAATGGTCGTTTAAATTCCCGTTCTTTATATTCTCCTTATATTCTGTTATATTCTTATCTGCTCATATTCTCGAGGCCGCGGCGAGTCACTTCCCCAATGGCCGTTTCAATTCTTGCTATTTGATTTCTGCACCATTCCCGTCCCCCTGAGACCGCGGCGAGTCGCTTCCCGCTATGGCCGTTTAACCCCCATATCTTGCTATATTATATTTGTCCCGCTCGCCCCGCCGGAGCAATCTCCCGTGGTGGCCCCTTCTCTTTTCTCTTATTTCTGTGTTGCAGCAAACAAAAGAGGAGCCCGCGTGCTCCGCGTCTTCTTCGCTCCCCGAACCGCGTGACGTCGCTCACACTTCCCAGAGTCGTCAGAGTTCTGCTGTCAGTCAGCCGTGGACATGTGCGAGATGTGGTGGCAACCATAAGGGACAGCCGTGTTCTCTTCCTATTGTCTCTTTTCGTTGTGACCATCCGGGTCACGTGGTTCAGGATTGCCCGTTGAGGCCGAAACTAGCTAATGTTCCCCAGCTTTCTCAGCCTCAGCAGTCGCAGTTCAGACCTCCTCCTTTGCCACAACCTCAGGTGCAATTTTATTCGCAAGCTTCAGCATCCTCCCAACAGTCTTCAGTAGCATCTAAGAAGCAGAAGGGCAAGGTGTCCCATATTTCTCGGGCTGAAGCAATTGCGTCTCATCTGGTTGAAGGTACTATTATGCTTTATGGTCATTCAGCTCGTGTGTTATTTGATTCTGGTGCTTCTCACTCTTTTATTTCTGAGGATTTCGTTGCATGCATCGAGGAGCCGACATCAGAAATGACCTGTAAACTGTTTGTTGAATTACCTTCTGGAGATTTTATGGTCACGCCTCTGTGTTTAGAAGAATCTCCTATTATGATTAATAATCAGCTGTTGCCGGCGAGATTATATGCGTTGCAGTTGGCAGATCATGACATCATTCTGGGTATGGATTGGTTGGAGCAATTTGGAGCTGTGGTTGACTGGAGATCGAATAAAGTCTATTTTCAGCCACAGGGAAAACCATCATTTTATTTTCAAGGTATTCGATCCCGTTCTTCTCGCTTGATTATTTCTGCTATTCGAGCCTGTAGATTGCTTAGTGCAGGTTGTCAGGGATTCCTAGCTTCGGTAGTTGCTGTTGAGAAACCACGACGGGATGTCAGTGATATTCCTGTTGTCTGTGAGTTCCCTGATGTGTTTCCTGACGAGTTACCAGGCTTACCTCCAGAGCGAGAAATAGAAATGGTGATTGAACTGATTCTGGGTACAGCTCCTTTGGCGAATGCACCGTACCGAATGGCTCCAGCTGAACTAAAAGAACTGCGAGCACAGTTGCTTGAATTGCTGGAAAAAGGCTATATTCGCCCCAGTTTTTCTCCGTGGAGTGCTCCAGTGTTATTTGTGAAAAAGAAAGATGGAAGCCTGAGGCTTTGTATTGATTACAGACAACTGAATCAGGTGACTGTCAAGAATAAATATCCACTTCCCAGGATTGATGATTTGTTTGACCAGTTACAGTCTGCTACTGTCTTTTCATGAATTGACCTTCGATCTGGCTATTTTCAATTGCGGATCCGGGAGTCTGATGTGGAGAAAACATCTTTCAGCACTCGTTATGGTCACTATGAATTTTTGGTAATGCCGTTTGGCTTAACGAATGCTCCAGCAGCTTTCATGGACCTAATGCAGCGTGTTTTCCACCCATATCTGGATCAGTTCGTGGTAATCTTTGTCGATGATATTTTGATTTACTCTGCTTCTGAAGAAGACCATATGCAGCATTTGAGGATCGTTCTGCAGACTCTGCGAGATCACGAGCTCTATGCAAAGTTCAGTAAATGTGAATTTTGGCTTCGGGAAATTCATTTTATTGGCCACGTGATTTCTGGTGACGGAGTAGCAGTAGACCCTGCAAAGATTGAAGCTGTTCTAAATTGGCAGAGACCGAGAACTGTGACATAAATCAGAAGCTTCTTAGGGTTGGCTGGGTATTACCGAAGATTCATCCAAGATTTTATAAAGATTGCATCACCAATGACTAGACTGACTCGTAAAGATGTACCCTTCGTCTGGTCAGATCAGTGTGAGGATAGCTTTGTTGAATTGAAAAGGCTGTTGACTTCTTCTCCAGTGTTGACCTTGCCGTCTGGCTCGGGTGGATTTGTAGTTTGCACAGATGCTTCTCGAGTAGGTTTGGGTGCAGTGCTGATGCAACATGGAAAAGTTATCGCATATGCATCTCGGCAATTAAAACAGCATGAAGAAAATTATCCCACGCATGATCTGGAGCTAGCTGCAGTTATTTTTGCTTTAAAGATCTGGAGACATTATCTATATGGTGAGAAGTTTCAAATCTTTACTGATCATCAGAGTTTACAGTATATATTCTCCCAGAAAGATCTGAATCTCAGGCAGCGTCGCTGGATGGAATACATGAAAGATTATGACTTTACACTCTCTATCAGCCTGGTAAAATGAATGTTGTGACTGATGCTCTGAGCAGGAAAGTACAAGTTAGTCATCTGATGCTTCATGAGTGGAAATTGTGGGAACAGCTTCCGAGTGAGGCATTCAGTGTGAATATCCCTGCCGATCCGCCAATAGCAGTTTGTGCCAGTCTGTCTATGACTTCAGCTCTATATCAGCAGATTAAATAAGCTCAGCAGGCAAATTCGGAATTGGCCCGAGTGATAACGATGCATGATATTGAATTTGATGATGAGCTGGTTGTCAGTTTTCGAGGCAGATTGTACGTTCCAGCAGATGAAGTTTTGAGGCGGTCAATTATGAAAGAAGCGCATGGTTCCCGCTTTGCGATTCACCTCGGTACCACCAAGATGTATCAGAATTTGAGAAAACAGTTCTGGTGGCCAGGCATGAAAAAGGATGTTGCTGCTTTTGCTTCTTGTTGCTTGACTTGTCAGCAGATAAAGGCAGAACACCAGAAACCAGGTGGATTGCTGCAGCCATTAGAAATTCCGATGTGGAAGTGGGATCATGTAACGACCCGAGAATCCGATTACCGGGAAGGCCCGATAACCCGAGACTCGCACCGCCACCCACGAGCCCGAAGACTCTGAAGGGTTAAAAGGATGGTGTGGAAACTACACAAGCATCACAAATAATTGCAGAAATTAAACAGTTATAATATTAAGCAGGAAATAAATTAATATTTTACATGGTCCACAATAAAATAACGACAACAGTAACAGTAGTCCACGACTAGTACAGTGACAAGAAAGAAAAGTACAGCTACACGGGGCATACCCCGGCTCTGACCTCTGGCACTACCTCTGGACACCCCTCCACGCTGCACTCCTGACGCGTTCCCCGAAGGTGGCGCCTCACCTGAAACACGGTGAAAACACACAGGGAATGAGTCTCGGAACAAGACTCAGTAGGGATCACTCGAACCCTACCTCACAAAACGAGAAACCACTACACTAGCGGTAGGAAAGTACCTCGGAAAGGAAAGCCCTGTACTATACATAACCAGGCCCTACAGCACGCAAACCGACACACGTGCCACGGTACGAGACCGAAACTCAACGGACGAACCGCAAAACCCGAAGGTCGGAAACACACGACTGACAGTCTGTCACTCCGTACTCGACAGAAGTACCACCCACTAGAAGCATAGCCGGTAGCGTCCCCTGACGTCTTACACCGCGCCGCAGGTTAACCGCCTGACGTGGTAGGTCCTACCCGAGACGCAGACACCGTACAAGTAACCACAAACAAGTAACTAGTTGGGGTCACGCCCGTCGACGTGGGTCCAACCGCCCCCAACCACGTGTGCACACACAGACCTTGCGTCACTAGGTCTGGTCCTCTGACCGGTTTTCCCTCGTAGCCGGACTCTGGCTACCGACGAGGGGCCTACGGTAACCGGTCCACAAACAGTCTCGAAGGGTGGGTGCCCGTACACCACTCCCAGGTGAGACCAGCACCTCGTACTGGTGGGCTACGACTAGTGGAGGGTCACTGAAGGAGTAGACTCTCAAGACCACGGAAAACAACGTCCGAACCTGACGAAGTACGGGGGCCGTCCCACGTACCATCACCATCGCACGGTGACCACGGTCGGAGAAGAAACGGACGCACCGCCCACAGCCAAACGCATGACCAAGGCAAACGGAACCTCCGGACACCCAAAGGCACGGTCCCGGAACTCCACGGGGTGTCCAGGACACACACACGGCCCAAGAGGAACACCCGACAACAGGACAGATCGCGCTAGGGACCCCTAGCGCGACAAGGAAGAACGCGCTAGGACCCCCTAGCGCGACGGGTTAGATCGCGCTCGGGCTTCCTAGCGCGACAAGGAAGGTCGCGCTAGGGACCCCTAGCGCGACAAGGCAGATCGCGCTAGGGACCCCTAGCGCGACCAGAACTGCCTCCTATTCATCTTCTCCGATGAACGCGCCCCGTCGGGGCAGCGCGACCATCAAGAACGCGCTATTGGAGTATAGCGCGTTCTCAGTCCGCGCCCGAAAACGGCGGAAACGCCCAAAAACTCCAACCACGCCCCCATGCCTCCACCGGAGAGGGGGAAATCAAGGGGAATGACCCCTAAGGACCCCTAGCATGCTTCTAAGCCATCAAAACATGAAATAGCGGGCTAAAACCATAAATCGGGCGAGCTCTCCCCAAATCATGAAAAACTCCAAACCCGCTCAACCAAGCCTCTCTCGGCCTCCCCGCTGCCTACAAATCACGGAAACGAACGGCAATAGGCTAAGGAACGTCACCCTACCTCAATGGAGCGAATGCTCCGCCGGATCGTCCACAAACCACGAAGAACGCTTTTAGAAACCTCGCCTCCCCACGCTTCCCACGCTTGCCGCACGCCCACGAGCTCGCCTCGCCGCCACCCACGCGTCGCGCCGTCGCCCTGCCGCCGTCCACAGTCGGGGAGGGGCTCACCGCGTCCGAATGGGAGAGAGAGGGAGAGAGGAGGGCGGCCACGGTTGGGGAAGGAAGGAGGAAGAAGAAGAAAGAGAAAGAAGAAAAGAAAAAGGGTTATATAGAAAATCTGATTTTTTGAAAAAATACCGAAAAATAGAAAAATACATTTCCAGAATCCTCGGAACGCACCGATCGCAACGGTACCACTCGTGCCCGGGTGAACCGCCCGGTTCGCCCGCAGCGAGCTTCCGAAGAAAAAGCCGAAACACACACTGGGAATCGGAAAACACACGTGAAAAAGTCGCGAAACGCCTCCGGGCCTCCGAAATGACTCCGGATCGTGCCGATCCGAACACGAAAGATGTCCGAAACGAAATTTCGGACACAACAGAGCCAGACGCTCCGAAAACCAGATCCGGGACCCACGAAGAAGGATCCGAAAGGTCCGGGATATTACAGCCCTCCCCCCTTAAGGAATTTCGTCATCGAAATTGAGAACAACCAAAGGGGAAAGAAGAGGAAGACTCACTCAAATAGATACGGGAACTACTGACGCATCTCGTCCTCACGTTCCCACGAAGTCTCACCACCAGAGTGTCGCTGCCACACGACTTTTACCAAGGGAATGACCTTGTTCCGCAGGCGCTGCTCTCGCCTATCCTCCACGCGGATTGGAAACTCTGGGAGAGAAAGATCTGGAGTCACCTCAGGCCAAACGGAAAACTCGAGCACATGAGAGTCATCGGGCATATACTTCCGCAACATCGAGACGTGGAACACGTCATGCACCGACGCCAACTCAGGAGGTAACTGCAATCGGTAAGCAACCTCACCGATGCGCTCCACAATCGCGAAAGGACCAATATAGCGGGGACTCAGCTTCCCACGCCGTCTAAAACGCATCACCCCCTTCATCGGAGAAACTCTCAAGAACACATGATCGCCCACGGCGAACTCGAGGGGCTGCCTCCTACGGTCAGCATAGCTCTTCTGCCGACTCTGGGCCGCCAGCATGTTCTGACGAACCAGGTGCACAACGTCCACACATTGTTGCACCAATTCCGGTCCCGTCAAAACACGCTCACCCACCTCAAACCAATCAAGTGGAGTCCGACAAGGACGCCCATACAGAGCCTCATAGGGAGCCATACCAATGCTCGAATGATAGCTGTTGTTATAGGCAAACTCCACCAATGGTAGGTGATGAATTCAACTCCCCTGCCACTCCAGGCAGCAAGATCTCAGCATGTCCTCCAAAGTTTGAATGGTCCTCTCAGACTGACCATCTGACTGAGGATGATACGCCGAGCTAAAAGCCAACTCCGTGCCAAGAGCTCACTGGAAACTCCTCCAGAATCCAGAAGTGAAGCGTGGATCCCGATCTGACACGATCGAAATGGGAACCCCATGCAACGGAACGATCCGCTCCACATAAAGACGAGCCAACTTAGACACGCTCCAGCTGACCTTGACCGGTAACAACCGCGTCACCTTCGTCAGCCGATCCACCAGCAACCAAATACTGTCCTGCCCACTCGGGGTCCTCGGCAACCCCACCACAAAATCCGTGGTCACATGGTCCCACTTCCAAGCAGGAACATCCAAGGGCTGGAGAGTACCGCCTGGTCGCTGATGCTCCGCCTTCACCTGCTGACAGATTAGGCACCTGGCCACAAATTCTGCGACATCTCTCTTCATGCCAGGCCACCAGAACTGCCTCCGCAAGTTCCGATACATCTTCGTCGCACCCGGGTGCACAGTGTACCTGCTCCCATGAGCCTCGCGCAGCACCGCACGACGAATCTGCTCCTCGGCTGGGACGTACATCCTGCCACGAAACCTCGCAGCACCGTCCTCGCCGAGCTCCACATCAGCCATCGCAAGAATCCGAGGTAACTCAGGGTCCGCATGCTGAGCCTCTGTCACCTGACGACGGATAGCAGGAGTGACAGTCAGACTCGCAAGCACCGCCAACCCTGGCTCCTAGGGAATCTTGAGCCTGAAAGCTATTTCGGGCACTTGTTCCCAGAGCCTCCACTTCCTCAACATCAAGGCACTGACCGCAACCTTCCGACTTAAGGCATCGGCGACGACATTCATCCTGCCCGGCTGATAAGACAGGGTGAAGTCATAGTCCTTCATGAACTCCATCCAGCGCCTCTGCCTGAGGTTCAGATCTATCTGCGAGAACACGTACCTCAAACTCTGATGGTCAGTGAACACCTCGAACTTCTCACCGTACAGATAATGTCTCCAGATCTTCAGCGCGAAGATCACCGCCGCCAACTCAAGGTCATGGGTAGGGTAGTTCTCCTCGTGGGACTTTAGCTGCCGAGATGCATAAGCCACCACTCTACCATGCTGCATCAAAACAGCACCCAATCTAACGCCGGAAGCATCTGTACACACCACGAAACCTCCCGATCCAGAAGGCAAAACCAACACCGGGGCCGAGGTGAGCAATCTCTTCAGTTCCCTGAAGCTCTGCTCACACTCCTCAGACCAGATGAAAGGCACATCCTTCCGCGTGAGTCTAGTCATCGGGGTCGCAATGCGAGAAAAATCCTGGATAAACCGACGATAATAACCCGCAAGCCCCAAGAAACTCCGGATCTCCGTCACCGACCTCGGCCTCGGCCACTGCATTACTGCCTCGACCTCGGTGGGGTCCACGGAAATGCCATCACCAGAAATCACGTGTCCCAGAAAGTGCACCTCGCTGAGCCAAAACTCGCACTTGCTGAGCTTCGCATACAACTGGTGATCTCGCAACGTCTGCAGCACCACACCCAAATGGTACGCATGCTCCTCAGCAGACTGCGAATAAACAAGGATGTCATCCACAAAGATGACCACGAACTGGTCCAAATACGGATGAAACACCCTCTACATCAAGTCCATGAAGGCTGCAGGGGCATTGGTGAGCCCGAACGGCATCACCAAAAACTCATAATGCCCGTACCTCGTACTGAACGCAGTCTTCTCCACATCGGACTCGCGAATTCTCAGCTGATAGTAACCTGACCGCAAATCAATCCGCGAGAACACTCGCGCGGACTGAAGCTGGTCGAACAAGTCATCAATCCGCGGCAACGGATACTTGTTCTTAATGGTCACTTCATTCAACTGCCGATAGTCAATGCACAGCCGCAGACTACCATCCTTCTTCTTCACAAACAACACGGGCGCACCCCAAGGGGAAAAGCTAGGACGAACATACCCCTTGGCCAACAGTTTCTGCAAATGCGCCCTCAACTCCCTCAACTCAGCGGGGGCCATACGGTAGGGAGCCTTCGCCAAAGGTCCCGTACCAGGCACAACCTCGATCACGAAATCGATCTCCCGCTGGGGAGGTAATCCAGGCAATTCCTCGGAAAAACGTCGGGGAACTCGCACACCACCGGAATGTCCTCGACACTCGGTTCCATCCGTTCAGACACCACAACGGACGCGAGAAAACCCTGACAATCAGAATCAAGCAATTGACGGGCTCGAATAGCAGAGATAAGGAATCGAGAAGAGGTGGAACGGATACTTTGGAAATAGAAGGTCCGCTTGCTCGGATGCTGGAAGTAGACCCTCTTCATCCCACAATCCACCACCGCTCCATGAGTCTCGAGCCAATCCATGCCTAGAATCACATCATAATCCCGAAGCTGCAACGCATACAACCTGCCTGGCATACTCCGCCCATCGATCCAAACCGGAACCTGATCGAAGCAATACGGAGTGATCATAAAGTCACCCGAAGGTAACTCCACTGTCAAATCACAGGACAACTGGGTCACCGGCTCCTCGACGCTCGACGTAAAATCCTCCGAAATAAACGAATGAGACGCGTCAGAGTCGAACAAAACCCGAGCCGCACAACCCAAAATCTGAACGGTACCTTCCACGAGCTGCGACGCCACTGCCTCTGCCCTGGTCATGTGCGTGATCTGGCCTCGAGCCCTCTGCCTGCCTCCCACGCTGGCTGACCTGGGTAGCGGCGGATACTGTCCCTGCTGCTGCTGCTGCTGCCTCTGCTGCTGGGGAACCTGCTGCTGCTGAGGAAACTGCTGCTGCGGCGGTCTCTGAGGACAGTCACGCGCCATATGCCCTGGCTGGTCACACCAAAAATAGATGATCTGAGCCGTGCACTGCCTGCCTGGGTGGGTCCCACCACACCGTGGACAAGGTCCTCGCGATCCACCCACTGATCCCTGACGCTGCAAAGGAATCGGCTGATGTACACTGCCCGATGAAGCCTGCCCCTGATCCTTGTGCTTCTTACGGAAACTCTTCTTCAAGAACTTCTTGACCTTCGAGCCGAAGGACGCAGATCCTGTCACCGAAGCTGCCGATGCTGGTACTCTTGAACCACCCGACGCAGACCGAAAGAAACCCTGCTGCTGGGTAACCGACTGATGGCTACGACCTGACAAAGACTGTCCCTGGCTGATCGGTCCTCGGGTCCTCTGCATATCCATCTCCAAAGAAATCGCAACACGAGACGCTGTCTCTAGATCAGTGGCCCCATTCGCGATCAGATGGTGCCTCAGCTCCAGCCTCAAGCCCTGTACAAACTGCGTGGTCCTCACCCTCTCATGCTCCATGATGTGAGGTGCATACCGACCCAGCTCGATAAATCGAGCCCTGTACTGCAACACGGACATGTCGCCCTGCACCAGCTCCAGAAACTCCCACATCCACTGCGTAGCCACAATATCTGGACAGTACGTACGCTCGAAAGCACTAACGAAGTCGTCCCACTCGATCTGCTCAAGTGGACGAAGCTGAAAAGACGTCTTCCACTCGGAAGACCACCACCTCCGAGCCGTACCCTGTAACTGGTTGTAGGCCAACACAACTCTGTCCTCGACAGCACTCCTTGCAGAACTGAACACCCGCTCCATCTCGTCAAGCCAATCGCGAGCCGCATCAGGGTCTGCCTGGCCGCTGAAATAAGGTGGATGGAACTGCAGAAAGTCCCTCACTGCTCGGCCTGGCCCACCCCTAGCAGACGAGCCCTCACCAGCCTCTCCGCCGAACTGCTGAGACATAAGCTGGTACATGCCACGGAAGAAATCCTCGGCCCCCGGAACCCTCGCAGTAGCCGCGGCCTCGGTAGCTCCCGGTGGCGCTCTGCTATGCTCCTCCTGGTCCCCCTGGACCCCTTGCTGGATCTCCTGACCTCCAGCCGACTGCCCCTGCTGAGAGCGAGAGCTCCTCCTCGGCGCCATCCTCGCTCCTGAAGCACAAGACAGAAAACACGGAGACGGCAAGGTCAAAATAAACACACGGTGCCCAATGCCAGCGTCACCTGTACATCATCGCTGTGGACTAGTGGACCACTACAATTACCTATGATTCTTATGTAATTCCACAACCGCGCTCTGATACCAGTTGTAACGATCCAAGAATCTGATTACCGGGAAGGCCCGATAACCCGAGACTCGCACCGCCACCCACGAGCCCGAAGACTCGGAAGGGTTAAAAGGATGGTGTGGAAACTACACAAGCATCACAAATAATTGCAGAAATTAAACAGTTATAATATTAAGCAGGAAATAAATTAATATTTTACATGGTCCACAATAAAATAACAACAACAGTAATAGTAGTCCACGACTAGTACAGTGACAAGAAAGAAAAGTACAGCTACACGGGACATACCCCGGCTCTGACCTCTGGCACTACCTCTAGGCACCCGCTCCACACTGCACTCCTGACGCGCTCCCCGAAGGTGGCGCCTCACCTGAAACACGGTGAAAACACGCAGGGAATGAGTCTCGGAACAAGACTCAGTAGGGATCACTCGAACCCTACCTCGCAAAACGAGAAACCACTACACTAGCGGTAGGAAAGTACCTCGGAAAGGAAAGCCCTGTACTCTACAGAACCAGGCTCTACAACACGTAAACCGACACACGTGTCACGGTACGAGACCGAAACTCAACGGTCGAACCGTAAAACCCGAAGGTCGGAAACACACGACTGACAGTCTGTCACTCCGTACTCGACAGGAGTACCACCCACTAGAAGCACAGCCGGTAGCGTCCCCTGACGTCTTACACCGCGCCGCAGGTGAACCGCCTGACGTGGTAGGTCCTACCCGAGGCGCAGACACTGTACAAGTAACCACAAACAAGTAACTAGCTGGGGTCACGCCCGTCGACGTGGGTCCAACCGCCCCCAACCACGTGTGCACACACAGACCTTGCGTCACTAGGTCTGGTCCTCTGACCGGTTTTCCCCCGTAGCCGGACTCTGGCTACCGACGAGGGGCCTACGGTAACCGGTCCACAAACCGTCTCGAAAGGTGGGTGCCCGTACACCACTCCCAGGTGAGACCAGCACCTCGTACTGGTGGGCTACGACTAGTGGAGGGTCACTGAAGGAGTAGACTCTCAAGACCACGGAAAACAACGTCCGAACCTGACGAAGTACGGGGGCCGTCCCACGTACCATCACCATCGCACGGTGACCACGGTCGGAGAAGAAACAGACGCACCGCCCACAGCCAAACGCATGACCAAGGCAAACGGAACCTCCGGACACCCAAAGGCACGGTCCCAGAACTCCACGGGGTGTCCAGGACACACACACGGCCCAAGAGGAACACCCGACAACAGGACAGATCGCGCTAGGGACCCCTAGCGCGACAAGGAAGAACGCGCTAGGACCCCCTAGCGCGACAGGGAAGATCGCGCTAGGGCTTCCTAGCGCGACAAGGAAGGTCACGCTAGGGACCCCTAGCGCGACAAGGCAGATCGCGCTAGGGACCCCTAGCGCGACCAGAACCGCCTCCTGTTCATCTTCTCCGATGAACGTGCCCCATCGGGGCAGCGCGACCATCAAGAACGCGCTACTGGAGTATAGCGCGTTCTCAATTCGCGCCCGAAAACGGCGGAAACGCCCAAAAACTCCAACCACGCCCCCATGCCTCCACCGGAGAGGGGGAAATCAAGGGGAATGACCCCTAAGGACCCCTAGCATGCTTCTAAGCCACCAAAACATGAAATAGCGGGCTAAAACCATAGATCGGGCGAGCTCTCCCCAAATCATGGAAAACCCCAAACCTGCTCAACCAAGCCTCTCTCGGCCTCCCCGCGGCCTACAAATCACGGAAACGAACGGCAAGAGGCTAAGGAACGTCACCCTACCTCAATGGAGCGAATGCTCCGTCGGATCGTCCACAAATCACGAAGAACGCTTTTAGAAACCTCGCCTCCCCACGCTTCCCACGCTTGCCGCACGCCCACGAGCTCGCCTCGCCGCCACCCACGCGTCTGCGCCGTCGCCCTGCCGCCGTCCACAGCCGGGGAGGGGCTCACCGCGTCCGAATGGGAGAGAGAGGGAGAGAGGAGGGCGGCCACGGTTGGGGAAGGAAGGAGGAAGAAGAAGAAAGAGAAAGAAGAAAAGAAAAAGAAAAGAAATAGGGTTATATAGAAAATCTGATTTTTCGGAAAATATCGAAAAATAGAAAAATACATTTCCGGAATCCTCGGAACGCACCGATCGCAACGGTACCACTCGTGCCCGGGTGAACCGCCTGGTTCGCCCGCAGCGAGCTTCCGAAGAAAAAGCCGAAACACACACCAGGAATCGGAAAACACACGCGGAAAAGCCGCGGAACGCCTCCGGGCCTCCGAAATGACTCCGGATCGCGCCGATCCGAACACGAAAGATGTCCGAAACGAAATTTCGAACACAACAGAGCCAGACGCTCCGAAAACCAGATCCGGGACCCACGAAGAAGGATCCGAAAGGTCCGAGATATTACAGATCATGTCACTACCAATTTCATTGTGGGGTTACCTCGCACTTCTCAAGGTTTTGATGGGATCTGGCTGTTGGTTGACAGATTGACGAAGACGGCTAGATTATTGCCAATAAAAGTTTCCTGAGTGTGCAGAGATTGGCCGAGCTTTATGTTCAAAAGATTGTGCCACTGCATGGAATTCCTATTTCACTTGTGTCAGATCGTGATCCACGATTTACCTCCGGCTTCTGGCGCAGTTTTCAGAAAACACTGGGCACGGAGTTAGCTTTCAGTTCAGCGTATCATCCTCAGTCTGATAGACAGTCAGAGAGAACTATCCAGACTTTAGAAGATATGCTGAGATCTTGTTGCCTAGATTGGCAAGGTTCGTGGAGTCAACATTTGCCACTTGTTAAATTTACTTATAATAATAGTTTTCACTCCAGTATTAGTATGGCTCCATATGAAGCGCTGTACGGTCGTCCTTGTCGTACTCCTCTGAATTGGTTTGAAGCAGGTGATCATCTTTTGACAGGGCCTGATATGGTACAGCAATGTTTGATGTGGTTCGTCTGATCAGGCAAAGACTGTTGACAGCTCAGAGTCGGCAGAAAAGCTATGCAGATCAGCGCAGACGTCCACTACTGTTTGAGCCAGGAGACATGGTTTTTGTCAAGGTGTCTCTCATGAAAGGTGTTTCGAGATTTGGGAAGCGTGGAAAACTTAGCCCACGTTATGTTGGCCCATTTCCTATTTTAGAATCTGTGGGTCAGGTGGCTTATCGTCTTCAGTTACCAGCAGCTATGCGGGCAATTCATGATGTGTTCCACGTCTCTCAGTTGAGGAAATATGTGCCGGATCCGTCCCACGTTCTGGATGATTCAGTTTGGCCAGAGGTGACTGCTGATTTGTCTACTCCAGAGTTTCCTGTCAGATTGAAGACCGTCGTGAGCAGCGGTTGAGAAACAAAGTAATTCCTCTGGTAAAGGTTGTCTGGCAGCGTCACTCAGGCAATGAAGCAACTTGGGAACGTGCGGATGAGATGCGACAGCTTTTTCCTTTCTTATTCCAGTGAGGTATAAATTCCTTTTCTCAGTTTCCTCCTTATCCTTGGTTTTTTAAATTTCGAGGTCAAAATTTTTATTAGGATGGAGGGACTGTAAGGCCCGTGCCTTAACAGATCTTTAGTGGTTCGGACCCAGAATCCATGTGGTAATTTTCGGCTATTTTTCTGGATTTTTAGGAATTTTTTTGGCATTTTTCGGGAATTAATCAGAATTGTTTAGATTTAATCTCGGAATAAGTGTATATACGTAATTTCAAAAAGGGCATAAATGCAATTTTGCTTAATTGAGGGTTAAAATGCAATTTGAGTTAAATTTTCAAAAAAAAATTTCTAAAAATATCACTCGATATCTCTCTCTCTCTCCCCTCACTTTTTCTCTCTCTCTCTCGTTCGCTCTCTCTCTCTCCTCTTGCGATCTCTCTCCCTCTTTGGGCTCCGGGTCCGTCCGGGCCACTGCAGGTGTTGAGGGAGGTACCGTTGGGGAGCTGGCGACGAGTGGAGCGCGGTGACGTAAGTTTCGTCTCGAACCGCGGAGCGAGGTGACGGGATCAGGCGATTGAAGGCGCGGTGGTTCGCAGCTCGTGCGCGCGTCGGACGCCATTTTCGTCGCGATCGAGGTAGGGGGATGGAATCTCTACGTCGCTAGGATCATTTCAGTACCTCATGCATCATGATCCGAGGTCATTTTCCTAGATTTATGTGCATTTCCCCATGTTAGCCTATTTTCGTTTAATTTCTTGAAATCAATTGTTATAGGCTTCATTTTCAGTTTTGATGGCATGTGTGGTTGAGGAATGGCCGTCTGGCATGGCAGCTTTTATTTTTCAGTTTTTCCAGCTAGTTGTAGCCCTCCGGGCGGATTTCCGACCCGGTGAGGGTGTGTCCCGCCGTGACGCCGTTTATGCGGTCGTCCGTGGACCGTTCATTACATGAGCGGTTGTGACCTCACCGTTTAAACCCCTTTGTGCGGCCTTCACAGGACCGTTTCATCCCTGGTGCGGCTACACTCTAGCCGTTTATCCTTGGGACCATAGGGAGGTACACTAGAACGGCCCAATTCAAACCGCCCATCCTTGTGGTGCGGCTAGACCCAAACCGTCCATTCTTGTTGTGCGGTCTATCGTAAGACCGTTTGAGCCGTTGACCTTCAATGGCGGTTTGTGGATGCAGTTTTGACTCATCCGTCTATCGTATGTTGTGCGGCCCCTTGGGGACCGTATGTATTTGTGCGGCCGGTTTCAAACCGCATATCTCCACAATTTCATTAGCTGATATAATGGCGCGGCCCAGGCCCAACCGTCCAACTCCTTGGCGCGGTCCGGGTGGAACCGTGTGTGTCCAAGTTGAGCAGCCAGTCTCAAGCCGTTCAACCCTGGTGCGGCCCGGTTATAACCGTCCATCTCTAGCCGCGGTTATTTTTCAGCTTATTATGCGATTTTTCGTAAATATCGCCATGGTTAAATTATTTTCAAAATGATGGCATATTTTAGATCCCAATAGAGTAGCTTTTCTTTCCTTGCAATGGAGCCACTAGTGTAGCCCTAAGGCCTTTGAGTTGCAGACCCGCCTGGGGATGGCAGAGGGGTGTTCCCGTCACACAGTTTGTAAGCTAGTTTCGTGGGCTCCCGGCCAGCGGTAGTGTCCTGCCGAGGGAGAAAACTAGCTAGAGGGCCTGGCTCAGGCAAGAGTCAGCGTGTGCACATGTAGTCAGAGGCGTTGGACTGCCACTGACGAGTGTCACTCTGACTAGTCACTTGGTTTGATACTGTTTACGCGCTCTGCTTGTCGTGTTACAGATTGCGAGTGCTTGAGACGCAGTGTAAGCCTGTCAGTGGACGCATCTGGTTTCTTCTCCCGGTGGTTGTCCTGTCCTGTTGCTTGGTTAGTTGAGGCATATTCTACCGGTAGATTTACTTTCTGTTATTTAAATTTACAGATATTGGCATGTTTTAGCTGTGTGGTTAGATTTTACGGCTTTATGGTGATTATTTTATTCATGCCACTGCCTGTTTATTTTAATCAAATGCATGCTCTAATTGCTTTAATTTCGCATGATTGCATGTTTAGCACGAGGTAGGGATCTGTGTGACCCCTACTGAGTCTGGCTGTGACTCACCCTTCTCTTTTCAGGTGAGCCGCGCCCGCCGTCTCCCGGTGTTTCCCGTGTGCTTGGAGACCGTCCTTAGCCGCCAGCAGTAGACGGGTCGCCTTTTCGGCATTCTTTTGCACTTTTACCGGGGTATGCCCCGAGTAGTTGTACTTTTGGACTAGCACTCTTGTGTCTCTGGACTAGTATATATGTTAGCACTCTGATTAATTATTTTAAAATTTACTTTCGTACTTCTGTTAAATTTTATTGCTTAATTCAAATATGCGCACTTTTGATTGCAATTCGTTATACATCCCCTCGACAAACTCTACAAACCCTTCAGGGTCCTCATCAGCCTCTTGGGTGGCCTCCCCAGTTCTTGGTATCAGTGTATCGATGTTATCGGTATATCGGTATCTGGAGCTCTGGGTCGTTACAAATACCGACACCGGAGAAGAGGAGGTGCAAGGGTACCTCTTTGAGCACCCTTCACTTCCTTTATAAAATTTCAGGAGGCGGCAAACCCTCTTTGGGGAGCCATGCAAAGAGGCGCAAGCGCCACCTCTAAGACATTGGGTGGGAAGTCCAAGCGCCTACGACGTCCATTTCTCCAAATACAGGACGGCTATGCCATGATGATGGCTGCGTCACCTAACACACCGTCGAAAGCTACCTTGCGCACCAAGAAGGGCGGTAAGTAACGAAACCCCGTGTTAGGGGAATGAGAAGGTTCGAGAAGGTCCTCCTAGACATAGTCCCTCAACTAACCTCGTGACTCCTCCCAAGTTCCGAGCACGCTCGGTGCTCGAAAATGGGGGGCTAGTGAGGAGGGTAAAATTCACCAGGCCTAGTATGACCTAGCATCACCAAGCCCGTTGAGGCCCAGATCGACCTAGTCCGTAACAGGACACTCCACCTTCAGCCCCATCTAGGACGGCTTAGCTGAGGCCCAAGGAAGCTTCGTGCGTCCCAGACGATGTAGAACTCGCCATCGGATGAACGTTGTCACTACCATTACAGCTGAGCCGGACACTTCTCCACAGAGTCATTCGCAGAGAGAAGAGCTCCCCGCATAGCAGTCGAAGGATTCTTCACTCGAGAAGTAGGATCAAAGAGATTCTCATGTGGTTCTTCTCTCCCTACCTCCCTGAGCCTCCTCCAGGTCTGCTGAGCACTCTCCGGAGCTCCACTCCTTTGATCAGGCTCTTTTTCCCCTCGCTCTTACTCTCTTCTCCCTCCTTCTTAGCTTACACACGTGTCTCTGACTTAAACATCAGAGGGTTGTCCCATGGGAGTGCTCTCATCACTCCTTGTAATACCTTCTTACCGTATTTGCAGGTTTTCCCGAGAAGCCGACTATTCTTTCCTAAACAAATAAATATTAAAAGTGTGATACGAGATTCAGAGATCAATTTTATGTCTCTACACATAACTTATTCGAGGGAGAGAGATCGAACTTCTTATTTGAGTGGGAGAGTTAAATGACGTGTTTGACCCTAACCTACTCGATTATCAAAGAGGGCCTAATAGTTTAATTAGATGGTGATAACGTCATATTACGACCATGATATTTTTATAATTTTTTTAAGATAGTAAAGATATTTATGTTAATATATTTTTAAAAATGATATATATTAAATTTCTCATGTAATAGTGATTAATCTGTAAAAGTCCTCCTTATTTTCCGTGAGGGGAGGTGTGGTCGTCACTGTCACATGGGTGGACCACCAATCCGGACGGACCAATTGGTCGTCGGTACCGACATCATCCGCTCAAGGCACCCGTCCAATCTCCATCGTGCAGTCCTCTTTCTCCCAAATAACCAATTTAGCCGGGGGTCCCGCGTAACGCGCCGCTAACTCGAATCGTCCGTCCTAGCGACAGCCGCGAAGGTGGCTCGTAGCTTCCGGACGCCGAAGCTGCAGATTCGGCGCTCCCGAGCCAAGAGGTCCGGTCACCCAACCTCCTCCGGCTCGCCGCCTATAAAACCGGGCATCCATCTCTCCACGGCCCTTGTTTCTTGTTTCTGGTTTTTAGCGACTGGGTTGCTATTTCTGACCGCGGAGTAGATATTTTTCCATTTTCCCGCTTGCGGAGAGAAAAGAGGGAAAACAAGGTATAAAATCGCCATCGTAAGATGGACCAGAATTCCTCCTCCGAAAAGTTTTGGATCTAATCTTTTCCTGTTTCCTGGAGAATTTTTTATTTATGTGCATATGGATGATGCTATAATGTCGCCTGCAGAACCTGTTTGGGTTCTATTCGGGATCTGATATGTGGTCGACATGGGCGATCAGACCTGCTGTGAACCGGCAGGGACTGTTGATCTGCTATTTCGTTTTGATCTGAGGGGTGTTTCTGGTGTTCGTGCTGCTGTGGTTGAGGTGTGACTGCGTTTTTTTTCCAGATCTCGATTGCCCTGTGTGGTTGTGGTGTTCTGAGACTTGTTGGAGGATGTGCGTGTGTGAGTGTTTCGCTGGTTTCCTCTGTGGGCTGGGGATTGATGAGACCTTGACTTCTTTGTTTATCGGAACTATGGTTTTTCACCGGTAGATCTGAGGGTTTTCAAACTCAATTGTGTAAGAAAGCTGTTTGGAACGGTTGATCTCCGATCTGGTGGCCGGCTGAGGTCGGAGGACTTGTCAAGGACCACGTCAACCATAGTTTCTTATTAAATTCCGAGAGAAAAAGGGAAGGAAACGTCGTTTCTTCTTGGTCTATATAGGATTGTCGGCTTCCTGATCTTGAGTTTTGACGGTTGTTTTGGTTGTGGAGCTGATGAGCAGAAAGGATGGTGATCTGTTTGGTGTTGGTTCGGAGTCGTAGCTCCTTTCTCTGCAGTCGAATTGTTTAGTTCGACTTTATTATTATTATTTACCCTTGCCACAGAGAAGTGACTCCGATCTGACGTAATTTTTTCCTAAAGTTGAGATTCTTATCCTCGTTTCTAACCGATGATCTGTTATGGTTCGATGATTATTTGACCGAGGGATCTTTGGGAAATGATGATAATGATTGCATAGTCGAACGTGACAAGTAGATGATTTTCCTTTGATCTGCTCATGTCAGATTGATTTAGTAGATAGCATGCTCTTGGAATAATTCGAATTTCGAAGATGATATGCTCTCTAGAAATGGGGATGTTGTTGTTTCTGCTTTTTAATTTAAATGTAGTCAGTTAGCCCATTTGTTTCCATTTAATTTCTGTCCCGGAGGCTGCCCTTTCCATTCTTCGTTAGCATTCAGAGCTCAATATCTCACCACCAGGCTTTTATCTTTCCTTTTAAAAGATAATGGTGAGATTTTGACCACTGGTGTTCATAATTTTGATTGTTAGAGAAATTGCACTGCCAGATTATTGATACACTTAGGTTTTTATTCGTCCTTGGGTCAGTGTTTGTGCGTTTATCCATATTTGGATCTATCATTTTGGTCAATATCTTGCACTGTTGCAGTGTTTTAGGTCTTGGGAGGAAATGTCATCTTATGGTCACTGTCTTTTGCATGAAATGTGATGGCTCTTCTTCATAGGCCTGTACATGATTTGACATCTTTGCTGATAAGTTTCTGTTGACTATAACGGTCTTTGAAGAAGAAATGGGGTAGTAAATTTTTGATTCTGGTGTTTCCTTACTTCATTCCATGCAACTTTTCCTTGGATAACCAGAGTCAAAGATGTGCGATTCAAAACAGTTATATATTGGTGTAGTTATCTAAGCAAACCAATCTGCATGTTTGGTTGTTTTCTTATGTTCTCCAAAACGTCAATAAGCCGGCTTCTTTTCTATGTTGCTCGGTATATAGTTGTACGCCGGCCATGGATTTCTTTTCATGTTCAATAGGCCTGCTGCTTTTTTTTTTTAAGTTGCTTGGTATATAGTTGAAGGTGGGCCATGGATTTCTTTTCATGTTTTATGCAAGACTTGCTTTTAACTGTAATTTGAAATTACATGGCCAAATTATTGGATGCTGTGTGAATGGGATAGTGCTATTATTCATGGATAGCTCGTAGGGATGGATGGTATTTCACTCCATTTCTTTCCACATATGCTCATCGTTGCCAACATTTGCTGAAGTAGTAGTTTTAGGCTTTTAACATTTAGTCTCAATGGAGTCTTGTATGCCTCGTGAGCTGACTTTGATCTTTGCCATCATAATGACTACCCCTTGACAGCTGAATCAAGTGTCATGGCAGTAGCTTCCGGGGTAATTAAGTCTACTTTGAACCCAAATGCGCCACTCTTTATTCCTGCTGCATATCAGCAAGTGGAAGACTTTTCTCCTGAATGGTGGGATCTGGTGAAAACAAACACATGGTTCCGCGAATACTGGTTCCACGAGCACCAGGAGCTGGAGACATTCGATGGTGATGAGGAAGAGGAGGACGTAGCAAATTTACTGCCTGATTCATTTGATCTCGGCGTGATTGAAGATTTCTCGGACTTCCAACCACAATTAGATGGAGTTGCTTATCAGCGACTTAACGGAGCTGAGGTAGCTCCACTGAAGAAAGGTAAGCCAAAGTCCTGGTGATTATTAATTAGCCATGGACAGAACAAGGAAAGAAGGTTCATGCCGATGCTCTACTGGCAGCTAACATCTCTTTGTTCCGTTCGTTAAGCATTTTGATGAGCTTTTGCATGATGAGCTAACTGAGCCTGAATTGGAGCAGGCTTGGAATCAGAGGCTGAAAATTTGATCAAGAGCCTGAGCTTGAAGTCTCCAAAGAATGGTGGGGTCAGGCCCGTGCTAGAGGCTGCCAAATACAGGGAGAAGACCATCCAGACCATCAGCCCCAAGAGCAGCCCCCGTAGGATTATCCAGCAGCCCCGCTGAAGGGAGCGCCCGCTGGACACGCCATGTGCTGCAAACAGTCAGTTAGTTTGCTGATCTTGGTGTCAATGTATGTGCATTTGTCCGTGTAGTTTCACTTGTATGTGGTTGCAATGCTTTTCACTTGTAATTTTGTATCTACCGTCCAGATGTAGCTTAAGTCTGTAACGTAGACATAGGAAGCTTGTCACTGAAAATAAATAGGAAAACAATAGTGTGTGTGTTGCACATATATCTTCCTCACCAAAAATTATGAATTTAGCCTTTGTAAAATGCAAATCTGAATATTTACCCATTTTATATTTTGTTTTGTGTGGGTTCATGCCTTTAACCTCATTCTAATATGTTTGCCCTGGGATCGGGTTCACGCCCTCATCCTCGTTCGTTCGAAAGTGAGGAGGGATTGGGCTGAACATCTTTGGAAGGTGGACTCACATAATTCTTTTCTTTTTTAAATTTTGTTGGGGGCCAGACTGAGTCACACCATCTCGGTGTGTATTGTGTATAGGGATTTTTGTGAAACTTATTGTTTATATTTATACATATCCTCTTTTGATTTTAATATAATTGTTTTACCATTCACTTTTTTAAAAATATATATGTTTCGCTCAAACTTGAGATCTATTTCGGGCCTTAACAATTAAAACCTCTATAAATGTCATCCTGGCAGAAATCCGAACTTTGTCTGTTCCAGTTTCTCACCCCCTCCCCTTTATGGATAAGCGAGAGGGGAGTAATCCCCGAGGAATACCACTGCGTCTGAATTGTTCGTACATCTGAAATCGGCAGTGTTTGGAAACATATCTCGTCTGGGTCTTGGAGTCATAATCTGTGACACTCTTTAATTTTTAACAAATGTTCAAGTGCACCTAGGTTTCTGAGCGGATAAAAAAATTTTGAGGAGAGAGGTTACAGAAATAAAAGTAACCACCGCCCAAAAATCTTGAGAAGCAGATTTAAGGGAGATTTTGAAGATTTGTAATGATTATCAATCTTAGATTAACCAGACATGTGTACGACGGGAGGATTTTTATGAAAATATAAAAGTGAGGTTTGTTTCCAAACGGTGCCGGCTCAAAAACGAACTTAAATTTGTACTTCTGAATTGCCCATACATGTGAATATTATAATTTTCCGGAGTTGGAATTATATATCTGACCAGATAAAAACCTGTACATGTAAATTGTTCATACATCAGACCATTAACTTTATCTAGAAATAATTTAGAACGCAAGCCGATAATTCTATTCAGCAACGAAACATTCGTATGAATATTCTCACGTTCCTCGTACATCTGAATTCTCAGTTCCTCCAGAAATAAATTAGGAACAAATCTTATAACCGCGTTGGCGCGTTCAGAAGGCAGCCGTGCATCAGATCAGAGTAGTCTAAATGTCTAATATAGACCTTCGTACAGTACGGCAGCTTTGTATGATTGCTCATACTCGTTGATATTCTCCACACACACGAAGTTAGCATGTTTCATGTTTTTAAGAACCATACATGACTGAAAAGAACTACATAATCTCTCATAAACGATCCTTAGTTGTCAAATAATATATATATATATATATATATATTATATCATCGTTATTAATTGACAATTTCAAAAATGTCACTAAATGACAAAAGCACCCCCAATGTTCACATCAATCCCAGACCTCCGCACGCAGACTTTGGGGATATTTTATCATTTAGTGGTAGTTTTAAAACTTTTTGTTAATAACAATGTTATATATGTTATTGGACAACCAAGGTTGATAATTTTGATATTTTTCATGTAGGGTATAAGTGAAATTAACCCTAATAACTTTGATATGCAACCTGCAAGAAATAACAAGATTGCAAACAAGAGAGAGCATAGCCCAAAATCTCTAACCCATATAGAAAATTTCAGACCGGAGATGTCACAACAAATGCAAGCAAGTTATAAACAGAAGTTACAGCCACGACTTATGAACCCTCGGCGCCATTTCACGTGCCACATGACCTTATTAAAGTGGAAAGAAAATTAATCATCAAAATTAAAGTAAAAGTTACAAATAGATCAACCATATTACTTGGACAGAATAAATAAACAAAGCATATGCAAAAAAATGCAAAAAAAAAAGATGATCACACCCCCCCCCCCCCCCCCAAAATAAAAAAAACAAGCCCAATCATTGCAGGTGGTGCGTCCTGTAGACTGTAGAGAATAACCATATGCTCGATGATCACTTGAGCATAAATACTCTGGACTCTTGGGTTAAGGCTCTCCTCTCACTTTTGATCCCAAATGGATTAGAACCGTCGGTTCGTACAGGACCCTGTTTATCTGGCCATTAATTCTGAGATCAGGTTAAGAGGATATACATGCAATTACAAACGTAAGATGGATTTTCATATGAATTCACTTTCAATTAGGGGAAATACATGCAAAAGAACCCTAGTTTACATGCAATAACTCCTAATATAATTGATTACAACCTCATGTATATGACACTTGATGATCCCATCCAAGTTAAAAAATGGGACTCATAATTATGTGTATAGAGTAATACTTTGTGTATCGAATCTAGTACGGAAAGTCACGTCAAAAAATAATATTTATTTTTATTAGTCTGAAAAAATATGAGAAGATCATTTTTTTGCATAAAGGACATCTCGTGTCATAATGGTATGTCTTTTCATAAAGACGGAACGCACTGAACGAGAAAACACGTGACTGAAATATTTTGTAAGATTAAAATATTTTACATATGAGTGAAATATTTTATTACAGAAATGAAATATTTTGTTTGACTTCAGAAATAAATCAATGAAATATTTTATACAAATAAGATATTTTGTTACATGAACGAAATATTTGGTATAAGGATAAAACACGACAGACATGAAACAAATTATTATAAAAACGAAACCTAATAAAATATTTTAATTCTATATCAAATGCTCCATTCATGTAATAAAATATTTTATTCTTTTATAAAAATATTTTCCCGTCGAGTGTGTTACATGTTTAACGTGCGAAAATACACATGCTACGAGTCTTACGTGAGACATCTTTTTCTGCGCATGAATGGTAATTTTATATTTTTTGAACCACCGAGAACAGATATTACTATTGGTAGGCTAAAAAGAATTACCCCCTCCCCCTCGTCCCCTATAGGTGTTCATGGGCACCCCCCGAGTTCAATTTCGATACGAGAGAAAAGTAGCCGTTATGCCCCTCGGAAAAGGGGAGCGAGAATCTGGTCGTGGGGTCCCCGTTGTTTCCTTTCCTTTCGTTACATCCTTCAACGTTAGGACACGGGAAACCCACCCCCAGGGCAGCCCCCCCAACGGTCACAATTTTCAAATTCCCCAACAAACACCAGCCACTGGAGAAGACAAGACGCGTTCACAAGAGAAGAAGGCCGAGCCAAACCCTCCACACCGACACCATTAATAAAATAACAAGAAGAACCCAGCCGCAGACACAAACCCTTTTAAAGAGAACCAGAGACCCCTCTCTCTTCTCCGCCGCCTACCAGATTACCAGATCTCTCTCTCTCTCTCTCACTCTCTCTCTCTCTCGAAGGGGAAGCAGAGAGAGAGGAGAGACCCCTCTCCTCATCTCCTTCTTGGTACCTGTTGCTCTATCTTTTTCTTTTTGCATTGTTCTGTCGGCTGGAGACGGCGTCGTCTGCCGGGGAAGAGAGATCTAGAGAGAGAACTCAGAGAAGGGGGAGAGAAGGAGAGAGAGAAGAGAGGATGTCTCGGAGGGAGAACCAGGACGTCCAGGACAGCAACATCCCCAGCGTCGCTTCCGCGACGCCGGCGGCCCCGGCGGTCGCCGCCAAGCAGGTCCTCCCCGTGGCGAAGAGCGTCGACGGCCAGTCCGTCCTCAAGAGGTTTCCCTCCCTCCCTCTCTCTCTCTCTCTCTCTCTCTCTCTCTCTCTCTCACTTTGTCTCTCTAACATCTCGAGGGGTTGACGTCCACGGTTGTTCCTCAGTTCTGATCAATACAGGAAAATCGGGATTAGGGTTCTTGGGCTCTTCTTTATCGTTTTTTTTCCTTTTTCCGTGAATGGAGTAGGTTCCAGGGCTGTTATCAGGTTTCGTTGTTGGCCACTTCGATCTGGGTCTAGGGTTTTGCTTTGATCCTGATTGGGTTATTGCAGAGCCTTCTCTCTCTCTCTCTCTCTCTCTCTCTCACTTTGTCTCTCTAACATCTCTAGGGGTTAACGTCCACGGTTGTTCCTCAGTTCTGATCAATACAGGAAAATCGGGATTAGGGTTCTTGGGCTCTTCTTTATCGTTTTTTCCTTTTTCCGTGAATGGAGTAGGTTCCAGGGCTGTTATCAGGTTTCGTTGTTGGCCACTTCGATCTGGGTCTAGGGTTTTGCTTTGATCCTGATTGGGTTATTGCAGAGCCTTTTTCTATTTCCCGTTCTCCTTGCTTCTCGGTTTCCTCCTTCTCTTCTATATCGCTTTATTTTTCCCCCTTTTCCTGTTCTGTGGCTTCCAGGTTTCAATCTTTCTTCAAAACTATGTTTTTTTTACATACACAAAGAATCTTCATCTTTTATGCCTTGTCAAGGTGCATCGCTTTTCTTCTTGACGTTCTCGCTGTCCAGAACAATTTCAGATGATGCTTGTGGTTTTCTTTCTAATTAATCAACCTCTCCTATTCTTGTTCTTCTTCGTTTACAACAACAAAAAAATAAAACAAAATTTATGCTTCACGATTTGTTTTCATTCTTCCCAAACTCACTCTCTTATGTTTCCTGTTTTTATTTGAAAAAAAAAACACAGGCTCCAGTCAGAATTGATGGCATTGATGGTATGTAACATGTCTTTCACAACGTTTTAACTTAGCAGCTACATATGATCTTTTTAATAAGCAGACCTAATCTATCTTCTTTTCTGTCTATGCTTCTTTTTTTTTAATTCTAGATGTGTGGAGATCCTGGGATATCGGCATTCCCAGAGGGAGACAACATATTCTGCTGGAAAGGGACCATCACGGGGAGCAAGGACACTGTGTATGATGGGATGGTTTACAAGCTCTCCCTCTCCTTCCCAAATGACTACCCTTTCAAGCCTCCTAAAGTGAAGTTTGACACCCCTTGCTTCCACCCTAATGTTGATATCTATGGCAACATCTGCTTGGACATCCTTCAGGTATTGCTGTGTGTGTGTGTGTGTGTGTGTGTGTGTGTCACTTACACACACAAAAAGTCCCCACTCTCTGACTCAATTGTCTTCATGTGAATTTAGCATTTGGAAAGGCTGAATTAGATACAGCTGTACATAGATAGGTAGATATCTATATTACTCGTCTACAGTTTAGTGGAAAAATGGTTGTCCATTATTTGGATGACACTGGCAGGGAAAAACAGTAATTTTTTTCTGGCTCCTGGGCTTTTCATTGTTATGATCTTGTGCATCTCCACAGCTTTGAGGATTTTAGCTGATCTTTTATTGAAAATGTGATTTTCAGGATAAATGGTCTTCTGCCTATGATGTGAGAAGTATACTGCTGTCTATTCAGAGCCTCCTTGGAGGTAAGAAAAAAGGGGGGATTAGGAACCAGTGTCTATTATTTCTGTGTTCTTTATTAAAAATATTCACATCTATGTTATCTGCTTTTTGCAGAACCGAACAACGACTCTCCACTCAACAGTCAAGCTGCAGCTCTTTGGAACAATCAAGGAGGTATGAGTGTGATATCAAATTAAATCTCTTTTCTTAATCAAATGAAGCAGCATCCATAAGGGTAAGATGATTCCTTCCCATGTTTGCAGAATTCAGGAAGATGGTGGAGAAGTTTTACAAGCCTGCAGCTTAAGTTGTGAGCTCCTGGAGATGCACAAGGGACACATAGTTGCATTGTCTTTCATTGTTTGTCACCATTTAGAATCCTCATTTATCTGAAAAGCAATAGTGGTGTTTCTTCTTCTTCTTCTCTCTCCTCTCTCCTCCATGTCCCCCCCCTCCCTTTTATTGTATCAGTCATGGATTTATTTAGACTGGGCTACATAAGAACAGAACTGTCCTTTTTTTCTCTCCGGCGTTATGCCCCCTTTTCATTTGGGCTAGTGTAGAATGAATGAAGTCAACAGAAAAGAAAAGAGAAGAAGAATGGTCCTTCCGTCCTTCACAACAACAGAAAACAAGCTAAAATTCTTGGGGATCCCCCATTTTCAGAGAGCGGCTCTGGGTGTGTGTGCCTTTTAAATTTTAAAAAGCTTGGTTAGAATATCGTAATCAAAAGAAATGTTAAAAAGCGTACCTATCCAATATTAAAAGTGGTCCACTTGTCACTATTATTGGGCCTTGGGTGTGTGTGCCTTTTAAATTTTTTTATTTTTTATTTTAGTTTTTTAAAGTGACCTCTAAAATTCTAACTTGAGTTGATTATCTAAAAAAATTAAAAAATAAATGAGTTGATTATGTTCTTAAAAAGAACAAGAATTCTAAAGTTAGGGTATAGTGAGAGTCATTTCTAAAAAAATTAAAAAATAAATGAGTTGATTATGTTCTTAAAAAGAACAAGAATTCTAAAGTTAGGGTATCGTGAGAGTCATTTCAAAAAAAATTAAAAAGTCACTTAAAAAATTAAAAACCTTCAAAAAAATTTAAAAAAATAAAAAAGTTAAAAGGTGGCTTGGTGGTGTAATTAAAAGTCACTTAAAAAAGTTAAAACCTTCAAAAAAATTTAAAAAATTAAAAAAGTTAAAAGGTGGCTTGGTGGTGTAATTAAAAGGAGACCATTCTATAAAATGTTGGTTATAAATGTTGGTGGACAGCATCTAGAGAGTAGAAGACTCTATTGAGAGAGGAATTAGGGAGAGCATGAGAAGGGGGTGGGGTTACATAAATTAAAATGCGACTTATTAAAAAAATATGCAACTTGTTGTATACATTGTTGTTGTCAAGAAGAGTGTGCAAATTAGTAGGATGTGAAGTTACATTTACTATTGTCATTAAAGTTTGACAAATCGATACGGTGTGACCCGTACCGCATGTACCAACCAATGATCGATCGGTGCGTGGTACGTAACTGATAAGCTATTCTATTCATATGATTTAATTCTTCATAGATGGTTTGGTTCGATGAGTCGTTAATTGAAGCAAAATTTGTGCAAGAAGAGAGGTTCGAATGGTGGTTCTCACCTTCAAACCACTGTATCATATGACTTTCAAATATATTATTTTTATCTTAAGTATTTATTAAATAATACTTATTTCTGAGCACGTATCGATATAGGTCATGATGGTCCATGATACGATATCGTACCGTACCATACCATACCGACGAAATATCGATACGGTTGGTACGATCAAGTCGACAAAGATCTTCAGACATTATTTGCCATGGACAATTTATGGCTCGACCGTGCTCTCTCTCCTATTCTAAGATTGGCGTCCATGGACCATCAGGACCTATATTAAAAATACTTTCAATCTGTTCTCACTCTTAAGAAGTTCAAGGGGCCTGGGAACGGTTCTACAAGTCCGCACACGCTCATTCGCATATGGTCATCGAAGCATTCCGTCAAATACCTGGGAACGGTTCTACAAGTGTATCGCGCACACGCTCATTCGCATATGGTCATCGAAGCATTCCATCAAATACCTGGAAATGGTTCTACAAGGCATTCCGTCAAATACCTGGGAACGGTTCTACAAGTGTATCGCGCACACGCTCATTCGCATATGGTCATCGAAGCATTCCGTCAAACACCTGGGAACGGTTCTACAAGTGTATCGTGCACGCTCATTCGCATATGGTCATCGAAGCATTCCGTCAAACACCTGGGAACGGTTCTACAAGTGTATCGTGCACGCTCATTCGCATATGGTCATCGAAGCATTCCGTCAAACACCTGAGAACGGTTCTACAAGTGTATCTCCTCGTTGAACCATGATGCCAAATTTGCTTTCAAATAGTTTTGTTGTGACCTCAAAATGAGAAGAGCGAGTCTAAGGGATTTGCATTATTTTAGAGCCAGCTATCTTCATGTCAATTAATCAACAAGATGATCAAGCAAAAAGAAGTACCCTCTCTAAGTTGCGAGGGTTCTCTATGTGATTTGGCCTGCAACTTACGATCCAAAGAGAGGATGCCTCCAAGATTAGCGTTTAGTCCAACAAATATTATATTTACGATGGCATTCAGGTTGTAAAAGTCCTTAGATGGTTTAAAAGTCCCGTCCCCCCTCCCCCCCTCAGCTGTTTCGGGTAATGTCTTAATATATTCACCGATCACGAGGAACAAGTGGAGCATCTGAGGATTATATGTCGTAGTCGTTAGGATGCCTAAAAATTTGACATCTTCCCATACCGTTGGAGTTTGAAATCTCTCTTTTCTCAAAATTGGATAAACATACGGCAATGCCATTTTATTTCTCAAAAACATATGATGTTAGTATCTCATATCGCCGTCCAAAGAAAGCTTGTCATAGAGGACGCAACACCTGGTAACAAGTCACTTGCGGCAGCAAGCACTGATGAATCTTAGAATTCCGACTTTGCTCTGTTATCATCAGAAACCTACAAGCAACATAGAAGATGCACTTGAACTCAAAAAACACGCGGTTTCATGTTGTAGCAAGAGAGCTTCTGAGGTTCCCTATTGATCCCTTTGTGGCTGGCAAAGTAGTGAATCTAGTGATAAAAGGGTCCTCCGGTGGCCGGTGCCCAGATCTATCTGAGAGGCTCTTACACACCCACCTCAAGAATTGTGCATACAAGGAAAAAGAAAGATCCCATCCCATGATCTTTCAAACATATAAATAACTGCCTAAACTTCAATTTCCATATGTAAAATGTCATATTGTTAAACAATTTTTTTTAGTGAGAAACAACATTCTATTGGGAATATAAATGCAAAATTAAGATCATAGGTACACAAGGGAGAGGAAAGAGAGAGAGCCGGGCTTGCAGAATACTGGGACGCTGCCCTGTAGAGAAAATATATCCACACTCCATGCCCTACTAGATAGACCATCTCATTCATCTGGGGACGAGTAAAGTGATCTCTGTCAACTGTGGCACACCCGGTGCCGGTCACGCATTGATCAAATGCTGTGGGCTATGAACACAACGGAAGAGAGATGGCCATCGTTCTCTTGGAACCTTACCCGAATCCAGCACTAGGAATGGGCCACATACTCGGAGGAGGTGCTCGCTCACCAATGTGCCGGGCATGTTTATCTCCTCAGCATCATAACCCCCCCCTTGAACATGGGCCTCAGCTGGTCACGTTCATCTCCCCCAGCACCGTGTACCTCCATCTAGCAGATGCCAAACCGGTAGAAACAGTGTTGCATCAACATGGGGCCCATGTTCCCATGCTTGCTCATGTAGCAAGAATTGGATCACAAAGATTACCAGTGCATCTGGGAATGAAGACCAGACCTAGAAATGTGAATGAAGAACAAGTAACTTCATGGCTCTCAGCAGTGCCCATCCAACAAGATGAAGTTGCACCCAGTACAGAGAGCACGCAAAGTGGTGCTGCTTCATTGAGAATGAATGTTGAGGAAACACTGTACCAAAGCTCTTGAGCTCAAACCAATCTCTGAATAAATGATGATGAATAAGTAGCGCCATATGCTTCCAAATGTGCCGGCTGCTAGCTGCAGCACACGCCCAGCACTTCAAGAGCAACAAGCAAATAAAGAGGAACAACCAACTACAGCTCAAGGCATATGTAGATCCACATTCACAGAAAATGAAAACTCATCTTCAGCTTCAAGGTAATTGATAACGTTGGTACTTGTACGTTCAGAACCTTTCGGTTTACTTACCACCTTCATCTATAAAACCCAAATAATCGGTTAGCACTATAGGCCCCCTGGTGTAACCTAGCATTACAATCGGAGGCAACATAATTGGCAATACACCAGATTCTAGCAGTTGCTCCCACCAGGATTATCTCACAGGAAATGCTGTAACATAATATTACTTTAAGAATCTCTTAAGTATCTTGTCAAGAAGTATGCAAAAAACTGGACAGATAATTATTGATAAGCTGCCCTCTCCTGAAGATGGCAATCTATCTACAAGGGAGCAGCAAGATTGCAATTAAGACATGTGATACTAATTTTTCTGTTTTTTATCTGCCACAAACATAGGGTTACCTAAAAAAATGGCAACTTATCGTTAGTTCTTTCCTAATAAATCCACATTCTGCAATTTCTTCATCACTCTCTAACTTGGGAAATTTTCAATATTCAATGTCCAGAAGAAAATTTAAAACATAAAACAAAGGCTTCTCACATATGCATTTGCTAATTTGACTGCAAAACAAAATTACCTGATTAACTCAGAGATTATGGTTTTAACATGCAACAGAGAAAATATCTCTCTTTGATCACTCTCAACTTTGTAGTTGAGGCTTATTCTTTCTATTGAATGTATATGGAGAACAAAAGAAGGGTGAGATCATTTGAATGGATTACCGAATGGTGGATTATCTGCCCTGAAAGATTAAACAAATCAGGGGACACAAGCAACTGAGATGGCATAAATTTGGACACAGTAAAAGTGGCAGGCCTAATTGAGCTGCAAACTGCCTTTAAAAAGAAAAAACAAGGGAACAGGTAAAAATAAAACTAAATTGTTGACATTTTGTATTGTAGTATAGAAGCATACATACCACTAAAAGCTCTCTTTACTATACCCAAGGAACTTTTCATTCTACTGGTTACTCGATTGAGTGACATTTGGGAATATAATGTGCCGTTGACTCCACAAATCAGTAACAGTTTGAGAAGTCGAAATGGAAGAAGCAATGTTGTTGGCAGCCTGATCACCAAGAGAAACAAGATAATAAGGTACAATGCCTTGGGTTGCCATTTCATTGATTAATTGTACACCCCCTGGCAAATTGGGTAGGCTATTGCTTGGGGGTATCCTTCCAGAGAACTCAGCTACCCTTGACTTGCTAGTTGAACCATTTTGATTGCCCTTCTCTTGTCCCTAAAATTGACAAACAGGACTGATCACATTTACAAGAAGCAATATGTAATAGAAAAGGACCTTAGGCAAGCAAAAAATTACTAATATCATGAAAACAAAGTACCTTTCCTTTCTGGTTTTTACCAGTTTCTGTGAGCTTCTTTTCTACTTTCACCAATAACTTCAGCAGGTACTCATATCTGTCATCAGATGATGCTCCTATTTCCACTAACTTTGAAAGATGCTGTAAACATTGCAAATACAGCTTGTCAAAGCGCTCACATGGTCGTGATACAACATTATCAGAGGGATGAGGATGTGACGATCATCTTTGAAGTTTTTCCTCCACCGATCACAAATATACCTTGTAGGTATTCTATGTACATCTTTTTCTTTGAGCACAACTATGGCATGAGAGCATAGGATGCCACCAAATTCAAACCCACGACATAGGCATTGGACCTCAACTTCGTCTTCATTGAATAGAACTTCATATATATACGTCCTCTGCTTCACCCTTTCCTTGACTTGATATGTAGACACTGCACCATCCTTTCTAATTAGGACACATGTGCAATCCACACATTTTTGCAACTCTCGCTGAAATTTCTGAAACATACATGGTGTGTATAATTTAAAAAAATCCTCTTCCATGTCCAGACGAGATATAAAGTGTGGATTTTGTTCTTTGCACCCATATTCTTCTTGGAACTCCTTGTCATACTTCGCTTGCAAAGCATTCTCGTATGCCATGATAAATTGCTTTAAGCTACTCTTGGAAGTCACAAATCTATCAAAATAAGGAATCCTGCTCTCAGACCTTTGGATACTTGACATACCTGCCCAAAATGTGTCCTTCACAAATACAGGTGCCCAACACTTTCGATCTTCATATAAAGACATCAGCCATTCATTATCTCCGAGTTTATATTCATTGATCATATTTGCCCAGCTCTGCTCAAATTCCTCCACTCTCAGCGAGTCATACACTATATCACATAGTCGCTCTTTAATAGCTTTATGCTCAGAATAGCCTCCTAGCTTTTCTGGAACTCTTTTCATGATTTGCCAAATACATAAACGATGTAGAGTACTAGGAAACACCTCCGAAACTGCAGAATCTATCGATTTGCACTTATCTGTAATAATAGCCTTCGGAGCAACATCACCCATGCAAGTCAACCATGCCCTAAACAACCAGGCATATGTCTCAGATCTCTCGTCAGAAAGTAACGCCCCTCCAAATAACACTAAAGACCCGTGATGATTTATGCCAATAAATGAAGCAAAAGGTATGTGATATTTGTTCATGATGTAATTTGTATCAAATAGAACAACGTCACTAAAGTATGGATAAGAAGTCCTTGACTTTGTATCAGCCCAAAAAGCATTCCTTAGACGTCCTTCTCCATCCAAATCCACTAGGTAAAAGAAAAGTGGACTTTCTTTCTGTACGCGACAAAAAAAATCAATTATGGCTTGGGCATCTCCTTCCCCAAGCTTAAGATGGCTCACTTTGTCAATATAGTTCGTGCAATTTCTCTCTATGGGTGATGGATCCTGCTGACCCCTGTTATGCGATGCAAACAAAGGAACTGTCATATCTGGTGACCCCTCTTCTTCAACATTATGTTCTAACTGCTTCTGCGCATCCAAAGGCATAACATGGAAAGGCATCATTCTATGAGACCTATAATGGTGTGACTCATTTGGGGAACAATAATGATTATGATGCAAAACCAGAAAAGCCAAATGCCATAGTCCATCTTCATTCAGCCTCACTCTAAATTTTGCTTGGCATCCTGTTTTCTTTGAAATCCTTGCCCTTTTGGGTGTGAGGCCCTTTTTATCTTTCGGCTTCCCACTTTTTTCACACGAGAAAGTGTACTCATGTTGGACACCATCCTTTCTTCTTGAGCATGTTTTTGCTATGCCAAAACCAATACGGTAAGCATAGTAGTTATAAAACTGATAAGCCTCATCAACTGTCTTAAAAGTCATTCCTATCTTAGGCGTAAGTGCATTTGTCATGTTCGCATTAGAAACCCTATCTACACCCTCATCCATACCCAATTCTTCCGAGCTTTCTGATAGATCATTTTCCTCATTGTCTTCATTAACATCAAAAAATTCTGGATCATTTGCAGAATTTGTTCTTTCTTTCTCATTACCCATTTCCTAAAAATGACACACATCAATACATTAGTGATTTTACAAAATATTAAGAACATATGCATGATAGCAGAACAGGTAATCAAGCCAAGGGAATGATTAAGTATTCATTACAATAGTGCATACTACACATAGCATAAAAATAACTCTACTGTGTAAACCAGTCAGGAATAACAACTCATGAGAAACCAAAAAGATGACTGAAAACCTATAAGCTTAAAAAACAAATATCATTATTCCTCCAGTACACATCCAATAGAATATTCAGTAAGAATTTTCAGCATCCATAGCATGTTTAATACTGATAAACAATTTGCCTATACTTTGTTACCTTACTGAATAATCTATTGGTGTCAGAGCTGGTTTGGGTTGTCCAATACTATCGGGCTCATTGCTCTAATCATGATGTCGACCAGTGTCTTTTAACCAAATGGTTGATATGATATCCAAGTGTGCTAGTGGCTTATCAAATATTTAATATTTAAAAAGTACTGACTACTGCAGAAAATGATAAATACAAGTAGAGAACTATTTTGCTGTGTTGTACCAAGGCACTTGTAGTCAACCACTTTATCAGGTTATCAGTTGCCAATTATATCCATAGGATAATGAAGTTCCTCTCATGTAGAAGATAAGAGATGTGATCGCTTGGTAAGATGGTCAACTATTAGCGATGTCATATCATGTATCGTCGTAGTCTTAGGCAGCCTAACTATAAAATCCATAGTCACATGCTCCCAATTTGATTATGGAATTTCTAATGGTTGTAATATGCCCCCCGATCTCCAGTGTTCAATCTTCACTTACTGGTAGATCAAACACTAACCACAAATTCTGCTCTCTTTCTTCATTCCTAAAGCCCAAAGACATCACTTCAAAATTTGATGCAGTTTGATACTTCTTAGGTGGAAAGCATATTTTGACTGGTGGGCTTCCTCTAGCTGTCTTTCTAATTCATTTGGCATGTAAAATTGACCATTAAATCTAATAAAAGTGTAATCTCCCAGGACAACCGCAGGGTATGATAAGATCCAAGGAGGATGAGATTTCATCTAACAATTGGGCTTCAATGACAATCGTACAAATCGGTTTCAGACATGCTCATTAACACCGCCAGATCACTATTCATAGTAATTTCATGCTCAACCACATTAACTTCTTTAACTAACTTCCATTCTCAGATCATCATACCAGCAAACTACATCTCTTCGGCACGTGGCTTCTGTACAATTCGCCTTTCCTGAGTGATAGGAAGCGTCAGAGTCATAGTCTTTAACAGACTTGAGCTAACTCTATTGCCCTAGGTTCAAGTCCCTTTAAGTGAGGATATATTTTAAGCTTTGATATTCTATATAGCTGTTTGCGCACAAGAGACACATGTGGGAACCGACATGATCAAATTTCAATAGGGGATGTGGGATGTGGCTCCAGGACACGACACGTGGGCACGGAATGGCAGGCAACACGTGGACTGGATATGTGAACGCGTGATAGCCATCTGGTAGCTAGCATCAAGGAGGGGTTCCACAAGTGTAGGTATATCAGGCGAAGTGATGGATCAGGTGCAGGACGTCATCCCCACTGATCGCGAGCGACCAATGTTTATTTACATCAAAAAAGGTCCGAACACATTTGTTTCTATCGCTGAGAGAGTGATAACTATCCTGAAAACCATGACGTCGAGAGGGTGCGATTCGGACAGCTGGCAGGAAGCAATTGTTTGATCCAACAGACGTAGGGCAGGGAGACCAATCTCAGCTGGGAACGTTGGAGAAAGATTTAAGTTGATTGGACGAGACGTGGGCCCCGGGGTGACTGTGAACATTTATCCAGTAGAGAGTGAGCAAATGTTAGTTCAGAAGGGGGGATGACTCGGCATCCGAGGGACAACAAAAGCCTGCAAGAGGGTTGAGGCGGATGTTGTATCCTTGACTTCATTTTATTAGTAAGTGTTGTAAAAGAGATTATAGAGGAGCATTACCAAATACAAGAAGTGCAAGTCACAGGACAACTCCGTCATAAGTGCGGCCCCAAGTCATTGCACAATAAAGCGAGATCTCGTTGTTTACATGACGTCCCTTGAGTGACTTTACTTACTGCGGAGCAATCAAGTATTGGCTCGAACGCAGAGTTGCTGGCGCAAATTGGCAGGTATGCGGACCAGCACGACTCGAATTGAACAGTCGAGCATCACTTCAAGGAGCCAAGTGTCAGCATGTCCAACACACCTGCATGTCCGAGATGTGTCACGCAGGCACGGTGTACCCGCATCTAAGAGATGTGTCATGCAAATGTTGTCGGGGCATGCAGGTGTTGTCGAGACAGTGCCGTGGTCAACGCTCAAGCGCGGCTTGGGGCGAGTAGTCGAGCATCGTTCTTTGAGTGTTGATTGTGGACACCCCTGACCCCCCGCGCGATTATTTCTACCACTACAGTGTGGGTGTTTCTACCACTACACACTATAGATATTAGAAGGCTCATAAACCGATTAAATGTCACATATGTGACGTGCGAGGATGGTTCATGACACATGCCCGGAACATAACCGATCTGAAACAGGGCTGGTGGCTGGGATAGGATTAGTGCCCTGCATATAACTAACCCGGAACAGAACTGAAGCAGAACGGATGGGATAGAAGCAGCTGGGATAGAATTAATGCCCGAGATATGGACGAGAATTGACACCCGGAGCATAACTTGTCTGACAGCTGAGACTGGGATGGAACGAATATTCATGATCGACAGCTGGGACTGACAGGACTGGCAACTGGGACTGGGATGGAGCTGGCACTGGCAGGACTGGCAACTGGGACTGGGATGGAGCTGGCACTGGCAGGACTGGCAACTGGGACTGGGATAGAGCTGGCACTGGCATGACTGGCAACTAGGACTGGGACTGAGATGGAACGAGGGTTCCTGACTGGCAGCTAGGACTGGCAGGACTGACAGGTGGGACCGAGATGGAACGAGTGTTCCTGACTGGCAGCTAGGACTGGCAGGACTAGCAGCTGGGATCGGGATGGAACGAGTGTTCCTGATTGGCAGCTAGGACTGGCAGTCGGGATCGGGATGGAACGAGTGTTCCTAACTGGCAGCTGGGACTGGCAACTGGGACCGGGATGGAACGACTAACGAGTGTTCCTGACTGGCAACTAGGACTGGCAGAATTGGCAACTGGGATCGGGATGGAACGAGTGTTCCTCACTGGCAGCTGGGACTAGGATGGACGGCTGAGATTGAGGTGGAACGAGTGTCCCTGATGGAAACCAGGCTGAGTGGCGCCCTTAGAAAACCCTCTTAATTACATACCCTTGACGAATGCAAGATGGAGTAGCCAAAATAACTAAGCTCTTTGTTGGACTCTCAATTGCTCCTTGTCCTCCAGTGTTCTTCTTCTTCTTTTGACCCTTGGGCTTCCCTGGACATTTATAGACCTAAACAAGCCAAAGGGTAGACCTTTCCCCATGGAGGGCCTCATGGGGGACACCTGGTCCAGTCGGTGCACTGGGAGGAAGCATTTGGTCTAGCTGAGGGCAATGGCAGGGGCTATCCAGCCTAGTGGAGGGCGCTCGCAGGGGCTACCCAGCCCAGTGGAGAAGTTGACAAGGCGCAGCACTGGCAAGTGGTTTCTGGTCCGGCTAAGGCCCCAACAAGGTCTACCTGGTCCGGTGGGGATAGTGGAAGGAACCACTCGGTCCGGTTGGTGCTTGGGGATGAGTAACCCGCGCTGGCAAAGGCCACCCGATCCGGTTGCACGTGCTGGAAAGGCCCATCTGGTTCGGCTGAGAGGTGGACTAGGAGCGCGCGCTGCAAAGGGGTACCCAGTCAGGAGGCGGTGCTAGTAGGGGCCACTTGGTCCACTTGGTATGGTGAGAGGATCTACCTGGTCCACTGGTGGCGCCGATGGACCCCACTTGGTCCGATGGACGCAGGGAGCAGTTGTGGCGCTGGCAAAGGGGACTCGGTCCGGTTGAAGTGCTGGGAGGGGCCACTTGGTCCGGTGGGCGCAGCGGGGGCTTCACCCGGACTAGGTGGGGTCCCTGGCAGGCCCACCCGGACCAGGTTGCTGCTGGGGGCGACCCCACTTGGACCGGCTGAGAGAAAATGTTTATAAAAGCGGGCCCTTTGTGGCTTTTTTGTAATTCTGGTTTCGACTATTCTTCGTTTGCGTCCGGCTAGACTTGACTCTTTCACTCATGATTTGTGCTTGATTAAAATTTCTCGTAAGTAGATGGTTTAACTTCGAAATGTGATGGTGCCAACAATAGCCCTTGATCTTCTCAATGTATAAGTAATGTCGCTAACGTTGCAGAGCAAATACCATGCCTGCTGATTCTAAAACATGGGTTGGGCAGTTCTCTTCGTGTTCTTTTAACTGTCTAGAGTGACCTTCACATATTGTACTTACACCACTCCAAGAACTCTTCTAGATGTGTCATGTACATATAATATTTACACAACAGTAGACATACTTGCAACCTTTTTCATACGAGTCAAACAAACATGTATGGTAATTTAAAGGGAAAATATAGCAGTGAAAGTTCATAAAGCATAACTCGCATGCTTGTTATCTTCTAGCATAATTTCGTGTTGCTTTTTTCCAGGAGAGTAACCCAAAGAAACAATTGCTGGCACAGCCATGAAACCAAGCACAGCAACAACTGTCAGTAGGAGAGACACTAGCAGTATCAGCAGTACAAAGTAGCCACCACCAGCATTCATGAAAACCTGTTGGCAGTGGTAGCTAGCAGCAATCATGGGCCATATATAGTTATTTTTTCCTTGTCATTCTTAGCATTCTCTCTGTGTTTTCAACTACCTCTTTTCAGAGTCTTCTTTCTCTCTCATTTCTCCATTCTCCAACTGTTTCTGAACATATGATGAATCCTCTTGAAGCGCCTTATTTTCCTTCTCCCTCAGAACACTTCAACATATCCTACAGAGATCAGATTTACCATTTAGGGCTGCCAACGGATACCCACTATACATTATTCCAATCCATTTTCGAATCAGATAGTGAATGGGGAATTTCGATAAAGTCCATCTAATAGCTTATTGGATGCAGAAAGTGGATACCCAATAACTAATTGGAGTCCGAAATGGAAACAGCTGTTTCTGCATCTGCAAATCCGTTTCTCTTTCTGATAACAAATACACATTTACTTTATATGTAAAAAATATTATCAATAAGTTATCTGAGTTTAGACCATTGGATGAGATTCACATGTGGATTGAGTGGTTTTTATCATTTATATTATTTGTGATGTGATTTTATTATTTTTTGACTTGACTTTCTTGCAATAGGTAATCAATATGTTTTGTAAATTTGAAGTATATTTTAATAGTTGCAATGACACTTCTATGAGTTTACAATTTTACATGCTATATAGATTACGTAGACTTATATAATTTGAAGATCTGAACTTTACTAAACTAGGTAAAGCAGCAAATGGATGGAAGGGAAAACTTCCATTTCCGTTTCAGTTTTCCAACTGAGAAGCGGAAATGGATGCAGAAGTGGAAACACCCATTTCCATTTCTGTTTGCGTCTCCGATAATTCTTATAGAAAATAAAAACAGAAGGTGTCATTTCGGCTTCCGTCTCCACCCCGTTGGCAGCCCTAGTCTCCCTTTGATCTAAAAGGTAAATCAAAGTATCCTCCCAGACAAGCATTCCCTGAGAAATGCCCTTCGAACCTGAATAAGTAACATTTCCCTTCAACCATAGCATATACATCACATCAATTCACAAGCGCAATGAAAATGCATAATCTATGAAAAGACTATACAGCAAACTGGCTAGACACTACCAAATATCGGTAATCTGCCAACAGATGTAAGCTTTTGCCATTCCCCACAAAAAACAGATAATTTTTGCTGCTGAGAGGGTAGCAATGAGCTGATGAGCTTGTTTCATTCAAGAAAGCATCTACATCTTTGCTCTCTCACTGGGGAGTAGGTGTCAATGCTAATCAAACCATAGTCAACAAGGCTATCTAGAGAAGCAATTAGACAATGACGGTGCACATGGCAAAGTAGATTTCACCATCTCTCTTGAAAATGACATTAAAAGGTATCAATGTCAACACTATTTTCCTTGGATCCTTAGTGCATTTTCAAATCTTTTGGACATACAGTATCATGATTTGTTCCAAGAATTTAGAATGGTTTAAATACAAGGGCCCACCTCTACACATCACAACAAGAGAGTCCTTCTTGAGTTCTTGGAGATCCACTCTGTGCGAACCAAGAAAACATGTTCAGAGTATGAAGTGTTTCTGTTAGAATACTCACACAGTGGAAAGGGGACAACATAAATTGTGCTTAAAATAGTGGAGCCTCTCTAGTGAACATTTTAAGGTTTTGAGTTAGATGACCAAATCCAATAAATCCAACATGGTATCAAAACCAGGTTATGATATGGGCTGTACACCTTGTGTTTGTCATAGTCCATGTGACAGCCTAAAATCGGCCTGCACATGAGGGGGGTGTTAGAATAGTCCCATATTGGAAAAAGGGACAAAATGAAATGTGTTTAAAATAGTGGAACCCTCTCCACTCAATACCTAGGTTTTGAATTGGATGGTCCAATCCAATAAATTCAACAGTTTCAAAGGAGGATGTTCACAAACATTGGATGTTGCTTCCAAAAAGAGAGAATGCTCTTTCCTATTTGGCATTTTGCAGAGTATAATCATGCTGGTGGGTGATTCTTTATGGTGACCTAGTGTTTTCGATCAAATTAATGGACATTTTACTTTTGTTTCCTTAAAACACCAGACCAGGAACACATTTTACTTTAAAAATATGGAATACATTTTACATTACATGTATGTTTTCCTTCACAAAAAAGGTCAGTGGTGATGCAAGAATCATCGTGGCATTCTTCATTTCATGTCCTTTTGTTTGTAGGAAAGTGCTAAACTCAAGGATGTTATAAAAATCATGGGGTATGGGTGTACCACTTCCAACCCCCCCCCCCCCCCCCCAACACACATGAACACCCGTTGCTATCCAACCTTTGACATCGCTTCCTCAATGACATCACGGGCAAACCATCGTAGATGTTGGACATGCACTAATCACCCATTTCAGTTTCAGCAAGTTTCCCTATTTAATCAATAAATGGCTCATAATACACATGCCAGTTAATCTCTAATCTATGATCAAGAACCATTCTTTTTCGAGAATAAGATTAGGGGCTCTCCACCACTATCTCAATGGACATCTACTGCAAGGAAGTTAAACAAAAAAAAACTGGGACATGCCAAAACCAGTCGAGGCTATGTGCATCCTCTTTGACTTGTGAATCGTCTCTTCCCTATGTGTGCAGGATTCTGAGAAGCAAGACGTAACTAAGCAAGTCCGCATACCAACTCAGCCACCCTCACAGTTTGGTCAGGAATAAACTCTTCTTTATATTCAAAGATGCTGTAAGATCGATATAATGATTTTCTTCCCTAAGAGATGACAGAGAATTCTTAGCAAGAGCGATATTAGATTTTTTTCCCCTCAAAACACTACGAAGAATTTTTCTCACACCTTACAACAAGTCCCATGTTTCCTTCTTAGGGCAATACCAACATGATTACCAAGCATCTAAAAGCACCCAGCAGTGCAAAACCACGGTAGGCAAAGCCCACGGTTTACCAGAGACCAAGTGCTTTCTATTTTATCCAATTCCTCAAAACCATAAAGATTCCTTCCCCGTACATTATCTTCCACAACGCTCTTGAAAAACACTTCGACACTCTTTACCATCCTCCCCATCAACTGAATCACTTTAGAATTGGCCATAAACACCCACCTTCCATACTTCCAACCACAGAAGATCATATATACCCCATCATTACCAAGTGGCGAGCATCAGCTTTACCCCCCCCCTACTTCTGCAAATGTACAAATATAACACTTAAACATCGTACGGCCAAAACAAAGCAACCCATAACATGCAACAGTCGGATGGGGCATAATGAGGCAATGCCCGCCGGTGGTCGAAGGAAGGCAAAAGTAAGAGGCAAACAAAAGAGGCCACGGCGGGGGCATGGAGTTGAGGGAAACCCTAACCTTCTCCCCAGGTGGGCCAATAACGACCCTAGCCCTCTGCCTTTGAGGACGCTATGCCAGTCGACGCCGGCAGGGTCGGAGGGGCGGTGGCGCCGGCGGAGTGGTTTCTCGCCGTGAGAAGTACGGGGGACGCCGGAGCAGACGGGCGGCGGTTCTGATAAACGTTATGAGGTCCCATCCAAAGAACTATGACATGTATTATGAGCAATACACACACTCTATGAAGTGGGTGGGGACTGGGGGAAGGAGTGTGGGTCCCACAACCATGCCCCGAATCCCCATCCCATCTTGATCTCACGGCTCTCCGTTGCCCGTATAAACCATCTCACGGTGTGAAGTTCCCCGGAGTCGGAACAATGTTCGCCGTGGCATGATCATCTCTCTTTCACGTGTATTCAAGGTTTACCGTCCCGCCCCGACCCACACCGACCCGCACGACCCGACCCGACCCAGGCGGGCACCGGGTCGCACGGGCTGGGGGTCGTGGACGGGACGCACTGGACCGCAAGGTCCCGTGCGTCCCGCCACGTACCGCTCCGGTGCGAGGTGGGACCCGGCTCGGTACGGGCGGGTCGGGGCGGTTCGCGCATTTAACGGGCTGAAGGGGGAGGGTCTTCCTCCATCCCTCCCACCGGCGAGCGGCGGTGCAGCGGCGGCGGACGGCGATCAGATCGGCGGAAGAACGCTTTGGGCGGCTCAGGGCGGCGATCAGAGGTAGGTGAAATTTTTTTTTAATGGTCTGCGCATGACCGCCGGATCTGGCCGGAGGTGGGGGAGGAGGGCGTCTGCCAGCCGGATCTGGCCGGAGGTGGACGGAGGTGGGGGAGGTTGAGGGGGCCGTCTGCCACCACCGCCGCCGCCGGGTGGGGGAGGGATCGGGGGCGTCTGCCACCGGGTGGGGGTGGGGGGGGGGGGGGCGTCTGCCACCGGGTGAGTGGGGCAGGGGTGGCCGGAGGTGGCGGTGGGGGACGGGGGGGGGGGGGGGGGGGGGCTGGGTGGTGACTGGGGCAGGCCGTGGGGGACGGCGGGGGGGGGGGGGGGTGGGCGGTGAGTGGGGCAGGCCATGGGGGGGGGGGGGTGGGCGTCTGCCACCGTGGGGGACGGCGGGGGGGGGGGGGGGGTGGCTGGGCCAGGGGCGGTTTGGGGGGGGGGGGGGGGGGGGGGGAGAATAAAAAATATATTATTTTTTATAATTTTATATTTTTTTAATTTAAAAAAGTATAAGAATAAAATTTGTTCGATTGTTTAATATTATTTTTGATGTATTGTTGAATTCATGTTGTAGAAAAAATATAATTTTTATTTAATTCATGTTGTAGAATTAAATTTTTTGATGTATTATTTAATTCATGTTGTAGAAATAATATAAATATCGTTTAATTCATGTTGTAGAAATACATTTATTTTTGATGTATTATTTAATTCATGTTTAAATATTAGATTTAATTGAGATGTATTAAATTTAAAAATTAGTTTTGTAGAATTAATGATATTATTTTCATTATTAGTTGTAGACGTAAAATAATATAATATTTAATTTTAAAAAAATTAAAGATGTTTTTCATTTAAATATATCTGTAGTGAGAAATATTTTTTAAAAAAATTAAAGTTAATATTTATAATGTAAATTAAGTAGAGATGTTTTGAATTTAAATATAAATTTATTGATAAATATTTTACAAATAATTTTAAATGTTATTAAGATGTATAATGTAATTTAAGTAGAGATGTTTTTAATGTAAATAGTGTTGAATATTTTATAAATAATTTTAAAGTTAATTTAGATCTATAATGTAATTTAAGTAGAGATGTTTTTAATGTAAAAAGTGTTGAATATTTTATAAATAATTTTAAAGTTACTTTAGATCTATAATGTAATTTAATTAGAGATGTTTATAATTTAAATATATAATTAGTGATAAATATTTTACAAATAATTTTAAAGTTACTTTAGATCTATAATGTAATTTAATTAGAGATGTTTATAATTTAAATATATAATTAGTGATAAATATTTTATATATAATTTTAAAGTTAATTTAGATGTATAATGTAATTTATTTAGAGATATTTAAAATTTAAATATATAATTAGTGATAAATATTTTACAAATAATTTTAAACTAAATGTAGATGTATAATGTAATTTAATTAGACATGTTTATAATTTAAATATATAATTAGTGATAAATATTTTACAAATAATTTTAAATTAAATGTAGGTGTATTAAATAAAAAAATTAGCATTATATGCATGTTTTAGAAATAAATATATTATTTTGAACTAAATTATATTGAGATGTATTAAATATTGAATTTAGTCTTGCATATTGTAGAAATAATGATATTATTTTCATTGTTAATCTCTGCTTAAAATAATGTATTTGTTATAATTTGTATTTCTTAAATTTAGGAGATACAGTTAAGCACTCTATGGCTCCTAGGGAACGACCAAATGATATTGGATGGTCACACGGAGTTTTGTTGGATGGCAACCGACGGTGTTGGCGTTGCAACTATTGTAAAATAGAACACCGGGGAGGAGGGGTGTCTCGATTGAAGAAGTAGTTGGCAGGAGGAGCCGGTGCAGGATACTCTGAGGTTGCTGGGTGTACCCATGTGCCTCGAGATGTGAAACTTGCAATGGCTAGACACCTGCGGGAGAAGAGAGCTGAAATGCAAGAAAGGGAAAAAAAGAAGAAAATGGATCAAGCGGCAGTGAGCGGAATAGCAAGCGGCAACAACGAGGAGGAATGTGCATGGACACCCAGTGACGAAGATGAACAAGCACGTACTGAGCAGGCTAATGTGTATGTCACGGTGAATGATCCATACGAAGCCGAGTTCCGTGAGGCATTACGTCAAAGCAGGGAAGAGTCAAGACATCCCGAGGAGACGAGAGTCCGAAGTCGCGAGGCGACGAGGACCAGAGCATCAGAGAGTGGTGGTTCATCTACGACTCGACAACCACGGGACATAAGGAGTTTTTTGACTACTGACTCGGGTTCACAAAGAAAAAGGACACAATCGATCAATATTGAAGATGTGGAGCCCGGTGCACTATCCCGAGAGCATGTCAAGCAAACTAGGATAGACGATGCATATGGCCAGAAGGGGCCTAAATGGAAACTTGGTCAGGCCGTTACAAAATGGTGGCACCACGCGGGTCTACCTTTCAATGCAGCCAATAGCCCTTACTACAAGCCAATGTTTCAGGAAGCACAGGTCCTTGGGTTACACGTGCAGCCACCTACAGCGAGAGAGTTGGCCAGCGTTTATCTTGATGAATAAGTTGCTGAGATCAAGAGTTACATTGACTCATTCAAACAGAAATGGACAAAGTACGGAGTCACACTGATGTGTGATGGATGGTCAGGTACTACAAAATCTAGCATGATCAACTTCCTTGTTTATTGTGATAGACAGGTTTTCTTTCACAAATCAGTGGATGCGTCTGGTCAAATTCACAGTTACCAATATATTTTGTCATTGATGGAACAAGTGGTGACTAAGATTGGGGAGGAATACATTGTACAAGTGGTGACTGACAATGTGTCGAACTATAAGAAGGCTAGGGAGGAGCTAATGAGGACCAGACGGCATATTTTCTGGACCCCCGTGCAGCACACTGTGTAGATCTGATGCTGAAGGAGATTGGGCAGCTACGTGTGGTCAAATATGTGGTCGAGGTGGCATAAAAAATCACGAAATATATCTACAACCACACACTTGTACTGGCTTGGATGAGGGAGCATTGTGGCGGCGAATTGTTGAGGCCTGGCATCACACGATTTGCCACCAACTACATCGCATTGCAGAGCTTTCTGAAGCATAAGGATGGGTTGAAGTAAATGTTTAGAGGTGAGACCTGGCTAAGTTCCTCTTTTGCTGCTTCACGTGAAGGAGGGGAGGTCGAGGGAATTGTCAACACCACTAATTTTTGGGAGAGAGTGAAGGTATTAGTGTCATTGATAGAGCCACTGTATGAGGTACTGCGATGCGTGGATGTGGATAGAGTACCAACCATGGGGTTGGTATACAGCAAAATTGAAGCTGCCAAGCGGAAGATCATTGCAACGTCCAAAAAATATGGACCCACCATCTTAGATATTGTGGAGGACAGATGGGACAGACAAATGAGCTGCGATCTTCACATGGCAGGTAAACAATTACATTCTCGTCCAATAAATGAGCTGTGATCTTTAGCTGGTACTAATATGTAATTCATTATCTTGCGATTGCAGCGTACTATCTACATCCGGCATTCCAATATGCTCGGGGCCTTGCCTATGACGATACTTTGATAGAATCAGTCAACATTGTGGTAGACCGATTGTGTTGCATTCCCTAGTTCATGTTTGGTTTCAATAATATCAAAACGATTGTGTTTGTGTGTGTATGTGGTTTATTGAGCAACATGTGTTATATCTTGAGAATATTATATTTATGTTGGTTTGTAGGAACACAACTTCATGATTCATGTTTGGAACTCAAAGGAGTGCATCAATGAAGATCTTATTGAAAAAGGGAGTTTAACTCTGTTCATGTTTGAAAGTTATATGAATGATTTGTATTTAAAAATCTCATGTCTTGAATATTTTGATTTGCAGGATCAAAATTCATGATTTATGTTTGAAACTCAAAAGAGTGCATCAATGAAGATCTTATTGAAAAAGGGAGTTGACTCACTCATTGCTTTGCGTTGACTCTTCTATATTTCATGTATATCATCAAACAGCTTTTCACAGTCTTGGTTGGGAATCTTCATGCATTTCCTACATGAGGTTTGATGGTCATACATGTTATTCAAATGCATGGGATATGTTGTTAACTTTTAGTTGAGACGTCTTGGAGGATCCCCTATTTATATCAATACTTCTCGTGAGTTTTTAATCAACAAGAATGCCATTTGAATGAATGTGGTTCTATGATATTATGTATGCTTTGTATTGGCATGATTGTTAACACTTGTGTAATGAAGCATCTTGATGTTGAAGATTTGGTTGATTCAAGAATGTGATTGAATGGTTGAGCTTCCATGTTATTATATTTGATTGAATGATAGATTCATGCTTATCATTACAAAACTTTGTCATTTGGTCAAATGTATTTTTGCTAAGTGATTTGAGAAGCAAAACGCATGTTTGAATAGGTTCAATGATGTATTTCATTGTGAACATGTTCATAGTGTTAATGCATAACTCATATATTTTGATTCTCAACTAACCTCTTGGTTTATCATATTTTTCAGGATGCAAAATAATTGTTGATCTTCATGGGATTATGGTAACATTTAATCAATTGTTTCCCTTTGGTTTGATGGTGATTTTAGTTATTTTTCAAACTCAAACTATCTTAGAGTCTTCACCATTTTCAATCCAACCATTAGATCTCCCCTCTAAAAATTTTATGTTGTAGCTCTGGGAGTCCTCTTTCCAACGCCTCTAGTCTCGCTTCGATCGGAGTTCGGAGCTAGGAGAATTAATTCCTGCCACCGAAGCGCGCAGAGCTATTTTTGTGTACCCTGCCTGAAAGGGTCGACCCTTGGGGTCGACCCCCACTGAAAAGATCGACCCATGGGGTCGACCCCTTTAAACCTGGCTCTTTTTTTGGCCCCGACAGCAACCTAGTTGCCAAGGGTCGACCCCAGGGGTCGACCCCTATAACAGAGGGCCTCTTTTTGTGTATTCCAGTAACCTGGTTGCCGAGGGTCGACCCCAAGGGTCGACCCCTTCCGGACGGGACTTACGAAAGTGTTTTAAACTTATTGAAAACCCTATTAAACCATTCTAAAATATACCCTAATGGTTCCTAATCATGTTAGGGTGTTTTAAACTCATTTTAGAAGGGGAATATGGGTCATTTGGTCTGCCTCCTATATATATCAATGTGTTGCTCCGAATTTCAGAGTGATTAACCCTAATGCTCATTTGTTCTTTCGTATAGGTGAAGAAAAGGGGGAAAACGTGGTGGAACTCTTCCAAGGAGGATATCATCTACATCCGTGAAGATCTGGAGCTCGTTGAAGAAGAAGAAAAGGAGCGGATCGAAGAGAGGATCAAGAGGACGTAAGAATCGTCGTCATCCGGCTACCCTCCAACTCGTGATTCAAGGAACATCATCAACCGACCTTGAAAAATAAAGGGGGATCATTTCTATGTCTTCTATCAGTTCTTTGTGATATGTTCTATGATCTATATTTTGGTTTGAGCATACTTGAGTATTTGTGTTTATTTTCTGAACAATAGAGATACTCGTGTGTGTGACCGTTTGTGTATACGGTCGTGTTTGATCGCCTTCGGGTGATCGTGTTTGTGTCATTGTGCTGCGATTGTTGCAGCGTGTGTGTGTGTGTGTTGTGATCCGGTCGTCGGATCGTGTGTGTGTTTGTGATCCGGTCATCGAATCGTGTGGGAGACTTCATCTCCGTCTCTGTGTGTGTTGGGGCGTGTCCCCGTGTGTGTGTGGGGATTCATCCCCGTGTGTGTTTGGAGCGTCGTCTCCATGTTCAGGATTTATCCCCGAGTGAAGCCTCAGCGGGTTTGGTGAGGGGTGGACGTAGGGAGCCCGTCGTGGTCCCGAACCATCTTAAAAATCTCAGTGTCCTATGGTTTGCATTGTGGTTTGCCTTGTTATGTTTAACAGCTTAATGTGTTTATCTTAATCGTGTGTGAACGGTGAGATTGAGAGAATTTAATCATCTTGCTTGAGTGAAATCTTCAATCTCGTCAAGGTTGTTAATTCCGCTGTGCGCTTGTCTATGTTTTTAATCGGTCATAGTTTTTAGTAGTAGGATCTATTCACCCCCCCTCTAGATCCGCGTTCCTGCACTACGGGACCCAACAATTGGTATCAGAGCGAGGCTCTGCTTCCCTAGATCTCACGATCTACAGAGTGATCCTAGTGCTTGTTCAATCATGAGTTTTTCTGTCGAACAGTTTTTAATGAATTCTGCACATATTTTTAATGGTTCTGATTTTCCCTTGTGGTTGGGCAGATTATGTAGGACTGCAAACTCTGTTAATCCAAATCTTTGGAAGTTGATTCATAATGGTCCTCACATTTTACCTTCAGATGAGACCAAGTGATCTAAACATGATAAATTGAAGAATCATGAAAATATTATTGTCTTGAGTTTATTACAAGCTGCCGTAGACACTGACTTGTTTCCATTTGCTTCTTCTTGTAGAACGGCAAAGGAGCTTATAGATCGGTTAATCAAAGCTCAAGAGATGGAAGGGCAAAAAGGTTTCATGGTCGACGATGCTGATCAATGCCATGATGAAAATGTTGATGAGGTAAATTCTAAAAATGAAGAACTCTCTATTGAGGAATGGCAAATGGCATATGCTGAACTGTATAAAACATGCAAGAAACTCAAATCTGAAAATAAGAACTTGAAAAGGAAGATTAATGAGAATGTGCATGATAATCCTTCCTGTGAAAATTGTAAAACTTTGGACTCGAAGATTGAGAATCTGGAATATGAAAAAGAATTTCTAGAATCCAAAGTTGAATTATTTTCAGATGAGATGTCTTGTATGAATGAAGAGCTTGAGATGTTTAGAAAATCTAATACTGCTCTTGAAATTGATAATGATACCCATGATTTGCTTGATCAAAACAAACACTTGTTGTCTAAGATTTCATTACTTGAAGAAACAGAAAAATATCTTAGAAACAAGTTAGCTTCTTTGTCTGATGATGATAAGTTGTTTGAGAAATTGTTTGATTCTGAAATTGATAACAAGAACATCATGGATGAAAATGAAGATCTTAAAAAGAAAAATGGTGCTATGTTGATTCAGAATTCCTTGCTTGAGGGAAGATTAAAATGTCTTGATAAGTTTGAAAAAGAAACTTCTTTGTTGAAATCTGAGAATGAGCAATTGCTTGTTAAGATTTCAAAGTTTGTTGAAACTGAGAAAGTTCTTGAAAACTTAACTGAAATTTTTTTGCCATGAATGATGAAAACAAGAAAATCTTGAAAGAGAATGAAAACTTGGAATCTGTGAACTGCTTGCTTAATGAGAAAATCCTTGCATGTGAAAAAGAGATAAATGATTTGAAAAATGACTTGTCTAGATTTGTCAAAGGGAAGGAGAACTTAGACACATTGCTAGGTGTTAAAGTGAACTTTCAAAAAGAGGGTCTTGGCTACATCTCGGTCAACAAAAAATCTTTTGAATCAAAAATGAAAACCTCTTTTGTTCATGTCTCTGACATTCCTAGCACCTCCAAAGCTCCTCCTCCCATTTTTGAAAAGAAAACTTCTGAAAATAGTTTTGAGAAAAAGAAAAATCTCAACACAAAACCCACCATGCAAAAAGGGTTTCAAAAAGTTCAGAATGGGCGAAAAATGAAATTGAATGTTGAATGTTTCTATTGTGGTATGCATGGCCATGAAATGAATGATTGTGTTATCTTGAAAGTGGATGATCAAAATGCCTGAAAAAATAAACATTCCTTCAAAAGAAAGAAAAATGTCTCATGTTTCTATTATCACAAACTTGGCCATATCATGGATGATTGCTTTGTGAAACAAAATGATGATTAATGTGCCATGAATGCTAAGTATAATTTTCAAAGAAAATTCAGAAATGAACCTGTCTTTCATGCTCAAAGGTTTGCATTCAATAAGAGAGACTTGACCACAAACACTCATGCAAACAATTGAAACTCATTCCGTAGACCCACATCACCTTGCTACTTTCATTGTGGGAAATACGGTCATATTATGAAAGAGTGTTGGTTTTTGAAAACAGAAAATCTCCATACTTCTAGAATGCATGCTAGGTCTAATTTTGTTAAATCTAGACCTTTTGAAAATAGAAGATGGAATGGATTTGAAAATTCCTTTACTCCTAAAAGGAAGCCTTTTGGTAAAACTATTTTTCCTCAATGCCTTTATTGTGAAAACCATGGACATGTCATTGAGGATTGCAGGATCACGAAGAATGATGATATTGTGGCAACGAAAAAGAAGAAAGTGGTTGGTGGCAATGCTACTAACATCAAGGGACCCAAAAAGGCTTGGGTGCCCAAATCCGTTGAATGAATTGGCTTTGATGCAAGTGTGCCTTGAGATAAATAAAGAATGAAAGGGGTTCCAATAAAAAGGAACAAGGCACACTCACTTGGTAAAATCCCAACTTTACTCTTTCATTGTCAAATTTGATGGTTTTGATGACTTGAGATGATATTTTAGTGTGTTCTGATGTTATGCTCTAATTTCTTCACAAGCCACATATGTCTTCAATGGATGAATATTTGGTATATCAAATGGTGGTTAGAGAAGGTTGGACTACGTTCAACTGGATACTTCCACTAAGCGTGATGGTGGTCTTCGGACCTATGTTCTCCGCTTAGTACCAAAATTCAGAAGTTGAATTATATGGCTTATAAGGAACCTTGTGTTGTGAATGAAATCAATTTACCTTTGATTTGAATAGCTTTCAAATTGAATCTGAAAAACTCTCTTATTTCATAAGGCAAAATTCTCTGAACTATGGACTTGTTTGATCAAATGTAACAATTGATATTGAATGTTGACCATGGCTCAGTTTAAAGCTCATTGACCATATGTGATTGATTCGCCAAATTGATAAGTTGTTTGACATGTTCAGAAATCTACTCTTGATAATGGTTGTTCAAACACTTATATTTCTCATTTGTTAATTTTTGTGTGAAATCTATTGGAAATTCGGTTATTTACATATTCACACATGCGGGGCGTATCATGTTCAAACTGAAGCTTATGTCTCATGAAATATTATCTTTGAATGATCATGGTTGAACATTTGGGCTCTAAGGGACATGGGTTTTCATGATCAAATCTGAAATAAAATGCTCATGATTCAGTGCCAAAATCATTAAAAATCCATCTCATGCATTCACCTGGTTCATGCTTTTCTTATATGCTCAAGTCATTACAAAAAACTGAAAACTTGCATAAAAAGAATGCATTGACATCTTTGCATATCATTCATATACTATGCATATAAAATGACAAAAAGATGCATATTGCATATTCATGCATATAGAGCATATGCATATATTTCATGATAATCACATATCTTGACTCATGAATGCTTGCATGAATACTTCCATAAATCCTTGCATGCGTGTATGTATTTATCTTATAAAACCTTTCTTGGAAAATTCTAAGACCTCACCTCATTGATAAATAATAATGCAGTGATTTTATTCATATGTGATACATGTCATATATTAAGGGGGATGATTTATTTCTGACCGTGCATACATTTAGGGGGAGTCATAGCCGTGTCTTGTCAAATTTATTTTATACATGTAAAATAAAAAATTATCCTCACACTCTTGCACATAATGAATTTAATGAATTTCATTGATAATGATTTAAGAAATTCCTTCCAACACTTTAAAGGGAACTTGAATCTCTACATCGACATTAAAGAGTAATCGTGAGGAAAAAGCTGCCTACCCCACAAAAATTTAATAAGTGGAATGTGGATCCGAGTAACCGGGAATCCCCCCTGAAACAAAGGAGGAAACTCGCGTCAAAAGGAGAAACAAAAATTCATATGTGTGACGAATCCAAGTAGCCGGGAATCCCCATTGAGACATATGAGGAAACTCGCGCCGAAAAGTGAAGTCAATTAAAAGAACAAAATTGGGGTTGTGCGAAGCTACCTGTAACGACCCGAGAATCCGATTACCGGGAAGGCCCGATAACCCGAGACTCGCACCGCCACCCACGAGCCCGAAGACTCGGAAGGGTTAAAAGGATGGTGTGGAAACTACACAAGCATCACAAATAATTGCAGAAATTAAACAGTTATGATATTAAGCAGGAAATGAATTAACATTTTACATGGTCCACAATAAAATAACAACAACAGCAACAGTAGTCCACGACTAGTACAGTGACAAGAAAGAAAAGTACAGCTACACGGGGCATCCCCCGGCTCTGACCTCCGGCACTACCGCTGGGCACCCGCACCACGCTGCGCTCCTGACGCGCTCCCCGAAGGTGGCGCCTCACCTGAAACACGGTGAAAACACGCAGGGAATGAGTCTCGGAACAAGACTCAGTAGGGATCACTCGAACCCTACCTCGAAAAACGAGAAACCACTACTCTAGCGGTAGAAAGGTACCTCGGAAAGGAAAGCCCTGTACTCTACAGAACTAGACCCTAACGGCACGCAAACCGACACACGTGCCACGGTACGAGAAGACCGAAACTCAACGGTCGAACCGTCAAAACCCGAAGGTCGGAAACACACGACTGACAGTCTGACACTCCGTACTCAACAGGAGTACCACCCACTAGAAGCACAGCCGGTAGCGTCCCCTGACGTCTTACACCGCACCGCAGGTGAACCGCCTGACATGGTAGGTCCTACCCGAGGCGCAAACACCGTACAAGTAACTACAACAAGTGACTAGCTGGGGTCACGCCCGTCGACGTGGGTCCAACCGCCCCCAACCACGTGTGCACACACAGACCGCGCGTCCCTGGTCTGGCCCTCTGACCGGTTTTCCCCTCAGCCGGACTCTGGCTGCAAGACGTGGGGCCCAACGGTAACCGGTCCACAAACCGTCTCTAAAGGTCAGCCCGTACACCACTCCCTGGTGCGACTAGCACACGCGTACTAGTAGGCTACGACTAGTGGAGGGTCACAGAAGGAGTAGACTCTCAAGTCTCGGAAAACAACGGTGCAACTGCAGGTACGAGGAACGCTCCTTGTACCAACACCGACGCACGGTGACCAGCTGACAACAACATCTCCCGGTACACTCTGTACGACGAGAGACACACCGACGCAACCCGTACCCTTGAACGGTCCACACTGGGCCGCTCAGGGATGTGCGGTCACACAGGGACCGCACAAGGATTAGAACGGTCATATCAGGACCGTTCCACCCAGGGTCCAAACGACGGATAAACGGCCAACACAGGACCGTTCAAACAGATGTGCGGCCAACTCTTGACCGCACGTGGGTGAAGAACGGTCACCTCCTGGCCGCTCGTCTCCCAACGGTAAAAAGCCTGGACGGTTAGTCCTTAGCCGCACTTGGGGAAGGGCGGCTACGGCTTAGCCGTTCAGGTGTTGTGCGGTCAGGGCCAGACCGCACATCCAACCATAGCGCTAGGGGATGTACGGCCAGCACCTGGCCGTGCAAGGGGTTATGCGGTCAGCTCCTGGCCGCACATCCCAGAGCACTGCACAACGGTCACAACCAACGGTCAAAACCCTTGGGGTTGGGCGGTAGCTGTGGGGCCGCACATTAGGATATGCGGTCCCACGATAGACCGCTCAAGCCCACTGCGCGCCAAGCCTCACCCAAAGCGCGCCGAGCCGATGAACGGTCCGAACGGAACCGCATAGGGGTTGTGCGGCCACTGGTTCGACCGCACATCGCTCACCGGCGAGAAAATGGCGAACCTCACCGGAATCGCCCAATCGGCCTCAAAACAAACCCCACGGAGGGGGAAATGGCGAGAGAAGAACCCCCAAGCCCCCTAGCATGCTCCTACGCCCTTAAACCGTAAATCGGGGCTCAAAACGATGGATCGGACGAACTCACCCCGCGGCATGATCGACCCTTCCCGGCTCAAAATAAACCCCTCTCGACCTCGTCTCGAGCTGAAACTCACGGGGAAGGAAGACATGAGGCTAAGGAACGTCACCCTACCTCCGGTCCGCGACGAAACGCTCCGATCCGAGCTCGAAGTCGCGAAGAACGCCGCTAGAATCTCGCCTCTCCACGCCTCCCACGCTCGCCGTATGCCCGCACGATCGCCACCACGTCACCCACGTCCTCGCGCCGTCGCACCGCCGCCGTCTGCAGCCGGAACGGGGGTCGGCACGGTCGAACGGGAGAGAAGGAGGGAGAGAGCCGGCCACGGTCGCGTGAGGGAGAGAGAGGAAGGAAGAAGAAGAAAAGAGAAAAGAAGAAAAAGAAAAGAAAAGAAAATGGGAATATATAGAAAATCCGATTTTTCGGAAAAATACCGAAAATTAGAAAAATACATTTCCGGAATCCTCGGAACGCACCGATCGCAACGGTACCACTCGTGCCTCGGGGAACTGCCCGGTTCGCCCGCAGCGAGCGTCCGAAGAAAAAGCCGAAACACACACCGGAAATCGGAAAACACGCGCGGAAAAAGCCACGGAACGCCTCCGGGCCTCCGAAACGACTCCGGATCGCGCCGATCCGAACACGAAAGATGTCCGAAACGAAATTTCGGACACAACGGAGCCGGACGCTCCGAAAACTAGATCCGGGACCCACGAAGAAGGATCCGAAAGGTCCGGGATATTACAGCCCTCCCCCCTTAAGGAATTTCGTCCTCGAAATTGAGAACAACCCAAGGGGAAAGAAGAGGAAGACTCACTCAAACAGATACGGGAACTGCTGACGCATCTCGTCCTCACGTTCCCACGAAGCCTCACCACCAGAGTGTCGTTGCCACACGACTTTCACCAAGGGAATAACCTTGTTCCGCAGGCGCTGCTCTCGCCTATCCTCCACGCGGATCGGAAACTCTGGGAGAGAAAGATCTGGAGTCACCTCAGGCCAAACGGAAAACTCGAGCACATGAGAGTCATCGGGCATATACTTCCGCAACATAGAGACGTGGAACACGTCATGCACCGACGCCAACTCAGAGGGTAACTGCAACCGGTAAGCAACCTCACCGATGCGCTCCACAATCGCGAAAGGACCAATATAGCGGGGACTCAGCTTCCCACGCCGTCCAAACCGCATCACCCCCTTCATCGGAGAAACTCTCAAGAACACATGATCGCCCACGGCGAACTCGAGGGGCTGCCGCCTACGGTCAGCATAGCTCTTCTGCCGACTCTGGGCCGCCAACATGTTCTGACGAACCAGGTGCACAACATCCACACATTGCTGCACCAATTCCGGTCCCGTCAAAACACGCTCACCCACCTCAAACCAATCAAGTGGAGTCCGACAAGGACGCCCATACAATGCCTCATAAGGAGCCATGCCGATGCTCGAATGAAAGCTGTTGTTATAGGCAAACTCCACTAACGGTAGGTGATGAATCCAACTCCCCTGCCACTCCAGGCAGCAGGATCTCAGCATGTCCTCCAAAGTCTGAATGGTCCTCTCAGACTGACCATCTGACTGTGGATGATACGCCGAGCTAAATGCCAACTCCGTGCCAAGAGCTCGCTGGAAACTCCTCCAGAATCCAGAAGTGAAGCGCGGATCCCGATCCGACACGATCGAAATGGGAACCCCATGCAACGGAACGATCCGCTCCACATAAAGACGAGCCAACCTGGACACGCTCCAGCTGACTTTGACCGGTAGCAACCGCGTCACCTTCGTCAGCCGATCCACCAGCAACCAAATACTGTCCTGCCCAGTCGGGGTTCTGGGCAACCCCACCACAAAATCCGTGGTCACATGGTCCCACTTCCAAGCAGGAACATCCAAGGGCTGGAGAGTACCGCCTGGTCGCTGATGCTCCGCCTTCACTTGCTGACAGATCAGGCACCTGGCCACAAATTCGGCAACATCTCTCTTCATGCCAGGCCACCAGAACTGCCTCCGCAAGTTCCGATACATCTTCGTCGCACCCGGGTGCACAGTGTACCTGCTCCCATGAGCCTCACGTAACACCGCACGACGAACCTGCTCCTCCGCTGGGACGTACAGCCTGCCACGAAACCTCGCAGCACCGTCCTCGCCGAGCTCCACATCAGCCATCGCAAGAATCCGGGGCAACTCAGGGTCCGCATGCTGAGCCTCTGTCACCTGACGACGAATAGCAGGAGTGACAGTCAGACTCGCAAGCACTGCCAACCCTGGCTCCTGGGGAATCTTGAGCCTGAAGACACCTCGGGCACCTGTTCCCAGAGCCTCCACTTCCTCAGCATCAAGGTACTGATCACGACCTTCCTACTCAAGGCATCGGCGACGACATTCATCCTGCCCGGCTGATAAGACAGGGTGAAGTCATAGTCCTTCATGAACTCCATCCAACGCCTTTGTCTGAGGTTCAGATCTCTCTGCGAGAACACATACCTCAAACTCTGATGGTCAGTGAACACCTCGAACTTCTCACCGTACAGATAATGCCTCCAGATCTTCAGCGCGAAGATCACTGCCGCCAACTCAAGGTCATGGGTAGGGTAGTTCTCCTCATGGGGCTTTAGCTGCCGAGATGCATAAGCCACCACTCTACCATGCTGCATCAGAACAGCACCCAATCCGACGCCGGAAGCATCTGTACACACCACAAAACCTCCCGATCCAGAAGGCAAAACCAACACCGGAGCCGAGGTGAGCAATCTCTTCAGTTCCCTAAAGCTCTGCTCACACTCCTCGGACCAGACGAAAGGCACATCCTTCCGCGTGAGCCTCGTCATCGGGGTCGCAATGCGGGAAAAATCCTGGATAAACCGGCGATAATAACCCGCAAGCCCCAAGAAACTCCGGATCTCCGTCACCGACCTCGGCCTCGGCCATTGCATCACAGCCTCGACCTTGGCGGGATCCACGGAAATGCCATCACCAGAAATCACGTGCCCCAGAAAGTGCACCTCGCTGAGCCAAAACTCGCACTTGCTGAGCTTCGCATACAACTGGTGATCTCGCAACGTCTGCAGCACCACACCCAAATGGTACGCATGCTCCTCAGCAGACCGCGAATAAACAAGGATGTCATCCACGAAAATGACCACGAACTGGTCCAAATACGGATGAAACACCCTCTGCATCAAGTCCATGAAGGCTGCTGGGGCATTGGTGAGCCCAAACGGCATCACCAGAAACTCATAATGCCCGTACCTCGTACTGAACGCAGTCTTCTCCACATCGGACTCGCGAATTCTCAGCTGATAGTAACCGGACCGCAAATCAATCCGCGAGAACACTCGCGCAGACTGAAGCTGGTCGAACAAATCATCAATCCGCGGCAATGGATACTTGTTCTTAATGGTCACGTCATTCAGCTGCCGATAGTCAATGCATAGCCGCAGACTACCGTCCTTCTTCTTCACGAACAACACGGGCGCACCCCAAGGGGAAAAGCTCGGACGAATGTACCCCTTGGCCAACAGCTCCTGCAACTGCGCCCTCAACTCCCTCAACTCAGCGGGGGCCATACGGTAGGGAGCCTTCGCCAAAGGTCCCGTACCAGGTACAACCTCGATCACGAAATCGATCTCCCGCTGGGGAGGTAATCCAGGCAACTCCTCAGGAAAAACATCGGGAAACTCGCACACCACCGCAATGTCCTCGACATTCGGCTCCATCCGGTCAGACACAACCACAGACGCGAGAAAACCCTGACAACCTGAATCAAGCAATCGACGGGCTCGAATAGCAGAGATAAGAAATCGAGAAGAGGCGGAACGGATACCTTGGAAATAGAAGGTCCTCTTGCTCGGATGTTGGAAGTAGACCCTCTTCATCCCACAATCCACCACCGCTCCATGAGTCTCGAGCCAATCCATGCCTAGAATCACGTCGTAATCCCGAAGCTGCAACGCATACAACCTGCCTGGCATACTCCGCCCATCGATCCACACCGGAACCTGGTCGAAGCAATACGGAGTGACCATAAAGTCACCCGAAGGCAACTCCACAGCCAAATCACAGGACAACTGGGTCACCGGCTCCTCGACGCTCGACGCGAAATCCTCCGAAATGAACGAATGAGACGCGCCAGAATCAAATAAAACCCGAGCCGCACAACCCAAAATCTGAACGGTACCTTCCACGAGCTGCGACGCTACTGCCTCTGCCCTGGTCAAGTGCGTGATCTGGCCACGAGCTCTCTGCCTGCCTCCCACACTAGCTGACCTGGGTAGCGGCGGATACTGTCCCTGCTGCTGCTGCTGCTGGGAAACCTGCTGCTGCGGCGGCCTCTGAGGACAGTCACGCGCCATGTGCCCTGGCTGGTCACACCGAAAACAGATGATCGGCGCCGTGCACTGCCTGCCTGGGTGGGTCCCACTACACCGTGGACAAGGTCCTCGCGATCCACCCACCGATCCCTGTCGCTGCAAAGGAAACGGCTGCTGCACACTGCCCGATGAAGCCTGCCCCTGATCCTTGGACTTCTTCTTGCCGAACCCCTTCTTGAAGAACTTTTTGACCTTCGTGCCAAAGGACGCAGATCCTGTCACCGAAGCTGCCGATGCCGGTACTCCTGAACCACCCGACGCAGACTGAAAGAAACCCTGCTGCTGAGTAGCCGACTGCTGGCTGCGACCTGACACAGACTGCCCCTGGCTGATCGGTCCTCGAGTCCTCTGCATATCCATCTCCAAGGAAATCGCAACACGAGACGCCGTCTCGAGATCAGTGGCCCCATTCGCGATCAGATGGTGCCTCAGCTCCAACCTCAAGCCCTGCACAAACTGCGTCGTCCTCACCCTCTCATGCTCCATGATATGAGGTGCGTACCGACCCAGCTCGACAAATCGGGCCCTGTACTGCAACACGGACATGTCACCCTGCACCAGCTCCAGAAACTCCCGCATCCGCTGCGTAGCAACAATATCTGGACAGTACGTACGCTCGAAAGCACTGACAAAGTCATCCCACTCGATCTGCTCAAGCGGACGAAGCTGAAAGGACGTCTTCCACTCGGAAGACCACCACCTCCGAGCCGTACCCTGCAACTGGTTGTAGGCCAACACCACTCTGTCCTCGACAGCACTCTTTGCAGAACTGAACACCCGCTCCATCTCATCAAGCCAATCACGAGCCGCATCAGGGTCTGCCTGGCCGCTAAAGTAAGGTGGATGAAACTGCATGAAATCCCTCACTGCTCGGCCTGGCCCACCCCTGACTGACGAGCCCTCACCGGCCTCTCCGCCGAACTGCTGAGCCATGAGATGGTACATGCCACGGAGAAAACCCTCGGCCCCCGGAGCCCTCGCAGCATCCGCGGCCTCGGTAGCTCCCGGAACTCTGCTATGCTCCTCCTGGTCCCTCTGGACCCCCTGCTGGATCTCCTGGCCTCCAGCCGACTGCCCCTGCTGAGAGCGAGAACTCCTCCTCGGCGCCATCCTCGCTCCTTAAGCACAAGACAGAAAACACAGAAACGGAAGGTCAGAATAAAACACGCGGTGCCCAATGCCAGCGTCACATGTACATCATCGTTGTGGACTAGTGGACCAATACAATTACCTATGATTCTCATGTAATTCCACAACCGCGCTCTGATACCAGCTGTAACGACCCGAGAATCCGATTACCGGGAAGGCCCGATAACCCGAGACTCGCACCGCCACCCACGAGCCCGAAGACTCGGAAGGGTTAAAAGGATGGTGTGGAAACTACACAAGCATCACAAATAATTGCAGAAATTAAACAGTTATGATATTAAGCAGGAAATGAATTAACATTTTACATGGTCCACAATAAAATAACAACAACAGCAACAGTAGTCCACGACTAGTACAGTGACAAGAAAGAAAAGTACAGCTACACGGGGCATCCCCCGGCTCTGACCTCTGGCACTACCGCTGGGCACCCGCACCACGCTGCGCTCCTGACGCGCTCCCCGAAGGTGGCGCCTCACCTGAAACACGGTGAAAACACGCAGGGAATGAGTCTCGGAACAAGACTCAGTAGGGATCACTCGAACCCTACCTCGAAAAACGAGAAACCACTACTCTAGCGGTAGAAAGGTACCTCGGAAAGGAAAGCCCTGTACTCTACAGAACTAGACCCTAACGGCACGCAAACCGACACACGTGCCACGGTACGAGAAGACCGAAACTCAACGGTCGAACCGTCAAAACCCGAAGGTCGGAAACACACGACTGACAGTCTGACACTCCGTACTCAACAGGAGTACCACCCACTAGAAGCACAGCCGGTAGCGTCCCCTGACGTCTTACACCGCACCGCAGGTGAACCGCCTGACATGGTAGGTCCTACCCGAGGCGCAAACACCGTACAAGTAACTACAACAAGTGACTAGCTGGGGTCACGCCCGTCGACGTGGGTCCAACCGCCCCCAACCACGTGTGCACACACAGACCGCGCGTCCCTGGTCTGGCCCTCTGACCGGTTTTCCCCTCAGCCGGACTCTGGCTGCAAGACGTGGGGCCCAACGGTAACCGGTCCACAAACCGTCTCTAAAGGTCAGCCCGTACACCACTCCCTGGTGCGACTAGCACACGCGTACTAGTAGGCTACGACTAGTGGAGGGTCACAGAAGGAGTAGACTCTCAAGTCTCGGAAAACAACGGTGCAACTGCAGGTACGAGGAACGCTCCTTGTACCAACACCGACGCACGGTGACCAGCTGACAACAACATCTCCCGGTACACTCTGTACGACGAGAGACACACCGACGCAACCCGTACCCTTGAACGGTCCACACTGGGCCGCTCAGGGATGTGCGGTCACACAGGGACCGCACAAGGATTAGAACGGTCATATCAGGACCGTTCCACCCAGGGTCCAAACGACGGATAAACGGCCAACACAGGACCGTTCAAACAGATGTGCGGCCAACTCTTGACCGCACGTGGGTGAAGAACGGTCACCTCCTGGCCGCTCGTCTCCCAACGGTAAAAAGCCTGGACGGTTAGTCCTTAGCCGCACTTGGGGAAGGGCGGCTACGGCTTAGCCGTTCAGGTGTTGTGCGGTCAGGGCCAGACCGCACATCCAACCATAGCGCTAGGGGATGTACGGCCAGCACCTGGCCGTGCAAGGGGTTATGCGGTCAGCTCCTGGCCGCACATCCCAGAGCACTGCACAACGGTCACAACCAACGGTCAAAACCCTTGGGGTTGGGCGGTAGCTGTGGGGCCGCACATTAGGATATGCGGTCCCACGATAGACCGCTCAAGCCCACTGCGCGCCAAGCCTCACCCAAAGCGCGCCGAGCCGATGAACGGTCCGAACGGAACCGCATAGGGGTTGTGCGGCCACTGGTTCGACCGCACATCGCTCACCGGCGAGAAAATGGCGAACCTCACCGGAATCGCCCAATCGGCCTCAAAACAAACCCCACGGAGGGGGAAATGGCGAGAGAAGAACCCCCAAGCCCCCTAGCATGCTCCTACGCCCTTAAACCGTGAAATCGGGGCTCAAAACGATGGATCGGACGAACTCACCCCGCGGCATGATCGACCCTTCCCGGCTCAAAATAAACCCCTCTCGACCTCGTCTCGAGCTGAAACTCACGGGGAAGGAAGACATGAGGCTAAGGAACGTCACCCTACCTCCGGTCCGCGACGAAACGCTCCGATCCGAGCTCGAAGTCGCGAAGAACGCCGCTAGAATCTCGCCTCTCCACGCCTCCCACGCTCGCCGTATGCCCGCACGATCGCCACCACGTCACCCACGTCCTCGCGCCGTCGCACCGCCGCCGTCTGCAGCCGGAACGGGGGTCGGCACGGTCGAACGGGAGAGAAGGAGGGAGAGAGCCGGCCACGGTCGCGTGAGGGAGAGAGAGGAAGGAAGAAGAAGAAAAGAGAAAAGAAGAAAAAGAAAAGAAAAGAAAATGGGAATATATAGAAAATCCGATTTTTCGGAAAAATACCGAAAATTAGAAAAATACATTTCCGGAATCCTCGGAACGCACCGATCGCAACGGTACCACTCGTGCCTCGGGGAACTGCCCGGTTCGCCCGCAGCGAGCGTCCGAAGAAAAAGCCGAAACACACACCGGAAATCGGAAAACACGCGCGGAAAAAGCCACGGAACGCCTCCGGGCCTCCGAAACGACTCCGGATCGCGCCGATCCGAACACGAAAGATGTCCGAAACGAAATTTCGGACACAACGGAGCCGGACGCTCCGAAAACTAGATCCGGGACCCACGAAGAAGGATCCGAAAGGTCCGGGATATTACACTACCGATAGTCGAGAATCTAAAGTGAAAGTGTAGAGAGGAGATTACCTTCTAGTGTTTTTTAGAAAATCTGAAAATCCATATGTTTTGAAGCTCATTAGTCATTGCCTCACATTTCACATGGGTATTTTTGTGATATATGTATTTTATGAATTTACCTACATTCATAGTTTATGTAGTACTCCTAGCTGTGTATGCACAAAACCTCTTAGTTATGCTTCATGTCTTATACTCTTGAATTTGAATCACATGCTCTTTTCTTAACCCGTGCCTCATTAAGGGGGAGTTACTATATGTAATATTTGTGTGCATGACGATTGTGTTTGTGTGCTTGCATGTTCATGCATTCCCCTTGAGTCTAATTCTGAGCATAAACCTTACATTTGAAGGATATCAGTCATCTTGTGCATCGCTTCATAACTTGCATGATTAGCATTCACATAGTGCATATTCAGTGCTAATTTGCATATTTACATATTTGACATTTTCAGCATGCATATAGGTCATTCATGATATCATCTTGATCAAATCCATACTTTTCAACAATTGGCACCGTTCATTCTGAAATGCATATTCTGAACACTTCATGTTGTATAAATGCCAAAATGAGTTCAACCACCAATTGATATCATGATCAACAACTGCTATCTTTGAGGCTCTCTCTCTTCGAGAATTAAAATTGCCTATGTTTGTGCCTCTATCTTGATCAACGCTTGGTTTCATATATTTGAGCCCCTACTTAACATCAATTGGCCCTTAAATTGGAAACTCATCTCCTTTGCCCTAACATGTTCATTTCATATCCTATTACCCCCTATCTTTTTGTAGATGATAAAAAGGGGGAGAATGCTTGGTATGTGTGTGCTCAATGCTCAATGATTTATACTTGTTGTTGTCTTGAGGAGCATGGAAGAATTGGTGTATGCTCAATGTTTGCCCGTATTTACAAAATCTGAATTATCACACACATCGTTTTGTCATCATCAAAAAGGGGGAGATTGTTACATTCCCTAGTTCATGTTTGGTTTCAATGATATCAAAACGATTGTGTTTGTGTGTGTATGTGGTTTATTGAACAACATGTGTTATATCTTGAGAATATTATATTTATGTTGGTTTGTAGGAACACAACTTCATGATTCATATTTGGAACTCAAAGGAGTGCATCAATGAAGATCTTATTGAAAAATGGAGTTTAACTCTGTTCATGTTTGAAAGTTATATGAATGATTTGTATTTAAAAATCTCATGCCTTGAATATTTTGATTTGCACGATCAAAATCCATGATTCATGTTTGGAACTCAAAGGAGTGCATCAATGAAGATCTTATTGAAAAAGGGAGTTGACTCGCTCATTGCTTTGCGTTGACTCTTCTATATTTCATGTATATCATCAAACAACTTTTCACAGTCTTGGTTGAGAATCTTCATGCATTTCCTACATGAGGTTTGATGGTCATACATGTTATTCAAATACATGGGATATGTTGTTAACTTTTGGTTGAGACGTCTTGGAGGATCCCCTATTTATATCAATGCTTCTCGTGAGTTTTTAATCAACAAGAATGCCATTTGAATGAATGTGGTTCTATGATATTATGTATGCTTTGCATTGGCATGATTGTTAACACTTGTGTAATGAAGCATCTTGATGTTGAAGATTTGGTTGATTCAAGAATGTGATTGAATGATTGAGCTTCCATGTTATTATATTTGATTGAATGATAGATTCATGCTTATCATTACAAAACTTTGTCATTTGGTCAAATGTATTTTTGCTAAGTGATTTGAGAAGCAAAACGCATGTTTGAATATGTTCAATGATGTATTTCATTGTGAACATGTTCATAGTGTTAATGCATAACTCATATATTTTGATTCTCAACTAACCTCTTGATTTATCATATTTTTTAGGATGCAAAATCATTGTTGATCTTCATGAGATTATGGTAACATTTAATCAATTGTTTCCCTTTGGTTTGATGGTGGTTTTAGTTATTTTTTAAACTCAAACTATCTTACAGTCTTCACCATTTTCAATCCAACCATTAGATCTCCCCTCTAAAAATTTTATGTTGTAGCTCTGGGAGTCCTCTTTCCAACGTCTCTAGTCTCGCTTCGATCGGAGTTCGGAGCTAGGAGAATTAATTCCTACCGCCGAAGCGCGCAGAGCTGTTTTTGTGTACCCTGCCTGAAAGGGTCGACCCATGGGGTCGACCCCTTTAAACCTGGCTCTTTTTTTGGCCCCGACAGCAACCTAGTTGCCAAGGGTCGACCCCAGGGGTCGACCCCCACTGAAAGGAGAGGGCCTCTTTTTGTGTATTCCAGCAACCTGGTTGCCGAGGGTCGACCCCAAGGGTCGACCCCTTCCGGACGGGACTTACGAAAGTGTTTTAAACTTATTGAAAACCCTATTAAACCATTCTAAAATATACCCTAATGGTTCCTAATCATGTTAGGGTGTTTTAAACTCATTTTAGAAGGGGAATATGGGTCATTTGGTCTGTCTCCTATATATATCAATGTGTTGCTCCGAATTTCAGAGTGATTAACCCTAATGCTCATTTGTTCTTTCGTATAGGTGAAGAAAAGGGGGAAAACGTGGTGGAGCTCTTCCAAGGAGGATATCATCTACATCCGTGAAGATCTGGAGCTCGTGGAAGAAGAAGAAAAGGAGCGGATCGAAGAGAGGATCAAGAGGACGTAAGAATCGTCGTCATCCGGCTACCCTCCAACTCGTGGTTCAAGGAACATCATCAACCGACCTTGGAAAATAAAGGGGGATCATTTCTATGTCTTCTATCAGTTCTTTGTGAAAATAAAGGGGGAGCATGCTTGAGTATTTGTGTTTATTTTTTGAACAATAGAGATACTCGTGTGTGTGACCGTTTGTGTATACGGTCGTGTTTGATCGCCTTCGTGCGATCATGTTTGTGTCATTGTGCTGCGATTGTTGCAGCGTGTGTGTGTGTGTGTGTTGTGATCCACTCATCGGATCGTGTGTGTGTTTGTGATCCGGTCGTCGGATCGTGTGGGAGACTTCGTCTCCGTCTCTGTGTGTGTTGGGGCGTGTCCCCGTGTGTGTGTGGGGATTCATCCCCGTGTGTGTTTGGAGCGTTGTCTCCGTGTTGGGGATTTATCCCCGAGTGAAGTCTCACCAGGTTTGGTGAGGGGTGGACGTAGGGAGCCCGTCGTGGTCCCGAATCACCTTAAAAATCTCAGTGTCCTATGGTTTGCATTGTGGTTTGCCTTGTTATGTTTAACAGCTTAATGTGTTTATCTTAATCGTGTGTGAACGGTGAGATTGAGAGAATTTAATCATCTTGCTTGAGTGAAATCTTCTATCTCGTCAAGGTTGTTAATTCCGCTCTGCGCTTGTCTATGTTTTTAATCGGTCATAATTTTTAGTAGTAGGATCTATTCACCCCCCCTCTAGATCCGTGTTCCTGCACTACGGGACCCAACATATTGTCTGTCACCCCAACAGATGCTGTTGATGCGTTGAATGAGATATACTTGGATATTTTACCACTGAGATTATGAAATGAAACAAGTACTTAATATTTTTTGATAATGCAGATGAAAACATTTAGAGAGGCAATTGGTTCTTTTGCGACACCTAATGCCGTGGCCAGTCGTGACAGACTTGATCCAGGTAATGTGTCTTCACAATGTACATTCTATAGCTCAACATTTATTTTTTACATCTAACTATTATATTGTACGTGATCTACCTTAATCACAGCTGAGTGGTGACTAAATTACGGCACAAGTGCACCTGTATTAAGGAAGATCGCAATGAGAGTTCTATCGCAAACATTCTCGTCAAGTGGGTGTGAGGGGAATTGGTCGACGTTCTCCTTCTTACATACTAAGCTGAGGAATAGGCTAACACACCGCATGCTAGAAAAAATGGTGTATGCTCATTACAACATGAGGCTAAAGGTTCGGCATGTGCAGATGGATACAAGGAGAGGAGATGAAGAATATGACCCAACGGATGTTGTATACTTGCGAGACGATGATGACCCTATGGTAGCACGGGTTGCAAGAGCCACAATCGAGCGTGGTGAGGCAGAACTGGACGAGGAGGCTGAAGAACCAGGCGAGACACCACGGCCTAATACTTTTCTCGCATCAGCTGTACAAGAGGCAGTGGGAGAGGGAGATGACATCCATGTGCAGTTGGGTGGTGACGAGTCAGCAACGGGACGTGATGATGAAGTTAATTTAGATGAAGACCTCGTCATTGGGGGTGGAGACACATCGTATGCGTACGATGATATAGCATGGGAGCAATTGATGCAACCTCCATCAATTGAGCGTCAAGAGCCACCTCAGGTGAATTAATACATGAAAATCGAATCGTAAATTTCATTAGATAGCATAGTCATATATTGATGTATGATGATGTAAGAAATATATTACAGGTCGCTCCGAAAAATGACAACATTGCGGAAGAACAGTGGTCCCGAGTTGCTGCACCGCGGCATTCAATATCTGCGGAACCGAGAAGGTTATCCACTTCAAGAGAGGCTAGGGAGTGTTCCTCATTTAGAGAGGTGAAATTATATTGTCATTTCTACATTTATATGTTGTATTTCATCGAAATTATATTGAAATTATATTGTCATTGAATATATTATTGTGTAGTCTTCGGTAGCATCGAAACAACTATCTCAGTCTGCTGCGCTACGGCGCTCAACATTTAAGGCACCCAGTCAGTCGTCTCAGGTATATGTACAGACTTACACAGTAGAAAGTAAGTTGAAAAATTATCTAACCAGGCTTCTGTTTCTCAGGCATCTAGAGGGACACAACATGCAGCAGGTAAGCCGCCCCCTACTCCACATAAGAAAAAATCATCATGGACCACATTATTCAGCAGCAAGAAGGACAAGGGACCACCATTAAATCCGATAGATATTGCAGACATGGAGATATTAGATCCCAATGCAGATGACGACACTCCCGAGCCCTCTGTTGAGCCCCGCATTAGTGGGAGTCATGACTCCGATGCTGATAGTACACCGACAGGGTCGTCATCCCATGGAGGTGGTGGTTCTCAAGGTGGCCAATGGAGTCCTCGTGAGAATACTAGTGCTTGTGGCAGAGAGTACAGCAGTGGTCATAGTAGAGGTCGTGGGGGCTGTCAACATGGCGCATGGACAGAGGAGCAGCACTTCACACATGTCACGCAAGATGAGGACCACAGTGCTCCACCGGCAGGGACGAGGCGGGTAATTGATCATTGGGATCCCTACTATGGAAGTTCAGTTGCAGACAGTACCAGCTATCAAGGCATGTTGTCTGATTTTGAGAGGATGAGCACACATGACTCCCAGGGATCTGGAAGCTCATATGGACGGTCATGGCCGCAGCAGCCGATGTATCATGGCGACTCAGATAACAGTAGTTCATTTTTCCCATCGTATCTATATCCTTATGACGCAGCTGCGTCAGTAGAGGTCGTGTACGCATAAGGTTCGCAATAGTATGAATACTACGTACGCATGTACTGGGAGAACTATTCAGGTTCAATGCGCTATGAAGACTATCTGTCCTATCTGCGGATCACATTTAATGTCAAATTGTTTGGAGATGGGCACTGGCCCAGTTTGGGTCCATACTCTTAATTAGTATGTATCATTTGGTTATATTTATAACTAACTAATAATTAATTATAAATTTCTTCATATCTTGAGTTCTGTACTTATCATTGAAATCACTAATGTAAACTTTTACATCATTTGCAGGTCATCATGGAAGGACGGCGTCACCCTGCGTGGGAGCATGGATACTCTGTTGAGGGTGATGGACAGGTGCACTGTAGATACTGCGAACATCGCACCACCGGCATACACAGGTTTGCGGAGCACCTTGCGGGAGTGGGACGCGATGTTCGTGCATGCGACCGAGTTCCTGGAGATGTCCGACATTCCTTTCGGACACAGTTACAGGATAGATACGGTTCTCGTAGCACACCTAGGACATCTTCTTCTACGTCGCGGGTACCCCTACCACGATCACAAGGCGGAGCAAGATCTTCCTCCACATCCAGAGTTCGAGCAGCACCAGCACCAGCACCAGTCGCACATGATAGAATTGAAGCTATAGATGTAGTGATGACTTTTTTTTACAGATTTTCATGTACCCTCCACCGCAGCACACGACCCATCATTTGTGCATATGGTTACATATTTTCAGTCCCACCCACATGTACCTCCACCCACCAGGATAGAGTTAGATTATACGGGTGATCAGTCTCATGTATCTGATGATGAGTTTTGAGATTCTGGCTTCACTGATGACGAGGATTAGTGAGTTTTGGGAGTCGGGCTTCACTGATGACGAGGATTAGTGAGTTTTGAGATTCGGGCTTCACAGATGAGGAGGATGAGTGAATTTTGGGATTCGGGCTTCACAGATGACGAGGATTAGTGAGTTTTTGTATTTTATACTTCATGAATGAATGTCATTATTATGTCACTGTTTACTTTAACATATTAAGTAAGTTAAATAATTTTTTATGTATTATATATAATATAATGTTTAATTAAGCGGTGTAATATGTAATTTTTATATAATTAACTATGTGTAATTTAGTATGGATCTATTATCATAAAAAAAACTCTACATTCTAATATTTTTAAATATATATAATATTTAATCTTTCAAAACAAAATTATTTAAAATTTAAAAAAAATTTAAAAAATTACGCGCCGAGAGCCCAAGAGGGCGGACCGGGTCGCTGTGCGACCCGGCCGACCCGACCCGTCCCGCGCCGAGACCGGGTCGGGCGGGTCGGCAAACCTTGCGTGTATTACACTTTCTTGTTCAACATATTTACAATTTCTAGCGAATCACTTAAGTATTCTTCTTTAATTAATTTTTTTTTCAAGGGATCTTGCAAAAATTCTGCCCATGCGAAGACCATTTTTGTCTATCTCCCTCTCCCATCTCTTCAATTATCACCGATTCACCGTGTAATTAAATGTTCGCAAAATCTTCGGCGCCTTTGGGGAACTAGGATGAATTTGGACTTCTTAAAAAAAATCTAGAAAGAGAAGAAGTTCTTAAAATAATTTTTTGAATGTTTAAAAAATGGCAATTTTTATTCCTATACTTCTCTACAAATGAAAAGTTGTTTTTTAAATTTTTGATGTGACCAGAATTCATTTGTTTTGATTTTGAGATTTTCGAGATCAAAAATAACCCTCGCAAGTCTCACCAAACGCGACCATATCCTCTATCTCTCTTTCTCTCTATCTAACGCGTTTAGTGAGCGCACACACATGCACCCATGTACCCACATACATCACCTCGGGGAGAGCAATGGTTCTAATCAGTGGCGGAGCCAGAAATATTTGAAAGGGGGGGCAAAATATAATTAATATAATAAAAATTATTTATTTTCGTTCAAATAGAAGATATTTTATAAGTGAGTTGTCCACGACGGATCTTCGTATTCTAAAAGCGTTACATTATTGTCTCATTGTCAATACTCTCGCATGCCTCCTTCTTAATATATGTCACAAAATTATCATTCATTCATTGATCATCACAAAAATTACTTCAACTTCAAAATCAGGTGCAGTGTTTCCGACGAGTGAGAGCTGACTTTGTATTATATACTCGAGATAATGAATCACAAATAGGAATAACTGAGAGGGAGAACCATGTTAAGCTACTGAGACATGTAAAATCCCCGTGATTGAAAATATACGAAACAAGAATTAAAAAGAAAGACAAAACCATAGTCCTGAATGAAATGTCTTCTCCAGGTAAAACCCCATAGTAAAGCCCTACGATTTCAGCAAAAGTCACCAAATAGATAACATGAGAACTGAGCAAGGGAGAAAACTCACCGTATTGACATAGAAACTCGTTAGAGTTGAGTGGGGTGTGGGGGGGGGGGGGGGGGGCAGACGTGCGGATCGGAGAGACCATCTACAAGCCTGCAAATCAACCCTATGCACAGCCCAATAGTATTTTTTTATTTATGCTCAATCATCAAAAAATAACCCTACATAGCTACAGACAAAGTTTCTCAGCCGACAGCCGCAATACCTTTTTACGGTTCTATTGTCATGCTTTTATCATCTTTGCCTCTTTTAGGTTTCTATCTTACAAAAGAAAATTCACATCATCGATTTACGGTTAAATAACCAACCAATGAATGTGGGTGATAAATATCCACCATAGGTAGATATTTTAACTTAATCGTAAAATCTAGATATCCACCATCGATAAATATCTAATAGGTCCAAAAAACCCAACAGGGGTGAGAGGCAAATGCAAAGAGAGAGAGAGAGAGAGAGCAAAGAAAGAGAGAAGAATTTACCGAGTCAAGGGGGGGCAATTGCCCCCCCCCCTGGCTCCGCCAATGGTTCTAATAAATGTTTTGAATTGCGACCTAGAGATCAACGACATATAAAATTATGAACTAGTTTTTGGCGGACTTCGTCGACTTGAAATCATCTCGTCACGAGACTCTTTGCTACTTATCAACTAGTTCATGCTGTGAAATTGTGAAATTCTAGATTATATTCGTTAACTTTTCTCAAATTTAAAACAACCTCACCCTTATTTTTTTTTCCGAGAGAGAATCGCACAATCTTGCCTCCCTTACAATGCCGGTTGTCACCAACCTTGCCTACATTACCATCCCTATATGTTCGTGTTGTCCAACCAGACCTCCACCTCCCATGCTTGCCATCATCCAACCTGCGCATCAAGCTTCCCCTCTCATGTCCTGCAATCATCTCTCTTCCCCTTTTCCACTGCTAAATCCATCTACAATGCTGTTGTTCCCACATTTGAGGTCGCTACCACCACCCTCTCTTTGAACGTTGTCTCACATAATCACCCCCTTCCACTTCACTCGGTTCTAAATGGACGCCCTCGGCCCCGTATTCTTGTACTTGACATAGAAGATGGTGCTCAGCGTCGAGTCATCACTCCAAGACAGTCACCTGACCATGTTGATGAACAGATGGTGGAGTAGGCCTTCCATAGTCTGCCCAGGTAGACCCGCATTGAGGATAGGTCCCCGAAGGGCCTCACCAAGCAGGCATGGATGGAGATGTCGATTTTTTGATTGGGATCTATCTTCCCGTGGGCGATGGTGGTGTCTTGTTGTCTAGACATGGGCATCCTTGGAAGGATGGTGCAGCCTTATAGTACAACAGTGGCGTTGCCGAAGATGAACTTGACAGTACCATTGATGTCACATTCCCAGTAGAACTCTCAAAGGGACTAGATGTAGAGGGTGTCTTGGAAGGCGTCGAAGCGGCACCTTTAGAACACGGCTTGGTCGGCATTAACCATCATGGCCATGACCTAGTGCTTCGTCGTATCAGTGGTGTTTCGGAAGCCCATGCCTGTCACAATAAACCCCCTATGGAACACCATCGCATGCACACAAGACGCATGTATAGGATCCGTGTAACCATCGCTAGATCACAATCCAGCAAACTTCGGTAATATATACAAAGTTCGGCATTATTTAACAAAAAAAAATGTTATTGACGCCAAGTTAAGTATATCAATTAGGTCTAATTCTCAATACCAATTATAGTTTTGTAACCGTCTACCAAATATGTCTATATAAAATAAAAAATTAAGGCATTTTTACCAAACAAATAGTTACTCTGCTTCATCAGTTTCAAAAATTAGGTTAAAAATTAAAGTACTATATTTTTTAGGTTGAACAGTTTAAAAAAAAAATTGTAACCAAACACCCTATAAATCATGATTGAAGAAGTCAAATAATTAAGAGGACATTTGAAAATGCGTAAGAATTATGGATTTTTTTATAATCTATTTTTTATTTAAAAGTTAAGAATGGATAAATTTTAGAGATTTTGAAATCATCCCTATATTCTCTCTATCTCTCTCCTCTTTTCATAATCTGCTTTTTTTAAAAGTTGGTTGACAAAGACATTTTTGAAACACCTTTTAGAGATGGAGATTATAATAATTGGAATCACTATCGATAGTGTTTCCTAACGTGCCCTAAACTCGACGGGATTATAAATTCTTATCATAATTAAGGGTGTGTTTGGTTGGAATCATTAGAAAGATTTTGAGATTCTAATTATTAGAATTCTTAATATCTCTACGATCTCAACCAAATGTACTTGAACATCTTGATTTTGTGTCAGAGTGATTCTACTAATTAATTATATCATAGTTATGTTAAAATTATTTTGAAAAAAGATCATTAAAACTTCTAATCAAAATTAAAAATTGAAAAAATTCTTTACGTTAGTTTCAAATCCCCCCTTACAACGTTCACAATTTCATATTCTCCCCCTCCCCCCCGAAAAAAAAAAACCTTCACTCTCCTCCCCTCGTTAATGGCGTCCAACATAACAAATGAGAAATTTCTGAGTCAGAGAATTTTTTTTATAATTTGTAGTGTCATAGTTAGAGTGTGTCAGGGATACTGTGAAAACTTAAAATGTCATGATTCCAACCAAAAGGGCCCTATAAATACACGGAGAAAATTGGATTTAGAGAGATGAGGATTTTCATATCTCACCCTTTTTCTCTCTCTCTCTCTCTCTCAACTCACCGTAATCTTACTTTTAGAAAAATATAACGTGAAATTGACCCATTTGAAAAGATTTATGGTGGAGTGGAGATTCGAAGAAAAGAATCCCCTCTCGCAAGCCTTTCCAAACTCAAAGTGCCAATAGAAAGGCTTATGAGTTTTGAGATCCCTCCTTAAAGGAGATTAAAGGAACATATGACGTGTAGAAGAAGATTCAAAGTCTATCGCTCTCAATACTTATTAAAAACATGGTACAGTTTAATGAATTCGAATGAACTTGAAAATAATATTAAGAAAAAAATTTGAAATTCTAATCATTAGAATCTTCGTCCATTTACAATCCTTTTCCAAAAATATATATATCCCATCGAATTTTATCTTATAGAGAATTTGAGAATTAGAAAGAGAGATAAGAATACAAGAGGGAGACTTTCAAAATCCCCCCAAAATTGTCCAAAAGGCTACTTCTTCGGGATTTTGACAAAATTTCATTTCCTACAATTATTTGCAAATATAGCAGAAAGACCAAATAACACGAAGAAATAGAAGATGATGAGATGGCAACGACCAGCTTAAAAAGAATCTCAACGGTCGCAGAACAGCTTAAAAAGAAGCCGGAACTAACGGAAAAGTTTCAAAAAGTTGAGACAATTGAAGAGGAAATCAAAATGAACACTCCAAGTAGCAAATCATGTTCCATTATTTATCAAGTCTTGCTGGCTCAAGATTTTCAATTTTTTTCTTCCTTTTTGCTAAAGCAAGCTAAATCGCCGGGTGACCTCGTCTGGGCGTAGCTAACAAGAAATCCCCACACACTGGCAGAGCAAAGTTGGGTAAGGACCCACTAAAAGCCCAACAAATGTGAACCCATCTCTAGATACGCATAACCATATTATCATAGGAAAAGTAAAAAAAAAAAAAAAAACGAAGATCGAACAGACCAAGGTAATGAAAGGGGAAGAAACACGGCAATGATGCCCTGTTTACCGTGACAGAGGGGGAGAGGAACCTAGACTAGCCTAGCCTAGCGTGGAGAAAACAGGAAGGCAAGGAGAGAAGAAACTCACTCTTAAGTCTTAACAGCGAATAGCGACAGTCTCACCTTGGGCTTTATGCAAACATGGAAGATATAATAGATGCGAACGTCGTAAACAAGATATATTGCTGAAAAGGGTGTTAGCGTAGTCGAAACCAACAAAACTAATTAGTTAGTATAATAGGTGCCCGCACTTTTTTGAATAATGTTTGAAATAACTTGTATCAATAATTGAAACCCAACATAACGACAACATGGTCGCAGGAAATAAAATCCGGCAGGTCAGATGATTAATATGTACTGACAGATTACGCGATTCTCCACGAATGCCGTACGCGGGCAGCAATGATAGATCGTCGAACAGACGTGTCTACGAATTCGAATGTTATCCGGATCAATTTCAAATTCGTATTAATGAATAATATTTAAATTCGTATTTATTTTTTTAAATATAGATAATATCTAAATTCGAATTAGAGCAAATACAGATAATAATATTTATTTCGAAAAATATCTATTCATATTATTATATATTACATAATACATATTTTAAATAATATATTATAAAATAAATAATATTATAAAAAATATAGATATCTTATAATTATATTTTAATTTAAAAGTTATTTTATTTATTTTGATATTTTATAATTATATTTTATATACTTTTAACATTTTATAGTTATATTTATATATTTTTAAATTTAAATCGAATAATTTAAATTTTAAAACGAAATAAATACAGATAATGGTATATTCATTTCGTATCTAAATTTAAATCGAAACGGATCAAAATCTAATAATTCAAATTTTAAAACGGAACGGATACGAATAATCATATATTCACTTCGTATCCACTCCATTGACAGACCTACCTCCTACGTGAACGACTCGGATGTCAGCATCCCTGTTGCTTCCGAACCAAATTTTTATTATCTTGGTATCACAAAAACCAACACGGAACATAACATAGAAGATTCACATCAACTTCCGACCTTGTTGCAAACGGATACTAACAAAAATCTAGAAACAGTAAAGAGATTCGTGTTAATTTTGAGAAGAAAAGAAACACACCCCATAAATAAAAAAACACCTCGCCATAACAAGACCTCTAAATTTCTGTCAAACTGGAGGACCGTCTCGCTTTATTCTCAAGACAAACTATGCGAAGTTTCTCCGTAAACAACAACGGAATGAAGCAGACAAAAAGACTACCACTTGAATAAAAAAGCTCACACCTCGAGGGGGCTATTTGGAGGTGAGGAGCGGCAGAACCACATGCAGTCGACTCTTCTGGTTATGAAGTAAAAACCATGCTTCCTTCCAAACAGGGAAAAAGCAAGACAACGCCTTAGTACTTGTAGTCCTTAACGTGAAGGCTCTCAGAGACACCTTCACCCTTGGCGGCGTCACCCCTGTAAGTCCCCAGCGTAGCCTCGGAGTTGGCCTTGCACCTGGCAAGGAAGGCAGTCTGTGCCTTCTGAAGGTTCTCCTCCTTTCCGGCCCATGTCTTCAGTGTGCTCTGCTGCAGAGCACGACCGAAGGAGAATGAGAGGCTCCAGGGCTTCTTCCCCTTGAGTTGGTTCATGGCGTTGAGGTTCAGAGTCGCCTCCTCCTCACTCTGCCCACCTGACAGGAAGACAATAGCCGGAACCGCAGCAGGGACGGTCCTCTGCAGGGTCCTGACGGTGTGCTCAGCTATCACCTCTGGTGCAACCTTAGCTGCTTCCGAACCAGGAGTCACCATGTTTGGCTTCAGCAAGGTCCCCTCCAGAAGGACATGGTGGTCGTTCAGGGCCTTGTAGCAAGCCGCGAGGACACGCTCTGTCACTGCTGCGCTGCGGTCGATGTCGTGAGGTCCATCAACAAGGATCTCAGGTTCGACAATGGGAACCAGGCCATTCTCCTGGCAGATGATGGCGTATCTGGCCAGACCGTTGGCATTCTCATTGATTGCCAGCTGAGATGGCTCAGTTGGGCCAATCTTGAGAACAGCACGCCACTTGGCAAAACGAGCTCCAGCCTCATAGTACTTGGCACAGCGCTTACCAAGATCATCAAGGCCTTGTGTGGTGGTCTCACCATTGGTGCCGGCCAGCTCAACAGTGCCCTTGTCCACCTTGATGCCAGGAAGGACACCACCTTCCTTCATGACATCGACAAAAGGCTTTCCATCAGCGGTCTTCTGGTACAAGGTTTCCTCGAAGAGGATGACCCCGCTGAGATATTGGAGGGCACCAGGTGTTGTGAAAAGGAGCTCACGGAGGGCACGTCGGTTAGACTCCACGTTCTCAACATTAATACTGGCCAGGCGCTTGCCGATTGTGCCGGTAGATTCATCAGCGGCAAGGATACCCTTTCCCGGGGTTCCAATGTAGGCAGCATTCTTGATGAGCTCATCTGCAGAAGAAAATTACATCATCAAAGCAAAAAAAATCATAACCATGCTATTTTTTATTTTCTTCAATGTAAACAATCAACATGAATCATTCTATGATGATTGATAATTGGACAGGGGTCAAGTGCAATGTGATAGGGGCATCTAGATGTAAGCAGCAGAGACTAAAAACATATAATCCACGAACACAAAAATCCGCAGGTGACGGACAACAAGACATAGGGATGGAGAAAATTAGATGGTATGTAAACATTTGCGGTTAGAGTAACATTATGAGCTCGGAACATGACTGTATTGATAAGATGTGACATAGGATAGGATAGGGTTCCACTATCACAAGAGGGTTGAACGGGGACAGGCAGGAGAAGTACAGACATACAAACTGAAGAGATATTCTCAAAGCCTGGGCATCTTGATAAAAAGGATCTATGTAGCAATCCAACTTAGGAAATTATCCTGATTTTTATAAAAAAATGAAACACTAAAGATTAAAACATCTACATAAAGTTTACATATAACGCTAAAAAAAGCATGCAATGCATACTGGAGATTTGTATCCATCGCAAAAATGTTAACAACTATAACTATAGTCAGTGCATGAACACCAAAAGACCCAATAAAATACGCCACATCCAGTGAATTACATAATGAGTACCAAAGAAAATAAAGCAGAAATGCATGAAACATAAACTATATCCAGTGTGGCATGTAACCAGAATTTGCAGTACCTGAACAATGTCATCCAAAAAGAAGAGCTAAATAGGCCCTTACCACCTAACTTAAGCTAAACAAAATGACATTAACAGGGTGACCAAAGTGGTGGTCAGTCAAACTATGCATTAATGCAAGGGACGCTACTAAAATATGAAGGCGGAAGGCGCAAGTAACCATAATCAGCTAATCATCACCGAACTCACGTGCAAAAAACCAACATAGGTGCCATCTAGGGGGTAACCATAATTAAGAAGATGAGAGGAGCAAAGCGAGTATAGTAGTTAGAAAACAAAATCGATTGCACCGTCTCGGTAAACATCGAGCAACAAACAGATCACGAACGGACAGATCTAAGAGTACCCAACGAAGAAGGGTCTTGTTTTTTGCGGCATCCAAGGTCGCAATCGAATTCAAGAGAAGGATGCAAGCAGACAACTGATCTGCACAGACAGAGGCGTCAGGAACAACAGCGACCAAGGTCTGATAGTCCTCTCCGAGGCACCAAGAAAGAGGCTCCTCCAGAGATCGGATATAGAGTAGCACAACAACTACCATAATTTTCTCAAAGTCGACGCAAGATCCCATAGCAAACTCCGGCAACCTCCGTATACACATGAGAAAACCATCATTAGAGCGCGAAACAAGCATTACCAAAATCTCCGGTCAATAAAAAGACGATGGCAGATCAAAACCCGCCAGATCTGACCTGCCAAGAGAAGAACAACCGCAACAAATAAAGGAGAGCACAACTCACAACTACACCTCAACACGCATCTACTGAGAAAAAAGAAGACAATAATAAAGAAAAAGCTAACATCAAAACAAGGGAAGCAAAAGGTAACAAAACCAGATGGAACGCAGGCAGAGAAGCCCTAAATCTTCCGGTAAATAAGAGCATCTTTTCCCAATTCAAAAAAACGGAGCATCTTTTTAGAAAATAAGAAACCAGTGCAGAAGTAACAACCGTCGCCAAGAACCAGACAGCCAACTCGTTGGATCGAACGGGGCCGGATCCAAAAGAACAGACGAAAAACAGACAAGAACGCCAGCAAAAAAAACAGGAATATCGACTAGATCTACAAATAAACGCGCTACAGAGCAAGATAACAAGAAATCAACAAGAAAGCCGCCGCAGAAGACGAGGAAAGTTTCAGATCCAGATTTGATAGACGGGAAGGAAAGGAGAGCACAGAAGAATAGCATACCAGCGTATTTCCCACGGTAGGCAGACATCTTCGGTGGTTGTGGAAATCGACGGCGAGACGCGACGATGGAGGCGGAGGAGGTTAGGTGGCAGGTTTCGGGTCGCAAATGCGGATGTGAACCCCTCTATATATATGGAGGGGAGAGAGGCGGGGGTGGGGTGTGAGAGGGAGAGAAATCTGACTTGTGGCCCAAGGTGGCCATTCCTTCCGGGCCGCGTAGTTCTAATTTTTATTTTCTTGAAGTTTCTTATGATTATACGAAGTTTTTTATATAAATGTTTAGAAATTATCATACCTAAAGAATAACCCTTTACATTTAGTATTATCTTTAACACTCTGTAGTTACATTCTTATTTGATGAACTCTTTTGGAAGTTTTTCCAAATTTTTAAAAGAGCTATTCTTAATTTCTTAAGATGTTCACCGAATAAGTTGAGATTATGAAAAAGTATAAATTAAGTATAAAAATATTCCTAAGTATGATAGATCAATAGGATATTATCTCCAAAAACCACTGTTTTTACTGTATATATTTGAGAGATTTTGTGCTAGATATTGAAACTCATTGGGCCATCCTAAGTATCCTCAATAGTCAACATGGTTTGTCGACTCGATGCGGGTCGTCCCGACTCGCACGACCTGACCCGACTCAAGATGTGGGCGAGACGCCCGGGTCATGAGTCGTCATCGAGTCGTCATATTAATGTAATATTATATTATATTATATATATAGTATCTTTTTTATTTTATTCTATTATTATATATATATATATATAATATATATAGTATCTTTTTTATTTTAACATAGAACGAGATGGATCGAGACGGATCGAGTCGGGACCGACCCGATCCGTCCCAACCTGTGACCGGGACAGGTGGGTCGACCGAGATGGCAAACTATGATAGTCAATACTTTTGAGATCCTTTACACAGTTGACTGCTATCTCCTATGACAAGAGAGTGAAGAATTTTTTATAACTGTTGTTAAAATTGATTTTTAGGATGGGTCGTAGTATTGATGTCACAATGTATACCTCATAATTTATGTAATAACAATGAATTCATAAGGAAATACTGGATCTCATAATGCAATATCCATAAATTTTATAAAAAAATATATTTTAGATTTTTCCATCTTTTAGAAATACAGAAAATGTTGTGATATATATATAGAGAGAGAGATATATAGAATTGATTTTTTTGGGTTGTGTGTGACAAAAGGAGCCACTAGTAAGGAGGTAAATAGATGAACATTCTCCTCTCTTTTAATGTTTTCTTAAAATCATTCGCAAAAGAGGACACTTAAGAGGTACAGAAGCAAATAGAACAATACTAGGATTATAACATCAAATACTGAGGGTTCCAGGAGGTGTGTACCAAACTATTGGCAAATGCAGACCTACTCATACAAAATTAGAAAATCTAGAACCCCACAAAAGGTGTCGGAGGGGGAAGGCAGTATGGTCACAGGAGAGGCGTTCGCTCGATCCGCTTTTTTCTGAGCCACATCAACGACCGCGTGTGGACGCGCGGGCTGCGGCTCAGGAACCGCGGCGGTGTCGATAAAACATGGGGCTCCCCTCGCACAGCCGTGCCCAAAACCAGCCCTCTGTGGTGGGCAGCTGGGGCGAACAGATCTCATATCCCCCCCACCCCCCCCCCGCCCCATATTTCGCCCATCCACGTTTCTCAATCTCAACATAAGATCGGATTGGACGATATCGAGTTAGAGATGTCAAAAATATTTATAAATTTGATTATCCACGTCATCATCCGAATAGGGATAGATCAGATAATATTTAAATATATTTAAAATATCTATTTCATATTCAAATAGAATACGAATTTGGTGCATCTAAAATTATATTTGATCTGAATCTGCTCTTAATAATTTACTGTGAATATTATGCTAATAATTTTGACACGAATTTAACTTGTTGTCTATCTTGTTGAATTCGTGAGTTTAAACTTCTTGTTAAAATAATAAAGATATTTTTATAAAATATAATTTTTTACTTTAAAAGAGAAAGATTTGATCGGACTTCTTTTTTCTCATAAATCTCACATTTTTTAGACATAGACATGAACTCATATTTTATAAACGGATACGGATATCTGTAAATATATTCACACTCATGACAAATATATTTATATCTATACTCATGAAAATAATATGATGTTATCCGGATACGATATTTGTACAATTTTTTTAAGAAAACAAGAACAAAACTATTATAAGAACATTTATACATATTTTAAGAATAAGATATAACATTGATCTACCCGAGTCGTATATGATCTATTTATATCCTTACGTTGGACATCGATCACCGAGATTCTTACTCTATGGAAATCGAATTAATATCAGTAGATTTTACCATATACCATAATGCAACTTATGAAACGTTGCTGAAGTTGGTTACGTAGGGATGCCTAGGATGGGGTCGTCCGTGGGTTTTTTTTTTAAAGGCTGCCCGGGTGCCTCGTGTTCATGTGCTCATCTCATGCGTCGGGATCGAAGCATCATCCCCTTTGAGGTCTCCTCTTCTCTGCCTTTTTCTATCTTTGCAAGGATGGCCCAAGCCTAGGTCGCTGTTTGGTAGTGATTTATGTTGGTGGAACCTTCTGTTCGAACAAAGCGAGTCCCTCGTGCATTCACAGCCGTGGCCTACTCCAAACTTATGTTGGGTCAGGTTCATTTGTTCAATGCAAGGCCGCTTTGACAATCAGATAAGTCCCTGGTCACAATGGCTTGTTGACCCTTATTCTTCATTTTTGCTTTGATGGAGCTGTTAATATATTCTCGGTTAAACATTGTTAGAAGTCGAATAAGATCGAACAACCCGCTCGAGCCATGTAGTCAAATTAATTATTTTGAGTCGAACGGGGTTAAAGTCGAATGAGACATAACAACAACCCATTTGAGCTATTTAGTCAAATTAGTTATTTTGAGTGGAACAGGGTGGTTAAAACTTGGAATAAAGAAATGTTTATCAATTTTTTTTAAAAACTAAATTCTAGGAATATCCTACTCGTGCTTATTCTAGTCCAGCTATTCCAGCTTCACATGCGGCTACCTCACGTTGGCTTCCCACAAGGGAAATCAGCCTGCACCATGGGCTCTTTCTGGGTTATATTTTGTGGTGGAAAAACTGGACAGAATATTTTGGTTAGAATATTTCTTTAAATATGGGCACTATTATAAGCATTTGTGTTGATGTATCAATTTTATATCATTTGTTGGCTCCTATAATGTGAGGTCATGATGTCTCTTGAAATGGCGTTCCGTGGGATCGTGAAAGGTGGGATCCCATGTGAAGGTGACGGAGTCCATTCACGTGAATTAGGACACCTTTGTGTTTGTGGTCTTGAGAAGGAAAACCTTTACGCTCGTATTCCTGTTAAAACCTTTGATTACACAAAAGTCATTTCCAATCATTAATATTAAGAAAACCATTCCATTACATTTTTGGTATCAAGGAAGTTCCCTCACGTAGTAGTGACCAGGAGAGAGTATAATTGTCATAATATATATACACCCCTGTAAATGACTATTTTGCCCATGTTTATTTAAAATCCTTGGAACTAAAATAATCAACAAAATATATTTTATTTTATTTTTATTACTATTTTTATCTTAATATTTCATTAAATTTATCTTTTTAGGCAGTTTTGCTAATAAGTCGCTACAATCTTAACTGATTATATATGACTCACTAAATTCTTGAGACGTTCGTATAAGTCCCTACAATCATCGCCATTGCATAAAAAAGTCCTTGACGTTCATTCCCTTCAACGAATTAACCAAAGTGTGGTTAATTTAACCTAAGGTAATGAAAAGATCAAATTACTCCTAGTTAGGGAGAGAGAGAGAGAGTAGGGGCGTCTGGCGGTGGAGGAGGGGGTTGCAGATGATGGCGGAGGAGATGGAGGGGGAGAGGGGGCTGAGAGTGGGAGCAGGGTCCGACGCTGATGACACGAGATGGGGGGGAGGGGGTTGTCATGCGAGCGCCCGAGCCCCTGCAGCAACTAGTAGACCCACTCTAGTTGTGTCGCCGATGAAGGCGAGACGCTTCCCTACTACAGCAGCGGAAGGCGAGGACTATCCTCTTGGCACCGGCCCTACTACAAGCTGAAAGTCCGCCAGATCTAACGATGGGGCAGCAAGGAGGGCCACGGGTACCATCGGGCTTGCAGCGCCTAAACCAGCTGAGGAAATGAATGGGTACGAGGCAATGTGCATCTGACTGGAAGAAGGAGGATCTGCAGTCGGTGATGTCGGCTCGGGAAGACTAGGCGGGAGTTGGCAGACGACGTAACATGCAGAGGCAGGGTCTGTAGTCACCAGCGCTGGAGGCGCTGGATCTGCGAGCTGCCAAGGTGGATCCTGTTGCTTGTGTCCCCTTCATTGGTTACAAATCGGGGGGAGGTGGGCCGGAGAAGCGGGGGGTTCTCTTGGTTCAAGGGAGAGGGTGCCAAGAGGGGGGGTGGAGACAGCGGCGGGAAGGGGGGGTTCCAAGGTGCTGAAGGGGGAATGGGCCCGGGAGGGGGGAAGAGGGTGTTGGGATAGGGGGCAAGGGGTTCTACGGGTTCTAGGGAGAAGGGGCCGAGAGGGGGGTGCAGATGGTGGCGGGATGGTCGGGGGTACTAGCATGTGGGGGAGGGGGGTTTCGGCCATGGTAGTAGGTGACCGATCTATGTCTCGCTCCACCATCAAGCCATTGTGAGGTCGCCGACCACTAGGGTTTTCTCAATGAATGAGACTCTGACACAGTGGTCCACTGTGGCATTCAAGATGAAATACTTCATGAAATATTCCTTTTTTTAAACAGACATTAACCACTTGAACTTTTTTGTAAGAGTTAGAAGATTGTAGGGACTTGTATGGGTGCCCCAAGAACTCAGAGACTAATGTATAATTAGCTAAGATTGTAGGAACTTATTAGTATTTTTTTAAAAAATAAAGCATATATGTAGCGCTAACTTTATTAGACAAAGATATAATGTGGGGCAAAAAGTCATCAAAATCATAGGGGCATAAGGCCAAATGGAGGGAAAACCCTCCTTGCACTGTATAGGCCGACCCAAAGATAAAGAGTGAATCAAAATTAAAAGATTATGCAGTAATAAACATAAGGGCCTAAACCAAAGATAATCCTCTCGGATATTCACGGGGAGGAGGAACCCTTCCAAGATATGTTACGGCGAAGAAGGGAGCGAGGTCGGAGTCCCGGACGTCGTGAGCAACGCTCATCTGCGTCATCTTCTTGATCAATATACTCACCAACCTAATTCTTATGTGATGTAAGAAGATCATATTCCAAAAGATATTGAGCCTGAACAGTCATAGGGATATATAAAAAGAGTAGCAGTAACATTAAGAGCACCAATGGGGGAGTACTGTGCCTCAGCAAGACCATTTAGCATATGATCTCAAGAACTTCTTAAAAATTGAAAGAAGCATAGACCGCTCCCTAGTTAGTAGTCTCTAGAGATGTAGCCCGAGAGACAAGCAAACAAATTTTAACTCCATGACGCGGCGGCGACGTGGAAATGGATCGACGGCAACTCCGGGACGCGAACAGGACGTGAACGGATAGGTTGCTACCTCACGCAGCTCGACCTCACGCCGGACGGTCTCACACCGGGCGACGCTCAATTCTCACAAAAGAGAAAAGAGAGAAGGGAGAAAACACAAAGGCAAAGCATCTTCACTTAACTCTTTCATTCATATATGATTCATACGTAACACACAAGCATTGGCCTCCTTATATAGGAAAAAAAGGCCATAGCAATAATACCATCTAACTTCCACTAATTATGTTTATACCCTAGCCTAACAAAATAAAACCCACCCACCTCACTTAACTTGTGGGTTTTAATCAAATAAAATACAATAATTACACACATGTTATTTGACTATGACTAGCCTAATAAGACGAAAGTAAAAATACATGTAGGAATACATGTATACATACACACAAATACATATACTCAATACGCAATATACTACCGTAGCCGTAAGCCGAGTCTTCATGAAGGATCTCCGAGCCATAAGCTCGGTGTAGTCTGGGCGGTGCGGCGTCGGCTCCGAGTAGTGGGCCCGATAGTGGACCCGGTGGTGTCCCCACCAACCCTCCCGGGGCGGCTGGAACTCGACTTCGTCGAGTAAGGGGGAACACTGCTGTGGTATAGTTCCAGCAGATCTGGATCGAGGCGCTGGAGATCTTCCCGGCTGATCTAGGAATCATCAGAAGGTGGACGGTCCCGCCAGCGGATAAGGTAGCGCTGGTACACCCTGCTCTGTGTAGTGGTCACCTGCTCATCCAGTATCCTCTCAATGTGCTCGCGCGGAACTCTCGAGGCTGTAGGACGCACAAGGGTGGGCTCACTCTCAATGGGAGGAGAAGGCTCGAAAGAGTCACTAGGAATCGCTGTGGGTTCCTTGTAGGCCACTAGATCTGCCACATTAAAAGTCGAGCTAATCCCATATTCGGGAGGTAAGTCCACAACATACGCATTGGAGCCAATCTTCCGCAGAATTGGGAATGGTCCATCACTACGGGCTTGGAGCTTCTTAAGGGCTCCCGAAGGGAGTCGTTCGGGTCGAACCCGTACCATAATCATATCACCTTCTTGGAATTCATGGGGATGCCTATGCGAATCAGCCAATTTTTTATAAGTCTCATTAGTGAGGTTTATTTGCTTGCTAATTGACTCATGTAGACTTTTGACATGTTGTGCAAATTCCTCAGCTGACTTGGATGTTCTAGACTCGAGGGGAAGGGGAATGAGATCCACATGTTTCTTAGGTTTGTAGCCATGCACGACCTCAAATGGACTCATACCTATGGACCTATTGATGGAGCTGTTGTATGTAAATTCGGCTCTAGGCAAAAGAAGATCCCAAGTGCCGAAATGTTCCCCTACAAGACCTCTCAACAGATTTCCTAAACTCTTATTGATGACCTCGGTTTGCCCATCAGTTTGGGGGTGATAGACAGTGGAAAATTTCAGTTTGGTGCCAACTAGGTGCCAAAGTGTCTTCTAAAAATAGCTAGTGAACCGGACATCTCGGTCAGACACGATGATTTGGGGGAGACCATGCAGACGCACGACTTCATCAAAGAATAAATGGGCTACTCTAGATGCATCAGATGTTTTGGAACATGCAATAAAGTGGGCCATCTTAGAGAACCTGTCAACGACAACAAAGATGGAATTATGCTTGTGAGCAGTGCGAGGTAAACCAAGGATAAAATCCATGCTCACATCTACTCATGGTCGATCAGGAACGTGGAGAGGAGTGTAGAGACCAGTGTTCTGTTTGACCTGTTTGGCCATTGTGCATGTCCTACACTGGGCTACAATCTTGCCACATCTCTCTTCAGGCCAGGCCAATAGAAGTGCTCCTCCACAGAATGGATGGTCTTGTTGCGGCCAAAGTGACCAGCAAGACCTCCAGCATGCATTTCCCAAATCAGGAAGTCCCGAACAGAAGTCCTCGGGACACAGAGTTGCTGCCCTTGAAATAGAAAACCATCCTAGAGTAGATAGTCAGAAAAGGCTATCGAGGGTCCAGCAGACAGAGCAGAGTAGGCAGGGCCAAAATCAGGACACTCTCCATAGAGTTCCTTCATGCGGTCAAATCCAGTGACCTCTACCCGAACAGTGGAAAGAAGGGAGACTCTTCGACTCAAGGCGTCGACCACCTTATTTTCCTTTCCAGCCTTATGTTTTAGGATAAATGTGAAAGACTGGAGGAATTCTACCCACCGACCATGCCTAGTGTAGCGACCCGGATCCCGGATACCCGGTAGAACTACCGGATACACGTGATACCGCACGGAACCTGCGAGGCCTCCCAAGAGCGGGAAAGCTCCGAAGGGATAAGGGCATGTGTAGAGTACATTGAAGCCACAGAGATATAACAGAAGTAATTAAATTTCATTAGATAGGCTTGCTAAAGTAGCAGAAATAAAATTACTTTTTAATTAACGGTTCAAATTAACAATTATATCCCAGAGTCAAGTCCAAAGCTAAAGACAACAAATCTAGCACAGTACAGTCGACAGAAAGGAAAGGTGTACCAAGAAGTCGGGGAAAGCCCGACGCAGGTACCAGCTGGCATCAACGGCACGCAACGAGCACGCACTCCAGGAACCACGCGGAAGCAGAACGAACAACGCCACCCCACCTGAAAAGCAGGGGTGAGCCACGTGTCACTGGCTCAGTAGGGGTCAGGCGGATCCCCACTGAAAAATATGCAGTAACACGGAACAACGAAAATAGCAGGTGTAGTAAAGCAGGAAACTACACTACAAAGCTGTAAAACTACGCTACAAGCAGTAGTAAAGGAACATACGGGAAGTAGGAGTAGGGAGCAAGCAAGAAAGGGGGAGAACCCGCGCCAGACAAGCGACGGCCGAACTAACCTCGGCACCCCAAATTACTCCAAGCAGCGACAGGAGGGCGACTCGGATCTAACAAAGTCAGAAGTTACCGATATGCCGACCCAACACCAGGTCTAAGATGAAGACCTGCAAGAACAGACGACATGTCTAGAAAAGACCCACACGGATGACCAACAGACTCGGCCACACATACACGACTAGAACGTCGTGCACACTGCCCCACGCACGACCAAAACATCATGCATGTGACAGGACATTGACCTCGGGTGCAGCCACGGAAAGGCCAACCCAGAAAGGTCACGACGCGCAAGAAACGCGAAGAGCAGTGTGTTGACACCCGTTTTTTACCTAATAAGTCGGGTCGTCTCCTTATTTCATTCTATACGATGCTCCGAGTTGTTCACCCTTCATTAAGTCTCTTGATTAGTTGAAGCCTGTTTCTTGGGTCTTAATTCCTGGATTAAGATGTGGCTCCCGGTGGCGTTTCGTTGGATGAATCTTAGCAAACCCTTCACTCTATTTTTTGAACCTCAATGTTAATAACGGTCCCAGTCAGGCGCGTTGCTTCCTTCTGACGGATGGGTCCTGGACCGTTACTCTTTGAAGAGTCCTAGAGCTTAAGGCCTCGTGTTCAGAGCTTATCTTTTTAATTCCATGTTGATAATAACGGTCTGTCGTCCAGCCGTTGTTTCATTCTAACGCCCTATGCCTTGGTCGTCGCTTCTTTGAAGAGTCCAGCTTGTTGGGTCTTCTTCCCGTTGATCTTATCTCTTTGGGATAGGGTTGAAAGTGACGGATGATCCCCCATGCGTTGCTTCCAAGTGGCGGTCCGTCGTGCAGCCGTTACTTCCTTCCGAGAGTCCTGGCAGTTCAGGCCTTTTCTCTGCTGCTCCGTGGTCGAGATAAGGATTTGGATTGACGTTATCTCTTTCAAATCCGATCCTCAGGACCCCCCGTTTGTTTCTATGGACTCTTGGTGATATTATCTTCAAGGATTTGCTAAGAGTTATCTCTTTATCTTGCTGAATTATCCTCTGCTCGACCTAAGAGTTTGAGGATCTATAAATAGAACCCTTGACTTCATGGCCGAAGGGGAGGAAGATTTGAATTCACGACGAAGTGCTGCCGAACTCAGGAGCCATCTTCATCCAGGAGGAGCTGCTTCCCACGTCCATCCATCTTCTAATCACGGGAGTACTTTGGTTTTATCTTTCAAGTTCATCCTTGCATGCTTGAGTTCTTCCTTGGTTTTCCTCAAACAAAGCATTGTCCCTCCTCTTCCTCCACGTTTTTCACTGTTCTTTAAGCATACAAACATCCTCTCAAACTTTTAAAACACCCAAAGGGGTTAAAAAAAACCAAAACTCCCCGGTAATTCCCTCTCCTTTTGATGTTCTCAAGCTCTTTAAGAATTGATGCTATGCTTGTGAAAAGAGCTAATTGAGGTTGTCTTGTCTTGTCTTTCTACATCTTTGGCAGGTTTACAGGTTCATTAGCACGGGGCCCAAGTCTTCTAGCCGGCTGGAAGAGTTGGAGTTAAAAGAATTCAAGCTTTACTACTGCAGGTTACCTGACGGTCTGGTGCAGACGCGTCACTATCCTCTGGCGGTCTATCATGTGGCCGTCACCTCTAAGCGACGCACAGGATTCTGGCCGTTACTTCCAAGTTGATCTGCAGGCTTTCCTTGATTTTCTCTCCCGTGGGCGGGTGCTTCATCCACCTATTTCCAAGGTATATTCAGGTCTTTGACTTGTGTTTACTTTGGTGGCGATCACATCTTTCCTTGGTATTGGACATTAACTTTCTTCATCATATCTTTTTTATTTTCCTTGCTTGTTCCACCCCTAGTGGTGTGTTTTTATTTATTCCTTGCTCCACGCCCCGGCGTGTGGTTTCCTTTTCCTTAGTGTAATTTGATTGAGGTAGCATGCCCATGCTAGAGCTGGCTATGATTGCCTAGGTTCATGTTCACATGTTCACAGGTTTGAGTAGATCTTTGATTGCTTGTTTGTCATCTTGCCATATTACTTTGCAAACCTCAAAAGTAAGATAAAAGATAGGCAAATAAATATCAATAGATAATTTTTTGGCGATCACGGTGGCGGCTTGTGCCAATCGTGCTCTTGATTCTTGTTTAAAACCTGCCATCATCTGCTTGTTGAGTTGCCCTTTGTTTCCCCTTTGATTACTGCATATTCTGGTTTTCTGAGTACTCTGACGGCCAGGTGTCCCAGCGTCACAGTTCTCTGACGTAGGGGCATTAGACCGCCACATTGGTTCTGCTGTGAGAGCTCCCACGGGTTTCCCGGTTACTTCCGTTTGGTTTTTGTTCTCTGGCTCATCTGACGGTCTCATCCCCCTGCGCTATATATTATCTGGCGGTCTGGCCTTCGACCGTTATTGTTCTCTGACGCAGGGTTCTTCGACCGTTACTCTCCTGGCAGGTACGCATCCGAGGTGCATTGATTTCCGCAGTTTTTGCTGTGATTTATTGCTTGGGTGATACTTGACCTCCTTCTTGCTTTGCTCACATCTGCATATCATGGTGTGCACTATTGATTGTTAGATTGTTAGGCTAGACTTTGCATGCACTCCGGTGCACATAGGGTCATTCATCTTTTCATACATTAGATTGCATTTTCCTACCTTGTTGTGAGGACCTCTCGTCTCCATATTCCTTGGGGCCGACTAGGAAATCACAGCAGGGACCTCCATAAGTCCCCGCGAGCCGTGGATTCCCACACGGACGCCGGGCTGGTTGTACCTTTCCCACCCCGTGTCTAGGGTTGCATAAGTGATTGAGTGGTTACACTTAGAGTCAAACCAAGTCCCATATCCATCTCCTATTAGGAACCCATTGTTGAGAATACATATCGATCAATTCACTAAAGTTCCAAAGGAGAAATCATAAGAATCTTGTCGCATCATTCTAAACAACTTGCTTGATTTTTGAGTGTCTCCATCTTTTACCACTTACATCTTGTTAAAATCACCTAAGTTCGGTTGCTTATTGTGTGCTTTGTGTTGGTTGTTTTTACTTTTTGTCAAGGTTGTCCGTTGCATGTGGAGTTGTTTTCGTCCGTCTGAATCGTCTTCTCGAGTCGCTTCCTCCTTCACGTTCTATTCCAATCCCCTCTTCGAATCTACCATGGCATCCTTCAATCCTCCGCGTTCCCAAGGGGACTCTCTTCCTCAAGGGCTCCTTGAGAACCCCCCTAGGGTTGCCACCTTTCCCTCCGGAGAAGGGACTGCCCCTCTCCCGTCCTCCACATCTGTGGGAGGTGGTCAAGGTACCCCTCCTCTTTCTACTCCTTCCGCGGGCTCCGTCCTTCACATGATGGCCCAATTGGACCCGACCCAACTTCAAGTCCTATATCAAGCTATGCAAGGGTCCAACGCTTCTCCCTCCGCTGCTGTTCAAGGTCAATCTAATCCTTCCATTATTGGGCCGTCCGTTCAGCCCACTCCGATTGACCTCACCCCGGTCCAACCTCGGACCATCACTTTCGCCGGCATGGAGATGGGCCAATCTTCCAATTCAGCCCATCAGTCTTTTGATAAAGGGAAATCGCCTATCCCTTCTTTCGTCCAGGTGGATCATCACAATTCCGATTCGGTGGCTTCACAGCTTCTCATGAACCCCTCTGATTTCCTACACCCTCAGCAAGGGGTGGCCCAAACTCACTCCCATCCGGGTATATCTCAGGCTCAATATCCTTCTTACGGGCCCCCTATTTCCACTGTCTATCCTTCTACTCATGTCTATGGGCCTCCCCTTTCTGCTACAGTCATTCCGTCCGCTCCTCAAATACAATCGGCGTCCTTCACTACCCCTGCTCCCTCCCAAGAGCAGGACTTGCTTAACAAGTGGGCCGCCATGCAGCAACAACTCGACTTTCTCCAGAAAAGGGTGGGCCCACAATCCTTGGCCGATATTCCTATTCCGAGCTTCCAGAACATTCGGTTCCCTCCGCAATCAGAGCTCCCCAACTACCGTAAGTACGATGGGAACAACAATCCCTTTATCCACGTGAGGGATTTTCTATATGAATCGGCGCAGTTCCAGTATGATGATCGCCTCATGGCGTACTTGTTCCGCCGATCCTTAGATGGAGTTGCTCTGGAATGGTTCTATTCTCTGCCACTGGAAGAGGTCGAAAGTTTCAAGGTAGTTAAGGACAAATTCGTTCAGCGGTTTCAAGACAGGGTTGGACCGCAATATTCATTTATAGACCTAGTAGCCGAAAAAATGAAACCGAAAGAAGAGTTCGCCACCTATGCAGACAGGTGGAGGCAGATGGCCGCCAGAGTGCCTGGCCATATTCCGGAGGAAGAGAAGGTCAAATTGCTGATCTCCAATGCCACGCCGACTTTCTGCAACATCCTGGCAATGAATGATATAGCAAACATGTATCAACTCTACAGCCGGGCGCGCTTCATACAGACTCAATTCAAGGACTCCCCTATTCATTCTCTTTTTAAAAACCAAAAGCCCAAGTACCACAAGAAACCACAAGGGCCGGTTACCGAGGGAGTCCAAACAAACGAGCAACTACAAGCCGTTGCTTTTCCATTTCAGGCTGCACCCTTCCGCTACAACCAAAACCCCCGCAATCCACAAAACCCCGCTCCACAAAGCTTCCAGGCCACTCCACAAAACCCTCCCCCCGCCTTCACCATTCCTCAAAACACCTTCACCATTCCGCAACAACCACCGCCACCATCACAATACCATAACGTCCCTCCACCCAACGGCTACAACAACAACAACCCTAATAGCAAGCGCCCGGCTCCCAGGAGAGCCCAGTATCCTCCATTGCCAGAGACACTTACAGATATTTTGTCGGCACTCATGTCAATAAATGCAATCCAACTTCCTCCGGAACGACCTGTTTGGAACCCGGCGGTTGATCAGACTAAATATTGCATGTTCCATAGGCAGCCGGGCCATACCATAGAAGGATGCTTTCAGTTCCGAGATCTGGTATATGACCTTCATGAGGGGCAGAGAATCGACTGGGCCGAAATGCATAGGGCCATTGTTGAGATTAAAGAGAAGAGAAGGCAGCCGCAGGGGCAGCAAGTGCAGCAGCATCAAGCACCGCAGCCGCAGCAGCCGCCACAACAGCAGCAACCGCAGCAAGTACAAGACCTGGGCATCCATCAGAACCCGATGCCGAATCATCCACCCGCTCCTCAGCAGCAGCCACCGGCACCAGCACAAGTAAACGTGGTTCAACCCCCGGCCCCCAACACCGGGTGGTCTTTCGATGATGATGGCGCCACACCGCAAGTAATGGCTTTCCACCACAACCTCCGCAACCATTCCTTCATCCTCCCTACACAACCGACACCCCCTCCGCTCGTCCTGCCATCCACACCCGCTCCAGCAAACCCTCTACCGCTCTCCATCCCATCATACCCTCCAACACTTACTCCCCTCACCATCATCACACCACCACCTAATCCTTCGCCCACTCTCAAACATACACTAGCCTTCCCTCCACCCGCATCGACGTCCATCACCGCCGTGCCTTCCACCAATCCCTCACCTATTATCCGCTCACACCCCATTAACCTCACCAACCCTACGCTCCACCAAATCACCTCCCCGCACCACCTGTCCCACTCATCCACCCTACAGGGCCCATCGTACTATCTTCGGAGGCTGCGGCAAACTGTGCCTTAAGGAGCGGGAAGATGTTCCATCGGAATTACGTTACTACTTCAAATCCCCAGTCCACCTAGCCAACGGCCGAACAAGAAGAAGCTGAACCTCTGTCGGGTACCCAATATGACTTGCTACATCATCTGGATCGGGTACCCGCTAAGATATCCGTGCTGGAGCTGATCAAAAGGTCTACCCTTCATCAGGATGCACTGAGGGATTTCCTACAGAAGGTGATGGTTAGTGAAGACATGGCAGTCAACAACTTACCAACGGCACTAGCAACTATCTCCAAAGGGCCAGCAATTACATTCTCAGAAACCGAGCTTGCACCTCCGGGGGCTCGGCAAATGCCGCTCTGCATAACAATTACCCTGAACAAAGTCGACATTGAAGCAGCACTGGTTGACACGGGGGCCTCAATTAATGTTTGCCCACTTAGCACCCTCCGAGCATGCAACATATCTGAAGAGTTACTACGGCCTACTCCCACCACTATAGCAGCATATGACAACTCAAGGCGAGCATGTCACGGGATAATCACCATTCAGGCAGAGCTCGGGCCCCTTGCTATGACCGTGGAGTTCTATGTTCTCGATATCGACCCTATGTTCAAGGCTATCTTGGGTCGTCCCTGGATTGACACGCTTGGTGCCGTACCCTCCACCGCACATCAGTGCGTTAAATTCCCCTTCCAAGGGAGGGTCGTCAAAGTCAAGAGCTTGTCCGCGGTGCAGACAGTCAAGGCCATCTCAGATCAAGTTCTTCCCACACTCTGGCCGAGCAGCCGGCCCGTTTTGTCAGTGCTTGATTTGAACTTTCCTTGGGCTTACACATCTCCTAAGCCCATCACTACTCCAGTTAATGTCAAAGTGAAGCCGCAGATTCGGGATTCGAAGGGGTGGAACATTATATTGAAACTGGGCTATCAACCGGGGAGAGGCCTCGGTGCGCAACTGCAAGGCATGACTAAGCCTATACCCAAGGGAAGAAAAATGGGTAGGCGAGGTCTCGGTTACAAGGAAACAACATTATCTATGGTGGGTGATTCTGGGCCGCTTACCTGGGATTATCGTCAGCACTTCGTCAGAGGGCCTCTCCAGCCCGGCACATTAGCTCCAAAGCCGGTTCAGCCAGAAAAGAATATGGTTTGTCCGATTGCCAGTCCGCCTCCCTTGCCAGGAGGGTCAGATGATGACTTGCTCGACTACAGTCAAGCCTTGCAGAGGCTCTTTCATGAGGAAGAACGCCAGAAGAAACAAGAGGTTCGGCTCGTGCAGTGGAGGCCGAAGAAGCAGCCTGCGGTTAAATTGCAGGAGGAGGAGAGCTCTCCAGTTATCTTCTCTTGGTCTCCCTCACGCTTCCAATCCATCTTTCAGCAAAAGGGGTTCATACCTCGCCTTCCTCCTGTCATGGTAAATCCATCCGTCATTGATCCGCCGGAGATTCTATTCATTCCTTGTGCTTGCGGGAAGTGCCCGCGCATTGATCTATCCACTCTATTTACTCCTCCTCCTCCCAATGCTCAACTCCACGAGATGTGGTTCTCTTCTTCTGACCCCTTCTTCGATTGCATCTTCCCCGAGCTGTTCCCTATGCAGCTCCCACCTCCTCCGTCTTGCTATGTAGTCTCTACTGATCTCTAGGAAAAAAAAAACGTCAAATTTAAAACGGAGATTTCAGTGGAAGATTACGCTATCTTGTCTCCATCCTCCTTCTCCCAGGGGCACGAGTCCCCTGCTCCTCCCCTTCCACTAAGTCTTATCTCTCCTAGGTTAGGGTTAGGGTCTAGCGAGTCTAAGGAAGTAGAGTCAGTTAGGTCTAGAGAAGTAGGGTCTTGTTCTGGGTCGTCCAACCCTTCCCATTCTGAGCCGCGCCCGCTCGCGCGTCCTTCCCGATCTATTCCTGATAGGTTCTTGCAAGATCTAGCTCAGCGGTGTCGTGCTCTTTTGAAGTGCCCGGAATTCGTCGCTACAGCAATTATGATTAAAGACGAAGTGGAAATAGAAGGGGAATGGAGCGACGACGGATTAGGCGTCTATGAGGTTTTGGATGAGAAGGATCCAATAGATGAAGACAGCAACGTAGATGACACTGCCGATTTATATGCACAAGGACTAAAAAGATTCGACCAGCCGTCGACGGCAGTGGATGAACCTACAAAGGAAATCCACTTGGGGACAGAAGAAGACCCAAGGCCCGTCATTATTTCTGCTAATCTCCCTTCACAGGTAGAAGAAGATCTAATTAAGATATTAAGGGAGTATAGCGATTCTTTCGCCTGGTCTTATGAGGACATGCCAGGTCTTGACCCCTCCTTAGTGGAACATCGACTCGTGCTTAAACCAGGGGTAACACCTGTGAAACAACGGTCAAGAAGATTTCACCCCCACATGGCCTTAAGAATCAAGGAAGAGGTCGACAAGCTATACAAGGTCAAGTTCGTCAGAGTAGTCTTATATCCCCAATGGGTGGCGAACATAGTCCCTGTTCTCAAGAAGGATGGAAAAGTGCGCATATGCATTGATTTCAGGGACCTAAACAAAGCATGTCCCAAAGATGATTTTCCGCTACCTCATATAGATGTTCTAGTGGATAACACTGTCGGGTACGAAGCTCTGTCGTTTATGGATGGGTACTCGGGCTACAATCAAATCCATCTCGCTCCTGAAGATCAAGAGAAAACTTCCTTCACCACGCCCTGGGGCACGTATTGTTATGTGGTTATGCCATTTGGGTTGAAGAACGCGGGTACCATCTATCAAAGGGCAATGATGGCCATTTTCCACGACATGATGCACATATACATGGAGGCTTACGTGGATGACATCTTGGTGAAATCAAGAACAAAAGAAGAACACCCCTCTATTCTGGCTAAAGTGCTGCAGAGAGCCAGGGAGTATAAGCTTAAGATGAATCCGAAGAAGTGCGTATTCGGAGTCTCCTCAGGGAAGTTGTTAGGGTTCATAGTGAGCAAACGGGGGATCCAGATTGATCCTAATAAAGCACAGGCCATCATGGACATGCCTCCGCCAAAGAACATTACGGAACTTCGAGGATTGATTGGTAGACTGTAATTCATTAGAAGATTTATATCTCAGCATTCTCAAAGGTGCCGCCCATTTTATGAGTTGCTTAAGGCGGGGGCCAAGTTCGAATGGAATCAAGATTGTCAAAAGGCCTATGAGGACCTCAAAGAGTACCTAACCAATCCCCCGGTTTTGCAACCTCCTGTCCCGGGGAAACCCCTAATCCTATACATCTCGATTATTGAGGACTCCCTAGGGGCGGTTTTAGCACAAGTGGATGATGAAGGAAAAGAGCGGGTCGCGTACTACCTCTCTCGACTGTTTAATCCAGCTGAATCCAAGTACACCGCTATGGAGAAGACTTGTGCCGCCTTAGTGTGGGTAGCTCAGAAGCTTAAACATTATTTTCTCGCCCACCCAGTTAGGTTGATCTCCAGAATGGACCCGGTCCGTTATCTCCTAGAAAAGCACGTCCTTTCTAGTAGGTTAGCTCGCTGGCAGAGTTTCCTCTCTCAGTTTGACATCACCTTTGTCGTTCAGAAGGCAGTCAAAGGATATGCCATTGCTGAGCATCTTGCACATCTTCCTATTCCTCATACCGATTCCATTCAGGACGATTTCCCTGATGAGCATCTCTCTGTCCTTTCTCATCATCCCTTCTGGTCTCTGCACTTCGACGGTGCACTCAACTCTCAAGGCCAAGGGATCGGGGCTGTCTTACTTACTCCAGAGGGAGTAACCATCCCCTTCGCTTACCAACTTCGATTTCCTGCTACCAACAACATCGCTGAGTATGAGGCTCTCCTGGCCGGCTTGAAGCACGCCTATCTCCTAGGCGCGCGCTATTTGAACATCATAGGAGACTCTCAGCTCATTCTACGGCAAGTCCTGTCCACTTACCGTACTCGTGACCCCAAGCTCAAACCTTATCAAGATTTGGTCACGCTCATTGCTAAGCGATTCCGTAAGCTGATCTATATCCATACTCCCCGTTCTTTGAACATTCTAGCTGATGCTTTAGCATCTCTTGCTTCCTCCTTATCTTTTTCTCTCAGTCGTAGTACTGAGACTATCATCGTCCAGAGATTGGACGCACCTTCTCTTCAAGATCCCTGGTTCATCAACCTCAGAAAATCTGTAGAGGCGAGAGTTGAGAAGGAAGATCTCAAGGAAGTTTCATTAACAGAACTAGAGGAGATTCTAGACGAAGAGGAATTGTCTTGGTATCATGAAATCGAATTATTTTGCAAAGAAGGGTCATTCCCAGAAGGGGCAACGGCCGAGCAGCGTAAAGCAATAAGAAGAGCCACCGCAAGGTACACTATCATTGCAGGAGAATTGTATAGGCGCGCTACTAATGGAATGCTCATGAGATGCTTGGATGATGTAGAAGCTTGAAAAGTGGCTGAAGCGGCCCATTCTAGTGAGTGTGGAGGTCATGTCAATGGCCAGGCTCTAGTAAAGAAGATCCTTAGGCAGGGCTACTATTGGCCCACTCTAGAGGAAGATTGCTCCCTCTATGTCCGGAGGTGTCTTAAATGCCAACTCCATGCTAATAAAATTCACTCTCCAGCTTCGTCCCTCCATCCTATGACTGCTCCTTGGCCATTCTCTATGTGGGCTTTCGACGTCGTCGGCCCACTCGGTGATCCTAATTCTCAGATCAAGCAAAAATTCTTCATCCTCACCGCTACTGAGTACTTCACCAAATGGGCCGAAGCCGAGGCGTACGCGGAGATCAAAGCTACAACGGTGTGCCGCTTTATCATGAAGAATATCATCTCGCGGTTCGGAGTGCCAAGCAGCATCATCACCGACAATGGACCCCAGTTCGTCTCCCAAGAGCTAAGGACCTATGTAAGAAGTTCAATATTACACTGCATCATTCATCTCCATATTACCCTCAAGGCAACGGTCAAGCCGAGGCCACTAACAAAACCCTTCTTAAAATCATTAAGAAAACATGCGAAGCACATAAATTTTTTGATTGGCCTGAAAGATTGGTGGAAGCTCTGTGGGCTTACCGCACCTCCGTCCGTACCCCTACGGGACAAACTCCCTACTCTTTAACTTATGGGATGGAGGCGGTGCTCCCATACGAGATCTTAATCCCTTCCCTTAGAGTGCAGCTCGATAAGGAACTTAATCTCGATGAACGTCGGGAGGCGTTGCTGGTCCAGTTGGAACTCTTGGATGAGAAGAGGATGAATGCGGCTGATCACGTGTCCGTTTATCAAAAGAGGGTTTCGCATTATTTTCAAAAGAAGGTAATCGAACGAAAATTTTGTAAGGGTGAAATGGTTTTGAAACGTAAATTCATTCGGTCTGCAGGTCCTAGGTCCAAGTTGCAACCTAACTAGGAAGGGCCATTTGTAATAAAAGAAGCTTATCCAGGGAATGCTTATCGTTTAGTAAACGCGGAAGGTGAGGAGCTCTCTCACCCGTGGAATGGGTTGTATCGTAAGCGTTTCTTTCCTTAAAAATCTAAAACCATGTGCTTCTCCGGTAATAAGAACTTCCTCCCTATCTTCAAAAGAGGGTCTCGAGTAAGGCAATCACACACTACACGGCATCCCTGGTCGGGTTCCTTGCTTATAAGACACCGTTTTCCTCGGCCATACTTTAGGAGAAAGTCGAAGTCCCTGTCCGCTTCATTCTTCGGCTGAATCCAGGGGCAAGGAGTGAATAAAGAGGCGACAACCAATCTAAACTCCCTAACGAGAGGAGGTCTCAAATAGGGGCAAGTCCGTTATGACCTGACGCCACAAGGAAGAAAGGACAAGAAAAGAAAAGGAGTGCTCTTTACCAACAAAGTCAAAAGCATCATCTCAAAGTCTGTGAATGAAATTTCAAAAGCTCCAAAGGAAAAATAAAACTAGGCATGACAAGAGTGGCAGTACAGTTCCCCGCGAGACGTTATTAGCCAGGTTGCATGCATGCCTAGGTGGAACAAAGGTTCGATGGCGGACATAAAAGCCCCGGCGCAACAGACCAAATCTCTAATAGGGTTGTACGGTGAGGGAATCAAGTTCTAAAAACTCCCATATCTGGCCTAAGCTTACCCCCATGTTCCTTTTTTCTTTTAGAACTGAGATGAGTACCCTGGGTATGGCTTTGGTAAAAACACCGTCACAATGATTAGGCCTCGGCCAGGGGCTGTCACAACATTGCACGCCAGTCTCGAGACTCAACCTAAAACGAGGAAGGTCTCGTGTTGCTAGAGAGGCACTGGTTTTTCAAAATCCAAAAATAACAAATATTTTCAAAATCCAAAAACAACAAATATTTTCAAAAATCTAAAAACATCAAATATCTTTCAAAATCCAAAAAACATCAAATATGTCAAAATCCAAAAACATTAAATATTTTCCAAAACTCCCAAAAACACCATCATATGCATAGCATGCATCGCATGTTCATTATGTTTTCGCCTATTTAATAAGGCTCCACCCCTTGACCAAATATCAAGAAACGGTCATTATCTAACTTGCTTCAAGGTAAGGGGTTGAGTCTAAGAATAGATCTAACTTGTTTCATGTTTGAGTGTGTGCAGAATACAGGGGCAAGCCCAAAAGTAAAAGCTCACAACTATGCAGGTTCAAAGTGTGTAACGCGCCAGCATCAGACCGTTACAGTCATGTAACGAGCCCATATTTGACCGTCATTTCCCTTCAGGCATGGGCCTTCTTCCTTTCCATTGAACCATCATTATAACGGTCTGAGACTCTCCGTCACTTGAATATAACAACTCAAGACCCATCCGTCATTTCCTTCAGAGACCGGGCTCTTGTTACTCTCATTCTGACGGCCTATCGCAGGACCGTTATTTCCTTGTAGCGGCCCAGTGCACATCCGTCATATCCTCCAGAAGCACTGTCTGTTCACATCAGTCTAGCCTTTCAAATAATGGAACTCAAGATCATTCAACTATGGTAATCTCATCTCATTCAAGCAAAGATTAATGAAATATAATTCTTGATAAATTCAACTTCGATTGTCAGTTACATGATGTCTCTCATGAATAAAAAAAGGAAAATCAAGATACATTCAATTTCTTATCCGCAAGAGGGCGGATTCTTCTCAACTCTTTCATGTAATCTCGACGTGTTTCGTCGTTCTCTTCAACCTCTGCTTGCCACGGGCGCACCTTGCTGATCTCCCACATGGTCAGCGCGTTCCGGATCGCTCGTTCATCTTCCTCGGTCCCCATCTTCCTAGGTAGAAGGGGAGGGTAGTGTGATAGTGCAGAAACGCTGATTCGAGGTAATCCGATCTGAAGATGGCATCGGTGCGGGTTGTAGATCGCCATGGTAGTGTTCCCTACTAGCTGGAGGTCCAGGCCTTGACGCCGCGGTATTTTGAGAAGAGTGCTTCGGAGGACTCTTGGTCGCATGATGAATTTGTCTATTGGCAAAGTGTTAAAGAAGAGGCGCCATTCATCTCGAGTTTTCTTATCCGCTGTCTTACATTCAACCTGAGAAGAGTATCCAAATGCCCCTCCAATAAAGAAGAGAGGGTGGCTCCCAAAGATCCGGCTTGCTGAGATTATGTCTTCCTTAGGAAGGAATTTGATTCTTATTCCCATCCAGCACTCAAGGAGTATCATGGAGCCGAACAAAAGTCCTCATGTACAAGCCGAGCTTAATCCTTCATAAAGGTATGAGAGGACCGCTTGAGAGATGGACATTCCCCGCCACAGCCTGCTAATAATACCAAGATTTTGAATGTCTAAGAGGTGGTCGGTAGTGGTAAAAAGAAAGATTCCACACAAGCAAACCGCCGCCGCCTTGGCTATCGCTTCATGTCTCTCCCACTTGTTTTTACAATGAGACACTATCCACTGTGCTAAGGGTATCAAGTGGATGTGGTGTGGGCTGATCATGGTTCTCACGTCCTTTGGATTGTGAATGAAATCACTCAAGATCAAGGACGGGTCGATAGGCTCGATTGTGTAGCAAACCCGGTCTTCATCCCCCACCTTAGTCTTAGGAAGGGTTAGGTAGGTTTCTACCTCCTCCAATAGGACGGTTGCTTCAAAGGAAGGGAAGATGAAGGTATGAGTTTGTGGATGCCATAATTCCACAAGTGCTGAAAGGCTTGGCCAATCGAAAGATAATTTCTGGAAATTCTTGCCTAAAACCAAGAGGGGTTGGAGGTGCCATGCTTTAAGGATTGATGTGACCTCTATGGGGAGTGCCTTTACCATGGGAGCCACCCACTTCAGATTGGAATAGCACCTTGGACCAGGAAGGGGCTTGAGAAAAGAAAGAAGAAAGTCATGAAAAGAATAAGTGTAGCAAAATTCTGAACTTTGGATGAATTGTAAGGACTTACCACTTTGGGCATTGGAGCTTAAGTGCTTGGGAATTGAGGTTAGCCGTTGAAGCTCTCCATGTTCCCTCCTTGCAGCTTTGGGGCCGGGGTAAGCTTTCTCCTCCATAGCCATCACCTCGAAGCTCCTCTTCATCATGTTTTCTGCTCTTTGGAAGAGCTCTTCAAACCCTAGAATAGAGGTTTCAGCAAAGTTACGATTTTGATTAAGGTTCCAAGTTGCTAAGGCTTATATTTAACTTTGGAAGGATAAGACTCAGGCTAGAAGGCTTTATCTTCAATTAGGATAAGTTCTAGTGATGGATCAAGTGGCTAAACCTCGGGTTTTAGTTATCTCGGCTCAATCCTTTTCGGATTACAACCCAGATTCTGACGGTCCATCGTGCGGCCGTTACTTCATTCCGACGCGCCAGCCCTTGGCCGTCGCATTTTCTGTGGGTTTCAATTCTCCGAATCATGTTCTGTGGAGAATAACGGTCTAAGGGTCTACCGTCGCTTTCTGTAACGCGCAAGCCCTAAGCCGTCGCATTCTCAACTACTCAGTTCCTTCTCTTTTGGGCTAAAACACTTCCTGACGGTCTTGCTTAGGACCGTCTCTTTCTGACGCGTCATCTTCAGACCGTCGCATTTCCTGCTAGTTGCCCTGGACAACTATCGTTCTGCCATGATCAACGGTCTGACCCGTGGCCGTTATTTGCATTTGACGCACCCTCGATTGGCCGTCGTTTATCCTGATGCCCCACTGCCAGAGTGGGTCTCTGATCATTAACGGTCTTTCACCAGAGCGTCGTTTTGATTATGACGGTCAGATCCTAGACCGTCACTTTCTCTGCTGCTGAGTTCAGGCTATTTCTTCTGCCCTTGCCTAGACCTGGTGGTCTTTCACATTGTACACCTCGTCCTCTTCCCATTTTCATACATTCCTGCATACATCTCATTCATTCATTCACATTTCGTCCATCCCACATTTTTCACATTCATTCATTCACGCTTGCATAAAACTAAAACAAAACAGAAAACTAAAAGAAGGGATCTCATTCCATTTTGCCAAAAGTTCTATACAAATGATAAATAAAAACATAAGAAAAGGCATCATTCGGTCGGCTTATCCGCCGGACCGCCCTCATCCTCTCTATCCTCGGGTCTCCTCACAGGTGGCGGTGCTATGGAAGCACTCTCCTCCTGTTGTCCTCTCTCTGCCCTCTCATTCCTCCGCTGGGCGGAGGAGCTGACAAGGAAATTCCCTACTGAGCCGCTAGGGGCAGCACTCCTATGTACCCCACTCTGGGAGGCACTCCACTCCGGTCCCCGGCCCATCATCCGGACCGTCCGCTCCAATGTCCGCAACTCGATCTTCAGTGTAAAGATCTGACGCCGCGTCTCCCGTGCCTCGGTCCGGTAGCGATCCAAGTCGACCGTCCCGATCCGAAGCTCCTCCACCTCAGCTCGCGCCCGCGCTAACTGTAGATTCTAATAAATCCACTTAAGGAAAAATTAAGAATATGAATAAATAAGCATGAAATAGCACGAGGTGCTAAGGGGAATTTGTGATCGCCAGAGACACGAGGCCTCAAAAGATAATAATGAAAATCATGGAGGGATCGCGAAAAATACCTTTAAAAGTGCGGGGATTGTGAGTGCTCCTTTCTCTTCGAATCGGCCGGCCGATGAAGAGAGTTCTTCAATTTGATTACCCTTGCAAAGATCAAAGACAACAACCAATAAAAATAGGAATTAGAACCAAGGTGAGTGTAGCATCAAATCCATAATAAAGATGAACATGAAAATCATGTATAAGAACACACATTGTGGGTGTTGGCCCTTAAACCCCTATGCAAAAAGGGTGGGAAGATATGAATGAATGCAAATAATAAAAGAGTGCAAGAGATGCACTAAGGGGAGATTCTCACATGGTTGAGAAGAAAAAATTAATAAAACAATGATGAAATATATGATGCATGAAAATAAGGAGACGTGCAAGAGATTGCACTGTGGGGAGATTTCTCACATGGTTGAGAAGGGGAGTTAATAATATGATGATGCACGCATATGTATGTGTGCTGCAATAATGAGAGGAAAATAAAAATAAAAGAAGCGTGTGCGTCGTGGCTTTAATATTCAAAGGGGAGAAGCTTGAAGAAGATGATGAAGCTTTGCGCGGGCGCTCCTCCTTCTGCCGAACGACAGGAACAGCAACCTGCAAGCACAAAACAAAAAAAGGAAAAACAAACAGAGAAGAAGGAGAAGGAGAAATACGTGGGAGGAAGAAAGGGGGATCGAAAAGGAGGGACCCGAAGAGGAGGAGTCCAACCCAACAACAGAGCCAATGGCTCTATTAAATAGGTTGAGGAAGAGATAAACATGGGCAAGAGTCCCAAGAGGGAAATGATAAGAATGGGCAAGAGCCCAAACCAAGCAGGTATCTAACGAAGCAAGGACTCTCTGGGGAAAGGGCTACGAAGACAGAAGATGAAACACGCCTCTGGTCAGGGCGTCAATTCAATAATTGACGACCTGTCATAGGGCGTCTTTTCAAAACACGCCCTGGGTCAGGGCGTTTCTTCCTGGATTAATTTTAGAAATAAACATTTCTTTTATTTGGAAATTGTAAGAAACGCCTCAGGAAGAGGCGTGAATTGAAAAACGCCCCATGGTAGGGCGTGATTCAACATTTTTCAAACATTTATTCTTTTTCGAAAATTAGATAATTCCAGGAATTCCCGCCCTTTCCAGCGGTCGTCACTTCTTTAAGAAACGCCCCAGGTCAGGTCGTGATTCAAAACGCGCCCTGGATCAAGGCGTGAATTCATAAAATCATAAAAATGGAGATAAATGCCAAAAAATCTAAAAAATAGGATTTAATAGGAAAAATAGGGAAAAATAGGGGAAATCCAAGAAAAGTGGGAAAAACCACTCAAACAAGTTAATTTGAGGGTCAAATGGGGCATTGCACGGCAATATGAAATATACTCAAAATAATGTCAATTTTAGCGTGTCTACAGCTGCCCCGCCTTGGCGTCTGCTTTGCAAGGGAGCGTAGCAAACTGAAAAGTAGATGCCAAGGTGTGATGAGACACGCAATCAACATCACTTGATAAGAAATGAAATCAAAAGCTCGAGATGAAGCAAATCTCGGGAAATCCAACGAAATCAACAATGTTTTGGATAAAAGGGGAGATGTGCACGCGGTGCACGAAGGAGATAAAATAAAATGATCAACTTCCAGCGCGGTGGAAGTACCCCAGGTCACAAACCTGTAGATTTCACCATTGGGGAGCGGTTACCAGCCAGTGGACGTGCTGCAGCCAAGGTGGATCAAAGGAAAGGATTGAAATAAGATGATAAAAATCCAAACAAGGAGCTCTCGAGAAAAGACCCAAAACAGCGATAAAACGAACTGAAGACACAATTCGACAATGAAAATCTCATATCGAGAAAGATTAAGATCAATTCAACTCTCAACATCAGCTTATCAGAATGATTTTCCAATGTTAATTCAAAGTCCTACATGAATGCATGCTGGGCTAAAGGGAAAATAACAAATGAAAATATAATCTAATCAAGGATAATATTGTTAAACTGCCCAGACTGGGTCAAGAAACCAATTCTGCGAGCTGATACTAAGCCGAAGCCCGTTTATCCACGCACTAACTCGTAAAAAGGGAACCATCGTCTCCAGTCTTGGACGGCTCAACGGCCTATCCGTGTGACTAAGACTTCTCTGGAATCATCATTATTTTTGATGAAGGGGAACTCAAATCCCAGATTTACCAAAGCCGCAAGGTCCTTGATATAATCTAGTAACATATGTAACATATAGTAGAATGCATACAGGGAGATGGTGATATCAATAAGCATGGGAACTGAGAAATGAGCTGCAAGCACCGTGGGACTTTGAGTGATGATGCCCTGCCGGCGGGACCAAGAGCCTCTTCCTGCGCTCAAAAATTCATTAGCCAAGATATAACAAGCAATGAATAAGGTATTTAAGCGTAGCATGTATATGGCATGAATAGCATAAGTCAAATCATAGCATTGTTTGTTGTTTTATCATGAGGAGACAATCTGGCTAATCAAGATTTGGAGATGAATGATCAAGATCTGATATAATGCCCATCGGCGGAGTAATCAGATGAAACGAGCAGGAGTTGATTGAAAGATTTAGAGATGAATAATCATGAGATATGATAATCAGAATGATATAGGGAGATGATGCCCCTGGGTGGCATGTCATGAGAATATTGGGAAGAATCAATAGATTGATAGCAATAAGTAGAGAGAGGACCCATCCCGTGCTTTTGGTCTCTGCAAAGCTGTTCTTGAAAAACACCATCAGAAAATACAATGCAAATTTTTAGATTTTGGAAATATGCAAATTTTTATGAGTTTTGGAATATGCAAATTTTTATGAGTTTTGATGCAAATTATGAGTTTGAAATTTGATTTTATGGAGATTTTTGAAAAATATTTTAAATTTTTGTTGGGATTTTGATCGGGAAATTTTTTTTTTTAGATTTTGGCTTAGACATTGTTAATGCAGCATCAAAGGGTTGTTTTGAAGCACTGGCTAGGGGTCATTGTTCCTTCCCTTTTCGCTAAAACTGCCCAAAGCTGGACGTGCATTGAAAGTGGCATCCTATAACCGACCGTCTTTGATCAACGGTACCCCTACCAAGGCCATACCTGAGAAATGTTCGGTCTTGGAGGGAGAAGAGAAGAACAATTGTGACAAGCTTTATGCAGGATGGGAGATGTCGGGATTTGAATTCCTTCCAAGGTGTTCCCCCTTAAAGAGGTAGTCTGTTGCGCCGGGGCTTTATGCCTTTGATTTTTAGACCCTTGACATGCATACGACCAAGGTTTTCCCTGCGGGGACTTTGCCACTCTTGTCATGCCATAATTCACAATTTTGAATTTATCAAAGTTTTGACTTGATTTTCATAATAGCCCTTTTGGCGAGATGTATCATGAAATTCATATTTAGTTTGGGTCAAGACTGCCCCTATTTGAGACTCCTCTCGTATTGGGGATTACCAAGGTTGGTCATCTCATCTGTCAACCTCTTGCCCCTGCACGTGGCCGAGTAAAGAAGAGAAAAGACTTTCAGATATACTCATGGCATGGCCAAGGTAGCAACGGTGTTTAACCAAAGGAGCCGACTAAGGACACCGTGAAGTGTGTGAGGTGCCCAGCTGAGGGTTGATCTTAACAAGCAGGGAGAGAATGTTGAATTCCCAGCGCGGGGTTCTTATTAACCAAGGTGCTGCATAAGCAAGCCTAAAGACTCTTTTTAACAATGATTTAATTTAACAAAAGCCTAAGATAAAGGTCTAAAACACCACTCTTAATCTTGTTAGGAAGCACTTCATTTTGAAAATCATGCGTGAAGTAATGAGGTAATGATATCATATAAATGCATACTTACGCCAATATGTTACCTTGCAACCTTTGTTAAAGCAGCTGCCGCGAGAGGTTGATCATCGTGGGATAGTCCTCTTAGGCAGGTAAAGGATTGGAAGCAAAGGATTGAAAGTGACTTAACAAGAAGGAGTGGTGCCAAGACCAGACTCAGATGAATAAGGAAAAAAAAGAAAAGAGGCGAGGGCTAGAACTCCCTCACTAAGGCGCGGAGACCCTGATCACATGGAACGGTCTACAGAAGGAGAGGAGGATTAGAAGGAGGAATGAGGACTAAAGCCTCGAAAGCAATGGGAGAAAGGGCAGATGCCCAAGGCAGTGGATGTGGAAGAAGTTGGGTCGGACCCAGAATCAGGAGAAATTAGAAGAACAAATTGGTAGATAGAAAGAGGCGGATCCGGAGGGTCCGGAGGCAGAGGAGAATCATGAGAGGAAAAATCCGAAGGCTCCGGAGGGATGACAAAAGAAGGGACGCGATGCCCTGAGACGAAATAGGGAAAAAGATGATGGAAAAGGAAGAAAAAAATGAAGGATGTGATGTTCAGGAAGATTAGAAAGATGAATCGGAAGAAAGATGGAGGGTCCGGAGGTTCCGGAGGAAGCAAATGCCGAGGGACGCGATGCCCAGGGAGGAGAGAAAAATCCGGAGGTTCCGGAGGAATGAAATTAGGAAGGAGAAGGTGGAATGGGGCGTCGTGCCCTAGGGAAAAGTCCAGAGGTTCCGGAGGAAGCAAATAAAAAAGGTGGAGAGGGGCGTCGTGCCCAAAGGGAAAGTCCGGAGGTTCCGGAGGAAGTAAATAAAAAAGGTGGAGAGGGGCGTCGTGCCCAAAGGGAAAGTCCGGAGGTTCCGGAGGAAGCAAATCAGGAAGGAGAAGATGGAAAGGGGCGTCGTGCCCGAGGGGAAAGTCCAGAGGTTCCGGAGGAAGCAAATCAGGAAGGAGAAGATGGAAAGGGGCGTCGTGCCCGAGGGGAAAGTCCGGAGGTTCCGGAGGAATAGAATCAGAAAGGGCGAGATGCCCAAAGAGGAGGGATAAAATTCCTGGAGGTTCCAGGGAGATAGCAGGAAAAGGGACACGATGTCCCAGGGATAGTGGATAAAAAGGCGAAGATGAATAAGATGGGAAGTGCGGAATATCCGGCGGTGCCGGAAGGCGGGGAAGATACGGGTTCGGAAACCCGGGAAGCAGGAGGTGCAAATGCATATGAATGCAATAGAATGGACGTGATGAATGCAGTGAATGCATGAACGCAATGAAATGCAAAGAAGATGAGGAATGTGAAGGGTGAGAGGGTGAGATCCTCCTCTTTCCCCTGGGAATGGCCCATGAAGAAAAAGTGATAGAAATGGATGCATAGAAGGTGGAACAAATAAGGGATGCCCCCTTAGCATTAAGATAACTGCCCCTCCGCGGCAGTGAAAGTGTATGAGAAATAGCCCTGTCGAAGCTTCAATGGTGAATGTCAACTCCCTTGGAGAGTGCAAAGTAATAGTGTGAGGGAGTTGGAAAGTTGGGCTCGGAAGCATTATGTTGCCCAAAGATTCAAAATTTGGAAATTGGAACAAAGGGTGCCATGCCCGGCCCTTACGCAGCATCAATGCTTGGCGTGGTGGCGACTTGGCCTCTTCAATCATGCTTGGCGCAATGATCCGGATTGGCATCCGACAAATAAATTCTTGGGTCTTGAACATCACGGTCATGGCCAAATCTGTCTTGCCCGGCTCTTGATCATCTTCGGCACATATACTTGCAGAAGCACCCACATTCTGAGTAGTAGAAGGAGGTGAAGCGGAGGCGGAAGGCTTTGTGAGTGGTGGAGGTATAATGGAAAGTGTTGGCGTAAGTGGAGGCGGAGGTTCAAACACATCGAGTTTCTCCCTTTGCTTGCAAGCGGTCGGGGTTAGCTCGAGTGCAAAAAGTGGTGGATCCTGCTCAGGATTAACCATAGGTAAGGGTGAAGGGTTAAATGGTGGGGTAGGTAAAGTGAGTTTTAGGGATGGTGGTAATGGGATAACGGGAGGTTGAATTGGGGACAGTTCAATGGTAGGCTCGGTGGAGGCCGATGGTGTGGAGGTTGATGGCTTAATAGGTGGAGATTTAATTAACGGAGGGTTAATGGGTGAAGGTTTGGTGCGTAGGAAATGCCGGACGGGGCGAGCGGTGTTAGGAGTGGGAGTGGGAATGGGAAGAGACTCAATAGGCGCCAGCGCGGGCGATTGGAATATCGACCCATCGTCGTAACACCAACTAGTCTCATAAATAGGGGTTGAATTAGGAGTGGTTTCCTCCTGAGCAGGGGGTTCATCGAATGAAAATGGGGAAAGCAGAAAGTTAAGGAAACTCGGAAGTGGTGCCTGCGGAGCTTCACCATCATCGTATACTGCCTCGGATTCTTCGAATGCCGGCTCTTGCTCACTTGAACCGCCGACGCCGTAATCATCCCTCCTGTCTTTCCATTCTCTCTCCATCTTTGTAATCTCGTCCAGAGCGGCATGGAGAGGATTGACCGGAGTAGGAGGAGCCGTGACCCTTCTTAATTGTTCCTCCATCAAAGTAATCTTATCAAGCAGAGATTGTTGGAGGGGTGTGACTTGAACAACCGAGGGCTGGCAGGGCCTTGAAGGAGGAGGGGCCGCATAAAAAGGCCGTGGAGGGGAGTTGGCGGGATGACCCGTAAAAGAACCCGGACGGGCCGGATTGCAAGGAGTAAATGGGCCTCGGGGCCGTGATGGAGGAGGAATAGAAGGAGGCGGGTGTCGGACCACCCGAGGAGGAGTGTGAATAGAAGGAGATGGGTAATGGGCTACCCGATTAGGAACATGAGTGGAAGAGGGAAGTGGGTGATGGGCCACCCGTGGAGGGTCGTGAATAGAAGAGGGAGGTGGGTGATGGGCCACCCGATTAGGATTGGAAGGGGGAGATGAAGGAGATGCACCCTCAACAGCGGCCTTAAGGGCTTGGATCTGTTGAGGGGTGAGATGATCTAATACATGCAAAATTTGGGAGACCTTCTCATCATTGGGACGAGGCGGTCCCGTAGGAGTAGTGGCTTGAAATTGAGTAGGGGGACCATGAGGATGGACATTGCCCATGGGTTGGGCATGACCATAAGAATGAGGACGTGGTCCCTTGAAAGTATGGTGAGAATTTTGACGAACATGTTGAAATTGAGGAGAATAAGATGTGCACGGTTGTGCATCCTCATGAATTGAATTAAACATGTTATCTTGTTTATAGTAAGCCATCATGCAATCAAAGTTCAACATAATATGCAAAGAAGCACACAAAAGAGATGGTTACCTTGATTTGATTTGTTTGAACCTTGGTGAATTAAGGATTTTATCAAAGTTTTGAATGATTCCCACAAGGGGGAGAAACCTAGTTTCAATATGGTTTGAACTCCAATGCCAACTAGGAACCCTCTCTCACCACGTATAGGCCAACTAACTCGGGACTTCAAAAGGGTACAACCTGCCCGGCGTCCGTGAGAGAATCCACGGGTGCGGGGATTTACGGAGGCTTGGGAAAGAGATTTCCAGTCCAAAGAGACGGAATGCTCAATGGAGGGTCGTCCCGATTCCAAGAGGGTGTGTGGATCCTAATGAAGAGGAGGGGGCTCCCAAACTAATGCAAAGAATGAATGCAACAGGGGAAATCGGGCCAACCACACAATATGATCAATCAATATGAAATATCATGAAAACTCACCCACGGGAAGGGTTCTGGAAACCCACAGTAAAAAAACGCCCTGGCAGGGGGCGCTACTAACAAAAGACACGACAGTGTGACTGTCGTGACTCAAAGGTAAAAACACGCCCTAGGATGAGGCGCTATAAGGGGAAAGGACGCCTTGACCGAGGGCGTCACATCAAAAGAAACGCCTTACTGAGGGGCGCTAATCAACAAAGAAACGCCCTGGCGCAGGGCGTGAATTCTCAGGCAGCGTAATAAAACCAGAAATATCAGGAAATATGCTGGAAGGCGCCCTGTCAGTGGGCGTAAAATACGAATAAGATGCCCTGAGTTAGGGCGTGAAATCGAAAAAGCGCCTCTGACAGAGGCGCTAATTCCTCAGGAAAGCACGGCCAGAAATATTAAACAGGCACACTCACAACCACATAAATAAGGCCATCAACAGGATAAGCATGCTCATCAAGAATTTTAAATAAGTGGAGATTCTAAGGAAAAGACAACAAAATGGCAAATCACTTTAGGGAAGAAAGCAAAGCCAATGGAGGGTGCCCGAGGGGCACAAAAGGAGACGCACCGAGGGTGCAATAGGGGAGGCGGCACACGCGGGTGCCTAAGGGGAAAAGGGGTAATAAAGAGAATGCAAAGCGTCCCACCGTGATCGCCAATTTGTAGATTCTAATAAATCCACTTAAGGAAAAATTAAGAATATGAATAAATAAGCATGAAATAGCACGAGGTGCTAAGGGAATTTGTGATCGCCAGAGACACGAGGCCTCAAAAGATAATAATGAAAATCATGGAGGGATCGCGAAAAATGCCTTTAAAAGTGCGGGGATTGTGAGTGCTCCTTTCTCTTCGAATCGGCCGGCCGATGAAGAGAGTTCTTCAATTTGATTACCCTTGCAAAGATCAAAGACAACAACCAATAAAAATAGGAATTAGAACCAAGGTGAGTGTATCATCAAATCCATAATAAAGATGAACATGAAAATCATGTATAAGAACACACCTTGTGGGTGTTGGCCCTTAAACCCCTATGCAAAAAGGGTGGGAAGATATGAATGAATGCAAATAATAAAAGAGTGCAAGAGATGCACTAAGGGGAGATTCTCACATGGTTGAGAAGGAAAAATTAATAAAACAATGATGAAATATATGATGCATGAAAATAAGGAGACGTGCAAGAGATTGCACTGTGGGGAGATTTCTCACATGGTTGAGAAGGGGAGTTAATAATATGATGATGCACGCATATGTATGTGTGCTGCAATAATGAGAGGAAAATAAAAATAAAAGAAGCATGTGCGTCGTGGCTTTAATATTCAAAGGGGAGAAGCTTGAAGAAGATGATGAAGCTTTGCGCGGGCGCTCCTCCTTCTGCCGAACGACAGGAACAGCAACCTGCAAGCACAAAACAAAAAAAGGAAAAACAAACAGAGAAGAAGGAGAAGGAGAAATACGTGGGAGGAAGAAAGGGGGATCGAAAAGGAGGGATCCGAAGAGGAGGAGTCCAACCCAACAACAGAGCCAATGGCTCTATTAAATAGGTTGAGGAAGAGATAAACATGGGCAAGAGTCCCAAGAGGGAAATGATAAGAATTGGCAAGAGCCCAAACCAAGCAGGTATCTAACGAAGCAAGGACTCTCTGGGGAAAGGGCTGCGAAGACAGAAGATGAAACACGCCTCTGGTCAGGGCGTCAATTCAATAATTGACGACCTGTCATAGGGCGTCTTTTCAAAACACGCCTTGGGTCAGGGCGTTTCTTCCTGGATTAATTTTAGAAATAAACATTTCTTTTATTTGGAAATTGTAAGAAACGCCTCAGGGAGAGGCGTGAATTGAAAAACACCCCATGGTAGGGCGTGATTCAACATTTTTCAAACATTTATTCTTATTCAAAAATTAGATAATTCCAGGAATTGCCGCCCTTTCCAGCGGTCGTCACTTCTTTAAGAAACGCCCTAGGTCAGGTCGTGATTCAAAACGCGCCCTGGATCAAGGCGTGAATTCATAAAATCATAAAAATGGAGATAAATGCCAAAAAAATCCAGAAAAATAGCATTTAATAGGAAAAATAGGGGAAAATAGGGGAAATTCAAGAAAAGTGGGAAAAACCACTCAAACAAGCTAATTTGAGGGTCAAATGGGGCATTGCACGGCAATATGAAATATACTCAAAATAATGTCAATTTTAGCGTGTCTACACTAACTCCTTCCGGAGTTGTTCCATCTCTGCATCATCTGGGCGTCGCAGGGTCTCCGCTCTCAGCTGGGCCATCTCTGCCCATACCAGCTCCGTCTCTGCTCAGGCTCGATCGGTCTCGGCCCGGCTTCTCTCTACCTCAGCTCTCGCCTGGCTGGCCTCGGCCATTGCTGCTGCTAGATCCCTCGCCTGTAGATTACATTTCATGTCATTAGTCATTAAGCATTTAATGAAGCATAGTCGTAAGTTTTTTAGTCTCTTACCCGCTCCGCGAGGGTGGCCTCCGCCTCCTCGGCCCGGGCTACCGCCCGAGCAAAGTCAGCCTCCTGCTCAGCCCTGCCTCCCGCAGGCTGCGAGGAAGATGATGGGGCATCCGGTCCAGCGCGTTGGGCTCCCTCGGCCTGCTGCATTTAGAAGTCACGGTTAGTTGACATTGGCATTTGCATCATGAACATCATTGCATAAATTATGAGCATTTAAGTTTTTAGTCTCACCAGGAGCTCCAGGGCAGACCGGTACCCGTCCCGCTGTTGGATGGTGGAGTGGAGTAGCCCTTCCAGCTCGGCTATCCGTCCCTCAGGATCTAGCTGCATTTTAGAAAGCATGAGTCAGCATATATCTCATTGCACATTGCATAACAGAAAAGTTTAGAGCTTTAGTTTGCATACCGGTCGGCGGGTACCTCGGTACACCCGGTCGCCGTAGAGTTGAGCGAAGGCCTTCAGGTATGCCTCGTCGCTCTCGTCTCGCTCCTTCACCGCTCGGCCCCGCCTGTTCCAATCGTAGACGTACTTCACCTTCTGGGCGCACCAATCCACATTGCCGCTGATGCCCCTTGCTGACTTGCCGGGGTGGTCGTCGCTGTGGCGTGGAAAGGTCACCTCGGGCTGGTGTAGTCCCCGGGTCCGCAGGATCAGCCTGTAGTGCAGAGGCTCGATGATATGGAGGCAATGCAACCATATGTCTCGCCCCCGGTATGATAAGGCCGCCTCCACCCATGGCTGTCCCGTATAGCCCTCGTCGCGGTATGGGGTCCATCTCACCTGAGAGCATTTAGTTCATTCATTAGCATATGAAAGCATTAAAAGATATTTGGAAAGCATTTTAGAAAGCATTTAGAAACATTTAAAAGCATATAGAAATCATTTTGAGTTCTGGGCTTACCGATGTGTGCGGGAAGGAGTCCAAGTCGTCCTGGATCGTCCGGGTCAGTCTGCTGATCGACCCTATATCCCTCGCCACCGACCAACGCCTCGCGATCGGTATGCGGCCGGGATGGAGTAAAGCGCCTCTCCCGATGCCCGGGAGGTACATATAGCTCCAGATCTGCATTTAGAAATCGAGTCAGTCGAATTATTGCATAAATCATTTTTCCATAAATCATAGCATCAATATTCATGACATAATAGAAGCATTTAGAAGTGCATTTACCTGTAGGAAAGGCGAGAAGCCGCCCAGCATCGTCTGCCTGTCCGTAGTGCTGAGGGACTCGAACAGGAATGCAAGCACTGCCGCTCCCCAGGCATATCGCCTGACTCTGCCCAAATCCTCTATCATCGGCAGCAGTCTGCAGCTGATGACATCTGCCCGAGTCGCGAAGAGGAGCTTCCCAAATAGCAGCATCAGGAAGCGTCTGAGCACTCTATCTCCTTCTGGTCCCGCCTCCGCCGCCACGCGAGGGCGCACCTGGTCTATCACTCTGCTCATGTGCTCCTCGGGGAGCTCTCCCACGGCGATCGCCGCTCCTCTCAGTCTCAAGCTCTCCTGCAGCACGGATCTCGAAAGCTGGGAGGAGGACTGTCCCGGCCTGATCAAATCTAGCCCGAGCAGCTGCAGCGCCATCTCTCGGTAGTCGCCGTATGTCCACCCTTTCACCGCGGCTTCGTGGACTCTCAATCCGGTAATCCTCGCTATGTCTTCTAGCGTGGGGATCATGTGACCCCACGGGAAGATGAAAGCTCGGCTGATCGGGTCCCATCTCACGTGCAAGGCGTACAGTACCGGAGTGTCCATCCGGATCACCTCGATGCTGAGCACCTCGGCGAATCCCATCTCGGCAAGTCTCTCTCTCTGGTAATCGGGCAATGCCTGGTACACTGCCCGGATCTGAAGCCAGGAGATCCGCGATCGTCTCTTCCCCTGCATTGCATATTAGATCATTAATTAGTCCAATTTGCATCATATAATCATTGCATAATCATTCTTAATTGAAAACAAAATAAAAATTTAAAAAACTGAAAACCCTAAAAAATAGTTTAAGTCCCTGGCAAGAGTGACGGCCCTGGGGTAGGGCGTCATTTGACTCTGACGGCCTCAGCTTGGCGCGTCAGGAGTGTGACGGTCGCTGGCAGGACCGTCACATTGACTGCGTTTGGGAATTTTTTCCCCTGCATTCTCATGGTCTCCCACTATGGCCAAATGGCCTACAATTGTTCCTAGTGGGTTCGTAGACCCATTTCTACCCCTTTCCCTCACATGCATCCATAAATAAACACAAAAAAATAAAAATTAGAAAATTAGGGCGGGGGGCCTACCTCGTGGTCCATGGCTTTCTTCTTCTTCTTCTTCGGTTCCTTGGGCTCCTCTGCACCCAAGGGAACTTCCCCTTCGTCCCCCGTGGCCGTGGGAGCTCCCTCTTCCTCCCTTGGACTTCGCCTCGCCGGTTGTTCTTCTTCCACCGGCGGGATCGCCTCCCGTTCAATCCGGCGGTGGAGCCGCCGTATGGCCATTCTTTTCCCCCTCTCTCTCTTCTTTGGTGGCGGCTGGGGTGCCTCATCGCCGGCCATTGGAGTGGTGACGGTGGTCACCGGTGGTTTCTCTCGGTTGGGTTTTTGGGCGTTGAATGTGGTGGAATGAACGGGCCGTAACCGTTCGGTTGTTTTTTTGAAAACTCAGGAAATGTGACGGCCTATCGACCGGCCGTCACATCATTCTGACGTGTCTTTCATGGGCCGTCACATGTAATGGACTGTTTTATTGAAGAATGTGAACCGCCTTGTTTATGACGGATCAAGGGTGATCCGTTACTTGATGTGACGCCCTGTCATCAGACCGTTATATGCTTGCTAGTTTCTTGATGAATTAAATGGTCTAATTAATGTCAAAATGGTTCCATTTTCTATCATGATGTTCCTTATGGATGCCTCTTGCACGTACAATGGTTATGCCTTGATGCTTATTTTTGATTATTATTGGCTAACCTGTCTTTCATGAAAGGAATTACGAGTAAAATCACGTTTGGCCTTCTGTCCGGCAGGTAAGCCAGGTATTGTATATCATTCTCTCGCTCCTTTAATGCATTACTATATGTTATCTATGATATATTACCTCGAGAACCGGCTGGTCATTCATGTGTCCTGGGATCTGATGTTCCCCTAAAACAAAAATGATGATGATCTAAGTTCACATGTTTAATCGTTGGATAGGCCGTTAGATTGGAAAATTTGGGGACGATGGTTCTATCTTGCACGCTGTGGTTGCAGATGGTGTCCTGACTCTGTGATGCGGGACGGGACCACGGACATGACAAGCTCGTGACTGCCCCTTAATGAGGGAAGCGTCGGATGTGCGCGGTTGAGAAACCGGCTGTGAGCTAGGGTGGTCGGCTCTCACTTGTGCCCGGATCGGGTCACGGGACGGTAACGCTCTCTCTCGCAGCAGCGGTGATATAAATAGAAAGCGAGCTAATTACCCTATCATGCTCTCTAGCAGTGGCATAAGCAAGTATATATGAAAATTAAGCAAAATGCCAAGTAAGGGAGCGAATGCGATACCTCCACGCGCTCGGCGTGGGGAAGACGGACCCGGCCGAAAACTCGTACTCCCGGGAAAGTTAATACATGAATATTACAGCAATGGAAACATGCCCACTCCACGCAGGGAGGTAAAGGGCTATACAAATGGGCCCAGGAGGACCGAATTCGGGTTGACGGGCAGCTTCGTGTGTTGATTCGGCTACACGCGTGTTCACGACCGTGGGGCCCACGTGCTGTCCGGAGGGGCCGTGTGGGACCCGGTGGTACCGCTGTAGTGGAGACACTTGGAGAAGCGCTCCCCGGGCTGGCGGCACACTGGTTCGCCGGTCGGAGGCCGGACGGCTCCGTTCGGCACCCGTCGGGTTTGCTGTCCACGGACTGGTGGTTGCTGTTTTGCAGCGCGCGCTCTGGAGAGAATGGACGCTGCGATCAACCCCGATGTCGGATCGACACGAGACTGACGCCGTTGGAAAGCTAGCTCGAAGTTCTTCAACCTAGGCCCAAAGATCTGGCCTGGATCTGCTCGGATCTTGACTTATGAATTTTCAATCTCCTATTGTACAGTAACCGAAGACTTAGACCTGCAGAGGACTTGACTGTGGATTGCCTTTGACCATAAGGTACACGTCCGAATCTGGGGTTGTGTTCTTCAGAGAAGTTGTTGGAAATGGAGTTGGGAAGACAGAAAAATTGGTTTGGACACGTTTGGATGTGTCTATGATTTTATGTGATTTGTTTACTAGACGAAGGTCGGATCTGGGATCTGACTGAAAGTACTGTAGCTTTGGTAGAACATGAATTATTAAAAATAGGTATAAGGATGATAAAAATTTAAGAAAAATTTTGGTGGTAGGGGACGATGCACAGAATACCCAGTTAAATTGGGAGGTCTAACATAAATCAAAAGGGTGGTCGAAGGTGGAGAACTCAAGGCTACTGTCACTGTAGACAGTGACAGAACAGATCTGAGATTGAGAGTTGAACGAAATGGTAAAGATATGAAACGGTGGCTTTTGAACCTGTATTTTTTGTAGAGAATGGGATAGAAGATAGAAACCAACCCTCAAAATTTTAAATCGATCTGAGCTTGTGGCTGGCTTCAAGAATTCACGAACTGCATCTCTATCCAGCAGGACAGAAAACCGAAGACGATCCCGTGGCGGCTCGAAGGCGGCACGAACGGCGGCGGCGACGGCACCAATGATCACCGGAGATAGAGGGGAGGGGATTGAAGATATAACCACTCTAGAATTTGGGGTTGGAGAAGGAAGAACACCATGGGAGAGAGGGAGAGAGGGCACACCCTTCTTGCTTCAAGCAATTTTCACATAATTTCTTTATTAATCTCTAATGACACTATACACAGGTTTATATAGAAAATAGCAAGGGGTGGGGGGGTTGATAATTTCGTGGGAAATATGTCATTTTCATCCCCCATGTGGTCAAAACTCAAAAAAAATAAATTACATATGAATGGAGCACTCCTTTGACTAGGTAGGTAAGGTAGGTGGCCTACCTTTGAAATTTTAACCCCTTTATCTCCCATGTGGTCAATTAGCATTCAAACCTTCTAGATGGCCACCTAGGATGGTTGACCAGCCCCACATGGATGAGGTGGACCAATGGGGAAGGGGAGGGGGCCCCCTAACTGGACCTACTACACATTTGCACAAAAACCCACACAATCCAAGGGAATGACGCATTGGCTTACAATGCCGTACAATTGCGCTTATACTTTCCCATGGATATAAAAATAAACTAAAGGACACACATGTAAAATAAAATGTACATGCTCGGCGTCGATTCCCATCACTCTGATTTCTCCGGTCTAGCAATATTATTCTCGAGTATTTTTTCTATTTTATTTTTCTTTGCATTCATTTTGATGATTTCTTTTCCTTTAGCCCAGCATGCATCATGCGCATTCTTTTGAGCATTTTATGAGTTTCATCTATTCAAGATATCTCGATGATGGTGAACAGCTGTGTTCTTAATCCCGAGTAAGGAGAATCATTCCACTCTGAATTAGAAGGTTTCCTTCGATTTGCTCGCTTGATCTGGTTCGCTGAAGATTCCTGTCTGGAGTTTAGTCTCTTTCTTTTCCGTTGCCTCCGGCGGCTAGCCGTGTTTCCTTTCCTTAGATAAATAGTTCCTCCAGACTTGCGTCCTTGGGTTGGCTATTTCCTTGTGATCAATTTGAGGTTTTCCATAAAAATTCCTATCGCTTGTTGGTACAGAACGGGTGTCGTTTACCTTAACGCCCTCTTTTTGATACACCCCGCTTCATTTCCGCTTCATCTCCATGTTCTATTTCGCTTTCGCTTCATCTCCGATCGTTCCCCTGCAAAGAGGACGTTAAGGAGGGGCATCTGTTGACACCCATTTTTTACCTAATAAGTCGGGTCGTCTCCTTATTTCATTCTATACGATGCTCCGAGTTGTTCACCCTTCATTAAGTCTCTTGATTAGTTGAAGCTTGTTTCTTGGGTCTTAATTCCTAGATTAAGATGTGGCTCCCGGTGGCGTTTCGTTGGATGAATCTTAGCAAACCCTTCACTCTATTTTTTGAACCTCAATGTTAATAACGGTCCCAGTCAGGCGCGTTGCTTCCTTCTGACGGATGGGTCCTGGACCGTTACTCTTTGAAGAGTCCTAGAGCTTAAGGCCTCGTGTTCAGAGCTTATCTTTTTAATTCCATGTTGATAATAACGGTCTGTCGTCCAGCCGTTGTTTCATTCTAACGTCCTATGCCTTGGCCGTCGCTTCCTTGAAGAGTCCAGCTTGTTGGGTCTTCTTCCCGTTGATCTTATCTCTTTGGGATAGGGTTGAAAGTGACGGATGATCTCCCATGCGTTGCTTCCAAGTGGCGGTCTGTCGTGCAGCTGTTACTTCCTTCCGAGAGTCCTGGCAGTTCAGGCCTTTTCTCTGCTGCTCCGTGGTCGAGATAAGGATTTGGATTGACGTTATCTCTTTCAAATCCGATCCTCAGGACCCCCCGTTTGTTTCTATGGACTCTTGGTGATATTATCTTCAAGGATTTGCTAAGAGTTATCTCTTTATCTTGCTGAATTATCCTCTGCTCGACCTAAGAGTTTGAGGGTCTATAAATAGAACCCTTGACTTCATGGCCGAAGGGGAGGAAGATTTGAATTCACGACGAAGTGCTGCCGAACTCAGGAGCCATCTTCATCCAGGAGGAGCTGCTTCCCACGTCCATCCATCTTCTAATCAAGGGAGTACTTTGGTTTTATCTTTCAAGTTCATCCTTGCATGCTTGAGTTCTTCCTTGGTTTTCCTCAAACAAAGCATTGTCCCTCCTCTTCCTCCACGTTTTTCACTGTTCTTTAAGCATACAAACATCCTCCCAAACTTTTAAAACACCCAGAGGGGTTAAAAAAACTAAAACTCCCCGGTAATTCCCTCTCCTTTTGATGTTCTCAAGCTCTTTAAGAATTGATGCTATGCTTGTGAAAAGGGCTAATTGAGGTTGTCTTGTCTTGTCTTTCTACATCTTTGGCAGGTTTACAGGTTCATTAGCACGGGGCCCAAGTCTTCTAGCCGGCTGGAAGAGTTGGAGTTAAAAGAATTCAAGCTTTACTATTGCAGGTTACCTGACGGTCTGGTGCAGGCGCGTCACTATCCTCTAGCGGTCTATCGTGCGGCCGTCACTTCCAAGCGACGCACAGGGTTCTGGCCGTTACTTCCAAGTTGATCTGCAGGCTTTCCTTGGTTTTCTCTCCCGTGGGCGGGTGCTTCATCCACCTATTTCCAAGGTATATTCAGGTCTTTGACTTGTGTTTACTTTGGTGGCGATCACATCTTTCCTCGGTATTGGGCATTAACTTTCTTCATCATATCTTTTTTATTTTCCTTGCTTGTTCCACCCCTAGTGGTGTGTTTTTATTTATTCCTTGCTCCACGCCCCGGCGTGTGTTTTCCTTTTCCTTAGCGTAATTTGATTGAGGTAGCATGCCCATGCTAGAGCTGGCTATGATTGCCTAGGTTCATGTTCACATGTTCACAGGTTTGAGTAGATCTTTGATTGCTTGTTTGTCATCTTGCCATATTACTTTGCAAACCTCAAAAGTAAGATAAAAGATAGGCAAATAAATATCAACACAGTGGAGAGCCACGCGCCACACGCGGACGCACCTCCCCACCAGAGCAACGGCCAGCTGCGTCCACAGACGTCTTATGCTGCGCCACAGGTGTCTCGCCTACAATACCGCCGAAGCCACAGTAGAGTCGCAGACACCCCCACAGAACAAAACAACATCAAGTAACCAATCAGGGTCACGCCCGTCGACGCATGTCCTCAGCCCCTGACCACGTGTGCACACACTGGCTCTAGCCTAAGCCAGGTACTCCAGCTAGTTTTCTCCCTCGGTAGGATGCTACCGTTGGCTGGGAGCCCACGGAACTAGCTTACAAACCGTGTCTCGGGAACACCCCTCCGCCACCACCAGGCGGATCGGCACTCAAAGGCCTAGGGCAAAAATAATCGGAGGCGTACAAAACACAAAACTCCGAGCACAAGACCTAGAGCACTGAAAGGCAGACACGCTGTCACACGTACTACGAAGCACCACCGGCAGTACGGCAACGACCAACAAACTCAGGACTAAGCAACTAGACCTACCGCGTAACGATCCCGAGTCGAACGACTCAAGGGCAAGATCATCACAGACAGCGGAACATGCCGCCAATCGGTCTAATCCTAAGCCACGAGAAATGACACTCTGCAGGAAACGACTCACGGAGACCCGAGGGAACACCGAAGACCCTCAGACACACCTGGACACACAGACCGAGGTAATAACACCTCGAGGCATCCAGAACCAGCGTCTCGGACTGGACGAAACCGCCAAGACACCCACACACAAGGTCGCCCGTCAACCGCTGGGTCACCCCGGGTTGATCGGAACCCGACCAAAGACACACACACAAGAGTAGGATAGAGAATCCTACCACAAGCAAGAAGACTCTTGGCTATCTTACAACGTAGTCTTAGCCCTCATAGGACGTCAGGAGACATCCACGGGATAGCGGGCAGACCACAAGGACAAGCCAAGACAAGCAGAAACCAAAACGACGGCAATCGGAGCAGAAGGCATGTAACGCACCACCCCTAGACCGTTACACGAACGTGACGGTCTAGCTCAGGCCGTTACACTCCAACAGTGACGGTCCAACGCAGACGCGTCACACACACGTGACGGTCACAGGGGAGCCGTCACACACACCGCCCTAACCGACACCTAGAACACAGAAGGCACGTAACGGCCTACACCAGGCGCGTTACACAGCTCTGACGCGCCCAACCCGGGCCGTCAGGGCCAACGAACCTCAAACCCAAAACAACAACTCGAACCACGTAACGCGCGGGACCAAGCGCGTTACAGCCACCTAACACGGCAAGACTGACGCGTCGGGGCCAACCTGACGCAAGACAAGAAAGCAACTGGCTGAGCGGCATGTAACGGTCCGGACCGGACGTGTTACAACCACCTAACGCGCGGGGGCGCGGCCGTTAGAGCCAACGACTCAGCCACCCAACTCAGCCAAAACAGCATGTAACGGTCCATCACGGACGCGTTACACAGGCCTAACGCACAGGGGCATGGCCGTTAGAATCAACATGCACAGCCACCTAAACTCAGCCCAAAATGAAGTGTAACGGCTTGGGGCAGACGTGTTACACACACCTAACGCACGAGAGCACAACCGTTAGGCGAACCGACTCAACCGGTCAAACGCGGTCAAACAGAACGTAACGGCCTACACCAGGCGCGTTACACCCACCTGACGCACAGGGGCAGGCGCGTGAGGGGAACCGACTTAACCAAGGCACTAAACGACAAGATAGGCGTAACGCGTCTCACAGGACGCGTCAGAGGGCTGTAACGTGCCACGCCTGGGCCGTCACACCCTCAAAACCACGAAGAACTAAAAATCGCCCAGACGCTGTGACGGTCTGTCGTGGGGCCGTCAGGGACTGTGACGGTCCCTGGAACGATCGCCACACCAGTCACGGTGGGAAAATAGAGGGTTGGCCAAATCAGCCCGTTCCATGCCCCATTCACGCCGAAGCGCATGGGAAACAACCCTCGACGATGAAAAACTACATTAGAAGGCTAAAAAGCCCACATGCACGGGTTAAAACGCTAGATCGGGGCGATTTTAACAAATCGACCCTAAAAGAGTCAACGAGCTTCCCGGGCTCCTACCGGCCTCGAATGGCCACCGATCAACACGAAACTAGCATGAATGGGATCATGACATCCCCGCGGTCAGTTCAACACTAACCGAGCTACAAATGGTTGCCGTTCTCCGGCGAACCCTACAAAACCCGAAAATCACGGTTTAGGCTAAACAAGCCCAAACTCGACCGTTTTCGCGCCAAACGATGTGCAATGGCAGGGAAAACGGAGAGGAGGAAGTGAGGAACCATCACCCTAAATCCACCGAAGAAACCGTGCCCCGGAGGGACTAAACCGGGCAGAAAACCACGCCGCGAGCTCAAACGTCGGCTTTGAATCCACCGTTCGGGATCGCGCCAAAACCACTCCATCTTCGCTCTGTCGCGCACCCAGCCAGCTCCACAGCATCCCCAACACGTGCCTCTAGGTACCCCGTCTGCAGCCGGAGCCGAGGAAGCTTGAGAGGAGAGAAAACGGGAGAGAGAGACGACGGCGGCGAATGAGAAGAAGGAGAGAGGAAAAGGAAAGAAAAAGGAAAAAAAATTAGGAGTTTTCCTAATTTTCGAAAAATCCGATTTCTGGCCCTATCTCCGAAAAATACGCAAAAATAGTTAAAACGACCGGCTCGAAGAGTACATCGTCGCTGCAGCATTCACGAGTCGAGGAACTGACAACTAAACTCACCGTAGGGTTCCGTAACTAGTACGAGAGAAAAACCCACACGGCTCGTAAAGCTCAACTCGGAAGCCACCAAAGCGAACCGAAACTCACCGAAACAAATCTAAAAGATCCAATGAAGATCAAGCAAGACCTACCAAGAATCCAGGTGTGGCGCCCCCTTCCCGCGATCCCGTATCGAGTCCGGGGACGTCACAGCGGATGTACGGAAGTGTTGTGGGCCGAATATTTACAAGGCGTTAAAGGCCAAACCGTCACATATTCCAAAAACATAACCATACCATTTCCATAAGATAAAACACTCATAATTTACATCGTATACAGAGTACTACATATCTCTACTTAAAAGTCACATTTATATTCATTATTCAAAAGAAAACCAAAACTATTTATTCTACGCAGCGGAATCCAAATTCAACCCGGGATCAACTTCCGACCTACTGTCCGAAGGAGCCAAGACGCACACTGGTCAATTTTCTGAAATGGTTAGGCAACAGAAATGAGTCCAAAGACTCAGTAGGCATTAAAACCAATCACATGCTTATCATATACTAAACTGTGCAAATCCATGATATAAAGCTAATCGTAATTTCACTGGATTGTACATATACTATGAATGCGAAGGAAATATAATAGAGCAAAATAATTTTTATATTTATAAGTAAATGCGTATAACAAATCTTATCTGAGTTATATATAAATGGCATAATACATATCTTAGCTAAATCAGAGCTTATACAGATGAACTTATTTTTAGATCATATCAAAGTCATATATCAAATCTGAACTTCATATTATTTGGCAGCATATATTGGACAGGCATCCCGTCACTATAAACAGTAGCAAACACATACCTAGACATCCATACGTCGACATAAAGATAAAAGGTCTAAACGCTGGAGCCTGTCGGCCTTGATCAACCACGCATGATCGGGAGTTAATACTCCACCATTCCCCAGATAATTTTCTTATTCTGGGTTCCGGATTTTTCAGAAGTCCGTTTGTCCTCGTAAATAGGCCTAATCCCGTAGCGGAAGCTAACTACGGTTTGTCGCCCCACACTTCCTTAAAGTGACACAGTCCATATGCTTAATCAAATTTTTATTTTTATTATAATACTTATTACGTAGTCGTCTCAATACTCAAAACTTGCCATTGAACTTTTACAAAATAACTGGATCGTATTTTAATATTATTAACTAAATATATATAACATTCGAAGAGATTAGAGTAGAGATGGAGTAGATAGAGTAGAGAGAGAAAATAGAGGGAGAAAGTAGAAAGAGATTAGAGAGAAGTTAGAGAGAGATTAGAGAGAAAATAATATTTTTACAGAATGGTAACTAAATAAATAACTGATTCTAAACATAGATCATCGGATTAAATAAATAACTGACTTAAGTCTGAATAATTACATTTCAAATAAAATCAAATCAAAGAAATATAAATACCAAATAACATGCATTCGGTTTATCATGTGCCTACCTTTAGAATGGACTTCCGAATTGACTTTAGTATTTCACCCGAGCTCCCGTAAAAGTCCTTGCGTAGGAATAGATAATTTTTCCGTCCAAGATACGCAAATAAGGGTGAAATTGTCCAAAGTAAGCTTCAAATCCTCCGTCCAAACTTTTGTCAAATATTTATATTATTCTGATGTATTATCTTCTCCGTTTATTAATAAGAGAATGAGAGTGGGAAGAGAGATGAGAGAGAAAGTAGAGAGAGAAACTAGAGAGAGAAAGTGGAGAGGGTAGAGAAAGAAAGTGGGGAGAGAGTAGAGAAGAAAAACTAGATAGAGAAACTAGAGAGAAAGTAGAGATAGAGAGGGAAAATAGAGAGAGAAAGTAGAGAGAGAAGGTATAAAGTGGAGAGAGAAAATAGAGCTAGTAGAAAGAGAGAGAGTAGAGAAAAAAGTAGAGAGAGAGAATAGAAAATAAAAATATAAGAAGAGAGAGATTAGAGAGATGAGAGATAAAAATAAAATAAAAGAAAAATGGAGGGAGGGGGAGTTAGAACGTAAGAGTGAGAGAGAGAGAGAGAGGTGGGAGGTGAAAGTGGTGGGAATATGGTTTACGTAGGAGGTGGGTGGAATAAGAAGGTGAGGGGGGGTATTTATAGGTGGAGGTGGGAGGGGGATTAGAAGAAGAAGAGAAGGAGGATTAGGATGGGAGTGGATAAGAAGGAAGGAGGGGGAGACACGTGCGGGGGTGTGAAGATATTTTGGGGAGGAGGAGGTGAGGATAAGGAGGAAGGAGGGGGAGGGTTAATTATGTGGGGGAGGGTTACGTGGGGAAGGGGGGTGAGATTTTTTTTGTGTGGGAAGCTTCTATCGGATGAGAGGAGAGGGTGATAAGAGAGTGTGTGGTAATTTTCATAAAAATCCCGTAAAAATTGACAATAACATATTTTCAAGATATTAATTCATTCTATCTCATATTTGACCTATCAAATGTCAAAATTTGAAGATATGCTCAACATGAAAGTTGTAGATCTTTGAGTTCTCTTTTCAACGGGCCTAATATTGACCCTATTCTGACATTCTTATGAAAAGTTACACATTATTAAAAGGAGATATCTATTTAATTTACTTAATAAAGTTCGTTAAACTATACCATTCAAGGTATTAGACTTTAATTAAGATAACATAAAATTTATATGAACTCTAATTATAAAATATTTAACCATCTTTAAGTTTCGGACGAATTCGGGTGTTACACCAGGGCATTATATCCTCCCCTCCTTTAAGAAATTTTGCCCTCGAAATTAAGGACTAACAAAAGAGAAGCAGGGAAGAACAACCCAACAACATAACCACGGAAACAACACAAATCTCGAGAAACACAGCTCAGAGGAACACTGTCAGACCACAATCACGAGCACATGCTCTGGATCGAGCACGGCACAAGTGGACATAATTCCGACACCTCCGAAACAAGGGCAACGTCGCTTACGTCTCTCAAGGGAAAGAGACACGACTGCCACAACCACAAACAACCGACCGAGAAACACAACGGCAGCACGACAAGCGACATCTTACACGAGGAGACACAATCCTGTCAGCTGACAGCTCGACCACATCATCGGCTCTAGTGCCAAAGGCAACAGGAAACACCTGGCACACAGGACGCCAATGACAACACCATTGGACCACAAGCACAATCGAGTCAGTCCTCACTCAGATATTACATCCGATCGAGTCGCTAGCTAACTATAGGAAAAAGAGTACAGCAAGGCTAACTGACAAGACCTGGCCCAAAACAGAGACACAAAATCATAGAGAAACAGCGCCAAAATAACAACCACGATCTCGGGGAACGCATCTCCAGGACTACCAACATGCCTCGAGAGCACAACACCCAAGAAAAGGAAATGCAAAGTAGAGGGTACTCAATCAGCAGGAATGCCGACAAATTCCCCAACACTCGCAATTACTAATGCCAACACCAGACAAACACCAACAACAGCACGGCAACAGACGAAGTCAAGGCACAAGAAGCCAAGACGAAGTCACATCGAGAAGAAGCAAACCTCTCGATCAGTGGGTAGCCAACCCACACGCTTCTGCTGCACTCTCAACAATGCGCACAGGCAACAGAACAACCTTGGTAGTCGCACCTCAGCGCACACCAGGCGCTATCGCAACCAACAAAGATCGCAATTAACACGCCACGAGTACCGATTCCGCAAGCAACCGATCACAAGGAGCCTAAGTGCAACAGGAGAAGAGTACCAGCTTTAGCACAAAGCACAAAAGAATGCTAACCTCAGCTAACCTTTACGTCCTGAAAATGATAAATGAGCCTTCACAATACATCGGCCGCTGGACACGGCACGACAAAACATGGTGCACGACAGCTCTTAACACCATCATGGAGTCCAAAGCCAAGCAATCGTATAGCAAAGAGCAGATCAGGCTCAAAATAAAACTGTCCACACTTAAGCAAACACAGGACAAAGGCATCACTAAGACAACAATTCCAAGGCAAACCTCAAAAAAGATTCCACCAGAAGGGACGAGAAGCAGGAAGCTCCATCTCAAAAGCTCACTAGGAAGGGAAAATCCTAGCTTGCCTGAGCAACTTCTCAAACACGGAATCTAACCGAGCACTTCAACAGAAGCAAGACACATCAGGAGCTGAACAGACTCAAACCGGGACGACCAAGACAACGTGAGAACGTGTATGGTCATCAAACCAAGGCTAAAGGTCAACAGCAACCTGAACAACACACGGAGAAAACCTCGAACAACGTACTACAGATTCAAGCCTTCCGGCGAACACTGCCAAGTACAACATGATGGAAACAAACACAACGACGAAAAAGAAACACCTCGTCACAACCTTACGAGAGCAGGACCATCTCGCACAGTGTTTGAACAGCACGCACAAGACAACACACCGAAAACAACGCGATAAAGAAGCGCAAACCGAAGCCAGCTGAAGACTGTACTGAACTTTTACGACTCTGGAAACTGTATATCTCGGATTCCCATGTACTTCACACAACAACGCTCTGACAGCTCAGAAAAGAACTCCGAACATCTCAGAACACTGCTCTGATACCAAGCTGTAGCGACCCGGATCCCGGATACCCGGCATACCCGGTAGAACTACCGGATACACGTGATACCGCACGGAACCCGCGAGACCTCCCAAGAGCGGGAAAGCTCCGAAGGGATAAGGGCATGTGTAGAGTACATTGATGCCACAGAGATATAACAGAAGCAATTAAATTTCATTAGATAGGTTTGCTAACGTAGCAGAAATAAAATTACTTTTTAATTAACGGTTCAAATTAACAATTATATCCCAGAGTCAAGTCCAAAGCTAAAGACAACAAGTCTAGCACAGTACAGTCGACAGAAAGGAAAGGCGTACCAAGAAGTCGGGGAAAGCCCGACGCAGGTACCAGCTGGCAGCAACGGCACGCAACGAGCACGCACTCCAGGAACCACGCGGAAGCAGAACGAACAACGCCACCCCACCAGAAAAGTAGGGGTGAGCCACGCGTCACTGGCTCAGTAGGGATCACGCGGATCCCCACTGAAAAATACATAGTAACACGGAACAACGAAAACAGCAGGTGTAGTAAAGCAGGAAACTACACTACAAAGCTGTAAAACTACGCTACAAGCAGTAGTAAAGGAACATACGGGAAGTAGGAGTAGGGAGCAAGCAAGAAAGGGGGAGAACCCGCGCCAGACAAGCGGCGGCCGAACTAACCTCGGCACCCCAAACTACTCCAAGCAGCGACAAGAGGGTGACTCTGATCTAACAAAGTCAGAAGTTACCGATCTGCCGACCCAACACCAGGTCTAAGACGAAGACCTGCAAGAACAGACGACAGGTCTAGAAAAGACCTACACGGACGACCAACAGACTCGGCCACACATACATGACTAGAACGTCGTGCACACTGCCCCACGCACGACCAGGACATCATGCATGTGACAGGACATTGACCTCGGGTGTAGCCACGGAAAGGCCAACCCAGAAAGGTCACGACGCGCAAGAAACGCGAAGAGCAGTGGAGAGCCACGCGCCACACGCGGACGCACCTCCCCACCAGAGCAACGGCCAGCTGCGTCCACAGACGTCTTATACTGCGCCACAGGTGTCTCGCCTACAATACCGCTGAAGCCACGGTAGAGTCGCAGACACCCCCACAGAACCAAACAGCATCAAGTAACCAGTCAGGGTCACGCCCGTCGACGCATGTCCTCAGCCCCTGACCACGTGTGCACACACTGGCTCTAGCCTAAGCCAGGTACTCCAGCTAGTTTTCTCCCTCGGTAGGACGCTACCGTTGGCTGGGAGCCCACGGAACTAGCTTACAAACCGTGTCTCGGGAACACCCCTCCGCCACCACCAGGCGGATCGGCACTCAAAGGCCTAGGGCAAAAATAATCGGAGGCGTACAAAACACAAAACTCCGAGCACAAGTGCTAGAGCACTGACAGGCAGACACGATGTCACACGTACTACGAAGCACCACCGGCAGTACGGCAACTGCCAACAAACTCAGGACTAGGCAACTAGACCTACCGCGCAACGATCCCGAGTCGAACGACTCAAGGGCAAGATCATCACAGACAGCGGAACAAGCCGCCAATCGGTCTAATCCTAAGCCACGAGAAACGACACTCCGCAGGAAACGACTCACGGAGACCCGAGGGAACACCGAAGACCCTGAGACACACCTGGACACACGGACCGAGGTAACAACACCTCGAGACATCCAGAACCAGCATCTCGGACTGGACGAAACCGCCAAGACACCCACACACAAGGTCGCCCGTCAACCGCTGGGTCACCCCGGGTTGACCGGAACCCGACCAAAGACACACCCACAAGAGTAGGATAGAGAATCCTACCACAAACAAGAAGACTCCTGGCTACCTTACAACGTAGTCTTAGCCCTCATAGGACGTCAGGAGACATCCACGGGACAGCGGACAGACCACAAGGACAAGCCAAGACAAGCAGAAACCAAAACGACGGCAATCGGAGCAGAAGGCATGTAACGCACCACCCCTAGACCGTTACGCGAACGTGACGGTCTAGCTCAGGCCGTTACACTCCAACCGTGACGGTCCAACGCAGACGCGTCACACACACGTGACGGTCACAGGGGAGCCGTCACACACACCGCCCTAACTGACACCTAGAACACAGAAGGCACGTAACGGCCTACACCGGGCGCGTTACACAGCTCTGACGTGCCCAACCCGGGCCGTCAGGGCCAACGAACCTCAAACCCAAAACAACAACTCGAACCACGCAACGCGCGGGACCAAGCGCGTTACAGCCACCTAACGCGGCAAGACAGACACGTCAGGGCCAACCTGACGCAAGATAAGAAAACAACTGGCTGAGAGGCATGTAACGGTCCGGACCGGATGCATTACAACCACCTAACGCGCGGGGGCGCGGCCGTTAGAGCCAACGATGCAGCCACCCAACTCAGCCAAAACAGCATGTAACGGTCCATCACGGACGCGTTACACAGGCTAACGCACAGGGGCATGGCCGTTAGAATCAACCGGCACAGCCACCTAAACTCAGCCCAAAACGAAGAACGGCCTGGGACATGCGCGTTACACACACCTAACGCACGAGAGCACAACCGTTAGGCGAACTGACTCAACCGGTCAAACAGAACGTAACGGCCTACACCAGGCGCGTTACACCCACCTGACGCACAGGGGCAGGCGCGTCAGGGGAACCGACTTAACCAAGGCACTAAACGACATGATAGGCGTAACGCGTCTCACGGGACGCGTCAGAGGGCTGTGACGCGCCATGCCTGGGCCGTCACAGCCTCAAAACCACGAAGAACTAAAAATCGCCCAGACGCTGTGACGGTCTGTCGTGGGGCCGTCAGGGACTGTGACGGTCCCTGGAACGACCGACACACCAGTCACAGCGGGAAAATAGAGGGTTGGCCAAATCGGCCCGTTCCACGCCCCATTCACGCCGAAACGCAGGGGAAACAACCCTCGACGATGAAAAACTACATTAGAAGGCTAAAAAGCCCACATGCACGGGTTAAAACGCTAGATCGGGGCGATTTTGACAAATCGACCCTAAAAGAGTCAACGATGTTCCCGGGCTCCTACCGGCCTCGAATGCCCACCGATAAACACGAAACTAGCATGAATGGGATCCTGACATCCCCACGGTCAGTTCAACACTAACCGAGCTACAAATGGTTGCCGTTCTCCGGCGAACACAACAAAACCTAAAAATCACGGTTTAGGCTAAACAAGCTCAAACTCGACCGTTTCTGCGCCAAACGACATGCAATGGCAGGGAAAACGGAGAGGAGGAAGTGATGAACCATCACCCTACCTCCACCGAAGAAACCGTGCCCCGGAGGGACTAAACCGCGCCGAAAACCACGCCCCGAGCTCAAACGTCGGCTTTGAATCCACCGTTCGGGATCGCTCCAAAACCACTCCATCTTCGCTCCGTCGCGCACCCAGCCAGCTCCACAGCATCCCCAACACGTGCCTCTAGGTACCCCATCTGCAGCCGGAGCCGAGGAAGCTCGAGAGGAGAGAAAATGGGAGAGAGAGACGACGACGACGAATGAGAAGAAGGAGAGAGGAAAATGAAAGAAAAAGGAAAAGAAATTAGGAATTTTCCTAATTTTTGAAAAATCCAATTTCTGGCCCTATCTCCGAAAAATATGCAAAAATAGTCGAAACGACCGGCTCGAAGAGTACATCGTCGCTGCAGCATTCACGAGTCGAGGAACTGACAACTAAACTCACCGTAGGGTTCCGTAACTAGTACGAGAGAAAAACCCACACGGCTCGTAAAGCTCAACTCGGAAGCCACCAAAGTGAACCGAAACTCACCGAAATAAATCCAAAAGATCCAATGAAGATCAAGCAAGACCTACCAAGGATCCAGGCATTATACCTAGGGTTTAAGCTCTTCTGAGAGCTAATGAATTTTAGAGCCTCGTGGTCCGAATATAAAACAAACTCTTGAGATAAGAGATAGTGTCTCCAGTGTTTGAGGGCTTGGACCACGGCATAAAACTCCTTATCATAGGTGGAGTAATGAAGCTTTGCATCAGAATGCTTCTCACTGAAATAAGCCATGGGGTGACTTTCCTGGCTGAGCACTCCTCCTATTCCTATGCCAGATGCATCACATGATATCTCGAAGACTTTGGAAAAGTCTGGCTGGCGGAGGACAAGGGCTTTAGTCATGAGCTCCTTTATGGCACGAAAAGCCTGTGAGGCGGCTTTGGTCTACTCAAAATTCCCCTTATAGATACAATCTGTAATGGGTGCCATAATGGTACTGAAGCCCTGAATGAAGCGTCTGTAGAAAGTGGCTAGCCCGTGGAAGCTTCAAACGTCATGGACATTCTGGGGCTCATGCCAGTCTACTAAGGCTTGGACCTTGGATTGGTCCACAGACACTCCTTGGCTAGAAACCACAAATCCAAGGAAAGTGACCCGGTCTGTCATGAATTCACATTTCTTGAGATTGGCAAAAATGATTTTTCTCCTCAAAGTCTCGCAGACTTCCCTCAAATGATGGATGTGGTCCTGAGGGTTGTGGCTATAGATGAGAATATCGTCAAAGTAGACGACAACAAAGCGACCAATGAGGGGTCGAAGGATTTCCGTCATAAGCCGCATGAATGTGCTGGGGGCATTGGATAGCCCAAACGGCATGACAAGCCACTCATACAGACCTTCTTTGGTTTTGAAGGTTGTCTTCCACTCGTCCCCTGGTCGGATTCGGACTTGGTGGTAGCCACTTTTCAAGTCAATCTTGGAAAAGATGGTGGCTCCACTCATCATGTCAAGCATGTCATCAAGACGGGGAATGGGAAACCTATACTTGACAGTGATCTTATTGATGGCGCGGTTGTCAACACACATCCGCCAGGTGTCATCCTTCTTGGGTGTGAGCAAGGCAGGGACAGCACATGGGCTCTTGCTCACCCTGAGGAAACCTTTTTGGATAAGGTCCTCGACAATCCTTTGGAGCTCAGCATGCTCCTTTGGGTTCAATCGGTAATGGGGAAGGTTGGGTAGGGTGGACCCAGGGACAAGATCAATAGCGTGTTGAATGTCACGCATGGGAGGGAGTCTATAGGGCAAATCCTCTGGAAAAATGTCTGGGAAGTCCTGCAGAATTGCCTGGACCTCGGGTGGGACTGAGACTCGGGACTCCTCGGGGGTGATGGTGACAATAACAGCCCAGACAGGGGCACCCTCGGTAACCTCTCTATTCAGCTCACGGAAACCTATGAAGTTAAGGCGCCTAATCGGGTCATGGTCAACCTTAGGGGCGTTAGGGATGGATATGATAGGTGTAGGAGAGGAGGGCATGAGAAGCTTCCCTTCGGTGGGGGTTGGAGCATTCTCCTGAATTTTGGGGGATGCAGCGGGTGTAGAGGTAGGACTCTTTCCCACCTTTGGGGGTGTCGGGCACAACTGAATCCTCTTTCCATTGTGGGAGAAGGAACACTCATTGGACCGACCGAATGTAGTAAGGTCTACATCGTAGATCCATGGTTGTCCTAGGATGATGCTCCCGACCTTCATAGGCACTACATCGCATAGGATTTGTCCTTGGTAGGACTGGAACTGGATGGGAATGACACATGTAGTGGTGACTGGGATAGACGTGTCGTCAACCCAAACCACGTTGTATGGCCTCGGATTAGGATGGGTAGGTAGACCTAGACGGGATGCAAAGTCTGAAGAGACTGCATTGATACAGCTCCCGTTGTCAAAGATCACCTTACAGGGTTGAGATTTGACCATGATGTAGGTTTGGAAGATGGAGGTTCGACGCCAGTCGTCCTCCTGTGGGTGTGCGAGGATGCATCGAACTACACCTAGTCTTCCCTGGTTTGAACTTTTGGTAATTTCTCCCACTTGCATGTACTCGACATGCGTTCCATCATACCCTGCATCTAATTCCTCAAACTGGACAATGAGATCAGGGTCAGGCTCATATCTCTCAAGGGGTTCTCCTTCCTGAGGTGGAAGCTCCATAGACTGGGGGTCGGTGATGACCAAGGCTCGGGTGGGGCAATTGGTGGCAATATGCCCTAGGTTATGACACCTGAAGCAGCGGACTCCCGAGATAGGGGCTAGTTGGGAGGTGCTAGGGACCACTCCCTTTCCCTTGTCATCTCTCCTCTCAGCTGGTGGAGTATACTCCAACCTAGGCACAGCAGCGGGTGCAGGTAAAGGGTTCCTTGGGAAAGGAGCAGTAGGGGCAACGGCCCTAAGTGGGGTAGCAGTAGGGACGTAGGAGGTGGAGGGGCCAGCTCTCTCAGTATAGCGGACTACGGGGTTTCGGGGTTCAGGTTGGCGGTAGATGGGAACCCGAGGTGGGACCACCCTTTGAAACCTCTCAACATCTCGTGCAACCTGGTAGGCGTGCTCGAGGGTGTTAACCTCCCACAAGAATAATTCCCGCTGAATACTCTCATGTAGGCCAGCCCTAAACCGTGAGAGGGTGACAGAGGCATCCTCCATGACTCGACTCCGAAGGAAGAAGTCATCAAATTTGGCGATGTACTCGTCCACGGACTTTCCATCTTAGGTGAGTTTCTGCCACTGGTCTAATAGACGCTAGTGGTAGGAGGGTGGCAGATACTTCTCCCTCAATTTCTCCTTCATTTCTTCCCACGTGTTTATAGACTTCTCCCGTCTCCTGGTTAGGAGATTTTCAACGTTACACCAGTAAGTTTTGGCTTGACCTAGGAGTTTCATTTTGGCAAATCTCACCCTGGTAGCAGAGGTCATGCGGCGGTGCCAGTCAAAATATTGGTCCATCTCGGTCTCCCAATCAAGGTATGTTGCAGGGTTTAGGGACCCATCAAAGCTTGGAGCGTCAATCTTGACGTTCCGTAGGATGATATCCTCATCGTCGTGGTCTCTCTCTCGAGGTGCACGGGCCTCTTGCTCTCCACCTTGGGGAGCCTGATTTTGGCGGGCTTGCTCTCTTTCCTCCCTAGGATTGGCTACGGGATTGCCGTGGCCATTCACTCTTCCTTCCGCTCCCTTCAGTCGATCCTTTAAGACTCGGATCCTCTTATCAAGATCCGTCTGTAATTGGCCTATGGATTCTTCAAAGTGGGCCACGAGATTGTGCTCGAGCTGGACTAGCATAGCAGTCACGCTCTCTTGATCCATGGGTAGAGTTGAGGGGCGCTCCAGACGGCCGGATTAATTCCTAGATCAACATGGCATGCACGACCTCGGGCCTAAATGATGCAGTCCAGGGACCGATAATTAGCAAGCTATAGACCCGAATTTTGTTAGCTAATTGGCAAAGGGCCAATTTGAAGGGACCGATCAGGGAAAGTCGTTCGCCCGTAGGTGAAGTAGTTGTGGAACTACCTCCTGATAATTAGGGTGCCCTAATGTGGCAGTCTATGGCCTAAAGGATGGGTACATACAAGCCCTCACTTTCCGTCCACAGCGATGCACTCAGAAGACTGGCTGCATGGATCGGACTCTCTCTCACTTCACGCGGCAATTGAAAAGATACTAAATAAGCAAGTGATTTGGAGCACGTACCTAGCTGACTGAGAAGTCAAGCTCCGACCGGAGACGAAGGCGAGCGGGGACGTGCGTGCCCGCACGGCGCCAAAGAAGCTTCAACGGTTACAAAGAATTCTCTCCTCGCAGGGAGGTCTCAATTATTACAAAACCACGTGCCTTAAAAATTTCCCATGCAGGGGAACAAATTGGTCCAATTTTCTCCGCGCAGGGAGACTGAGAGGTACGCGCGTGTGTAGATATATTTTCTCCTCTTACTTAAAGGAAGATATGCTATGAATAAATCAACATGCGATGAGTAAGTGAAGAATAGCAAGAGGAGAATAGAAAACGAAAGTGACCGTGATCGCCACCAAAGCGTCGAACGTGATGAACACGCCATACTTTGGAAAGGAAGGGGAGACACTCTCTTAGCTGCAGCACTGGGAAGATGCGCGGTTGATGAAGAACCGCCTACAGGACGCGCGGTGTAATGCCCCGGGTTTTTCGGATCCTCGTTCGTGGGTCCCGGATCTGGTTTCTCGGAGCGTCCGACTCCGTGTGTCTGAAATTTCGTTTCAGACATCTTTCGTGTTTGGATCGGCGCGATCCGGAGTCGTTTCGGAGGCCCGGAGGCGTTCCGCGGGTTTTTCCGCGTGTGTTTTCCGATTCCCGGCGTAAGTTTCGGCTTTCCCTTCGGAACCTCGTTGCGGGTGAACCGGGCCGTTCACCTAGGCGAGTGTGGTACCGTTGCGATCGGTGCGTTCCGAGGATCGCGAGGGTGTGATTTTCTATTTTTCGGGATTTTTCTGATTTTCCGGATTTTCCTATATATACCCCCCACCCTCTCTCTTCCTCTCATTTCTCACTCTCACTCTCACCCTCTCTCTTCCTCTCATTTCTCACTCTCACTCTCACCCTCTCTCTCTTCTCCCACTCTCTCCTCTCACTCTCTCCTCTCCGGCGGCTGACGGACCGAGGCGGGGGCGAGGCGGGGCGATGCGGGCGAGGAGGACGGCGAGGATGGGTCGAGGATCGAGGCTCGAGGGCGTGGTGAAGCTCGGCCGTGAGTTCGTGGAACGGCGAGGCTTCAACGGCGTTTTCTTCGTGGATCGGCATACACGGTGCGCGAAATCTTCGGTGGAGGTAGGGTGATGGACCCCCAGCTCGTGCACTTCCTTTCCCGCGAGTTTCGTAGGCCGTGGTGAGCCGAGCGGGTCGTTTGGGGCGTTTTGGGGAAAAATCATGTTTCGGGGAGTGATCGCCCGATCTAGCGATTCGTTGCATTTTAGGCCGATCCGAGGCCATAGATGCATGCTAGGGGCTACTGGGGAGCTTCCCTGTATTTTCCCCCTCATCCGTGGATGTTTGGGGGCGTGGCGTGGATTTTTGGGTGTTTTCTCGCCGTTCTCGGTTTTCCGAAATGGTCGCGGTCCACCAGTAACCGCTATCACTGGTCGCGGTCGTGGGAGAACCGCTTTCACCCTTGTGTTTGGGTAGGAAAGGCCTTCGAGCGTCGCGGTCGTGCGATAGACCGCTTTGGTCTAGTCGCGGTCATGGGATGACCGCTACTGTTTGGTCGCGGTCCTTGGGCGACCGCTACCATCAGGCTTGCGCGTGGCTGGTCGCGGTCGCGAGATGACCGTGACAGCATGGTCGCGGTCGCCGGTCGACCGCTACCATCTGGTCGCGGTCACCAGGTGACCACTACCACGTTCTGGTTCCTGTTTGTGCTGTTTTGACCTCCGGTCAACCCGGTTGTGACCCAGTGGTTGACTTTAGGTCTCGTGAGTGTCTCGGACACCCCGTGGAGTTCCGTGACCGTGTCTTTGGGTGTCCAGAGGTTGTCCCACTTACCTCGTTTTGTGTGCCATGAGCTTAAGGGTCCAGGTGACCTTTTAGCGCTCCGATTGTGTTGTTTTGGTCTCCGGTCGACCCGGTTGTGACCCAGTGGTCGACCTCCGTCCTTGTGAGTATCCCGGACACCCCATGGGTTCTGTGTCTGTGTTTTTGGGGTGTCGGGAGGGACCGTGTTTCCTCGATTAGCGTGCCCGTAGGTGTGGTGGGTCTGGGTGACCTCACGTGTTCCAGGCTTTCGTGTTACGCTCAATCGAGTCACCGTGTATCAGTGTGCGTGCGGTGGGGTCTCCCCCACATGTCGTGAGTTTCTTTGGAAGGCGATTCCCATGTGGGCCATGTGTTTGGCCTTGGACTGCGAGTCCAGTTGTCCGGCCGGGGGCTAGAGGTTTCCCGCTTGCTTCAAGATGAGAAATCGACGTGGTGGCTTGTGTGCTGCCCTGGGAATCGTGCTTCTGTGTTTTCCGTGTGGCCCGTGTGGGTGGCCTTGGTCCCTTGCATTCCCTTCCCGAGGGAGTGGCCTTGGCTACTCGTGAGTTATCTCGGTACTTGTGCTACCGTGGTTTTAGACCTAGAGATTGGACTAGATTGACGGCCTTGTGCGGTTGCGTACAACGGTCTTGACCCCGAGTCTTGTGACTCAAGGACCGTTGGGTGTAGTGCGTCTAGAGGACTGTCCAGAGTCCAGTGGCTTAGCGCCACTTGAGTTTTCTCGACTCTAGCGCACGGTGCGTGCATGGCCGTGGACTGCGAGTCCTGTTTCTTCTCCGACTGTGGTCGCCGTGCGACGGGGCCGGTACGTGGGGTAGTCCCCGTACGTCGTCGGATGCGGACGTTGTTTTCCGTTGAGTTGAGAGTCTACTCCTTCAGTGACCCTCCACTAGTCGTAGCCTACCAGTACGCGTGTGCTGGTCGCACCAGGGAGTGGTGTACGGGCTTACCCTGAGGATGGTTTTAGACTGGTTACCGTCGGGCCCCTCGTCAAATCAAAGTCCAGTGCCAGGGGAAAACCAGTTAGAGCGCCAGACCTAGGACGCGTGGTCTGTGTGTGCACATGTGGTTGGGGACAGTGGACGAACGTCGACGGGCGTGACCCCAGCTAGTCACTTGTTTGTGGTTACTTGTGCGGTGTTCGCGGCTCGGGTAGGACCTACCATGTCAGGCGGTTCACCTACGGTGCGGTGTAAGACGTCAGGGGACGTTACCGGCTGTGCTTCTGGTGGGAGGTACTCCTGTCGAGTTGGGAGTGACAGACTATCAGTCTCTGTGTCTTTGACTGTGACGACCCAGGGATCCGAGTACCGGAAAGGAACTGGTGCGTCTCGAATCTCGGTCCGCCAACCCACGAACCCGAAGACTCGGAAGGGTAGAAATGAGTGGTGTGGGGGTACAAGAGAAGTTGCAACGACCACAGAGATAGCACAATAATCTAAAATAAAATGCACATAATAATATAAATAAATAAACTGCTACAAGGTCCACAGTGTCTCATGTCCAAAGGAAAGTACAGTCAACGGGAAAGAAAGTACAACAACACGGGGCATTCCCCGGAGTACAACTACACGGGGCATCCCCCGGAGTACAACTACACGGGGCATCCCCCGGCTCTGGCAGACTGGCGACTAACCCTGGCTAGAAGAACCACGCTGAAACTCGGTCGCGCCTCCCGTCGACCCCGCCTCACCTGAAGAGTAGGGGTGAGCCTCATCTCATTGGTCCAGTAGGGATCCCGCGAATCCCCACCTCGCACGGAAAACGAGAAAGAAGAAGATAACCCTACCAAAACAAGAGTACGGTAGAACCGACAAGCTAAAATAAATAAACGGAAAAGCTGACTACTCTAACAGTACCGCACTACGGAACCTCGGTCCCACAAAACGCGAGTCCACGCCTGCCAGTGAATAGGAGCACCACCCACTAGAAGAACGACCGGATGCGTCCCCTGACGTCTTATACCGCGTCACAAGTGTCTAGCTACTACGCCCCTGGCGTGAGACTCAGACACACTCAGTAACCAGAAGTAACCGTAAAACAAGGACTAGCTGAGGTCACGCTCGTCAGCGCAGGTCCGAACCCTCAGCCTCGTGTGCACACTCAGACCGTACGCCCTAGGCCTGTCCTCTAGCTGGTATTTCCCCTAAACCCGGACTCGAAAGTACGTGGGGGCCCTGCGGTAACCAGCCTACTCACCGCCTCTCGGGTACGCCGCTCAGCCACTCCCAGGCGAGCCAGCACACGCGTGCCGTGGGAAAGCTACGACTAGTGGTAGGGTCACTGGAAGTAAGGACTAATCCACGAAAACCACCGACCAAACACTAGCACAGACTCACGATGACCATACGATAGGCACAGATGCCGGGGACACGCATGAGGTCCAACCGTCCCTCAAGTCACGCGGCACCCCTACCGAGGTAACTGACTCTCCGGGGAACCCCGGGCGCCCCTGTGGCTCTCACTGGGTGCCCACGGCATCCCTAGGGCCACACGCCACAACCGGGTCTGTAACTCACCCAACCGGAGGTCACGCTACCCGCAAGAACACGGTTCGGGGGAGGGGGATGGTCGCGCTAGGTACCCCTAGCGCAACACCGAAGAACGCGCTAGCTATGGCTAGCGCGATCTTCCATGTCGCGCTGCCCAAAGCCAGCGTGTTCACACCTGAACGCGCTAGTCTTGGGTAGCGTGATCTGGAGATCACGCTACCAGAACCAGGCGCGTTCCCCATCGCCTTACTGTTCGTCTTCTCAGATGGACACGCTCGGACGACACGGCGCGTTCATCAAGAACGCGCCACTGGACTATAGCGCGACAACGGGCCGAGCCCGGTTCGCGAAACACGCCCAGAAAACGTAAATCCATGCCCATTCACCACCCCTGGTGAAGGGAAAACAATGGGGGATCACCCCACAACGTCCTAGCATGCATCTAGAGCCCCCAAATCGATTAAAAACTCCACGAATCGACGGATCCGGCGCTCAAACCCCAAGCATGAAAATGACCCTCCCGGCATGGATTTAACCCCACTCGGCCTCTCCACGGCCTAGAAATCACGGGGAATGCTATGAAGAGGACAAGGATCCATCCCCCTACCTCAAGGAAGCTCGAAATCCATCGAATCACCACCGAAATCAAGGATGAAGCTTTTACTCCCACGAACGCCCCGCCTCTCGCCGCGAAAAGCACGCCACCGGGACCGCCTTGCCGCCGTCGCCGCTGCCACGCCGTTGCCGGAGTGAGAGGGGCCGCATCTCGGTCGCCCGGGGGGAAGAAGATCGGCCGCGGGGGAGGGGGAGCTCTCACGGTTGAAGGAAGGAGGAGGAAGAAGAAAAGAAAAAGGTAAAAAGAAAAGAAAAAGAATTGATATATAAAGAAAATCCAAAAAATCAAAAAAATCCCGAAAAATAGAAAAATACACCTCCTCGATCGCCTCGACGCGCTGATCGCAACGGTGCCACTCGCGGGCTGGTGAACGACCCGGTTCACCCGCTACAGGGTTCCGAAGGATTCGCCGAAACCCGTACGCGAAAATCGGAAAACACGCACGGAAAAGCCGCGGACACACTCCGGGCCTCCGAAACAACTCCGGATCGCGCCGATCCGAACACGAAAGTTGTCCGAAACGAAATTTCAGGCACAACAGGGTCAGACACCCCGATAAACCAGATCCGGGACCCACAAGGGAGGATCCAAAAGCTCCGGGACACTACAGCCCTCCCCCCTTAAACGAATTTCGTCCTCGAAATTCAAGGACAAGGCACAAGAAAGGGGGAAGACTCACACAAACAAATAAGGATACAGCTCCCGCATCTCATCCTCGCGCTCCCAAGACGCCTCGCCGCCAGAATGACGCTGCCAGACCACCTTAACCAAAGGAATAACCTTGTTCCGCAGGCGCTGCTCCCGCCGATCCTCAATGCGAACAGGAAACTCCGGAAGGGACAGATCTGGGGTCACCTCAGGCCAAACGGCATCCTCGAGAACATGAGAATCATCGGGCATGTACTTTCGAAGCATCGACACGTGGAACACATCATGCACGGCGGAAAGCTCCGGAGGTAGCTGCAACCGATAAGCAACTTCCCCAACACGCTCAACGATGGGGAAGGGACCAACGTAGCGGGGACTCAACTTCCCACGCCTACCGAAGCGCATCACGCCCTTCATGGGAGACACTCTCAAGAAAACTCGATTTCCCACAGCAAAGCTGGGAGGTCGCCTCCTCCGATCGGCATAACTCTTCTGCCGGCTCTGAGCTGCCAACATCCTCTACCGAACGAGATGCACCACCTCAACGCACTGCTGCCCCAAATCTGGTCCGGTCAAGGCACGCCCGCCCACCTCGAACCAATCAAGCGGAGTCCGACAAGGTCGCCCATACAACGCCTCATAGGGAGCCATACCGATGCTCGAATGATAGCTATTGTTGTAGGCAAACTCCACTAATGGCAGATGGTGGGTCCAACTCCCCTGCCACTCCAAGCAACATGCTCGCAACATGTCCTCTAAAGTCTGAATGGTCCGCTCAGACTGACCGTCCGACTGAGGATGATAGGCCGAGCTGAATGCCAACTCAGTGCCTAGAGCTTTCTGGAAGCTCCTCCAGAATCCAGAAGTGAAACGGGGATCATGATCCGATACAATGGAGATAGGGACTCCATGCAATGGGACGATCCGCTCCATGTACAGACGAGCCAAGCGCTGCACGCTCCAACTGACCTTGACCGGCAGCAACCGCGCCATCTTCGTCAGTCTATCCACTAGCAACTAGATACTATCCTCCCCGCTGGACGTCCTCGGTAATCCGACCACGAAATCGGTGGTCACGTGGTCCCACTTCCACGCGGGGATGTCCAAGGGCTGAAGTGTGCCTCCTGGTCGCTGGTGCTCAGCCTTCACCTGCTGACAGGTCAAACACCTGGCCACAAATTCCGCAACATCTCTCTTCATGCCAGGCCACCAAAACTGCCTCTTCAGGTTCTGGTACATCTTGGCCGATCCGGGGTGCACGGCATACCGACTCCCATGAGCCTCACGCAATACGTTACGCCGCACCTGCCCCTCGGCTGGCACATACAATCTACCTCTGAACCTCACAGCTCCATCCTCGCCAAGCTCCACCTCGGCCATCGATAGAATACGGGGTAGCTCGGGTCCGCTCGCTGGGCCTCAGTCACCTGTCGACGCACCGCGGGCGTGACAGTCAGACTCGCAAGGACAGCCGAACCCTGGTCCTGCGGGACCTTGAGCCTAAAAGTCATGGCCGGGACCTGCTCCCAAAGCTTCCACTTCCTCAACAACATCTGACTGACCGTTACCCTCCTGCTCAGAGCATCAGCCACGACGTTCATCCTGCCAGGCTGATAAGACAGAGTAACGTCATAATCCTTCATGTACTCCATCCACCTCCTCTGCCTGAGGTTAAGATCCTTCTACGTAAACACATACCTCAAACTCTGATGGTCAGTGAAAAGCTCAAACCTCTCGCCGTACAAGTAATGCCTCCAGATCTTCAGAGCGAAGATCACCGCTGCCAACTCAAGATCATGAGTAGAGTAGTTCGCCTCATGTGGCTTCAACTGCCGCGACGCATACGCCACAACTCTCCCATGCTGCATCAACACAGCACCGAGGCCTACCCCGGAAGCATCTGTACACACCACGAAGCTGTAACGACCCGAGAATCCGATTACCGGGAAGGCCCGATAACCCGAGACTCGTACCGCCACCCACGAGTCCGAAGACTCGGAAGGGTTAAAAGGATGGTGTGGAGACTACACAAGTATCACAAATAATTGCAGAAATTAAACAGTTATAATATTACGCAGGAAATAAATTAACAATTTACATTTTACATGGTCCACAATAAAATAACAACAACAGCAAGAACAGTCCACGACTAGTACAGTGACAAGAAAGAAAAGTACAGCTACACGGGACATACCCCGGCTCTGACCTCTGGCACTACCTCTGGGCACCCGCACCACGCTGCGCTCCTGACGCGCTCCCCGAAGGTGGCGTCTCACCTGAAACACGGTGAAAACACGTAGGGAATGAGTCTCGGAACAAGACTCAGTAGGGATCACTCGAACCCTACCTCGTAAAACGAGAAATCACTACTCTAGCGGTAGAAAAGTATCTCGGAAAGGAAAGCCCTGCACTCTACAGCATTAGACCCCACGGCACGCAAACCGACACACGTGCCACGGTACGAGAAGACCGAAACCAACTGTCGAATCGTAAAACCCGAAGGTCCGAAACACACGACTGACAGTCTGACACTCCGTACTCGACAGGAGTACCACCCACTAGAAGCACAGCCGGTAGCGTCCCCTGACGTCTTACACCGCACCGCAGGTGAACCGCCTGACGTGGTAGGTCCTACCCGAGGCGCAGACACCGTACAAGTAACCACAACAAGTGACTAGCTAGGGTCACGCCCGTCGACGTGGGTCCAACCGCCCCCAACCACGTGTGCACACACAGACCACGCGTCCTAGGTCTGGCCCTCTGACCTGTTTTCCCCCGCAGCCAGACTCTGGCTAAGACGAGAGGCCTACGGTAACCGGTCCACAAACCGTCTCGAAAGGTGGGTGCCCGTACACCACTCCCAGGTGAGACCAGCACCTCGTACTGGTGGGCTATGACTAGTGGAGGGTCACTGAAGGAGTAGACTCTCGAGTCAACGGAAAACGACGTCCGAAATCGACAACGTGTGGGAATCACCCCACGCACCAGGCCCGTCGCACGGTGGCCACAGTCGGAGAAAAACGGACTCACCGCCCACGACCAAACGCATGACCAAGGTAAACGGAACCTCCGGATACCAAAAACACGGTCACGGAACTCCACGGGGTGCCCGGGACGCACACACGGCCCAAGGGAAACACCCAACAACAGCCAGATCGCGCTAGGGATACCTAGCGCGACACGGAAGAACGTGCTAGGGAACCCTAGCGCAACAAGGAAGATCGCGCTAGGTCTCCCTAGCGCGACAGGGACCATCGCGCTAGGGAACCCTAGCGCGACAAGGACCATCGCGCTAGGTCCTCCTAGCGCGACAAGGATGATCGCGCTATGACCCCATAGCGCGACAGGAACCGCCTCCTGTTCATCTTCTCCAATGAACACGCTCGGTCGGGGCAGCGCGACCTCCAAGAACGCGCTACTGGAGTATAGCGCGTTCTCAGTCCGCGGCCGAAAACGGTAAGAACGTCCAAAAATTCTAACCACGCCCCCATGCCTCCATAGGAGAGGGAGAAAATAAAGGGGAAGACCCCTGGGGACCCCTAGCATGATTCTAGGCCATCAAAATACGAAATCATGCATCAAATCCATAGATCGGGCGAGCTCTCCCCAAATCATGGAAAAACCCAAAAACGCTCAAACGATCCCCTCTCGGCCTCCCCGCGGCCTATAAATCGCGGAAAAGATCGGCATGAGGCCAAGGAACGTCACCCTACCTCAATGGAGCGAATGCTCCGCCGGATCGATCACGAATCACGAAGAATGCTCGAAGCTTCACGAACTCCCCACGCTTCCCACGCTCGCCGCACGCCCACAAGATCGCCTCACCGTCGCCCACGCGTCCGCGCCGTCGCCCCGCCGCCGTCCGTAGCCGGAGAGGGGTTCGCCGCGCCCGAATGGGAGAGATGGAGACAGGAGGGTGTCACGGTGGGAAGAAACGGAGGAAGAGGAAGAAGAAGAAAGAGAAAGGAGAAAAAGAAAAAGAAAAGAATTAGGGCTATATAGAAAATCCGAATTTTCGGAAAAATACCGAAAAATAGAAAAATACATTTCCGGAATCCTCGGAACGCACCGATCGCAACGGTACCACTCGTGCCTGGGGGAACTGCCCGGTTCGCCCGCAGCGAGCTTCCAAAGGAAAAGCCGAAACACACACCGGGAATCGGAAAACACACGCAGAAAAGCCGCGGAACGCCTCCGGGCCTCCGAAACAACTCCGGATCGCGCCGATCCGAACACGAAAGATGTCCGAAACGAAATTTCGGACACAACGGAGCCGGACGCTCCGAAAACTAGATCCGGGACCCACGAAGAAGGATCCGAAAGGTCCGAGATATTACAGCCCTCCCCCCTTAAGGAATTTCATCCTCGAAATTGAGAACAACCCAAGGGGAAAGAAGAGGAAGACTCACTCAAATAGATACGGGAACTGCTGACGCATCTCGTCCTCACGTTCCCACGAAGCCTCACCACCAGAGTGTCGTTGCCACACGACCTTTACCAAGGGAATGACCTTGTTCCGCAGGCGCTGCTCTCGCCTATCCTCCACGCGGATCGGAAACTCTAGGAGAGAAAGATCTGGAGTCACCTTAGGCCAAACAGAAAACTCGAGCACATGAGAGTCATCGGGCATATACTTCCGCAACATCGAGACGTGGAACACGTCATGCACCGACGCCAACTCAGGAGGTAACTGCAACCGGTAAGCAACCTCACCGATGCGTTCCACAATCGCAAAAGGACCAATGTAGCGGGGACTCAGCTTCCCACGCCGTCCAAAACGCATCACCCCCTTCATCGGAGAAACTCTCAAGAACACATGATTGCCCACGGCGAACTCGATGGGCTGCCTCCTACGGTCAGCATAGCTCTTCTGCCGACTCTGGGCCGCCAACATGTTCTGACGAACCAGGTGCACAACATCCACACATTGCTGCACCAATTCCGGTCCCGTCAAAACACGCTCACCCACCTCAAACCAATCAAGCGGAGTCCGACAAGGACGCCCATACAGTGCCTCATAAGGAGCCATGCCGATGCTCGAATGATAGCTGTTGTTATAGGCAAACTCCACCAACGGTAGGTGATGAATCAAACTCCCCTGCCACTCCAGGCAGCAGGATCTCAGCATGTCCTCCAAAGTCTGAATGGTCCTCTCAGACTGACCATCTGACTGAGAATGATACGCCGAGCTAAATACCAACTCCGTGCCCAGAGCTCGCTGGAAACTCCTCCAGAATCTAGAAGTGAAGCGCGGATCCCGATCCGACACGATCGAAATGGGAACCCCATGCAACGGCACAATCCGCTCCACATACAAACGAGCCAACCTGGACACGCTCCAGCTGCCTTGACCAGTAACAACCGCGTCACCTTCGTCAGCCGATCCACCAGCAACCAAATACTGTCCTGCCCACTCGGGGTCCTTGGCAACCCCATCACAAAATCCGTGGTCACATGGTCCCACTTCCAAGCAGGAACATCCAAGGGTTGGAGAGTACCTCCTGGTCGCTGATGCTCCGCCTTCACCTGCTGGCAGATCAGGCACCTGGCCACAAACTCTGCGACATCTCTCTTCATGCCAGGCCACCAGAACTGCCTCCGCAAGTTCCGATACATCTTCGTCGCACCCGGGTGCACAGTGTACCTGCTCCCATGAGCCTCACGTAACACCGCACGACGAACCTGCTCCTCCGCTGGGACGTACAACCTGCCACGAAACCTCGCAGCACCGTCCTCGCCGAGCTCCACGTCAGCCATCGCAAGAATCCGGGGCAACTCAGGGTCCGCATGCTGAGCCTCTGTCACCTGACGACGGATAGCAGGAGTGACAGTCAGACTCGCAAGCACCGCCAACCCTCGCTCCTGGGGAATCTTGAGCCTGAAGGATACTTCGGGCACCTGTTCCCAGAGCCTCCACTTCCTCAGCATCAAGGTACTGACCGCCACCTTCCGACTCAAGGCATCGGCGACGACATTCATCCTGCCCGACTGATAAGACAAGGTGAAGTCATAGTCCTTCATGAACTCCATCCAACACCTTTGTCTGAGGTTCAGATCTCTCTGCGAGAACACATACCTCAAACTCTGATGGTCAGTGAACACCTCGAACTTCTCGCCGTACAGATAATGCCTCCAGATCTTCAGCGCGAAGATCACCGCCGCCAACTCAAGGTCATGGGTAGGGTAGTTCTCCTCGTGGGACTTTAGCTGCCGAGATGCATAAGCCACCACTCTACCATGCTGCATCAGAACAGCACCCAATCCGACGCCGGAAGCATCTGTACACACCACAAAACCTCCCGATCCAGAAGGTAAAACCAACACCGGAGCCGAGGTGAGCAATCTCTTCAGTTCCCTGAAGCTCTGTTCACACTCCTCGGACCAAACGAAAGGCACATCCTTCCGCGTGAGCCTCGTCATCGGGGTCGCAATGTGGGAAAAATCCTGGATAAACCGGCGATAATAACCCGCAAGCCCCAAGAAACTCCGGATCTCCGTCACCGACCTCGGCCTCGGCCATTGCATCACAGCCTCAACCTTGGCGGGATCCACGGAAATGCCATCACCAGAAATTACGTGCCCCAGAAAGTGCACCTCGCTGAGCCAAAACTCGCACTTGCTGAGCTTCGCATACAACTGGTGATCTCGCAACGTCTACAGCACCACACCCAAATGGTACGCATGCTCCTCAGCAGACCGCGAATAAACAAGGATGTCATCCACAAAGATGACCACGAACTGGTCCAAATACGGATGGAACACCCTCTACATCAAGTCCATGAAGGCTACTGGGGCATTGGTGAGCCCAAACGGCATCACCAGAAACTCATAATGCCCGTACCTCGTACTGAATGTAGTCTTCTCCACATCGGACTCGCGAATTCTCAGCTGATAGTAACCGGACCGCAAATCAATCCGCGAGAACACTCGCGCAGACTGAAGCTGGTCGAACAAATCATCAATCCGCGGCAACGGATACTTGTTCTTAATGGTCACTTCATTCAGCTGCCGATAGTCAATGCATAGCCGCAGACTACCGTCCTTCTTCTTCACGAACAACACGGGCGCACCCCAAGGGGAAAAGCTCGGACGAATGTACCCCTTGGCCAACAGTTCCTGCAACTGCGCCCTCAACTCCCTCAGCTCAGCGGGGGCCATACGGTAGGGAGCCTTCGCCAAAGGTCCCGTACCAGGCACAACCTCGATCACGAAATCGATCTCCCGCTGGGGAGGTAATCCAGGCAACTCCTCGGGAAAAATGTCGGGAAACTCGCACACCACCGTAATGTCCTCGACATCCGGCTCCATCCGGTCAAACACAACCACAGACGCGAGAAAACCCTGACAACCTGAATCAAGCAATCGACGGGCTCGAATAGCAGAGATAAGGAATCGAGAAGAGGTGGAACGGATACCTTGGAAATAGAAGGTCCTCTTGCTCGGATGCTGGAACTAGACCCTCTTCATTCCACAATCCACCACCGCTCCATGAGTCTCGAGCCAATCCATGCCTAGAATCACGTCGTAATCCCGAAGCTGCAACGCATACAACCTGCCTGGCATACTCCGCCCATCGATCCACACCGGAACCTGGTCGAAGCAATACGGAGTGACCATAAAATCACCCGAAGGTAACTCCACTGCCAAATCACAGGACAACTGGGTCACCGGCTCCTCGACGCTCGACGCGAAATCCTCCGAAATAAACGAATGAGATGCGCCAGAATCAAATAAAACTCGAGCCGCACAACCCAAAATCTGAACGGTACCTTCCACGAGCTGCGACGCCACTGCCTCTGCCCTGGTCAAGTGCGTGATCTGGCCACGAGCTCTCTGCCTGCCTCCCACACTAGCTGACCTGGGTAGCGGCGGATACTGTCCCTGTTGTTGCTGCTGCTGCTGGGGAACCTGCTGCTGCGGCGGCCTCTGAGGACAGTCACGCGCCATATGCTCTGGCTGGTCACACCGAAAACAGATGATCGGCGCCGTGCACTGCCTGCCTGGGTGGGTCCCACCACACCGTGGACAAGGTCCTCGCGATCCACCCACCGATCCCTGACGCTGCAAAGGAAATGGCTTCTGTACACTGCCCGATGAAGCCTGCCCCTAATCCTTGTGCTTCTTACGGAAATTCTTCTTCAAGAACTTCTTGACCTTCGAGCCAAAGGACGCAGATCCTGTCACCGAAGCTGCCGATGCCGGTACTCCTGAACCACCCGACGTATGCTGGAAGGAACCCTGCTGCTGGGTAGCCGACTGCTGGCTGCGACCTGACAAACACTGCCCCTGGCAGATCGGTCCTCGAGTCCTCTGCATATCCATCTCCAAGGAAATCGCAACACGAGATGCTGTCTCTAGATCAGTGGCCCCATTCGCGATCAAATGGTGCCTCAGCTCCAGCCTCAAGCCCTGCACAAACTGCGTCGTCCTCACCCTCTCATGCTCCATGATATGAGGTGCGTACCGACCCAGCTCGACAAATCGGGCCCTGTACTGCAACACGGACATGTCACCCTGCACCAGCTCCAGAAACTCCCGCATCCGCTGCGTAGCAACGACGTCTGGACAGTACGTACGCTCGAAAGCACTGACAAAGTCACTTCACTCGACCTGCTCAAGTGGACAAAGCTGAAAGGACGTCTTCCACTCGGAAGACCACCACCTCCGAGTCGTACGCTGCAACTGGTTGTAGGCCAACACCACTCTGTCCTCGGCAGTACTCTTCGCAGAACTGAACACCCACTCCATCTCATCAAGCCAATCACGAGCCGCATCAGGGTCTGCCTGGCCGCTAAAGTAAGGTGGATGGAACTGCATGAAGTCCCTCACTGCTCGGCCCGGCCCACCCCTGGCTGACGAGCCCTCACCAGTCTCTCCGCCGAACTGCTGAGACATGAGATGGTACATACCACGGAAGAAATCCTCGGCCCCCGGAGCTCTCGCAGCATCCGCGGCCTCGGTAGCTCCCAGAACTCTGCTATGCTCCTCCTTGTCCCTCTGCTGGATCTCCTGACCTCCAGCCGACTGCCCCTGCTGAGAGCGAGAACTCCTCCTCGGCGCCATCCTCGCTCCTGAAGCAAAAGACAGAAAACACGAAAGCGGCAATGTCAGAATAAAACACGCGGTGCCCAATGCCAGCGTCACATGTACATCATCATTGTGGACTAGTGGACCACTACAATTACCTATGATTCTCATGTAATTCCACAACCGCGCTCTGATACCAGCTGTAACGACCCGAGAATCCGATTACCGGGAAGGCCCGATAACCCGAGACTCGTACCGCCACCCACGAGTCCGAAGACTCGGAAGGGTTAAAAGGATGGTGTGGAGACTACACAAGTATCACAAATAATTACAGAAATTAAACAGTTATAATATTACGCAGGAAATAAATTAACAATTTGCATTTTACATGGTCCACAATAAAATAACAACAACAGCAAGAACAGTCCACGACTAGTACAGTGACAAGAAAGAAAAGTACAGCTACACGGGACATACCCCGGCTCTGACCTCTGGCACTACCTCTGGGCACTCGCACCACGCTGCGCTCCTGACGCGCTCCCCGATGGTGGCGTCTCACCTGAAACACGGTGAAAACACGCAGGGAATGAGTCTCGGAACAAGACTCAGTAGGGATCACTCGAACCCTACCTCGTAAAACGAGAAACTACTACTCTAGCGGTAGGAAAGTACCTCGTAAAGGAAAGCCCTGCACTCTACAGAATTAGACCCCACGGCACGTAAACCGACACACGTGCCACGGTACGAGAAGACCGAAACCAACGGTCGAATCGTAAAACCCGAAGGTCCGAAACACACGACTGACAGTCTGACACTCCGTACTCGACAGGAGTACCACCCACTAGAAGCACAGCCGGTAGCGTCCCCTGACGTCTTACACCGCACCGCAGGTGAATCGCCTGACGTGGTAGGTCCTACCTGAGACGCAGACACCGTACAAGTAACCACAACAAGTGACTAGCTGGGGTCACGCCCGTCAACGTGGGTCCAACCGCCCCCAACCACGTGTGCACACACAGACCACGCGTCCTAGGTCTGGCCCTCTGACCGGTTTTCCCCCGCAGTCGGACTCTGGCTAAGACGAGAGGCCTACGGTAACTGGTCCACAAACCGTCTCGAAAGGTGGGTGCCCGTACACCACTCCCAGGTGAGACCAGCACCTCGTACTGGTGGGCTACGACTAGTGGAGGGTCACTGAAGGAGTAGACTCTCGAGTCAACGGAAAACGACGTCCGAAACCGACAACGTGTGGGAATCACCCCACGCACCAGCCCCGTCGCACGGTGGCCATAGTCGGAGAAAAACGGACTCACCGCCCACGGCCAAACGCATGACCAAGGCAAACGGAACCTCCGGATACCAAAAACACGGTCACGGAACTCCACGGGGTGCCCGGGACGCACACACGGCCCAAGGGAAACACCCAACAACAGCCAGATCGCGCTAGGGATACCTAGCGCGACACGGAAGAACGCACTAGGGAACCCTAGCGCAACAGGGAAGATCGCGCTAGGTCTCCCTAGCGCGATAGGGACCATCGCGCTAGGGAACCCTAGCGCGACAAGGACCATCGCGCTAGGTCCTCCTAGCGCGACAAGGATGTTCGCGCTATGACCCCATAGCGCGACAGGAATCGCCTCCTGTTCATCTTCTCCGATGAACGCGCTCGGTCGGGGCAGTGCGACCTCCAAGAATGCGCTACTGGAGTATAGCGCGTTCTCAGTCCGCGGCCGAAAACGGTAAGAACGCCCAAAAATTCTAACCACGCCCCATGCCTCCATAGGAGAGGGGGAAAACAAAGGGGAAGACCCCTGGGGACCCCTAGCATGATTCTAGGCCATCAAAACACGAAATCATGCATCAAATCCATAGATCGGGCGAGCTCTCCCCAAATCATGGAAAAACCCAAAAACGCTCAAACGATCCCCTCTCGGCCTCCCCGCGGCCTATAAATCGCGAAAAAGATCGGCATGAGGCCAAGGAATGTCACCCTACCTCAATGGAGCGAATGCTCCGCCGGATCGATCACGAATCACGAAGAATGCTCGAAGCTTCACGAACTCCCCACGCTTCCCACGCTCGCCGCACGCCCACAAGATCGCCTCACCGTCGCCCACGCGTCCGCGCCGTCGCCCCGCCGCCGTCCGTAGCCGGAGAGGGGTTCGTCGCGCCCGAATGGGAGAGAGGGAGAGAGGAGGGTGTCACGGTGGGAAGAAACGGAGGAAGAGGAAGAAGAAGAAAGAGAAAGGAGAAAAAGAAAAAGAAAAGAATTAGGGCTATATAGAAAATCCGAATTTTCGAAAAAATACCAAAAAATAGAAAAATACATTTCCGGAATCCTCGGAACGCACCGATCGCAACGGTACCACTCGTGCATGGGGGAACTGCCCGGTTCGCCCGCAGCGAGCTTCCGAAGGAAAAGCCGAAACACACACCGGGAATCGGAAAACACACGCGGAAAAGTCGCGGAACGCCTCCGGGCCTCCGAAACAACTCCGGATCGCGCCGATCCGAACACGAAAGATGTCCGAAACGAAATTTCGGACACAACGGAGCCGGACACTCCAAAAACCAGATCCGGGACCCACGAAGAAGGATCCGAAAGGTCTGGGATATTACAACGAAACCACCCGAGCCAGATGGCAACACCAAAACCGGAGCAGTGGTAAGCAATCTCTTCAGCTCCATGAAGCTCCGCTCACACTCCTCTGTCCAGATGAACTGCACCTCTTTCCGCATAAGCTTGGTCATCGGGGCCGCAATACGAGAGAAATCCTGAATAAACCTCCGATAATAACCTGCAAGCCCCAAGAAACTCCGAATCTCCGTGACAGAACTCGGCCTCGGCCACTGCACCACCGCCTCAACCTTGGCCGGGTCTACGGAAACACCATCACCAGAAATAACATGCCCCAGAAAGTGCACCTCTCGGAGTCAGAACTCGCACTTGCTGTACTTGGCATACAACTGGTGATCGCGCAGGGTCTGCAATATCGCTCTCAAATGCTGCACATGCTCCTCAGCAGACCGCGAATACACAAGGATATCGTCCACAAACACGACCACAAACTGGTCCAAGTACGGACGAAACACCCTATGCATCAAATCCATGAATGCTGCGGGGGCATTGGTGAGCCCGAACGGCATCACCAAGAACTCATAATGCCCATACCTCGACCGAAACGCCATCTTCTCCACGTCCGACTCTCGGATCCGCAGCTGGTAATAACCCGATCTCAAATCGATCCTCGAAAACACCTGGGCCGACTGAAGCTGATCGAACAAGTCATCAATCCGCGGCAATGGATACTTGTTCTTAACAGTCACCTGGTTTAACTGACGGTAGTCGATGCACAGCCTCAAACTACCATCCTTCTTCTTCACAAACAACACCGGCGCACCCCACGGGGAATAACTAGGACGAATATACCCCTTGGCCAGCAACTCCTATAATTGCGCCTTCAGCTCTCGCAACTCGACAGGCGCCATCCGATAAGGGGCCTTCGACATAGGCGCCGTACCTGGCACCACCTCAATCACGAAATCAATCTCTCGCTGTGGTGGCAACCCTGGTAGCTCCTCGGGAAAGACATCGGGGAACTCGCACACGACAGGAACATCCTCTACCTCAGGACCCTGCCGCTCGACCAAAACCACGGATGCGAGAAAGCCCTGACAACCTGCATCAAGCAAACGACGCGCACGAATAGCCGAAATAAGCAAGCGGGAAGAGGAAGACCGAATACCTTGGAAATAGAAGGTGGGTCCACGAAGCTGTCGGAAGTAGACCTTCTTCGAGCCGCAATCCACCAAGGCATGATGAGCCTCGAGCCAATCCATGTCCAAAATCACATCGAAGTCCTGAAGCGGTAACGCATAGAGTCTAGCCGGTAAACTCCGCCCTTCCACCCACACAGGTACCTTCTCAAAGCAGTACGGGGTGACCATGAAGTCACCGGTAGGCAACTCTACCGCCAAGTCACAGGACACCTCGGTCACTGGGTCCTCCACGCCCTGAGCAAAATCTTCCGAGATGAATGAATGAGAAGCACCCGAATCAAACAAAACACGAGCCGCACAACCTAAAATCGAAAGAGTACCTTCCACCAAATGCGACGCCTCAGCCTCCGCCCTGGTCATGTGAGTCACTCTGCCTCGGGATCTCTGCCTCCCCACAGTAGCTGACCGTGACAACTGAGGAAACTGTCCCTGTTGATGGTACTGCTGGGGCTGTGCTGATGACTGCTGGGGCCGAAACTGCTGCTGCTGCTGCTGCTGAAACTCGTGCGGCTGGCGCGGTCTCTGCGGACAGTCACGTGCCATGTGCCCTGGCTGGTCGCACCTGAAGCAAATCACGGGCGCCGAACACGGTCTGCCTGGATGAGAACCACCGCACTTGGGACAACCGCCCCGAGCACCTGACACCGAACCCTGACGCTGCAAAGCTATGGACTGCTGATCACTGGCCGACGACTCCTGCTGTGACTGCCCCTTCTTTCCCCGACGTCTCCCACCGAGGCCCGCCTCCTTGAGTAACTTCTTGAGCCTCGAGCCAAAGGATGAAGACTCAGGCACAGGAGCCACAGACTGCGTCGCCACTGAACCACCTGCCGAGAGCTGGACGGTACTCTGCTGCTGCACTGCTGACGGCTGGCCAAAACCTGCCTGCACCCGACTAGCACTGCCCTTCCCTCGAACCTTCTGCAAATCTCTCTCCAGTGCCGATGCTGCCTTGCACGCCGCATCCAAAGTGGTCAATCCTGACGCAAGAAGATGATGCCTCAACTCTAGCCTCAAACCACCCACAAACTGATCGGTCCTGACTTCCTCATCTGCCACGATATGAGGAGCATAACGGCCCAACTCGATAAACCTGGCACGGTACTGCATCACCGACATGTCACCCTTAGTCAGCTCCATGAACTCACGCAACCTCTGCGACCTGACAAAGGACGGACAGAAGGCACGCTCGAAAGCCGTGATGAACTCCTGCCACGCAATCTGCCGAAGAGGACGAGACTCGAACACTGAACCCCACTTTGACGTCCACCAAGTACGGGCCGATCCCTGAAGACGATGAGTAGCCAACGCCACCTGTTCCTCCTCGGAACACTCCATCGCACTGAAAATCCGCTGAACATCATCCAGCCACTCTCTGGCCACCTCAGGATCTGGCTGCCCACTGAAAGAAGGAGGTTGAAACAGCAAGAACTCCTTCAGCACACGACCATGACCACCACGAGCCCGGTCCTCACCAGCATCGCCACCCTGCTGCTGATGATCTCCCTGATGCTGACCTCCCTGCTGCCGCTGAAACACATACTCAAACATGCCTCGGAAGAAGTCGTCCATCCCTGGAGCTCTCGCATCTCCAGATACACCATCGGAAACTGAAGCCATGCTCTGCTCCTCTGGACCACCACTAGACTCTCCCTGCTGGGCACGAGTCCTCCTCCGTGGCGCCATAACACACCTGGCATCAAAGAAAAGCAACCGGAAATCAATAAAACACATGACCCTAAGCCAGTCGCCGACTATACAGGACATTCATGGACCTTCTGGACCACTGCAATTCGTTCCAAGTTCCGATGCACCTCCACAACCTAGGCTCTGATACCAGCTGTGACGACCCGGGGATCCGAGTACCGGAAAGGAACCGGTGCGTCTCGAATCTCGGTCCGCCAACCCACGAGCCCGAAGACTCGGAAGGGTAGAAAGGAGTGGTGTGGGGGTACAAGAGAAGTTGCAACGACTACAGAGATAGCACAATAATCTAAAATAAAATGCACATAATAATATAAATAAATAAACTGCTACAAGGTCCACAGTGTCTCATGTCCAAAGGAAAGTACAGTCAACGGGAAAGAAAGTACAACAACACGGGGCATTCCCCGGAGTACAACTACACGGGGCATCCCCCGGAGTACAACTACACGGGGCATCCCCAGGCTCTGGCAGACTGGCGACTAACCCTGGCTAGAAGAACCACGCTGAAACTCGGCCGCGCCTCCCGTCGACCCCGCCTCACCTGAAGAGCAGAGGTGAGCCTCATCTCATTGGCCCAGTAGGGATCCCGCGAATCCGCACCTCGCACGGAAAATGAGAAAGAAGAAGATAACCCTACCAAAACAAGAGTACCGTAGAACCGACAAGCTAAAATAAATAAACGGAAAAGTCGACTACTCTAACAGTACCGCATTACGGAACCTCGGTCCCACAAAACGCGAGTCCACGCCTGCCAGTGAACAGGAGCACCACCCACTAGAAGAACGACCGGATGCGTCCCCTGACGTCTTATACTGCGTCACAAGTGTCTAGCTACTACGCCCCTGGCGTGAGACTCAGACACACTCAGTAACCAGAAGTAACCGTAAAACAAGGACTAGCTGAGGTCACGCTCGTCAGCGCGGGTCCGAACCCTCAGCCTCGTGTGCACACTCAGACCGTACGCCCTAGGCCTGTCCTCTAGCTGGTATTTGCCCCCAAACCTGGACTCGGAAGTACGCGGGGGCCCTGCGGTAACCAGCCTACTCACCGCCTTTCGGGTACGTCGCTCAGCCACTACCAGGCGAGCCAGCACACGCGTGCCGTGGGAAAGCTACGACTAGTGGTAGGGTCACTGGAAGTAAGGACTAATCTGCGGAAACCACCGACCAAACACTAGCACAGACTCACGATGACCATACGATAGGCACAGATGTCGGGGACATGCATGAGGTCCAACCGTCCCTCAAGTCACGCGGCACCCCTACCGAGGTAACTGACTCTCCGGGGAACCCCGGGCGCCCCTGTGGCTCTCACTAGGTGCCCACGGCATCCCTAGGGCCACACGTCACAACCGGGTCCGTAACTCACCCAACCGGAGGTCACGCTACCCGCAAGAACACGGTTCGGGGGAGGGGGATGGTCCCGCTAGGTACCCCTAGCGTGACACCGAAGAACGCGCTAGCTATGGCTAGCGCGATCTTCCATGTCGCGCTGCCCAAAGCCAGCGCGTTCACACCTGAACGCGCTAGTCTTGGGTAGCGCGATCTGGAGATCGCGCTACCAGAACCAGGCGCGTTCCCCACCGCCTTACTGTTCGTCTTCTCAGACGGACACGCTCGGACGACACGGCGCGTTCATCAAGAACGCGCCACTGGACTATAGCGCGACAACGGGCCGAGCCCGGTTCGCGAAACACGCCCAGAAAATGTAAATCCATGTCTATTCACCACCCCTGGTGAAGGGAAAATAACGGGGGATCACCCCACAACGTCCTAGCATGCATCTAGAGCCCCCAAATCGATCAAAAACTCCACGAATCGACGGATCCGGCGCTCAAACCCCAAGCATGAAAATGACCCTCCCGGCATGGATTTAACCCCACTCGGCCTCTCCACGGCCTAGAAATCATGGGGAATGCTATGAAGAGGACAAGGATCCGTCCCCCTACCTCAAGGAAGCTCGAAATCCACCGAATCACCGCCGAAATCAAGGATGAAGCTTTTACTCCCACGAACGCCCCGCCTCTCGCCGCGAAAAGCACGCCACCGGGACCACCTTGCCGCCGTCGCCGCTGCCACGCCGTTGTCGGAGTGAGAGGGGCCGCGTCTCGGTCGCTCGGGGGGAAGAAGATCGGCCGCGGGGGAGGGGGAGCTCTCACGGTTGAAGGAAGGAGGAGGAAGAAGAAAAGAAAAAGGTAAAAAGAAAAGAAAAAGAATTGATATATAAAGAAAATCTGAAAAATCAGAAAAATCCTGAAAAATATAAAAATACACCTCCTCGATCGCCTCGACGCGCTGATCGTAACGGTACCACTCACGGGCTGGTGAACGACCCGGTTCACCCGCTACAGGGTTCCGACGGATTCGCCGAAACCCGTAGCGGAAATCGGAAAACACGCACGGAAAAGCCGCGGACACACTCCGGGCCTCCGAAACAACTCCGGATCGCGCCGATCCGAACACGAAAGTTGTCCGAAACGAAATTTCCGACACAACAGGGTCAGACACCCCGATAAACCAGATCCGGGACCCACAAGGGAGGATCCGAAAGATCCGGGACACTACATTGACCTTCGGGTTTTCGGTCGTGTTGACCGGTGAGTTCGGTTGTTTCACCTTGGCGCGTGTGTCGGTTCTTGCGCCGTGAGACTAGTGCTGGTGGCTTTACCGAGGTGGCGTCTCGTGGTGCGGTACCCGCGATCGGATGGTCGGGGTCGCACCTTGGACAGCGTGTCCAGGTCGGCTGTGTCCGGGGGACAGGCCTCTACGGCGTGGTTGTCGTGTGTTCTTACTTCGGTAGGTGGTACTAGCGTGGTTCGGTAGCTTCGACTACGTGATCGAGGTCTACCTTCTGGCAGTAGGAGTAGCTGTAGTGTCGAGTTTTTGACCGGCCACCGGTTTGCTGTTCCTGCTGTAGTTGTAGCTCTCCTTTCCGCTACCGCCGTTGTTTCCGGTTGGGGTTCCGCGGGATCCCTGCTGAGTCTCTGTTTTGGAGACTCATTCCCTGCTTTTCAGGTGTGGCGGTTCTTCCTCGCGGTTCGAGGGTGCGGAGCGGAGGTTCTCAATTGCCAGCTTGCCGGGCCGAGTGTTCACTTGGCATGTGGTACGCTTTACTGCTTTAGACTGTACTTTCTGTTGGACTAAACTCTGTTGTAGTTATTTATTTATTTCTATTAATTGTTGAATTATCCTACTTTATTTCCTATTTCTTTGTGCCTCCACACTCCTTTTTGCCCTTCCGAGCCCTCCCGGCTCGTGGGCGGCGGTGCGAGTCTCGGGTTATCGGGCCTTCTCGGTAATCGGATTCTCGGGTCGTTACAGCTGGTATCAGAGCGGAGGTTGTGGACGTATATAGGAATTCAAGATATTGCAGTGATCAGAGTCAATAAAGTCCAGTATAGTCGGCAGCTGGCTTAGGGTTTTGTGTTCGCTTTCCGCCTTATTTCTTGCTTGAGAGCTTGAGTGTGCTGCGTGGCGCTGTGAAGGTGGTTGTTGTCCACGGCTTTCGTGCCAGCATGGGGTCTAAGGATCGAGGTCGAGAGCCTTCTCCCTCATCGGTGGTGGCCCTGGTTGTGCTGTGTTGGGCAGAGGTTGCTGGCAAGCGTGAGTTCGCGGTGCTGCGTTCGAGGAATCTGCGGCGTGGTCAGGTGGCTGGAGAGGACTGTTTGTGGTTAAGTGGCCGTGAGCGCGCTCTGAGGGAGCTGCTGTCGATTTTGGCCACTCCAGCTTGAGATTTATCCAGCCCCTGAGGTTTTCAGGTCGTGATTTAAGGTGGCAGAGCGGGTGTTCTGATCGAGAAGTGTGCTCGGGTGAGCGGAGGATCTTCTCGGTGAGCGGCTGTTTCGTCGAGCCTGATGTCCTTGTCGTGCTCTGTGGCGTCAGAAATGATGTGTCGGTCCCGATTGTTTTATGAATTTCGAGGCAGGATTGGGCTGTGGTGTCCCAGTAAGTCTTGCTCCTGCGCTCTCGTATGCGAAGGGGTGTGTTCGCCTTGGATTTGGTTTGAGATGTGAAGGCTCCGCGGCGAGTTCGGGACTCGAGGATGAGCATCGGCGGTTGTTGTTATGGCTCGTGTTGCGGCTCTTGGCATGCCATGTTGCAGTTCGAGGAATTGTAGTGGTGGTGTGATTGTGGTCCGACGTGACACTCGTCGAGTGTGTCTGAGGTGTTGACCTGATGGAAGCGATGGTTTTCCTTGGTGCTGGATGGTGCTGTTTCCAGCGTGCGCGAGGTTCGAGGTCAGGTCGAGCGTGGAGTTCTTCCGTTGGTCGAAAGTGCGCTAGTTTCTCCTTTGGTTGGAGAGATTGCGTTCGGCTAAGGATCGTCGTCTTGCATTGTGTGTTCGGATTGGTTGGCCTTGTGTGCCATGAAGTCCGTGCGAGACGTGCTCCTTGTCTTGGCAGGGTGGTTGCCTGTGAGAAGTCGTGCCCATTCCCTTGTCGTGTGAGGGTGCTGGCGCTGTTCCGGAAGGACGAGTGCTGGTTGGGCGGTGTTTACTTTCTCGGCTGTGCGCGCGGATTTGTGTGCGCAGTGGAAGCGTGGTGGGCCCATAACCCACTAGTTCAGGATCGTAGCGTTGGTTGCTACGGGCGGATTCCTGAGTTTGCGTTGAGCATCGGAGGATGGGTTCCTCGGTGTGAAACGTGTTGTTGCCGTGCCGTTGCTCGAGGTATTATGGTTGTTGGCATTGGCAAGATGGAGTGTTGGGGAAAAGTGCTGACTAGTGCGCCGCATGAGTACCATGTTCCTGTGTTGGAAGCCGTGTCAGGCGTCGGTGTTGGACCTAGATGAGGTTGTTGAGGATGTCGCCTGGCGGAGGTCGAGGACGTGTTGGTCAGAGTCGGTGGCTTGGCGCCCGACTTGTGTTCCCAGTCGTGTCCTCGGATGAGATCATTTTTGGAGAAGTGGTCTCTGGCAGACTATGGCTCCCGGTTGACGGCTATGAGTGGCTGGTGAGCCTAACCGTGTGACCGACCACAGCAGTGTCTGTTGGTTCTACGGTCTTGTCGGATTGTGACGGTGAGATGTTTGTTGCTTGGGGATCCGTGAGCACTGTTCAGGTGGTGTCCCGTGACTCTGTGGTAAGGGCGGAATCGGGATTGGCAGGTGTCCACTTGCATTAATCGAAAGATTTGATGAGACCAGATGGATGAGTGACGCCTGTGGGCGGAGGCCTTTTGTGAGATGGGCGTCGGAGGATGTTCCTTGATAGGACGTTGGTGTCGCAATGGTTATCCCTGGTTTGGTGACCAGCGTGGGATGATTCCCCTGTGAGTCTGAGTCCAGTGAGGTGATGATTGAGACACCAGGATCCGTCATTTGGTTTCGTCGTGCTCCCCGTGAGGGTCGAGTTGGAGCGATGTTCGAGCTCGGATGTGGTGTCCGAGAGGAGTGCAGCTCGAGATGCGGCATCAGCCTGTGTGTGAGTCGACGGATGGCTTGCCGAGGTTTGGAATGTTTCCTTCGGACCCGGTCGAGGACCAGGAAAGAAGGAAGAAGCTGAGCAAGCGGAGGTTTCCCGTTGACGAGCAGTTGGTGACCAGTGGATGGTCTTTTCAGAGACAGAAGATGCTGGTTGTTGGGGCTCGAGCGTGGCGAGAGTCGTGTGCCAGCGAGACCTTTGGTGGTCGTTTCTGTGATGTGCCTTTCCGGATGGGATCTGGACTTTGTCGAAGTTTATCTTCTGACGAGAGTTGGCACAGTGTTATGTCCGGCTTTCGGCTTGCCATGTGTGAGGTGTTTCTTGGTGCTGAGCCGATGTTCTGGTTGCGGTCTGCGGAGAGGACTGCTTGAGCTGGTGAAGGCTCTGTATTGGTTGTCCCCTTGAGAAGGGTGTGCGACCTGTCAGCTGGTTGTGAAGCTGATGTGCGATTTATCTGCTGACCATAGGATGGATCGGTAGCTGTTGCTTGTGTCGAGGGTTGTGTTTCCTCGGTGAGCAAGATTGTGGCTGCAGTGCCATGATGGATTCTCGCGTTGTCTGAGGTGATGCCGGACTGTGTCCTTTGGTATATGCCTGTTTTGTTGGCCAGTGTGCTCGGCGCGAGGAGCGAGGTGTTGCTTGTGATTGTAAGTCTGGCTGTGTCCCTCAGGACCGGTGTTTTCATGAGAATCGAGGTTTCTGTACTGGGGCTCTGACAGCGTTGTCCGTTGGTTCGGTGTTCTTCCCCTGTGACTTTGTGCTTGGTCCTGAATTTCGAGGACGAAATTCCTTTAAGGGGGGAGGGCTGTAATGCCCCGGGTTTTTCGGATCCTCGTTCATGGGTCCCGGATCTGGTTTCTCGGAGCGTCCGACTCCGTGTGTCCGAAATTTCGTTTTGGACATCTTTCGTGTTCAGATCGGCGCGATCCGGAGTCGTTTCGGAGGCCCGGAGGCGTTCCGCGTCTTTTTCCGCGTGTGTTTTCTGATTCCCGGCGTGGGTTTCGGCTTTCCCTTCGGAACCTCGTTGCTGGTGAACCGGGCCGTTCACCTAGGCGAGTGTGGTATCGTTGCGATCGGTGCGTTCCGAGGATCGCGAGGGTGTGATTTTCTATTTTTCGGGATTTTTCTGATTTTCCAGATTTTCCTATATATACCCCCACCCTCTCTCTTCCTCTCATTTCTCACTCTCACCCTCTCTCTCTTCTCCCACTCTCTCCTCTCCGGCGACCGACGGACCGAGGCGGGGCGATGCGGGCGAGGAGGACGGTGAGGATGGGTTGAGGATCGAGGCTCGAGGGCGTTGTGAAGCTCGGCCGTGAGTTCGTGGAACGGCGAGGCTTCAACGGCGTTTTCTTCGTGGATCGGCATCCACGTTGCGCGAAATCTTCGGTGGAGGTAGGGTGATGGACCCCCAGCTCGTGCACTTCCTTTCCCGCGAGTTTCGTAGGCCGTGGTGAGCCGAGCGGGTCGTTTGGGGCGTTTTGGGGAAAAATCATGTTTCGGGGAGTGATCGCCCGATCTAGCGATTCGTTGCGTTTTAGGCCGATCTGAGGCCATAGATGCATGCTAGGGGCTACTGGGGAGCTTCCCCTGTGTTTTCCCCCTCATCCGTGGATGTTTGGGGACATGGCGTGGATTTTTGGGTGTTTTTCCGCCGTTCTCGATTTTCCGAAATGGTCGCGGTCCACCAGTAACCGCTATCACTGGTCGCGGTCGTGGGAGAACCGCTTTCACCCTTGTGTTTGGGTCGGAAAGGCCTTCGAGCGTCGCGGTCGTGCGATAGACTGCTTTGGTCTAGTCGCGGTCATGGGATGACCGCTACTGTTTGGTCGCGGTCCTTGGGCGACCGCTACCATCAGGCTTGCGCGTGGCTGGTCGCGGTCGCGAGATGACCGTGACAGCATGGTCGCGGTCGCCGGTCGACCGCTACCATCTGGTCGCGGTCACCAGGTGACCACTACCACGTTTTGGTTCCTGTTTGTGCTGTTTTGACCTCCGGTCAACCCGGTTGTGACCCAGTGGTTGACTTTAGGTCTCGTGAGTGTCTCGGACACCCCGTGGAGTTCCGTGACCATGTCTTTGGGTGTCCAGAGATTGTCCCACTTACCTCATTTTGCGTGTCACGAGCTTAAGGGTCCAGGTGACCTTTTAGCGCTCCGATTGTGTTGTTTTGGTCTTCGGTCGACCCGGTTGTGACCCAGTGGTCGACCTCCGGCCTTGTGAGTATCCCGGACACCCCATGGGTTCTGTGTTTGTGTTTTTGGGGTGTCGGGAGGGACCGTGTTTCCTCGATTAGCGTGCCCATAGATGTGGTGGGTCTGGGTGACCTCACGTGTTCCAGGCTTTCGTGTTACGCTCAATCGAGTCACAGTGTATCGGTGTGCGTGCGGTGGGGTCTCCCCCGCATGTCGTGAGTTTCTTTGGAAGGCGATTCCCATGTGGGCCATGTGTTTGGCCTTGGACTGCGAGTCCAGTTGTCCGGCCGGGGGCTAGAGGTTTCCCGCTTGCTTCAAGATGGGAAATCGACGTGGTGGCTTGTGTGCTGCCCTGGGAATCGTGCTTCTGTGTTTTCCGTGTGGCCCGTGTGGGTGGCCTTGGTCCCTTGCATTCTCTTTCTGAGGGAGTGATCTTGGCGACTCGTGAGTTGTCTCGGTACTTATGCTACCGTGGTTTTAGACCTAGAGATTGGACTAGATTGACGGTCTTGTGCGGTTGCGTACAACGGTCTTGACCCCGAGTCTTGTGACTCAAGGACCGTTGGGTGTAGTGCGTCTAGAGGACTGTCCAGAGTCCAGTGGCTTAGCGCCACTTGAGTTTTCTCGACTCTAGCGCACGGTGCGTGCGTGGCAGTGGACTGCGAGTCCTGTTTCTTCTCCGACTGTGGTCGCCGTGCGACGGGGCCGGTACGTGGGGTGGTCCCCGTACGTCATCGGATGCGGACGTTGTTTTCCGTTGACTTGAGAGTCTACTCCTTCAGTGACCCTCCACTAGTCGTAGCCTACCAGTACGCGTGTGCTGGTCGCACCAGGGAGTGGTGTACGGGCTTACCCTGAGGACAGTTTTAGACTGGTTACCATCGGGCCCCTCGTCAAATCAGAGTCCAGTGCCAGGGGAAAACCAGTCAGAGGGCCAGACCTAGGACGCGTGGTCTGTGTGTGCACACGTGGTTGGGGACAGTGGACGCACGTCGACGGGCGTGACCCCAGCTAGTCACTTGTTTCTGGTTACTTGTGCGGTGTCCGCGCCTCGGGTAGGGCCTACCACGTCAGGCAGTTCACCTGCGGTGCGGTGTAAGACGTCAGGGGATGCTACCAGCTGTGCTTCTAGTGGGAGGTACTCCTGTCGAGTTGGGAGTGACAGACTGTCAGTCTCTGTGTCTTTGACCTTCGGGTTTTCGGTCGTGTTGACCGGTGAGTTCGGTTGTTTCACCTTGGCGCGTATGTCGGTTCTTGCACCGTGAGACTAGTGCTGGTGGCTTTACCGAGGTGGCGTCTCGTGGTGCGGTACCCGCGATCGGATGGTCGGGGTCGCACCTTGGACAGCGTGTCCAGGTCGGCTGTGTCCGGGGGACAGGCCTCTACGGCGTGGTTGCCGTGTGTTCTTACTTCGGTAGGTGGTACTAGCGTGGTTCGGTAGCTTCGACTGTGTGATCGAGGTCTGCCTTCTGGCAGTAGGAGTAGCTGTAGTGCCGAGTTTTTGACCGGCCACCGGTTTGCTGTTCCTGCTGTAGTTGTAGCTCTCCTTTCCGCTACCGCCGTTGTTTCCGGTTGGGGTTCCGCGGGATCCCTGCTGAGTCTCTGTTTTGGAGACTCATTCCCTGCTTTTCAGGTGTGGCGGTTCTTCCTCGCGGTTCGAGGGTGCGGAGCGGAGGTTCTCAGTTGCCAGCTTGCCGGGCCGAGTGTTCACTTGGCATGTGGTACGCTTTACTGCTTTAGACTGTACTTTCTGTTAGACTGGACTCTGTTGTAGTTGTTTATTTATTTCTATTAATTGTTGAATTATCCTGCTTTATTTCTTATTTCTTTGTGCCTCCACACTCCTTTTAGCCCTTCCGAGCCCTCCCGGCTCGTGGGCGGCGGTGCGAGTCTCGGGTTATCGGGCCTTCCCGGTAATCGGATTCTCGGGTCGTTACACGCGGTGTTACGATAGACCGCCTAAGGGTGCTGCAGAACGTGCGGGAGGAAGCACTCCTGGAGGATGGACGGGTTTAAGTAGACCACAAGAAGAGGAAGGGCGGTGCAGGAAGAGCCGCACGTATTCTTGAATGGGCAGTTAGGAACCGGTCAAGTCCACCACGCCAGAAGTTGCAAAAGGGGCTCACCTCCACCCTCTCCAACCGGCCAGAGGGGATGGGCTGTTAGTGTTGGTGTGCTACAGGCCAATTTAGGGTCGGGTAGACCCGATATATGTACGATCTTGTTCATTATTAATAGTGGTGTTTGAGCGTAAATATGCGATTGTGTTACTTTACGTTGTCCCTAGGATATGTGGTTGTAAAGTCAACTCGAGATGGGATCTCGAACATGAGATTGACTTTACATGTACACATGCCTTAAACTATTCCTGGTTGGAGGGTAATCACTCGAGGACTTTGATTACCTATTAAACCAGTACACATAATGTGTCAGTGAGCAGTCTCATGGTCATTGGTGCGGGGCACCAACACATATGTGTAGGTGTATGTCCTTGGAGGATGTACACTGAACTGATCCGCTATTGGATCTTCAGATGGTTGATTATACCTAATGTCAACTGAAGATCCAATTGTCTCAGTAGCATCGTTGGTCCTTTGACCTGAGACATTGATCAGATCTTACACGAGGATTGGAATGGTTTAATCACTTGGCTAAGTGACTTTAACAATAAGTCATGAGTTGCCGAGTCGTTAACCACTCCAAGATACATGTGAAGATCATCAATGGTCAAGAAGGGATCGCTCACTGTCGGGTATATATCAGACAGTTAATGGGTCATGACATTGACGCTCCGTTAAATCCCTGGCTAGGGTCGTGTGAGTTCGTTTAGAACGGACGTCATACATTTTAAGGATGTCATAGTCAAATGGTACGATCATGGGGTTCGACAGAAACCATACCCTCGATCGTACCAGACTCATAGAAGGAGCGAGAGATTATATAGATGTGGTAACTGTGGACTTACAGGTACCAGATAGGCTGGTTTAAACCCGGTGTCCTCTAGGATCAGGCGGATTTGCTTGACCCAACGTGATCAAAGGTTCGGAATAAATTAAACTATTCTTCGGCTCTAGTAGAAGCGAATAATATGTTTAATTTACTTCTAATTGGGAATTAGAAGTTAATGAGCCTTAAACTAGAGTGACTATGGGCCTAGAGGATCAAACACAATGGATTCTTGGGTGACGGATTATTATTATACAAATGTATGTATTATTTCTATTTAATTCCTTTTGGAAAGGAGTGTAAATGGAGCTTAATACATATGTATAATAGTAGATAAGATATATATATAATTTTGGTCTTGTGGAGCCCTTTTATAAAATGACCAAACTCTATATATAGCATCCTACGTGAGTTCATTCGAACCCAACTCTTCCAACCCTTTAAGCTAATCAAGCATTAAGGTTTAAAGGAGAGGATTAGCCTCCCCCTTTCTCCCTCTTGCTCTCTCTCTCTCCAGAAGGTGATAGAGCCGGGGAAGGTTGTGCCGGGGAGGTACCGTCGCTGCGCAAGGGTCCGTGTGGATCTGCTCTAGAGGCCGTACAGCTGTGCGGCTCGATATTCTGCATCAGTCATCGCGGACAGCGTCGTTCCGCGCAAGGTGAAACACGCAACCCGCATTAGGGTCTTAGAAACACCGATTAGAGCACAAATTAAGCTTTCCATAGTACCGGGATCGGGCAAATAAATTTTTTTTATCCGCTGCGTTGCCCGATAGTGCTGTGCGAAACCTTACATGGGCCTCGCGCTGATGAAGTGCTGACCTACAAAACAACGTAAAGACACAAGAGTAACACCTAGATTAGGACTAAATGGTGTAGTAAACGTCAAGATAGTAATAGATGAACATAGATAAATCGAAAGGGGGGTACCTGGGGGGTTTTAAACCCCTATTGTGTTAAAAACACAGGTGGATGTGTGCATGGTGATGAAAAAATGAAGAAGGACGTAGGGAGGAAGCAATGCATGCAATGAACAGTGACGAAAGCTATAAAACACAAACGACTCTAAACATCGACTACTCCCTGGACCGGAGGCTTGTATGGACGTAGAAAGCCTCTCTCCTTGGTGCTAGGTCGCTCAAGACTGCGGCAGGGCTTCGCCGTCGACCAAAAATCTCCCCCCTTTTTAAGTCCGGCATTTAGGGTCTATTTATAGAGCCTAGAAAGCCTAGCTCGAAATTAGAGTTTAGAGTCATTTTTAGGTCGTGATTATCAAACGAAAATCGTAGATAAATGAATCATCTTTTATCCAATCGAAACGGCAGCTAAAATGGTTGATTATCCGCGGAGAAATTGATAAAGGAAGTTGGGGATAAAATCACGGATAACAGGATTAAAATCTGTTAAAATTCAACAGTCGATGGGATGAACGGTCTTACGATAGACCGCTTAACCTGATGAGCGGTTACCTACTAAACGTCCAAGACCCGTCGGTGGAAATTTGAAATAATTAGAAAATAATCCCAATTATCCCTCGAACTGACTGAAACGCCCGCCGTTGGACTCTCACAGATGAACGGCTGCATTGAGACCGTTCAAATGTAGAGCGGCCAATGACAAACTGTTCTAGCTTTGTCGGTGATAATTCAATTACTTGGATAATTATCTGAGAAAATTACCAAGCGTAGGACTCTGAGATATAAGCGGTCACCCTTAGTCCGCCCATAAAGTTGAACGGCTAGGAGAGGGCCGCACAAAAGCTTGTCTGTGAAAATTCAGAGAATTAATCAAAATGTTCCAAAATACATGGACGGCCCATTGTCAACCGCACATGGATTGAGCGGTCGTGGGTGAACCGTGCGTGCACATGGACGTTGAAACTCATAACAAGGCCCAATCAACCAAAACCAAGGCCCATTAAGCCCTGAAATGAAACAATTCTAGCCAAGGAGGGAGGCAACCCATAAAACTGGCCTAAAACGTGCCTGACAACATCTCCGATGAGTGATGGACAATTCGAGGCATCAACATGATGGGAGTAAGAGAAACGACACAACTTATCGGCAAAAAACGGGTGTCAACAACGTGCCATAATTTGCGGAACATCTGTCGATGACCCAGTATCTCGGGCGTTGTTCGAGCCTCCGCTGTGGACTTCGGGTGCCACTTCAATAAGTTAAAAGATATATATATATATATATATATATATATATATATATATATATATATATATAAGATTATATATATCTCAAATATATATATATATTATATTTAACTCTTTTTTATTAAATAATATATATAGATATATATATATATAAATAATATTATATATATTCCATATATATATATTATATTTAACACATTTTTTAACTCTTTATGACTTTTCAAACCACTTTTCCTTCTAACACTTTTTTTTTCAAACCTTCACATACTTTTCAAACTTCAGCCTCCTTTCTTTTTTTTTTCAAATCCCTTTATTGACTTCTCAAACTCCCCTCTTTTTTTTTCAAACCTTTTCCGACTTTCCAAACCCTGGTGGTGGCTGACCAACCCGATAGTGCGGCGGCCGAACGCGGAGGGGCCGCGTTGGCGCGGCTCGAGCGCGGGCCCGGGTGCAGACGGGCGCGGGCCCGGGCGTCGGCCGACGCGGTCAATCGCGACCGGGCGCGAGGAAATCGCGGAGGGGGGGGGCGGCCGGTGTTGACTGGGGATGCGACGGGCGCGGGCGTCGAGGCCTCCAGGCCACGCGGCGTGCACGCAGGCGAGTGCCTGACGAGCGGAGGCGCCGAGGTGGGCAGGTGGTCGGGGCGCTGCCCTCGCGGAAGGCGCACGCAGGCCTGGGCGCACGCCGGGCGCGACCAGGTTCGGGTGCGAGCACACGGGCGCGTCGGGTGCTGGCCCAGATAGCCACACGGCAGGCGGCTGCTCGGGCGGGCGAAGACGCGTGGCGGAACCGGCGCACGCGGGCGATCGGGCTGGCGCACAGCGGGCGCTGGAGGTGCTTGGCACGGTTGACGAGGCACGGCGGGCACGGGGCGGGCGCACCATGGGCGTGGGCGACGAGGCTCGGGCGCCTGCTGTCCGGGCGTGGAAATTTGCGGACGCGGCGGCGAGAGCAGCCGCTGATGGTGCTCGCGGGCGCCGGGCGCGGCCGCTGGCGCTGGGGCGCTGGGGAGAGGAAACGGCCGTTGCGGCCTAAAAAAATTTGTACTCGGGCACGAGCGACGATGCCCGTGCCGCGAACCTGAAAATTTTTTTTTCCCTTTTCTCTCTCAGCCGAGAGAGCTTTTGCTGTATTTTTTTTCACTTCTGACAAATAAAAAAAAGAAGAGAGAAAGATAACGGGGATGCCGGAGTTGACGGAGGCGGCGTTGTCGGGCTCTGATATCAAATGTGATGCGGCGGCGACGTGGAAATGGATCGACGGCAACTCCGAGACGCGAACATGACGGGAACGGATATGTTGCTACCTCACGCAGCTCAGCCTCACGCCGGACGGTCTCACACCGGGTGACGCTCAATCCTCACAAAAGAGAAAAGAGAGAAGGGAGAAAACACAAAGGTAAAGCACCTTCAGTTAACTCTTTCATTCATATATGATTCATATGTAACACACAAGCATTGGCCTCCTTATATAGGAAAAAAAGGTCATAGCAATAATACCATCTAACTTCCACTAATTATGTTTATACCCTAGCCTAACAAAACAAAACCCACCCACCTCACTTTGACTTGTGGGTTTTAATCAAATAAAATACAATAATTACACACATGTTATTTGACTATGACTAGCCTAATAAGACGAAAGTAAAAATACATGTAGGAATACATGTATACATACACACAAATACATATACTCAATACACAGTGTACTACCGTAGCCGTAAGCCGAGTCTTTAGGAAGGATCTCCGAGCCATAAACTCGGTGCAGTCGGGGCGGTGTCGGCTCTGAGTAGTGAGCCCGGTAGTAGACCCGGTGGTGTCCTCACCACTCCACCTTTGTATCTATGGCAAGCTATATATTTTCGACGAGTTGAAGATTATGATGATGATGAATTATGTGTTGCAGGTGATGGGTCCGATGCAATCAAAGTGGAAGGATTAGGTCAAAGACTTATCACAGTCCCAAGCATGGGGTTGATAAACAACAAGGACAAATCTCGAGGATCAAAAGGAGCACTGTGCATCCTAGCCATGACCCTCGGAGTAGTGGTATCACGCACTGGATGTCCAAGTTTCACATTATTAGACGCATGTGATGGCTTCAAATTATCAGGGCTTTCAGAACCACTGTTAAGAAGCGTTGGAGGGGCCATGGATTGATCATCCTCTACAAGAGTCTCATCCTCATTAGGAATAATAGACCAACTTAGGTTAGGCATGGAAGAGCTATCCTCGTCACCTTCTTCAACAACACCATCTAGGATGGGAACTCCTTATAAAGGTTTCAAAGACTCACCAACAGTAGCATATGAGATAATTAAGAGGCACCTCCTTTGAAGTAATAAACTTGGTTGTCTTGTCCTCAGCAACTTCCCGTAGTATATCAAAAATGTAGACGTCGAGATTGGTCGCCTCCAACGGTGAGCTACACCCCTAAGATCTATTAGGTGTTGGAAGAGAAAGTCGTCCCCGGGAGGAACATGCCAGCACAAAAAGATGTCAGAAAGAGCTTTGGGAGTAATCTCAGGAGACAACGCTTAAGTTGGACAATCATCGGTGGAGAAGGGGGAGAGTTGTAACGACCCAGAATTCGGGTAATGGGAGGAGCCCGATACGATTCGAATCCTGGCCCAACACCCACGAGCCGGGACTCGGAAGGATTATTTGGTTGGTGTGGAAATATATAAGAAGCTAAAATAATGGCAAAAAATTAAATACACAATTTAACTAATACATGAATTAGACAAATATATAAATAATAGTTGTACAATCTAGAATATTCAAGTCCACTAATAAGTACAGTCAACTAAAAGAAAAATACAAGACCACGATACATACCCCGTCTCTGGCAACTGGCAGCTAAACCTGACCATCGACACTCCTAGGAGCCTCGGAAGTGTTATGCATAAGTCGCGTCTCACATGAAAAAAAAAAGGGGGTGAGCCTCGTCTCATCGGCTCAGTAGGGGTCCCGTGAATCCCCACCTCACAACAACAAATATAGCGATACGATAAATAAATAGCAGGAATAGTAAATAAATAACGGAAGAGACAATAAATAACAATCCAAGAATATAAGTCACGCCTCACAAGTATCACGACTACATGGAAGTGAACCACATCTCAACCAGAATGATGAAATACTCACAGTCGCCTAAAACACTAAGTCACAACGATAAGAAACTGGAATCACTACACTCAAGTGATGAGAGCACTGTCCACTAGAAGTAAGGCCGGATGCATCCACTTATAACTTAGTCCGCAGCCTCAAGTGTCCCCCTCTCTCCTCACCGCGGAAACTGAGAGACCGTACTCAAGTAACCACCAAACAAGGACTAGTTGGGGTCGTGCTCGTCAGTACGCGTCCGAAGCCCCCAACCACGTGCTCACACACATACTCACAACTCTAAATCAGGTCCTCTAGCTGGTTTTCCTCCCAGCCCGGACTCGGGGGCAAATGTAAGGGGCCCTACGAAAACTAGCCTAAAAATCATCTTGTCGGGTCTAGCTCTCCATCACTCCCAGGTGGGTCGACACCTACGTGCCGAGGTAAGCTACAACTAGTGGGGAAGGTCACTCAAGGTATAACTCGCTGTGAAACACCGAAATACCATCGGTCACACATGCACACACCCGTCACACGGAACATAGGTCATGAATCACATGGCGACTGTCTGACTAAAGAATTCACATAAGACTTACATCTTCCCATGGTATGTGATAAATCATGCCTCATAAGTCAGGTCATCAGACCTCCATCATTTGATGGTCCTCTCAGGGTTGGCATGGCCAATTAGTCATTTGTTTTATCCATAAATACCTTATTTTACATTTGCATAGCAAAAATTGAATTATCCGAGCCAAAATGGTCATTTCTACAGCGGGTCGGTCGACCTTTGACTAGGGTCGGTCGACCTACATGATCCATCCGTTGACTGGTATGAGGGAATCGGTCGATCGAATTTCCAAGTACCAAATCTGCACAGGGATCGGTCGACCGATTCCAGGGGTTGGTCGAACGGCCGCCTAGGTCGGTCGACCAAATCCCAGGATTGGTCAACAGATCTGCCCTGTGCACCCAGCCGTTTTCTCTGCCAGGAAACGGTCGACCGAATCTCCAGATTGGTCGACTGATTCCAACGACGGCCGAACGGGAAGACCCCCTAAGGCCCCTTTCCATGCCCAACTCACCCCATTGCGAGTGGGAATCATGGGCGATCCCCGACACTCAACACACCCATTCACACCCAATAAAGCATAAACCGACCTCCGAGTCAACGAATCTACCTCTCGTCCCGAAACATGCTCATATCCCGTAACATGATGGAAACTTGCTCATTCTCGTCTGGAATCGAATCTAATCGGTGAGAAAACACGCGGGAAGGTGGATGGGTCCGTCCCCCTACCTAAAATGCCACTTTTACCACCTAGAATCACTATGATCGTCTCCAATCCACGTTGAAACACTGGTGAAACTTGAAACTATGGCCCACCCATGCAATGCCTCATCCTCGCCCTTACGAACCGCCTTTCATCGCTACCGTAGCTCAACCGGTCCTCCTCGTAATCCACCGCCTACAGTCGGGGAAGGAGAGGAAAGAATTGGAGGTGGAAGAGAAGAGAGATTCGGTGAGGAGGAAGAGGGGTTATGATGGGGGAGTTTAAAATGGGTTTTTGGGTTGACCCAAACTATCAAAAGAAGTAAATATATGCCCTCTATTTATCAATTTAATTAAATAATCTCTAAAAATTTAATAATAATTTCATAACTCCTTTCTAAATTTTTTAGAATTAATATCTAAAAAATCAACGCCTTTTAAAATATTCATGAAAAATAGATCCGACACCTATTGGGTGGAATCTGAAATTCGGGGTATTACAATCCTCCCCTCCTTACAAAAATTTTGTCCTCAAAATTTTCACCACAATGCAACCAACCTAAGGGGAAGATTTGACTCAAATAAATACAGAAACCACCGCTGTATTTCATCCTTGTGCTCCCAGGTTGCCTCATTTCCTGAGTGGCGTTGCCAAATCACCTTAACTAAAGGAATGCCTTTATTCCTTAGTCGTTGTTCACGTCGACCCTCAATACGGATAGGGTACTCGGGAATAGACAGATCTAGCGTTCTCTCGGGCCACACAGATGTTAGTGTTGGTGTGCTACAGGCCAATTTAGGGTCGGGTAGACCCGGTATATATACGATCTTGTTCATTATTAATAAAGTGATATTTGAGCGTAAATATGCGATTGTGTTACTTTACGTTGTCCCTAGGATATGTGGTTGTAAAGTCAACTCGAGATGGGATCTCGATTATGAGACTGATTTTACATGAACACATACCTTTAACTGTTCCTGGTTGGAGGGTAATCACTCGGGGACTTTGATTACCTATTAAACCAGTACACATGACGTGTCAGTGACCAGTCTCATGGTCATTGGTGCGAGGCACCAACACATATGTATAGGTGTATGTCCTTGGAGGATGTACACTGAACTGATCCGCTATTGGATATTCAGATGGTTAATTATACCTAATGTCAACTGAAGATCCAACTATCTCAGTAGCATCGTTGGTCTTTGACCTGAGACATTGATCGGATCTTACACGAGGACTAGAATGGTTTAATTACTTAGCTAAGTGACTTTAACCATAAGTCATGAGTTGTCGAGTCATTAACCACTCCAGGATACGTGTGAAGATCATCAATGGTCAAGAGGGGATCGCTCACTGTCGGGTATATATCAGACAGTTAATGGGTCATGACATCGACGCTCCGTTAAATCCCTGGCCAGGGTCGTGTGAGTTCGTTTAGAACGGACGTCATACACTTTAAGGAGGTCATAGTCAAATGGCACGATCATGGGGTTTGACAGAAACCATACCCTCGATCGTACCAGACTCATAGAAGGAGCGAGGGATTATATCGATGTGATAACTGTGGACTTACAGGTACTAGATAGGCTGGTTTAAACCCGGCGTCCTCTAGGATCACGCGGATTTACTTGACCCAACGTGATCAAAGGTTCAGAATAAATTAAACTATTATTCGGCTCTGGTAGAAGCGAAGAATATGTTTAATTTACTTCTAATTGGGAATTAGATGTTAATGGGCCTTAAACTAGAGTGACTATGGGCCTAGAGGATCACACACAATAGATTCTTGGGTGACGGATTATTAGTATACAAATGTATGTATTATTTCTATTTAATTCCTTTTGGAAAGGGGTGTAAATGGAGCTTAATACATATGTATAATAGTAGATATTATATATATATAATTTTGGTCTTTTGGAGCCCTTTCAGAAATGACCAAATCTCTATATATAGCTATCCTACGAGAGCTTCTCCTCTTCTTCTTCGAACCCTTTAAGCTAATCAAGCACTTAGGCTTAAAGGGAGAGGATTAGCTCCTCCCCCCTTTCCTCCCTCTTGCTCTCTCTCTCCAGAAGGTGAAAGGGTCGGGGAAGGTCCGTGCTGGGGGTACCGTCGCTGCGCAAGGGTCCGTGTGGATCTGCTCTAGAGGCCGTGCAGCTGTACGGCTCGATATTCTGCATCGGGCATAGCAGACAGCTTCATTCCGCGCAAGGTATAAATACTCAACCCGTAATTAGGGGGTTGGGGCAATTGAAACAGTGATTAGAGCACAGATCTAAGATTCCATAGATCGGGCAAAATAAAATTTTTGTTATCCGCTGCATTGCTCGTAGGTGCTGTGCGAAACCATACAACAGAGTCCTCCAAAACATGAGAATCATCAAGCATGTACTTCTGCAATATCGAAACATGAAACACATTGTGCACTGCATCCATCTCTGGAGGTAGCTGTAATCGATATGTCGTCGAGCCAACACGCTCCACAATAAGAAAAAGGCCAACATAGCGGGGACTTAGCTTCCCATGCCTATCAAATCACACCACACCTTTCATAGGAGAGGCTTTCAAGAACACCCGATCTCCCACTTCAAAGCTGGGAGGTTGCCTCCATTGATTGGCGTAACTCTTCTGTCAGCTATGGGCTACCTGTAATCTTTGCCTAACCAGCTGCACCACCTCAACACATTGTTGAACCAACTCCGGCCCTGTCATGACTTGCTCACCAACCTCGAACCAGTCAAATAGAATACGACACGGCCGCTCGTATGAAGCCTCGTAAGGCGCCATGCCTAGACTGTAATGATAGATGTTGTTGTAGGTGAATTCCACCAATAATAAATGATAAATCCACAACCCCTGCAACTCTAGGCAACAAGCTCTCAACATATCTCCAAGGTCTGGATAGTCCTCTCTGACTGTCCAGCAGATTGAGGATGATAAGCTAAGCTGAAAGCTAACTCCGTTCCCAGGGCCTTTTGAAAGTTCCTCCAAAATCTTGAAGTGAAGCGGGGATCCCGATTAGACACAATAGAATCAAGAATGTTGTGCAAGGGAACAATCCACTCCACATACAATCTAGCCAATCTGTGGACTCCCAAACTCATCTTCATTGGCAACAACTTGGCGGTCTTAGTCAACCTGTCAACTAGAAACCAAATACTATCATGGCCGCTCTAAGTCCTCGGCAAGCCAACCACAAAATCTATAGTCACATGATCCCATTTACATGCGGGAACCTTTAAAGGCTGCAAAGTGCCACCTAGCCGCTGATGCTCTGCTTTCACTTGCTGACATGTCAAGCACTTAGCCACAAACTCAGCTACATCCTTCTTCATGTCTGGCCACCAAAATTATCTCTTCAAATTGTGATACATCTTTGTTGCTCCTGAATGCATAGCGTATCAGGAACCATGCACCTCCTGCAAAACAACTTTCCTCACATGTTCCTCAACTAGAACATATAGTCTGCCTCGAAATCTCACCACCTCATCATCACCAAAATCCACCATGGCCATCGACAGAATGTGAGGTAGCTCAGGGTCCACACACTGAGCCTCCATCACTTGGCGACGAATAACTAGCGTGATAGTCAAACTAGTAAGAATGGCTGACCCCTAGTCCCCAGGAACCTTGAGACTGAAAGTTTCAATTGGCACCTGCTCCCACATCTTCCATTCTCTCAGCATCAAGTGACTAACTGCCACCTTCCTGCTCAATGCCCACTACATTCATCCTGCCCGATTGATAAGATAAGCTGAAATCATAATCTTTCATATATTCCATCCATCTCCTCTGCCTGAGATTGAGATCCTTATGAGTGAACACATACTTCAAGCTCTGGTGATCAGTGAAAATCTCAAACTTCTCTCCATACAAATAATGACTCCGGATCTATAACGCAAAAATCATTGCTGTCAACTCAAGATCATGAGTAGGGTATTTTTTCTCATGTGACTTAATTTGGCAGAATGCATACGCCACAACTCTGCCATGTTACATCAACAATACTCCCAAACCTACTCTGGAAGCATCGGTGCAAATCACAAAACCACCTAAACAAGAAGGCAATACAAGGACTGGGGCAGTGGTAAGCAATCTCTTCAGCTCCATAAAGCTCTGCTCCCACTCATTAGTCCAGATAAAGGGCACAACCTTCCGTGTCAGCCTAGTCAATAGTGCCACAATGCGAGCAAAATCTTGGATAAACCTCCTGTAGTAGCCTGCCAGGCCCAAAAAGCTTCTATTCTCTGACATCATCCTCGGTCTCGTCCACTGAATCACTGCTTCCACCTTAGCTGGATCAACAGAAATACCATCAGCAGAGATCACGTGCCCAAGAAAATGCACCTCCCGTAGCCAAAATTCACATTTAATGAACTTGGCATACAATTGGTGTTCCCGCAATGTCTGCAACACAATCCTCATGTGGTGAACATGCTCTTCCTTTGACTTAGAATAGACAAGAATATCATCTACAAACACCACCACAAACTGGTCCAGGTAGGGACGAAACACCCTATGCATCAAATCCATGAAAGTAGTTCGGACATTGGTGAGCCCAAATGACATCACCAGAAACTCATAATGCCAATATCTGGTGCTAAAAGTAGTCTTCTCTACATCTGACTCTCTATTATGCTGCTGATAATACCCGGACCGCAAATCAATTCTCGAGAATACCCGGGCCGACTGAAGCTGGTCGAACAAATCATCAATGTGAGGTAATTGATATTTGTTCTTAATGGTCATCTAATACACAACTTTAAGCTGACATACCTTTTTTTTTTACAAATAGTACATGTGCACTCCATGGAGAAAAGCTAGGACGAATGTAGCCCTTATCAAGCAACTCCTACAATTGAGCTCTCAGCTCCCTTAGTTATGTTGGTGCCATGTGATAAGGTGCCTTGGACAAAGACATCGTGCCAGACACGATCTCAGTGGTGAAATCAATCTCCCTCTGTGGAGGCAATCCTGACAACTCATCAGAGAAGACATCTAGGTACTCACACACAACAAGAATGTCCTCGACACCCTACTACTACTGATCAGCCAACACTACAAAAGCGAGAAACCCCTGACATCCAACATCTAATAATTGGCGGGCTCTAATGGCTGAAATGAGGAAGCGGGATGAAGAAAATTGAATACCTTGGAAATAGAACGAGGGCCTCCGATGATGTTGAAAATAAACCCTCTTTGAGCTGCAATCCTCAACTGCACCATGGGCCTCAAACCAATCCATACCTAGAATCACGTTAGTCTCTCAACTGCAATGCATAGAGTCTGGCTGGCATATTCTGCCCCTCAATCCACATTGGCACTCTCTCTAAATACTAAGAAGTGATCATAAAATCACCCGTAGGTAATTCCACTGTCAAATCACAAGATATCTCAGCACAATTAACAAACTCCTCATATATGAAAGAATGTGACGCACCAAAATCAAATAAAACTCTAGCTGCACAACCAAGGATCAAAACTGTACCTTCCACAAGCTGAGACGTCTCTACCTCTGCACGGGTGATATTCATCATGTACCCTCTGGATCTTTGCCTCCCCACATTGCCTCTGTACGGGTCATATGTAATGCGCCCACCCCCATTTACCAATCCCGTTCTAGACGGTTACCTGTCTAGGACAGGTAATAAGATTTTCTCTTTTTTATTGAGAACAATTTTTCCATGCTTTGGAGAGCACACCCAAGAATTGTTCTTTAAAAAAGTGGGTAAATTTTAAAATTGGGCACCTATAGTGTGATGGTGGGCTCATAGCATAAGAGGGCGTTTAAGACCAACAAAAATATTTAAGGGTGATAATAAGTCTACCCTATACGAAACAAGTAATGTTTTGTGCAACATCCTGAGTAATTACACATTGATGGGGACATCGAGGTAAGACCGTCCGTATTTTTTTTGCATTTATGTCCTTTCATATTTGTATGTATACCCTTGTGTAATATGGGTATGCAATTGTAGGTCTTAGTGGGTTTATATGTAAAATTCCCATGGGCCCAAGCAAGGGGACCCTCAGCCCTTTCCCATTGGTCCACCTAGACCATGTGGGGCTGTTCAACCATCCTAGGTGGCCTTCTAGAAGAGTTGAATGTCAATTACCACATGGGTAGACAAATGGGTAAGAAATTCCATGGTAGGCTACCTACCATTTCAAACTTGCCCCCTTGTCTCCCCTTGGTCAATAGGCCGCCCCTCCCCTTGTATTTTTTATTTAATTTTTGTGTGTGTTTGTCACACTTGATCCCAACCATCCAATCCCCTCCCCTAGATCTAATGGTGTAGATTAGGTTTGATGTAAGGCATATAAAAGGTTGTATTTTCCATTTGTTGGCATTAATGAAGAGAAAATTGTTGGAAAATCAAGAGTGATTCTTGAGCCCTTCCCCTCTCCCCTGGTGTTCATCTCCTCCAACCTCCAATTCTAGAGTGGTTTCTACCTCCTATCCCCTCCCCTCTATCTCCGATGATCATCTGTGCCGCCGCCGCCGCCGTTCGTGCCGCCTTCGAGCCGCCGCGAATTCGTCTTCGGTTTTCTGTCCTGCTGGATAGAGGTGTCTTCCCGAAATTCTTGATACCAGCCACGGCCTCTTCGTGGTTTGTAATTTTTATGGTGTGTTCTTATCTTCATCCCCTCCTCCACAAAAAATTCCAGGTCGAAAATCCATCGTTTGTTATTATTACATTTTCGGTATTCAATCACTTCCAGATCTATCCTGTCTCTGTCTACAGTGACAGCAGCTCTGAGTTTCTCATCTCTGACCTTCTTTTTGATTTTTTTTTGGGCTCCCAATTTTACTGAGAGTTCTGTCCACCATCCCCTACATCCAACATTTTTTTTGATTTTTGATCTACCCTCTATCCATTTTTCAAAATTCGTGTTCTATCTCTGCTACAGTGTTTTTAGCTAATTCCTAGAGCCGACCACCTTCCAGTTCAAAAATCAGAACAAATCACAGCCACCTCCAAACCTTTCATAAAAACTATGTCCATTTTCCTAGCTTGATTTCCTACAACTTTGCTGAAGACCACCACTTCAGATTCGGACGTTCACATATCGGTCAAAGGCAGTTCTCAGACAATTTCTCTGCAGAACTGAGAATCCGGTCACTGTACAATAGCAACTCAAAAATTCATTAAAGCCAAGATCCATGCAGATCCAGGTCTAATCTCTACGCCTACGTTGAAGTATTTGAAGAGGGCTTTCAAAGGGGCCAGTTTCGTGTCGATCCGACATCGGGGCTGATCGCAGCGTCCATTCTCGCCGGAGCGCGCGCTGAAAATCAGAAGCTGCAGATCCGTGGCCGGTTATTCCGACCGGCGCCAAACGGAGCCGCCCGGCCTCCGGCCGGCGAACCAGCGTGCCGCCAGCTCGGGGAGCGCTTCCCTAAGTGTCCCCACTACAGCGGTGCCACCGGGTCCCACACGGCCCCTCCGGACAGCACGTGGGCCCCACCGTCACTAGTTCGGGTGTTGCCGAATCAACGCGAGAAGCCGCCCGTCAACCCGAATTCGGTCCTCCCGGGCCCCATTGTGTAGCCCTTTACCTCCCTGCGTGGAGTGGGCAGCGAGTTGTATTACTGTAATACTGTGTATTATTGTTCCGGGAGTACGAGTTTCGGCCGGGCCCGTCTTCCCCACGCCGAGCGCGTGGAGGTATAGTTCTCGCTCCCTACACTCGACAGTTGCTTATTTTCATATATACTTGTTTGTGCCACTGCTAGAGAGCATGTTCTAGGATCGTAGCTCGCTTTATATTTATATCACCGCTACTGCGAGAGAGAGCGTGACCGTCCCGTGACCCGATCCGGGCACAAGTGAGAGCCGACCACCCTAGATCACTGTCGGTTTCTCAACCGCGCACGTCCGACGCTTCCCTCGTTAAGGGACAGTCACGAGCTTGTTGTGTCCGTGGTCTCGTCCTGCATCAATTTGGTATCAGAGCCAGGTTGAGTCTAGGGTGTCCAAAAAAAAAAAAAAAAGAGTGTCATTTAAGTCTAAGTGTCTGAGTCGGTCTTAGGAGTTACATTTGCATACCATTAATCGGTATATAAAAAGGTGTTGTCCGAACGTTAGGCTATGCCTATCGGGAAGGCCGCACACTTGCGCGAGTGATCTTCGGATCGATTAACTCCGTCACGTACCGAGTCTTGGTGTCTTGTCCTTAGTGTGCATGCATCCCAAACCGTGCATAGTCGGTATAGTGTCTTGTCTAAATGGCCTTGCATACCCATTCCTAGGGATCCATTCCCACCTTTCGGCACCAATGGCCAACCCATGTCGACCCGTCCAAGGTGATAGGTCCGTGTCCGAGTACATCCGGGACTATGATAAGTACCGTTGGAATATGGCTTGGGAGAGGAGAGCACCACGACCGCATTTCAGTTCCGGAGAGGTTTGCGGTTTCACTTCCAACTTGAATGTCTTGTCCGCGACGCGTTCTCGCTGGCGCAATCTTATAAGGTCGCTCTAGAGGTCGAGCCCTTTGAGTCTCATTTTTCTCGCTCTAGAGGTCGAACCCTTTGGCAAACATCTACCTCCCAACCGAGTCTCGAGCCGATCGGACTACCTAACCCAATTCCTTCACCACCCGAGAGTGCTCCATTGTCACCCTCACCTTCCGATCTTAATTCGGAACCCTCTCATTTGGAGCCACCCAAGCCCCAACCATCCGTGTTTCTAACGGGTACGCTTTTCATCGCCGAGCCGCTTCTTAGTTGGCTCAAGGATGGCTTGGTCCCACATCCCTTCCCATCCATGGACCCCACCTTACCTTTAGTGCCGGTCAACTCATTCCATACCACATTTCGATCTAGTCACCATGTTGACACGTTGGATGATCTTGTTATGGGACTAGACACGCAATGGAAGTTGACACATATGTTGGCCCGAGACTTCGACCAACCCACGAGTCGTAGCTTCACCCATCCGGCCTTCGGGTCCATTACCTCCGAGTGCACCGTGGGTTGTATCACCACGGAGGTTCTTCTACTTCTCCCGCTACCGGATGAGCCCGACTTCATGACTTTGCTTCCGAGGGAGGAGTCATATTTCCTATACACGGTCCCATCTACCATGACGGAGGAAGGTGACCACCCGCACCTTCAAGAATTTCACGATTGGGACCATGTCATGTTGGAACCCACCATAAGGGGTCATACCTTCTTTGATCCCTTTGACCCCTTCCCTAGTAGATCCCTAGACCCTTCATATTCCCTTCACTTCTTCGGGGAAGTCCAGCTTCATACCCCTTTCCTACGAGTCGGGTCCTCCATACCCACCAAACCCATACTCGATACACCCACACCCGGCTCTTCCACATCCGGGTCTTCTAGCTCTCTCAAGTTCCCCAAATCTAAAGGGCCATCCATACATGATTGGGTCATACTTGGACGTTTGGATGTTCCCCATGCCACCCATCTCCGGTTACATAACATGCATGCATGGCACATATTCGGGTGTCCTGGTCCGCCGTCACCCATGTACGGGTCGGACTAACATTAGGTGTGTCTAGGGTCATAGATGAGTCATTGTGTTTTCTTTGTGTGGTTTGCATATGTGTGTTAGTGTATGGTGAGTCTGTATGTGTCTTGTGTAAGCTCGATGTCAGTCCCTTATGAGTGTGAAGCGAGTCGATTCACTCGATGAGTATGAGATCGGTTCTACATCTATACCCGGATCAGTCACCTACAGGGACTCAGCGGTGATTCCTAGTGAGTCTTCGAGCCGCCACCTCCCTTTTTGAGAGTGCCCCATTCGGAGTGTCCACCTCTGGCCCATAGCAGTTTGTGCATATCGAGTATATATGGAATGAGCAGGTGACGGTCACTTGGAGTGGAGCATACCCGCGTTACTTGGCACGGTGACGGATCCGCCGGAGTACTCGAGCATCCATACCCCTACTCGACGGGGTCAAGTTCCTCCCACCCGGAGAGAATTGATGGGGACATCGAGGCAAGACCGTCCGTATTTTGTTTACATTTATGTCCTTTCATATTTGTATGTATACCCTTGTGTAATATGGGTACGCAATTGTAGGTCTTAGTGGGTTTATATGTAAAATTCCCATGGGCCCAAGCAAGGGGACCCTCAGCCCTTTCCCATTGGTCCACCTAGACCATGTGGGGCTGGTCAACCATCCTAGGTGGCCTTCTAGAAGAGTTGAATGTCAATTGCCACATGGGTAGACAAATGGGTAAGAAATTCCATGGTAGGCTACCTACCATTTCAAACTTGCCCCCTTGTCTCCCCTTGGTCAATAGGCCGCCCCTCCCCTTGTATTTTTTATTTAATTTTTGTGTGTGTTTGTCACACTTGATCCCAACCATCCAATCCCCTCCCCTAGATCTAATGGTGTAGATTAGGTTTGATGTAAGGCATATAAAAGGTTGTATTTTCCATTTGTTGGCATTAATGAAGAGAAAATTGTTGGAAAATCAAGAGTGATTCTTGAGCCCCTCCCCTCTCCCCTGGTGTTCATCTCCTCCAACCTCCAATTCTAGAGTGGTTTCTACCTCCTATCCCCTCCCCTCTATCTCCGGTGATCATCTGTGCCGTCGCCGCCGCCGTTCGTGCCGCCTTCGAACCGCCGCGAATCCATCTTCGATTTTCTGTCCTGCTGGATAGAGGTGTCTTCCCGAAATTCTTGATATCAGCCACGGCCTCTTCGTGATTTGTAATTTTTATGGTGTGTTCGTATCTTCCATCCCCTTCTCCACAAAAAATTCCAGGTTGAAAATCCATCGTTTGTTATTATTACATTTTCGGTCTTCAATCACTCCCAGATCTGTCTTGTCTCTATCTACAGTGACAGTAGCTCTGAGTTTCCCATCTCCGACCTTCTTTTTGATTTTTGTTGGGGCTCCCAATTTTACTGGGACTTCTGTCCATCATCTCCTACATTCAACATTTTTCTTGATTTTTGATCCACCCTCTATCCATTTTTCAAAATTCATGTTCTATCTCGGCTACAGTGTTTTCAGCTAATTCCCAGATCCGACCACCTTTCGGTTCAAAAATCAGAACAAATCATAGACACCTCCAAACCTTTCATAAAAACTATGTCCGTTTTCCTAGCTTGATTTCCTACAACTTTGATGAAGATCACCACTTCAGATTCGGACATTCACATATCGGTCAAAGGCAGTTCTTAGACAAGTTCTCTGCAGATCTGAGAATCCGGTCACTATACAACAGCAACTCAAAAATTCATTAAAACCAAGATCCGTGTAGATCCAGGTCTGATCTCTAGGCCTAAGTTGAAGTATTGGAAGAGAGCTTTCTAACAGCGCCAGTTTCGTGTCGATCCGACATCGGGGCTGATCGCAGCGTCCATTCTCACCGGAGCACGCGCTAAAAACCAGAAGCTGCAGATCCGTGGTCGGTTATTCCGACCGGCGCCGAACGGAGCCGCCCGGCTTCCGGCCGGCGAACCAGCGTGCCGCCAGCCCGAGGAGCGCTTACCTAAGTGTCCCCACTACAACGGTGCCACCGGGTCCCACACGGCCCCTCCGGACAGCACGTGGGCCCCACCGTCACTGGTTCGGGTGTTGCCGAATCAACGCGAGAAGCCGCCGGTCAACCCGAATTCGGTCCTCCCGGGCCCCATTGTGTAGCCGTTTACCTCCCTGTGTGGAGTTGGCAGCGAGTTGTATTGCTGTAATACTGTGTATTATTATTCCGGGAGTACGAGTTTCGACCGGGCCCTTCTTTCCCACGCCGAGCGCGTGGAGGTATAGTTCTCGCTCCCTACACTCGGCAGTTGCTTATTTTCATATATACTTGTTTATGCCACTGCTAGAGAGTATGTTCTAGGATCGTAGCTTGCTTTATATTTATATCACCGCTGCTGCGAGAGAGAGCGTGACCGTCCCGTGACCCGATCCGGGCACAAGTGAGAGCCGACCACCCTACCTCGCTGCCGGTTTCTCAACCGCGCACGTTCGACGCTTCCCTCGTTAAGGGAGAGTCACGAGCTTGTCGTGTTCGTTGTCTCGTCCCGCATCACACATCAGGATGTTGCACGTGTATTATTTTTTTAAATTTTTTTGAGTGATTCTCAAGTTATGTTAACTTGGTGTGCTGGCTGCGTCATCTTTGTCGTGAGGATCACGTAAAAATAAAACATCGTCCACGTGAATAGTAAAAATGACTCGTTTTCACTATTCATGGGGGTAATATTTTTCCCTTTGCGTGCCCCACGTCACGTCATCCAGTGACGTGGCTGACACACTAAAATAACTTGGTCTGGTAGACACTAAATAAAAAATAAAAAAAGAGTTGCATGTGGAACACCCCGGTGTGTACTTATCTAGGGCGTTGCACTTAGTATTTCTCCTATGAAACATAATAAATGATAACACATGGTTGGATGACATAATTTATGCCAACTTTATAACTAGACTGGCAGTGGGTCAGATTGACTTGATGGTTTCTCGACCTTAGGCCTTATTTGGTAATTAAATGAGCCATTGATTATGGCCTAGGAATCTTCACCTATCTAAAGTTCTACCAAATGTCTAAATGTCACATCAGATTATGTAAAAGTTATAATCTAATTTTTTAGAGAGAGATAGGGTGAAAAGACTGCACTTTTTATAATCTCCCAAAAGCTTCTTTTTATTAGATTATTCTCACTCTAAAAGATTATGAAAAAAATCATAATTCTATTGGATTCTCAAACAAGGCCTTAGTCCGACATTGGGTCGGGTTGCTACACTATTTTTAGTGAGTGAATTTTTAATCGAGTATAAAACCCTAGGTCCGTTAAAAACTTGAGTCGAGCTCGAGCCTTTGGGTCGGCCGAATTGGGTCGGAATGTTTTCGAGAGGAGTGGAAAGTCTCGCCAAAAAACTCGGTCCTCGAATGGAGTGTCCACCGGGCTATGCCACATTCAACATTACTGCCTACCGGCGTACTGCCCTCAAGTAGGGCCCTAGCCTCCCCGCAACACCATTCACGCTCTACGCTGTCTATCGACGGATTGCCCTTGTTGCCCCTGCCATTCTTCTCTGCTAGTATTGCGCAAGATACCGGACTATTTGGTTGCCTTTACTCGAGCGTGCCCGAGATCCCCGACCTCCGCAGCACTGACATCCATGCTCTATGATGCCTATTGGACGTGCATCGGTGTAGAGAATGGGCCACATGTGAATAGTGCAGAAGGTGTGACACAGTGAGTAGGGCAAGTATAGCACCTTGTGGAGCACTATGGTACGGTGATGGCTATGAAGAGCCCCCAAATTCAAGTATTCAAAATCATACTTACCCTTTTTAATTGTGATTCTCTTTTCTCTTTCCAATTTCACCCATCATCGATCGAGCTGAGGTCGGTCTTAAAGTTTAGTGTAATAGTTGAGTCTAATCTGATCTGACAAATTATAACTTAGACTTAGGTCGAGTTTAAATTAAAAAAATAATGCGATGAACTTAGCTCGGGCTATGATAAATCTGACCTACATCCCACCTATTGGCATCTCTAATTATAATAAATAAAATTTTGGTCACAATTATAATTGTGGGGTGAAAGGTAGAATAATTGAAAAGACGAGTTGAGTTTGATCTCAAAAATATTTTAAAAAATATTTTTAAACTCGAAAATTTAAAAAATATATTAACAAACAGCTTGCCATCTCGGACGGATCTTGTGTTGCCACGTCCCACCATTCCGAATGCAAAGTAATCTGGAATGGCATCTTACAATCGTGTAACAAAATCCCCCATCGTCTTGCATTATTATTAATTATTATTAGTACTCCTCTACTTCTGCATTGGACGCCGCCCTCGCCACTCCCTCGCCATTCTCACTCGCAGACGCGATCGGCCAGGGGAAGGGCTATGGCGACCCCTGCGGTGGTGCCGGCGGTGGAGCTGATCAGCAGCGTGAAGATGTTCGGGGGGTTCAATAGGCGGTACAAGCACTTCAGCCCCACGATCGGCTGCTCCATGACCTTCACCGTCTACTTCCCGCCGACCCCTCTCACCTCCTCCACCGTACCCGTAAGTGTTTCCACCGCGGCCATTTTGTCTTGTCTGTCTATGATTCGTCTTGTATCATGGTGTTGATCTGCTTGCATTCCTCTCCCTGAATTTGATTGGCTTAGATTGTGCCCTTCTGCCCGTTGTTTGATGTTCTTCTTCCTTCTCCCCTCCCCTCCGGATGCTTTGTGATTCCTGGGGCTTAGGGGATTCTTCTCTCAACACATGGTCGATGGGTGTGCGCAATGTCGTTTATAACGATATAATACCATGTCTAATTTGAGTTAAATCTGTATCAAAGTTTGATTTTTGTTTTATTTTTTTGGCTAGATTGTAAGATACATCGAGATAACTTTGTAAGCCATATGATAAAATCTTGAGTTTGTCCGCGACATTATATGAACAAGGTGTTGGATCGTTTACCCCTTGCGACTCGTGGATCGTACATCAGAATATACTGACAACAGTGGATATACGTGTCGTTGTCTCAAATGAAGACGACAAAGAATAAATTTGTCTTGCGGCGGACGTCTGTCTGTTGATTACTCAAGTATTGGCAAACACCCAAAAGTCTGTCGGGTATTCATCTGGGAATGACATCACAGTTTGTATTCCTGAAATTGACATTGGTTAAGTCTCGTTTTAGTAATTTTGCGTTGTATCAGTAGACTAGCATTGCTTTGAAGATGAAAATGCTACATAATGTGTAGTTGTGTACGAGGATATGCGACTTGGCTGGAAGAGAGCTGAACTACTGAAACATAAGCAATTAGTAAAGCGAAGGCATGTTTTTGAAAATGCAGGGCTGTTGTTTCCTAATGATACTTTAGGAAAAAGTACTGATTAAAAGTCTCCCTCAAGTTTATGGTGCGTACTCTGCAGAAAAGTGGTGCAGGCTAAACATTCATCATTGAAGATATGACTTACTTTTTTTTACTTTGAGAGAACTAAAGGAATCGGGTGGAATATTTACCCTCAAACTATTCTTCAAAAGAAAAGTATGATTATAGGAAGATGTTAATCCTAATGAAATCTGACTGCTCTATCGCCTATTAACTAAATATGTGCAAAATACCATGAACATGCAATTGAAGATGCTAAGAGGTTGAGAGACGCATGCTTCAGCATTATCAGAAATATATCATCTTCCAAGAGAAAATCTGGCTCTAGAGAACTTAAATATCTGCTGCAAGATAGTGTGAGTGAATCTAGATAATGTTTGTGATAGAATGGGAAGGAATATGAGCCCAAGTACACTTCCAAGGAGGCAATCCGTGAGTGTTGAAGATATGCCCCTTGGATGGTAGAGGGAATAGCCATTCAAATCCTTCAGTGTTTCCTGGATCCTCAAATCTGACCCCAAGGATCCTTCTGTGTGATTATGCTAAAGGTCATTGGGAGCTGACATCCTTGCAACATATTTGAGGCACCCCAGAGTGAGAGAGATTCAGATGCATGCTGGACAAGGACATAGTCTTTTAAAAATAAGGGATACATGCTTTCAACGTGACATATGGATAAAGTGGGAAATTTGTGTCTGAGAAATTCATTGTGTAGATGGATGGTGGAAATATAAAAATTAGTTGGGAATCTATTCTGTGATACATCCAGTCAACTATGGTGAAAATAATTCGGATACTGGTTTGGCATTGATTAAAATTTTTGTTTGGGTGCCGTACTTTTGCATGATTTCTGCATTGTGCTACATGTCTTTCTTTTGGGTTCTATCATTATAGCTTATTCCTCTTAATGATTTTGTTATTATGTTTTCCTGCTTAGAAAGCAAGAACAAAATGCTCATCTTAAGATGGATACGAGGAGTAATTATTGCTATGATTTAAAGCTGTTTACCAACTGGATGCCCTATTTTCTGTCTCTTTCATCAAACAATTTCAGGAGGGAATATGTTGGTTTACTGTTAAACCATCTTCCCCTTTTGTTTTGAATATAAGCGCTCTCCATCATGGTGAAAATGTGTAATGTGGCAGATTAAAAGCTGTAAACTTCTGAGTCGAAAAGTTAGGTATATGAAATAATTCATACGAAGGTGAAATGTTACTTGGGAAACTTGTGTAGTGGGTTCCTTTCTTTCCTGCTATTGCTCTATATCTCTGTACTGTTGAAATTGAAGCCACCTAACTGTTAAGCTTGGCATATGATCTTGGTCCAAAACTGCCCAATGTTTAAGTTAAACTTGAGTTCTGTTTCATTGGTCTGGAATTAGGGATTCCTTTGGTACTCATTCGGAAAACCACAATTTTCAAAATATCAAGTTTTCAGATAAAAAGCCCATTCATAATTATCTGAAACTTAGATGATTCATAACAGAAGCATGAAGTATACTTTTCAACAAGATTGAAAATGCTGGTTATCTGAACTAGTCATTTTCTTTGGGTTGCGACGATTAATTAAATAAGTGCACAATTATTTTGATTAGTATCCTATTTTTGATTGACAGGTTCTCTATTGGCTCTCCGGTCTTACATGCACGGATGAAAATTTCATCATCAAGTCTGGTGCACAACGTGCAGCATCCAAAGAGGGCATTGCCCTGGTCGCTCCTGATACGTCCCCAAGTGTGTTTCAATTCTATTCAACAGTGATCTTGTGCTTTTTGCAAGTGCAAATTACTTACTTCCTTCAATTTACATACCCTCATTACATTATTTCTTACCGGCATCAGCTGGGAATTGCCAAGTTGGCATAAGCACAAAGTTATTTTTAACTGTGCATGGAGACTAAATACAAAGTCAATCATTGAATTGCCATCATATTTCCTAGTGCGCCCAGAATTGTCAAAAGAGAATCCATACTTAACAGCAGATGTGGGGCATTGCATCCCCCCTTTACACTATCTTCTAATTTTCTATAGACAGTTTAACCCATATAATATAAGGCACTGATTTTTGTGACCGTCCTTATTCTCTAAGTTGTTCTAGTTGTTTCTTTAGTGCACGGCATATGATGTATTTTATAACCAGAAATTTACACTGTAGTGGAGTTTTGTGGCACCAATTGCCATTATGTATTGCCTCGGAATATTCCTTAACATACAAAGGAACCTACTTCGGTACTTCCAGGTCCAAAGGAACACCATTATTTGGTTTGCATAGTATTTTCTGGATCAATTCCATCATTATTTTGTCCAAGTGGATAACACATATGGGCTTTAAATCCTGCTTTGGTTCTATCATTATCAATTACCATTTATTGTATGACACATAACAGAGATAAGACAGACTGCTTACTTTGAAATTCGCTAGCAGATGGAAAAGACTGAAATTACCTTATTATTATATCATGTGCATCTAGATAATAGAACCTCTGCCATAGTCTTTCATTTTTCTGAAAATGAATGTTTATTTTTGTTATTTTTTAAACAGAGATCAAGAATTGCTTGTTATTCATGGGTGATCTGAGTGTTTTCTTAAAAATTAGATATTAATTTCCCAGTTTTTTTTAAACTTCAGCTGATGACGATTGTTCTTGGTATTATTTCATAAGTTTTCAAAAGTTTGAACCTGCTTCTATTGGTTTGTAGGTTACCCCTCGTGTTTAAGGCTTGACTGTTTAACCTAAATGTCACCAAGAAAGTTAGTTCTTCAATGGCATTTTTAGCCCAGACACAAGTTTCAACTTGCAATTCTATTTTCTCATTATTATGGTTGGTCATGAGATCGGCTAGCCATTTTATAACAGTAATTATAGCAACATCATTATGATGCTTTTCTTGTCATTGTTCAGGAGGCCTAAATGTGGAAGGGGAGGCAGATAGCTGGGATTTTGGTGTAGGTATGTGCAAATTCTTGCCATCTTTTATGTTAAGTTCTTCCATTATTTCAGGCAAAAATGGAATGTACTCTGTCCCTCCTTAATAGGTTCCTTATAAAGATTAAATTTGCTATGATTTAGATGGCGGATTTCCTGTTACCATGTTTCAAACTGTTGGAGCATAAAACTGTAGGTTAGATGGCCAAATAAGTAAGAATGGGATTGTGCTGTGAGCCTTCGCACGCCTAAATTCATGGAGGTCAAAAGTGTGATATTAAAAAAAAGTTAATAGAGAAAGAAAATAAAAAATAATGTACATTCTTCAGACGGTGTGTGTGGACTAGGGGATATGCCTAGTGTGTACGCTCGTGTTGGGTGCAATTCCCACGTGCGGGGATCGCGCCCAACACACGCGAGATCCCCCCCCACCCCGGATTGCGCGAGGCCAACCTCTCTTGCCACTTTGTCTTCCTCTCATCCAGCCATTCATTTAACTTCTTACGGTCATTTTTTTTGAAAGTGGTTGGTATCGTGAAATTGTATTAAATCAAAAAAGGAGGGATGTACAAGTATGATCAAAATGTTCCCCAAAAATCCCTTGACAAAATCCACACCAAGATGATGTGGCACCCACTCCCCCTTAACAAAACAAAAAAGGAGTAACTGCGTGAGTGTACTTTACATAGAACCGAAGCCCACTCACTTTTTTCAAAATAAAAGAAACAATCTTCTTTGGAGCTTTAGCTTCCCTCCTGAAGACTTTATTGTTTCTTTCTCCCCATAAGGGCCAAAGGGTAACATGGAGGATGAGCCATTTGCTTATCTCCCTTAATAGGCCATCTCTTGTGCCACTTTCCAAGTGGTTGTTGCGCTTTATCTTGGATTGGGGTACTACTTGGGAAGCTGCTCAAAACCCATGTCAAAACCTTCTTAGAGAAGGAGCATGCTGTGAAGAGATGATCTAGTGTCTCTTCCTCTTTACATAGACTGCACAATGTGGGGATATCTGGCGGGAATGGAGCCAACCTATCACAAGTCGGCAGTCCCCCATGAGAGATCCTCTATATAATCAGCTGCCATCAAATTCTGCCTCGAGTTTGTCCCTTAGCTGTCTGTCTGGTTCATCCACAAGTCCCGCCTCCTCCAAGCAATCTAAACCCTCCAACTGATCAGAATCCTATCTTTAGCAACTTTGTCGGGCAACACTTTGGTTGCACCCCATTCGTTTAGCACATGTGCCACATGTTTCAATTTATCCACAAATATTGCCATTGTGGACTGCTTATGTCTTGGGGCATTCCATGCCTATCTATCAATCTCATGAAGTTCACCTCTCTGAAATAGTACCTTTCCAGTCTGAAGGTAAGTTTCCCCCAAAATCTACAAGAAGTCTCTAGCAGGATGGGTTATGGTCTAACATAGGTCTTGCCAAGCAATAAGACTGCACATGTGGAAAGTGATCCTCCCACTCAACAGACATCAAAAACTTATCCAGACGAGAGCATGAGGGGTCATTCCTTATATTAGACCATGTGAATTGAGCATTTGACATTCTAACATCAATCAAAGCGCTCAGCAATGAAGCCAAGAAAATCCTCTATTTTTCCTGACTAAGGGTTATCACCTGTCCTCTCACAATCTATAGCAATTGCATTGAAATCACCTTCAACACACCATGACTAGCTTGACGAGTGATAATAGTGAAACAGTTCCTCCCAAAGGAGTCTCTTTCCTTTTTTGCTCTGTGGTCCATAGACCCCAGTGAAATCTCATGAAAAGTCATCCTTGACATTTTGGAAGTGGAGAGAGATAGCTCCACTACCAACCTACCTATCTTCCACCACCTCCTCTACCTCAAATTGATTCAAAAAAATCATAATGCCATTGACTTCCCCTCAGCTGGGAAGGCCACCCCTTTCGATAGCCTAGCACTCCCAATCTCCCTCATTATTAACTCCTCATTTCCCTTACACTTGAACTCTTGCAAAGACAATTGGTGGCCAAGGTGGTTTCATGAGGACCCCGAGTGGGTCGAATGGTAAAGGACCTTGTCTCATGGTAGGGAGGTCCCGAATTCGACTCCCGGGGGGGTTTACTTGGCTCACATTTGATCATCGAGGGATGTGGGCCCGAGGTTTACTAGTGCTAGATTCCCCGTCACAAAAAAAGGTGGAGGTTTCATTTGTGGGGTCGGAGAGGGACCTAAGAGGGGTGTTTACGAAGGTGAAGAAGAGGTGGTTGATTAGTATGGCAAGGGAGGCCAAGGAAGAAAAATGACAAAAGAGGGCGGAGAGGGTAAGTGAAGGGGGAGAGGAGAGAAGGAGTGAGTAAGGAGGGGGAGGGCAGGCCCACTCTCTTGTCCCAATGAGGATTATCTCTTGGAATGTGAGAGACACGTGGGAGTGATAAGAGAGCAGAGGACGATAAAGGAGTTAGTAAGAAGATGCAAAATTAACCCTGACCTGCTCCTCCGTCAATCTCTCTACCCCCCAATCAGCTCCTTCACCTCCTCTTTGCCCAGTTTGCACCTCTTTGCCATACCCTTCCCTTCCAATTCCCATACACCACCTGGTGTCTCCGGGACAACGTCCTCAGCTTCCTCCTAATCAAGGCCTGCTGCTGCGCACTGCGCCTCTCTAACACCCGACATATGGCTGGCCCTCTGTTCAGGATGTCCCGGGAAACCTTCCTGAAGCTCCTTGTCTGCACCGTCTGGTCCTCCGGAGTTTGCAGACTCCAATAACAGTTGCCCTCCCATCGTCGAGTGGGAGGCTTCATAGAGCCTGTGCACAAGACTCTTGGCTGGCTTCGGTGCAGGTAGGTCGAGTCTGTCGAGGCTATCAAAGCTCCCCAACAGCCACCCACTCACCTCCGGCATGGAGACACATGACCATGGGACGGCAAGGTTGGTGCCAGCATCGCCGTACCGCATCCCACTGCCTCAGCCGACCTGCAAGGCTGCACGCATATTACGCTTTGAGAAGTAGACCTCAGAGCCCTCTCACCTTACCGGTTTGTCAGTCAGAGGGAGCCACCGACAGAAGGAAATAGGAAAGTTCGCTAGCGACGGCTGGCCACTGGAGCTGGATGCACCCACAGACTGGCTCTGAATTTGCACTGTAGAGACCGACGGGTCCATTGTAGATGTGATTGGGCGGAGAAGGCAACCTCTGTCCGGTCTGCGAAATCTGATAAGCCCATGGCATCTGGTGATGGGTAAGTCATGGGCCAATCGGGTCGCTTCTGGGTAAGTTAACAAACCCGCTGCACAACTTGGTCCATTCGCCAGCATTCCATTATCCGGCCCGTTTTGCATAATACCACTTGGCCCACGACCGTCTGCATCCCCCTTCCTCTTGACGGCCGTCCCGGCCAGCGACCTATCTGGTTCAACTGACCCGTCAACTGTGGTGCCCTGATTGGAATTTGAATCACGGGCTACAGTGGTGCCACGTAACCCCAACTGTAGATCGTGTTCCACCTCCGGCTGTGGTGTTGCCCTAAGCCGCCTCCCCGCCGCCACGCTAGATTCTCTGGCCGGATCATAACCCTTAGAAGGAAGGTGTCGTCCCCGACATGAAGGAACAATACCGATGTCACTGCCGCCGGGCTCAAAGTCCACATGGTGGCGTCCACCGTATTAAGTGTGCCAGCAGGCACAAAGTCGAGACTCCCTAACTGTAGTTGCCCAAAACCCCCGGTCAGAAGGGATATTCTGACCTCATTGCACAGGATCAGGGGAAACCCTACGAACACCACACGGAGGGCCTCCTTTATGGGATTGGGGTATGTCCCTCTCTGAAGCTCCCATCTGCGGACCCGGAGCAAGGCTCCGTTGGCCACCAGGTAACTGGCTTCCACCACCGCCTCGGCCACCTCGGACGATCAGCCAATGTCTAGGAAACCTGAGCTGTGAACCCGATGGACCTCCCAGCAGCCCTCCTGGTCCCACCGAGCATTAAGGATCTCCTGACTGCCTTTGGATCGATTCCTCCTTCCACCATTGACAGCCGGAGGCAACGCTGAAGCCATTCCGACCGTCCAGTGAGGATTTTGGGAGGGCTTTGGACAACCTCCCGACAAACCCTGCTGTGGGCCTGCAGAGACGGCCTCCTCCCTCTAACAGCATCTACATATGACCTTTGGAAAATGCCTTTCCTCCATTCCCCGACTTGTCTTTGGGCAGACTGTCTACATGTGCCCCTCTCTCTGGCACCGATAGCATACAGACCCCCTCCCTAGAGATTTGAGAGCTTGGGGCTCCTCTACGGCCTGGTGTGAAATCCTTCGACGACTCCCGCCCCTTGCCTCCTCTGTCCTCTCCGTCTCCCCTACTCGGCGGCCTGCTGTGGAAGATAGGCCTAGGGCTTCTGCTTCCCAGGGAAATGTGGTTTGCCTTAGAGGCAAACGCCGGCAAGCCTCCCACCCACCCGGCCATCAAAGGGTCGCTTCGCCTGTCGCACCCTAGAGTCGCTTCCTGTGTCTGTGTATAAACGCTGTTTTCATGGTCAATATTAAATTGGTAACAGGAAACCTCCCTGTTACCTGGTAACAGGCAGGCATTTCTCTTTATATATATATACACACACACACATATGGTAAACTATATGAGACTGCACCTTGCTCCCTTCCCATCTAGGTTATTCATGGCAGAAATGAGGCATGCCCCTTTTATTTGTCTGCGGCTGCCTAAGTCATGTACCACCTTTGCAGCTAGGGTGCAATCACATCCTGCCAACCCACCTCATAATTTTTTATGTAGTTTTGTAATCACTGCTGCCGATGGTTCTCTCTGATGAAAGATGACCGAGGTGTGACATTAGAGGAGATGCAATCTGACAATCCTACCCTATGTAGCCAGAGGTGAGAGGCACCCAAGGTGATCAAGAGGTCGCCTTAGCCTCAAACGCCTAGGCAATGGCCTAGGTATTTGAGGTGACATTTTTTAAATATATTAAGTAAATTAGATATATAAATGTATCATTAAATATGTCAACAACACATGTAAAATCAATAAGATTCGTAGATTCATCCATTGAGATATGAGAAATAAATTAAGAACATATCGAATTCACATGACATTTGAACACTTAATAAAATTCAGATATCAAAAATAACTGAATTTATATATGCACATGTGCTGATTGTTGAAGGGAATGTGTGGAGCCTGATATACCTTTGACCTGGCCTTGCATCGCTGATTGACCTGCACGGTCAGGTTGCATGCCAGTCGGGGGGGGGGGGGGTTTGAAGGGGGGCGGAGCCCCCATACTCAAAGTGGCTGGGCAGCCCAAATGGGCTTGGCCCAAAGGCGCCTGCGGCCACAGCAGGCTCGCCTAGGCTATCTGGGCGGAAGCGAGGAGAGTTATGGGCACCTCGCCTTGCCTAGGCGGGCACCTCAGGTGCCTTTGATAACCCTACCTGTTTCTTGCTGCTAGGTTGCCTTATGCATGATCATTACTGTGGTCCTTATAACTCTTATCTTTATCTTGGCAACATACCTAGCAAGGTAAGCTCAATGACATTCAATTCCAGCATTATCCTGAAGTAAAAATGTCTACTGTCATCTGCATGTTGACGCGGGTATTCTTGTTAAAGATGAAAAGGTCCTTAAGCCATAAAGATGTCCAACTTTGGCTCTACTCCACGTACAACCCGTCGCCTGAGTCACCAGCATGGAGAAAAGGCAAGATGATATCCTCCTGCCACAGCCTTTCATCTGTGAACTATCCTGTACTCTGATCATTCACCAGGAATGAGAACTGAACAGAGTTGATGCTGATGCACATTTATAGTAAAAACTAAAAACCTATTTTTATGCTCCATTGACGGCTGCTGGAGCAGATGCTTGTGTCTGTATTCACAACTTCATCATAACTTCATAAGGCAGCAAAAATGTTTCAACATTACAGATTGCTAAGCAAAGGATGAACATGTATTGATATTGGGTTACAATTATCTTTTCTGTTTAAGTTTTGTTATAAGCAAAGATTTCTGCTGTGTTCTTTCTGACTTGACGAGCCTTTTACACATGGAGCACTTCTACCCTTTGTATTCTCGTGTTTTTTCATTTCATCTGTTGCTATCATTAGTAATTAGCAGAGCATCATTTAAACACTGTTTATAATAGTGACTCTCCATTTTTGGGATTTTTTTGGTAGATTGCCGTTTGGGAACTTCCTTTCAAGGAAACATTTTAAGAATTGTGTCCTTTGCTGAGTGCCCTATGCCTGAATGTTTGCCATGTTTGTTCATTGTTTAAATATGCTTTACCAGGAGCTGGCTTTTACTTAAATGCGACAGAAGAGAAGTGGAAAAACTGGCAAATGTATGACTATGTTGTTAAGGAATTGCCAAAGCTTCTTAAAGAAAATTTTCCACAGCTTGACACTTCACGTGCATCTCTTTCTGGTCACTCAATGGGTGGGCATGGAGCCTTGACAATGTACCTGAAAAATCCAGATAAATACAAGGTGCCTCTTTGCTAGGTTTCCACGTGGATGGTATCGGCGGTGAATAGAAGCCTATTTCCTTGAATGTTATTAACAGCATCATTTTTGTTATGTGTTCTATTGCAGTCTGTTTCTGCCTTTGCACCAATATGCAATCCTGTCAACTGCCCTTGGGGACAGAAGGCTTTCTCAAACTATCTGGGTAGCAACACATCTGATTGGGAGGTAACATTCTTGTCATTATATTCAACAATATAGTAACTCCAAAAGCAATGCTTAGATAATCTTGTCACTTGAACAGTGGTTCTGAGTTTTTTGTAGATTACTGCTCTGAATAGTTTTAATCCATGCACTGCAACTTAGTTTTTGATAATTCTGTGAGTGATATCTACTTTCTGCATTTCTTTTTGCAGGAATATGATGCAACATGTTTGGTTGGAAAAGTTAATAAAGTCTCAACATCGATCCTAATTGATCAGGTAAACTACAAGCACATTTCATCCATGATTAAGTGATTTCTCGGCGGTAAATAGCAAGAGGACTGGCTACTTAGAAAATACTAGTTTTGTGCAAACAGCTGAATTGACTTTATTCAGCTTTTATATTCAAGTGGATCATCCTTTTTTAAAAAGAATATGATTAAGTAACGGAGAACGCCTATTATCACTGGAACTAGTTTGGTTATCTGATGCTGTTAGAGAGATTATGTATGTTGTATATCCTTATTAGATTAGGACTGCTAGTCCTACTTATATTAGCATTGTAGTTCTATGTAGATTTATATATGAGTCCTATTTTCACTTGCATCAGAAATCATCTCGTGCACCTGTATATATATATATTGGTCTATAGCCCTAATAGGGAGATTTTTAGTACACTCAACCATTCTACCCACTCTCATATTCTAATATGGCATCAGATCCACGATGAGGCTTCATCTCTGGTACAACATGCAGACTTTATCTGAGCGGAGCAAGGAGCACACAGGTTCTCTGTGGCAAGATCAGGGACTTTGTTCCCTGCTGCCATAACCTTTTTTTCTCCCTGCTACAACTGAGAGTTTCTTCTGCTGCCACACAAGCCGGTCCTTTTTCTGCTGCTATTAAAATCTAGTTTTGAAGATGTTGGACTTCGATCATGTTCAGAAGAAAACACATTCATTGCATTCCCTCCACTTTCTAGGGTTTGATTGAACTCCATATTATCTTTCTGAATTCAAAACCCGTTACGCAATTTCGTTGTGGTTCATGCGTAGCATCACATCTAGGTGTTGACTTCCTATTCTTTGGTTCTTAATGCTGCACAATTATTCTTTGAATCTTCAGATGACAATTCCTGATCATTTATCCTACAGTTTGGATCAGACTTCAGAGTTCAGAGAATATTATGATTCTCCTGTTTAAATGGGTGTCAAAGTCCAAATAGACATTAATCAAATGGGAAAAATTATTGAAAGAGTATCAGAATAAGAGGTTTGACTGGTAACTGATCAGAGTTAGCAACTGCAAATAGCAATTGATCTTTGTTTTGTCATTTTGTCTTTGCAATATAATAGGTGAATAGTCCATGAGAAAACTTACATCGACAGGCTGAGAAAAATGGAGCCTTTTATGATGATCACGTAATGTTGTTCAGATGGCATGGTGGTTGTAAACTATGCATTTCGTGTTGAAGCAAGTGCTCTTTTTGATTAAGATGCTGCGAGATATGTTCTTGGGATCTGGACCATCGTAAAAGGCTCACTGAATTGTGTATATAGAAGTTTTGAGATTTTGGTCTCCCGTTACACATTGTGGACATTTCCCAGTAATCATTGTGCACATTTTGTCCGTTTTGTTTCAGCATCCGTGTTTCTGTTTAGTGATCCCCAGATGCTGGACTGTGGCAGGGCATGGATGACAAGTTTCTGCAGGACCAGCTACTACCAAACAATTTTGAGGATGCCTGCAAGGCAGCCAATGTGCCATTGTTCCTGCGCTTCCAGCCTGGCTATGATCACTCGTACTTCTTCATTGCAAGTTTCATAGATGATCACATCCACCACCATGTGCAAGCTCTTAAATCTAGCTGAAGTGATGGTCTCGAGCTTTTCCCATGGCCATGGGTGCAACTTTCAGGGGTTCTGTTACCCGCAAGCGGCCAAAGATCGCATTGCATATGATTGCTATCCTGTGCAAGTTTAATCTCTGGGGTCTAGTCTTTGTCTTGCTATTATCTTTACAAAACATCTGTTTTCTTATCCTCCTTGGAAAAGTGTGCCTGAACTGGATGATCTAGAGTTATGCTATGCGTCTATGACATCGGGGTATTTTTAGCTCTATATTTAAAAGCTGCGGCTGTTGAGGAACTTGTAGCCCTCTTTTCCTCAAGACGTAGGCATCATCTTGCTTCATTAGATTGAAGGCAGCAAGGTACAGGTTACCATCATACACTATTAGGGGCATTTTATACCCAAATTAGTGAACGATAGGTTAATTTTGGCTAATGCAAAGCTAGTTATGGCTAGGTGATTTACTTCTCACCAGTACATGTCCGGTTGAACTGCTGTCCAAGTATGAGACAATCTGCTGGTAATCGTTTAGATTGTTGGGGATAGATTGCTGATGAATGATCTTTTAGCTTGTGCCATTATCTGATTTTTCTTAGGTATGAAATCAGATAATCTGGATATGAATTTGGAGTGAATATGGATAGTCACATATTCGCTTTGTATCCACTTTGTAGATGAGTCTAATTACAATAGCTCTCTTGAGCGGCCCATGTGCGAAAAGGGCAGCGTGCGGGCGACCGGGTTCTATGATGCATGGCCAACATGCAACTCACCATGTTTTGCAAGCATAGCTAGTGCATATGGTCAGCCAGCTGTGAACAATGTTTCTATGTAAGGGATGGGAGCAACTTTTCATTAAGATTTGTTGATCCGATCGTACTGATTGTATTAATATTTTGTCGATACAGTATGGCACCGTATCGCACTGGATAGTCATGTGTCAAGAATAAATAAGTATTTAATAAATATATATTATAATAAAATATGACAAAAAAGTACGTGTAATTTAATGGTTAGTGAGTGTGTTGGTTATTTGTGAGGTTGAAGGTTCAAATTGTACAATTGACATGTATTTTTTTGCTTCTTTCTTCTTGAGAACAATGAAATTTTTTTTCTTAAAGAATAATGAAAAATTGAAGGAAAATAATGTGCCACCAGTTTGTCAAGCTCTGCTTTCCATTACCATCTCTACCTCAGTCTGCATTTTCATGACATGGAAGTTTAACGCCGATCTACGTCGCGGTACTACTAAGGTGCGTTAACAACCTTACAAAGTCCATTAAAGAGCAACATATTGGCCACTGTCCTCCGAAATTCCTGGACGAGAGTGGACCAGTTGTCACTGGGCCGACTCTGAGGTTGCAAGGCTTTTGGCTTGACCCAATTCTCTCCCACCTTGGTCGCACTGATGCGAATATCTTCTTGTTGTTTTCTTCGTGGGCGCTCGTCCCTTTTAAGGGTAACCAGTTTGTGTAAACGTTGGGTGCTCTCTCTAATGCTGGGAAGAACGCGAATGGGTGCCGTCTTGCAAGACACAAGACAGCTCCAACATGAAACCCTATACCCGAATCAATGAAAATGCCTCTATATGTTTTTTTTTTGTATACAAACGTGTCATTATTTTGTACCTTCTGAAGGTATATTCTCTCTATGTCACATGGATGGACAACAATTGACGAATATACGTACACCTTAGTAATTTTCTCAAGGAAATAAATTGCAACTCTTTATAGTTTAAGAGAACAAAAATAACATATCTTTGATGTTAAGATGGTCACGAGTCAGTTAAAAGGACAAAGTCAACATATATTTAAGATAGTAGATTCTTATCCACTCGATATCTTAAACTTTTGAGTTAGATAATTTAATAACTCTAATATAGTATTTTAGCAGTTGGAATCTCGTTCCTATGTCACGTACCACACCTTTCTATTTATTTATTGGGAGAGATCGTCCGGCATCCGTGGAAGCCTGCAATTACCAGAAGGAAGAGCGTCATAAGGAGCCATGGGCGTTATTCAGGGGACAACCCTCCGATGCTTAAGTCAGTAACGGCTCTAGTAATGAATAGAGAAGAGTGGGAGTGAAAGTGGAGAGGGAGGCCACTGTAGAAGATCTGAGAGACGTGTAGACTCTCTAGACGAGTACTCGCCGGACTCAGTGGTCACTCGGGGAGTGCTCGCTGGATGGTAAGGTCGTTCAGGAGGGGATTTTCTTCTCAGAGAATGAGCAGTTGTGGTCTCTCTAGTTAGCTTCTTTGTAGGCGTTTTGTTGGTGAGATTCACCGTGGGTTATGTTTCGTCGGGTCCCTTTTATAGGGGGTTCTCCTGGTGGAGATGGTCGATCCCTTAACAGGGAAGGGCGTGCGTCATGGGATAACGTTCCCCGCGATTATGAAAGGAGTTTCATATTGAGGGGTGATTACTCCGGAGTCGGCCGGTTCCTGGGCGGACCTCATGGTGCTAGTGGGGCGCGCTCGCCCATAGTGGAGCTGTTACCCGCATCATGGGGGGGGGGGGTAACGGTCGGTCTCCGGAGGCCTATCCGGTGGTCCTTCCGCCTGGATTAAGGCCTTTCCTGTTGTCGAATCCAAAGACTGTCGTCCTGGGCCATTCGTCATAGGTCGCAGTCATTGACCGAGATCCGTTAGACGCGTTATGGATCACAAGTCGAGTTGGACTCGGTGCAACCGGGTCATATTTAAGTCGATCCAAATTTACCCTCCTCAAATATCAGAGTCCATAATTATAATTCAGATCATACGTGCCATTTGTAACCAACTATCTGGTAAAAAGTTGAATTAGTTGGCACGTCAAAACAGTCTACCTTTGGTCAAATGACAAAATCAATATGTGTCTAACATAGTGGAGCTCTTCTTCCCACCGATTGTCTTAAAAAAGGTATGAGTTGGATAACTTAACAATACCAATTGTTTACGTTCAAATTTGTATCCCGATAAAAGAAAATGTCGAAAAAATATTTTTTTTTCTTAGCTAGGAGGTCAAATTGACCAAATTAATGCCTAGTCACATGATCTTGAGATGGGGGGGGGGGGGGGGAGACTTGTCGTGTTTTGGTGGGTGGGGGGTAATGTGATGCGGAAGAAATAACGTATACCACGACTTCTTTGATACCACGTACGAAGAGAAGTCAAAGTGAAGGAAGACTATTTAAAAGCGTTGAAAGCCAGTCACCGACGAGGGCAGGCGGCTGTAGAGGCGGACCGTAGAAGGAAAGAAAACACAAAAAACAGAAGGGGGGGGGAGACGGCCCGGGCCCGGTCTTCTCATGAAATCAGGTGCTTTTCATTCGATTCGATTTGATGTCCCCCTCCCCCTTTCTTTTTTGTTAAACTCTCCTCTTCTTCGAAGGCACGTTTCCAATAACAATAATAATAAAAAGACATTGTGGGCGACCGGACCATCTACCCCTCTCGGTAGTTCAAATCAAAACCAAACCACCCACCACCCCCACCACCAGTCAGAGTGGGGGAGGGGGAATAGAGACAGATGAGGTCATGTTATAGTCATGTTCATGTCACCCACTTTTAAATGACCTATTCTGTTAGGGCGCGTTTGGGTAGTGCGTATATGGAGGGATTTTTTCAAAATCTTTTTAGAGAGGGAAGAAGCTCCTTTTAAGGAGTTTTTAGAGATTATCAACTCTCTCTCCTTTTCTCCCTATATTTCTCTAGACCTCAAAATTCACCTCAAAAAAATCTTGATGTGACATTATTTCATTTGTAAATGATTTTAAAAAGTTAAAGATGTCAATGATTGGAGAGGGAAAAATCCCTCTCCAATATCTGTACCAAACGCACCATTAGGCCCGTTTGAAAATCGAGCAGGGTACCGTAATCGACTCAGAAGAGTCGATTACGATATCCGGAGTCGGTTAGGCGGACATATGTGAGAGGGAGGCGAGGGGGAGATGGGGCCCACCTACTCCTCGATTGCGCTAACCGGACGACAAGCTGGCTATCAAAGCGGCCCTTACACACTCTAAAATGTGACGCACACTAAGTCCGTCTTTATTTTTTTTTAAAAAAAGTTAAGTAATTTTAAAAATATTTTAATTTAGAGTGTAAGTTATGTCATCATTTAATTATTTAAAATTTTAATAAAATAATTTATTTTTTAAAAATAAATAAATATTATTTATTTATTTTAATTTTTTTTAAAAAAATTAAAGATACTACACACTCAGGATGTGCAGCACACGTGAAACATGTCATTCTCCTTTTAAATTAACTTTACATCTTGTGTGGATGTAACTTCTGGAAATTTTGAATAGAAGTGCTGGGAATGTAATTATTGTAAATTTGTTTATCGTAAACTTATTTTCTATTAACTTATGTTTATAACGAGAAGTGAGTTTATGATGAAGTCGATTTTTTTTTGTGGGGTCATTTATTTGGACTCGAAAAATTTAAAGACTTATATTTCACTGAGTAATAAAAGAGTCAATATTTGAATCGAAGATCTCATAATTCTTGACGAGATAAAAATAATCAACTGGACTACTCGACTGATTCAATGACGAAGTCAGGTTAGGGGAAGAATCTGTAGCACAAACCAACTCAAAATCTTTCTATAGAAGACATGTTTATGGGAGAGATTTTGAGTTCATGTTGAATATATTTTTAACCATTCAAACTTTGCATGCGATTGGTTTTCAAACAGAGTGAAAGACCAAGTTAGGCATGCTGGTTGAACTTTGAATGCGACCGTTGAAAGAACCAAAGACAAATGCGAGCATGCGTTCGGTCATTTGCTCTGTTCAGACCCTCCTCACATTGAACAAAGTGAAAGGCCCATGGTTTGGTGGTATGCACGGATCTTTTGGTGGTGAAGAGGTTTTGAGTGTAATTGTTTTTTGAATGTTTCTTAATAGATATTGGGTCCATTATACGAATTGTATTGCTCTGCGGTGGTAGCTCTCCACAAGTGACATGATTCATAAAGAGGGGTATACTGCTCCCAACAGTGAGAACTTAAACTCAGACATAATTTAGTCGAGATTGTGAGGAAAAAATAGTCTTTTTACAAGAGGATAGTGTGTGTTCAATGTTAGAAAATAATTTCTCCACGGATGCACAAGCGACGGATTTCTCTATCAGGTGGATCAACAAAAAGAATATGAAATTTAAGTTTAGAAAGATCAAACTCGGGTCGAAACGCGATGTCACTTTTTTTAGTGTCGTTTCGCCCCTACTCGGTGCAATAGACTCCATGACGAAACTTCCCCTAAGATACGACGACCCAAACGATGGCGACGCAAAGGTGTACTCCAAGTTGCGACGTCGGGACGAACACCACAGTGACCACTTCGAGCTCTTGCAGAGAAAGATGACAGAGGAGGAAAACGAGAGTAAGATCAGTTCGTTACTTGTACCAATCCTAGGAAGAACTGTCTCCCTAAATAGACTCTCAACGAGAGTCTAAAAATGGTCGAGCACACTAACATACACTCCCGTTCCCAAAAGGATGCGGGAGAGAATTCGAGGAGATGTGCCGGTCAAATGGTCAAAAAATAAAATAAAAATAAAGGTCAAATATTACATACACGCACACACGTGTCGATGTCAAGGCAAGACAATACACACACGTGTGTGATATAGAATAAGGCCTAAGGAGCCCACAAGCTCAAATGGCCCAACTACCACAATCTCTCCAAAGGAGTGCACAAGGTAGCAAAGAGTCCCAACTAAAAGAAGATGAAAACTTTTTCCATTTCCAATGTGGGACAAAATCACACAGGAAATCAAACTCCGATAATTTTAAAGTATTAAATCCAACATTCAACTCTTACGTTAGGAAAAAAAATTATAAATAGTTGGCCAATTTAATTTCTTGGAAGAAGAGAAATGGCATAGTACCCACCCCATTTTAAGAGTGATATATCACTCTTCATCTCAGCTCAGCTGTCTGATCTTTAGCTCAAATGACTGAGACGAAGTATACCCCTTTTTTGATACGTTAAATTTAAGTTTCTCACTATGAGATTTTTTTTGTGTGTGTGAGAAAAGTGTGTTTCATGTCAATCTTTTGATTTGAAAATGAGACTACTGAGATGAAGAGTGATATGTTGGGCTCTTCACCCATTCAAAAATGGAATTCACCTGGGAGAGCCATTAGTGAATTTGGGCTAGGATGCAGGTCCAATGAAGGGCTATTGAAGGATAGAACTTGTAAGTCATGATTAGTAACCTTTGAATGCCTTGTTATGGATGGTGAGGTACTTTAGAATCAGTGGACTGATCCCTACTCTCTATAAATAAATTTATATCTCTTACGAGAGCATCGACTCTGCGCCCGTCCTTATTGATGGAGGCTCGATCATTGGTGAGCATCGGTCGATTGAATCTATAAGATTTTTTTTTTTGGGGGGGGGGGGGGGTTTACATGGCCTAGTGATTGAGTCTATAAGATTGACAGTGATTCTGTCTTCTTTGACTATTTGCTAAGAAATCGGTCAATAACAAAGTTGTCTTGTGGGAAAGATCAAAAGAATCACCTCACTCTCCACTCCCCACTCCCCTAAGATGTGGATTGTGGAGTGGACAACCATTTTATGACCGCTACACTAAACAATCTATCAATAAGATAGTTGTCTCATGGGAAAGATCAAAAGACTCACCCCACTCCCCCACTCCCCTGAGGTGGGAACTGGGGAGTGGCATAAGAAGTCGTCCACCATCTCAGAAAGATGCTCTCACATCTACCCTTTCCTCTTGATGGAGAGATGTGTGATTGGTGGTGAAGAAGTCACCTACTCACCCCTCCAAGAGGAAGAAAGAGAATTATAAATGAGATTTTTGCAACTAGTCTCCCTAATCTTTCTCTCATCTTTATTTATTGATCACATATTTGTCTAAGCCCACTTTAATTAATCCAAAGGGATCCCATAATTAACCTGGCAGCATCAGTACCCCACCCCATCAGACTATGAGATTGATGACTTAAGACCCAAAACTTCCCCCCCCCCCCAAATTCTCTTCAACATGTTTGGTGGCCATGACTTCCTATTCAGAGTCAGATTCTGGCCAGCTGCAATGCTTAGCTCTACTTTTCTTTGTGCAGCACCCCTTCTCTCTCTCACACAGTCAATGGGTGGGTGCTTGGTTTTCCATTCAAAGTGTGAGAATCAACCTGTAAAACATATGAGAAAGAGCTAATTTACATTTAACCCCATGTCACTAACGTAGGGATTTCAACATCTTATGGAGAGAGAAGGAAAAAAAGGTGCATGAGAAAGGGAGAGAGAGACACAAGCAAACGTGACAAAGAACTGTGGTTTTGCCATCTGTGTTTCTTTGTGTTCTCTCTCTCTCTCTCTCTCTCTCTCTCTCTCTGCTTAACTACACTTGAGATTTGGGTCAAGAATAAATCAAATATTATGCCACAATAAATTATGTGTTCCTCACTCTCTCTTTCTCTCACACTCCCGTCCTTTTGTCGAAGGGGTATATACATTATTGTACACATTTCATACTGTTTTTTTCGAATCCCCATTTTACCCTTCCACTATTCATGTGTTTAATGGAATGGCCTCCTGACGTCATCCCCGGCGTCAGCAAGCCGTCACGCACGTGTACGTTCCCAACAGACGCACGAACCCGCAGATCTCCCGCAGCCGTTCCACCGCGACTTCGACCGCCGAGTCGAGTTCGACCGGGTCGACGCGGGCCGAACCGTCGGCCCACTCCACATCCAGTACGAAGACGTAGTCGAAGTAGCCGACTCGCTCGCCGGCCCGCTCCACAAACCGGACCGGGTTCTCCCGGTTCGGACGGTGGTCGACCCGGGTCACGGCGAGCCCCCGGCTCTCGAACGCCCACATCGCCCGGAACAGCTCCGACGGGCCCTTCTCCAGAGAGAAGGCCACCGTCGCCTTCCTCCGGCCGGCGCCGGCGGCGGCCACCTGGCGGGGCGGGGAGCCGTCCGGATGCCTCAGGGCTAGCTGGAGGAAACGGGTGTGGTTGCCCCCGGCGGCGGGGTCCTGGAGGTTCTCCTCCAGCACCACCGGGCCGAACTCCTCGGCCGCGGCCCGGCTCCCGACGACCGCCGTGCCGGCGCGGAGCCGACCCTCGGCGAGCGCACGGGCTGCCTCGGCGGCGTTGGGCGCCTCCTCCGTCTCCACGCCGAGGGCGGAGAGGCGGGCGCCGCAGTGGGCGAGGGCCTGGGGGTGGCTGGCGACGCGGCGGATGGAGGCGAGGCAGTCCCCCGGGAGGGCCAGGAGGCAGTGGTTGACGGGGAGGACGAGCTCGCCGACGACCTCCACGCGCGGGTGGCGGAGGAGGAGGTCGAGGTTGCGATGGATGGGCCCGTCGAGGGAGTTCTCGGCGGGGACCACGGCGCGGTCGGCGGCGCCGTCCTCGAGGGCCGCGAAGGCGTCCTCCATCTGGGCGCAGGGGAAGGCGGCGAGGTGGCTGCGGGGGAGGGAGGAGAAGGCCGCGGCGGCGGCCTCCTGGCAGTAGGAGCCGCGGGTGCCCTGGTAGGCCACGCGGAGCGGGCGGCGGGGGGATGGGTCGGGGTGAGGGGTGTCGTCCCCGTCGCCGCCGACGGTGGTGGGGACTGGGGCGAGGGGGGAGTGGGAAGGGGAGGAGAAGAGGCGCTCGAGGCCGGCGACGGCGAGGTCGAGGCCGAGGCGGGCGGCGAGGTCCTCGGCCGTGCGGAGGGGGGAGGCGGGAACAGGTGTGGAAGTAGTGGTGGCGGAGTTGTACTGCTGATGGTGCGGCATCCGGCTGGAGCTGGTGGTGGCTCTAATGGTGGCGGGATATCTGCGGGGCTTCCTCCGGGCGTTGCTCTGGAGGAGGAGGCCGGAGCAAGACGAGGAGGACGACGAAGCGGCAGCAGCAGCAGCAGCAGCAGCGGATCCGGCGTCGAGGGAGGAGGAAGAACGATGGGAGTGGGATGGGAAGCTAACTGAGAACGCCGCCGCTGCCGCTGCCATGGGTTCCCGTTGCGGCGGGGCCGAGTAGCTCCGCCGGAACGGACACCTGTTTTTCTTTTTTCACCTTTTTTCTGAGGTAATAATGTGGAGATAGAGAGATCGCAGGAGATCCCTGAGAGGGGAGAGTGGAGACGAAGGTCTACTTATAATAACAGAGGAGAAGGAAGTCCTGAGAAGAGCGCCCCCCCCCCCCCCCCCTGCCGTAGGCGGTAGGTGGGTGGAGGAGGAGAGAGGGGACGCGTCACGCCTGTTGCAGCCAGGGACCAACTCAAATGAGAGAGAGAGAGATGATACAGCATAGAGAGAGACTCTCACCTACCTTCTTGTTTAGAGGCAGCTGTCAAAACGAGAGAGAGAGAGAGAGAGAGAGGGGGGGGGGCAAGAGAGTAATAATAGTTGTAGATTTTGGTTTACGGGCTCGCTGCAAACTCATTTACTTTTATACCTTTTTCTCTCTTTTTTTTAGTGTCATGTCGTGATACGTGGACCAATGGGAGACATGTTTACAGCAGATGTACAAGTTGGGTTTTGCGAAGTATTTAACTCTTGATCCGATACAATTATATATATCATGACATGCCTGCTGTTCAATGTGATTAGATTTCCGCGGATTTAGTTTCAAAATCAAGTCCGCTTGCAAACTATTTAATATGATAACTAGTTTAGTCAAATTTCAACTCATTCAAAGCTTAACATCAAACCAGTAGTTACCAAGTTTTATTAAAATCCAACTCATCTATCTGTTGACCCAACTGTTTTATTAGATCTAAATAATAATACTTGGTGCACGCACACCAAGTGTAAGTGCACAACTTAGATGTGTACTATTTTTTATTTTTTAAAATTTATTTCCAGAGGCCAAGACTGAGACCTATAAGGACAGCCCCAATCTGATAATCAAAAAATAAAAAATAAAAGAACCCTTCATTTTTTGACTTATTTTTTTTCTAGTTGTGAGATGCAAGTGTATCTTGTAAGGAGGTGGCGTAGTCCGGCTAAGGTTTATTGTCCCGGGCATCTCGGCCCTCTCGGTCACGGTCCGGAATGGGACGATACCATCTTATCTCGTCTAGATTCATCTTGTAAAATGTCAAAATAAAAAAAGACTATGTATATTTATAATATATATAAAATAATATAATAAAATTCTTAGCTCAATTGGTTAATTGATTTGTACACACCTAAGACGTATTGAGATTTTGAGTTTTTCATATGAAAATCTTAAAAAGAAATTAAAATAAGATGATTTTGAACTCAAATATCCTCAAAATCAATAAAGACACTTAGCCATCTTATCTATAATATATTTTATAGTTAAAATAAAATATTAAATATACGAAGAGTCCCGATCATGACCCACGGCCCAGACGTCTCACCCACCACCTGAGTCGAGTCAGATCGTGCAGGTCAGATCGTCCCGTCTCGATCCTGCAAACCTTGAGTCAGCTCTATCTTGACATTGAGAGATAAATTTAAAAAATAAAAAAAATAAAAAATGGTGCACACGGCATGTCAGGTGTGTACTTAAAACTGACTGTGCACTAAATATTTTCCAGATTTAAAACTAGTTTGGGTATGATCATTCAGAGCCGTCCTTCCTTGCACGTGACCACACAAATAAATTTGACTCTTTGAGAGCTCCCACGCTTAAAATTATCACTCTCCCACCCATATATATATATATATATATATATCTCTCTCTCTCTCTCTCTCTCTCTCTCTCTCTCTCTCTCTCTCTCTCTCTCTCTCTCTCTCTCTCTCTCTCTCTCTCTCATGCATACACACCAAGGCTGAGCTGTGATGCCTCCGGTTGTTTAACAAGAAAAGGGCCCCGAGTCTTAAATCTATGATATTGTATAAGGGCCCCCTATAAAAGGAGTCTTAAATCTATGATATTGTATAAGATCATATATATATATATATATATATTATATTTTTATCTAAATATTTATCAGAGAAATACTTAACACCCATCTTAGACGGGGAGATTTTCTACCGATCCAGAATAGGATTGATCCACGTGAGGTGTTCGGATTCACACAATTAGTGAAGCAGGGTCCAAACAATCACGGGACCAATCCCATTCTGAACGGGTAGAAAATCTCACCGTCCAAGACGGACAACTAGCATTTCTCTACTTATATACCATACTTTATCATTTGTAGTTCAGCAACCATCTATGGTTTATTTGTCTTAGTCTTTAGATAAGCTAATGACTAACCTACGCAAGAGTTAATTTAACTTTGTTACATGATCTGTAGGATGACCTAATTAATACATCCCCGAAACATTCCGTACGTCCTTATGTACTCCAAACCCGTCTACTTTACACCTTCATTATGTTTTTTTAACAAAAATGCCTTCAATTCCAATAGAGTTACAATGTAAGAGAAGTAACCGAAACAACATTAACTATTGTAAGGACATGTATGCCAATACAAAAAAGATAATACATTAATAAAATAAGAAATGTTTTGAGAATATAGATACGATTGTTCCATTTATTGTGTGGCAACCAAAGGCGTACTCCTTGCAAACCCTCATTTTAATAGTGCAATCACTGTAATTAGTGCCAAAAAAAAAACAAAACAAAAATCTTTCAGTCATGGAGGTCCTTGAGAAAGTGTGGCTTCAAGACATCTCCAATTGAGAAGGACTTCAAAAATAGAGGAACAAAAATTAAAGCCATCTCCTCTCCCATCAACCCCACCTAACATAAAGAGGACAAAAGTCTCAGGAGAGGTTTGAACAAATGCAAAATGTGGGGGCACCAAGTGGGGGAGTAAAGAAAATTAAAGAGAAAAAAAGAGGAGTCTAGCTGCCAGTCCAAGGGACCCGTCAAACACGTTTGGGTCAGGAGACCTATCTTTTGTTTCATTTTATCTTTACTTATTTTTTAGGGGAGCTTTGCTAATCGGGTCCGATTAGCGCAACCAAGTTCAGAGGGTCGAGCGTGCTAAATGATCTCGGTCAGCGACGATGGGTGTGAGGAGAGTGGTGAGACTCACACGCTCTCTCTCTCTTCGACTGTCTCACCTTAACCGGTTATCGAACATGGGCTTAAAATTTTCTAGCTAGATCTATATACCCCTAGAAATAGTCTTACTTCAAGAGAGTCCTCTATCTATATATTAAACATCATCTATATGTAACCTTCCAAAATTTCAGATTATTCGATCATTTGATGTACACCTCAGGACAATTGTGGAAACCTTTGTAAAGGATTTGAACAGAAAGGAACCCCTTATCCAAAAAGAGTTTTATCTCCTGGGAGAAGTGAGAGGTTACAGATCTAGTTTTTACATAATTGATAACACATGAATTATATGGAGGTTACATTACATTAGACATGAAAATTAATAACTAGATTATAGGGAATGAACACCATTAATTTGTAAGACATCATAAGAGATTAATTAGGAGGTATGAACGCGAATCAGTCATCTCTCTCTCTCTCCACTTCCTTTTCTTATATAGGAGGGTTAAGACGTTTGAATGGGGAGCGCATATATAAAAGGAAGAAAAACAGAAAGATGGGAAGTTTGGGCGCAGGTTCACACAGGGATTCCCAGAAGTCGATGGGTGGGAGAAGAAATTTCTGGACGACCACTCAAAGCGTGCTGCTGCCTTCTCTCTGTCTTTCTTTCCAAGAATTATATATATAATGTTGATGGGTGGTAGCTATCTAAACTCTTAATTAAATGATTAACGAAGATCATTAATTGCTCGTCGAGAAGGGGCATTAAGTTTTTCTTTCTTGCTTTGATATTTTCTATGTTCATGTGATGTTTCTACACTTCTCCATATAACAAACAAATAGAAATATTACAAGCACCCCCTTTGATTGACTACCTCGTCAAGTCACCTTCCTCGTACATTAGAGTAGGGGTTTTGGATATAACATATGTTTTCACTATCTTAAGTTACATGTCAAACAGAGATGCTAACTAAATATGTTAAAATTTTTCATTGTAAGTAAAAAAAATATCATCAACGATTTTTTAGACCTAATTTTATACTCAAATTAACTGAGTAGGAACCTACTAAAGTTCAGAAGTACTTCCGGTTAAGTATTACACCAAACATATTCTTAGGCTGCATTTGGTATCAATTTCTCAAATAGATTCTGGGGAGGATAAAATCTACCCGGCCCAATGCGACCCACTAGCGCCAGGCCTACATCGGCCCAGGTCACGCTGGCTGCAAAATAAGCCGTCCGACAGTCAGTGCCCCACACCAGGTGGCTCAATAGAGATGTGCAGGAGATTCTCCGGCCCATAAAGAATATCAACACATGCATCTCGGGCGCCAGATGTTTCTTCGACGACCGAACGTTACTCTCGAATATTACTCCCGCCATTACCAACCTCTACTCTAGTAGGGGCAAGTTCGCGCCTAAAGCGCCATGAGACTCGCCCCAAGACCGCACTGCCCGGATCACGGGAAACTCTCCACAATCGCGGAGGCGTTATGTCACGACTCCCGTCTTTCCCTATTAAGGGATGAACCTTTACCGCCAAGGCAACTCGTATAAATAGACATTCGATGAGACGACAAGGGCACAGAAACACATCCACACACACACACACACACACAGAGAGAGAGAGAGGAGAAGCGAGAGAGAGAAGAGGCCGGGAGTAGGGAGAGATTCCAAAGGAGCTCGTCTGATAACAGCGAATCGCGACACGGTCTCAGACACATCACCCGGACAGGCAGACACGCAGAGGAGAGAGATTGAGGAGCACTCTGAGAGACCCCCCCCGAGCCCAGACACGCAGAGGAGTAGGGAGAGATTCCAAAAGGAGTCGGCCTCTGAGTACGTTCCAAACACGGCGAGCACTCGCCGGACACGGCGAGCATCTCTAGAGACCTCACTCTGGCCCCAGAGCCCAGACACGCAGAGGAGGAGGGAGAGATTCCAAAAGGAGTCGGCCTCTGAGTACGTTCCAAACACGACGAGCACTCGCCGGACACGGCGAGCATCTCTAGAGACTTCACTCCGCCCCAGACTTGATATCATTTTCTCTGTCTTTTGTTGTTCTCCACCTCGTCACGTTCCTTACTTAAGTATCGGAGGGTTGTCTCCTGGGATAACACTCATGGCTCCTTATGACGCCACCGGACGTCCTTCCTCGATCAAACAAATCTTAAAAGTGTGGTACGAAATTTGAGAGATTATTTTTTAGCCTCTATTGATTTTAATTATCGGAGGATTTAAAGTGGAGAACACGGGAAGGCAAATATATTTAATATATATTTTTAAAATTTAATATTCAAAATCTCCTCCTTGTATTCTAAGGAGAGAGAGGTATACAAGTACATATTTTTCTAACTAAAAATTTATTTTTAATTACTTTTAAAAAATAAATAATTTTTAATAATTAAACGAGATCCACATGTTTTCATAACTCCCACGTTAAATTCTTTTTAGCCTCACTCATCTTACCGAACGCAACCTTAACCGGAATCCAAATAAATCACACTCAATTCGGACATATCTGATGCACTTCAATGACCAAGCAAATAAGATACTACTCATTGACTTGATAGAATCTAGTTAGTCAAATTGCAATACCCCATTTATACAAAGCAAATTGTTAGATCTCGAGAGTGATTTATTGTCGTAGCGTACTTTATCGCCATTGGTCCACTTGGACCAACGACATTTAGAAAGACAAAAAAATGAAACCACGTGGACGGGATGGGGATCCAATATGAATCCCTGTATTCAATGAGATCTACGCCAACATCGACTGGTGACCAGATCCCTTCGTACGAGGGTAACCTTGAAAATCTATTTGGCCCGATTTATTATTAAAAATGTCGGGTGGATTTGTTAACCGACGAGAGAGAGAAATTATGAGACCCACCCGTTTTTCTCACATATAAAAGATTTATCCGACCTCAGATACCGTATTCGACCCTTTGGGGTCGAACACGACACCCATGTTCGAATAACAAAGTTACCCTTCAAGAACACCAAATATAAAAAAAAAAAAAAGGTCACCTCCTCCTTATTTACGTAGATACCAGTGAATACAAGAGTGCATTACATATCCCATCCTACCCGTGTGGACCAATAAAAATAAGATGTATAATTAGGACTGTCAATGGGTCGAGTCCGGGTCAAGTTTAGGTCGACGCGGCTCGGGCCCGACTTATTAATATTAAAACCCGACCTAGAATAGTAGGTGTGTAGTAATAAATCGGACCCGGGCCGGGTCGACCTAAGCCCGACGACCCCGACCCAACTCATTGACAGCCCGAGAACTTGCTACACCGGCAAACTAATATCCTCTTGGTACGAACCGATACGCCCTGTACAACCACCACACGTATAGGTGAGATACGACAAACCCTGCTCCAGCCATTTTGCAAACGGGAAAAAAAGAAAGACACTTTGCGCCTCAGCCCGTAGAAGTTACTCAATCTGCTGTTCCCTTTAGATCTCCTATGGATGCAACGTCCCTGTAGTGCAGGCACGGATCTCCCTCCTGGACACTGCCACACTGAACACTTCTACTCTTCCGCCTGACAGCTGCCAGCCTCGATGCTGTTTCCCCGTTGGCGATATGCTACATGGCCGACGGGTGCCGCCACATGATGCGCAGTAATGAAGATTCCTCCTTGTTTGATTGATTAAAACTATACAAGATAGCTGGCGACTTGGTCCTCTCGCATTCTTTCGGTGAGGACATCTGACACCTTGTCTCCAGAACGAGCATGCATGTGGAGGAAATTAAGAAAATGTTTCTGTTGAAATGCTGACCAATTCTAATCTGCAGTTTGGTTCTATCATGCTGGAACATGATTATTATTTGTCATATTTTCATTGCAGTCTTATTATCATAAATACAACCCCATAAGAGGCTTTACATTCCACTCAAATTAATATCCGGGAGTGAAGAGCTTTTAATCCAAGGCCAAGCAACTCTCAGTTACTTCTCTTGACAACCTCCCCCCCCCCCTAAAAACAAGAACTCCAGTTATCTTGCTTCTGCGTTATTCCCCTCCTTACTGTAAGTGCAGACAGCGTCGACGCCAAGCTCGTTTCCACAAGAAAAGAGTAGGAGCGAACTAATTTAGTAGAGCAACATCGATAGCTTTTGATAAAATCTTCAAAGAAGATCAGTTTTGATATCACGGGTTTGAAAGAAAAATGGAAACATACCTAGCATGACGTGATACGCTGGAGAAATTTCTAAGCAGTACAGATCTCTCCCTGTCCACTTTGTTCGGCGGATATAAAAAGGATCCAATTAATGGGCCATGCTATGGGATGTGGGCCAGCTCTCTCTCTCTCTCCACTGGGCCAAAACAGCTGGAGACAAATTATTGAGAGGAGAGAGGATGGAGGAACAGAAGGTATGAGGTGAATTATATAATCTTTTTAGTTACCGACACTTCCAACTGAAGTTGATTCGAGAAATTCACGTCCAACTACAGACGTCGAACATCTTTTCCGAATTCAAATCACTCGAAGTTTTTGACGATTAAAATGTGAGCACTTTTTTGACAATTTAGTGAATTGACCATCGATTTGATTGATTTAAATAAACAGAGATGATATAATCAAAGAAAAGAATGCGATGGGAAATAATTTAGGAGTCATTTGGTGTGCTATAAAATGTCGTAAAATATCATAAAGTACTATAAAATAGTGTATTTCTTATGTACTTTGGAATGTTGTAACTTATTCTATGATGTTTTCCTTACGTTTGGAGTGTTGCAAGTGAATGGGTTTCAAAACTTGTTGACCCATGTGACACTCTCTTTAGCCGGCTTTAGTTTTCAACCTAAAACCACCGAGAACCAAAACTATAGGTTTTAAAACTGGTGCTTTTAAAATAAAAAAATATTACTTTCATAGATTGTAAAATTGATTATTTCAAGATTACTATGTTACATTATTTTATGACACACCAAATAAACCTCTTGGAGAAACAACTACCGGTGGTAAAATCTTCGATAAAGATCAACTTCGTTATTATTAGTTTGAAAACGATAGCAGCACACGAGGAAGATGTGACATATGACAGACATTTGTGGGCCGTCGTCCGGTCCTTCCCCTGTCCACTTTTTTTGGACACCGGAAAGACTCAAAAGGCCATGCGGAAGGGAGGGGCTGAAAGGCAAAGGCAACGATGCTACGTTGGCCACCTCCCATCCCGCACCCCCTCCTTCGCTCACGTATTCAAACCCTACGGCCGAACCAATTGGAGAATAAATCATTAATGAGGACAGAAGATGGCGAACAAAAGCTTTGGGATGAATTATAATCATGCTTATCGAGACTTCCAATTGAGTTTGATCCAAGAAATTAGCGTCTAACAACCATGAACTGTTTTTCCCTCTAATTAAAATCAATTAAAGACTTCGACATTGTTCCTCTTCCACATCTAAGACAATCTCAAAATCGGCATGCATTCACCGGGACAACCCCTCAGTGTGTGTGTGTGTGTTTTACGGTATTAAGGACACGTGGCTCATCCCCTCCCCTAAATTCCACCACCACTCATCATCATACACGAGAACAGCAGCAGGAGCACAGGAAAGCCCACACCAACCCGAGGAGATGGCGATATTAGTCTCATCACTTCACAGATATGGGGAAAGCCGAGATGAAGGTGATGTGCCCCTCGACCCATCAGTCGCGTGTCTCCTCCACCACCCTGTTTCTTTCTTCCAGATATGACCGACCTCGCATGATGCAGGAACACCCCAGAAGATGATTTGATGGCCAACATCAGCCAGTGGCACCTCCACATAATAGGAACCATGTCATCATCATCTCTGGTATCAGTCACCACATCGCAGCACATCCGGCGGCCATGCACACACTGCCTTTCCAGAATAATCAATCGAGAAAACAGCACCAAAAGTTCCGTGAGAGTGCCACTTAAATCATCCTCACCGCAACAGGGGAGGCGATATAAGAAATGAAAAACCAAATAGAGATATAGACATGTCGTCCGCAAGAAAAGACTGGAGTTTCTCAACTCGTTTTCCTCTTTCCATCCTGTTTCCGAGACATGTTTTTGCTCATGAGAGAGAGAAGAAAAAAAAAAGAAGAGGTTGGGGAATTTCCACCCCCCCGCTCAGATTCCACTGGAGAAAACTTGGGAAATGCCGTTCCTCGGCATCCATTCGAAAGACCATCAAACAAAAAAGCAAGACATCACGATATAAGAAAAACAAAATTTCTGTGGGTTACTGGCTTGCGGTGTGGTGTAGCTTCGAATTAGCAGCTTCGTCTATACATCTTTTATTTAACTAAAGTTTCAGCCAAGTTGCAGTAATAGGACTTCTCTGCACTCTACGTCGAGCTCCCCTCAGATACTAAGGCTCCTGAAGGGGGATCGTGGGGTTCGCTGGAGGGGGGTGATGGGTTCTCACCAGCGTGCATCAGGTAGGAGTACGCCATGAGAGAAGCACCCACTGTGACCGACAGCCCGATGCAACCCCATATCCACCTCCGCCTCACCTTCGTCTTCCGACGCCTGCGACGAGCAAGCTCTGCACAATCACCAGTTCAAGGAACAAAAATCAACAAAAAGGACAAGTACATGATAATGGGACTTAACATGGATTACCTACTTAAGAGTCTTAAAAACAAACATACGAATGCAGCACATCGAGAGAGAGAGAGAGAGAGAGAAATAAGATGGACATGTACATGCATATGCTTAAAAGGATCTCTAATCTCAGACCCTCCAGAAAAGGATGGCATAATACAAAGGGAATAACATAATATCCAAGTGCAACAGAGAGCAAGAAAATCCTTTTTATCCACTGTAAGGCCATGTATATGGTGGGTAGGATCTACAAGCGCATACGTAAAAGGCTCGTGATCTCATATTTCCCTAGAAGTTTTTTTTTAAGTGGATGGCACATATTTCCCCAGGAGTTATCGCAATGGACTTGAAAAGGGAACCCAAGACAAGCTAATTCCCCCATTGTTAATTCACCATATGGAGACCCCCTCTTAAAGTATAAATATGGAGAAAAATTTTCCATTTAGTCGAGAAAAGACATGCAACACCACCTTTTAAAAGTTTTGTGCAGCTTCACGTTGCTGGCTCATCAACTCTTGCTTTCTTATATCAACAACTTTGCCCAATGAATATGAGAATGAAGGATTAAAAAAAGTCGTAACATCTACGAGCAATGTAAGAAAAGAACCATGTGAAAGGCTGACGGCCAAAACTAGGGCAGAAACAAAAAATAATTTCAACATTGTTTCCAACACTTCAGAGTTGGATGGAGAAGATTCTTTTGCTCTCCAATACATATTTCATTTTGGAATCTGAAATTTCTGATAAGATTTCAGATATGGAAACAGAAACAGTTCTTTCCACTTTCAAAGATACCAATCATGTGTAAATATTTATCGTGTTATCTTTTTAGATTTTTATTCAATTCAGAAGACCGACTCATAAGGGCCACCACTGTGGCTTGAGCCAGGGTAGATCTATGTAGTAAGAGTGAGGCGACCAAGGGGTTACCTCAGCCTCAAATGCCTAGGCAATGGCCTAGGAGTTTTAAGGAGACATTTATTAAAAATACATATAAAATAAAAACCAGATGCTATTAAATATGACACACCCCTATGTATCAAACAAAACATCCAACATAATGACAAGTTTTTTTTTGAAAAGTCAAGATAATGATAAGTTAGACTTAGGAAACACTGATCATGTACAATATATAAAGGCCAATTGTTATAAAGCACTCATAACTAGTGGGTGGTCTTAGGAATCATCAAGAATAAGAGAAACATGGCAGAATGTAAGAGAAAGGGCATTAGACATTATTAAAAGAGGCATTAACCACTTTGGAAGAAGAATAAGGCAATACCACAATAGAGAGTCAAACATTTCTCACTAAGTTTCCCATTCTGATATGTTTTATTGGAAATAAAATTGGGCACAGGACTCCAACTCTGCATCCTACCCAATTACAGCGCTAGACATGTGAAAGCATGAAAATAGTTCCAACTCAGGCTTCTCAAAAATATTCCAGACCAATCTTGCTCTAAAATTTTGTTCAAATGGACCATTCCATCAAGCATAGAAATTGCCAGTATCAAATTTACAGAAAGCAGACAAGATGAACTTTGACCAATCTAGTTCCTCTGAACTCAGTCAGACCAAAAAGAAGGGTGAACCGAAGTGGGTGGGACGGGGTTAGGAGGTGGTGGGTGGAGGATCTAGTTCTGCAAACATCTAGAAATCATAGGTTCAAGAATTAAGAAAATATCATGCACAACTACAGCAACAGTTTCTGACAGAAATATTGAAGTGAAAGGTCAAGAAGCCACAGTTTATTCTTTTAACTATTGAAAATGCCATAGAAAATTAAGTAACAAAATGTAGAATGGAGACGATCAATTGGAAAATGAATCTTGACCAAGTACTGTGGCTATACAATGAAATAAGAGAAGACACGGGAATCAAAAGTTGGACAGCATACCAATGGCTTCCTGATTCCTCTGGGACATTTCTTGATTCATGGCTTCATAATATTGCAGTCTATCTCGGAGACGAGAAATTTCATGGTTCTTAGCTTCGACGATTGCCTCTGCAGCTGCTTCAGTTTCAACATGAGCCAAGCAACTTTCAAGAGCTTCAGACACAAATCTCATGACCACAACTTCCTGGCATAATTGTGCGGCAGAATCTACATCATACTGCATATTTCCTCCAGGTAGATGTGGAAGTGACCCCACCTGTGAAAATTGTCTGGCTATCCTCTGAAACATGTTTTGCATGTGGTCTAGGGCTTCCTCTGCTTTCTTCCTCCTCTCAATCTCCTCAAAAAGATTGAGTCTTATAGAACGAAGATCAGCTTCCATGTTTGCCCGTGAAGAAGGGGATGAGCGTGAAAAAGAACCATCAGAGAGGAAATCTGCAAAACTTCATAGCATGAGCAGGCAAAATTTAAAGAGCAAATTACCAACATAATCAAATTGCATCAAGACAAAACAAGTACAAAAAGAACAGCATGTGCCACTAATCAAAGTGAAAAGTAAAATGTTCATGAGGAACGAGAGGAAATCAAAATTCATCCTAGAGTATCGAGTCCTTATGATGCCACATAGCAATCGCAACTAACCAGATTAATGTTAAGCCAAGCACTTTTCATAGAAAGATGGGATGGTCTAGTGATATTACTAAAGAAGAGGTGATGGACCAAAAAGGAAAATGTCACATATCTCAATGCACCACAACAAGAGTTTGCTTTTCTTTTCCTTTTTCTTTTCTCCGAAAGGAAAGCAGATTATACCACCAATTTATTTGAATAAAAGGGGTAGTACAATTCAGGTGTTAAGAGGAGAGGTTCCCTAAACACTCACAGAAAAATGAAACAAGAAAAAACTGTCACAGAAGTGGTGTGAAACGTTTATGCATGTACAATGATTTTGCCGGTTAATTAACTATTTCATCACTTTCAAAAAAAATAACTATTTCTGGCATTAAAAGTCCTCGGCAATTGAATTTATAGACCCAAGTTGATTGAGCATTGATTTTGCAGGAATTTAAAACAGAAGAGCAAGCATGCCAACAAGCATAGGACAATTCAAATTATGCAGAAGCAGGCCGGTAGATGGATAAGATCACCGGCTAGGGTCTTCCTCAACAGTCAATCCAAGGACAATAGCATACAGGAAATGAAGCGCTGATTAATCAAGCGGTGATTCAAAAAGTAGAAACGATCAAATTATGGTGTATTTATTGTTGTACAAATTTAATCAAACAATATGGTAATGGCAGTATCTGTAGATGGGCCCCGGAGGAGACAAACAAACAAGAACGAAAGTCCAAATTGTAAATAAGATCAGGGTTTGCCATACCGCTTGTACCAATCATACCGATTTTTCAGCAATATGGTATGGTACCGTACTACCATACCATACCGTTGTGTGTCAAGAAGGAAACAATTCTTCATAAATATGTAATATAATAAAATTATGATAGAAGTTCAAGTGTGGCTCAATTGGTTAGTGTTTTGTGTAATTTGTGTAGATATTGTGTTCAAAACCTACAAAGGTCATTTTTTTTATTACTTGTTCTATTCTTTGAATATTTTTAAGAATGTTTTAAATAAGTTTTTTTAAAAATAAATTAAATTTTAAATAACAAAAATTATAATTTGAAGGATCTTATGTCTTTCTTATTATTCTTCACAAATCTTAAAATCTCCGTCACTTCTCTCCACAAATTAAAATTTTCATGTCGCCGTACTCTCCCTCTCTTCTCTCCACCAACAACGTTAGCCATTTCTTCTCCGTCGCCGCCGACACGAGTCATTATTTTTTAATCTTGAAAAAATTCTTTCACTTAATAGAAAGTGATTTGCTCACTTTTAAATTTTGATTAACAACTTTAATACTCTTTTTTAAATATAATTTTTAACTAACCATATAATATTTACTTAATAAATCTAACAAAGATAATTTAAAAATAAATGAGAGAAATAAACAGTGTTAGATATTGTAATGTTTAAATTATTTTAGATTTTATTATTAATATATATTATAATTATCTAAAAATATATTTAAAAAGAGTCATTAAAAAGACTCATGCTGGATCAGATACTGTCTGGCAGCACTGCTGCTGCTGCTGCTGCTACAGGGTCTGATGCTGGCAGGCAGCCTCTCCTGGCAGGGAGGCTGAGTTGCGGCGGGTGGCTGACGACAGTGGGGCGTGGACCGAGGGTGCTCGGGGTGAAGGGAAAAGGTGTGCTGCTGCAGCCGGGTGGGAGCAGGGGAGTCGTCGAAGACGGCTGTAGTGGGGGCAGTAGGGGCCGGTCGCTGGCTTGGAAGAGCGCTGCACGGTTACAGGCGGTGGCGAACGGTGGTCGCGGTTGAAGTGAGGAGGAGGGAGAAGAAAAAGGTATGCTGCTGCAGTCCCAGCCGTCCGCGGTCAGGTGGTCACGGAAGCCGTATGGTGGGGTGGGGGGGGGGGTGTTTCCTGGCGTGGGCGGGGAGACCTAGGGCCGTCGGCACGGGCTTGGAGGCAGTGCAGATCAGAGTGCCGGCGGGTTGGCAGGAGCCGATTCGCGTGGGGTAGTGGAGGCGAAGGAAGAGGGGGAGGTGGAGGAAGGGTGGGCGTTGGCTGTGCACGATGGGGAAAGGGAAACAGGGCAGCAGGAAGGGGCGACAGGATCGGAGAGGAGAAAGGAGGGCTGAGGCGGTGTATGGACGGGGGTGAGGAAGTCGCCTCTAGCGGCCTCCTTCGGTCCTCTCTCAGAAACAGGGTCCTGTTAGGGTTAACTCTCAAAATCCAGGCTTAACTTCTCATTAGCAAATAATGACCCTCAAATAGGGGGCTAACCAGTACATCAATGGCTCAGATGAAAATAAATAACAAAACTAATATCAAATGGCTAATGAAGCAACAACCTACTAGTGGACTCACAATAATATAAACGGGGTGGCCCACAAAGTGTCCAGGCCCACATAAGGATAAAACAACAATAATAAAGAAATGATACAGCTCTGAGACGGCTCCATCATAACCACAATGATGCAACCGTCGAGCTGGGGCATCGGCGGTGACGCAGGTAAACTCGTAGTCTTGTGTCCACAGTAAGGAGCTTCTGAACAACACTAATACAAACCTCCACGGGACTAAACAAAACATAACTCCAATTATACCAAAAAAAAAAATTGGCTCGAAGATGAATGTTCACAACATAAAATTTACTTCCCCACAAGACATTATCCTTGCATTCTCTCCAAATACTCCAGCATACTGCATGTGCGACGAAACTGAGAATTCAGCTTCTAGCACTCTTCCTGAGCTTATTCTTCAGTTGCTTGAAATATGTCCATATCTCTTGACTTGACTTGAAAGTAAAACTACAAGCAAGCAGAATGCCCAACAAATACCACACTCGCTGACTGACAGCACAAGCAGTAAACAGATCATCTACATCCTTGCTGCCTGAGGAGCAAAGGGCATACAAAACATCATTGTCACCGGACCATTTTGATTTGTAGGATGTTGACACAAAGCACAGCTGAGTGTCTCCTGTCATTAGCCAATTCAGTTTTGATTTTGTTTTGGGGAGTTTTCCTGTCACAATATGACAGATCTTCCATATTTCATGAAAAAAACATTTTAAAGTTTGTTTATGTCGGTGGAGATTTTCAAATAGATAACTCCAGTTTCCAGACCTACAAAAGTCTAAATGCAGTTTCCAGACCTTCGAAAGTAATGTTGATGTCTCAGATGGAAGAACATAATGACAGGAGCAATACTGGACATGGCCTATAGACTTTCAACTTGCCACATCACTGGAGGCTTTCATCTGGGCTGTGCCCTGTGACCTAACCAACAATGACATGTGTGATAAGCTCACTGACATATGTCCAAACATGGTACATTCGTGATCACCATTTTCTTTCCTCTATCTTTGTAGGCGAGTGACTTTAGGGTTCCACTTCTTCCAAAGACCAAAAGCCATTGCAGTTGATCGAGTAGTCTTAAATATATATAGAAGGATCCTGAATGAATAGCCATCCCCAGATGCTAATATATTCAAGCAAGAGAGTGCAACAACCCTTTCCTTTGGCGCTGGTCCCGTAAATGAATGAAAATGAGTTAGGGAACAGCAACATCATGATTCCTGAACTAATGCTCAATACTGACAAGATCAAATGTCTATGCAGCAGATTGCATACGCAAATCCTAAAGGCCAAGGTGTTACAAAATTATGGGCTTTCTAGCAGCATCCACTACAGATGAACCTATATGACAGGGGTCCAAATCATGACACTCATCTTACAAGAGAAGCGGCAGCTTCAGGTTTTGTTTATGCAAAGTCCTCTATACCAGAAAGGCTAGGACCATGCAGAAATTGAACTCCAATCAGCTTCCATCATCAAATCATGGCTAGTTGGAGGAGATTTCGATACTACTCTCTATGCACAGCACATGGGAAATTGTGCAGAGCTCACTGTGCAGTTACCATTGGTGGAGAACCCACTTTGGGAAAAGACATATTAGTAGCTTATATGCCATCAGAAGACTACACTGTTGAAGATGAGGTACTCATTAGTGAGCATTTGGCAAACAGTGACTATCTTTCACTTCAAATATTCTTGAAGTATTGCAAAAACCCAACAAGATGCTTGTTTACATAGTATAAGAACATGAAATATGCCTTCACAGCTCATGAGGCATTATCCCCCCCTCAAAAAAAGGAAAAGGGCACAAGGTTCATACAAGACTTGCTTATTTGAAAGGGGAAAAAATGGAGCCTATAAAGCATTGCTTAAAGTAACACAATCTAGGTACACAATAACAGGCAGTCTGTTATTGGAGCAAGCAACTAACCCGTGTTCGAGGTCCTCATAAGATAATCATTTGAGAAGGATCAACATGTCTAGACACACTTCGGATTACACGCATGCTATGTAGTCAAATGCATGAGGTGACAGAGGTGACGGCCTCAAACACCTAGGCGATGGCCTAGGCGTTTGAGGCATTTTATTATAATATATATATGCAATTCAAAAAATATAAATATGTCTAAATATCAAAAAAAAACACATACATACAATCAAGATTTGAGGCAAAAATACATGAGTCAGTCAATCAAAATCTCCTGGGAGTAAGGCGTTTGAGGCGAAAGCGAGGTTGTTTGGGGCCACCTCGCCTCAAAGACCGCCTAGGCGAGCGCCTAGGTGCGCTTTTGATAGCATAGCACACATGCCAGTCAACATGCCTCATTCGAAACATTTTAACATTTACATTTATTATATAGATGGTCAGCCTCTGCAGGTGCAGGGTAGAACAGGGAATGCTCTGTGCACATGTGCATGGCTTGGCAGAGTGCCCCATCTATCTGTTTAGTACCATATCAAAATTAAAAAAAAAACAGAGAGGGTAAGTTAATCCATGCTAGCATCGGTGCCTCATTGCTTAAACCACAGCTGAAGCCAGTGGTCTAAGCCTTGTTGGCCCAGCCCCTTTTAGGGGTCAGTTAAAGTAATACAAAAATATAATCAAAACGTATTCAGAAAGCAGATGAGGAAACAGTGTTTCTGTTTCCATATCCATTCTTTTAAAGAAACAATTCCATTTTCTGATGGAAATATACACTGTACATAGAAAAACAAAACTACTCACTTCTGCATCCATTTCCAAAACATTGGAAATGAATCGGAAACTGGAAAAGTGGGAGTCCATTTAAAAACCCTAATACAAAGTACATAAATATGCATCATAGTGATGCTCACGCAAACCAAGAAGCAACCCTTGGGACTCACTTTGACTTGCCTGATATGCCATTTATCATAGGTGAGGAGGGAAGTGGTAAGGCTCTTGAACAAAAAAGACACCATTTGGGTGGGTAAAGATGAAAATGTTAGATGAGCCTTGATGTGACACCAATGATTCTGATTGGGCAAGAGAAGCTTTAGATGGACGCAGGGCAAAAGAGTGAAGATCTACAAATGGAAATTCCCACATAGCTGAGGGGATGCCCAATGGCCTGCATGATTTAGAGTTTGAAACTTCCCCCCTGGAAAATCTGGAATCGCACATCGGACGCACTGGCATCTCCAGTTTCTAAATCTAAAAAGTCCACAGTAAAGAAAGCCTGCATATTTGCTTGCTTGTCGATCATCCAAGGGATGTACAAGTTGAAAGATATGCCAATGCACGCTGTTATTTAACAGCAGAGGAAACAACAAAAAAGAAAGGGGGTTGCATAGTGGTAAAAATAAGAAAATGTTCATCATTAACAGTAGAAGCATCATGTTAGAAAAATTGACCCTATGCATTCCTATCAATGATGAAAGAGCTGCAATTGGGTTGGCAAACCAAGATAGATGGTTGACGTCTAGTTTTCTTTCAGATGTCAATGGCATGATTCAGGGTGAAAGTAGAGGACGTATAGAGATAAGGTTGGATGAGATTACTGAGTTTTTAGCATGCATCCCAGGGATGTAAGAGAGGCACTGGAACAAATCTCACTCTCCTGACACCAAGAGAAATCTAGGCAGTAAGTCCATTGCCTTACCACACCCAAGCTTCCTGAAAATGTTTCTTTCACCAGTGAAACAATGAATAGCATGATGAAATATTTTAGGTATTTTTAGTTTAAAACCCCTAAAAACTTTCAAAATTAGGAAACCCCCCCTAATCCACCTGTGGGAAAAAGGCCCCACATTCTTCTCAGTTAAATGAAAAAACCCTGCCGTCTAACACTGTAAGATAAGGTCTGGTTAGGCTAACCTAACCATGGTCTAACCTAACTAGGGAAGAAGAAAAAGCCATAATGCCGTTGTCTAACCCTAGAGAGAGAGAGAGGCAGAGGGGAGAGCGCGAGAGAGTGTGAGCATCAGAGAGAGAGAGAGAGAAGGCGCCAGTGAGAGGGATGCTGGCGGTCTGCACACAACCACCGGCGATAAGGACAAGTGAGAGAGTAGGGGGGGATCACCTCTAAAGCAGAGAGGGAGGGAGGGACAAAGAGAGACATAGGGGGGAGAGCACGAGAGAGAGATTACGAAAGAGAGGGTTGCGGGTGCCAGAGGGGGTCTCCCCCTTTGGCGCTGGTAACCCCACCCAGTGGGGTGGGGGTCGCAAAGAGAAATAGAGGAAGAGTGAGAGCGAGAGAGAGAGAGAGAGAGAGAGAGAGAGAGAGAGAGAGAGAGAGAGAGAGGGGCGTCGGAGGGGGTCTCACTCTTCCGACGCCGACACCCCCACCCAGTGTAGTATGGTGAGAGTCACAGAGAGAGAGAGTGAGAGAGTGAGTGAGAGGTGGAAGGGCCCGGAAGAACAGCGACGGCTGCCCAGAGAAACTTAGGTGCAAGGGCCCGAAAGAACGGCGAGGTTGAAGGGGGACATCGAGGATCTGGAGGAACTGTTGTCCAAGTTGAACTCGATAAGAGGGGGGAGACATGGTTTGCCATATCATATCTCGACTTCGTCTCGGGAGAGTTAAGGAGAAGAGATTTGGGAGAGATCTCGAAGAAAATCTCGTGAGATCGGATTCAGTAATTTCAGAATTTTTTTTCATATGTATAACCTATTTCTAAGGAAATCTTAATTTTTTATATTAACCCAGTTTCATTATCTTCCCACAAAAAATACATTCTAACCCCCTTCCTATGGCCTTCACATATTGACAACTTATGTTTTCAGAAGACATGTTTCTGATAAAAGAGACACATAAATAATAGATAATATTTAAATAAAAAATCAAACAACACAATGTCTCAATTATATCATATACCACAAGCAACAACAATATGAACAAAATAAATATAATAAACTAATAAAAATAGTGCGACATATTTAGAATTATACCTTAGAAAATTTAAACAATTCTTCAAAAAATTGTTATTTCCCACGACTGCCACTTTGATCAGCAATCTCGACGAATTAAACCAAGACAATTGATACACAAAAAATATATATAACATGAAAAGGTCAAGCAAAGACAACCCCCTCTCTCCCTTCTCTCTCTTCGTCTGTCTCCCCCTTTCTCTACCTCTGTCTCTCCCTCTCTATATCTATCTCTCTCTTTGTCTCTCCCCTCTCCCTCTCCCTCTCTCTCTCTCAATCTCTATGTCTCCCTCCTCTACGTCTCTGTCTCCCCCTCTTTATATCAGTCTCCCTCTATCTCTCTCTCTGTCTCCCCCTATCTCTCTCTCAGTCTCTCTCTCTCCACCCTCTATATCTATCTCCCTCTATCTCTCTCTTAGTCTCTCTCTGTCTCCCCCCTCTTGTCTCCCTCTATCACAGAGGGATAAGAGAGAGACGGGAGGAAAGAGAGAGGTAGAGAGATGGTGGGAGACAGATTGAGAGAGAGGGTGAGACACACACACACACACACACACACAAAGGGGGGTGGGAGACAGAGAGATTGAGAGAGAGGGTGAGCGAGAGAGAGAGAGAAAGTGTGCAAGAGTGTGGAGACGGATAGAGACCGAGGGGGGAGACAGAGTGAGTGGGCGAGAGGAGAGAGATCGGGGGAGAAAGAGAGAGAGGGGGGGTGAGAGAGAGATAGAGGACCGAAGGAGAGAGACCCAAGGGGGAGAAAGATAGAGAGAGGATGGGACATCCCTCCCTCCCTCATTTCTCTCTCTCTCTCTCTCTCACACACACACCTACGGTGAGAGGGAGGGAGACGGGGAAAGAAAAAGACGAGGGGGAAGAGAGAGATGCACACATGCTCCCAATGTCCGATCCGTCCGTCCACTCAGAGATCCGACGCCGACAAACTCGATCGTACACCTCTCGCCGGCGATTGAGGCAATCGGCGGGCGGGGAGAGCCACCAATGGTGGCTCCGACGACCTCGTGCAAGGACGCAGTGAGAGTGTGTGTGCGAGAGTGTCGAGGAAAGAGAGTGTGTCGGGGTGGGGTGAGGGCTCGACCGGGGGGGGGGGGGGCGTTAAAGCTTGACGAAGCAAGGGGTTTAAAGCCGGTTCAAGGCTTTCGAGCCGAACAAAGCCCGCCCACGCCCAGCGAGCCGAGACGTGCTCACCTTGCACGTTTCGTTTCTCGTGGACACAGCGAGACTTAGATCTCACGAGATGGCATTCCATAGGGAGGGTGCCGAGTAGAGAGAGAGAGAAGAGAAAGGGAGAGCGTGCAACGTCCACTAGAGCAGAGAGAGAGGGTGAGGGGGGAGGGCATTGTCTGTCTCCGATGAAGAAGCTCGCGAAGAGGCATCCGTCGACACCGGAGATGGAGGGTATGACCCTTGGCAGCTCCCTGGTACGCACCCTCATCTCTCCTCCTCTGCTCTTTTGTCTCTCTAGATTTCTCTAGGACGAGGAGATGTCGTCGGTGCATGTACGACATCTTCTCTTGGTCGTTCTAGTCGACCTTCCGCCAACCGACGTGCGCGGTGATCTTGTCGTACAGCTTGGCATGAATGACGAGGTTCTCGACTACGGCATGCTGCTCACTCTTGCTCTCTCTGATCCCTATCTTCGATCAATCTCTCTCTCTCTCGCTGTTGCTAGTAACTGTGCAGATGTTGTTGACTGGTCAGCAGGTTCCAACGAATAGTGCCAATCCTAGGCGGGAAGGCTGTGAGGATGGGAGAGTCGCGGTCGATTGGGAGGGTTGGTAGTGGAGGAGGTCGCAGTGGCCGCATGGGGGCCGTGGCGTGGTTGTCGGCCGAGATCAGCAAGCCCCAGGGCGACAGAGCTGTCGTGGGAGATGGACTGGATGGCCAGAGAGAAGTCGTGATCGCGGTGGCAGCGACAGCAGATTCCCTACTAGTAGAGGAGGGTAATTTAGAAAATAGAAATTAAGGGGAATAGGAAGGAATATTCCTTAGCATATTCATTTTTCGAACGCTTGTTAACTGGAGGGGTCTTTTATTAAGGGTTTGAAGAATGTCGAGCTTCAGGGGCAAAAATCTAAAAACCCCAATATTTTAACAACAGGACCCCTGAGAAAAGGGCTATGGATAGACACTGTCTAACCATATAACTCTGCCCATTTCTATAAAAAGAAACATGTCACTTGTTGATGACAACATGACGAAAGTCATGTAATCCTCTGATTATTGGCATCCTCAACATTATAGGCGCTGGATTGTTCAAAAGATTTTCTCACAAGGAAACACATTCATATACATGCACAATCTTAGTGCAACATGCTTATTTTTTGAGAGAATGACAGCAAACACCACCCACCAGGTGAAAGCTGAAAAGTGTAAACACAATCTCACTTCCTATCATCAGCTTCATATGCCAACCAAGCCACCCACCTGGTCTTCTGACACATGCATATTGCCAAGCACTTGCATCACAAGGTATTGCAAATCCCTTGGAAGAAGAAGAAGCAAACAATGACTGCTTGGCGCTTGCATCATTATGCCTTGCAATCATCTGAACCAGCACATTGCCCAAACAGTTGCATGCCCTCACCACTCCCCTTGAGGTCACATGTTTGACTCCCCACGGGGAGGAACCCTTGTGCAGCTCTTGCAGGGGTCCACATCATGCACTATGGTTAAACCTAACCCAGCTAGCTGCATGGTAACAGGTTTGGCGTTGACTGCACCTCAGCTCTTGCAGTGTGGCTAAACTAGGTGACCAAAGTGAGCAAAGCCCCTTTGCACGATTCAAGAGCCCAGTGATCAGTGATCACTGATGAGTTTGTCCGCTAGATATCAAAGAAAAAATTAATGCAATTATAGGGTATCATGTGTAGCATGGAATGTTCACTTGTCACTTTCTTTTTAATAGTTAATCATGCAACAAAATAATTCCCAAGTGTGTGTGTGAGAGAGAGAGAGAAGAATCCATACAATTTATAAGCAATCTTCAATCTCATCGATTGTGTTCGGCATCAAAGAGAAAAATGTTAAAATCTCTTGTTTTTTAATCGGAGCAAAGCTCCTCCTTGATTTTTGTATATCTTGTACCCGTGCCCACAACATAAGCAAAGTTCAATCTCATGCCTACATAACTCAATCTCCCATTCAAAAATGCCTAGAACCAACCACATTTTTTCTATAGAAATCCGAGAATAAACCCACCCGCCCAGGATCAAGTCTGAATCAGCAATAACCTGAGCCGGGGCAGGTCAAACCTCTGTAGGGTGAAACTACCTGCCACGGGTGTCCACAGGTGGGAGTTGATCTCACGGGCTCACGGTTTACCCGTGGGGCTCGACCAACTCTCCCACCTCCAAGGGACCTGGAACCAACCACATATCGTAGCTAAAAACAAAGATGTGTTCACTATTAGAAAAGTCCACGGAGAAACTTTCCTGGAAAAAACCTGAGAAGAAAGGTTATTCAGAGTATGTTAAGCGCTATAAGAGAAGCATCAACACTCAGTCGAAAATATAAGTCCTCAAATGAATGGTTTCTTAAGGACTACGCAATTTTACCAAGGAGATGAACGATAAGTATGTTTCATGAACACAATATCAAGCAGAGTAGTAGGATAAGCAAGGATTAGCCGAGGAACAAACGGAGGAAGGCAAATAATAAGGCATAAAAATAATAATAAAGCAGTAGCCCGGGAAATAAGACCTTCGGTGGCATCGTAAAACTCGCTCTGACTTGTCAATGGAGTGTGGCACCTTCCAGAGCCCCCACGGCGGAAGCTACTCGTGTCTTCTGTGTCACTGCTGCTCACGGCACTCATCTGATCTCGAGGGTCAAAGAAATCATCTTCTTCTTCATCGTCTATGAACGCATCAGGACGTTCGTTCTCAGCCAAACCACTGTTATTAGACTTGAAATCGAAGGAGTTCTCCTCCTCCTCTCCTAGCTTCCTGATTCCCTCCCTGCCTCCTGCTTCTCTCCCAACCACTTCCTCCCCAGGTCCATCCCAGCAATCCTCGCGGCTTCCATCGGACAACCCACCGGCCGTATTTCCCCTTTCGAAATCTGGAGGCTTCGACATGCAATCAAACCCGTTGAGATGGTCCTTCGGCACGACGGAGGAAGATGACGCGCCGTTGCCATTGCCGGCAGCCGCTACCGTCGTCGTGGGAGAAGGGGGTTGAGGCGGGCGGGGTACGTCCCGCCGCTTGTGATTGACGAGATAGGGTGATGGTGAAGAGACGGAGTTCGGGGAGGAGGAGATACCACCGGTGGGGACGATCTGCGTCGGCTCCGGCGTAGCGTACAGCTTGGGGGAGATATAATACCCGCTTGCCGAGGACCTCGCCCGAGATCCGCCGGCCTGCGCAGCGCAAGCGCGTCCACCAGTCGAATCGCCGGCGACGTTGGAGCCCTCCCGCGGCCGCCTGGACAGGAACACGGGCAGCTGCTCGCGGCGGAGGCTGCTGTGGTGGTGGTGGAGGTGGACGTGGTGGCGGTGCTCCTGGAGCGAGGTGGTGGCGCCGTTGGTGCTGTGGCGCCAGTTGTGGCGATCCTTCGGCGCGGGGGCGGCGGAGGCGGGATCGCTGGCGCTGTGACGGTGATGGTGGTCGTGGTGGGAGGTGGGGGTGGAAGACCCCGGCTCCAGGAGGGTTTCCAGGGCGATGGCCGGGACGGTCGGCATCGTCCTAGCTCAGGCCGCGGCGGCGGAACCCTAGGACGAGCCCAGATGCCTGCGTTTATGCGCCCCCCCCCCCCAACTCTCTCTCAAAAATTCCCTCTCTTTCTCTCTCCTGTGGTGGAGGGAAAATTTTGGGGCGTGGGGATGTGGGATTTTTTAGAGAGAGAGAGAGAGAGACAACGGGGGAGATTTATTTTGCCAGCTTCCAAGTTGGCACCTTCCGTAGAAGAAGCTTGGGGAGGAAGAAGTGGGGTTGCCGTTCCGTTCCGTTGCGATCGTCACCGTTGGCGTTAGAAACAGCCACACCTCGGGGAATGCAATCGTTGGACAGAGAAGGGTTCTCTTCTCTCTCTGGGTCCAGTTCTTCCCGTGACGTCCTCCACCTCTCTCTCTCTCTCTCTATCTCTCTCTCCTCCCATCCCACGTGCCAACTTGAAAGCTGGTGTGACACACTTGAGATCTTGAGACCTCACAGTCACGAATCACAATCCATCCTCACGACTTTTTATTGAAAAAGTGCGTTTGGAATATGAGATTGGATCACGAGAATCGATTTCGTGGTCATTTTTTAAGACAATTCTAAACTTATTAAAAATAGATTGACGTGGATCCAAAATCAAGTCATACTTTTTGGTGGTACCAATGGGACTCGCAAAAGATGAGGTCATCTTAAGTTGATAGTTTAGAGCTTCACCGATTTAATTAGAAACAATAGCATCAATGTGCTGATATAAATAATTATGTATTTTTTTTAAAGTTTTGATTATACACTATGATCTCTTAGATATCGCACTTGTGTTGATAACTTGATATTAGTTAGGGGTATTATGGGAAACATGCCAAAGAGAGGGTAGAAAGAGAAAGAGGAGGAGGAGGTAACGGAGAAAATACTGGCCTCGGTGTCAGCTCTGTTGCGGCGTTGCAACCCACCCCCCCCCCCTCGGGTGGGACCGCGCTTTTTCTGACCCGAGGACTCGATGGAGTTCGGATCGGATACTTCACGGCCCTTCCTTGCAGCGGAAGGGAGCAGACATATAGAAATAGTGGAAATCGGGTCAGCCACGCGCCCACCAAAGGCGGTGGTGTTGGTGTTGGCGGCGGCCTCTTCCTCTTCGCCTTCCCGTGCTTGTTGGACCTGGGTGTTGTTATCGGACCCCACGTCATAGAGATTCTAGAATATACATACAAGGTCGAGAGTGATATTTTTATTTATTTAAGGCCCTGTTTGAAAAATGGCCAAGGTCAAAGTATTGGAGGTCAGAGGCTGAGTTTACCGTCTCGATCGATCTGTCCGTCTCAATCACGACTTGAGTAAGATCGGATTAATTTCGTCTCGCTCTAAAAAAAATTATATATATATAATACATATAAAATAATAGAATAAAATAAAAAGATATATTATATATAAAATATAATATAATGTAATATTAAAATAATAAGATGACTCGATGACGACGCACGACTCGGGCGTCCCACCCATAATCTGGGTCGGGTCAGGTCATGCGGGTCACAGTGACCCGCACCGAGTCAACAAATCCTAATTCGAATACATCCGAGGTCGGATAAGATGGTCGTACGTGAGATGTGAGAGTGAGACTCACAATTTCAATCTTATTCTATCTTATTCTAATATTAAAATGCCCCTATGATCTGCGACTTGCCGGAATATGGTTTTATGTGCATATGAATTAAAATAAAAAAGTTACAAGAATATAAACGAGGAAATACTCTTAGGGCGACTTTGACATCGGGGTAAGGGGGTGTCTTAATCGACCCCGAAGGGTCGATTAAGATACTCGAGGTCGGTTAGCCGATTTGTGTGAAAGGGAAGGCGAGAGGAGGTGGGGCCCACCGGTTAGCCGATGTCGGCTAACCGGCAGACAACCCATTTACCAGACAGGGCCTTATATTTCAATCATCGTTTAAAAACACACGAGGACATACACACAATAGAGAGATATCTCTGCACTGGCGCATATTATTTTATGTTTATTAAGTAAATTTACTTTTTATTAACAAATAAAGATATTAGAAATTTTGGCTAATTCTAGGCAGACTTTAACTATAGTTAGCTACAATTATCTGAGGACAAATTAGTGCACCTGTCTGAATGGACACACCTGTACATAGGTTTATATAGTGAGGATATATTAATGTATTAAATCAAGGTTTGCAGGATCATTGATCCTTATCTACCCGGACTAATCTTGGTACGGTACCATGAGATCTAGGATAGACTGTCTCGATACGATTCGCACCGACACCGATAACTATGATTAAAGTAATATTTTTTACAATTACACACGGGAGAGAGTTACTTTTACAATTATCTGTCATTTTTTTTGGGTGTTTCATCTCTTGGTCGCTAAATCTTCGAAGTCTATATAAGAATCTTTCCGTTCACTTTGAAGCTTCTTCGGTTCTGAACTTTTAAAATAAACTCGTGTGATCGGAAAACGTCTAAACGAAAGATTGTTCAAACATCCTGTTCACATTAACGTTGGATTTAAATAAACAAAAGTAACTCGTTTTTTATTTAATTCACAAAGAATGCCATGGCCCACCTCTCCCGCCCTTCACAGGAAGAAAAGAAAACTCTCCGGTCGCGACATTAGATTTTTCTTGTTTAATTGCCGCGAGGCATACGTCATATTAACGTTTTCTTACACCAGATATGTACCCTTTTTTGAAATCTCACATCTTTAAGATATAAAACATAAGTTATATGGATCTTATTAAAATATTCTTGTTCAAATAAACTAGATGCTTGGCATAAATTTTAATTTGAAATATTTTTAGCTCATAAAAATTTTCTGTCTAATTATTTCTGAGTGAAGATTATGTTAGACCTTGAAAGCCTTGTGTTTTATTTTTATATTTAACCATTCTGAAAAAATCAACTATCATACAAATTAGTCATTTTTAAGGCCGATTTGATAAACTGAATAGGCCTTCCTCTCCTAGCGTATTCACCGGTGATTGTACAGCTTTTTCGTCGATAAGAGCTGTAACCGGCTTCGATAAAGTTGGGGTTTGGCCCGGGTTAATCTCTGAATAGACAAAAAAAAACAACGATTAAGTGGGGTTTGCGTATCGGACCGAGGGAATTAAGGGCGATTGACGTATTCGACCAGTTAAGGTGAAAGGAGAGTTAGTCTCTAACCCTACTCGTTTATCAAATCGAGATAAGATATATTTAAAATTATAAGGGTGGCTACAGATATTTGAATTTTTTTGGTTAGATATTTTTTATTTTTTTTCTATAGGAGAGGAAAAATGTGAGGGGGGGGGAGGGGGGTTCATGTCTCGCAGGGAACGCGGATCAAACCCGTGTCCACCTGCGCACCACACATGTAGGGCTGTCAATAGGTTGGGTCGGTCCGATAGATCCGTGGGACTGGCCCGATTTTTGGTCGGGCCACAAGACCTTTTTCGGTCCGTGAGTTCTTAATCGGGCCTAAAAGTTCGGCCCAACTAGACCCACGGGTCGGGCTCGGGTTTTAAGTTCGACCTACAGGTCAACCCGGCTCGTTCTCTCTTTTTTCTCCTTTTAAAATTTAAAAATTACTTAATTAAAATTATATTATTTTACTTGATTATTTAAAAATTACACTTCACATGTAAGATGACTTCCATTATTTCTGCCGTGAAATCGTCCAGAGAAGGCCCTGCCTCTTGAAGTCAACGTCAGCTCGCAGCCGCGCCACGTGGGCGTCTGTGATTGTGAAAGATGTTATGCAGTGTGGGCTCGGGGTTGTGACGAATCATCTTCCTAAAGTCTCTTTAATTTTTTTAATATTTTTAGAGGAAATTAAAAAGTAACCTTCTCATTTGAATAATTATAGAATTGCCATCCTTAAATGGAAAATTCATACAAAATTAACTTTCAAGTTAGTCTTCGTTCACATCTTCTGTTTTGACCCATAAAATTTAAAAAATAGGTAAAAATAACCATATAATAAGTGTTATTTTCACCGACGTACTATAACAAAGAGAGAGGATAGATAAAGAGATACCCATGTAAACATAGATAAAGAGTTTAGGAAAGATAACGGATAATTATTTATTTAAATTTACTTAAAGAGTAACTAATGCTAAATAAGTTATTTTAAAGAAACGTTAACAGTAGATGATGATAAAGGTGTTTTTGAAAGGATTGCAAGGTAGTGAAGTTAATTACGACAACATATCTAAGAATGATAATTCTATAATTGTTCATATAGAGATTGAAATATGATACTTTGAACCTCGTAACATATTTTTATGATTTTTTGAATGGGAGAGAGATCAACAGTGGTCCTAGGAAAACCTGTAACAAATGAACAAACACATCAAAAGGAATCTTGGGTGAGATCTACGAGACAACCTTTCGATGCTTAAGTTAACAAAGTGTTCGAGTAAGGAGAAAGTGATAGAGATCATGGAGAGGAGTGCTCAGATGAGAGGAGGAGAGCTCGGGAGATAGGACGAGTGTTCTGGAATATGAGGTTTCTGAAGGTGAATTGCATACCTCTGGTAGCATGTTGAGGGTCTTATTTATAAGATTTACTTAATTTGAGCGTCTATGTTCCATGACTAAGTGGAGTCGTGATTGGTGGAGTAATGGGCTGCCGATCGATCATGAGATCGTCAGTTACCTACTCGTCCGCTTTCTGAGAGTTGAAAAGGCGGTGTTTTGGTGAGTGTCACGGCTATGTGGGTGCAGACCCGACGTTTGTTGGGATAACCTCCGCGATTGTTGCGATAACGGTCACTCGATTGAGGGCCTTGATACGTGTAGAGTACGCAGGTACACTGCCCCCGTGGGTTGGGGTAGTCCCGAGTGGACATTGGTCGGTAATGTTCCTAAACTATGAGCTGATTGATAATGAGCCACAGTGGTCTGACGAATTTTATTTTCCTCAATTCAAATTAAAATTTATATTTACAATTAATTCTTTTACTATGCTATAAAAAGAATAACTTAATAATATCAATTTTTTTTGGATACCTTGCGGTTAGATAGTCAAGATAATGTAAAGACCAAACTTGAGTTTGGTGTACTTATAGACTTCCAAACATTTCATTAATCTATGACAAATAGTAACTCAATTCATGTATTTTTCTCTCGGAGGGAGTTTATCTCTGTAGAGATAAAAATTTGGTTCTATGTCACGTACCACGCTTCTCTATTTATTGTTTGGGGAAGATCGTCAGGCACCTGTGGAAGCCTGCAAACACCAGAAGTAAATTAAGGGCGTCAGAAGGAGTCTTGGGCGTTACTCCAGGGGACAACTCTCCGATGCTTAAGTCAGCAACGATTTTGAGAAAGGAACAGAGAAGAGCAGATGAGGGGGAGAGATGGAGGTCGTAATATGAGATCTGAGAGGCGTGTAGATCCTATGGACGAGTACTCGTCGATCCCAGTGGTCACTCGGAGAGTACTCGCTAAATGATAAGGTCGCACAGGAGGGGGTTCTCTCTCAGGATGTGAACTGTCGAGATCTCTCCAGTAGTAGGTCGTGTGGCTCTCCCGTTGGCTTCTCTGTAGGCATTTTGTTGGTGAGATTCACCGTCCCCTTCTCTTCTCTGTCAAGACCCCTTTTATAGGTGGTTGTCCTGGTGTCGAAGGCCAATCCCTTAGCAGGGAAGGGCGTGAGTCGTGGAACAACGTCTCCCGCAATCGTGGCGGGAGCCTCCAGTTGGGGGTGATTATTCTGGCGCCGGCTAGTCCCTGGGCGCCCGTGGGGCGTACTCGCCCGTTATGGGATCGAGGCTGACGTCGTGGGGGCAACGGTCGATCGTCGGAGGGTCATCCGGTGGTCATTGCGCTTGAGCCAAAGCCCTTTCTGCGCTGTCGAATCCAATACTAAATCGTAGTGGGCCGCGCCTTTGTGGGCTACGACTGTCGGGCGTCCCTTGGGCGCGTTGTAGACCTTGAGTCAAATTGGGCTCGTCATTGACGGGTCAATTCTGGGCTGAGTCAGATTTACCCTCCTCAATCTCCAATTAGAGTATTCTCATCAGTTGATTTCTCCCTCCCTCCCAACCCAGAGATCTCTATTCTTCACACCATCTCTCTCAATATAGGGGATGAAGAAGGGGCTAACGAGGGTGTGGAGGGGTTGGAGATGGGCGTTTCGACTAATTCTCTAATCTTGTCTTTATCCATTGTTACATGATTTTTTATGCATGTGTTTTGTATTTGGCATCTCTTTTGATTGGTTCTTGAGTTTAATGTCAACATGATCATACTCGTATGATCCATTCTACGTGGAATACCGTTGGTATGCATGCCTTGTATACCCTATTTCCTATAGTAATCGAGGTCGAGGGACGTCTTCCTCGATAGGATATCTTTTATGACAATGTTAGTTACCATCTTATTCAGTTTGAAACTTTGTCTTACAGTCCTAGGTCACGGGTAAACATGTAAATCACATTCTTTTCTTATTTTTTTCATTGAAATCTGAGAGAGAGAGAGAGAGAGAGAGAGAGAGAGAGAGAGAGAGAGAGAGAGAGAGAAGAGAGAGAGAGAGAGAGAGAGGTGGTCAACAATGGGGGGATCCGATGGCGGCGAGGCTGGGCATTGGTAGGGGGGCCGCCAGGGGCCTTGAGGGACTCGGGGGCCTCAAGGGAGAGGCCGGAGACGGTAGGATGTCTTCTGATATTACAGAGCCTGGACTCGCTGGCAGTGGCGGGGTCCGGCTGGAGCAGTCTTCCAGAGGGAGGAGGCCCCTGGGGGCAGGGGCCTTTGTCTGCTGCCAAAGAGGGGTCAATTGACCCATTTGTGAAGCAGTGCGTAGTTTTCATAACTAAATTAATTTTTAGACCTATTTTCAAATTTGACGTTAATTGAATATCAAACAGATTTGAAACTTGAGTTGTTTACCCGTCCATCCAAAAAACATTAACGGGTCTCTATCAAGTCGAAGTCTAGGAGTTTTGGGTCTAGGTCTACCCAAACTACCTCCCTCTCCCTCCCCCTCTGTAGTCTAACTATCCAACCAGCTAAGTAATCTATTGTTTTCGTTTTTGCCAACGAGCCAACTTATCTGTCATATTTCTAGCTCAAAAGCTTGACCCAAATTCACATAGTAGATAAGCAGTGCTTTAATCTTTATCATTCTGAATATCATCATAGTGGAGTTCTAGATCTCAGAAGTGGAACCTTCCATGCATCTTCTTAATCTCATGTCCCACGTTAACTTCCTCTTAGTCTTACCCTTTCACCACAAAATTACTCATCAATGATTCCGACTTATATGTACGTTATTGCAGTAACATCCACATCCACACAAACAAGCACAAACAACACACCAAAGGGACAGAAATAGGAGAGGCATCAACGACCAGCGAGCTGCATACCACCAACCACCAACTTAATTGCACCTAGGCTAGCAAGCATGCTCATCACTGAAACCCTAGCTCATCAGTGATCCCTCCACATCCATGTCTACCCCAATTCCCCGAGAGACTACTCTTTTTTAAAACCTGACAGTGGTCGGGTCTATTTGATAATCAAATAAGAGTGGAATAAAGGGTATTAACCCGAAAGATAAATAAAAATACAGATTAATAAGGTAGGTAGATTTTTTCACACCTAATTCGAGTTTTTTCTAGAATAATTAATTCTAATCACAAGATAGAATTAATTATTCTACCTTACTAAAATATATTTTAAAATAAAAAATAAAAAATAAAAAAAATTTACAAGTTAACTCTATTTTTTATATTATGTTATCAAAGTGGTCCGAAGAGTATTAATTAGCAACTGCAAGTGTTTTTTTTTTTTTTTACCCGTCCACGTCGCGTGGATCTAATATGGGCTAAGGAGGAGAGGCTTTGCAAGTCCCGCTCAATCGACAAATGAGAGCGGCGTCACACCGGCACCGCCGCAGCTGACGTCCGGCGTGTCGTGGCCGTCGTCGGCGTCGTTCTCCTCCACGAGGTCGACGCTCCCCTTGGGGTCGTACTGCTGGATCACCAGCACGGAGGCCGTGGTCGAGAACTCCGACGACGCCATGTAGCTGCCCACCGGCCCCAGCTCTGGGCAGTCCGTCTTCCCCACTCCCAGCGCCGCCACCGGGGGTGCCCTCCCCACCAGGAACAGGTTGCAGCGCCTCCCCGCTTCCTTGACGGCGCTGACGATGTCCGCTCTCCCACCCACGACCTTCTCCTCGTAGGCCACCGAGTTGTTGGGGGAGGCCGCCACCTTTGCCTGGAACTCCGTCAGGAACACGTCGTCCGCCACCCTCTCGTCGGCGGCCTGCTCCATGTCGATGGCGGTCTCCCCGGTGCTGCCGCTGTCGACCAATGTCTTCCCCGGCTCCGGCAGGAACCTCAGCAACGTGAGGACGACGCCCGGGTGCTCCGACATGCGGATTGCGTAGGCCAGGGACTCCCGGTCATCCCGGCCGCCGAAGAAGAGGACGGCGACAGAGCAGGAGACGTCGCTGGAGGAGACCTGGGCGGCGCCCCCGAGGCCGCGGTCGACGAGGATGCCAACGGAGCAGGGGGAGTAGCGGAGGATCCGCTTGTTGACCTGCTGAAAAGTGCTGCTCAGCGACTCCATAGCGCCGTCGAGGCGCAGCTGCTTGTGGAAGGGGAGGACGATGATGGCGGCCCGCTTCTGCTGCGCGCTGGCGACGATGTCCTCGTGGATGGTGGACAGGTCGGAGATGGCGGTCATGGGGCGGATGGAGACGCTGCTGAGCTGCTGGTAGGCCTGGAAGGCCACGACCACGAGATCGCCGCCGCCGCCGGAGGGGAGGCTCCTGTTCCAAAAGGGGAGCCCGTTGCGCCGGGCCTTGTGGACCATGGAGATGGCCGACGACCGCTCGGACAACTCCATGAGGTGCATGGCGTAGACGGTGACGCCGCGGCGGCGGGTGCCCCGGGAGGTCTCGATGAGGTTGATGGTGGCCGGGATGCTGCGCGTGCTGTGGAAGCAGGCCAGCATCCGGAGCTCCGTGTCCGGGTTGGGCCGCATGATGGTGCGGTGCTTGTAGGGCGCCGTCCGTCTGGCAGGCTTATAGACGGCCATCACGATCGGTGTGGTGATGAAGGTGGTGAACAGCGCCATCAGCACCAGGATGGCGAAGGTCTCCTCGTTCAGGACCTGCGCCGAAGCAAGTGGTGGCCCATTAGAGAGTTGATTGGCTGGGTGGATGGCCGTGCCTGCCGTCTTTGATGTGGCTCACCTTTCGGTCCTTGCCAATGTTGAGGACGATGAGCTCGACGAGGCCCTTGGTGTTCATGAGGAAGCCGAGGGCGACGGCTTCGCGCGCCGGGATGCGCACAAGCATCGAGGCGACCACCGTTCCGGCGATCTTCCCCAGGCAGGCGGTGGCGATGACGAGGACGAGGAGGCCCCAGGACTGGGCGCCGCGGATGGTGGCGACGTTGGTCTTGAGGCCACTGGAGACGAAGTAGAGCGGGAGCAGGAGGCCGGCGACGAGGTCCTCCAGCTTCTCGATGAGGACCCCGGCGAAAGGCCCGTCCTTGGGCACGACGATGCCCACTACGAAGGCCCCGAACAGGGCGTGGATTCCGATGGTGTCGGTGATGAACCCCGCGGCGAGCACGGCCACCAGCGTAGCGCAGATGTAGGCCTCCTTGACGGGCTCCCCCTGTGGTGACCGACGGGCCACCCAGGCGAGGCAGGGGCGGACGGCCAGCGCCGCGAAGGCGACGAACCCCGCGCCGGCAAGGAGCACCCAGAGAGAGACCAGCGGGGAGCCAGAGCCGGAGAGAGCGATGGCAAGGGCGAGGAGGACCCAGGCGGCGACGTCGTTGACGGCGGCGGCGGACATGGCCAGGCGCCCGACGTCGGTAGTGAGCAGCTTGAGCTCGGCGAGGATGCGGGCGAGCACGGGGAAGGCGGTGATGGAGAGGGCGACGCCCATGAAGACGAGGAAGGGGGCCGGACGGGCGCCGGCGGCTACGGTGGCGCGGAGGACGACGGACGTGCCGACGCCAAGGACGAAGGGGAGGGAGATGCCGGCGGCGGCGACGGCGAGAGCCCCGCGTCCCGTGCGGCGGATGGCCCGCAGGTCCAGCTCCAGGCCCACTAAGAAGAGGAAGTAGAGGAGCCCAATGTTGGCCAGCGTGTCCAAAACCGTCAGGCTGCGGGCCGGGAACACGTTGTCCAGGAATGCCTTGCTCCGGCCCAGCGCCGATGGGCCCAGCAGGATGCCACCCTGGGTAGACAGGGGAAAGGCCCAACAACAACAATAACAACCTCAATTCCTCCTTGAGAAATATGTATGTATATCCATATGGAAAGGAGAAATTATCCCAATGCCAACAAGTAAGTCGAAACTATTTTTTTAGGCCCTCTTTGATAAACGAATAGGGTAAGACAGGAATGTCATATTCTCTGGTTGCCTTGCCGTGTTCAAATTTTTTTAAGAAAAATTTTGGAGTGAAAATCACTCTAGTTTAATTTGTTGTGCGAGTCAATCTTGATTTACGTGACAAGTTAAATTAGAAAAAAAATGAGATCTGTCAAAATCTATTTTTTGTTGACTTATAAGATAAATTATTTTATGACGTGAGTCCCACGTCAAAATAGGGTGACGTGAGTTATAAGTCATAAACCTTTCAAGAAAAAAAACTTACTTACTGTGATGGTGCAGTAAACATTACTTTCTCATCTTAATCTTCGTAGTCAATGAAATTTACCCATTTCAATAGTCATACCGTTGTCAAAACAGATAAAAGGTCTGTGAAGCATCGTACACATCATTTTTTTGTCTAACACAGAGCGAGCGTTACGTCCTCGACGTGGCCTTTATCGCCTCGTCATAGGAGCATTATCGCTTTGGGGAGCTGGAGTCCCTCGCCTTCATAACTTCCTGCTCACAGAGGACTCTTAACGGCCGCCTGGATAAGTAATCGTCAGCCGTTTCGGACTCAGAGAGGCCAGCTCTATCCGGGCGGTAGGCCTAGCTCGGCGGAAGATGGGTCGGATTGGTCGGCATGCGCCTTCTTCTCCCGGGCGGAGAAATGACTCGGGCATGGACCTTTCCTGTGACCTGACCGACGCTCGGGCCTTCCGAGTCTAGAGGCCGCCTAGGAAGGTTATGTCCCCGAGTGATTTTTTATTGGGCTTTCTGTCCTAAGTGGGCCCTGTGGGCTATCACTTGGACGAGCATGGCCTAGTTTGGTCCTGATAGGCCTAATTCGACTGCTCTTTGAATGGGCTGCAGAAATCTCCCTCCATTATATATAAGAGCAAGTTGGATGATCAATATTTATATATGTTTGGGCACCCAATTAGGATATATATATATATATATATATAGCACCATATATATATATAGCACCACATGAGCAGTGAGCACCATGCTGCAATGGTTGAGATATATAGTGCCAGCTGTTACGTAACGTCTGCACCGTTAAGTTATAATTAATGATCAAGCTAGCTAATTGGTTACTAAATGAGCACCCAAGTAATATAGATAGAGTGCGATGAACAAGTCAAATATATATATAGGAGAAACATGGGGGGCGATTAAAAAGATAACGTAAAATGTGACGACACCGTTATCATTTTTCTTTAATACTTTAAATAACTACGACTTTCAAGATGGGCAGCTTTGCGACCCAGCCCTCTAACCTAAATTAGTAAATTACCACATCTTCCGTGACACGTACGTATGTGTTTAATATGTATATATATATTAATTTATATAAGTCCGTCGTATGTTTGTGCATAAATTAACTTAGCTATGAATCAACTGATTAGGCATTTGAATTATTCTTGTGATCCAAGATCTTGTTGTTATTATATATATATTATCCGGGTTATATGCCTTAATTAAGGAATCGTCTTGTAAAGCTGGCACCGGATTTCCTCGGCAGTTCAATCACGTAGAATGGAACACCTGGCGTAGAGAGAGAGAGAGAGAGATCTAGAGAGAGAGAGGGGGCGTACGATGATCTCGGCGATGACGCGGGGCTGGCGGAGGGGGCGGAGGAGGAAGGCGAGGCCGCGGGTGAGGAGGACGACGAGGCAGATCTGGAGGATGACGAGGGGCAGGGCGTAGTCCAGGGGGTTCTCCTTCTGAAACGCCCCGTTAGACGTCGCCTTCATCGGCGCCGGGCACGTGGTCGCAGTCCCATTGACCCCTGCAGCCATATCCTTCCGGTGGCCTCTGCGCGCGCGGGTGTGCGTGACAATTGAGCCACTGCGCCCCGGTACCACTGTAGTAACGTTCCGCTTGCGTCGACGCTGCAATATATATACATATATGACGGCCAAGAGGCAAGAACACAGATCTTAAGTACCGGAAAGAACAAGCGGCTTATATTAATTAGACGATCGAGAGAGAGATCGAGAGAGAGAGAGAGAGAGAGATCCGAGTTCATGACGTGAATGATTCCGCTTTAGGTTCTTCCTCGATATCGGGCGCGCGTGTGTGTGCGTGTGTGTAAGAGAGGGAGAGAGTTCATACCTGACTGCCCTGCCCGCCTTGTTGTCTTTGCTACTGTTCCTCGTGCGTGTGTGTGTATATATATATAGTGGGGTGGAGAAGGCAACCCCGCCTACTGTACGTGGTACCTATTCCTTGCAACAAGAGGAGAGACGGTGTAGCGCGTGCAGGTGGTATGAGTTTTGCGTGGCCTTCGGAGTCCTCACCCCCTCCTCATTTATAGAGGGCAGAGAGAGTGAGAGAGAGAATATGAAGAAATATTATATATATATATATATATATATATATATATAGAGAGAGAGAGAGAGAGAGAGAGAGAGAGAGAGAGGCCTCACGGCTGACTTCTTATTATATATATCTATATATATAGAGAGAGAGAGAGAGAGATGTACGTAATCATCCTCCCTTCTATTACATGGCAATTAATGGTTCCATATATAGTCGTCCAAGGAACCTTCTTAATTCTTGTGCAATATATATCCACCAACTCATGATTAATTAATGCATCCACGTAAGTAATCCCCCTCCAAAGCCAAGTCAACTCCCCTCTACCCCTTCGTTTCCACGACTGCAAGCGCGCGCGCGCACACACGTCAGTTTTTGTAGCACAAGTTGTAGTTGTGGGGTGAAGATAATTAATTAAGAAGTTGTATTTAGCGGTGAGCACGTTTTTGATTTCGTTTGGTTTAAATATTTTTTTCAAATCAAATAAAATCAAAAGATAAATTTGAATCAAATCAAATTAAATTATTTTAAAATCAAATCAAATCAATTAATTTAATTTAATTTGATCTGAATTGAATCATGTTCGTATGTCCCCCCTAAAAATTAGATTGCATTCAAAAGAAAGTAAAGAAAAATATGATAAAATAATTTTTACTAAATAAAGTTAGTATTAAAAAAATAATATCAAAAATTATAATTCGTAAGAACAAGTTTCGTGATATTTTCACGTAAAATCACTAAGAATTTAAATAGAAGGTTCCCGTAGAGATTTCGCATGCGGCAGATCGCGCACAGAACAGGAAACAGCAACAAAAGTAATATTCTTTTCCTGCCGAGGGTGACAATGGGCCGGAGGAGGAAGAAAGGTAAGATAGACATTTTGTTTATGTGTTTACGGTGAGAAACCAACCCATTTAATGTCTCTACTGCGGAACCATCGTGCGATTATTGTCTCGATAATTGTATGCCCAGTCATATCTGTGTGGATCAATCGGAGAGAAAATTGTGTATTGACGTGATCTTTGTACCACATGCGCGATACAAAACATTTCTCAAAAATTATATATAACGAGAACAATAATGGCTTGGAAACTTAATTAGCTTAGTTAGCTTCCTTTTAGCTAGGTTCTAATAAGGCTAATTCAATGACTCAGTATGCCGTAGCCGCCTTAATTTTTGTATATATATATATATATATATGTGTGTGTGTGTGTGTGTGTGTGTGTGTGTGTGTTGACGCTGACCAACTGGGTATGTATATATATTCTCATATACATGAGGATCCTACAGCTTTGCACCTCGCTCGTTAGAGATATCCATCGACGACGATTAACAATCCGATAATATATCCGACAATTCCAGGGTGTTCTCGGAACTATAAATTTTGACGGACAGGGAGGTGCATACAATTACTTATTCCACCCTCGTGAGTTTTATAAATGGGTAATCGAATATAATTAGTTTATCTGAAACAGTTACCTAACATACAATATCTAGTGAACACTGAACACTAATGTTTATGTGCTTTACGTGCCATTAATGTATATATATATATATATATATATATATATATATCCTCCGATTGTGATCCAGGAGCTGACATTACTCGTAAAGCCGACGTCAGAGGGTTTCCAACTCATGCGGAGAGGAGCTAGCCTGTCCCCGATAGATATCTCTAATTAATAATCATATCCAAGATCTGATATTATATATATTTATATATATATATATATCTAGACGCCGGCCCGTTGACATCTCGATAGCTATAAACGCTGATGACTAGCCAGATGTCCTTTCGTTTCATAACTCCTCGTCAGTGGGTGAATCTCAGTGGCAACCAATTAAATCTATTGGAAGCCTTAAGTATGTGATTAACAGTGCACTTTTAGAATTTTATATTACACGTGATGCCACGCATGTCAAAAGGATAACATTTTAGGTTCTACTTTACTTGGAGTTTAAATGTACGCGGATTCTAATCATTAAAATTTTTAATCAACTTTAATTTTTATCGAATGATCACAATAATTCTTAACTTTCGTGAATTTTTTTTTTATGAAGGAGATAAAATTCAGGCACAAAGATATCGAGTTCTCCAAATCTCTCGAAACAAGGTCGGACCTATTTTTGAAAATTTTAAATGATGAGTGAGGAGGGTAAATTCGGTTTGACCCGGGAATGGCCCAGTGACGGGCGGCCCACTAAGATTCATGCGCGTTAAGTCCCGCCAAGAGACGAGCGCCCACGCTCAATCCAATAAGAGGAGGCTCGGCCCAACAAAGCATCGGATTCCACGACGCGCGACGGAGCCGACACGAGCGCAGTTCTCGCCGGAGGACACTCCGACGACCGACCGTTGCCCCCATGACGTCGGCATTGACTCCGTAACGGGCGAGCACGCGCCATAAGTGCCATGAGACTCGCCCAGGGACCGGCCGGCGCCGAGGCTATCCCCCTCCAACGGGAAACTCCCGCCAACATAGCGGGGAAACGTTACTCTACTAAACATACCATTCCCTATCAAGGGATTAGGTCCATCGATTCAGGACAACCCATATAAAAGAGACATCGACAAGAGAGGAGAGGACGACAGATTCTTCTACTAAACCACGTACTGCTACGCAAGAGGACACGGTGGAGACTTCTGCCACAAGAGCTTCAATCCTACTCAGAAGAGAGCAATCAACCCTGCTACTACGACAGCGAGGCAACCTGCAGCGACTAGAGAGAATCTTCCTCCCGCACGGCTTTACCACCCAGCGAGCACTTTTCGGGTATCCACTGGGAGCGGCGAGCACGCGTACAGAGGACCTACACGTCTCTCAGATCGTCTACTACGACCTCTACTTCTCTCTTACTTAGTTCTTCTCTATTGCTCATTAATCCCTTGTTGACTTAAACATCGGAGAGTTGTCCTCTGGGGTAACACTCGGGACTCCTTCTGAAGTCCTTCTGATTTCTTGGTATTTACATGTCTCCATAGACGCGAGATGACTTTCCCAACAAATAAATAGAGAATGTGATACGTGATCTAAGAATCATTTTTCTATCGCTACGATGATAAATCATCTTAATTACACTCTGTGCATTGATATAGAAGATGAATTTTGTTAAATGAAACGGACGCCATCTCCGTTACAAACGAAACCTTAACCCAGAAGAGCCTGCAATAATTTTAATGCCAACATCTTACCATTAGAGGGACCACACGTCATCAAATATGCTGCTTAAGTTTGGATAGCTATGGTGACAGATATAAATAAATTATTGGTACGAATGCATATATATATATATATATATTCGCACATCTATATGGCTGGGAAGCGAGCCCCCCATCAACATTTCCGTATTTGTAATCCGGATGACCCGGCAAGCTGAGAATAACGTGGAAGCACATATGGCGCGCGACTTATGATGGCCACACTCACCTCTACTAGTTAATTTATTATTTAGTTGTTTCGGCGGACGAGATAATCTATCTTAATTAATATTATTGAAAGCAACAGAAACTTCAGTTTACTATGATTAATTTCCAGTGGATAGACAGACAAGTGATACGTGTACATATATATACACACACGCCTTATCAAATTATCAGGCTACGAATTCTCGAGTGCTACCTTACTCGATCGACAGCTGCACGTACGTGGATCTCTTAATTATTAGTTATCGTCTAGTGAATTGAAAAGCCCGGCCCTGATCTGTCGCCCTTAATTAAGAAAGTGCATATACTTAAGATCCTACATATATATATCTCTAGGTATATATATATATATATATATGCATTCCATTAATTACGTACACAAGGTATTAATAACTTATAAACCATCCAAATTTGCTGCGCAAACAAGAGAGATCGATTCCTTAATTACTTCTGGTATCATCCATGCGTCGACATGGATATACCGAATCTATGGTTATATATATATCCCACTTGAATCCATTCAATGGGAACAAATTAATTAAGGCATCCATGCATGCATGTTGGATCGAGTTAGCTCTTTTAATTCTCTTTCATTAATTTATAGGCCCTCCTAATACCTACCTAGCTAGCTAGTTTGCAAATTACTAAGGGTCCCCATATCTAATTTATGCGGTAATTAGATGCTGTCTGTAAAATACTATGAAATTAATGCTATATATTGGAAAAAGCTTTGGCGTACGCAACACCGAAAGCACGCGGCCTGCCGTGTGTTTGAGTGTTTGTGTCGCTAATGTTGGATGATCAGAGAGGGCACGCCTATATATATATATATATATATATATTTCTATAGTGTTGTTGCCACCAGCAAAGATGTCGACTAGTTTTTGGATCAGAACGTACGCAGAGATATATGCCATTGCATGCTTGGATTGGTTAGCTCGTTAAGGCACCCGTGGAACTGCAGGTTTGAGTAACTGTGCACATATATAAACCGTTGACCAATGGGCATGGTGACCCATTTTGTATTTTTTTTTTACCTTTTTTGATCATAGGTAATTAACCCATTTTGTATCAAATTCATGTTCGAGCCATGTTGCATCTGCATGTATACGTCAAGATCGTGACAGTGTCCTGTCACTTGATTGATCTGCTAATCACGTTACTTGGCATCGCGTGGGCCGGCGCCTTTTGCTAATACATTTTGCTTAAAATTAGAATTTTAAAAACTCATGTTACAAAATAGACATTTTGCAGTTAAAAGTAAATGACGTGGATCTTATTATGGATACGATAAAATCATAAAATAAATTTCTATTTCAATTTACATAATTAACCTTATTTCTTAGATGCGCCTTTCTATATCCTTTTACCCGTGTTTGATTGGTTTATGTCTCTAGAGATATAAATTCGATATCTCGAGACTTGTATCACACTTTTATGATCTTTTTGATGGGAGAGAGATCAATCGTCTCGAGAAAATTTGCAGCCAATGAACGATACATCATAAGTAGCCCAAGGGGTGTTCCGAGGGGACAATTCCTCTGATACCTAAGTCAACAGAGTGCTCGAATGAAGGTAGGAAGTGCTCCGACGTCAAAGATAGAAATTGCTTGGAGTGTAAGGCGGGGAGTTGAATCAGTGGAGAGGAGTGCTTGGACGGTGGAGGGAGATGAAAGCAAGGTGACTGGAGTGTTCTCTGTGAGTAGATTACATACCGTCCCCTAGAGGTATGTCCATGGTCTTACTTATAGGATTTCTATCGAGCTCGTCTGCAATGCCCCGGATTTTTTGGATCCTTGTTCATGGGTCCCGGATCTGGTTTCTTGGAGTGTCCAACTCCGTTGTGTCTGAAATTTCATTTCGGACATCTTTCGTGTTTGGATCGGCGCGATCCGGAGTTGTTTCGGAGGCCCGGAAGCGTTCCGCAGCTTTTCCGCGTGTGTTTTCCGATTCCCGGTGTGTGTTTCGGTAATTCCTTCGGAACCTCGTTACGGGTGAACCGGGCTATTCACCAGGGCGCGAGTGGTACCGTTGCGATCGGTGTGTTCCGAGGATCGCAGAAATGTGATTTTCTATTTTTCGGTATTTTTGGGAATTTCTGGATTTTCTATATAATAACCTCCTTTTTCTCTCTCCCCATCTCATTTCTCTCTTCCCTCCCTCTCTCTTCTCTCACGTTCTCTCCTCTCCCCCTCTCACTCCGGGCGGCCGACGGAGGCGGCGAGGGCTGGGCGGCGTGGCTCGTGGGGCGTGGAGCGACGGGTACGGGATGAGGATCGCGGTGGTGGAGGCAGTTCGTGGGATCGTGAACCGGCGAGGGTTTAAGCGGCGTTTTCTTCGTGGATCGGTGTCCACGGTGCGTCGAATCTTCGGTGGAGGTAGGGAGATGGACCCTCAACCCGTGTACTTCAATTCCCGCGAGTTTCGTAGGCCGTGGTGAGCCGAGCGGGCTAAACGGGGTGATTTGGGAAAAATGCATGTTTTTGGGGTGTGAGCCGAATCTTGTGTTTTGATCGTGTTTTTGGGGTTTAAATGGGTCCTCTCGGTGCCAGAGGGGTCGGGGAATGTTTCCCCCTTTGTTTCCCCATCACCCGGGGGTGATCGGGGCGTGGAATGGGTTTTCCCGCCGTTTCTACCGTTTTCGGGCGCGGACTGAGAACGCGCTAGCTTCCAGTAGCGCGTTCTTGAGTGTCGCGCTGCCCCGACGGGGCGCGTTCATCGGGGAAGATGAACAGTAAGGCGGTTCTTGTCGCGCTCTAGGGTCCCAGCGCGTTTTTGGTTGTCGCGCTATAAGATCATAGCGCGACCTGGTCTGGTCGCGCTATGGACCTATAGCGCGTTCTTGCTGAACGCGCTAGGTTTGCATAGCGCGTTCTTGCTTAACGCGCTATGCATGTGTAGCGCGTTCTTGGGGTGGCCTGCCGGGCTGCCCGAGGCGGACGGTCTGCGGCTGATCGTGCTCCCCTTGGGCCGTGTGTGTCCTGGACACCCCGTGGAGTTCCGTGACCGTGTCTTTGGGTGTCCAGAGGTTTGGTTTACCTCGATTAGCGTTCCCGTGAGTTTAAGGGTCCGAGTGACCTTCTAGTGTTCCGATTGCGTTGTGTTGGTCTCCGGTCGACCCGGTTGTGACCCAGTGGTCGACCCTTGGCCTCGTGAGTCTTCGCATTGTGGTTTTGGACCTAGGGATTAGGCCAGATTGACGGCTCAGTGCTGTCATGTGCAACGGTCTTGACCTCGAGTCTTGTGACTCAAAGGCCGTTGAGTTGTAGGTCTAGTGGGCTGTCCAGAGTCTAGTGGCGTCGTGCCACCTGTTACTCCGTGTTACTCGTAATGAGTGCGTGCGTGGTTTCTGTGTCCACGTTCTGTGATCCTCCACTAGTCGTAGCTTCCTGCGCACGCGTGTGCGGACCCACCTGGGAGTGGTGGAGAGCGCGACCCGGTGAGACGCGGTTTTAGGCTGGTTTCCGTCGGCCCCTTGCCTTTGCCACCAGAGTCCGGTGGGGGGGAAAACCAGCTAGAGGACCCGACCTAGAGCAGATGGTCTGTGTGTGCACACGTAGTTGGGGGCTTAGGACACGCGCTGACGAGCGTGACCCCAGCTAGTCCTTGTTGTGGTACTGGTTACTGTGTGTGTCTGAGTCTCACGCCCGGGGCGTCGTAGCTAGACACTTGTGATGCGGTGTAAGACGTCAGGGGACGCATCCGGTCGTTCTTCTAGTGGGTGGTGCTCCTGTCACGTGACGTGAGTTGTTGTGTACCAGGTTTTGTTTCCGTCCGTGAGACGGGACTTCGTGAGTGGTTTCGGGAGAGTTCCCGGAGTCGAGGTCTGGGGTTTCCGGTGAGTTTCACCGAGGGCCTTTTCCCAGATAGTGTTGTGTTCACGACGGTGAGGTCGTGACCGTGTTCCCTGACCGTGTGGTTTTGGCTTGGGCCCTTTTGGTGAGGGCAGGCCTCCGCTGCGGAGGTATCGTGACGTTTTCCTAGTAGCGTGGCTAGGGCGGCTCGTGTTTAGTGGTCCCCGATCGTGGAATCGGGTGGTCGGGTGCGTGGCTTGGTTGTCCCCGATGGGAGACTGGGTCGTGTTTTCTGGTACAGTAGGAGTAGCTGTAGAGCCGAGTTTTGACCGGCCACCGGTTTGCTGTTCCTGCTGTAGTTGTAGCTCTCCTTTCCGCTACGCCGTTGTTTCCGGTTGGGGTTCCGCGGGATCCCTGCTGAGTCTCTGTTTTGGAGACTCATTCCCTGCTTTTCAGGTGAGGCGGTTCTTCTTCCTCGAGGTTCGAGGGCGCGATGCGGAGGTTCTCAGTTGCCAGCTTGCCGGGCCGAGTGTTCACTTGGCATGTGGTACGCTTTACTGCTTTAGACTGTACTTTCGGTTGGACTGGACTCTGTTGTAGTTGTTTATTTATTTCTGTTAATTGTTGAATTGTCCTGCTTTATTTCCTATTTCCTTGTGCCTCCACACTCCTTTTAGCCCTTCCGAGCCCTCCCGGCTCGTGGGCGGCGGTGCGAGTCTCGGGTTATCGGGCCTTCCCGGTAATCGGATTCTCGGGTCGTTACATCGTCCATTTCGCCTGCTGTCTGACTTAGTGGCGAGTGAGTTAATGGGTTGTCTAATCATGGGGTTGTCGGTTATCCGTTTGCTCTCTCCCTAAGAGCTGTAAGGGTGGAGTTGCTGGCGATTATGCTAGCTAGAGACGCGGGTGTTGACCCGACACCCGTTCGTTTATGGGATAACTCCCGCCATTATTGGGCTAATGGCTACCTGATTAAATGCCATGAGGAATGTGGGGCAAGATCGTGCATGGAGTACATGTCTATATGCTGGGCCAGTCCTGAGTGGGCCTTGGTTGGCAACATCTTGGACTGTGGGCCGATTGATAAATGGACCATAGTAGGCTTGATAAATTTCCCCCCTCCTCACTAACCCCCCACTCCCGAACAGCGAGGGTGCTCGGCGCTCAAGAGAAACTGGTAGAGGTCAGCCAAGGAGGTCTTCAGTCACACGCGGGTGTGTTTGGCGGATGCTTCTTGAACCTTCGAGTGCCTCTGGACCTAGGGTGTTGCACTACCTACCATCTTTCTTGGGGCACAAGGCAGCTCCACCCATGCGATTGTGATATCACTACCATCATGACGGCATCTCTACACCACTGGGGAAGCAAGATCGAGAGGTGCCGCCTTAGACTTTCCCACCTTGTGAACAAGTGGTGGTATAGCCCGACCTAGATCATTGAAGCCGAAGGAGTGCACTGCCATTTCTGTTCTTAAGAAGGAGCGGTAGGTGGCTGAAGAGGCACTTCGACATCCTTCTCCTACGATGTTGCATTCACTGCTTCCCTAGTTTCTCTTATTTCCGGTGATGTTTCCTTCTATTTCCTTCTCTCTAATGCTCCCATGGCCCCTCGTAGGAGACTTCTTCTCTCCTAGGAGTCTGAGTCTTTTAGTGGCACAGAGGAGAACCGAGGAGGTGCTTGAAGCACATCTGGGCCCAGCCTGGTCCTTCTCGTCTTCTCTTCTTCAACATCTCTTATTGTGTCATCACAGGTTTGAGGGAGGTCTTCCATATCCTGACAGAGTATGATATTATCTTCCCCACCATAGATGAATATCTAGGACACTTCCCTGGGGGGTCAACCTCTTCATGGAGGCTTTTAGGGCAAGATTTCGCCTTCCCATTCCTTCTTTCATCCACAATGTTCTGCACTTTTACGATCTGGTGCCAAGGCAATTGGTGCCCAACTGGTGGAGGATCTTGTGTGCCTCCGCCTACAGTTGTAGTCTTGTAGGAGCTTCCCCTACCTCTTGACTTTTCTGTCATTTCTTCAATCTTCAATGTTGCCCCAGTTCTAATAGCCTAACATATTATTTTAGAGCCTAGAACAAGATACAGTTTCTTCATTTCTCTCCCGCCGTTTCGAATGTGAAGTGCTGACAGGAGCACTTTGCCATCTTGATGAAGGTTGGCGGTGCCAGGAGGGCCAGTGATTGGGGCTTTTCTAGGATTAGTCATCTTTGCCTGTCTGACACGTCGCCAACAACGACAAAAGAGGATAGGGCTACTATTTGAACAATCCTTTGTGGACGGATCAATGACATCGACCAAAAGTTGACCCCGACCCTCCTTAGGTCATTGGGGTTGAGTCCCCCACTTCCTCCTGGTAGGGTTTGATATTTTAGGGACCAACCTTCTAAGCGAGGGTCTGACTTCTGTTACATTGCTTGTAGGCATCCCTGTACCTCCTCCGTGTGGGCAAAGGGTTGAGCCTGCGCTCGAATTCAAGACAGTGATGCTGCGGTCCACGGAGCCCTGGCCACGCGATCATCTGGAGCCAAGCGTAGCTCCCCAGGTAGAGGCTGTCATTGTCTACGTGCCCTCGCTTGCCGTCGTTCTTGGACTAGGCAGCCTTAGCTACCGCTCATTGGAGGCAGAGGTCAGAGAGGTGACCTCCGGCCGTCGAACGCCTACGTACACCGTCACCTAAAGCAATACCGAGTGCGTATCGGAGGTCTTTGAGCACCTGTCGTAGTCATAGCCTGCCAAGTGGGTCTTTAGCGATGGCAAGTAAAAAATGCAAGGGCAAGTGAAAAATGCAAGGGAATGACCGTGGAGGCTGTCGCAGCGTTGGATCGACAGTGACTCCATAAGAAGAAGACCAAGGCTTCCACACCTCCTCCAACGTAGTCACCCGTGCCCTCATCATCGCCAGCATCATCACCAGCGCATGAAGAGGTCATGCTGCACCTTGAGCTTCTCTGTCTGTTGCCGCCTCAGACTAGTAGCTCTCAGGATTTGGATAGGCTATCCCAATCTGGACACCTATATGTTGGCTTATGAGCTGATGAATAGGTCTTTGGAACCGAACGACCGGCCGATGACTATTGGCTCCGATGCCTCCCGCTCTCTCATCGTCATGGCCCAACGTGGCTTGATCCTTGTGACCCGCTCCCTCGCTCTACTGCATGACCTTTACTAGGTGACCAAGAAGGAGCTAGGCCAGAACCAGAAGTCTGAGGATAGCTTGACCACCATATCCGGGCATTAGAGGATGAGCGAGAGTCGCTCCGGGCACTCCTGGAGTCCCTGGAGAAGGCTAGGGAAAGTGATGACCAGGAGCGTGAAGCGCATCAAGCGCAACTCCAGATGTCGGAGGAACCGTGGCACAGGTCTCAAGCAAGGGCGGCGGAGGCTGAGGCGAGGGTGTCGATGTTGGAGACCTCGATGAAAGTGGAGGAGGCCAAGATGTCGACTGCAGCGACAGAGGTGGTGGAGAGGTTCTGGGAGTCCTCCGAGTTCACGGAGGAACTGCACAATCAAGCTCTTTCCATCTTCCAGTCATCACGGGAGATGGGGTTCAAGGACGACTGGGCAATGACTCTGGAGGCAGTCGCCCAAGCCGCCGGTGCCCCTGCTCATGACATTCCAATTCCCTCTGCTTCGTATTGGGAAGAAGAGGGGGAAAAGGAGGAAGGATAGGAGGCTTATGTGGCCGAGCCCCATTATCTAACTGAGAAGTGGAACCCTTCCATCTTCTTGATTCCATGCCTTACATGACACTCCTCTTTAATTATCCTTTTTTTTCTCTCCGAAGGATAGGAATCTTCAAGATTTCCATCTTCTATGTGAGCACTATATCAGCAAGAAACTAGCTTAACAAAGACATACCAACTTGGGACACAGATACAGGAGATCCACCACCAACCAACACACAATGAACCTAGCATCCACACTCATCCTGCCGCATGCCATGTGATCCCAAGCTAATCACCATATGATCCATCCACATCCATATCTATATCTACACAATCAGAACATGCACCTACTAAACCTTCTAATCTTAGAGTGTGTGCTTGAAACGGAAGTCATATCCACACCTACATGAGAAAGGCGACACATAGAATGTTGATTATGGAGTCAAGTCGATTCGAGATAGAGATGAACATAACTCTATTAACATCTTCCTAGTTTTCTTTCTCCATAGAGCCGCTAAATATTTGTATCCTCTTGGGACAGACACGTGCCAATATTTATAGAGGAGGGACCAATTCAAGATTGTAACTTAATTAGATAATCCATGGGCCACATATGGATTAGGCATGCACATTAATAATACTAGACTTAAGCGTGTTTGGTCTTCCAATAACAATAATAAGTGAACTACTAATATTAATTAAAACCCAACAACTGAAACGTCCATGCTCGTTTGTATCTGCGTCCCCAACAACACGCACTATAGTGGTATAGCCTATCTAAACGCCCATGTATATCCATATCTACCGAGCAACATGCACTGCTGTTAGTTCGAACCTTCCACGTACCCGCCCATGCATCAACAAGCTCAGTCCACAGATGAGAGCGGCCTCACTCCGGCGCCGACGCGGCTGACGTCCGGCGAGTCGAGGCCGGCGTGGGCGCAAATCGACCTCCCTTCCAGCAGGAGCTCGACGTTCCCCTTGGGGTCGTACTGCTGGATCACCAGCACAGAGGCCGTGGTCGAGAATTCCGACGACGCCATGTAGTTTCCCACCGGCCCCAGCTCCGGGCAGTCCCTCTTCCCCACTCCCAGTGCCGCCACCGGGGGCGCCCTCCCCACCAGGAACAGGTTGAAGCGACGCCCGGCCTCCTGGACGGCGCTGACGATGTCCGCCATCCCGCCGACCACCTTCTCCTCGTAGGCTACCGAGTTGTTAGGGGAGGCCGCCACCTTGGCCTGGAACTCCGTCAGGAACACGTCGTCGGTCACCATCTCGTCGGCCTGTTCCATGTCGACGGCGGTCTCCCCGGCGCTTCCGATGTCGATCAATGGCTTCCCCGGTTCCGGCAGGAATCTCAGCAACGTGAGGGCGACGCCCGGGTGCTCCGACATGCGGATTGCGTAGGCCAGGGCCTCCCGGTCGTCGCGCCCGCCGAAGAAGAGGACGGCGACAGAGCAGGAGACGTCGCTGGAGGAGACCTGGGCCGCACCCCCGAGGCCGCGGTCGACGAGGATGCCGACGGAGCAGGGGGAGTAGCGGAGGACGCGCTGGTTGACCTGCTGAAAAGTGCTGTTCAGCGACTCCATGGCGCCGTCGAGACGCTGCTGCTTGTGGAAGGGGAGGACGATGATGGCGGCCCGCTTCTGCTGGGCACTGGCGACGATGTCGTCGTGGATGGTGGACAGATCGGAGATGGCGGTCATGGGGCGGATGGAGACGCTGCTGAGCAGCTGGTAGGCCTCGAAGGCGACGACCACGAGGTCGCCGCGTCCGCCGGAGGAGAGGCTCCTGTCCCAAAATGGGAGCCCGTTGCGCCGGGCCTTGTGGACCATTGAGATGGCCGACGGCCGCTCGGACAACTCCATGAGGTGCATGGCGTAGACGGTGACGCCGTGGCGGCGGGTGCCCCGGGAGGTCTCGATGAGGTTGATGGTGGCCGGGACGCTGCGCGTGCTATGGAAGCAGACCAGCATCCGGAGCTCCGTGTCGGGGTTGTGCCGCATGATGGTGCGGTGATTGTAGGGCGCCGTCCGTCTGGCAGGCTTATAGACGGCCATCACGATCAGTGTGGTGATGAAGGTGGTGAACAGCGCCATCAGCACCAGGATGGCGAAGGTCTCCTCGTTCAGGACCTGCGCCGAAACAAGTGGTGGCCATTAGATAGTTGATTGGCTGGGTGGATGGCCGTGCCTGCCGTGTTTGATGTGGCTCACCTTGCGGTCCTTACCGATGTTGAGGACGATGAGCTCGACGAGGCCCTTGGTGTTCATGAGGAAGCCGAGGGCGACGGCTTCGCGAGCCGGGATACGCACAAGCAACGAGGCGACCACCGTTCCGGCGATCTTCCCCAGGCAGGCGGTGGCGATGACGAGGACGAGGAGGCCCCAGGACTGGGCGCCGCGGATGGTGGCGACGTTGGTCTTGAGGCCGCTGGAGACGAAGTAGAGTGGGAGCAAAAGGCCAGAGACGAGGTCCTCCACCTTCTCGATGAGGACCCCGGCGAAGGGCCCGTCCTTGGGCACGACGATGCCCACCACGAAGGCCCCGAACAGGGCGTGGATTCCGATGGTGTCGGTGATGAACCCCGCGGCGAGCACGGCCACCAGCGTCGCGCAGATGTAGGCCTCCTTGACGGGCTCCCCCTGTGGTGACCGACGGGCCACCCAGGCGAGGCAGGGGCGGACGGCCAGCGCCGCGAAGGCGACGAATCCCGCGCCAGCGAGGAGCACCCAGAGGGAGACCAGCGGGGAGCCCGAGCCGGAGAGGGCAACGGCGAGGGCGAGGAGGACCCAGGCGGCGACGTCGTTGACGGCGGCGGCTGACATGGCCATGCGCCCGACGTCGGTGGTGAGCAGCTTGAGGTCGGCGAGGATGCGGGCGAGCACGGGGAAGGCGGTGATAGAGAGGGCGACGCCCATGAAGACGAAGAAGGGGGCGAGGCGGGCGCCGGCAGCGACGGTAGCGCGGAGGACGACGGAGGCGCCGATGCCGAGGACGAAGGGGAGGGAGATGCCGGCGACGGCCACGGCGAGTGCCTCCCGGCCGGTGCGGCGGATGGACCGGAGGTCCAGCTCCAGGCCCACTAAGAAGAGGAAGTAGAGGAGACCAATGTTGGCCAGCGTGTCCAAAACGGTCAGGCTGCGGTCCGGGAACACGTTGTCCAGGAAAGCCCTGCTCCGACCCAGCGCTGATGGGCCTAGGAGGATGCCGCCCTGCCCAACAGTAGGCGCACCCGGCCCAAAAACAGATGCCTCATCCTTTTTCTTTCTTTTCAAATATCATATCACACACACACACACACACACACACATATATATATATATATAAATGCATATAAATAAACGGATTGATAAACAAAAGGAGACACAAACTGCTACATGTACATAAAAGCAACAGTATTTCTCACTCTGGGGTTGGATATGATTTGTTAATATGTGTCTTATGAGTCCTCGAATGGGAATCAGAGTGGGCAAAGGAGGAGATGCCATCATCACTGTGTGGTGGACCTGATTAACTCTATTCCCTCCCGTCTCCGTCACTGTATGCGCCATCATTAGATGCCATACCGGAGGTTCTTATAAAAGGGATGTTATAGGTTTTACTAAAACGAAGCTGATGACGTTGTTTGATATGAGTGCGGGTGGTGGTGGTGGTGGTGGTGGAGGCCGGAGGGAATAACTGAGCCTGTTCATCATTGGAATCACACCAGGAGGGCCGACACCCTTCCTCCCTCCCAGTCCACCCTACGTTGAGCATCCAAAAAGGGTCTATTAGATGTAGAGTGTGGACCTCCGTAGAATTACGAGAGAATGGGCCGGGAGGGACAACACATCACCTATTGCATTCTCCAGTCTCACAGACAAAAGAGTGCATAAGGTTAAAAGATAAATATATAGTTGGGTCAACAGTGAAAGCAAAAGTCGATCGATCTCTTCTTAATTCTCCCTTCCACTAAAAGGCATGGAAAAAGACAACAGTAAGGTATCCTTCTTATCTTTTCTCGTGGCCGAATGGGATTCCTGCAGGGTGAATCCGGACAAACCTCTTTACATAAATGGAACCGGTTCTTAAAAACAAAAAAAAACGAAGGTTAGTGGGTACGTGGGGAGGGTGGTGCAGGGGCTGCTTGTGTCCCCAGCTGCAATAACCATGACGAACACGTGTTAAATCGGTCCAAAATCAGGTTAGATCGGCTGATTCGGCCAGATCCGACCCGGTTCAAGCCGGCTCAATCTGATTCCGCCGATTCAGCCGCTCGCAGTGAAGAATCGGGAAAGGGTAACCCAGGGTCAGATCGACTCGCTAAAATCCGATAATGAGAATCTTGGTCCCCAGTTGCAAGAACCATGCCGAACAGGTGTCACCTCTAGGGTTGGGTGACATTCCGAAGATATCCCAAAGCGGGATCCATTACGATAGATCGGTTTGTCGCGCGGTTGGGTTATCCAACCTGACGAGAGAGGAGGCAGGCTCCACCCGCTCTCTTCACGTCCATCCTCTCTTAACCGGGGTTGGATAATTTATCCGCGCGCGATGGAGCACGAATAAGCCATGCACCCCACCCCCGCGTCAAATCGTTCCTTAATTAATTAAATTGGGTCAGACTCCAGTGAGATTCTCAATCTAGGCTAGGAGCCTTTAAGCTCGGAATCTTATCTTCATTTGTAATTAAAGCCGGAGAATCTCGAGCATCTATGACAAGAGCGTGTGGATGCATGGAGGGTGTCACCATAACTTAATTATTATATAATTATTCATGATACATATATTGATGTGTATTTTCCTCATAAACATGATACATAGAATCGATGACGAATTTGCGTTACTCTCGTTTTAACGTCTAAAGATTGTGACATGCATATATGATATGAACGAACCCAAAGTTTTGACTTATAAGAAAAACGTTTACGAAGGCGTTATGAGTTTAAGGTTAGATTTGAGTTGGGTAACTTTGTGGTCATCAACCCATCTCTGATGCTCACGAGATGTCTCTCTTCTGAAGCTCCGTGTGGCGTTGGAGTTCGGTCACTGTGTATCGGTGCGTCCTCTGTTTCCTTTACTGAAGTTTGAGGATCGATATCTTGACATTGAACCAGACTTTAGTAACTAGATTGCAAGTTATGCGTTTCAGAGTTTGTTGTACTGCAATATATTATTGTCTGCTTGGTTCACTGACGATTAATGGGTAGATTTTCTTCTCCCAGTTTATGCAAAGAGAGAGAGAGAGAGAGAGAGAGAGAGAGAGAGAGAGAGGTGTACGATGATCTCGGCGACGACGCGAGGCTGGCGGAGGGGGCGGAGGAGGAAAGCCAGGCCGCGGGTGAGGAGGACGACGAGGCAGATCTGGAGGGTGACGAGGGGCAGGGCGTAGTCCAGGGGGTTCTCCTTCTGGAACGCCCCGTTCGAAGCCGCCTTCATCGGCGCCGGGCACGTGCTCGCCGTCCCGTTTACCACCCCTGCCATGATCACCGCCGCCCCCGGCAACTGCTCTCTCTCTCTCTCTCTCTCGGTGCAACGTTTAAGGCACGACCGGCAGCACCGTGGAGTTCCGCTGCCGTCGCCGCATATCCCAAGAACGAGACAACGGAACAAGGGACTTAAAAAGAAGAGCTAAGAGTATGTCCGAGGTGATGACGTCATGTGGTGGATATATATATGACACGGGAGAGATGGTGGCGCGGGGTGGAGAGGCAAAGAGAGGATTCCATGCCACTGACCTTCTCCCTCTCTCCACCAGCGTACGTACGTACGCACGTACAGGAGAGATGTAAAGAGGGTGGATGGGGGGAGGGGGGAAGGGGAGAAAGAGAGCAGGATTCCACCAACCTTCTCCTTACAGTGTTTGTTTTTTACTTGTTGGATGCCTAACGAGATAGAAAGAGTGGTTATGCCGTGACGTGAAGAGAGAGAGAGGCCCTCTCCCGATCTTCCACTGGCGTTCCATTTCGCTTGAGGCTTAACGAGAAAAAAAAACACACAGAAAGAGAGAGATTTACGTGTCCTAAGACCATATAGTACGTAGCTCATGTTTTCCAAAAACGATTAGCATATTCGGTCCATTAATTTTGAGTACTCTCAGTTTCATAAGGCTACGAGAGAGAAGCTAGCTCCAGTAATATCAGCCAATTAATTAATTAAAATAGAACATTTGTCGATTGAGCTTAATTAATTACTAAATCAATCATCTTTAATTAATTTGGATATATATATATATAGAGAGACAGAAGACCTAAAAATATCTCAAATATATGTACGTGTGGATATATTTATATGTGAGAATTAAGGATCAATTCTTGACGAATGAAGAGGCTCGATCGTGTACCTTAATGCAGACTGTCAGATGGAGGGAGAATCACGCTGGAAACTTTTGAAAAATAAGCCTGCAAGGAATACGAAAGATCAAGAGATTTGGGATGGTGATCTTAAGAAAAACCATCTGATATTTAAGTCAATGATGAGTAAGTGAGCAAGAGGAGGTGAGGGGTTTGAAGATACGGGATCGCTCTTCACCAATCAAGGGTTAGAGGTGGGTCATATCTGATGATTCTCATGGGGGAAATCCAGAGAATAAATAGCCATGAACTCCCGATGTGGCTCCACAAAGGACGGTGAGAGGGGGGATGCATTCCTGGGGTAAGGACTCTTACTAGGGGAGGACCCTTACCCCTATCTTAATTCCTCTGTGTCATTCGGTCATATGATCTATCCTAGCGCTATTCCGAAGGAAATCCGGCCCCTAGGTAACTTTTCGGTCACTCGGGGCCATCGATTGGTGGGGCCTTTTCCGAGCTTGGGGAGTCCCTAGTGCGTATGTCCATCCGAGGATAGACAGCGTTTCTTGGGCCCTCTTATATGGGCTTCCATCAGGTGGGCCCTAGATATTTCTGTGAGTTGTCACCTATCGGACCAGACGAGTTTGTGGGCCCATAGATTAACAGGATTAATAGGCAGCGATTTTCTCCCTTCTACTTGCCCCTACTCCCGAGCCTAACGCATGGCTCGGCGAGTAAGGTTCAGTCGGGTTTTCAACAACAGTGGGTACTTCTTGATCGCACATCCTCCAATTACCTGATGACTAGCGCCACGAGTCCGTCGCGGGAAATTCGATGCGTTCGTGGGGCTCAGCCGTGCTTGAGTGGTTGCATTTTAGGCTGCGAGAGGATTGATCGTGCCTTTCGTGTTAGAGCCGACGCCGGTTCATCTTGCCACTCGGGACGTCTCAGCTCATGAGGAGGCACCAGGCTCAGCTATAAACACCACATCTTAGTTCTTTGGCTCGCTTCGTTACCTTCGTCTCTGGGCTCCTTTTCTCTTTGCTCCCGCCTTAGCTTCGGACCATCTCAGTTCGGCAAGACTTCCTATATGTCCGAGGAGGAACGCAGAGGAGAACCAGAGGTTGCCGCTGCCTTGGCAGAGCTCGCCGCGAGTACTGTTGTGGCCGTTCGATCGCTTCCTTTGCCTCCCTCCTCTGATTCTCCTTCTCCTCCTTCCCCATATGCTCCCATGGCCGACTAGGAAACGTCTTCTTATAGCGGCGAGATCGAGCAGGAGGCCAAAAATCAAGCGTCCCCTTCTTGCTATCAGTCGCTCAACGAGCTCACCGCCAAGGATTTTGAGGAGCTCCTGAATCGGTACAATGTAACCTGGTCGTACATTTTCTTGTCGGTGCGATCAGGCAAACCTAGTCTGAGCACTCGATCAGATTGCTTCGACACTTATGCCCTGGCCTGGAAGTCCGGCTTCTGTCTCCCCGTCCACTTCTTCGTCGTGAACCTGCTGAATCATTACTGGCTGGCTCCAGTCTAGCTGATTTCCAATTCCTACACTTTCATCTACTCCTTCATTGTTCTTTGTGAGAAGAATAAGGTTTCCGCCACTATCGACCTTTTCAACACTTTCTACAAGCTGAAGGAGCACGCACAGGTCGAGAAGGGTTTTTATTTTCTCCAAGTCTGGAGGGGCAAGAGTTGCGTCACCCTAGTCCCCTGGGACTCTTCCCACAAGGGGTGGAAGGCCCAGTATTTCTGGGCGTCTCGCTTCAAGGACGCCCCCTCCTGGCCTTTCCTGATTATTCCAAATTTTTCGTCCAAAAATATTCCAAAGGCCCCGCTGATCACCAAAGAACTTGAGGATGCAGCGAAGGTGCTCCAGAGTAACAGGCAATCTAACGTCGACCTTCTGGATGAGCGCACTCTTCAAGGTGCCTCGAGGTAAGGTTATGTGGGTGTTTGTTTCACAGTGGCCCTTAGTTTTGACTCTGTCTAACCTCTGGTATCGTTCGTTGCAGGCGTCTCCTCTCTGGTCGGGGAGGGCTCGCAGGGGCCCACTGACAAGGAGGCACAAGGGAGCCCACCCAAGGCACGAGGGGCAGGCGGCCCTTTGGAACAAGAGGAGGGGGCCCCTCGGATCCTACCGTCGGCAAGAGTGATTGGGGCAAGGGCGTGGTTGTCGAGGAAGCTGGGGAGCGGCGGAGCTCCAAGCGAAAGGGCTCTGCATAGGTGCTTATGCTGGACTCTCTAATATGTAGTGGTAGCTGTGGATTTTATCTGATGCAGCAATGGACTTATGATAGAAGACATATTTTTCACAATAGATAAGAAAGTTAATCAAACTACTCTTAGTGGTACCTGACCAACCATCACACATAATGGTGACTCCAAACTTCTGCCATTTCCTTTTGAAAGAAGCAATGTATTTCTTTATTTCTTGAACTTCCTCGTCAAGATACATCCTAGCCAATCCTTTACAGTACGAGGCTAAACATGCAAACCTTGTTGATGCGCCTCCTGGAACATTATCTTGTAGTATGGACTGTTTGTTGCATTAAATGATAACCCTGCATGGTGTCAAAACTTTACCATGGCCCTTCCCAATTTGTACTTCAGTCCTTTCTTATTATAGGCATCCTCTATTCTTGTTTGCTTCCCATGTTCCCTAAAAAAAATATTGGGATCCACATCTTCAATTGTGACACATGTACTTCTTTTTCTTTGACTACTACTGCCTGAAGGAGGGAGATTTGTGAAGTAACTCCTGATATTGCTTGTTGAATGACAGTCTTGCTGCATGAGCCCTTGAACCTCCACCTTCTTCATATTGAGATCTCTCAAAATGAACTCTATGAGCTCTCTGATCTCTCTCTCATGCTTCGGCCCTGCTTTGATGCATAGCCGAGCGAGTGGAATGAGAAGGTGGAATCCCTCTCCCTTCCGTGACCTCCTGGGCACCTTCCTCATCAGAACATGTCCATGCATACCTCATAATCATCTGAATGCAATGAGCCTCTACCGCTCATCATCCGTTCAGCTACAGTTTTTTCTGTCTTCTTCCTCTGCTGTTCAAGTCTTATCTTTCAAATGTTGTAGCATTAATTCTTTGACCTCTCTAGATACACTCTTGCATGGATGGATCTCATTGTTCCCCACTAACCTGCCTCTGCAAGATGCTTCTTCAAGTGAGAGACTCCACCCCCCCTTTGCAATGAAATCACAACAATTGCACTTGAAATGATGTCTATTTCCATCTATCATGACACCATGCTTCCATCCAATATCATCGATTTGTGCTCTCGGAGGCATATAAAATCACACGTAAATTATAACCATAATTATGTATTACATTAAATTTAAATTATGAAAAAATATTTCATCATGGAATAAGATAGTTCTCATGCATCAAGTCCGCATTCAACAAAATATTTTAATTTTAAAATTTTTTTTGAACCTAACATATATAAATATAATGGCATTTCAAAAAATATCAAAAAAATAATTTCATCGTGCATTCGCATGAAATCTTTGGATCAGTGCCACAAAATTTCATGCTTAGACATCATTTACCTTTATTCATCACTTTTTATTTTTTTCTACTTTTTTACATTTATTAAAAAATTTCAAAAATTTGAATCTACCCTAGATCTAGGCTAAATATGTGCAAATGAGGAGGCAAATATGTGCAAATCTAGGCTAAAACACTTACAACATGATTCCGAATCAATTGATACCCAAAAATCGAATAAGAAACTCAAATCTAGAGTTCTAGGGTTCAAAGCAATCGGGTTTAGGGTTTACCTTCAAGTTTCACCGTTTGATCCGCTAAAATCGCCTCCAATGCGCAGAAAACCGCCCCAATCCAGCTCCTAATCCTTTGCGAGCGATGCCTCCACCTCAAATCACCTTCTTCCATGTCAGAAACGAACCGATCACGGTCTGTAACTCGAATGGAACGAAGGGGCCGTGTCTGCAACGTGAAGAACAGGGCGCCTACAAACACATGTCTTCAGTTAGTATCGGGCGCTTCGGATTGGGTCGACTCGGGTCCGGTTCGTATCCGACCCGTCCGACTCGCCTGGGTCGGCCCGATCCGAAACGAGCCCATTAAACTATTTTGATTCGGCCGATCCAAGCTATATCATGTCTCTTTTTTCACTTGGTCCGGTACGGCACGCCCGAGTATGACCGAGTAGGCGAACGATGGTTTACACAACTTGAGCTCACGGCCTTGGCATGATCGATGCCGTTGAGTATATACACAACTAGCCGTATATGAAGTCGTCGAGTTAACCCTGAAGGCCGGTCATTATGTAGTAATTAGTATTGCTGCGTCCGGGGTATATATATAATTAATTAAAGTTCTCAAAATAAACGTATTTCCTATCAGATATGAATGAAATTTTTGGACTCTTTAACGATGGTCAATATTTTCTTTTCGACGGGTTGATGGGTTAATAATTTAACTCATGTTTTTTGAACCGATCACTTTGATAAATACAAATTTGTTTGTCCGCTTCTTTTTTATGGGGAAGGATCGCTGACCATGTATCTTCCGATGTGTCTGCTGGTAATACATATGATCTAATATAGACCGGACTTAATTAAGCTTGCATGTAGACGCATGTGCATGCATGCCCACTTTTATGTATATATATGATCGATGTTTGCATCCAGAAGATAGATGGTGCATCGACCGATCCGTACACACACACACACACACACATATATATATATATATATATATATATATAGAGAGAGAGAGAGAGAGAGAGAGAGACCTAACTAGCTAGATCACTCCATGCAGAGACCCCTGACTTCGGATCGACATGGTGGATGCGGGTTGAGTCCCCTCGTTTCTGTCATGGTCGTGGGGTGTTGCACACGTAATGAAATGGCCCCATGCTTCATACCGTGTACATGTTAATCTTCTATCTCAATCACCCTTTTTCATGTTACCATCCATAGCAGAGATTTGAAGCCTCACAATCTTTAGATGGATATGAACACCGTGAAGCTTAAAATAGCAGATCTTGGACTTAGTCGATCATTTACCATCCCCATTAAGAAGTACACTCATGAGGTATATCATAATGTGCCTTAAAATATGCCCCTGATGTGCTGTGGTCTGTTGGTTGTATATTTGGTACGCAGCTATTCTACGTACCTAATGAATCCAGCCATGCGTGTAGATGCATCTGAGACTAGTACTACTAATTGACTTTTATGGATTGCAGCTGAACTGGTTACAACTCAACCTATCTTCCCTGGCGGCTCTGAACTGCAGCAACTCCTCCACATTATTAATTTTCATGTTATCTCTTTCTTTCTCTGTATATATACTTTTATTCAGCCTTCACTTTGGATGGTCACTCCCGGGTGTGCTTGGGCTGATCTTGGATTATTGATGCAGGCTGCTGGGAACTCCAAAATGAAGAGCTGTGGCCAGGTGTTAGCAAGCTGGCAAATTCGCATGAACATCCACAGTGGAGCCCGAAATGCCTGTCATCTGTAGTTGTGCCCAAGTTGGAAGCCAGTGGGTTGGACCTGCTCTCTGTAAGTTGGACATTGTACTGTACATATTAGCATATTTATATTGCCATACTACGAATAAATACATGGGAATGTACATGTTCTAGCAATGTGACAGTTTGCGCCATGTTCTAAATTAAACCTTCCTTTCTTCTCTTTTTCTTTGTGGCAGAGGATGCTGCAGCATGACCCTTCAAAGAGAACTTCTGCCAAGAAAGCTATATATGGAGCATCCTTACTTTGTCTGTGGTGGGGTTGCTTTCCTCGAGCAATGGTTCTGGATGCTTTGCACTGAGATTGACTGAAGGAAGGACGGACCACATTAAGAAACTGGCGGGTAGGAAAATGGATGTCACTTCCGTCCCAACTGATCTGTTTGATAATGTAGCCGGATTGTGACTGTTATTTTCCTTCCATAACGGGTATTCAGAGGTCTGCATTCTTTGTGGAAGAAGAGGTCTTCAAAGAAATGCGGTGTGAGCATCACGGCACATGTATATGTGAAATGTGACAATGACAGATAACGACAATCATTATAAAAAAAATGAATTTCTTAAGACTTCCAGGACATGGCTTTCTCAAAAGGCAGAACACTATGATGCTTACGCATAAGATGCCATTTTGATTTGGACAAGTATCATGTAATTATGATGTTCTCCCTTATGCAGCTATGCATATAAAATGTGATTTCATTAGGACAGATATCCCCCTGAAATCTTGCTAATTACCCTCTATACCCCTACCTTTCTCTGATCTACAGATACTCCTGAAATCTACTTACCAGAGTTGTTATACCTCCAAAGCTCAGATTAGATTCAGGGGGGTATATAGCATTATGTATATAATGTATGGTTTAGGGATGCGAAGGCCTATTCTTAAAGATTCCAGGGGGGAATACGTGTGAGTTAGATAAAGACAGTAAAGAGGTTACTTATAAAGTTTTCGAAGGTATAATGGTAATGTCCCGTTCTTTTAATTTCAATCATGATTTGATGGACCGATTGCTGGTATGATATGGTATTATCGTGCACCGAGACAAAAGATGACATTTATTATAAGTAAAACAATACATATTCCTTTAGTTGGTTAAGATGTGTGTTATTCAATCAGATGGTATTCTGTTTGAATGTTAGAAGTGTACATATTTTTTAAAAATTCTTTTGACTTTAATTTTTTTAAAAAAGAGATAAGCATGTTCCCAATCTGAGACGTCAGGTTAAAATGAATTACTTTCAACCAACTTACCTATCAAGGCACACTTGATACAAAATAAAATATAGAATATTTAAAAAGATATGAGTAATATACCGATTGCATATCACACACTAATTGTACCGGCCACCGATTGGTATGATCCGGTACGTGCGGTATAGGACGTATCGTACCGATTTCTCAAAAAGACTTTTTAAAACCCTTCTCAAAAAGATTCTCATCTAAGTTCTAACGAAGTTTGGTTGACCCAGAGATTCGTATCGGATTAGGATCTCCCTAATCTGATACGGTACGCCTGAGTCAAATGCGACTCAAGTCGATTTGATCTGAGTTGTCCCCCCGTCCTCCCTCCACCCCCACCCCAGCAGCCCCTCTCCCCCACCCCAACAGCCCCCCACCCCGATAGCCCCCCTACCCCTACTCACAAGCCACCCCCCCAACCAACCTCCCCACTCCGATAGCCCCCCACCTCAGCATCCCCTCTCCCTACTCACACACGCAGACCCACCCACCTCAGTGCCCCCCTCCCCTTGGCCCCTACTTGCAAACCACCCCAACCCCGACATCCCACCCCCCACCCCGACAGCCCTCTTCCCTTGCTTGTAGACTTGGTCGGCGGATCAAGCAGGAGGGTGTGCAGCGAGGGGATGGCGATCTGGTCGACTGATTGAGGCTCGCAAACCCTCTCCTAATCCCATTGGCGGTGAGGAGACAACGATTTGTGTTCATAGGGTTGGGGTCTTGCCACTCGAATCGACTCAACAGATCACGTACTGGTTCCTCTTAGATTCATTATGGTACACCCGACTTGAGGTGAGTAACATCGAGTCAACGAACCATGGTGCTAACAAAAAGAGATACCTCTACCTTCTTGTTGAAGCAAAAGAAGTTTTGGTTCATTGATTTGTTGCAGGCTTCATAAATTGTGTATGTATTAGTTGACTCTACTACCAATTATCCAGCAGGTTATGGCAAGTAGTGGCATATATTTGCTCATGTTTTGCCCTTCAATCATGCCTTCCAAAGGTTATATACCTAAGCCCAATTATTTGTCAGTCAGTTGACACCAAGGTTTGTCATGCCTCGTCGAATCAATGTGCATCGCATGTATCAGATTATGCTAGCCAAAAAATGATGCAGCGGCATGCTTATAGGCACTCGATTCAATCTTGGATTGTCTAGATTGGGCATGTCATCCCTGGTGTGCAATTATTGAACTTTGCAAATGCTAGTTGACCGACGTCGCCACCCTGTCTGGGCATACAAGTACATCGTTAATTGTGAATAATTGAGTAATTAATGGTACCTGATAATACAATAAAATAAATCTATAAGACTGGTAATTAATTGTGAATAGCTTCTAATGTTCAATATTTAGAATGAAAAAATAATAATACTAGCAAATAAGTTTTCTGTATCCTTATTGGCAGCACTCATTAATACTTTCTAAATGATCACTAGAAACCAATGGCATGGTTTACCAATGTTAATTCATTGCTGGTGGGACTGCATATTGCACAAATAAAATGAACTGGCCGTACAAGGGATCTGCATGCACCAGACCAAGATGAATCGCCCCTTTGACTACAATTACACCTATTGCTGGCAGGACAACGTAACGAACGATGATAACTCCAATAACAACAAGGGAGATTCGGGTGTCTGATCCTCTCAAACCTGATCATGTGAGAACAAAGAGACATTCTTTCTCAGTCGTCCGCCAGAGCCCTGCGACGACGGGGAAGACCACGCCGTGAGCACCCACGCCAAACGCCGCTGCCCTGCTTAAGTCCGGGAAGAAGACGATGCCGGCGGCATGGCCATCATCACCCTCTGCGCCTGCCAGTACGTGGCACAATTTTAACAAGAAGTTTGAAAACAATACACGAAAAGAATGAATACAGTTGCCAAATGATGAGCACACGGGGAGTTTGCAAAGAACAAGAATGGATGAGAATCGTTATTCCGAACTCTGTATAAAGAATGGAATCATCTATAGGGAGCGTGAACTACAAATATGATCGAACACCTACAGGTCTTCAAAGAGTATCATGTAAACCATAATTTTTCTTAAATCCGACCCTACTTCATAGCACTGTGGGCGAAAAAAAAAAAACCCGACTCCATCTACCAGCGGCATCGTTTACTTGAAGACAGATTTCCGTTGCTCATCACAGAAAGCCAAACACCTCTTCATTCCCATGTCGATTTCATGTAAACCATGCATGCATGCAAGAGAGAGGAGAAGACAGAGAGGACGAGTCGCAATGTAACCCCGGCTGCCTTGCAGAGGTTTTATATATATATATATATATATATATATATATATATATATATATCCTGAGACGTGACATATATAGCCACCTCTCCTTAATTTGGTTCCAACCAAGATTTGTCGGCCCGGTCGACCTAGCCGATCCGGTCTGGGCCTGAGTCGGGTCGAGTCGGGTCGATCCCATCTCGATCCGACCCGCTCCGTCCTGTTCTAAAAAATCACTTTATATATATATATATATATATATATATATATATATATATATATATATATATATATATATATATATATATTTATTTATTTATTTATTTATATATTTATATATATATAATAAAATAGAAAAAGATACATTATATATAAATATAATATAATATAATATTAAAATAATAGATCCACTCGGTGGTGACCCACGGCCCGGTCGACCGGATCCCGACCTGGGTCGGGTCAGGTCGTGCGAGTCGGAGCGACTCATACCGGGTCGGCAAATCATGGTTCCAACCAATCACCCCCATCCATCAAAACTTCTTGATTTCTTTTACATATATATCCCTGTCAAAAGTGAAATTGCATGAAATTAATATATCATGCATTTGCATTTACATATACTCTCCGTGCATGAATTTAATATCATGTATGCCCTTCTGATAAAGTGTTATCAAAATATCTACAAAATATTTTCATCTTCTTCCGATCTGCATGCATCTGTGCATATAAATATAAATATAGGATAGAATTTTGCACAATTTCACTCTTAATAAGAGTATATATGCAAGAAAAATACCCAAACTGGTTCACCACCGCATCTTCGTTCTTCTGCATCAGAGCTGAAAGTTCCTGATCCCGTCGGGGTAGCTCTGCTCAGGTGCTTTCCCTCTATCCGGAGCGCCAAGAACGTTGATACAGAATAGACACTGCCCCGTTTCAATGAACCGCTTTTAGATATCTATAACCAAACAGTTTCTTCCAGGGCCCGTCATCGTCTGATGATGATATCACACTTCCACAGTTTTATTTATGAGAATTAAAGCATTATTTCTCCCTCTTCAGATTAACCGATCCCAGGCCACCCCTCGTCCGCGCGATCTGTGAGCCTCTCCTGGATGACCAGATCCAAGCTTTTCTCTCTCTACTTTCGAGATCGGGATCTCTATGATCCGATACAGTACGCACGAGTCGTATGCGACTCGGGCGTACTCGATCGTCTCCCACCTCACCTGACAGACCTTTCTTCTCCCATCCTGACGCCCTCTCACCCGACGGCTATTTCTTCCCCCATCCCAGCGGCCCCCACCCTAATAGCCCACCACGGTGCCCCCGCCTCACCCCCGATAGTCTCCCACATCATCGCCACCGTCGGATCTTGTTTATCACCGTCAGATCCTCGCCGGAGCATGCCTAGAAGATCGCAAAGAAGGGTGGACAAAGAGGGAGGAGCAACTCGATCTGAGTCGGATGGATCATATCTCGGATTTTCGTGAGTTCGAATAGATCCGCCTGAGTCTTCAGACTCGGACCGAGTCGACGAACCATGCGCTACAAAACCCTCTAGATGACGTACCTTTGAAACTTCTCCATCGGAGAATGAATTGGGTGCTCGAGCTATGACCTGTCAACTCAATCCGACTAATCCTTACTCATCGGGTGTATCACATGGTGCCCAGAAGATTACTAATCAAGCAAATCATAAATATCTAAAAATAATATTTAGAAGTTTTAAATTTAAAAATATATATATTAACAATATAAGAGTAATCATAAATCTTAAGAATTAGACTCTATTATGTTAATTTATTTTAAAATGACACTAAATCTAGTTGGGTTCTTTTCACCGATGAAAAGAATTAAACTCTACTATTTCATTTTATTTTAAATATGAAACTCGATCGAGTCAACTCAAGTCGAACCTACCCGTACCGAATCAAGAGAAATCCAATCCGACACATATCCCCGAGCGATCTAACCCTGGTTCGCGCAGGCTGCCCAAGCAGGGATAGTGCTAAAGAATATGAGAAAACAGAGTCAAACTCTCCCTGCAGGTGATAGACTTCCCCCCCCCCCCCCCCCGAGCAGGTCACCTGTTTAGAAGAATTTCACAACAGAAGTGAGAAAAGGAATGTCGCTCGTTTTTCGTTGGAGAAGTCCGGCCAATCACTACGTGCCTAGGCGAAACCATCGCTGCATCAACGACTAGAGGTGAACAGGTCCAAATTGAGGTTGACTACCTGGAACCCCGGCGAAGGATCATGCCATGTTTGCCAGGCCGAAAATGCATCTACCATTTGCCTTGAAAATAACATGTCCACTTTTATTCCTCACATCAAGACAAATGCTCAAATGAAGCACAGCAGTAGACGAATATCTCCTCACATACAAGTGCAAATAGCTGTATACAATCTCTTTAGAAACTAGAACTCATAGCAGTTGTTGAATCAAAATCGTAAGACACGAGAGTTGTGCATACGACATGCAAAAATTGGTACCAAACATGGTAGTAATAACTCAGCCGGAATGATTGGCGACTAAAAGATTCTGTTCTTTAGAGACTTTATTGATTGTCGTGAATAAAAAGACTGCACTTGCCCCCCCTCCCCCTCCCCCCAGCAAGAAGGTGGTGGAGGCCTCATATATTTAAATATCAAGTAGCAGCCTGCGAGGGTCCTCCACAACATCCTTGATACGGCGCAAAAAGAACACTGCTTCTCTCCCATCAATCAACCTATGATCATATGTCAGAGCAATGTACATCATGGGCCTGGGCAAAATGTTGCCGTCAACGACCATCGGACGATTGACAATAGAATGCATGCCTAGGATGGCCGACTGCATCAAACATAACACTGTTAGTGTCCGATGGATCAAATGACTAGTCAGGACATAAAAAAGACTATACCTGAGGAGGATTGATGATCGGTGTGCTTAAGAGGCTCCCGTAAACCCCTCCATTTGAAATTGTGAAGGAACCTCCAGCCATCTCATCGATCGATATTGTCCCATCATTTGCCTTCTTTGCCAGAGTGTTGATCTCTTTCTCTATTTCAGCAAAATTCATCTTGTCGGCATTGCGAATGACTGGAACAACAAGCCCCTAGGAAAAGACGGAAAACAAAACTTCATCTTCAGTGACTCAGTCTAAAATGAGCAGAGCGCTATATAATGGATTCATTTATTCCATGGTGTTATTCGCCAAAAACATTGAAATACGCCAGGTTTTCAATATACTTCCAAAACCAGAACAGAGAACAACCATGGTTATAACATAACTTGGTGACAGATGCCAAGCCTTCAGCATAAGAATATGAACAATGATACGGTGCCAAACTTTTTACCACTCTCATGATCAGACATCCACGCTGAATAACTTAAGTTCAATGCTCCCAAGCTTGGAAGTACTAAACTTAATTTGACTTTTCCTGCCGTTTGATTTTCAAATCGGATGGCCGGAAAAGAGTGTTAAGGGTGGTAAAAAGTGTGGCACCATAACATTCCTCTAAAAGCATTAATTGGCATCATCTGAAGTGGCACAACAGATGTGCTAGTGCTTATTTGATTTGCTCCAAAGAGGGGTATACTTGAACTACACAACAAAGATTATATATTTCCTCGAAAGGAAAGAAACTAGAGTCTTTGACTACACTAAACATTCTTGCACGAATTTACACATTGATGCAGGAATCAGTACATGAATTCATTTTTGACCCTCAATCATCGTTTCAATCTCCTCTGTTTTATCCAAAAACATATTTTCCTAGTAATACCATATGGTCTTGTGGGTTCCTGATCCACAATTCTCCTCCGACAAACATGTCCTGAATCCCCATATAAACACTTCTGCATGTCCATATTTTTGAAACATAAAATTTGCTTCTTACGAAATTGTTTCTATGTGTAGCCACAGAGCCCCCAACTGGTACAAGTTTCGAGTGTTTAGAAAAGGAAGATGGCTGAGCACCAATAAAACAGAGTTGACCTACCACCATATCATACATTTAACTAGCCACTCAGCTGATCTCCTCTCTTTCCGATCAGCCATCCATGTGATACATGTACATTCATATTCTCTTTTTGGAAGGTGGCCAAAAAACCACAATTCACTGAAAGTGAAAAAGAAGAGAAAGATGCAAAACTGCAACTCTGCCAAGTCAGTAGAAAAACAGGAAACACCCATCACCCCCAAACACCCAAGACAAATTACAAAGTAATACTCTTCTAGTTACCTAGACATGAGAGAAGAGTCAGCTAGACTGTCGTGAAAAAGAAAACACCCACTCTTGAATATTAAGCAGACACGATTTTATAATGAAAGTCGGATGCCTGAATTCATCTTTGAAACTTATTCTATTTCTCTCTTGCCATGTAGCCAACAACATAGCTGGAAGAATTAAATTCCGGATCATCTTCTCATGTTTTCAGGGGTTGAAATGAGCCCAAGCAGCAAAGAGTTCAGAGATATCTAATGCCTGAATCCAACTGGCTCCTATGATCTTCAATTAAATTCCTCTTACACCCTCTCTTTCTTCAATGTGGCATTATTGATGTACATTCTAATTCTAAGCATCAACTTATATAATCTATGACCAATTGTCTATAGACATTCTGGTAAGATGTCTAAAAAAACCCGGGGAAGTGGCATGCCTGCATGGAAAGCCAAACATGAATAATTGGCTTTTCCTGCCAAACCTCAAATTCAAGTCATTTGTATACCATATCTCTTGGCACAAAAACAATCTCAAAAGTTATAGCCCGGATTCCAATTTTTTTAAGAAAAGTCAATTATTCACTTTTGCTGCTACTCTTGAAATTGTCTACATTCAATTTTCCAAAAAGTATAGAGTATCACTAGGGTAATGCTACAAATTGAAAACAAAAGTGGCTAACATACTAGAGGATGCATGAAAATCAGGTCCAACAGACTGTCTAGTGCAACTGAAATGACTAGGGCAGAGGAGACCAGAATCCCAAAATTTAGTACACCCAGGAAAAAAGCTTTCTAGAAACTTGTTTGTACAAATGTCAATCCAAGAAATATGCAAGTTTGTTTGATTTCATCTCGTTTGTCTTTTCTTTGTAGGATTCATGCACTTTATCCGCTGTGTTCAGTAACTCGGTATAAATTGGCTTTATACCCCCGCCCCAAAATCCTTGTACTATGTTACAAGCAATAACATGGTGCAACTGAAACCAAAAGCCCAAAAAAAAAACAGAAGAAAGAATGAATAGGACAGAGGAGACCAGAAGCCCAAAACATAGTACACCCAGAAAAAAGAACTATTAAAGAACTCATTTGTAGTAATGTCAATCCAAGAAATATGCAAGTGTGTTTAAATGCACTTTATCCTCTAAGTTCAGTAACTCGTTATAAATTGGCTTTATAAGCCCTCCCCCCCCCCCCTTCCCCACCCCCAATCGGCCAATCCTTGTATTATGTTAACCAGATTTTTTGAAAGGCAAGGAATAAACAGACTAGATCTGCACAGAATCCCATATCCTCACCAGTGCACACAATCCCATATCCTCACCAGTTCAAAAAAGTGATTAGATACCCAAGAATCCCACCAGTTTATTCTGCTTGTCAACCACTCAAGCATTATTAGCATATCATTGACTCTTGTTTTATTGTTTACGGTGCCACAATAATGATGTTGCAAGCTACAACATGCTTACATGAATTAATCCACAGAAAACTAACTCCATAAGTTCACCTTCTAAACAAAACCAACTCCATAAGTTCATGGTAGATATACCACTAGGCTGCCCCTCTACATTTGCTCAATGGCATACCAACAGCAACGTGTCATATTCATATTTATGACTGAATTACCATTTGATGTGAACAACAATAAAGCACATGTCAAATAAAATAGATGTGTCATTTAAGGATATATATTGCAGTAAGATCCAATCAAACCTTCTATAAATATGCAAAAAGTACCAAGCAGGTTAAAAAGGGTTTTATCAAAGCAACAGACAGAAAAATCTGAAACTATAAAGTGGTGCTTCGACAACTGCCAATGAGATGACTGCCTGATCTATTGCAAACATAAACACATATCATGGTCGGTTACAAATGACAACACCTCATCCCCATTTTTAGTTAGAACAACATTGTACCAAGGTAGGAAAACTCGGGGATCGGGATTGGATCGCCCAGCCCAAATCCGATCTGGATCGTCCGGATCGGGCAATCCAATCCCGATCTGCAACAGATCCAATAATTTCTCGCTTTTTTAAAAAAGAGAGGGTTAAAATATTATTTTATCAACATGGGGGGTGGAATACAAATGTCTTCTCTTTTATCAGGGTTTTCCTTCTTTCCGAGTCGTCTCCCCCCTTTCTGGAGCGGGAATGGGAGAAGGAGTGGCTTCAGCAGCCGTGGCAGCTCGCGATGGCGGCTTCAGCTGCAGCGGCGGTTCGTGGCGGCGGCGGCTTCAGCGGCAGTGGCAGCCTCCGGTGAGGGTTTTTCTTCTTCTTCTTCTTCTTCTTCTTCTTCTTCTTCTTCTTCTTCTTCTTCTTCTTCTGCCGCTCCTGTCTCTTTTTTTTTCCTTTTTAAACCCTGGGATCAGTCCAGATCAGGCAGATGGCTTCTTCTCCTTCTTCTTGAGCAGACTGTTCCTTCGGGGAGTTTTTTTCTTTTTAAAATTTAAGGGTGGGGATCGGGAACTGTGGTATTGGGATCAGATCGAGCCAAATCCGATCAGATCAGCCGATCCGATTCTGCTTTCCTAGCATTGTACCATGCAGGAGCTCTTAATTGATGGTAAACAGAGAGCATAACTTCTATTTTTCTCCTTTTCTTTTTTACGACTGGGGGAAACACACCCCGGCCACCAACCTCAGCATGTGGCCGCTTTTGACCTACAGACCCAGCCACTTGCACATCATTGGGGTCCGCCAGCTGGGCCAAGGAGCAGGCTAGGTAAAACCCCCGAGTGGTGCTGCCTAGACCTGAGCCAGGGAACCACCCATTGGTGCAGACACTGCGACGAAGGCACAACCATGCTTTGCTGCTGAGGGGATTCGAGCGTGCTACCTCATTGTTACCAACTTCTATTTTTCTCACCAGGATCTAAACTCTAAGGTTCAGAGAGCTTGAAGGCAAATGCAATCCTGAATGATGCTGAAATGGATAGCATAGAACAAACCTTCGGAGTACCAACAGCAATGCTGATATCAATATATTCTCTATATATGATGTCCTCCCCATCAATAACTGCATTAATAATTGGCTGGTTTTGGAGTCCACTGACAGCAGCCTAAAACAAAACAAAATCATGATAAAAGAAGCAATAACATCAAGAAAGGAAATTTAGCAGTATTTGTGCTGATCGTGCATACTTTTATAAAGCCTGACATGAGACCCAACTTCACACCATGCTTTCCAACGAAGGCATCTTTATACTCAGAGCGAAGTTTCATCAAGTTTGTCCTGGCATTGAGCAATTGATGACAGGGAAAATCAGTCAGAAACTATGGCGACTGTCTTACTCAAGAAAATGACAGAAGTATGCACACTGCCCGTCTACACAACTTTTTAACATAACAGAACAAAAAAAATGCAAGAGAAGATAAGACAAATAAATTTTAAAGAAGATGCACGAGGTTGGGAAACAGAATTTACGAAATTCGACAGTAAATTACAGGAGACAAACAAAGGGAAATGATCCAAATTTTAGTCACCTACATATCAACTTCATTGAATGTGGTCAGCATTGCAAATGTATTCTGAGAATCTTTCAAACGGGTAGCAACACGCTTTCTAAGTCTGGTCATGGGAACCTATAATGAATTCACAGAGATCCAAGGAAATAATATATAAGTAATTACAGAACATTCCCGAATCTCATTCAAGGTGTTCCACATTCAAATTAATTCAAAGACTAAAGGAGGTGCAGGGATAAGGGACTTACACGCCTTTCTCTTTCTTTGGGAGGGAGAACAGGTTCTGAAGCAGAGGCCCTAGGAGGTGGAGGAGAAGGTGCTTTAGGCTTCTCTTTTACCAGAGGAGCTTCTGATACAGGCTTTCGCTTTTCTACACTCTCTTTTTCTGCAGAAGGAGATGGCTTAGGGAGGTCTTTAGCTGATTTCTCTTCTGATGGAGCAACATGTGCAACACCAGCATCGGATTTTGAAATCACAGCAACTTTGGTTCCTGGTGTGACAGTTTCGCCTTCTTTGCAAACAAACTGTCATAAATAAATGCATGAACAGCAAACTTTCAGTCACAAACTGCCATAATCAAATTAGCGAATAGCAGTGCAACACATAGAAGCATATACCCCTATGAGAAAGATGGTAAAACAAGAAAAAAAAAAGATACAGATAAATTTAGAACAGATGGCTCACCTTTTGGATAACTCCAGCTTCGGGGCTAACAACATCAATTGTCACCTGTGGGATAGGATATAATTTATGATGTTATAAAAATGCAGAAAATAAATGCCCAAGAAAATCAGAATATTTATAATGCTTTTCTCAATCAAGCAATGAAGAGACCTTGTCTGTTTCTATTTGAGCAATTGCCTCATCTACTTCAACACGGTCACCAGGTTCTGTTTTTGGTCATTAAAAAAGAAGTATGTCAACACAAGAAAGTGAGGATACACTTCAAATCAGAGCAACAACATGCACATGCATGCAATTTAATTTGGTGCATGCTTTTACATTCGCAGAGAGAAAAGTACATGAACGTAAAACAAACACATAAGAAGAATCTCAACAAGCTAGTAGAGAAAATTAACTGAAGCTAAACATACATATATGGCACCTCAAAATTTAGATAATAGAACATACGCTTCAAGAATGTCGCTAGTGTCCCATCAGTTATAGATTCACCCATGAAGGGAACAACAGCATCGACTACGTCACCTTAAGAGAAAAGATAAATAGTGTCAAGGTCATACATACATAGACATGAGTTGAGTTCCCAACATATATTCAGAGAAAAGGACTGCACATACCATTTTCAGATGCAAAAGACCTGCTCCACACACGGTGAATTGAAGTGCTTTGGATTACATCAACTTGCCTGTGCATTTTATGGAAAAAATAAACAAAAAGCAGGGGCAGACTAAAAGTAAAATGACCCCAACATCAACTTATAGTTCCTCTTCCTCAAATTGGGCATCTAGTAATCACAAACGCCAAGTCATAGTAAATATACAAACTTAATCAACAAATTCAAGCACGTTCCCTCCAATACTTGCCTCACAGTCCTTCCAACTTGACCACCTGTAGCATATAGGGTTTATAATCATTTTGCAGAAAATTTGAAGGAACAAAATTATTTCAAAAGGCACAAAGATTTACCTTGAAAGAAATGATGGCTGAAAGATTGAATATACCTAGTGCTTCTTCCCAAACACAAAGTCTGCACAAAAAACATAGAAAGTTACCATAAGGATGACAAAAATAATAATAACAAAAAACCTTGAGTACATGGAGCATTATAAGAAAATTTCTATTCAAATGTAGAAAATGTTTCTTGTTACAATGCTGTACGAAAAGATATGATGTATAGCTCCCCTTCTCAACAAGATAAAATGCAGACATCGAAAGAAAATTTTTACAAAGGCTCAATGTAGAAGATTATTTTCCCACACCAAAGTTGCAGCAATTAGCAAACCTAACAAAGGGCAAATGCAGAAGAGTGCTTCCCCATGCCATGGTTGCAGAAATCGGCAGTCCAGACTTGAATGTCAGTCAGGACCAGTCCAATCTTGAGAATTTGCCAATTCTGCCTGGTTCCAAGCCAGTTTGTAGCATGGAAATCAATTTTACAGGATCTTCTCGGGATCTTCCGGTAATAAGATCCCACCTAAAGGAGAAAAGAAAAAAAATAAAAAAACAGACAGGGGAGGGGGGGCAAGACGATGAGGAGGAGGAGGGGGGGAGGGACACAAATTAACCTGCTTGAGCGCAGCAGGATGCTAGTGGTGGAGCCACATGAGGGGCTGAAGGAGCCCCCGAAATTTAGAGAAATCCTCTTAGACGTCTGTAAGGTCATAATTTGGCCACTACACACCATGAGGTATAAAAAAGTTACATTAGTTGTGATGAAATTTTTATTGTTTTATCTTTTTATATTCAAATACTAAAAGCTTTTTTATTGTTCCTCCTCAATTAAAATTCTCTGCCACTGCAAGAACTAGAGATGAGGATGGCAACCAGCAGAATCAGCAGGCAGTGACAAAAGTCAGCACCCACCTCTGCCTCCTTCCAAAGCATTACAAAGTAGAGAAGTGAAGATGTTTGAGCAAATAAATGAATACTCATCCTTGTAATCTAGCTTCTCAAATGGAATAACATGCATCATTAAATCAGGCTCACACAAAAATATGTAATGGATATTAGTTTTTACAACCTAGCCTCTCCATAATGTTCTCCATAATGTTTCCAAATGCTACCTTATATCTACACCACTAATGTACCAAAGATTGGCTGCCTTACCTCAACGCGTTTTTACATTCTAGTAGATGACTGGAATCATAATCTTGCTTCTTTTCCTCCACATGCCCATTTTTTATTTGGCCAATTTAGCATCAGCCGGCCTATCCCTGGATCCACTAGTTTTGCTGATCCCAACCTGGGAAAGTCTTGCCAAGGAAGCCTTTTCCTGTTTCCTTACTTCCATTTCCTTGTAAAAAATGGAAAAAAAATATTACCCTTGCTTGCAATCCATATCACTCTACATTGTGCAGAAAGCATGGTAATGCAGTGATGGCCCTGAGCTTCCCACCAGACACCATTCGGAGTGTGTCATGTAGCAGAGATTCACAAGCAGTACCTGGAATTTGCTTTGTTCAGTCTGGAATGTACCTAAAGTGTTTTTCAACCTGCCGCTGTTGGATTCAGTAGTCCCTTGTGACAGGGAGAGAACCAGAGGGAACAGGGTTATTTGTCCCTCATATCTTCAAGAAACTCCAAAAAAACCTATTTACCTATTCCCTATCTCATCACTTGACAAGGAAAATTAGAGGTTCATAAATGTTTAACTCACGGAAATAAATAAATAAATAGATAAATAAATACTTCTCCTTTGAAGAAACAAATGCACATTCGTGGTTATTTAGGTAGTAGGTGTATTATTATTTCCGCGAATTTAGGTTTATTAGACGATTACGGTTCGAATACGGGACATTTCCCCATCAACCATAGTCGATGTTTATTTACATCCGCGTAAAGTCCAAATACCCTTGATTAACTGTCAAAGAAAATATTTTTCAGCCTCCACAATGTCAGCTGTGATATTGGGGGTTTTATCTAACAGATTTGATCAAGGAGATCACCCGTTAGAGATACACATTTGCAGGAAAAAACTAAATAATTCATTCTTTGGATTCATCCATACAAAATACATGAAATCCCGATTACATAGTCGAGTCATTTGATTTACATATGGCCTAAATTCCACCACCAGAGCAGACCATTGAATGAGTCTCATAGAGATGAAACCCTTTTTTTGAATATATTTGTAATTTCAGACCCGTCATGGGTATCTATGTAATTTTTCACTTTTGATGGTATTTCTACAGTTTTCACCTTTTCGGGGTATTTCTGCAATTGTCCCATCATTGGGGGTATTTATGCAATTTGTCTAGACGAAGGATATTTTGGTAACATCTGGACTAAACAGGGATTTTTGTATAATCTTGGTATGAGACGCAAGTCTCTCATTGGGGGAGACCCGTTGACCAAAGACTCTCGGGAGATTGCTTCTCCTTCTCGAACTCATGAGTTGGGGTCCAACTTCGCGCGTCCATCAACACAACACCGGGGATCGACCTGCCCGGTCAGGTCGCGAGGGTCAAGGGGGCAGCGCCCCTTGCGGGGGGTTTCCGAGGGGCGGAGCCCCCTGGAAGGAATTTTTTTTTATAATCCATCTCCAAGGAGTGGCATGACACGTTGTTCATAGACAATCAAGGCTTATACAAATTTCCCGGACACATCCCGGGTGTCCACACAGTTATAAGACTCGAAAAGGGCTTCCTATGAGATTAGAATTCCGAGGGGGCATACTCTCATTTCTCCAAAGAGATACACAGATTGCATAATTCACATAGTGGCCGGTGATGCACATAAGTTAAAAGGGATTTTCTCTTCATAACATACCCTCACAGCACAACACAATCACAACACAAGTACAAAACCCAGAGAGATGGGCCTTCAAAAGAAAACACAAGCACCAAGCACCGTCCGTGCTCTCTCTCTCTCTCTGTCTGCATTTTTCCTCCCCCCCTCTAAATGGGGGCCCCACTGGAGTATTTATAGAGCCCCGAGGGAGTCCCGACAATTACACCCCCCATCCGGGGCAAAATGGGGATTTAGGGCTTGATCCGGACTAAACCCCCAGATTTAGAAGTTGTTCCCGGGCATAAACTCCATATAAAGGATGAATCCGGGCCAAACCCATGTGGGGAGGGTGGAATCGGACCAAAACCCCCACATGGGGGTTGGACCCGGTCCAAACCCCCCATATGGGGGTGGAACCGGGGTAAAAACCCCCCTTTGGGGGGGTTGGAACCGGGGCAAACCCCTTTGGGGGTGGACCCGGTCCAAAAACCCCTCTAGGGGAGTATAGAAGGGGGCAGCCACTATAAATAGCCTATTCATTTATTATTTTTACTTTTTGTGTGTCATTTTCTTTTTGCCTCCAACAATAAAGTTCTTGTTCTCTCCACTCCATTCATATTGTTCTTCAAAATCTGAGTCTCCCCAAGGTCTTCCTTCACCTGCCCTAATTCGAGGGAGTTCATGATCTATGAAAAAGAGAAAACTGCTTGGCCAGGGTATTATATCAACATATCCTCAAAAAAGTTAATTTTCCAACTCATCAGTTATCTAACTCATCCATTGATAATAAACCTGGAAAGTCATGAAGTTCTTGGTCTCTTCTCTAAATCCACACTGTTCTTATCGACGTATGTATCCCCCAGACCTTCCTCCCCTGCCCTCAAAACTACCCTCCAATTTCACAGGTTCGCCATTAAATACTTGACAATAAAATACAAAAAATTACAAAATTCTTCTGGACCCATACTACTCAGTATGAGTCTTTCCAAGGCCCTCCTTCACCTGCCCTAAATGGAGAAAGGTATTGGGTGTTGAACCCGTTTATTTTCTCGAATTAATCGAGGAAAATAAAAATCAAATTAATCAGATGATGGTCGCAAGATTTCACAAAGTCTGTGATGTCACGGTACTAGGTCAAACACAAGTCCCGGGAACCCCCATCGGGCATTCGGAGCAACAAAAATGCCCTCGCAGCAAGTAAATCATGCAAGAAAAAATTTCTTTGAAACTTACGAAGTGTCCGAGTTCGGCCGGGAAGAAATCCTAGAAGACGTGAGCCTCCCCACATAAAAAGCGGCGCAAGAAGCAACCAAATCAAAGCACAAAGCGGCCAAGAGGAGTCGTTTTCTCCTCTCCACATGGCCAACCACCAAAACCAAAGCCAAAAAAATAAAAAGGGCCCCTTTTATAGGGGGTGCACCCCTCTCTCCCTCCTCCCGGCCTAATGGGACCGGGTAGATCCCCGGCCGGGACCGGGTAGATCCCATGGGGGACCTACCCGGTCAAGATAGGACCCCCGGGGGACCTATCCAGACCGGATAGGCCCTGCAGGCCTATCCGGGCCAGAAAAAGAAAAAAAAACAGGGGGGAAGGGGGGAGCAGGGCCATTTGGTCCCGGATAGGCCCCCCTAAGGGACCTATCCGGTCCCAAGTGAGTCCTAAATACCCCCGTTGGCTCCATTTGAAGAGGATCGAAGAAGCACACGCGGAGGCATCGCAAGAAGCCCTGGATAGGTCCCCCCAAGGGACCTATCCGGTCCCAAGTGAGTCCTAAATACCCCCCGTGGGCTCCATTTGAAGAGGATCGAAGGAAGCACACTCGGAGGCATCGCAAGAAGCGCTTGGAGCATTTGTTCTTTGTGTTTGGGTGAAGACCCACATAAGGGTATGATTTATAAATACCCTTGGGTTTTGTACTTATGCCCCTAGGGGCTCCGTGATGTAATTTCTATGTATTTTGGCGGTAAAAATATAATAATTTTCTAAATTAATCAGATGTTACGAAAATACCCCCAAATTACAAGAAAACCCTCAATGGCCTATAATTGCAGAAATACCCTGCAGATTTCGAAAATTGAAGACATGTCCCGCATTTCCGTGGAAAAGTCTTGTAAAGTTTGCAATTCGTCAACTAAGTCTCGTACCTTATTTACATGCAAATATCCCTTGTTCTTGTCAAGAATTGCAAACACCTCGGTCAAAAATTGCAAATATCTGCGGCGTTGCGCTGATAGACGCATGGTGACAGAACACAGAGAGAACACGGAGAAAATTCCTGGAGTGCGGATTGCTGCCTTATGCTTTATGTGCCTCCACCAAGGGAGGATTTGTGCCTTGTGCTATTTTTGAAACCCAACAAGGGCATGCTGCATATATGTCCTTGTGTTTCATATATATCCCACCTAAGGCTCAAATTGCCTTCACACCCATAGTTGACACCAAATTCCCTGCATACCCCCGACCGGTATCAAATAAACCCTGAAAGATATCAAATTGCAAACATACCCTTGCTCCAACCAAGTTTCATTTAAATCCCTAAACAGGGTTAAACTGTGGCATAATCCTTGGTCCATGCCTAAGTCCTGATATAAATTCCCAGCCTATCCCTATTCCTATAGACTTATAGGCCCGCCATGTCCTGAACCTAACTACATTTCTACCATCATAACGATATAAGAAACCTCGTCTCTTTTTAAAGGAGTTCATTGTTGTTGTCGTGACTTTGCCCTCAACATCATAATCGATATTGTGAAAGACAATAACTTTTCTTTGATAGTTAAACAAAGATGTTCAGACTTTACGCCAATGTAAATTAACACTGACTGACGTTAGTGGGGAAAGATCCAGCACTCGAATCCAAATCGTTAAACTAAATCCACGGAAGCAGTAGTGCACATGCTATTTAAATAGCTGACAAATGTGCAATTATGTTCAACAAATGAACATAAAAAAACAAATGAATTCTTTCCATGATCAACATTGGGATATACAAGTAAAGGGGTCATGTTATTTCCCTCGTATCCTCGTAAAAAGGTTACCTTCCAGCTTCAGCAGTTCCCTCTCCGATCAGTCGACAATAATGCTTATGGAAAGTATAGCTGTCCACATCGATTCCCTTTATGTATTGAATGACATGACAATGATCAACAATTCCTCTTGATGTAGGGACAGCAAGGGACAGAAAGAGCTACCAATAACCTCATACTCAACCAATTAGTACCATGTGTTCAATCTTTGGATGTAGTTTCCAAAACCAATGCACAAAAAATGAACCAGTTTATTGAAAGTTTATTTGATATAATCAGAACATAATAATGTTAAATTTAAAATCTTTGTATGGTTGATATTAAAAGAAAATCAATAAATCTCACCAGCTACAATGAGCAGCTGGATCTCTACAACTCATTGATTACAATCCAACCAGCCACCCTGACCTTGCAATTGAAACTGCCATCTCTTCGCACATTCTCACACTCTCTCAATAATCACTGGCACTCCATAATCTTTCTCTGTCACTTATGCACCTCTCTCTTCTCTATGACAGGCTGTGGTCCCGATACCAATCTGGCATATTTTTACAGCATGTGAATTAATCAGAGCAAGGCAGACAGAATTGCAATCATCCTGGGAATTCAGATGCATCACTTCAAGCTCCTGCTAAAGCATATAACTGTCCAAAGGGTACTATGCTTATCCACAAACTGATGCATCAAGCTACCCAGGGGATATTATGGTTATTCTCAATACTCAAATATGTCATCTCAGTGGTCCATGGACAGTTTGCATTGAATCCCAAAGATCCATGGTTGTTCCATGGTCACAATCATCCATCCTTGTACAGATGACCACAACTGATACCTAATGGACTACAATCAAATCTATGCAAGCAATATGTCAGAGTAAAGTTATGTGCATTGTATAACACATACTATGTAAGCCTTCAATGAAATGTAAGTCTAGAGCATTCACTGAATAAGCATTTCAATATTTTATATTTAAAATTGTGATTTTTCATGCTTAACAGGAACATTTTCAGTTCAGTGTACATTTAAATTTTAAGATTTATCTTGTGGGGGTTGGTCGTGAGTGCTTTTGAAATACAAGATTGACTTTAAAATCGTCTGTGATTTGGATGGAGACCCAATGATTTTAAAGTGCACAATTGTATTTGAAAGTACACCTTAATTGTGATTTCTCAAAATGCATTGTATATTTCAAAATCACTATTGATTTTAAAATACAATGTTAGCCACAATGGATTTAAGAATTCTGTCAAATTCCATCTACAATCAAGAATAGTAATAAAAATTTCCATTAGCATCATAACAAAATTTAATGTAAAGACACATTTAATCCTTGAGGGATGTGAACCCAGGGTTTGCTAGCCTTGTGCTAAGTTCCCATCATCAAAAAATAAATGTAAAGATATGTCAAAAAAATTAGAACAAATCACAATATAAAATTTTAAAACCAGATGTATCATGCACTTGAAATGGTGTATGCAGAGAGAGAGAGAGAGAGAGAGAGAGAGAGAGGTGGGTGCGGTTTGATTCCCCACTACAGCCATGGTGGTGCGGAACTGGAAGGTGGTCAGCTGAGATGCTGCCACCACCACAACCCTCCCCTACCCACCAGCCATGTGATCTTCCACAGTGAAGTCCAACTGCCAGAGAGAGAGAGATGGATGTTCACTCATGGAGATCTGGTTGAGAGAGAGAGATGGGTGTTCACTCATGGAGTCTGGTTCACGGTTGCACAGCCACCATTGTGATATGTCTTGCACACCACAGTGGCGGAGATGAGAGGAGAGAGAGAAGAAGCATAGGGTAGAGAGGCATGAGGATTTCAAAATACCTAGTCTTCGAGTAAGATTCTCAAATACATGGTTTTCTTCATTTTAGATTTGGTTGGGTTCAAATTGAGATTTGACAATCAAATCACGCTGGATTTCGACTAACAGATAATTTTAAATTTTCATTCTCCAATCTTGCATGACTAATGGTAGATTCTAAAATCAACTGTAATCACACCTGGGCATCCTGAAATCCCTCACAACTAACCCCCCCCCAACCTTCTTGTTTTGATTTTGGAGCGGGTTAGAAATATGGCCAATCTTAGCCAATCATAGGATGACTATGATTGACCCTAGATCAACTAAATTAAGTTGAGATTGACCAACCTAGGTTTTTCAAATGCTGGCCAGCCAAAATCGTGATACTTTCAACCTTAGTTCCCTCTAATTTGTTTACTACAATTATAAAACAACCACTCTACACCTCCTCATAGCTTCCTCACCATCTTCCTTTAAGCATGATAATGAAGATGAAGATGAAAGTGACAATGATGATGATAATGATGACAAAGATAACGACAATGATGATGATGATGAATATTAGTGGCTTTATTTGTTACATATGTGTATTGTCTTCTTCTTTCGGAGGGAAGGATTATACATTATTTTACCTAGACATGAAGTTTAATATGTGGGGGCTACATAAATTAAGATCATTTGTAACTTTGACAAGCTAGTGGAGCTCATCCCAAACATACCCTTGTAGAGTAAGTCCTTTAGAAGATGAGGTGGAATGCATCCAGCATAACTTTTTTCTAGTGCCAATCGCAACGAAAGTGTGGAAACATGTTTAGAAATGATCAATATTCCCTTGCCCCATCAAGCTTTAATGAAGAATCTTCTTTTGAAATAAGCCGGATATTGGCATCTAAGGAGTGACCGAAAGATAAGGTGGATCCTCTTGCAAGATCAGTGAGGACGATTCGGATACAGAGGAAGTTTGTGAATTCCAAGGGAGTTATGAGGGGCAAAATAATTTGGATAGATAGCTAATGAAATATGTGCAACCTCTGTCTACAGTTCTGATCTTCTCGAGGGCATTGATGCAAAGAGTTGCTCTACTCTAGAGCAGTTGATGTTGCAAATATTTAGCCTATTTTGGCTGAATGGCTTTTCACAGCATGAGCAAGGAAGTGTGTAAAGCCTTTCATAGGTTTGAGGCTTCTAAGCCTTTCATGATACAAACAAACTCCCAAGTAAATAGATATATTCACTCAAACAAAAAAGTAGAACAGATCTATGAGCAAACAGATTCCAGAAAAACACCAGCCCAGGAAACTCGATGTTCATCTATAAGCAGCACAAGTTCAGAGCTAGTGGATACAGCAATCCCATTACTTGCTTTCTAGCATGTCCACATTCGTACAAATGACAACAAACATACATGAAAAAAAAATACCTCATTTCTGGCAGCCGAGTAGCTCTCCGGCAGAGCGGTCGCCACCTGCCCAACCCTAACCAACGCCTGCCCTACAACCTGAAAACGACACCATAAAGACAAAGGCAATAGAAAACATCAGCCAAAACCGCAGCGCACCGAGACAGACTCCCCAAAAGATTCCCCACCTTCCTTCTCGCCGCCGTTAACATCTCGACCCACACCCTTCACTAGCAGCCGCCGCTCCTTCCCTGCCGCAGACAACCAAAAGCCCCCCCACAGCAAAGATCAGCAAAATTAAAAGAAAACAAAAAAAGGAAAAGCAAACCAACCCCAGAATCAAAGTTTCAACTCAGAGATCGCTTTCTGTCATCCCTCATTTCTCAGCCTCCATGAAACACCAAACTGGAAGCTGGAAGACAAATCTGGCACATACCCGAAAAAAATAGCTAAAAAACGAGGAATTGACGAGGAGAGAGAAGAGAACGACCACCGTAAACGCCGTCTGATCCGAAAAAAAAAAACTCCGCGGGGAGGGTTTGATTTGGTTCGGCTTCGATCTGATGCGTGGGAGGGGGGGTGGGACGAGGGGGGATGGGGCAAAACGGCGGGGCCGGAAAAGGAGCAGCCTTTTCTTTCGTCTGTACTGTGATAAAAAATGGCAACTCGAAGGGAAAGGTGGAGGGCAAGGGGAGTACGAGTCGATCTCGGATCTTGCCCGGCTTTGGTTTGGGCCCGATGGATCCACCTGTTTCCCCGCGGTGTCGTCTGATCCATTAGGAGACGTCCGGAAGTGATCAGAAGGCCCATGCACATCCGGGTTTTGGACGGTCCGGATAATCCGACATTTTCCTAGAAATTGGTGTGGTTTTTAAAAAAGAAAGAAATGCGGTGCCCAAGTCAAAGCAGGCGGCGGCTGGTGGGCACGCCGGCTGCACGGCATCCTGTAACGCCCCTTACGGGGCCAATCCTCCGAACGTGGCACAGTGTTATTGCAGGGTTCTCTTTGCGATTTCCACCCCCGAAGATCAACCCTCGCGCTTAATTGGTTCTAACTTCGAATCCAACTGTTATAGAAAATTATTATTATTATTATTATTATTATTATTATTATATTTAATCTTAAAGATTTTGAGATTTATTAATCTTGAGAAAAAAATTACTTTATAAGATGTTTGGGAGTATTTTTTTTAAAAAAGCTATTTCCTAATTAAAAATTATGTTATGTTAATTTTTAATTTAATTTTTAAATTGATGAAAATAAATATCTATTTATTTAATAAAAATATCATAATTTTTAAATTTTACGTGCAATTGTCTGGTAGAACAATTTGGAAGCTTGAACACCTTGAAAGATGATAGTCATGGAAACTCTGAAGGAAGAGGACGCCTAGAGACCCATAGAGGTCGGAGAGATCGCGCCAGTGAGACGATTGTTGGAGAGGTCGAGGGAGACGAGCCCAGAGAGCAAACATCCCCACACTATTCTTCTCGTACCACCATCCCATGTGTTGTCCTCCGATATTGACGTGGAGTGAGAGACGCCCCACACTATTCTTCCCGAACCACTATTCTCTGCATCTTCTTCCTCCTCCTAGCTTAGATCGTATCGCCTCCCACCCGCAGCCATTCCTTCTCTTTCTTGCCGAGACAATCTCACTTCTCTTCTTCCCCTCTCACCTTTTCCTCTGTCACCATCTGTAAACCCTAGCCCCCGCTCCCACCTCTCCCTCTTCTCATCCTCCTCAACCTGCAGCAACAAGGCAAGCCACCCCCAGCCCCGGTTCCTGACTGCGTTATTCCTCCCTCGGGAGAACCCCCCTCTGTCCTCGTCGAAGTTCGTTGTCAACTGCCCCTTGCTCCGCCGCCCACCTTCTCTCCACCCTCTGTTGCAAGCGCAGCCACCCCAGTGCCTCAACTGGACACTCAACGTCGCCCGCCATACTGTCATTGGCCACCACCCCACCTCACCCACTTTCCCTTCTCGCCACCACTGCACCACGGCACCGGCGACCGGATCTCTCGAGCACGCCGCCTATGACGTTCACCCCGCTAGCACCAGTTGGCCGACGGCCCAGGCCCAGCCTCTGTCCCCTGCAGCATCCTCGACGACACTACTGGCAACCTAGCGCTCCAGCACCGGCGGCTTGCCCGCCCCGCAAATGCCACAGCACGCCGCCTAAGTCGCCATCGGGTGGGACGCCAGTCGAGCCCGCCCCACCTTTGACTAGGAGAGAGAGAGAGAGGGAGAGGGAGGGAGCACCGAGAGAGAGGGAGAGAGCGCCGGGAGAGGGGGGAGAGAGAGAGAGTCGGGAGGGGAGAGGGGGTCGGGACATAGAGAGAGGGAGTAGGGAGAGGAGAGGGCTCCGTTAGTGAGCATGTATCCAAGTTGATGCCACGAGATCGTGTCTCTCTTAAAAAAATGAAAAGATTTATTTTTATTTTAAAAATATTATAACGGGATGAAATTTTATCTTAAAAATTTGAGGAGATCTGACCGAACGTGTCTAAGTGGATTATCTATTACTAATTTTTATTTAAAATAAAAAATTACAATCAAACATCCTGTTAGCGTGCATGTCTAGTGTGCTTAAACCCAATGTTAATTAACATACGGTCGGTCATACCGGTTCTTGTGCTCGGAGTGTGATCTTAATGCACTGCACTGTCCTCCATAAACTGGGTGAGAGAGAGGAGGATTGATAGGTGGTGGCAGGAGGAGGAAATCTAAGAAATGACGGTGATCAATCCTTCCTTCCTCCTATCTGCATCTCCGTTACGGTGGAGTAAAAATAGAGCAGCCAAACACATAGTTTCGAATGGTAACATTTAATTGGGAACTCGTTTAAAGGCCCTACTGCACAAGCAACATATCTTCTAACAAATTGCATTTATATCGAATTTGAAATTTGAAATTTGAAATTTTGATTTCACCCAACAAAATCAGTAATGTTCTTACAAGTCAACCAGAAGATTGATTTTAATAGGGTCTCTTTACTTCGCAGTGTTTTTAAATGTTGCCTAAAATTGAGTACCAAATACTTTAAAACATAATGCGTTATAAGTTAAAATTTGGAGTACAACGACATTCTGTTCTCTCTTCTGTGTTGCTACGCGTGGGGTTCGAGAGACCACCAGCGAAAAGAACCAAGACAGAAGCGTCCCCATGGAGTCCCCGTCTTCGTCTCACTCTTTTGTGTCTATACTACGTGTCTCCCGTCAGCTAACCTAACGCTGTGTGATCATATGTTGCACGCACGGTGAGAAAATGACCGACAAGGAGGTCACATCCAGAAAAGTGAGACCTAACGAGCCAAACAACAAGGGTCGGTTTGTTTTGCGATCAGGATAGATTGACCTACGAGAGAGAACGGTGTGAATCTGATCATTCTCTTACACACAGGTATTAATCAGAGTCGATCAATGCACTCGATCTCCCGAAGTCGGGTCGATTGCGTTAACTCCACCAGGTTAACAAACAGACCCCAAGGACTCCGGTGCACTCAATCTCACGAAGTCGGGTCATTTGCGCTAACCCCACCAGGTTAACAAGAACAAGAAATATATAGGTCATAATTGCCCACCAAAAGTTTAAAACAAACACCACAAGCTGGATCCAAATGGCTGTTGTGAGCACCGCCAGTGATGAGATTCCGTGCAAGTCAAAAATCCTGATGATACAGGTTCGTGGTTAAGGGGAAAATATATATCTGATGCATCTGCTAATGAGGCAGCTCCAACTTGAACCATCCGATTCTCTAACAAGGATCTGTATCAGGACCAGAAGCAAATAGAAGTAACTGAAATCCATCTGAAGTTAAAGCTGCTTACTCCATAATCAAACAGGGCCCAATTCTGATTTTGCACTCACCATTATGGAACAAGGAAATGCATTGCCTAAAAGCGGGGAGATGAAAAACTTCCACTTTCAGTAGCTCAAGTGTTTGATTAACATAAACTATGCAGGGAAGAAACTCCCCGCTCAATTTCCTCATATGACTCGAGAAGACAACAGGCATGAGAAGACAAAATTTACAATGCAGGTCTTAGGCAGATGGCAAATCATGGAGTGGATGACCTTTCTGGTTTCTTTCCATTATCCTTCGGGCCAAGGAAACCTGCTTGCCCACAACAAACACAAAGGCCTTGCCCTTGCCACCAGCACCCCGAGCGGTTCTTCCAACACGACGAATATACTCGCTCGGATCTCGTGGAAAATCAAACAGCAGCACATGATCCACGTTGGCAAAATCGATTCCTCGGGAGGCTCTATTGCAATCCACAGGAAGAACATAAGATGGTCTAGGATAGAGTTGCAGTCTCAAGGAGAATGTCTAATCAAAAATGAGATGGCCTTTTCGAGAAGATAAATAAGCACTCCAAAGTTTCTAAGAACATGAATCCCTTGGTGACCAAGGACTCAAAAGTTTCTAAGAGAAACTAAGCCATTTATTACCAATCAGAAAAATAAGTCAATGCAGTTACTCTGAAATGTAGCAGCCTTTCCCCCCCTTTCAAGAAGATGATCATATTATGACACACTTACCGCATGCTACTATAGAATCGATTTTAGAAATCTCAAAATGGGAGAGAGCTAATTCAAGATATTCACCACCTATGAGCTTTCCACAATACAGTTTATAACCAAAGACAGGCTAAGACCACACATATGGAGTATATAAATGATTCACACATTTCCAGCTACATCAAACAAAATGATCCCAAGACTCAAATATGTACATCCATCCAGCCAACTCTGTCTTTACATGAAACCAGACATCAACTGCACATGGTAATGCATTGAAAGGACAAAGTATATATACAATCTAATAGTTTCAATGCTAAAAAGTAACTTCACATGGTGATAAAAGAAAAGACGAGGTATGGATTTAACCTTGTTACACAGGCAGTTGAAAATTTCAGATTTGACAAATCTACTACTGCAGGATATAAAGACTTGACCTTGTAGCTTTTAATTTCACAACATTGAGAAGGGGAAGGAGAGGAAAATAATAATAATCAAACAAATGAAGAACTTGCTGTTGAAAGTGGGGATCAGAGCCCAGCGCATCACCATCAGTTGCAGTGTTGCACTGCTTTTCCAGCTCCAAGGGATGACGGCTAACCCATGATGGCCATGGCTAAAGCATGCCTTGGAGCATGCTACAAGGGCAAATGGAAGGGCCATTTTCAGATCATATTCTGTCTGACCCTCACAGATTGTAGTTCTATTTTTTCCCATTGTTTAACTGAATTACTGAATAATGATTCAATCATTGGGTTCCAATTTGTATTGAAATGGAACTTATTCTTTCCTACCTTACACTAGGATTCTTAACTCATCACTTTAATATTTCGCAAAGTGTAATCATGTTTGTATTAATATAACATGAAAGTCCATAAGCATGTGAAAATCAATTTCAGCAATTCTGATGGCAGAGGAAGCTGGAAGGAGAATTACGAAAAGGTCTAAGGAGAAAACAGCATTACCTGTCAGTGCAAATCAAAAACAATGAGTCATTTGACTGTGAACCGAGAAATTCCCTCATGTTTGAGAGGCGTATTCCTTGATCTAATGCAGCATGGAATGGTAGGACTTTGATGCGATGCCCCTTCCTGTCAAAGCGCTTCAATATGTTCTCAACCTTTCTGCAGGTTTCTATCTGCCATAACGCATGGCAACAAAACCCGCTATTAACTATGAGTGGACACAGGACCACTGAGATAAAACATTGTTAGATCTCCTTCTAGACAGAGAAAGAAAAATATTTGTACAAATTCATAGAATCCTTTGATATCAAAACAAGACATTTCTCTCATGATCAAAATAACAAGACATTTCTGTCACCTCTCCTTTTTGTTCTGCTGGCTCAAGTTGTGAGCAGGTGTTGGTTGAGGGCTGAGTGTAGGTATCATTACAGGCTTCTAGGGTGGGCATCATAGTGTGGGCATTAGTCACCTTCAGTATAGCGGACGGCACCATCCTATTGTTAGCAGATGAGGAGATAGTTTTTTGATGTCAGACTGATGCTTGAGATACTGCACAAGGTTAGTGGGGTGAAGGTGAACTATATAGTAAGAGCATTTTAGCTAGAGTCAACATGGATGACAGGTCACTCAGGAGATCAGCATTCATTTTGGGTTGTCAGATTGGAGTCTTTCCTCTCTCTTATCTTGGCCTCCCATTGTCCCCCAGGGCCCTCCACTGTAAGGACTGGCAAGGGATAGTTCAGAGGTATGAATCCAAGCTCGCGGGATGGAAGGCAAGACCCCTCTCCTATGGGGGGAGAGTGGTCTTATGTAAATCGATATTGGACAGCCTTCCTATCTATTACCTTTCTATTTTTAGGATCCCCAAATCTATAGCTAAGAAACTAGACTCAATCCAAGCGAGATTCTTCTGACATGGCAGCAATGACAATGGGAGGGGCTAGCATGACCTTTCCTGGGGCAGAGTCTGCATAAGCAAAGAGGAGTAAGTTTCAAGAGCACCCGAGATTTCAACTTGGCTCTTCTTTGTAGATGGATGTAGAGACTTGGAGTGGGAGACAATCGGTTATGGTGTCAGATTATAAGACAGAGATATTATAGCAGATCCAGAGTGTAGGATTTGACACCATCATCTTTGCATAGTGTCTCCCCGATTTGGAGAGGCATCATCCTTTGTGATGATTTTATCAGAGCCAGTGTTCGAGTCAGGCTGGGAGATGGGCTAAGAAGCATTGTTGGCAATTTCGGCCGAAACCGATACGTTTCAGCCGAAACGTATCAGTTTCGGCCATAACCGATACGAAAAGGGCCCTTATTACTGTAACAATCCGAAACTTAAGGGGGGTATCGGTTTCGGGCGAAACCGATACTAGTTTCGCCCGAAACTGGTCGGTTTCGGCCGAAACACGTGAACCCCTTTATGCTTTGCTGTCCCCCCCCCCCCCCGAAACCCCACTACCCAGCCATGGTTTCGGCCGAAACCCTCCCCCCTGCTGGCTGCTGTCTCCCTGCCGCTGATGTGCTGCTGCCGCTGCTGTGGTGCTGCTGCTACCGTGCTGCTATGCAGCTGTGCTGCGGCTGCTGCCTGCTGCTGCCGTTGCCTGCTGCTCTTGCTGTTGCTGCAGCAGCCAGGGCCAGCAGGTGTTGCTGTTAGCCTGTTACTCCCACCGCCGGCACCGCCCTACTGCCATCGCCGGACTGCTGTGTGCACTTGGGGTTGTAAGTATTTTTCTGTACCTTAATTTGTGCAACCCTAATTAGTTCAGATTTCAAAATAAACTTTAATTAGATACTTAAAATTAGATTCATTACTAATTAACCCCTAATTCATGCAAGAAAATTAGGGCTTTCATCTAATTCGGCTTTCTTAGCCACAATTGAAGATTAGATAAGTTTCATTGACGAATTTGGGGTGCCTTCATGATGGGATTATATTTTTAGCAAGGGTAATTAGGGCTTAATTAGTAATTAAGGCTTAATTAGTTCATAAAAATTGGGGCTTTTGTCTAATTCGAGTTTCTTAGTCACAATTGAAGGTTAATTATGTTTCATTGATGAATTTAGGGTGGGATCATGCTGGGATTATATTTTTATGAAGGGAAATTAGGGCTTAATTAGTAATTAAGGCTTAATTAGTTCAAAAAATTTGGGGCTTTTGTCTAATTCGAGTTTCCTAGCTACAATTGAAGGTTAATTAAGTTTGATTGATAAATTTGGGGTGAGATCATGCTGGGATGTCATTTTATGAAGGGTCATTAAGGGTTATTTGGTAATTAGGGCTTAATTACCTCATAAAAATTGGGGCTTTCGTGTAATTCGGCTTTATTACCCACAATTGAAGCTCAATTAAGCTTCATTGACGAAATTGGGATGGGATCATGCTGGTTTTTTTTATGAAGGGTGATTAAGGGTTAGTTGGTAATTAAGTCCTAATTACTTCATACAAATTGGGGCTTTCGTCTAATTCGACTTTATTACCCACAATTGAAGCTCAATTAAGCTTCATTGACTAATTTGGAGCTCTTTCATGTTCAATTGCCTTTTTTTCATTGTACTTACAAGAGATTGTCTTTGACTGTCATAATGCAGCATCATGCCTAGACGTCAGCAAACACAGGAGCAACAAGGGCAGGAAGATCCGGTGTGGGCCCACATGTCCTTACTTGATGCTAAGAGAAGAAAGGTGAAATGTAATTACTGTGGTAGGGAGATGTATGGCGGAATTACCAGAGGAAAGCAACATTTGGCAGGGGTAAGAGGAGAGGTGAGACAATGTGACAACTGTCCCCGAGAGGTGCGAGAAGAGATGCGCCAGTGCCTTCTGGGGAAAAGGGAGAGGGTGCAACAAAGGGCTGAGGATGAGGCTGAAATTGCTGAGGAGATTTCTGATAGAAGGGTTAGGAGGGATGATAATGAGGAAGGTACTGAGGATTCTGATCCAAAGCTGACTGAAGCAAGGGAGCGTGAACAAGCCGCTCGAAGGAAAGGGAAGGGAGCCATGGGTTCAGAGACCTATGAGAGTACAACTGCACGACGTCCTGACGTTGGTGTTGTCCCACATACGCAGGGAACAGGTCCCGTGGACAGCTATCTGCACAGAAGGCCCCAAACTACACAACCTAAAATCAAGCAAGCATTGAGAGGGGTCAAAAAATCAGCAGAAGTTGCAGGGCATGCATTTAAATCTATCTGCAAATGATTTTTTCATGCAGGTGTCCCTGCACATGCAGTTTCAAGCGAATATTTCCAACCTATGATAGATGCCATAGCAGATGTTGGCCCTAGCTTGAAGGCCCCCTCACGTCGAGACATATACGGGCGTGGCCTTGAGGGAGAGGTTGAGGAGCTCCATGATTGAGTTGAAAGCTTCAAGTATATATGGGTGGAGAGAGGATGCACCATCACGTGTGATGGTTGGACTGGTACCACGAAGAAGTCCATGATAAACTTTTTGGTCTATTGCATCGAAGGTACAGTGTTTGTGAAATCAGTTGATGCATCAGATTATGAAAAGAACGTAAATTATTTGTTTCATTTGATGGATGGCATGGTAGAACAAATTGGAGAGGAGAATGTTGTGCAGGTGGTGACTGATAATGAAGCCAGTTACAAGGCTGCAGGGAAGAAATTGATGCAGAAGCGCAGTCATTTATATTGGCTCCCATGTGCAGCACATTGTCTGGATCTGATGTTTGAAGACATAGGGAAGGAAAAACATGTGAAGAAGATAATTGACAAGGCACAAAAAGTCACACAGTATATCTATGGCCATCCTAGGATACTAAATATGTTCAGGGCGCATGCCAGTGGAGGGCGAGATATCATCCGTGCAGGCCCAACCAGATTTGCTTCCAATTTTATTTCTTTGGAGTCTTTGCACAGGTATAAGATTGATCTCAATTCTTGATACTTTATCCTTACTGATATGTAACAGTTGATGCAACTTCAAATTTCATTTATCTGCACAGGTACAAGAATGAACTGAAAGCTTTCATGAACCACAATGCCCTGCGGGACTACATCGACAAGGGCACAGTTGATGCACAGATGGATTATCTGGATGTCTGCCACGTCGTGGACGACAACAAATTCTGGGACAGGGTGTCACAGTATTTGAAAGTAGTCACACCTCTCGTGAAGGTCCTAAGAATGGTGGATGGCGATGAGAAGAATGATATGGGCTATCTGTACGAGGCCATGGACCGTGCCAAATTGGAGTTGCAGCATTCTCTTCCCAGACATTATGCAAAATGATGAAAAATTATTGACCAGAGATGGGACAACACATTATACCACGACTTGCATGTAACTGGTGAGTGATTAATTGTACTGAAATTGGGGTAATGCCTTTATGTTATTTTATAAATTTCATTTAATTAATTATACACAAATGCAGGTTATTTCCTCAACCCTCGATTTATGTACGGTGCCGATGCACATGTTGATGGCGAGGTGCTTCAAGGGACTTTAAAAGTCATTGGTCATTTATCGAGGAATCCAGAAAAGAGACTAGAGGCCGAAGTAAAGGTTCGCCTTTATTTGATACTTTCAATAACATGTATAGAATTTATTTAAGTAGTTATGTTAATGTATTACTTTATGTTTGTAGATGAACCATTACAGAATGAGGACTGGGACATATGCTGACTCCCAATTGCAATACGATGTGGGAAGAGTGAGCCCAAGTATATTTTATTTTTTAGATTTCTTAACCTGATGAATATATATTTCTACAACTAATATACATTTGTTTATGGTTGGTGGAACAGCTGATTGGTAGATAATGGTGAACAACCGAGATGTGGGCAGCAATGCATTGGCTTTCATTGCAGTTAGGGTGCTCAGTCAAACAACATCGGCAAGCCAATGTGAAAGAAATTGGAGCACGTTCAGCCTTATACACTCGAAGGTTCGCAATCGGTTAAAGGCTGAACGGTTAGAGAAATTAGTGTACTGCCACTACAATATGAGGTTGAGAATAAAGAATATGAGGTTGAGACAACATCTGCGAGACAAACGCGTCGCCGAGGATGCCACCGCAGAAATTGATGTGGATGCCTTATTTGATGATGAGAATCCGTTGCAGTCTTGGGTGGAGACACGAGAGCAGGTTGATGAGCCTGTTTTTGATGATGATGATAGAAGATGGGCAGAGTACATACTAGATGAAGATGAGCCAAGAGATCCCGAATTCAGAAGAAAATCAAAGAGGGCCAGAGATACTCATGTGCACATGTCTAGGGTTGTTGAGGACACTGAGGAGCAGCATGATTTTCAGCCAGCTAGACACTCCGACTCAGATAGCAGGCCAGTCACTCCTAGAATGGGCAAGGCACCTACATCCTTAAGAAGAAGTACATCAGTGCATGGGCAAACTGAGAGAACAAATGTTGCTGCTCGAGAGGACCCGGCAATTGAGCAGTTGAAGTAGATTTATTTGAGGCACACGCCAAGGGGAACAGGATTCATGTCAAAGGTGCAAGAAGAAAGCACACCGGCACAGGAAAAAGCATCCCCAAAGGCCAAAAGGTGACTGGAGACTGCAGGTTTCGTGATCCTTTGATTTTTTATTTTTGAAAGTAACTTAAATTTTTATTATCAGTTCGAATCAGAAAATATTTTGGTAGGAGATAAATTCTATATTTTCGTATGTGCCAGGTGCTACTACTGGCGGTGGGGATGCTGGTGGTCCTTCCTCCTTCCACACAGACACAGGCAAAGGATACAGTCAGGGTGAGAGAGAACATGAGTCACAGAGTCAATATGGGCATCCATCAGGTTATGGAGGTAGCCAACAGGAGGCAGCGATTTATGGGTCGTGGGGTTATGAACCATCATTCAACTTCCATCCGGCCAGTTCCTCTTCTCTTCCTCAAGATTCTTATGCTGATACTGGATTCGACTCAAGCCAACCAAACACTCCAAGAGGGATCCAAAGAGGGATGCAGGACTTGACTACCTCATTGTTCGGTTATAGTGAATATAGACCATACATGCATTCTTCTTATGGGTATGAACATGAAAAGCCAGACGATGAGGGAGAAGGTTCTAGTTATTACCCATATTAGTGCCTCTTCATTTAGGTAAAGATCATTTAATTTCCGTAACATTTACTGTGCCTAATTAGGTTTATTATAATACTTGAACCTACTTTATGCTTAGTATGTACTCAAGAATATTAGTTTAACATTTTTAATGTTTGAATTTCAATGTCTACTTCATGTTTATTGCACTTAATCTAACTTCTTTACAATCAAATGCATGTCTAATGAATTTTCTGATTTTTATGCGATTATTCATATTTTTTTGAATTATTTCTGATTTTTTAGACTTATTTTGCTTTTTTTTTGAAGCTTTTCAATGGGTTTCGGCCGGTTTCGACCAAAACCGAAACCGAAACCAGACGGTATCGGTATCGGACTCGGCCGAAACCGAGTCCGAAACCGATACAACCATCCTTGCTAAGAAGCAGGTTCTGGAAGGACAGGTGGTGTGGGGACTTCACTCATGAGAAGGCCTTTCCTAGGCTCTTTGCTATTGCTGCTTCACCTTTGGATTTGGTGGCTCATTCCTATGACAGTGAGCTTTTGGGTGGTACCTAGTCATTTACTTTCAGGAGGAACCTTATGCATGAGGAGATGGAGCAACTGGGGAGCTTGCTATCTTTGCTCACCCAATTCAGGTTGGTGGATAGTACAATAGATAGGTGAATGTGGAGGTGGGAGAAGAAAGAAGATTTCTCGATCAGATCGACATACTCCCTTATCTCAGATCAGGGTGTGCGCCACCGCTTTGCTCCACAGGTTTGGAACCCCAAGAGCCCGTTGAAGGTCAAGTTATTGATATGGAGGATTTCTCATGGCCGACAGTCCACTTGTGACATGATTGCACCACTTGTCAAGACATCACAACTTTGTGTTCATCGTGTGGAGAGATGGAGGAAGACCTAGACCATCTCTTTACGAGTTGCTCCTTTTCTCAGAAGGTATGGCAGCAGCTGGGTCACACAAGGATGGCAAACTCGGTTTCGGACTCGGTTTCGCCCGGGTCCGAAACCAAGTCGACTCGGTTTCGGTTTCGGTTTCGGCCGAAACCGGCCGAAACCCATATAACAGGTTAAAAAAATTAAAATTAATTCTAAAAAATCTGAAAAAAAATCATAAATAATATAAATAATCACTTAAAATCACAAAAATCATAAAAATTATTACACATGCATTTGACTGTATAAGTTAGTGCAATAACCTTGAAGTAGACAACTACAAAAATTCAACTTCAAACATTGAACATGTGAAAGTTAAAGTCATATTCCATTGTACATTAATAGAAGCAGTACAATAAACCAATTTAGACAAAATAAATGTTACAAAAATTCATTGATTCTTACCTAATATGGATAATAATTACTAGAAGAACCTTCTCCCTCATCGTCTGGCCCTTGATGTTGATACCCATAACCAGGTTGTATGTATGGTCTATATTCACTATAACCAAACAATGAGGTAGCCAAGTCCTGCATCCCTCTTTGGATCCCTCTTGGAGTGTTTGGTTGGCTTGATTCGAATCCAGTATCAACATAGGAATCTTGAGGAAGAGAAGAGTCACTGGTCGGATATGGATGGAACTGAAATGATGGTTCATAATTCTGGGCCCCATAAATAGCTGCTTCCTGTTGGCCACCTTCGTAACCTGGTGAACCATATCCGTGCTGACCTTGACTATATCCAGTAGTACCACCTGCAGCACCTGCATCACCTGTACCACCTGCAGCACTAGTACCACCTGCAGCACCTCCGGGATGATCATCATCATCATCAGAATCATAAGAAACCAGTCGCCTTTTAACCTTTGAGGATGCTTTTTTCTCTTTTGGAGTGCTTTTTTCAATCAACTTTGACACGAGTCATTTTCCCCTTGGCGTGTGCCTCACATAAATCTGCTTCAACTCCTCAATTGCCGGGTCCTCTCGAGCAGCAGCATTTGCCCTCTCAGTTTGCCCATGCACTGATGTACTTCTTCTTAAGGAGGACATTCTAGGAGTGACTGGCCTGCTATCTGTATCTGAGTGTCTAGCTGGCTCAAACTCGAACTGCTCCTCAGTGTCATCAACCACCCTAGACTGGTGCGCATGAGTATCTCTGGCCCTCTTTGATTTGCTTCTTAATTCGGGATCTCTTGCCTCATCTTCATCAAGTATGCCCTCTGCCCATCTTCTATCATCAACATCAAAAACAGGCTCATCAACCTGCTCTCGTGTCTCCACCCAAGACTGCAAGGGATTATCATCATCAAATAAGGCATCCACATCAATCTCTGCGGCGGCATCCTCGGCGACGCGTTTGTCTCGCAGCTGTTGTCTCAACCTTATATTCTTTATTCTCAACCTCATATTGTAGTGGCAGTACACTAATTTCTCTAACCGATCAGCCTTTAGCCGATTGCGAACCTTTGAGTGTATAAGGCTGAACGTGCTCCAATTCCTTTCACATTGGCTTGCTGATGTGGTTTGACTCAACACCCTGATTGCAATGAAAGCCAATGCAGAACTGCCCAATTGTCTATTGTTCACCATGATCCACCAGTCAGCTGTTACACCAACCAACCATAAACAAATAAATATAAGATGTAAATAAAAATTAATTAAGGAAGATGTAATTGTAAAGAAAGCACAAAGATGAAGTATACCTGGGCTCACTCTTCCCACTGCGTATTGCAATTGGGAGTCAGAATACGTCCCACTTCTCATTCTATAGGAGGTCATCTACAAAAATTACATAATAGATTAGTATTACTACGTAAGTAAATTCTATACCTCTTATTCATGAAATCAAACAGGCCAACCTCTACTTCCGCCTGAAGCCTCTTATCTTGTGTCATCGATAAACGACCAATGACTTTTAAAGTGCCTTGAAGCACCTCGGCATCAACATGTGCATTGGCATTGTACATTAATCGAGGGTTCAGAAAATAACCTGCATTTGTATATAGTTAATGTATGGTCAATAATATATGAATACAAATAATCACTCACCAGCTGCATGCAAGTCGTGGTGTAATGTGATGTCCCATCTATGGTCAATAATCTTCCACCACTTTGCATGTTCTTTGGGAAGGGACTCCTGCAACTCCAATTTCGCACGGTCCATGGCCTCATACAGATATCCCATATCATTCTTGTCATCGCCATTCACCAATCTTAGGACCTTCACGAGGGGGGTGACTACTTTCATGTATCGTGTTACTCTGCCCCAGAATTTGTTGTCGTCCACGATGTGACAGACATCCAAATAATCCATCTGAGCATCAACATTGCCCTTGTCGATGTATTCCCGCAGGGCATTGTGGTATATGAAAGCTTTCAACTCATTCTTATACCTGTGCAAAGAAATAAAATTTGAATCAAATACGGATCATAACTATAAGGATAAAGAAGTAATAATTGAGTTCAACAGTATACCTATGCAGAGACTCCAAAGAAATGAAATTTGAAGCAAATCTAGTTGGCCCTGCACGGATAATATCCCGCCCCCCACTTGCATGCTCCCTGAACATGTTCAATATCCTAGAATGGCCATAAATATACTGGGACAGGGGCAGGGGGTTTCGGGGTCGGGGGAGGCTCACGTGAACTCCAAAGTTTGGAGTTCACGTGTTTCGCCCGAAACCGAATGGTTTCGGGACGAAACCATTCGGTTTCGGGCGAAACGGGTATCGTTTTCGCCCGAAACCGATACCGTAACCCGAAACCGTTTAAGCTACAGTAAAATGCATGGTTGGCGGTTTCGGCCGAAACCGATACGTTTCGGCCGAAACGTATCGGTTTCGGCCATAACCGATACGAAAACGGGCCTAATAACTGTAGCAACCCGAAACGTAAGTGAGATATCGGTTTCGGGCGAAACCGATACTGGTTTCGCCCGAGCCCGGTCGGTTTCGGCCCGAAACCTGTTAGTTTCGGCCGAAACTTGTGATATTCCTTTCGCCTCCCTCCCGAAACCCCACTTCCGCAGAAGTTCCGCCGCTGCTGCAACGGTTTCGGCCGAAACCCTCCCCCCCGCCGTGCTGTGCTGCTGCCGGGTGCTGCTGCTGCCGGGTGCTGCTGCTGCCGCCGCTCTGCTGCTGCTGCCGTGCTGCACTGCTGGCTGCTGCGGCTGCTGCTGTGCTGCAGCTGCTGCCTCCTGCCTGCTGCGGCTGCGGCTGGCCGGCTGCGGCCCGTGCGAGCCTGCTGCCTGCGAGGTGGGCCTGCGACCAAGGCACCAAGCTGCTGCCTGCTGCGGTGCTGCTGCTGCCTCCCTGCCTGCTGAAGCTGCTGGCTGTTGCTGCTGCTGCCGGGCCTCCCTGCCTGTGGAGTGTGGAGCTGCTGTGCGCTGCCGGCTGCTGCTGCTGTGCTTGTTTAGGCCTTTAGGGGGCAGGGGGCTGTCCACACTCCACACGTCCACATCGACCGTCCGACTGCTACTGCGGAGGTAAATTTTGTGGAGGTAAATTTAGGGTTTTTTATGTTTTGTGTTTTTTTGGTTGAGTTGTTGAATTTTTTTTTGTTGTAGGTTAAATGTTGTATTGTAGGTTAATTTAAAACCATGATTAGATTTTTAACACTTCTAATTAAACCCTAATTAGAAGTTTATATTTGGGGCTTTTCTTTAATTAGGTTTAGTAAGGGTCAATTAGGGCGCAATTAAGTTTCATTGACTAATTTGAAGCGGGAGCATGCTGGTAGTTAATTAATTCGAAGGGTGATTAAGGGTTAATTGCTAATTAAGGGTTAATTAGTTCATAAAAATTGGGGCTTTTGTCTAAATCGGTTTGTTTAGGCTAAATTGAAGTTCAATTAAGCTTCATTGAAGATTTTGGGGTGGGATCATGCTGACAATTGATTTTTTCAAAAGGTGATTAAGGGGTAAATGATAATTAACGGTTAATTAGTATATAAAATTTGGGGCTTTTGTCTAAGTCAGTTTGCTTAGGCTAAATTGAAGCTCAATTAAACTACATTGAAGATTTTGGGGTGGGATCATACTGGTAATTGATTTTTTGCAAGGGTGATTAAGGGTTACTTGCTAATTAAGGGTTAAGTTTTTAATTGTACTTATACCTTTTTGTGTGTCACTGTCTTAATGCAGCATCATGCCTAGACGTCAGCAAACACAGGAGCAGCAAGGGCAGGAGGATCCGGGGTGGACCCACATGTCTTTAATAGATGCTAAGAGAAGAAAGGTGAAATGCAATTACTGTAGTAAGGAAATGTATGGCGAAATTACCAGAGGAAAACAACATTTGGCAGGGGTAAGAGGAGAGGTCAGACAATGTGACAACTGTCCCCGAGAGGTGCGAGAAGAGATGCGCCAATGCCTTCTGGGGAAAAGGGAGAGGGTGCAACAAAGGGCTGAGGATGAGGCTGAAATTGCTGAGGAGATTTCTGGCAGAAGGGTTAGAAGGGATGATGATGAGGAAGGCACTGAGGATTCTGATCCAGAGCTGACTGAAGCAAGGGAGCGTGAACAAGCCGCTCGAAGGAAAGGGAAGGGAGCCATGGGATCAGGGACCTATGAGAGTACAGCTGCACGACGTCCTGACGTTGGTGCTGCCCCACATACGCAGGGAACAGGTCCCATGGACAGCTATCTGCACAGAAGGCCCCAAGCTACACAACCTAAAATCAAGCAAGCAATGAGAGGGGTCAAAAAATCAGCAGAAGTTGCAGGGCATGCATTTAAATCTATTTGCAAATGGTTTTTTCATGCAGGTGTCCCTGCACATGCAGCTTCAAGTGAATATTTCCAACCTATGATAGATGCCATAGCAGATGCTGGCCCTGGCTTGCAAGCCCCCTCACGTCGAGACATATACGGGCGTGGCCTTGAGGGAGAGGTTGAGGAGCTCCATGATTGGGTTGAAAGCTTCAAGCATATATGGGTGGAGAGAGGATGCACCATCATGTGTGATGGTTGGACTGGTACCACGAAAAAGTCCATGATAAACTTTTTGGTGTATTGCATCAGCGGTACAGTGTTTGTGAAATCAGTTGATGCATCAGATTATGAAAAGAATGCAAATTATTTGTTTCATTTGATGGATGGCATGGTAGAACAAATTGGAGAGGAGAATGTTGTGCAGGTGGTGACTGATAATGAAGCCAGTTACAAGGCTGCAGGGAAGAAATTGATGCAAAAGCGCAGTCATTTATATTGGCTCCCATGTGCAGCACATTGTCTTGATCTGATGCTTGAAGACATAGGGAAGGAAAAGCATGTGAAGAAGACAATTGACAAGGCACAAAAAGTCACACAGTATATCTATGGCCATCCTAGGATACTAAATATGTTCAGGGCGCATGCCAGTGGAGGGCGAGATATCATCCGTGCAGGCCCAACCAGATTTGCTTCCAATTTTATTTCTTTGGAGTCTTTGCACAGGTATAAGATTGATCTCAATTCTTGATACTTTATCCTTACTGATATGTAGCAGTTGATGCAGCTTCAATTTTCATTTATCTGCACAGGTACAAGAATGAGCTGAAAGCTTTCATGTACCACAATGCCCTGCGGGAATACATCGACAAGGGCAATGTTGATACACAGATGGATTATCTGGATGTCTGCCACGTCGTGGACGACAACAAATTCTGGGACAGGGTGTCACGGTACTTGAAAGTAGTCACACCTCTCGTGAAGGTCCTAAGAATGGTGGATGGCGATGAGAAGAATGATATGGGCTATCTATACGAGGCCATGGACCGTGCCAAATTGGAGTTGCAGCATTCCCTTCCCAGACATTATGCAAAATGGTGGAAAATTATTGACCAGAGATGGGACAACACATTACACCATGACTTGCATGCAGCTGGTGAGTGATTAATTGTACTGAAATTGAGGTAATGCCTTTATGTTATTTTATAAATTTTATTTAGTTAATTATACACAAATGCAGGTTATTTCTTCAACCCTCGATTTATGTACGGTGCCGATGCACATGTTGATGGCGAGGTGCTTCAAGGGACTTTAAAAGTCATTGGTCGTTTATCGAGGAATCCAGAAAAGAGACTAGAGGCCGAAGTAGAGGTTCGCCTTTATTTGATACTGTCAATAACATGTATAGAATTTATTTAAGTAGTTATGTTAATCTATTACTTTATGTTTGTAGATGAACCATTACAGAATGAGGACTGAGACATATGCTGACTCCCAATTGCAATACGCTGTGGGAAGAGTGAGCCCAGGTATATTTTATTTTTTGGATTTCTTAACCTGATGAATATATATTTTTACAACTAAAATGCATTTTTTTATGGTTGGTGGAACAGCTGACTGGTGGATAATGGTTAACAACCGAGATATGGGTAGCAATGCATTGGCTTTCATTGCAATTAGGGTGCTCAGTCAAACAACATCAGCAAGTCAATGTGAAAGAAATTGGAGCACGTTTAGCCTTATACACTCAAAGGTTCGCAATCGGCTAAAGGCTGAACGGTTAGAGAAATTAGTGTACTGCCACTACAATATGAGGTTGAGAATAAAGAATATGAGGTTGAGACAACAGCTGCGAGACAAACGCGCCGCCGGGGATGCCGCCGCAGAAATTGATGTGGATGCCTTATTTGATGATGAGAATCCGTTGCAGTCTTGGGTGGAGACACGAGAGCAGGTTGATGAGCCCGTTTTTGATGATGATGATAGAAGATGGGCAGAGGGCATACTAGATGAAGATGAGCAAAGGGATCCCGAATTAAGAAGAAAATCAAAGAGGGCCAGAGATACTCATGCCCACATGTCTAGGGTTGTTGAGGACACTGAGGAGCAACATGATTTTCAGCCAGCTAGACACTCCGACTCAGATAGCAGGCCAGTCACTCCTAGAATGGGCAAGGCACCTACATCCTTAAGAAGAAGTACATCAGTGCATGGGCAAACTGAGAGAACAAATATTGCTGCTCGAGAGGACCCGGCAATTGAACAGTTAAAGCAGATTTATTTGAGGCACACGCCAAGGGGAACAGGATTCATGTCAAGGGTGCAAGAAGAAAGCACACCGGCACAGGAAAAAGCATCCCCAAAGGCCAAAAGGCGACTGGAGACTGCAGGTTTCGTGATCCTTTGATTTTTTATTTTGGAAAGTAACTTAAATTCTTATTATCAGTTCGAATCAGAAAAGGTTTTGGTAGGAGATAAATTATATATTTTCGTATGTGCCAGGTGCTACAGGTGCTACTACTGGCGGTGGGGATGCTGGTGGTCCTTCCTCCTTCCACGCAGACACAGGCAGAGGATACAGTCAGGGTGAGGGAGGACATGAGTCACAGAGTCAATATGGGCATCCATCAGGTTATGGAGGTGGCCAACAGGAGGCAGCGATTTATCGGTCGTGGGGTTATGAACCATCATTCAACTTCCATCCGGCCAGTTCCTCTTCTCTTCCTCAAGATTCTTATGCTGATACTGGATTCGGCTCAAGCCAACCAAACACTCCAAGAGGGATCCAAAGAGGGATGCAGGACTTGGCTACCTCATTGTTTGGTTATAGTGAATATAGACCATACATGCAACATGGTTATGGGTATCAACATCAAGGGCCAGACGATGAGGGAGAAGGTTCTTCTAATAATTATTATCCATATTAGGTAAGAATCAATGAATTTTTGTAACAATTATTTTATCTATTTTGTCTAATTTTGTACTGCTTGTATTAATGTACAATGGAATATTACTTTAACTATCACATGTTCAATGTTTGAAGTTCAATTTTTGTAGTTGTCTACTTCAAAGTTATTGCACTAACTTATTCAGTCAAATGCATGTGTAATGATTTTTGTGATTTTAAGTGATTATTAATATTTTTTATGATTTTTTATCATATTTTTTAGAATTAATTTAATTTTTTTGACCTTTTATATGGGTTTCGGCCGGTTTCGGCCGAAACCGAAACCGAAACCGAGTCAACTCGGTTTCGGACCCGGGCGAAACCGAGACCGAAACCGAGTTTGCCATCCTTGGTAAAATGGGCTTCGGTTTCGGCCGAAAAGGACAACCATGGGGTCACAGGATCCATCTTTCCTTGGGGTGACATGAGAGTGTGCAGCAGCTACTCCTCAAATGGCACAAGACCTGGGTCCTCAAAAGGGACAGATTCATATGGTGGGTCATCCTTCAAGCGACCTTGTGGGCCCTCTGGAGCGAAAGGAACAGTAGAATTTTCAGAGGGGAAGTAAGAGTGGAGGAGAGGATTGTCTCATCTTTGTAGAGTGGAGTCCCACAACTCCTCACATTTTTCTTTGTTGGAGGATAGGTAGTGATCTGCCTTCTTGGCAGACATTTTGTAAAGGGATCCTTTTGGGAGCTGAAAGTTTATACTTGTAAATCCCTTTTTTCATTCAATACATCAGTAGTACTATCCACTTTTCAAAAAAATAATAATGTTGATTATTGCATGAGAAGATAATCTTAGGAAGAAATGGAAGATTACATCACTGCCTGTTTTTTGAAGAGTTATCCTATATTTCATGTATGGCTGAACAAATTTAACAAAAGTTTGATGAAGAAAATAAACGATACTGAAATTACCTTGAGATAGCAAAGGAAGAGAGAAAATTGAAATCCAAGGCAGCAACAAACACATTTTAAATTCTGCTTGTTAAAGATTTTAGGCTTTTGCATATACATTAAATTCCTAATAGCTTCCAGTGGAGAAAACCCCTATGTTTTACTACATGTAAAAAGGACCTAATGATTTACATTTCAGCTGACCCCCTCCCGACAGTGCGGCATATATTGGGTTGAAACTTGACTATGATCAGCGGTGACAGCACATACTACAATCATAGAGGAATTAACTTTTATATAAAAGTTCCATAAGTTTTTTTAACAGATAATGTTACTTAGAGGGCATGTGATAGCCCAAAAATTGCTCGCACAATACCAAACTCCACCCCCACCCTCTTTTTGAGGTCTCTGGCAGTGGCATTGCCCTGTTTATAGGAATTGAAAAACCCCATCACCACTCAGGTTCATACCTGGGCACCCACAAACCCTCCCACTCACCCGGTACCAACTGAGCTAAGCTCAGCCGGTAAGTTAGACAATACTTTTTCTTCCTCTGTCCATAATACTTTCTTGACTAGATGGAAAAGTGCCAATCAAAAAGCTACTAGGACCGACAAAAGGTACAGGTCAGGAAAACATCACCAAGCCACAAACAAGTCAAATCTTTACTGAGCTCAGACATATGTCTTAAAGTTTATTGTTTTTTCACAAGTATATTCAGGAGATGACATCAGCTAATGGAATTTAACTAATAAGCTGCAGTTCAAAATTTCAGGGAGCCAAGCAAGCAGCAGATCACTTGACTGGTTAAGCAATTGACAGATACTAACCTAACAATCTGCTACAAGAATTTTCCCAAGTGTGAAATTATGTCTTAACTGATATATCTGTAAATACTTTATCAGGACAATAATATAAAGGCTTCAGCTCATTTTCTTATAAAATAAGGGAAGAATGCTTTTCTTTCGAAAAAGATCTATGAGCATAAAGAAAGATAATTCTGTTACAATATGTGTGTAAATACATATCTCACAAAGCCAAGCTAATGTGTAGCCAATTCTTGTAATTCAAAAAGAAGATAACCTTGTTGCAGAAAACAACAGTTCTCGGCACAGGAGTTTCTTCTACAAGCTTCAACAAAGCAGATTTCTTGTTGAAGAATGCTGTGTCAGGAGATTTCTCCTCTCCATCATTTCCGCTACAATCAACAAGAACCTGCAAGAAAAAAGTTCCCCAATTTTCAGATGTAGCAGCTAAAAGCAAGTCAACACCGTCACCAATTGCTTCTATATTTTTCCCTTTGTCTCATTTTAAAATGTGATAAATAATCTGAAACTTTTTATTTCACTGCGTAGTGTTTGTATTGGTAGAGGAATTGGTTAATGTCCTAAGAAATGGGATTATATTGCACAAAGGGTGGAACCAATCCCATTCTGCTCCATTCCTGGGTTAGCTGACTGAATCCAGGCGGATCCTGGCTAGTTCCAACAGTCTGAAGGGGAATTGGCCACGACTCAAGTTAGGGGACCATAGAAGAACCAGGATCGAGTGATTCCTAGAGAAACAGTACCAATCCTAGCATTAGCTTTAGTAAGTGTTGTTGGTATTGCACATAAACTAAGACATTCTGAATACAAATTAAGAAATGAGAAATATGGGTATTATGAAATAATTTTGAGAACAAAGACAAACAAGAACTAGGACTCAACAATAGCAAAAGGTTTGCACATCCTAGGGCATTATAGAAAAAAGGAAATGGAAAAACTTGAAAGTAAAAAAGGAAATGGAAAAAATGAATGACAAGAATAGATACTACGCCATCAAAAGACCTAGAGAGATATGGGATAGAGAAACAAATAAAAGGTTTTCTAGGGTATTAGCCATGATAATCTTTCATATTCCCTTTCTATTCATATTTAAATGATTAAAAATCACAATTTCTGTAATAAGCCCACATCATTTGTTTTTTATCGTAAAATCATCAAAACTCACAACTTCTGCAATGAGCTGTGCCGTTTGCTTTTGAATGGTACCATCACTTTATCTTAGTCACGACATGGTTAAGCTGAACCTTCATTTGAAAATTACCTTCATAAAATACACATGTACACACAAATATGAACAGAGAGGGGTTGAGGCAGGCAGAGAGGAAGCGATGGAGAGAGGCATGTTGGAGGAGGAGAAGTGAGCGAGTGGGGGAGACTGGCAGAGATGCTGCCACCACTGCTTTCTCCAGCAGCGGGAGCAAAGGGAGAAAGGAGGGGAGCAGAGGGGAGAGAAGGAGAAGATGGATTAGAGATGCAGTCATCAACCACCAGGACAAGGAAAAGGAAGGATTGGAGGGAGTTAAGAAGAAGGGAACAAGGGGCTGTATTTCCTCCTCTAGTGACACCAAACCAAGATGAGAGGAGGGGAGCCACCCTCCTTCCACTGCTGCCGTCACCAATGGATCAGGTGTCACAGGATAAAGCAAGAGAGCACAAAATAGTGACGCAGCTTGGGGGCATGTCATGTGTGAACCTGGACATTGCAGGCTGTGGCCAGTCAAGGTACTTACTGTATACCAAGAGAGAAAGAAGCTCTTGTTTTCTAAATGTAAGTCGCCATAATCTTTCATGTTTGGATATTAGCCTCTTTAGTCTTTCCATTTATTTTAAAATCCCCATCATCCACTTGACTGCTAGTGCATTACTCAAGCTTAACTGAACAAAGAATAAACAAACCTCTTCAAGCCCAGAGCTGGTCCGATGCATACCAGGACCCATTATCACTTCACAATCCGGAAAAATCTCAACTAACTTATTGTAAATATCCACTGGCAGGGTCGCTGTAGCAAACAAATACTGTGTCATCACCGGTGCAGAATTCATTAAACTTCGCAAAACCTGGTCAAAGTCTTCATCACCAAAAAGTATGTCCACCTCATCCAACACAGCACTGATATGCAGTAAGATCATAATATATCACTGTATCAGTATATACTCAGAAATCTTCGCATGCTTAACAGAATCACCAGTATAAACATTACAATATATTTGGACAGAAAATGAAACTTTGAGCAAGCACCAGTGGGAAATAGTCAACAGCAAGAGACCCAGAAAGTTATGAAGTACAGACATTTTAATGCAAGATTTTGATACACAGAGGTAGACAACATCTTAATGTAAAACTTTAATACAAATCGAATCCAGGTGCCTCATCTGATCCTGAATGCCTTGTATTGTACACTCAGATGGCACTATGTGACAGCTGAACCAGCTCCAGAATAAAAAGTTATGTGTCAAACAAATGCTATCCCCAGTGCCTACAGCTGACAGAGCTTGATTCAAACAAATACTTAAATTAGCCATGCCAGACAGTCCTGGAGAATTCATTTCTAGATCCTTCGGGATAAATTGAAATTTGAAAAGATCAAAATGTGTCACTTATGACCTAACTGGCAAATGATAAAGTTTAGTAGGCAAAGCTCCTTTAGTCAAATGATGTGTGGGGGTTAAGCCACTTTTCCTCGATAATTAGAGAAAAATGCAACCAGCTTTTAACCTGACATCATCCCTGTTTTCTGCCTTATTCATGCTTAATAAACAGATGCCAGATAGCAAGGGACTACCTCAATAATCACTGCACTTAGAACCCCAATGATGGATGGTTGGTAGGAATGATCTACCATTGCAGAGAAAGATATATCCTCCCCCAGATTATCATCTGGACTGTCCAGACTAAAACTTTCTTAGTGAAATGTATCTTTCAGTAGTTGCACAACACAGCCACTAGTTTACTTACCAATTCATTGCCATAGTCCTTTTAATATACATCTTCCAACAAAATATTGGCAAACAGGAATGCTAAGTCAGTGGCATGAAACTTGGGAGGTGTTTAACTCACGGAAATAAATAGATAAATAAATAAATAAATGTTTCTTCTTTTAAGAAGAAAATGCACATTAGTGGTTATTTAAATAGCGGGTGTATTATTATTTCCAACTCCGCCATGGCTGGTCCTAAGCCCGGATGAGAAAGGAGGAGGGTTTGTGTTAGGTTGACAGCCAGCAGTAAAAGTTTGTCACATCTACTACATGAATTCTGATCTAATTACATTTTGTGCTAATGCCAGGGCGTCCCTCGGAAGCGACATGTTAGATAGGAGCCCGGACGGAATGATAAGTGAGCAAGGGCTAGCTAGGGCGTTCCCCATAAGCGACGCGCCGCAATGGGGCCCGATTGCGGTGTCAAATAGACAAAAGTTCCCGTGTGGGGTTGGACGATCACTGGTAAAGAAGCTAGTCCAAAAACATAAGATCCATCTAGCTACTTCAAATATAGGAACTTTAACGAGCAAGAGTTTAAAGTTGGTTAAGTTAATGAAAGATAGGAGGGTTAACATAACTTACCTACAAAAAACTAGGTGGAAAGAACATAAAGCTAAAGATATTGATGAATATAAAATTTGATATACGGGTAATAGTAACTCTAGAAATGATGTTGCTATAATAATAGATAAAAACTTAAAAGATAGAGTTGTAGAAGCTAATAGATTGGAGGATAGACTTATTTTAATTAAGTTTATTTTAGGTGAGGATATTTTGAATATAATTAGTGCATATGCACCTCAAGTAGGATTAGAAGAAAGCATTAAAAAGTAATTTTGGGAGGCTATTGATAGTTTGATCCAAAATATCCCTAGTGAAGAGGGAATCTTTGTTGGAGAGGATCTTAATGGTTATGTGGGTAAAAATAATAGAGGTTATGAGAGGATTCATGGAGGATTTGGTTTTGACAATAGAAATGATATGAGTTATACTATTTTTGATTTTGCTATGGCCTATGATCTAGCAATTGCTAATACCTTCTTTAAGAAGAGAGACGAACACTTAATAACATACAAGAGCGGAACACATATAAGTCAAATTGACTATTTTCTTATTAGGAAGGTCAATAGAGTTTAACGTAAAGATTACAAAGTTATTCTTGGAGAGAGTCTAACCCCTCAACATAAATAGATGTCATTATCCCAAAATTCAAAAGAAAGACCATTATAAATAATTGCCCTGCAATTAAATGGTGGGATTTAAAAAGTAAAAGTTTAGAAACAATTTAAAAACATCTATTAAAAGAAAATATTTGAAATTTAGAATATGAAACTAATGTAATGCAGAATAATGTTATAAATTGTATAAAGAGTGTAGCAAAATGACTCTTAGACGAACCTAAAGATAAAAAGAATTTGAAAAAAGAGACTTGATGGTGGAGTGAGGAAATCCAAAATACCATTAAAGTAAAAAAAGAGTGCTTTAAAGTTTGACAAACTAACAAAAATAATCAAACCCTAGAAGCTTATAAAATAGTTTAAAAAAGGGCTAAGAAAATAGTTAGTAAAGCTAAATCAAAGGCATTTGAAGAATTGTATAATAAATTAGGAATCTGAGAGGATAAAAATGATATATTTAACCTTGCTAAATTAAGAGAGAGAAAAATTAGAGATCTAGATCATGTTCGTTGTATTAAAGGTGAAGATCAAAAGGTTCTAACTAAGGATCCTGAGATTAAAGAGAGATGACGTAGTTATTTTCAGAAATTACTTAATGGAGATTGTGTCAAAGATTTCTCTTTAGAAGGTGCCCAAGATTCAACAAGATTTAATAAATATCAGTATTTCAGGTGTATTGAGATATCAGAAGTGGATGATGCTTTAAGAAAAATGAAAGTGAGTAAGGTCTTAAGATCATATGGCATACCTATTGAAGTATGGAAAGGCGTAGGAGATTCAATAAAATTTTAAAGGAACGGAGAATGCTAGAAGATTGGAGAAAAAGTGTTATAATTCCTTTCTATAAAAATAAATAAGATATTCAAAGCTGCAATAATTATCGTGGAATTAAGCTTATGAGTCATACTACGAAACTTTGGGAAATAGTAATCAAAAAACGCCTTCGATGTATGACTACTGTATCATAAAATCAGTTTAATTTTATACCGAATAGATCTACTACAGAAGTTATTTTCTTACTACGGCTGCTAGTGAAGAAGTATAGAGAGATGAGAAAGGATTTATATATGGTTTTTCTTGATTTGGAGAAGACGTATGATCGAGTACCGAGAGAATTGATCTGGTGGACATTAAGAAAGAAAGCAATTTCTCAGGAATATATTGATTTGGTTAAGGATATGCACGAAGGTACTATTACTAGTGTTAGAACTATTGCTGGAGAGACTTGTGAATTTTCAATTACTATAGGTTTGCATCAAAGTTCTGCACTAAATCTGTATCTCTATACCTTAGTTATGGATGAAGTAACAAAACAATTACATGATGATATCACTTGGTGTATGTTATTTGCAGATGATATTGTCTTAATTGATAAGAGTATTGATACTTTAAATGCTAAGTTAGAGCGTTGGAGGTATGCCTTGGAGTCTAAAGATTTTAAAATTAGTAGGAGCAAGTCAGAGTTTATGCACTGTGATTTTAGTAATGAGAGAGTGATACAGGAAGACATGATTCTAATTGATGGACAAAACATTCCTAAGAGTAGTAGCTTTCGGTACTTAAGGTCCATCTGTGGACGTGCAAAATTGCACGCCCATATGTCCCAGTTAGCCCGGCATTGATAACAACTTCAGCCAAAGAGACTGCGAAGAAAGAGGGCCATCCGGACTCTCTGAATATCAACACACGCTAGGTGAGGCCGCCTCCATAGTCACGACGGCAAAGAGAGATCAACCTTCAAGAGCCCCACAAACCACGGGCCACGGAGGAAATCAAACGGGCCACGACTCGTGCTCACAACGGGCTCAGAAATGCACCCCTGATGGCCTTCAACGGCACACCCTGGTGGCCTTCAGCGGCACACCCAGGGTGGCCTTCAGCGGCACACCTGATGGCCTTCAACGGCACACCCTGGTGGCCTTCAGCGGCACACCCAGGGTGGCCATCAGCGGCACACCCCTGGCCTTCAGCGGTACGCCCTTTGGCCTTCAACGGCACGCCCTGAAGCCCATTCAACGGCACGCCCCCTATGGCCTTCAACGGCACGCCCTGAAGCCCATTCAACGGCACGCCCTCATGGCTTTCAGCGGCACACCCTTTGAGCTTTCAGCGGTACGCCCTGTTGGCCTTCAACGGCACACTTTGGCAGCCCTTCAGTGGCACGCCTCTTGCCCTCTTCAACGGCGCACTTGTAGGGTCTTGCAGCGACACGCCCCGATGACCTTCCAGCGGCACACTTGCTGAGCCCGCCAGCGGCACGACGCTCAGCCGTTTCAACGGCACGCCCGGCAGACCAAATCTCGCGCCTATGCCCTACGGATCTTCGGCGCGCAGTGAGCTGTCCGAGGTGTCGACCGGGGGTTGGGCCACGCAGGCTACCACTCCGCCACCCAGGACGGGGAAAGTCAAAGGCAATCATGTCGAAGCTGCTTCCCACATTCGCCGCCCGTGCTCGAGGGCTCCCGCGGCTGGGAGTATAAAACCACTCCCATTCCGGCGAAGAAAAAGAAAGGAGGAGTCCAGGGAGACGACACCATATATCCAGAGAAGGAAGAGGCAGACAGAAAAAGAGAGAAGAGAGAAGAGGAAGAAGAAGAGCCCCGTCCGCCCAAGCTCGGTAAGCCCAGGGAGCTCCAGGGAAGAAAAGGCCAGAAAGAGAGAAAGAGAGTAAGAAAAGAGAGAGAGAGGTGCTATGTAGCGGGAGGTAGCAGGGGAAGAGAAGGGAGCCGTCGCCCCTGCTCGACCCCGGTTCTCTCCTCACCCCTTCTTTCTTTTTTTTTATCTTCTTGTTCCTCTTCTCATCCCTTTTGTAGCTTGTTTCAGACATACTCTGTAACGCTTGACCCTTGGCCAACCATGGTCGTTTTCTATCATGAATAAAAGACGCCCCTCTGCTGGGTTTTCTGTTATTCTTGTTGGTTTCTTCTTATGATATGTTTTGCCACTTGCTTCTCCCCTTTCTCTGGTGTTCTTGCTCCTTATGTTAATCTCCTTCCATGATGCCGGCCTGTCCGGTCTAATATACAACGTCTTGGTGTAGCACCATCTAGAGGGGTCCTTTGATAGTGGCTTCCTGTATGGGCTTCTCCCCCTGTGAGTCTGACTCCAGAGCATGCCATTTAGCTCAATAGAGTGTCCCCACCCCCGTAGAGGAGATGTGCCCTCCTTCTAGGCCGCTTGAGCCCCTGCTTCCTTAACACTCTTGATCTTCTTCCCCCCCTGGACAGTTAATGCACCCCTGGGCTTAGACCTAACCCAATGTGCCAACAGCTTCCTCTCATGGGTAGGCCAACCCATACCCTCCACCGCTATAGCTTCGAGCCCCTCGTCCGTTGGCCGGTGCACCCCCTAATCGTCCCTGCCCGGCACACACCAGGCCCTCCCAGGCCGGCACACTCTAGCCAGCCCCATCCGGTACACCTTCCAGCCCGGCACGGCCTATCAGCCCCTCTAGCCGGTGCACCCTCTAACCCTTCTAGCCCGGCACGATCCTGGAGCCCTCTTGCCCGGCACGGTTGCCATATCCTCCTACCCAGTGCACTCCCAGTCTGTCTTAGCCGGATCTCCCGCTCGTTGATTTCTCCGAGATTTTTCGAAGTTTCATCAAAGGTGCTGCCGCCTTCGGGCGCCCACCTCCAGTTGTCGGGTTCCGCCACTCCATGTGGGAGCGTTCCCTTTATCTCCCTTACACTCGGGTCAAGGGGAGATGCTGCCGAATTTTTTATAGAAATACTAATAATGTGTTTAAAAGGCAAAGGGAAGCAATGAACGAATGAAACGATCGATAATAGAACACTCCAACCGGAACAAGGCACTACGGACAACATGAGAAGAATTGGGCTAATCGACGTTGTGGTGAACTAAATGCTCAATCTATGAAGAACAGGTTGCGAGAAGAGGGGGAAAAGATTTGTATAAAACTACATAAAAGTCGGAGAGAAGAAGAAAAGAAAAGCCTTAAAAGAACCAGAGGGAGAGTGGGTCTTCTTCGAAATTCTCAATCTAATCCCTCAGCGGTACACCCTTCTAACCCTTCGACGGCACACTCTAACAGCCCTTCAACGACACACCCTCATAGCCCCTTGGCGGCACGCTCCCCAGCCCTTCAGCGATACACCCATCTAACCCTTCAGCGATACACCCATCTAACCCTTCAGCGGCACACTCTAGCAACCCTCACCACCTCCAGCGGTACGCCTTTTTGGCCCTTCAACGACACACCCCTCACCCCCTCCAGCGGTACACCCATTCCCAACCTCCAGCGGCACACTCCTCACCCTTTCCAACGGTACGCCCCCCGGCCAGCCCTTCGTCGGCACGCTACTGGCTGCCCTCGCCGGCACACTCCTAGCCCCCTTTCACACCTCCCAGCCTGTGTCGGTGCATATTGCACCGACCTTGGGTTTACCTCGGTGCACATTGCACCGACCTTGCCCCTCTACAGCCCAAAGTTGCACCGACTTCAACCCGCGGCCGTACAGACCCTGCCCCTCTACAGCCCGCAGGCCGTACAGACTTTGCCCCGCGGCCGTACAGACCTTGCCCTTCCACAACCCAAAGCTGTGCAGACTTTGCCCGTAGGACTTACAGACTTCGTCCCGCAGGCCGTACAGACTTCGCCCCGCGGCCGTACAGACCTTGCCCTTCCACAATCCAAAGCTGTGCAGACTTTGCCGGCAGGCCGTACAGACTTCGCCCCGCAGGCCGTACAAACTTTGCCCCGCGGCCGTACAGACCTTGCCCTTCCACAACCCAAAGCTGTACAGACTTTGCCCCGCAAGCCGTACAGACTTCGCCTCGCAGGCCGTACAGACTTTTCCCCGCGGCCGTACAGACCATGCCCCTCTATAGCCCGCAGGCCGTACAGACCTTGCCCGCAGGCCGTACAGACTTTGCCCTGCGGCCGTACAGACCTTGCCCTTCCACAACCCAAAGCTGTACAGACTTCGCCCTGCAGGCCGTACAGACTTTGCCCCGCATGCCGTACAGACTTTGCCCCTCTACAGCTCAAAACTGCACCGACTTCAGCCCGCAGGCTGCACTGACCTGCTGCCGGCCCAGACCTGCACCGACCTACCTTCAGCCTTGGCACACCCTGCACCGACCTAGCCCAATCTCTATCCGGCGCACCCTTTGATACCCTCACCGGCACGCCTTCAGCCGCCCTTGCCCGGCGCACTCTCTATGCCGCCTTCGCCGGCACGCTGACTACGACCTTCACCGACACGCTCCTTCAGTCCCTTTTTGGCCCTTCAGCGGTCCACTCCCCCCCCAGAAGCATGTGTGTAATATATAATATATAATAATAATAATAATAATAATAGTAATAAATCAATAAAAATTACGATGACTAAATAAATTTGGATATATATATATATATAACCAACAAAAATTATGAAATAATAATAATAATGGTGAGAGAAGTTTCTAATAATAATAATAATAAACAGTATGGATAAGTCATTCAGGAACAAAAGGGAAATAAGCGATGAAAAAGAATGCATGTATATAATTAGGAGCCCAGATAAAAGAAACGATAAAGTCTATATTGCAGCCTGTCTCTCCTGTGACATGGTGCTGAAGGGAATAACAATGCTGCCCCTGCAGGTCGGGCCTGAGTCACGGGGATTGCCTCAACACGGCCACGACCCGACCTCGCCCCGGGCCGACATTCTGATTAGGCCGGACCCGTTTCTCAAGACCGGACCCTTTTCGAGTCATTATTAAAATTGCCGCGCGCTCGGCAGACATTTGAACGGATTCGCCCCGTCTTCCACCGTGTTTTTTGTCACGAACCTTCGTCCGAACATGAAAAGGTCCGCGATTGACCAATATAGTCCGTGGCCCATATCCCGATGCGGATCTCAATGTGATTTATTCCTGCTTCTTTCTCGAGCAGTTAGTATTAGTCCTTTCGGCCGCAGGGCCCCTAATTTCGGCAATTAATCAAGGGTGTTCCCTCGTATGGGGGATGTAAATGACGTCGTGGCCTTTATGGCGCGGCGGGATTCGATCCCGACAAGAACTACACAATCATCTGACGAAGTCAGGTCGAGCGCACTATGGGCTCTTCGGAACCCGAATAAATTGTTACCCCAGTGACTGGCACGCCCACGCACTTAATAAACAAATAAACCATCCGAACAAACGAACGGCGCAATATAAGCGTGTCGAAAAGTGCGTCCACACCATCACACACAAGAATGGGGAGATTTATGACAATGTTGCACACAGGATTAAGGCAGGCTAGTTAAAATGGAGAAGCGCATCAGGAGTCCTCTGTAATCGTTGTATGCATGTGAAACTCAAAGGAAAGTTTTATAGAACGGCTGTGAGACCTGCTTTGTTATATAGTACCGAGTGTTGGGTAGTACGAGAGGAACACATTCACAAAATGTGTGTAGTATAGATGAAGATATTGAGATCGATGTGTGGGTAAGACTAAGAAAGATAAGATTATGAATAAGTGTATCCGTAAGGACTTGGGGATAGCCCCAACTGATAGTAAAATGAGAGAAAATAGACTCAGGTGGTTTGGACATGTGCTCTGTCGCCCTAACTCAACGTCGGTTAAAAAATGTGACAAAATCTTAGTAGATGCTAGTAAAAGAGCTCAGGAAGGCCTATAATGAGATGGTGCAATGTTATTTGGAAGGACATTAGTTTCTTGAGTTTAAATATGAATATAGCACTTGACAAAAATATTTGACGGAACAAGATTCATGTAGCCGACCCCAAATAATTGGGACAAGGCTCTAATGATGATGTATTATTATTTCCGCGGATTTAGATTTATCAGACGATTTGGGTTTGAGTACGGGACATTTCTCCATCAATCGTAGTCGATATTTATTTACATCGGCGTAAAGTCTGAATACCCTTGATTAACTGTCAAAGAAATACTTTTTGACCTCCACAATCTCCGCTGTCATATTGAGGGTTTTATTTAACAGATTTGATCAAAGAGATCATCGGTTAGAGATACACATTTGCAGGAGAAAACTAAACATTTCATTCTTTAGATTCATCTTTACAAAATACATGAAATCCCGACTACATAGTCGGGTCATTTGATTTACATTTGGCCTTCATTCAACCACCAGAACAGACCGTTGAATTTGAGTTTCATAGAGATCAAACCCTTTTGGGGGGTATATTTGTAATTTTTGACACATCCTGGGTATCTCTGCAATTTTGGACCCTTTCTTTGTATTTTTGCAGTTTTTGACCCTTCAGGGGTATTTTTGTAGTTTTTGACCCTTTAAGGATATTTTTGCAATTTCTGCCCCTTCCAGGATATTTTGGTAGTTTACCAACCCTTAGGGGATATTTTTGTAGTTTTTGACCCTTCCAGGATATTTTTGCAGTTTAGGACTATTCTTGAGTTTATTTGAGATTTTGAACCCTTTATGGGTTTATATGTGATTATCCCTGGAGTAGGGTTCTAGAAAAGCTCAGGGGTATTTGTCTAGTTTGTCCAATCCAGGGATACTTTTGTAACATCTAGATTGAATAGAGGCTTTCATGTAATCTTAGTATGAGGTGCAAGTCCCTCTTTGGTGGAGGCGTGCTAGTCAAAGACTCTCGGGAGATTGCTTCTCCTTCTCGAGCTCTCATGGGTTGGGGTTCAACTTCATGCGTCCATCCGCAACGCTCTTTGCGGGGGGTTTCCGGGGGGTGGAGTCCCCTAGAAGAAAAATTCCTTATAATCCCTCTCCAAGGAGTGGCACAAAAGACATCACCACAAGGACATATGTGCAAACCCTTTTTTGTAAAAGTTGGGGTGCTTATGGGATTCCTGATTATTTCAGAGAATCATATTATTTTCCCTAAAACATTTACAATGAGATTACATTAACCACAACACAAGAGCATGTGCGGACTCAAGGAGGGACAATTTTATAACATACCCTCACTGTGAGCACAAGCACAACCCAAAAGATGGGCCTTCAGAAGCACAAGTACAACCCTCTGCACTCCCTCCTCCCTGCGTTATGTGTCTGTTCGCCTGGCTCCCACTAGGGGGATATTTATAGAACCCATGGGTGGTAATATGTTGATCCGGTCCAAATCCCCCAATTGAGGGTTGAATCCGGTCCAAACCCCGCAATTGGGGGTGGATCCGGTCCAAATGGCCCAACCTAGGGCATTGACAGGTCAAAATTCCCCTAAGAGGAGTTGATCCGGTCCAAAACCCCCATTTCATGGGAGGTTGGATCCGGTCCAAATCCCCAAGTGGGGGTTGGATCCGGTCCAAACCCCCAAGTGGGGGTTGGATCCGGTCCAAACCCCCTTATGGGGGGAATGAGGGGGCCGGCCTCCATATATACATATATATATGTGTGTGTGTGTATATATATATATATATTGGTGTCATTTTTCTATCTCTTTTTTTCTTTTTTATCAATTTTTGGCTTCAACAGGAGGGCAGCATATCTACCAAGGCTGATCCACAGATTCCACACATAACTAGAAGAAGTTACTCATACAATGCAGATCATAAATCGGTTACTTGAGCCAGTATAATTTAAGCTTGTATGGATATGAAATGTCATCATTCCCTTTGGGTGATGGTAAACAATAAAATCATACTCGCAGCTTCTTTCTCTGACTTCTTGAAAGTGTAAAACGGTTTTCTCATATGCATGGGTCAACCGAAGCCGTTACAAAAGGAAACATCCCACCGAAACAAGAATAGAGCCATATGATTGGCATCAGACTAAATAGTACCAAAAGCCAAGTAGGTAATAGTACAATGAACTTATGACCAATAGCATCAGACATTCAGTGGCATATCTTCACTATGAATATTTAGAAAATGGTCCCTTGATATTTCCATTCATGATGAATGAAACATATAATGAAGCATATCGTTACAGAGAAATATTCATGATTTTTACTGAAAAATATCTCACTAATGATATGACCAAATAGTGAACATGAAAGAGATGCTGTCATCGGAACAGTGAGAACAATTATAGGCAGTTCTATGACTTTGGATGCCAAGCTTAAGACATGCATTGCTGTTACTGAAACAGATACTAACAAATGATAGATGGTTTACCATTTCAGGTTAGCTAATTGCAGAAAACCTTCCTGAAGTAGAAAAAGGAAACGACCCGGTGTTGCTATAAGAACATCCACCTCCTGTTGAAGGCTTTCAAGCTGAGTTTTCTGTCGGAAACCCCCAGTTGCCACCATAGACCTGAATGGGATGCCAGATTTTGCTATCAATCGGCAGTTATTGAGCACCTGCAAGAAGCAGGTATATCAGGAAGGTATTATCTGCATGCCTGATTCTAGCCCTATGTAATATCAACTATACAAGCCATATCAGTACTTGTCATGTTCTCCATGGCACTCAATAGTGACACTGATAAAGAAGCTTGCGGCTGCCACACATGTTAAGTTCTAAATTATGTATCTTATAGTTCTCTTATTGTACAATCTCTCTAAGACAAGTTCGACAAAAAAGGACCCCTATACCGGCAGGCCAGAGAAAAATACTTGCTAGTTCCTCTTATTGTAAGCATATAATTGGCAGGAAATAACTTGTTGAATTATCAACTGCTTAACAGAAGGGAAAAATCAGGAAAGATGCTGCCAAGAAAAAAAATATATGGCATTTTTTATTGTGTCGTAGAGTTCCATGAACTACAAAGGATTTGTGTGGAATCTTGTCCGATGAGCAAGACAGATGCTTGGCCCAAAAAAAGGGCCAACACAGATGCTCATCAAGGGTCAGGCTAAGTCCGGTTAGGATTGAGGGTCTCTTAGCAGGAGCTGGGTTAGGGTTGACCCAACCTGATCTAGCGGACCCAGGTTGCAGCCTTTAATCAGAAAATGTTTTGAGGAATCGATAATCAATTTGGGTAATGGCTAACAGCTACTTTCCTTTATTCTAACATTTAACTGATTTAGGTCCTATATGCTGCTGAAATTATAATTTACATCAATTTGAAAAGCCTCACTGAGACCAACCCAGGAGTGTAAAGCAAATGATGAAAAACTCAAGGTGTGAGGGGAGAATCAAAAACTTTTCCTACTTGAAAACAACTTTGCAGATCTATGAGAAATTTCTCACCTGCACAATGTTCGAGTAGATGGTAGTAGGCAAGACAGTATTGTGTGGGGCTCCAATTCAGGCCAATTTTCTGTCAAATCCTTCTACCATCTCCTAGAAGGTCGATGCCCAGTTTATGAGAAATTTCAGGAAGTATGGAAGGCCAAATCTCCTTTGAAAGTCAAAGCATTCATGTGGCTATTATTTGAGAAAAGCATCATCACTAAGGTATACAGAAGCAAATGGAGTTCAGATGGGGATTTATCCTGTGCTTTCTGCCACAGTGCGGACGAGGATGTTGACCATTTACTGTGTACCTGCCCTCTCTAGAGGGAGCTTTGGAGGATCTTCAGACATATTCTTTCAGTCAATTTTAACTTCCTCACAGTCCAGCAAATGTGGTGCTACTTCAAGTCATGCAGAGTTTCAACACCCAGAAATCTGAGAGCTTTGATTCTCAACATCCTTCCACATGCGGTGTGCTGGAGCATTTGGCAGAAGCGGAATGATATCATCCTCTAGGGACGTAGAATTTATGTTGAAAGCAACTCCTTCTGAGTTATTTCTTTACTGTTTAATTGGAGGAGGTTTCTTTCGAATATGTCTATTGATGAGTGGAAGAGGGAGATGCATTTACTGTATTAGAGAGATTAACTCGGTGTTTTCTTTTCTTGTGAGATAGCGGAAGCTCTCCTCTACTCTTTGATTGTACTACCTCTGTTTATTCTATAAAATTGGTGGTACAGTCCACTTTCTTTGGTGGGGGTGGAAGGACGGGGAAGGGGGACAACAAAAAGACTTTACCAATCCATGAAGGGCAAATTGGATATAGAAGCATGCTATCTCAGGGCTACTTTCCTCTCCAAAATGTACTTTGATTGTGCATTTCACATTAATATACCTGAAACATGCCAGTTCAGGGATAGATAGACCAATTGGCCTTTTATGAGGGAACCATCTCATCATCCACACTTACAGGTGGAAAGACATTGCACATGTATACATATAAGATATGTTTGGTTACATAATATGTATGTAAACACGTATATGCAACATCTTTTAATGAAAAATGGAACATGAGCAATGTATGCAATAGCAAAGGCCAAAAGTGAAATCATCTGTATGCAAGATGCAAACCTGGGTAGCCAGCTCAGCAGTAGGCACCAATATCAGTACACGAGGGCTCCCCGAAGAAGATTTACCAAGCCCCAAAAGTTCTTCTTGCCTTAGGCACTGTATTGTTGGGGCAAGATATGCTAATGTCTTTCCTGATCCACTTTGATCAGCTATGATGCAGCTTTTTCCTTCTAGAAGAGGCACATATGACATTGCCTACAATCATCAATGTCAAATAAAGGGTAAACGTACATTTCACAAAATGAGACAGCATTTTGACCTCATTATCACAAAACAGACTTCAAAATGGAAAGAGTAGTGTACATTGGGTTACTTTCAGAATGTATCGCCTGATGACGAAAAGATTGAGACTATAAATAGGAATGATGCAAGCAAAGTCAAAGGAGTCCAAGGAAACCAGCATTGAAACATTCACTGGATTGTGGAAAGTTTGATATTGAGCAGTGAGAGTTCTGCTTGATAAACAGGCTAACTGTTTCCACACATTGGTTCAATCACTTCAATGTCATGCCATGAACCCTAGTGTCACAAGTGGTTAGATGATCCACTACAAAAAAATCTGGAAATCAGATGAACTGTTGTTCTATGAACGCACAGAACTGAAGCCAACAGTTCAATGCTCTCAAAGAGAGAACCAACATAATCACTAAAGAGAGAAACAACCTAGTGAACACCTTGATTAGAAAATTGAGTGTTAGTGCACCTGAATATGCGAGGGGCGATGAAATTGTAGCTTACTTAGACACATCATTATATCGTCACTACAACCTAACTCTTTAAATGACCTCCTGCTGAAAAACCGGCCATCATTATCCAACACACTCCTACGCTGCTTCTTCAAATGGCTTGTTGAGTTGACACCGTCGCCCTTGGTGGCGGAAGAAGACCTCGCATCACTCCAACCTCTCAAGGAAGAACCACTGCCGCCACCTCTTTGAACATTCTCATCCCCTGCAGGCGTGGGTTGCTCCCTCTGAAGCACACTCAAGAATCTCGACTGTCTAGTTCCATCTTCACTGTATCCGCTACTAGCTGCCGCCTTTGCTGCAAAATCGACATCTGGGCCAGCGTCCATGCCGTGGCCACCGCCATCATCATCGGAGACGTTTATCTCGGCGCCAATCTGAGGTGCTGGTTTCTTCTTGCTCCTCATCAGCGCCTTCACTCTTTGCACATTCAACTTTCCAAAGCTCCCAACAGTGCCCACTGGCCGCCGTTGCCTATGCCCTTCGTCACCGCCAGCTCCTGTGCTGTGGTTAGATTAGAAAATTCACGCGACCATTGAATAAAACGAAAAAGATCTGCCATTGTGCTATACAAATTGTGAAAATAATAAAAATGCACGTGCTGGAAATTGTAAAAACAATGCAATTTTTTTGGTCTCCCAATTCATTATTCTCTCCACTCACCACGGGAGCCGGGCGACTCCCCGCCGGGTTTCCAAGAGAGGACGTCCTTGGAAGGGACAGGCGACTCGGGGCCGTCGTCGGCGCCGCCCCAGACGATGACCTTCTCGCCCGTCTCCTCGTCGATCAGCTGGTAGGCGCCCGCGGTCTCCATGGGAATCCGGGTGTACGCCCCCACCGCGACTGCGAGCCTCCCCCTGCTGCAGCTGATACTGGCATGGCCGAGGCCGGAGAACAAGCAGAACAAGAGGGGGGAGCCGGCGGGGACGCGTGGCTTCTGGGCTCCGGGGTTGCACCGGGGCCATTCGGTGAAGAGCTTTGACGGACCTCTGGCCAGCATCTCCTTCGTCTTACACAGACGCGGGCGGGAAGGGGGAGCGGAGGGTGGGGGGAGGGAAGGAGGCGGCGTCCGCGGGATTCAGCGAGGGAGGGGATAAGATTTTCGGGAATTTAGCGGTGAGCCGTTTGGACACGGGAAAATCGATCAGCTTATGGGACGGAAACAAGTTGAATAGTGATGTTTGGTAGATGCGTCAAACAAATACTTTTAGCGATGGATTTGATTTAACTTTTAAAAAATATTAATGACGAAATTTATTCACATGACTTGCTCGCCATAATCTCTTGATAAATTTTAATTTTTATCAAATGTGCAAGTGCATTTCGATTTTTGAGTATTAATAAAAAGTCTAAGGAAATAGATTATACGCACAAAACGTGACTTCATCGAGGAATCTGTAGAAGCAGATGACAAGAGGATTTTATGAATTTTTAATCATTAAAAATCTTGAAAGAGACAGATATTTGTACGGTCAAATGATTTCTGCGAGAATGAATAAGTTGAGTGTGTTTTCAAACGAAATCTTAGAATTACGTTGAAATTATGTATTTTTTATAATATATTTTTTTAAAAAAAATGTGGTCGTTTGCAAGGGATTATCAATTATGGATTCTTTTCGTAATATTCTAAAGAGTGAAGATATTACTTTTATGTATTTTTTTAAAATTTTGAAATCTCACTTCTCTCTCTCTCTACCCATCAAAATTTACTTTCTTCAAAATTTGACGGGACATTGGGTCATTTGAAAGAGATTATGAGAGTATTAAAGTTCACTCTCATCTATGTTTCAAAACGCAACAGATTTTTGAAACTCTTCCTTTTTTATCTCTCTCTCCCCTCATTTCATAACCTATTTTTAGAAAATTTTGAGATGACAATAGTCACTTTCGAAACACTTATGGAAGGTGGAGATTCTAATAATTTGAATCTCTCACTAAGTGATACCAAACATGTCCAAGTCAATTTTAAATTAGACTACTTGGACCTAGACTCTTCGTTAAGGTTGCATTTAGAATTACTTCATCCAACACATTCTAATAATTAGAAGACTATTCGGAGAGACAAAGGGGGATAAGATCGTTAAATGTTCACTTGATTTCAAAATCAATTTTTGAAAGTGTAGAGAGAGATAAACATATAAACATATATTTTATTTCAGCACCAAAAGTAACTCTGGGGTTACTTTTCCAAAAGGTAAGTGGATTCTGATCATTACAGTGGGATACACATGTTGCAAAAATTCTCAATATCAAAATCTATTCCTTCTCACCTTTCTTTCTAAATACGTCATAAGTAGAGTTAAGGGTGCGTTTGAAAAGAGATGTAATAAGAAATAATTTTGAGACATTGGATTTTACCAAATTATTAGAATCCACCCAAAATCTTCAAAAGCTCACAGCTTTTTCATGGTCAATTTTCATGTCTATCTCTCTCTAGAATGCAAGGAAGAGATTTTAGACATTGACTTTTGAAAAAGTGTATTAGATGCATTTGTTTACTCTATGTTCTCCACTTCTAAACATCCAATGATTAGAATCCATTCTACAACGTGTTCTAAAATGCTCCATAAAGTTAAATGATTTTGATCTAAATCTATCTTAACCTAGTTTAACTTTTTTTTGTTCCTGTCATGACCCTAACTTAAATATATTGACCCGAGTTATATATAAGCCATAATACTTGACTTCATGTTACATTTGGTCAAATTAAAATTAATTAATATTGTCACGATCATTCTGATCATAGGACGTATTTGATAACAATGTGCCGGTGGATCCCAGACATTGGAATCTCCCGACTTCATTTAAGTGCTCCCAAACATGTCAGTTTGTTATCGACCTCCGTGCAACAGTAGATTCCAGATCTAAATGAGAGATAGATTGGAAGATCTTTCCTGTACTGCCACTTCTAAAAACTCATAATTGGCTACTTCGTAAACATGGAAGGTGATTCTAAAGGTGAAATATATATTTCTACCTTCACTTGTACCCGAGTTTATGTCATATGCCAAGTTCAAATGTGTCCAGTGTCCACTATAGAAAGAGTAAAATAAATGGTATTTTCATAAATGGGCTATCACTGTCATTTCACATGCTCTACAATATCAAATGTGACATAGAAACTTTTAAAATGTGACCAAAACATGCCCAACAAATCCTAACCCCATTAATGACCATACAAATGAACCAATTCTAAATTTTTATTCTTCTTTTGAAGCTTTACCAAATGCATCATTAAGCTTCGAGCGATTGTGAGAATGACTATTTGGGATAGTTTAAGGAGCATTGACTTCAAAAAATTGAGAGAAAAAAGAGTAAAACCAATTACAAAGGATTGGGATCCATAATCCATCCCATCATAGGCCTCTGTTATTCTTCCATCTCATTGGTTGCTTATGCGATTCGTTATTGGTTGTTGCTACACTTTGTTATTATTGTTGGGTTACTCTTGTCATTAACCATCATCCGTCACTTCTTTAAACTCTTCCATGAATTTTGGACATCAGAGGGGTCACACACGGCGGCCCCCATGTTGTATTACCTTTCGTGCCCAAAATTCATGGAGGATATGGATGATGATAATGAAAGATGATAGATTGCAGTATTAATCGACAACAGATGACAAAGGTAGACAAAGTGGGTCTTCTCATAATATTTTGTCGAACATTTGATATTCAATCAAAAAGTTTCATAGATAGTTTAATAAGTCATACATTTCCTTTAACACGCTACTCACACGACTAAATGTGGACTTGGTCTTATTTACATGCGATAGGTTAGATTGTGATTTGGACAACGAATGACGTAACCAAACATAAGAGACAGACTATTCGTGCATTGCCCAAAGTTGTAAAATCATATGGCAAGAGACCAAGTATTATAACTATAGACATAAAAGTGATAAATGTATATTTGACATTATATTGAACACCTAGGGCCACTTTGATAACGGATTAGGTTAGGAGTGGGTGACTTACCCGGGTTAACCCACCCCTAACCCTAACCCGGATGGATTAACTCATTCCACATATTTTCTAGGAACGAGTTAATCCACTTTAACTCTATCCGACCCAGATTAAGAAAAAAACTATCAAACAAGGAACAACCTATCTGACCCCGGTTAACTCACCATAATCCAACTTAACTCGTTACCAAAGTGGCCCCTATGGAACAAAGGATAATAGATTCATCTAACTCCAATCGATTGAATTTGCCACCTTAAACATCTATGTGACGACTTCCATATGAGACGTTTTATTAAAATAATGAGGGGTCAAAGATAATCGATCAAGCTTGCTCTGACCCATATGAACATTTGAGAAGCCCATAACTAAGTCATTTTTGACGAGACTTTTACAAGGAGTCTTGCTTTGAGTGTGAACTAAGAGGATGAGACATCAAATAAGACAACTACGTCAACAACCATGCTAGTTACCATTATCTCCTCGAGTCTCCTTTTCTTTCAGGGATATTCACAAGTTAACTCTTTTTTAACCTGAAGTTAACTCATTTTAATTTGGTAGAGATGGATTTAGATAATCAGGTTAAAAGTGAGTTAACCCGGGTTAATTTATCCTGCCTCCACATGTGGGTTAAGTTAATCCGGTGTACAATGAAAATAAATAGGAATCAAAGTGGGTTAATTTAATTCACTTAACTTAATCGGGGTCAAGTTAATCCCCAACCAAAATGAGGATAAGTGACCAATGTGGTAGTGGCATTCAATAGAAAATCCTCAAAAATCAGATGCCTAGAATACTATGAGGTGATAATAGTTGGCTCGATTTTTTATACAAATTTGAAATTAGATTCATTGCCGAAGGGGTTACTAACAAGGATACCTGTAATCACAGAAAATCTCAAAACATCCTCAAGATTGTGAACCTAAGTTATGTTTTAGATGTCTAATATAGGTTCAAGAAGATGAATTGAAGCAGAGTCTAGCAAAAACATCAATGGCGCTATGCACGTCATTGGAGGTGGGCAACCAAAACTTAGAGACTCTCATGGTGACATCGAGGACGAGACATATAGAAAGCACGGAGAGAGCTCCGATATCATTTGTTATCGTCCTCTTAAATCTTGAGCTCCAAACAGTGGTAAGAAGATGAATTTGGTGCAATTCAAGAGGCACCTACTTATAAAAAATTAAGAGGAAACGAGAAATAAATATTACAAGAGATAGGAAAAAAGAACGTAGGAGTAAGAGATGACAAAGAAACTTAAGAAACTAAGCGATCTATTTATAGTCACCATTCTATGCACTTTTTATTTTGTAATGCAGGGGGAACAAAGTTCGGTGTGAATATTGCATCAAAAATGTTTTTATATAACTATTGTTACGGTACTCTCTTCCTTTTTTAATTACATTCATACCCTAAATCAATAAAACCCAACTTATTTCATAACAAATATTCGTTAAATATTACTTGTGACCCAATTCTAACCTAACTTGACCTCACGTATTGTAATATCTACCATTTGGTATGGAATATGAAAAAAATGTGAAAAAATATTCGTGTTGTTTCGTATAGAGTGTGATAAAAATAAATGTGAAAAAAATGTTAGTGTAATAATAAAGAAGGATTCAGAATATATTATTTTCATACATAAACACTTAATCCATTTGTCTCAATGTTGACGTCACATTCACTATTTAGCATTTAGGTTGAATATATTACAATATATAAGAGAAAATTTGACTCACTATAATAGCATGTTTAAAGAAGATTAAAGAAGAGAAAAGGTTATTGTGTTGCTCTTTATATCACATTTTTGTCACTTTCATCTCGATTGTCATGATATCAAAATAGAGCAACATAAATTAATGCTCTTAAACTTATGAGTATCAAATTTAAGTTATTTTTTTGTTAGAATTTAAAAATTAGATGACAGGAAAAAGAAATTAGAAAATAGTGTGATATAACAAGTGATGTTATAATATATCTCTTATAAAATTGGCATCAATCTTGAGCTGAAACTTTGTAATGTAAAAAATTTTATATTCTCCACCTACTAATTGTATGCACAATAATAATAGATTGGTGTCTTTAGTGACATTATTAACTAGTTTTTAAGATTTATTGTTTACATAAATAAACAATAATTTTTTTCACATTCTTCATCATTTGATGGATTTTTCATGTGATTATGAAATTTATCCATCTAACTCTTTGTTATACATCTCAACATGTATATAGAAGATAACATAAGACTTGTCTTAGTGGTTAACATCCCTCCCTCCCCCTTGATGGAGAGGCCAATGCATGATCGGACCTACCTCCCCTCTGATGGGAAGGCCATGAGATCGAGCTTGCAATCTTCCAACGTTGGAGACTCAGGTCTCCAATAGCACCCACACCTTTTGGGCGCTACGTCTCTTGCGGATGTGAGATTTCAAACCCCCACCCAAAAGTCTCGTCTTATATTTCTCTCAAGTGCCCAACCCTTCTTGAAGCTTATATTTCATCTAAGACATCGCTCAGTAAGTTCTCTTCTAGAAACTCTAATGACTAAAATCACTCGTTAAAGTTGTAATGGTTTCAAAAGGTACAAACTTGTCTTGACTCCGGGGATTCCACACTTAAGTAGAGAAAAAAACACATGGTTTCATCTCTCTATATTCCAACCCAAAAATGGAAAAAGGCTCACTTCACGAGGAGTTTTCACCAACTTATACGTATAGTATTCATTCCTCCCACTTTACTCTTATTGTTTTAAAATGTTATTCTACAAATATATTAGCATGCATATCACTACATAAAATTAAATAGTACAAATATGTCATAGTCGTGATCGTCTGATATCACTTGTGAATTTAACCATGGTTAATATTAACTATACCTAAGAAAATAACAAAATCCTAGTTAATACAAAATAATGATAAAAGATATATATTGTAACACCCTTCCCCTCCCTCTTGACGTCGTAAACCCCCTCCCTGTAGACACGACATTTTTAACATTATGCTGAGCAGATCCCGTATTACACTAAGACGCCCCAAAGCAGCTCGCACGGTTAAGTTAATTGAGTAATCTCTAATTTAATCTAATAATATGTGGCTTCTTGAATGGTAATTCTTGTTAATGGGCTTATGACAATTCCTACACAAAACAAAAAAATGTGTGTTAATGGGCTTGGTCCATCTTTTTAATCCTAAAAAGGGGGAAGGTTCATCATGTGGGCTTGGCCCATTCCTATTCAAAAAATATACCAAAAGAAAATATTTGTGCTAATGGGTTTGGCCCATTCCTATTCAAAAATAAAAAAAATATATAGATGTGTGCTAATGGGCTTGGCCCACTTTTGTTCTAAAAAATAAATAAAATTTAATGGACATGGTCCCATCTTTTATTACATAATTTATTTTTCCTCACTCCCCTCCCGGGTCTCTAGGATATTGCCCCCCTCTCTTTAATATTCTCTCTCTCTCCCATTTCTTCCCTTCGGAGGCATCTCCCCACCCTCTCACGTAAGGACCCATAACCACCTCCAGCCATCCTCCTCACGGCAGCCACCTCCACTCTTCACCCTCTGCCCATACCCACTTTCTCAACCGACTCCCACCTGTAACTTCCTCTCTCCCTCTCTACACCGGCCACCGTCTCCATCTCCACAGCCGCAGCCACCCTCCACCATCGCCCTCTCTCTCTCTTTAACCCACGAAGCCACCCCCTCTCCACTTCCGACGTTGCCACCTCCACCTCCCTCTTCCCTTTCTTTTTTTCCTCCCCACAACAACCACCCTCTCAACCCCCTGGGCCTGCTAACCACCTCCACGGTCACCCCTCTCTCCCTCTGCAGCCACCACAGCCACCTCCTCGGTCAGCCTCCTCTCCACTCACCCACTCTCTTCCTCTGCCTCCATCTCCACCGCATCTCCCCTTCGTAAGCCACCTGCAGCTCTTTTTTTTTCATTCTCTGCACCCACCACCACTGCAGCCACCACAGAAGCCACCCTCCGCCATCTCCCTCTCTCTTCCTCCCTCATCCCCCCCTCTTTCATTTCGGTTCTCTCCCTCTTTCTCTTCACTCCCTCTCTTTTCTCTCCCTCTGATCTCTCCCTCCCTCAATCTCTTTCTAACAAAAAAGCTTTAAAAAAAAAAGTAGTTCGCAGGGGGGCCTCGTCGCCCGTGCCCCCCCTTTGAACCACAAGGGGCCGCAACGGCCCCTTTTGTCCGCCGCACACGGCCGCCCCCGACGCCGCCCCGACGCCACCGCTCCCGCCGGCCGCCTCCGGCCTCGCACACGACCACCCCCGACGCCGCCGCTCTCGCCGGCAGCCTCCGGCCTCGCACACGGCCGCCCCCGACGCCGCCCCGACGCCGCCTCTGCCCCGCTGCCGTCTCCGGCCAAACGCCCCCCAGCCCGCAGCGCCCTCGCCTCCGGCCCCGACGCCGCCTCCAGCCGCAGCGCCCTCACCTCCGGTCGCCCCGATGCCGCAGCCTGCGCCCTGCACGCCCGACGCCGCTCCCTGCACGCCGCCGCCAACGACCCCCTCTCTCTCCCCATCTCTCTCTCCCTCTGTCTCTCTTTCTCTCCCTCTCTCCCTGTCTCGTTCTCTCTCTCTCTTCCCGCCTCCCTCTCTCTCCCCGTCTCTGTCTCTCCCCCGTCTCATCTCTCCTCTCGCGCCCACCCCCCTCTCTCTTCCTCTTTCTCTCTCTCTCCTCCTCTCCCTCTCGTTCTCTGTCTCTCCCTCCCTCTCACTGTCTCTCTCGGCTCCTCTCTCTCTCTCTCTCTCTCTCTCTCTCTCTCTCTCTCTCTCTCGACTTCCGCCGCGATCTCTCTCTCTCTCTCTCTCTCTCTCTTTTTATTTCATTTTTATTTTATTCTTTTAACTCCCCCCCTCTCTCTCCCTCTTGCTCTCTCCCTCTCTCACCGCACTCTCTCTCTCTCTCCTCCCCTCCGTCTCATCTCTCCTTCTCGTTCTCTCTCTCCCCCCGCGTTTCTCTCTCTCTCTCTCTGTCTCTGTCTCTCCTCTCCCCCCCTCTCAGTTCTTCTCTCTCTCTCTCTCTCTCTCTCTCTCTCTCTCTCTCTTTCCCCTCTCTGCGTTTCTCTCCCTCTCTCTGCTTCTACCTCCCCCCCTCCATCGAGTTCTCTCTCCCTCTCACTCTCATTTTTCTTTTTTTTTTATTACTTTCCTCCCCCTTCTCTCCCCATCCGATCTCTCTGCTTCTCTCCTCTCTCCCCCCTCATTCTTTTTTTATTTGTTTTAATCTCCCTCTCTCTTCTTTTCTCTCTCTCCCCCATCGTCTCTCTCTCACCCTCTCTCTCCCTCTCGATCTCCCTTTCTTTCACCTTTTTTTTATTATTTTTTCCCCCTCATCATCACTCTACCCCCTCCCTCTTTCTCTGCTCTCACCCTCTCCCTCTCTCTCACGACTTCTCCCCCACTCTCCCTTTCTTTTTATTTTTTTATTATTATTCTTCTTTTCTCTCATCTCTTTCTCCCTCATCTTTTTTATTTGTTTGTTTTATTTGATTTCTCTCTCTCCCTCTCTCTTTCTCTCGGTTTCTCTCTCTCTTCCCCTCTACTTCCTCTCACCCTTTCTTTTCTTTCTTTTTTTTTATCTCTTTTCCCTCTGCTCTTCTCTCTGTTCTCCCTTCTCTCCTCTCTCCCGACCTCACATCTCTCTTTCCCTCTCTGCCCATCTCCCCCTTTTTCTCCTTTTCTATCTTTTTTCTTCCCTCTTCTGCACCTATTAGATATATATATGTATATATATATTATTTACGTATATATAGCATCTATATGTTTATGTTCATGTATATGTGTATGTGTGTGTTCGTGTAGGGGTACGTGTCTGTGAACGTATGCACGTGTTGATTTGAAGTGGAAAAGAGACTTTAAAGCAGTCATTCTGCTGCGCTACATGCCTGCTTTACTCCCACCTTGCCAAAGAAGCTCACCTTCGAGCCCATCATCTATATCTGAATAAGCTTTCTTCCCCCCTTTTACTGTCTACTTTTCATTCATTTAATTGCATGCATGCATCGTTTGCCATATCCATCAAATTCTTCTCTTTGAGAGAACTTTAGTCATTTATTCACCATGTCGCTCATCCATCCTATTCTAAAGGGGTTTTAAACAACACTAAACAGGTGCGTGTGTTTGAACATGATTATGTCATTATCATTTCAAGGGACCGGTACTACCCTACTATTCTTCTAATCCATCATCTGTTTCTTTGTATGTCGTGTTTTGCGAGGGCTAACCAGTCGGGGATCCCGCTTCTTCCGTCGACCAAAAGAGTAGGAGGTCATCCCTCCCTTTGAGGTACCCGGCTATTGTCTCTCTCATCTATCCTAGTTCTTTCCTTCATCATTATTATTTGTTGTTAATTTCCATCTTCATCCTCCTTTACGTTTCGTTTAACAATAAGTCTGTCTCCTCTCCCTTATTAGCATTATATATCGTTAAACCTCCATCTCCGTTCTTCTCTGTCTTATCTAAAATAAAATTTTCATCCTGTCTATATTTTCTTAGCATTCTTTTCCTATATCGTACTACCTTATTCTACCATCTATCACCCGATTTCTCTCTTTGCTCTCTCATCTTTCTCTTAAAAAAAGGTATAAGAACATAAAAACAATAAAAGCCACAAAACCCCAAAAAAATATATAATAATAAGAAGTAAAACAAAAAAAAGGATAATAAAATTCGGGTAACCAAAGAAGGCCCTCTTCGTCGGCCGGCCGACTAAAGAGGAAGAGAGGACCCGCACTGCTCCCGCCCCGACGGCGAACGCGATCACAGTTCTTTTTTGTGGGGCTCTCAGCCCCTGGCGATCACATCCCCTTCCCACTTTCTTTCCTGTCAATTTTCCCTTTTGTTTAAATCCTGCGACGGAAGTCATTCCTCGCGAAGGTGTACGTGACGGAAGTCATTCCGCGCGAAGCCTTTTTCATTCTGTCATTTTATTCCCTTGATTTTTGTCTAAACCCTGCGACGGAAGCAATTCCTCGCGAAGGTGTACGTGACGGAAGTCATTCCTCGCGAAGCCTTTTTTTTCATTCTGTCATTCTATTTCTTTAAATTTCTGTCTAAACCCTGCGACGGAAGTCATTCCTCGCGAAGGTGTACGTGACGGAAGTAATTCCTCACGAAGCCTTTTATTCTGTCATTATATTCCTTTGATTTTTTGTCTAAACCCTGCGACGGAAGTAATTCCTCGCGAAGGTGTACGTGACGGAAGTTATTCCTCGCGAAACCTTTTCATTCTGTCATTTTATTTCTGTAAATTTCTGTCTAAACCCTGCGACGGAAGTAATTCCTCGCGAAGGTGCACGTGACGGAAGTAATTCCTCGCGAAGCCTTTTATTATATATATTACAGTAAAAACCCCGCGGAGAGTAATATCTCGCGGTGGTCTCATGTATATATACTCATGTTTATTATCTATATTGCAATAAAAACCCCGTAAGGCCAGTGTCTCGCGGTGGTCCTAATACGTACATATATATCATTAGTGTTGATATTATTGCATCGCTGTTAGAACCCCACAAAGACCAATGTCTTGTGGTGGTATGTCTTGGTTCGTATTGTCTTTGTAATTTTCTGGAGAACGATACACCGCTGCAGTTTCTGAGTCTTCGTGCCTCCCCATTTCTGTTACTTAGATTCTCGGATTTCCTGGTATATGAAAAACTGCTCGTGGAACGGTAAGTCACGCTTACCGGGAAGGGGTTAGTTTGCGCGAGAGGGTCTTCCGACCCCTATCTCCGCCACGTACCGGAGTTCGTTTCACATCCTTCTTTCCTTTCTCCCCTTTATGTTCTTTCTCTTCTTGAGTTGATCTCGTCATTTCCGTCTCTTAGGACAGACGAGGGTGGACGTTCCTTGCCGTCTCCACCTCCATTCGACAATCACCTTTTCATCATTACTTTACATCATTGTATTGTTTCTTTCCCCCAAGGGTGGACGACACTCTTTTCCCGTTTACACCTTTTTTGGCGATCACGGTGGGACCTCTTTTGTTTTCTCTGGTTACCCAAATATTGTCGGCACCCACGTGTGCCCCTCCATTCGGCACCCACGCGTGCCCCTCCATTCGGCACCCACGTGTGCCCCTCCACTCGGCACCCACGCGTGCCCCTCCATTCGGCACCCACGTGTGCCCCTCCACTCGGCACCCACGCGTGCCCCTTCATTCGGCACCACGTGTGCCCCTCCACTCGGCACCCGCGCGTGCCCCTCCATTCGGCACCCACGTGTGCCCCTCCACTCGGCACCCACGTGTGCCCCTCCTGATTGCGCCCGCGTGCGCTATATTCGTGTTCCCGCTATCATTATTGGCATTCCAATTTCATCCCTCGTGCACTACGTGCATTACTCCAGAACCCCCCTTGAAGTCTGAATAAATTTGTATCATTGCAGAAAAGGAGTGTTGTGATGTTTGTTTAATTTCTTTTATTGCATATATCTGTTGTCTGTTTATATATCTCTTGTTAAATTCAGCACTGCATTGCATATCATCTCCCTTTTATTTTTATTTCTTTTGTTCCATCTTTTTTAGGATCACCTTTTCTTGGTGAAGGAAAGACTCTCCGTCGGGAATTCCTCTCGACGGACTAGGATCTCCTTCACTGGGACCTCCGTAAGTCCCCGACATCGAAGGATTCCCTCTTCGTTCACTGGGCTGGTTGTACCACTGAAGTTCCCTGGAGATAGTTAACCCATTCGTGGTGAGTCGAGTGTCCTTAGATCACACGGCGAAATCAATATTGCAACTAAGGTCCCTCCTGTGGTGTGAACATTAGACTAGAAAAAAAAGAAAAAAAGGGGAAAACCAAAAGAAAACAAAAAAAAGGCGTTAAACATCAACTTGTTTGTTAATCTTTGCTAATGGTTTGAGTGTGTATGTTATTACATTTTAATTAGAAAGAAAAAAAAAGGGGAAAACAAAAAGAAAACACGAAAAGGCGTTAAACATCAACTTGTTTGTTAATCTTTGTTCTTGGTTTGAGCGTGTATGATATTGCGTTCCGGCAAAATCTCACGTTCCGAAAAAGATCAAGAAATGTCCGGGAACGGTCAGAATCCGACCCCGACTCACCAGGGGACACATGTCCCTGCTGAGGACGCAGGTCCTCCCGTGAGCCCTCACATGAGGTGCGAGCCGCCGTCGGGGAAGCATCCCTGCCGCAAGATATTTCCTCCTTGCTAGGTGTTCTCGTGAACACACAGCTCAATTCCGATCAGATCCGAGCCTTTCAGGCCGTCTTAAAGGGAAATCTGTTGACTCTACTCCTCAAAATCCAACACCAATTCTCTCTCTATTCAAGAGCCCGCACAGGCAATCCCTCCCTCATTCCCTCTTGTGCAGACAAGTTTGCAGCCTCCCTCTTTCCAATTACCTCCCCAGTCTCAAGTTCCACCAATTCTTCATCCAACATTTCAGTCAGTTCCATTTACTGATATGCCACATCTGCAACCTCCCCCTTTCCAATTACCTCCCCAATCTCAAGTTCCACCAATTCCTCATACGACATTCAGTCAGTTCCATTTGCTGATATGTCACAACGTCTCTCTCATCCGGAATTCCCTTCTCAGGCTTCTGCAAGGCCTCAGTGGCCACCACAACCTGCTCCTTACAATGAGGCCACTCAATCTCTCCTTCATAGGATGAACAAGATGGACGAACAATTCCGAGATTTCAAAAAGATCGTGGATGTCAAATCCGCGCCTGAGATCTCTTTACCAATCCTCCCAGTATTCCATCTCCCTCCTTCTGAAATGCCAACGTACCGACGGTACACCGGCACAGGCAACCCCTCATTCATCTAAGGACTTCATGTATGAGTCCTCGTTTTGGCAGAACGATCAAAGATCATTGGCATACCTCTTCAGGAGATCATTGGATGGTCCCGCCTTAGAATGGTTCTATTCACTAGAGCCGAGTGAGGCTGAGAACTTCGACGTAGTCCAGACGAAATTCCTACAGAAATATCGAGATAGGGTCGGTCCCTCCTTCTCTATTACCGACCTAGTGGCTGAAAAAATGAAGCCGGACGAAGATTTCATCCAATTTGCCGATCGGTGGAGATCCTTGGCAGAGAAAATGAGAGACCCCATTTCAGAATCAGAGCAAGTAAAGATGGTCGTGTCTAATGCCACTCCACAATTTAGACACGTCTGGCAATGAACAAGCTCACCACTATGGAGGAACTGTATGAGAGGGCTCGATATATCCAAACACAGCTGAAAGATTCTCCCCTCATGCATATGTTCGAGCCACCAAAGCCAAAGGTGTTTAGGAAGCCGGGCACGGGTGCCCAAGGTGGGGTAACAGAAGGGGTTGTAACAAATGAACAAGTGGGCGCGGTTGGCTATCCCAACCAGCAAGCTAACCCTAGGCCCCCACAACCCCCACAATTCCCCTTTCATCAGGAGCAACAAGGTCAGCAACCCTATCGTCCTCCCCCACAAAATAATCTCTTCCAGAACAATATGCCTCAACCGCTCCATCTCCAACAACAACAGCGCGACCTCCTCAATATAATCAGGTTCCACCACCCGGGGATTATGGCCTCCAACAACAGAGAAGGCCGATCGGCCCTAGGAGAGCTCATTACTCACCTTTGCCGGAGTCGTTGCCGGACATCTTTAATGCTCTCATGGCTGCTAATTTCCTCACCTTGCCAAGGAAAAAGCCGTATGGCCCACGAACGTCGACACTTCCAGATATTGTGTCTTCCATAGACAGCCGGGTCATACAGTCGAAAACTGTTTTCATTTCAGAGATTATATCTATGATATGAACGATGAACATCAAATAGATTGGGATGAAATGAGGCGATGCATCACCATGATGAAGGCCAGGAGACCTCCTCTTAGACAACAACAACAACAACAACAACACAACAGCAGCAACAACAGCCTCAGCAGGCACCACAACAACAGCCAAATATGGGCATCCTCCAGAATCCATTACCGGCGCACCAACAACCTAACCACCAAGTCAACCCCATCTCTTCCTTCTTGGATGTTGGAAGAGGGCAGGATTGGCATACGGAAAGCGGCTCTGTCCTTGTCACCAATCACGTTCCTATCCAATCCCCACGCCTTATTCGTCCCGCACCTGTCTATCCTCCACCCGGAGCACAACCCGCAGTGATACCTCACTCATTTCCACTGCTATCACGTCCTCTCATCCGCGTCGCTATTGATGACCTCCCTTCGAGTCTCCAGCAAACACCCTCCACTTCTACCATAACACCGTTACCCTCAAAACCTCTCATCATTTCTCACGCCTCCACTTCATCATCCACCTTCATTCCGCCTCCATTAAACAAACCCCTCATTGCCCAATACCGTTCCGAGACACCATCTACCTCCACCACAACCCCTTTACCCTCGAAACCCCTCATTATTCATCACCCATCCGGGGCACCATCAACCTCTACTATGCCTCCACCTTCTAAACCCCTTATCATTCGCCGTCCATCTGAGGCTTCATCCACTCCCACCATGCCTCCACCTAACAAACCACTCATCAGAGCCCCTACACCTATTATTGCCCCTGCTTCATCAATTGTTCCTCCACCACTACCCCTCGAACCCTTGCTAAACCCCATATCTAACTCTGTAAAGGTGCCGCCAAAACCGCAAGCCATGGTGCTCCGTAGTGGAAGGATGTTCCATCGGGTTTTTCCCCAAAACATTCAGGTCCCCGAGCAATCTCAGCCGGAGAAAGACACCGAAGAACAGCCAGAGGAGTCTATCCCCGGGACACAATATGACCTGTTGAAACACTTGGATAAAACACCAGCTCGGATCTCCATTCTCGAGCTAATCAAGAGGTCAAAAACCCATCAAGACGCCTTGATGGAGTATCTCCAAAGGTCATGGTAAACGAGGATCTCCCAGTGGAAAAGATCTCATCGGTATTACACCGACTGATACACAACCGGCTATTATATTTCACCACCATGAGCTTGCCCCCAAGGAGGCTCGAAAGTATGCTTTGTGTATTGCAGTCAAGATCAATGCGGTGTCTGTAGACCCGTGTTTGGTGGACACTGGTGCGTCTATAAATGTGATCTCTATGATCACCCTCCAATCATGTGGGATTGACACGGAATAGATAAGGCCTTCATCAATCACGGTTACGGCCTATGATAATAGCAAAAAGCCGCCAATGGGGATGGTCATCTTGAATGTAGAATTGGGCCCTGCATCAGTCTTCACGGAATTCCATATCCTTGATATGGATCCCACATTCAAGGCCATAGTGGGTCGCCCTTACATTGAGGTTATGAATGCGGTGCCTTCCACCAATCATCAGTGCTTGAAGTTTCCGTACAAGGCTTGGATTATCAAGGTAAATAGCATGCCCATCTTTTCTACAGTGGATGCTATTAATACCTCATTGCCTTCTGTTTGGCCAACTCACCGGCCAATTCTTTCACTGCTAGATGTGTGTGACCCTCGTCGCACCCATTCTACACAAAAGTCACTTCCAACACCAAAGTCATGTCACCCTTCCCATGCTAAGGGATGGGAGATCATGAGAAACATTGGCTACCAACATGGCAAAGGTTTGGGGGCACAATTACAAGGGAGACTGAAGTTGCCAAAGAAGACAAAGCTAACCCTTAGAGCCGGCCTAGGCTTTGAAGGGCCACTTGAAGCATATGAGGGACCTCTTACATGGACCTTGTACTCTCATTTCAGAAAGGGTCCGGTTATACAGTTGGGGGATTACCCGCGACAATCACATGGGAAACTGCATATTGCCTACTTGGCTGAAGGTTGCTTGAGAGCTGCAAAGAAGGGGAAACACGATGACCCGGATTGTGAGTGGAATAAGTGGATTGATATGCAGGATATTTCCATGGCACTACATGTAACGACCCGAGAATCCGATTACCGGGAAGGCCCGATAACCCGAGACTCGCACCGCCGCCCACGAGCCAGGAGGGCTCGGAAGGGCTAAAAGGAGTGTGGAGGCACAAAGAAATAGGAAATAAAGCAGGACAACCAACAACAACAAGCTGAAAGAAAGAACAGCAACAGCTACAACAGAGTCCAGTCCAACCGAAAGTACAGTCTAAAGCAGTAAAACGTACCACGTGCCAAGTGAACACTCGGCCCGGCAAGCTGGCAACAGAGAACCTCCGCTCCGCACCCTCGAACCACGAGGAAGAACCGCCACACCTGAAAAGCAGGGAATGAGTCTCCAAAACAGAGACTCAGCAGGGATCCCGCGGAACCCCAACCGGAAACAACGGCGGTAGCGGAAAGGAGAGCTACAACTACAGCAGGAACAGCAAACCGGTGGCCGGTCAAAAACTCGGCACTACAGCTACTCCTACTGCACCGGAAGGTACACCTCGGTCACGCAGACGAAGCTACCGAACCACACTAGTACCACCTACCGAAGCAAGAACACACGGCAACCACGCCGTAGAGGCCTGTCCCTCGGACACAGCCGACCTGGACACGCTGTCCAAGGTGCAACCCCGACCATCCGATCGCGGGTACCGCACAACAAGACCCAACCTCGGTAAAGCCACTAGCATTAGACCCTTGGCGCGAAAACCAACACACGCGCCACGGCGAAACAACCGAACTCAACGGTCAACACGACCGAAAACCCGAAGGTCGAAATCACGGAAACTGATAGTCTGTCACTCCGTACTCGACAGGAGTACCACCCACTAGAAGCACAGCCGGTAGCGTCCCCTGACGTCTTACACCGCACCGCAAGTGAACTGCCTGACGTGGTAGCTCCTACCAAGGCACGAACACCGTACAAGTAACTACAACAAGTGACTAGCTGGGGTCACGTCCGTCGACGTGGGTCCAACCGCCCCCAACCACGTGTGCACACACAGACCGCGCGTCCCTGGTCTGGTCCTCTGACCGGTTTTCCCCTCAGCCGGACTCTGGCTGCAAGACGTGGGGCCCGACGGCAACCGGTCCACAAACCGCCTCTAAGGGTAAGCCCGTACACCACTCCCTGGTGCGACTAGCACACGCGTACTAGTAGGCTACGACTAGTGGAGGGTCACTGAAGGAGTAGACTCTCAAGTCAACGGAAAACAACGTCCGCATCCGACAAAGTACGGGGACCATCCCACGTACTAGCACCGTCGCACGATGACCACAGTCGGAGAAGAAACGGGACTCACAGTCCACAGCCGCGCACACACCCTGCGCGAGAGTCGAGAAAACCCAAGTGACGCTAAGTCACTGGGCTCTGGACAGTCCTCTAGACGCCCTACACCCAACGGTCCTTGAGTCACAAGACTCGGGGTCAAGACCGTTGCACGCAACAGCACAAGGCCGTCAATCTAGTCCAAGCTCTAGGTCTAAAACCACTGTAGCACGAATACCGAGGCAGCTCACGAGCCGCCGAAACCATTCCCTTGGGAAGGGAACTCACAGGACTAAGGCCACACACACGGCCCACGCGGAAAGCACAGAAGCACGATTCCCAAGGCAACTTGCACACCACCAAGCTGCAGCCCAACTCAAGGAAAAGAGGGAAGCCTCCAGCCCCAGACTGGACAACTGGGCTCGCAGCCCAAGGCCTCACACAGGACCCACTCGGGGATCGCTTTTCGGAGAAACCGATGACACACGTCAACACACGGTGACACGAGTCGAGAACTCTACATCCGGGACTCCAACGTACCACGACACCTGGCCCCGACGACGTGCACAACATCCGTCAGGCCACAGGTCGGCACGTGGTTCGAGAACCACACACCCGGGACTCGAATCAGTCAAAACGGAAACACCGGGTTAGACTGGCACATGTGCGGTTCACCCTGGGCCGCTCAAGGGATGTGCGGCTAGGGCACAGCCGCTCAAAAGACATGCGGTCAGGCAGGAGCCGCACAAGGCTCTAATCGGACTAACCCCAAATGGAGGATGGACGGTTAGGGCTGGACCGCCCAAGTGGATGTGCGGCCAAGGATCGTCCGCACAACCTAACCGACCTACTCCAGTGCCGGTCAAAACGGTTTTGACCAAACCGCACAACCCAACCGACACTAAACTGTTGACCAAGGGTCAACTGGGATATGCGGTCAGCTCATGGCCGCACAAGCCCACGGAAGGACAGACGGCTGGGTACCAACCGTCCATGGGGGAGACATGCGGTTCTCACCTGGCCGCACATCAAATGTGCGGTCTATCGTGCGACCGCACAACCCCAAAACCAAGAGAAAATGAACGGGCCAAAGGCAACCGCCCTCGTGATGGACGGGCCCGGTTCGACCGCCCAACCATCACGGCGGGTAAACCCAGGGGGTCTCCCGATCGTAGCCTTTCCACGCCCCGTTCGTGCCGAAACGAAGGGGATACAACCACAACCACCCTGGCAATCACATGGACTCCGACCGGAGTCAAAACGACGCACGAATCGCGAGAAACGAGCGATTCTACCGAAGTTACCCAAAAAGGGTTATCGAGCTTCTCGGAGCTCTACCGGTCCAACGGGACCACCAATCGAGACGAAATCAGGGGGAAAAGAACGCTCTCGCCCCAAGGAATCCGTTGACAGTAACCGATCTGGAAACCGTCGCCGTTTCCCGACCGACCCTACGAAACCCACAAAACCACAGTTTCGCTAGAACGGACCCAAACACAGCTGTTTCCGCGCCGAACGACGTGCAATGGCAGGGGAAACGAGCAGAACGCAGTGGTGTTCCGTCACCCTACCTCCACCGAAGAAACCGTGCGCCGAAGCGACTAATCCACGCCGAAAACCGCCCGGAACGCGAACGACGCCATCTCGGAATCCACCGAGGGATCGCGCCCGCCTCCGCCTCGATCCTCATCCATCCTCGCCCGCGCCTCGCCCGCGCCGTCCCCGCCTCGCCCGTACTCCGCCCCGTCGGCCGCCGGAGAGAGAGGGAGAGAGGAGAGAGCGTGAGAAGAGAGAGGGAGAGAAATGAGAAATGAGAGGGGAGAGAGAGAGAAAAGCTATTTATAGGGAAATCCGGAAAATCGGAAAAATCCAGAAAAATAGAAAATCACACCCTCGCGATCCTCGGAACGCACCGATCGCAACGGTACCACTCGCGCCCTGGTGAACGGCCCGGTTCACCCGCAACGAGGTTCCGAAGGGAAAGCCGAAACCCACGCCGGGAATCGGAAAAACACACGCGGAAAAAGCCGCGGAACGCCTCCGGGCCTCCGAAACGACTCCGGATCGCACCGATCCGAACACGAAAGATGTCCGAAACGAAATTTCAGACAAAACAGAGCTGACAATCCGAGAAACGCAGATCCGGAGCCCACGAAAAGGATCCGAAGAATCCGGGGCATTACAGCCCTCCCCCGTTAAAGGAATTTCGTCCTCGAAATTCAGGACCAAGCACAAAGTCCCAGGGGAAGAACACAGAATCACTGACACGCTGTCAGAGCCCCAGCACAGAAAACCTCGATTCTCACGAAAACACCGATCCTGAGGGACACAGCCAGACTTACGATCACAAGCAACACCTCGCTCCTCGCGCCGAGCACACAGGCCAACAGAGCAGGCATATACCAAAGGACACAGTCCGGCATCACCTCAGACAACGCGAGAATCCACCGTGGCGCCGCAGCCACGATCTCGCTCACCGAGGAAACACAACCCTCGACACGAGCAACAGCTACTGATCCACCCCAGGGTCAGCAGACAAAACACACATCAGCTTCACAACCAGCTGACAGGTCGCACACCCTCCTCAAGGGAGCAACCAACACAGAGCCTCCACCAGCTCAAGCAGCCAGCTCAACAGACCGCAACCAGCACATCGGCTCAACACCAAGAAACACCCCACACATGGCAAGCCGAAAGCCGGACACAACACCGTGCCAATTCTCGTCAGAAGACAAACTTCGACAAAGTCCAGATCCCATCCGGAAAGGCACATCACAGAAACGACCACCAAAGGTCTCGCTGGCACACAGCTCTCGCCACGCTCGAGCCCCAACAACCAGCATCTTCTGTCTGTGAAAAGACCATCCACTGGTCGCCAAATACACGTCAACGGGAAACCTCCACCGGCCCAACAGGCACGATCCAATTCACAGCAGGCCATCCGCTGACTCACACATAGACCGATGCCACATCTCGAGCTACACTCCTCTCGGACTCCGCATCCGAGCTCGATCATCGCGCCAACTCGACCCTCTCGGGGAGCACGACGAAACCAAATGACAGAACATGGCGTCTTCAGTCATCACCTCACGGGACTCAGACTTATAGGGAACCACCCCATGCTAATCACCAAACCAGGGATAACCTTGCGACACCAACGTCCTATCAAGGACCACCAACCGACGCTAATCTCACAGAAGGCCTCCGCCCACAAGCGTCACTCATCCGTCTGGTCTCATCACATCCTTCGATCAAACCAAGTGGACACCCGCCAATCCCGATTCCGCCCTTACCACAGAGCCACGGGACACCACCTGACAGTGCTCGTGGGTCCCTAAGCAATAAACATCTCACCGTCACAATCCGACAAGACCGTAGAACCAACAGGAAGCCCACAGCCTGCAGAGACCACTTCCTCAAAGCACGATCTTATCCGAGGACACGACTGGGAACACAAGTCGGGCACCAAGCCGCCGACTCTGACCAACACGTCCTCGACCATCGTCAGGCGACATCCTCAGCAACCCCATCCAGGTCCAATACCGACGCCTGACACGGCTTCCAACACAGGAACAGGGTACTCATGCGGCGCACTAGCCAGCACATTCCCCAACACTCCATCCTGCCAGTGCCAAGAACCATAATACCTCGAGCAACGGCACGGCAAAATCACGTTTCACACCGAGGAACCCATCCTCCGATGCTGAACGCGAACTCAGGAATCCACCCGTAGCAACCAATGCTACGATCCTGAACCAATGGGTTACGAGCCCACCACGCTTCCGCTGCGCACTCAGATCCGCGCGCACAGCCGAGAAAGCAAACACCGCCCAACCAGCACTCGTCCTTCCGGAACAGCGCCAGCACACCCTCACACGACAAGGGAATGGGCACAACTTCTCACAGACAACCGCATTGCCAAGACAAGGAGCACGTCTCGCACGGACTTCATGGCACACAAGGCCAACCAATCCGGGCACACAATGCAAGACGGCAAACCTTAACCCAACACAATCTCTCCAACCAAAGGGGAGACCAAACGCACTTCCGACCAACGGAAGAACTCCACGCTCGACCTGACCTCGAACCTCGCGCACGCTGGAAACAGCACCATCCAGCACCAAGGAAAACCATCGCTTCCATCAGGTCAGCGCCTCCGACACACTCGACGAGTGTCACGTCGGACCACCATCACAGCATCTCTCGATGCACCACCGCTGCAATTCCTCGAACTGCAACACGGCATGCCAAGAGCCGCCACACGAGCCATAACCGACAACCGCCGATGCTCACCCTCGAGTCCCGAAACTCACCGCGGAGCCTTCACATCTCAAGCCAACTCCAGGGCGAACACAACCCATCCACTGACAGAAGCACAGGAGCAAAGACTTAACGGGACATCTCTGCCAAATTCTGCCTCGAAATCAGCAGAACAATTGGGATCGACACGTCATTTCTGACGCAACAGAGCACGACAAAACATCAGGCTCGACGAAACAGCAACCCACCGAGAAGATCCTCCGCTCACCCGAGCACACTTCTCGATCAGAACGCCTCAGGAGCTGGACAAACCTCAAGCTGGAGTGACCAAAAACCGACAGCAGCTCCCTCAGAGCACGCTCACGGCCACTTAACCAAGAACAGTCCGCACTAGCCACCTGACCACGCTGCAGGTTCCTCGAACGCAGCACCGCGAACTCACGCCTGCCAGCAACCTCTGCCCAACGCAGCACAACCAGGGCCACCACCGATGAGGGAGAAGGCTCTCGACCTCGATCCTTAGACCCTACGCTGGCACGAAAGCCGCGGACAGCGACCACCTCACAGCGCCGCACAGCGCACTCAAGCTCTCAAGCGAGAAACAAAGCGGAAAACAAGCACAAAACCCTATGCCAGCTGCCGACTGTACTGGACCTTACGGACTCTGATCACTGCAATGTTTCGAATTCCTAAGTACGCCCACAACCACCGCTCTGATACCAGCTGTAACGACCCGAGAATCCGATTACCGGGAAGGCCCGATAACCCGAGACTCGCACCGCCGCCCACGAGCCAGGAGGGCTCGGAAGGGCTAAAAGGAGTGTGGAGGCACAAAGAAATAGGAAATAAAGCAGGACAACCACAACAACAAGCTGAAAGAAAGAACAGCAACAGCTACAACAGAGTCCAGTCCAACAGAAAGTACAGTCTAAAGCAGTAAAACGTACCACATGCCAAGTGAACACTCGGCCCGGCAAGCTGGCAACAGAGAACCACCGCTCCGCACCCTCGAACCACGAGGAAGAACCGCCACACCTGAAAAGCAGGGAATGAGTCTCCAAAACAGAGACTCAGCAGGGATCCCGCGGAACCCCAACCGGAAACAACGGCGGTAGCGGAAAGGAGAGCTACAACTACAGCAGGAACAGCAAACCGGTGGCCGGTCAAAAACTCGGCACTACAGCTACTCCTACTGCACCGGAAGGTACACCTCGGTCACGCAGACGAAGCTACCGAACCACACTAGTACCACCTACCGAAGCAAGAACACACGGCAACCACGCCGTAGAGGCCTGTCCCTCGGACACAGCCGACCTGGACACGCTGTCCAAGGTGCAACCCCGACCATCCGATCGCGGGTACCGCACAACAAGACTCAACCTCGGTAAAGCCACTAGCATTAGACCCTTGGCGCGAAAACCAACACACGCGCCACGGCGAAACAACCGAACTCAACGGTCAACACGACCGAAAACCCGAAGGTCGAAATCACGGAAACTGATAGTCTGTCACTCCGTACTCGACAGGAGTACCACCCACTAGAAGCACAGCCGGTAGCGTCCCCTGACGTCTTACACCGCACCGCAAGTGAACTGCCTGACGTGGTAGCTCCTACCCGAGGCACGAACACCGTACAAGTAACTACAACAAGTGACTAGCTGGGGTCACGTCCGTCGACGTGGGTCCAACCGCCCCCAACCACGTGTGCACACACAGACCGCGCGTCCCTGGTCTGGTCCTCTGACCGGTTTTCCCCTCAGCCGGACTCTGGCTGCAAGACGTGGGGCCCGACGGCAACCGGTCCACAAACCGCCTCTAAGGGTAAGCCCGTACACCACTCCCTGGTGCGACTAGCACACGCGTACTAGTAGGCTACGACTAGTGGAGGGTCACTGAAGGAGTAGACTCTCAAGTCAACGGAAAACAACGTCCGCATCCGACAAAGTACGGGGACCATCCCACGTACTAGCACCGTCGCACGATGACCACAGTCGGAGAAGAAACGGGACTCACAGTCCACAGCCGCGCACACACCCTGCGCGAGAGTCGAGAAAACCCAAGTGACGCTAAGTCACTGGGCTCTGGACAGTCCTCTAGACGCCCTACACCCAACGGTCCTTGAGTCACAAGACTCGGGGTCAAGACCGTTGCACGCAACAGCACAAGGCCGTCAATCTAGTCCAAGCTCTAGGTCTAAAACCACTGTAGCACGAATACCGAGGCAGCTCACGAGCCGCCGAAACCATTCCCTTGGGAAGGGAACTCACAGGACTAAGGCCACACACACGGCCCACGCGGAAAGCACAGAAGCACGATTCCCAAGGCAACTTGCACACCACCAAGCTGCAGCCCAACTCAAGGAAAAGAGGGAAGCCTCCAGCCCCAGACTGGACAACTGGGCTCGCAGCCCAAGGCCTCACACAGGACCCACTCGGGGATCGCTTTTCGGAGAAACCGATGACACACGTCAACACACGGTGACACGAGTCGAGAACTCTACATCCGGGACTACAACGTACCACGACACCTGGCCCCGACGACGTGCACAACATCCGTCAGGCCACCGGTCGGCACGTGGTTCGAGAACCACACACCCGGGACTCGAATCAGTCAAAACGGAAACACCGGGTTAGACTGGCACATGTGCGGTTCACCCTGGGCCGCTCAAGGGATGTGCGGCTAGGGCACAGCCGCTCAAAAGACATGCGGTCAGGCAGGAGCCGCACAAGGCTCTAATCGGACTAACCCCAAATGGAGGATGGACGGTTAGGGCTGGACCGCCCAAGTGGATGTGCGGCCAAGGATCGTCCGCACAACCTAACCGACCTACTCCAGTGCCGGTCAAAACGGTTTTGACCAAACCGCACAACCCAACCGACACTAAACTGTTGACCAAGGGTCAACTGGGATATGCGGTCAGCTCATGGCCGCACAAGCCCACGGAAGGACAGACGGCTGGGTACCAACCGTCCATGGGGGAGACATGCGGTTCTCACCTGGCCGCACATCAAATGTGCGGTCTATCGTGCGACCGCACAACCCCAAAACCAAGAGAAAATGAACGGGCCAAAGGCAACCGCCCTCGCGATGGACGGGCCCGGTTCGACCGCCCAACCATCACGGCGGGTAAACCCAGGGGGTCTCCCGATCGTAGCCTTTCCACGCCCCGTTCGTGCCGAAACGAAGGGGATACAACCACAACCACCCTGGCAATCACGTGGACTCCGACCGGAGTCAAAACGACGCACGAATCGCGAGAAACGAGCGATTCTACCGAAGTTACCCAAAAAGGGTTACCGAGCTTCTCGGAGCTCTACCGGTCCAACGGGACCACCAATCGAGACGAAACCAGGGGGAAAAGAACGCTCTCGCCCCAAGGAATCCGTTGACAGTAACCGATCTGGAAACCGTCGCCGTTTCCCGACCGACCCTACGAAACCCACAAAACCACAGTTTCGCTAGAACGGACCCAAACACAGCTGTTTCCGCGCCGAACGACGTGCAATGGCAGGGGAAACGAGCAGAACGCAGTGGTGTTCCGTCACCCTACCTCCACCGAAGAAACCGTGCGCCGAAGCGACTAATCCACGCCGAAAACCGCCCGGAACGCGAACGACGCCATCTCGGAATCCACCGAGGGATCGCGCCCGCCTCCGCCTCGATCCTCATCCATCCTCGCCCGCGCCTCGCCCGCGCCGTCCCCGCCTCGCCCGTACTCCGCCCCGTCGGCCGCCGGAGAGAGAGGGAGAGAGGAGAGAGCGTGAGAAGAGAGAGGGAGAGAAATGAGAAATGAGAGGGGAGAGAGAGAGAAAAGCTATTTATAGGGAAATCCGGAAAATCGGAAAAATCCAGAAAAATAGAAAATCACACCCTCGCGATCCTCGGAACGCACCGATCGCAACGGTACCACTCGCGCCCTGGTGAACGGCCCGGTTCACCCGCAACGAGGTTCCGAAGGGAAAGCCGAAACCCACGCCGGGAATCGGAAAAACACACGCGGAAAAAGCCGCGGAACGCCTCCGGGCCTCCGAAACGACTCCGGATCGCACCGATCCGAACACGAAAGATGTCCGAAACGAAATTTCAGACAAAACAGAGTTGGACAATCCGAGAAACCAGATCCGGAGCCCACGAAAAGGATCCGAAGAATCCGGGGCATTACACTACAACAGATGTTCTCGTCTCCAGACTTAGAGGGGCCACTTTTGATCTCCGAGGTACCAAAAGATGTCATTGACATTGCCGGAATTCCAAGTTTTCCTCGCCGAGAGGAAGTTGCCACTGACGGACCGCTTTCCGTCATTCTCTCTGATCATTCTCCTCAGCCGTTGCTGCTGACTCTTTCTTGGACCCGACGTTTATCTGATGATATTCCCAGGTCCTCTTCTCTACTCACATTCTTACGTGAATTTCCAGCCCATGCCAAATTTTCAACCATGATCTGCTCAATGAGCCATGCAACCCCCTAGTTATAGTTCCCTCCTCCTATTCTCTAATTTCTTTCAATTGTTTTGTAATTGAAAATGAAAATGAAAAAAAAACGTCGATTTTCAAACTCCTCAACAGTGCATCTCCTTTGAGGAGACCTCCTACATCTCTCACGAGTGTGCCCCGACTTACGGGCCACTCATTCAAGGTCCCTTGAGCGACCTTCTTTACCTCTCTATCGAGGGGTCTCTTCCTGTACATTCTTCAACTTCTCCTTCGTCTGTAGAACAAGTCAGTCAGGTTAGGAATAGTGAGTCAAGGGTAGTACCTAGAAGAAAATCCAAGGGCAGGGAAATTCCTCGTCGATTCCTTCTGGATCTAGCCAATAGGTGTCAAGTCTTTCTAGCCATTCCTCAATTGCTAGAAAATCCCATCCATCTGCCGGAGTTAGAACGTGAGGAGAATTGCATAATTGATGAAGGGTATGGAGTTTTTGAGCTCACAGATGAAGAGTATCCTATTGAAGAAGGGGACGAAGAATATGAGGATGCGGCTGACGCATATGCTAGCGGAATGAGGAGGTTTGACGAACCATCAGCCGCTATAGAAGAACCCACCAAAGAGATCAACCTGGGGACCGAGGAAGACCCTAGGATCATCCTCATAAGTGATAATTTGCCGACATCTGAAGAGGAGGAATTGATCAAGGTTCTAAAGGAGTACAGGGACACGTTCGCATGGAGCTACGAGGATATGCCGGGATTGGATTCCACCCTGGTCGAACATCGCCTAACGTTAAAACCAGGGTCCGTCTCGGTAAAGCAAAGGTTAAGACGTTTCCACCCTCAAATGGCTTTAAAAATGAAGGAAGAGGTCGATAAACTCCATAAAGCCAGATTTATTAGATTCGTCCTATATCCTCAATGGGTGGCAAATATTGTCCCGGTCATGAAAAAGGATGGAAAGGTGAGAATCTGTATCGATTTTCGAGACCTTAACCGCGCGTGTCCAAAAGATGATTTTCCCTTGCCTCACATCGACGTGTTGGTCGATAACACTGCAGGCTATGAAACTCTCTCGTTTATGGATGGATTTTCAGGGTATAATCAGATCCGTTTGGCGGAAGAGGATCAGGAGAAAACATCATTCACCACACCTTGGGGAACTTACTGCTATTTGGTCATGCCGTTTGGTTTGAAGAATGCTGGAGCTACTTATCAAAGGGCTATGATGGCAATATTCCATGACATGATGCATGTGTATTTAGAGGTATACGTGGATGATTTATTGGTCAAATCTAGGACTAGGGCAGAACACCCGAAAGTTCTAGCTAAGGTGCTGCAAAGATCCAGAGAGTTCAATTTGAAAATGAATCCAAAAAAGTACGTATTTGGTGTTTCGTCAGGCAAATTGCTTGGCTTCATGGTGAGTAAAAGGGGTATTGAAATAGATCCCAATAAAGCTAAAGCAATCAGGGAGATGCCACCTCCGAGAAATCTGAGAGAAGTTCGAGGTTTGATTGGAAGGTTGCAATTCATTCGTCGATTTGTGTCACAGCACTCACAAAGGTGCAAACCTTTCTACGAGTTAACTAAGTCAGGAGTAGAATTCCTTTGGAATTCTAAATGCCAAAAAGCTTTTGAAGGATTGAAAGAGTATCTGGCCAATTCACCCGTTCTAATTCCACCCACGCCAGGCAGACCTTTAATCCTTTATGTCTCAGTCCTGGACGACTCCGTGGGAGCTGTCCTAGCACAAGCCGATGAAGCGGGCAAGGAAAGGGCGACCTATTACTTGTCCAAACTCCTCAACCCCTGTGAGCAGAAGTACACGGCTGTGGAGAAAACTTGTGCCGCCCTTGTCTGGGTAGTGCAGAAGTTGAAACATTACTTTCTAGCTCATGAAGTCCATCTGATTGCCCGAATGAACCCTATCAAGTTCCTTCTAGAAAAATCTGTCCTTACGGATAGATTAGCACGCTGGCAAAGTTTTCTCTCTCAGTTTGACATCGTCTACGTCCAGCAAAAGGCGATTAAAGGGTATGCTATAGCCGAGCATCTCGCTCACCATCCTCTTCCCAGATTCGATCCTGTCCAATCAGAATTTCCAGATGAGGAATTAATGTCCATCAACCAATCAGATGATTGCATGTGGACGTTATATTTTGATGGAGCTCTGAATTCCCAAGGGAAAGGAATCGGCATTGCCCTCCTGTCGCCTAAAGGCCTTACATTCCCACTGGCATATCAGCTCAAATTCCCCGTTACCAACAATATAGCTGAATATGAAGCTCTTCTAGCTGGCCTAGAACTCGCTCATTCCTTTCGTATCACTGAATTGCGAGTCGTAGGTGATAGTCAACTCATTCTTCGCCAGGTGCTCACCAAATATCGCACTCGCGATCCCAAGCTCAAGCCATACCAAGAACTCACTGCTGCCTTTGCCAAATTGTTCACCAAGTTGATCTTTGTCCATATCCCTCGTCATCAGAATATTCTGGCCGATGCCCTCGCCTCATTGGCATCATCTCTAAGGTTCCCTCTAGGAAGATGGTTTGATACCATTCACGTCTACAAGCGTCACGCCCCTGCAATCGATGACGCTTCATACGTAAATATCAAGGACAGGATAGCAAGAAAGGCCCTACAGGAAGAAATCCTTGAGAAGAGGGAAATTATGTTGACAGAATTAGAAGAAGAATTGGCTGATGAGGAGAAGCCATGGTTTTACGAAATTGCCAAGTATTGCAAAGATCAATCCTACCCTGAAGAAGCCACATCGGAAGATAGAAAAGCCATAAGGAGGGTGGCACAGAGGTACGTGCTGGTCGGAGAAGTGTTATACAAGAGAAGTCTTACTGGTGTTCTTCTAAGATGTCTCGACGAAGAGGAGGTATGGAAATGCGTCGAGGAAGCACACTCTGGTGTGTGCGGTGGCCATGTGAATAGCCAAATGCTTGCCAAGAAAATCCTTCGGCAAGGCTTTTACTGGCCCACCATGGAAGAAGATTGTGCCGTCTATGTCCGCAGGTGTGTCAAGTGTCAACTTCACGCCGATAAAACTCATTCTCCATCTTCTTCACTTCATCCAGTATCCTCCCCATGGCCTTTCTCCATGTGGGCTTTCGATGTCATTGGTCCTCTCGGTAATCCTTACTCCCTCACTAAGCAAAAATCATTCATCCTTACTGCAACGGAGTACTTCACCAAATGGGCCGAAGCCGAAGCTTACGTGGAGGTTAAAGCATCAACAGTCTGCAAATTCATCATGAAGAACATCATCGCTAGGTTCGGCATTCCAAGCACGATCATCACCGACAATGGACCGCAATTCATTTCTCAGGACCTTCAGGACCTCTGCAAAAGGTATAAAATTGCATTGCATCATTCATCACCTTATTATCCACAAGGTAATGGACAAGCAGAGGCCACTAACAAAACATTGATTAAAATCATAAAAAAGACATGTGAGTCTAACAAGTTCTCGGATTGGTCAGAAAAGCTGATTGAAGCTCTATGGGCCTATCGCACTTCAATCCGTACTCCCACTGGGCAAACCCCGTTCGCCCTCACTTATGGAATGGAGGCGGTAGTTCCGTACGAAATTCTGGTCCCCTCTCTGAGAGTACAATTGGATAAGGACCTCCCCCTCGACGAACGTCGTGATTCACTCCTTGCCCAATTGGAACTCTTAGATGAAAAACGGCTGACCGCTGCCGAGCATGCACGTGTATATCAAAATAGACTCACACGTTTTTATCAAAAGAAGGTCATTGAAAGGAAATTTCAAGTCGGTGAAATGGTAGTGAAAAAAATATTTGTAAAACCTGGTGGGCCGCGTTCTAAACTCCAACCCAATTGGGAAGGACCGTACGTGATTCAGGCTGTGCATCCTGGCAACGCCTATAGGCTAGTCAATGCTGAGGGGATCGAGTTATCCCACCCTTGGAATGGGCTTTATCTTAAGAGATACTACCCTTAGATAGGTGTACATAGTGTCAAAAAAAATGATGAAACAACAAAAAAAATAGAAAACAATGAAAATAACAAAAATATGTATATATACAACAACAAAAGACAAAAAATAGAAGAAAATAAAAAGAAGAAAAAAAAATAGAAAATTCAAAATTGCTAATGTCCGGAGATCACCATGTAGTTAAGTCATTGCATTCAACCTCCGTGTTGGGATAGGGCCTATTAAGACTTGGTAGGTTCCGGGTCTTGGTTTGCCAGAACCGTGGGGATCCCTATCCGGCTAGTTCGGCTTATGCCCCCCTCAAAAGGGGGCAACATACATGTACACATGTGTTCTATGAAAGATCGGTAGCATCGCTCATGGTGAGGCCTCACCCAGAAGGTCTCCAGAAGGCTTAAATCTTCGTCTCTCTCTCTTCGACCGAATGAGACAGCCGGCGCCCTTAAAACGCTGAGCATGGAAAACACGAACACAACCCCTAGGGCAAGAGTAGGGCCCAATTCTTCGAGCATGGGTCAGAGCACGAGAAGAGGGCAGTGTCCCCGCAGGCATCCAAGAGGGATTCCATAATGTCAAGATACTATGTCCCTCGCAAAAATCTGTCAAGAAAAATCAGAAAAGAAGAACAAAATCAAAGTCAAGTGAAAAGCCTGGTCGTAACCGTGCCTGATCCCACAAATGAAACCCCTTTGACTGAAAGTCAAATTCTATACAAGAGGGGCCATGAGATGTAAATGCTCGAGATTTGGTCTGAAGTTGTCCGAAAGGGAGAGTTAAGTGTGCCCCTACTGGCTCCCCGGGTTAACGGTTTTGCCGGTCCTCTCAGGAGGTTTGCCCCTAATACTCTTCCTTCTTCCCCTGAAGATGAAGGCTCAATGGAGTTCCTGAAGGGTGAAACTCACCAAAGTCTGCAACCACCTTTCAATTGTTTTGTATGATTGTCCATCTTGGAAAGCAGAAGTCATTGTCGTGAAAGAATCTCCGTGTTTCTGGCCGATCAGGACCCTTATCTATCATCTTAATGTCTTCTAAGTCTAACCTCGGGCTTAGACCAATGCAAGCGCGTCACCTATGGGTGCGACGACGACTGATTCCGGGTCAGCGTCACGCGGTTGGTCATTTGGGTTCCAGGGTGTTCCATTACATATCGTCTAGAGTTGTGAGGAAATAGACCCGGGTCGGGTAAATCATTTACCTCGAACACTTTTTGGGTGAATCCCTGTGGTCTGAAGCAACTGGGAGCCTAAGCATGGCATGACGGTATTGTCATCAGGGTAAGTCTTAGCCGGCAGGATTATCATTCGAGGAGTTTAGAGGCCCAAATCAACTTAGACGTGCACTTAGGATGCCTGGGAGGTTAGCAAGAAGCCCTCGTTCTCATGCAGGTTAAATGTTATATCAAGTGGTCATCATGCATTAGCAAAAATAAAAAAAAATAAACAAACCAAAAACAAACAAAAAATAACAAATCCAAAATCCAAAAAAAAAGAAGAAGCAAAAAATGTACATGCACAAAAAAAATAATGGAAATATAAAAGACCAAAAAAATAAACAAACAACAAAAATACAAAAAAAAATGAACACACCTACAAAAACAAAGAAAATCACATCTTCGCATGATCGCATTTGTATGCACCATTCATTTTAAATTCTCGTTTGCATCCGTGTGCTTGTCTGTCGCATTCATTATCCTTTATTATTGCCTTTGTTAATAAAGGCTTGCCCCTTGACTCGTTATCAAGAATGGTTCTTCATCATATTTGCTCATTGAGCAAGGGGCAAGTATAACAGAAAATACTGACTTGTTTGCTTAGTGTGTAACAGGGATTCGGAGATCAGAAAGAAGCAGAGAACCAAGCACAAAATATTTTATTCCACTCCCACTCAACAAAAACGAACAACAAGAGAGAGCCTACATTAGCTCCCACCCTCCTTCTCTACATTACTCGTCTCGCCGCTTTCTGGACGAGAAACTCTAGAAGATGCTATCCAACCATGAAAAGCGGTACTTCTACCGCTTTGGGGTCCTCTTTCTATCTCCACTCCCCGACGTCGATCTGCGGGAGCAGCAAAGGAGCTACTAACACGAAAGCCACGCTCTCGTGCCCTTCGGTAGCGTTCCTCGCCATCCTTCAGCCACTGCTCGGCGAGACCGAGACTGGTCCTCAATTCAAATAGTTGGGCCTCCAGGGCCCTCCTCTCCTCTTTCTCGGCTGATCTTTTGGCCTTCTCTCGTTCCTTGTCCCTTTCTCTCTCAGCACGTTCTCTCTCTCTGTCATCCCTTTCCAGCTGAAGGGTGATCCTCAGCTCCATGACGTCCCGAGAAAAATTGTCATCTGAGCGACGCTGCAATTCCTCCTCAAGCTCCGCTATCCTGGCCTTCCCTTGTGATGCATGAGCAAACATCTCTTGCATCTCTTCGGCCTGCCATATCCGTCATTTCAGGGGTGTGATGAGACATAAACAGAGAAGCTCGGATAAGAGGAACCTTCACCTGCACGGAAAGCATTCCCTCTGCCTACGCGGCGCGCTGTGTTACACGGGCAAGCTGCTCATGGAGCGAATCTAGTTCCGACGAAGGAATCCATAGACTAGAAGAGGCACCCTCTGCCCCTACTGCTGGTAGGGTTGCGTCGAGCCGAGCGCGCTATGATGGCAAGAAGTGACAGTGAGTGGCTAAACACCAAAACCTAGGGGTATAATTAAGAATATGCATTTGCATACATACTCATCGAGACATGTAAGGCCTCACGGATGTCACCCAACTCTCCCTCCGTGTCCGCCAATCGAGCCCGCAAGTTCGCTATCATGGTATCACGGGCATCCTAAACCCATGTCATAGAGTCAGCATTACATTTAGAAAAATGATAAAAAAATGATCAAAAAGTGAGAAAGGAGGTATACCTCCACAAGTCCCTCAGGATGGAGTCGCTCTGCATACATCGCCCTATAGAGACGTAGATAATCTTCACTATCCCGGGCGTGCGACTCCACGAGCGTGCCACCCCGCTGCCAATCTTCATATTGTTCGGGGAAGCGCACCCGCCAGTCGACACAGGTTACCGGCCCACGTGTTTTCCTCCCGACGCGGGGTGGTGCGGTCATATCTACCCATTCCTGGGCAAGCCCTAAAGTCCTCATGACCAATCGTAGCCGGAGTGGCTCGATTTCATTCAGGCAGTGGACCCAAAGGTCCCGACCAAATCGAGGGCGACCTGCGATGACCCACGGTTGGTCGACATCGACCAAGCCCGAGTAAGGCCTCCAGATCACCTGCGTTGGCATGCGTATGTCTCCTTAATCACTCAAAAGAACCAAAAAAAAAAGAGAGAGAGAGAAAAGAAGAGACAAAAGAAAAGACAAAAAAATGGAGTCCTACCATCTCTGCGGGGAACTCTTGCAGCTCACGCCTTAATACCATCAGCTGGTAAGATAGAGAGGTTGTGCTCATAATGGGTTGCCACCGCCGAGCTAGTGGTGCCACAGCCACACGCCACTGTCGAGCTCGCCCCATTGGGATGTAGTAATAACTCCATACCTGTGTCGTCACATGTCATCAGCATTTCATGAAATAGATTAGTTGCATAAATAAATAAACAAATAATTACCTGGAGAAATGGTATGAAGCCACTCACAGTCACCTCTTGATCTGTCCCTTGGGACAGACTTGCGAACAGATGCGCCAGCATGGCGGCTCCCCAGGCATACTGCCCTACCCTCTCTAGGTCCACCAAAAACTCTAGGAAACGACAATGGATGTCGTCTCCTTTGGAACCCAGCAGTAATTTTCCCAGCATGAAGAGGAGGAATATCCTCAAGTCCATGTTTGATCTCTCCCAGCTACTGGCATCCACGCAGTACACAGCGCGGGACCCTCTTTCCGCTCTCTCCATGAACTCCTCCAAGGACTCGTTATCACAGTGACGAGTGTCAGTGAGCCCCAGTGCCTCCATGATAGATGCCTTGGCTATTGACCTATTCTTTTGGTCCTTTAATTCCAGACCAAGAAGCTTCTGAGCCACTTCGCGATAATCGGGGTAGGTGACCCCGGTCACCGCCTCACCATCCACTCTAAGGCCGGTGATTCGGGCCACATCTTCAAGACTGGGCACCATGTGCCCCCAGGGCATCAAGAAGGCACGACTCTCTGGGTCCCATCTCTCGCGCAATGCTTGGATGAGGGCGAGGTCGAGCTTAATGGGTTCGATCCGGAGGAATGCACCAAACCCCATTGCATCTAGTCGAGCTTTCTGGAAGTCAGGCAGGCCTCGATAGGCGACCACCACTAACTCCCATGAGATGTGTGACCTCGTCATACTCTGTGGATTACACAGGAAGTGAGAAGCGGGTGCATCATTGAAATAAAAATAGAAAGAGAATGAGAAAGGAAGAAAGGGATCATGAAGAATGAGAGGGAAGAACTGGCTCATTTACAAGCTCCGATTGGGTCCTCTCACTGAGTGGCCTTTCAACATCGGAAAGTCTCCTGGAACTACCACTGGATCGGCTCCTCTTCGAGGAGCGGGAAGACTTGCCCTCGACCCTGAAACTGGACTCTCCCTCCATCTCAGAGAATGAGAAACTCTTACTCCTGTCGACTTTTCACTCTTCTAACCAGTCTCCACAACTCCGTGCTTTCAAGTGAAGCAGGCGGGGGGAGTACTTATAGGATTGAAGGGATATGATCCAGATCTCTCCCACTTCCTCTTGCAATGGGCCTTGTAACAAAGCACCCATCTTTCACTCGAAGTAAACGAGGTCGGGAGCGTAGCGGGTCAATTCACACCCTACACATCTAGGTTCCATGTGTTCATCATGATTCAAATAAATTTGAGATGAGGTCATCTACACGGAGAAAGGACAATGCAGGTCGACCTCTTCGAATTTGGGAGTGGACTCATCTACAGGAGAAAGGACAATGGAAGTCGATATCTTTGAATCCGGGAGTGGACTCGTCTACATGGAAAGAGGACAAGAGGGCGGTTGGCATCTTTAAATTCGGTGGTACATCATTAAAATTTGTGATGGATTCTCCCGAAAGAAATGCCCAATGAGTCTGAGACATGATCCGTTATCTCAGGGGAGATATGTTAAACACATCACATGAGGACGGCATGGAGAGAAGAGGCGTAGAAGAGAAGGAACGCATGGCGGGCAAACCCGTCGCATGAGAGCATGTCGTTCCATTCATACGTCTATATAAACTGTCGTGTTCACCGTGAGAAGAGAGCGGGTGTATGAGCAACTTGCCAAATCTCGCACTACCCCTCTTGGTCGTCTCTCTCCTCTCCTAAGAGGGAGGTCCCTGGGAGGTCATCTACAGCTCTGCGACGTTGCAATTGTCACATCGTATCGCGCATTCTCACCCTCTCTGGTGGCGCTCGTCGCCCTCCTCTGGCCTCTCTCGCAACCCCGACGGTCGCGAAGCTCTTGAACCCGAGGCTGTTTGCTGAGCCGCCCCCTACTCTGCAATGGGGACTACACCAATCCCAGGAGCTCCTCTACCGTGAGCTCCAACTCTCCTCCAAACGGCAGTGACTCTGAAGGAGTGACATGTCCGAGCGCTGTGTCTTCCGGAGCTTCATCACTTGGGCCTCACGTGCCCTCCTCTCGTCTCGATCCCGATGTCGCTTTATCCACTCCTCTTTCCATTCTCTCCCAGTTTACTTCCCTCCTCGCCACCTAAGAGAAATCCTCAGCTCTATGACATCTCAGGGCATCTCCGCATACTGTAGTTGCCTCAGTCCCCCAGATCCTATCAGTAACGGCCGACCATCACCCGACGTCCGCCATTCCAGTCACAAAGAAAAGGGAGGGGAGAGACTGAGACAACATGTAATGGCATTAAGGCTTCGCATTTATTTCAAAACAAGATAACATACATCAGGGTTTGGGCACCTCAGGCCTCAGTTTCCTGAGCTCCATTACATAAGTCTCCCATAGCTCTCGATCCTCACTCACGGATGCCGTCACCTTCCTCGGAATGCTTGCCTTCCACGAAGCTTTGATCACCTTCACATCCTTCGCATCATCCTCCGTGCCCAGCTTTCTCTCTTTAATCAGAGGAAGGTTGGATGGCATGGGAAGAGAGTGCCGAGGAAGGCCAATTTGCAGGCAGCACCGGTGCGAGCCGTAAAGAACAAATTTGGTTGCACCGACAAGCTGGAGTTCAGCATCGGGAGAAGATCGCGTGAGAAGCCTACGTGAAAGTAAACATGCTGGCACACAAGTGAACATCTCTCGCGCCAAGGAGCTGAAGTGAGTACGCCAGTCACCGCGTGTCTTCAGACAGGGCATGCGATTGGCCACCTTCCCACTAAAGCCCAACACATCGGCCATGTAATGGAGGGGGCTTCGTTCAAAAATCCTGGAGGTGGTCTGTACCCCTTCGTAGTGATGAAATTTGAAGTGAAGATCAATCCAGCAGTTGAGGAGAAGCATGCACCCGTGAGGAGGCCTACCCATGCTGGAAGCCGTGAGACCACTGTAAAGATGCGAGAGGACAGCAGGCCCCACTCTCCTTCCCTCCCAAAGTCCACAAATCGCTCCCAATTGGTCTTCCTCTACGATGTTGTCAGTACAAGGAAAGAGGAGAGCTCCGGCCAAACAAATTGTGAACCCTTTCATAAGCCCTTCTAAATGCTCATCATCTATCAACCCTTCTAAGGCAGTCACGGTCCAGGCTGCGAGCTTTTGCAAGTTGACTCCGTTCTGAGTCTGAACGCTCTTTATGGTTCCAGATGGCATAAAGCTTCCAAGAACTTCCTCGGTAGATACCCTCTTCCGCATCCGCGAAACCTTTATCCTGTCATCCTTCATCGACCTTCTTAAGCCTAGCAGAAGTTATGCCTCTTCGAGGAGGACCGTTGCCTCAAAAGTAGGGAAGATAAAAGTGTGAGTTTCCGGATGCCAAACCTATGTCATTGCACCCAGGGCCGCCCAATCCATGGAGATCTTGTCATAATGCTTGGCATGGATCACCAACCCTTGGAGATGCCATTTTGAAATAACGGCCCTCATACTGATAGTGATGTTAGACGTAAGCTTCGATAGCCAGGGCAGCTTTGAGAATTTTCTCGGGCCCGGAAAAAGAGGATACGGCTGAAAGGAAGGAAAAGAAAGGAATGAAAAGCGAGGGAGAACTTATGAAGGAAACTAGGATGAAAAGCCAACTTACCGCTCGTGAGAGAATCCTCTCGCTCAGATGGCCTTCAATGTCGGTCAACCTCCTGAATTCGCGGCCGAACTTGCTCCTCTTGGCAGGGCGGGAAGGCCCACCTTCCATCTCAAAAGGGCAGGATTTCTCTCCCATCTCAAAAAGAGCTTGACTCCCCGAACCACCAATGGATGATCTTTTTCTAAAGAGCAAAGGGGTACTTATAGTGAAAAGGGGGGTAAAAAGGTAAATGTAAAGCATTTATGACAAGTTACCGTGGTGAATTTTAACCGAATAAATCTTGTCTGATTTGTGTCGTGTTTTCCCCTGCTCCTGTATTGATGTGCGGATGTCCTGTACAGTTTAATGTAATTTTACTTCTTATGAAATAAATCCTTCTTCACTGCTTGCTGTTCGGTGCAGGTTCCAAGAACAAAATAAGAAAGCAAGAGGGCGCCATTGCCCTACCATGTCCCACCATCAGTCACCCTGGTGACTGACCCCACTGTGTCATGCATCCTACTATATGATATCTACGCTATTAGAGCACGTCAAGGACCTTATGCCTTGGATGAATCTGGAGTTTGAGTTCCCCTCTAACAAAAACGGTGATAACTCCAGAGGAGTTCAGGACGTACGGATAGGCCGTTAGGTTGTGATAGCATGGGACGATGGTTCCATTCGGTGAAGTCGGTGCGTGGATAAACGGGCCCCCGGCTCAGTATCGTCTCATCGAATCGGTATCCTGACCCGTCCTAAGCAACTTAACAATATTATCCTTGGCTATTTTCTACTTTTAGTTTGTTTTAATTTTTCTTTAAACCCAGCATGCATTCATGTAGGACTTTGATATCACTGTGGAAGATCATTCATTTAACTCGATTGTGAGGGCCGCTGTGCTTAAATTCTTAACTAATACGGGATATTCCATTCTGAATCGAGTACTGAGTTTCTGTGAAACCATCTTGGGCTGGTTGGCTGAAAGAGACCTTTGTTTGGATTTATCAGCTACCCTTTTTATTTACTCCATTGGACCCACCTTGGTCGCAGCACTTCCACATTGGCTGGTAACCGCTCCCCAAGGTGAAACCTGCGGGTCTACGACTCAGGTACTTCCACGCCGAGAAGTTGGTCCCTCTTTCTGTTAGTCTTTTGTTATGTCCAGCCAAACAGTCGTTGATTTTGGAGGACCTTCTTCAAGGTTGTCTTGTTGAAACTCAGGAAAGATTCCAATCACGTAGTGTTAAAAACGTGTCTCATCACGCCTTGGCATCCACTTTTTAGTCCACTCCCTACTCCACTTCATTACACTTCTATTTCATTCCACTCCGTGTCATTCCCCTGCAAAGCAGACGCCAAGGCGGGGCAGCTGTAGACACGACATTTTTAGCATTATGCTGAGCAGATCCCGTATTACACTAAGACGCCTCAAAGCAGCTCGCACGGTTAAGTTAATTGAGTAATCTCTAATTTAATCTAATAATCTGTGGCTTCTTGAATTGTAATTCTTGTTAATGGGCTTATGACCATTCCTACACAAAACAAAAAAATGTGTGTTAATGGGCTTGGTCCATCTTTTTAATCCTAAAAAGGGGGAAGGTTCATCATGTAGGCTTGGCCCATTCCTATTCAAAAAATATACCAAAAGAAAATATTTGTGCTAATGGGTTTGGCCCATTCCTATTCAAAAATAAAAAAAATATATAGATGTGTGCTAATGGGCTTGGCCCACTTTTATTCTAAAAAATAAATAAAATTTAATGGACATGGTCCCATCTTTTATTACATAATTTATTTTTCCTCACTCCCCTCCCGGGTCTCTAGGATCTTGCCCCCCTCTCTTTAATATTCTCTCTCTCTCCCATTTCTTCCCTTCGGAGGCATCTCCCCACCCTCTCACGTAAGGACCCATAACCACCTCCAGCCATCCTTCTCACGACAGCCACCTCCACTCTTCACCCTCTGCCCATACCCACTTTCTCAACCGACTCCCACCTGCAACTTCCTCTCTCCCTCTCTACACCGGCCACTGTCTCCATCTCCACAGCCGCAGCCACCCTCCACCATCGCCCTCTCTCTCTCTTTAACCCACGAAGCCACCCCCTCTCCACTTCCGACGTTGCCACCTCCACCTCCCTCTTCCCTTTCTTTTTTTCCTCCCCACAACAACCACCCTCTCAACCCCCTGGGCCTGCTAACCACCTCCACGGTCTCCCCTCTCTCCCTCCTTCTCTCCCTCTGCAGCCACCACAGCCACCTCCTCGGTCAGCCTCCTCTCCACTCACCCACTCTCTTCCTCTGCCTCCATCTCCACCGCATCTCCCCTTCGTAAGCCACCTGCACCTCTTTTTTTTTCATTCTCTGCACCCACCACCACTGCAGCCACCACAGAAGCCACCCTCCGCCATCTCCCTCTCTCTTCCTCCCTCATCCCCCCCTCTTTCATTTCGGTTCTCTCCCTCTTTCTCTTCACTCCCTCTCTTTTCTCTCCCTCTGATCTCTCCCTCCCTCAATCTCTTTCTAACAAAAAAGCTTTTAAAAAAAAGTAGTTCGCAGGGGGGCCTCGTCGCCCGTGCCCCCCCTTTGAACCACAAGGGGCCGCAACGGCCCCTTTTGTCCGCCGCACACGGCCGCCCCCGACGCCGCCCCGACGCCGCCGCTCCCGCCGGCCGCCTCCGGCCTCGCACACGACCGCCCCCGACGCCGCCGCTCTCGCCGGCAGCCTCCGGCCTCGCACACGGCCGCCCCCGACCCCGCCCCGACGCCGCCTCTGCCCCGCTGCCGTCTCCGGCCAAACGCCCCCCAGCCCGCAGCGCCCTCGCCTCCGGCCCCGACGCCGCCTCCAGCCGCAGCGCCCTCACCTCCGGTCGCCCCGACGCCGCCGCCTGCGCCCTGCACGCCCGACGCCGCTCCCTGCGCGCCGCCGCCAACGACCCCCTCTCTCTCCCCCTCTCTCTCTCCCTCTGTCTCTCTGTCTCTCCCTCTCTCCCTGTCTCGTTCTCTCTCTCTCTTCCCGCCTCCCTCTCTCTCCCCGTCTCTGTCTCTCCCCCGTCTCATCTCTCCTCTCGCGCCCACCCCCCCTCTCTCTTCCTCTTTCTCTCTCTCTCCTCCTCTCCCTCTCGTTCTCTGTCTCTCCCTCCCTCTCACTGTCTCTCTCGGCTCCTCTCTCTCTCTCTCTCGCGGCTTCCGCCGCGATCTCTCTCTCTCTCTTTTTATTTCATTTTTATTTTATTCTTTTAACTCCCCCCCTCTCTCTCCCTCTCGCTCTCTCCCTCTCTCACCGCACTCTCTCTCTCTCCTCCCCTCCGTCTCATCTCTCCTTCTCGTTCTCTCTCTCCCCCCGCGTTTCTCTCTCTCTCTCCGTCTCTGTCTCTCCTCTCCCCCCTCTCAGTTCTTCTCTCTCTCTCTCTCTCTCTCTCTCTCTCTTTCCCCTCTCCGCGTTTCTCTCCCTCTCTCTGCTTCTACCTCCCCCCCTCCATCGAGTTCTCTCTCCCTCTCACTCTCATTTTTCTTTTTTTTATTACTTTCCTCCCCCTTCTCTCCCCATCCGATCTCTCTGCTTCTCTCCTCTCTCCCCCCCTCATTCTTTTTTTATTTGTTTTAATCTCCCTCTCTCTTCTTTTCTCTCTCTCCCCCATCGTCTCTCTCTCACCCTCTCTCTCCCTCTCGATCTCCCTTTCTTTCACCTTTTTTTTATTATTTTTTCCCCCTCATCATCACTCTATCCCCTCCCTCTTTCTCTGCTCTCACCCTCTCCCTCTCTCTCACGACTTCTCCCCCACTCTCCCTTTCTTTTTATTTTTTTTATTATTATTCTTCTTTTCTCTCATCTCTTTCTCCCTCATCTTTTTTATTTGTTTGTTTTATTTGATTTCTCTCTCTCCCTCTCTCTTTCTCTCGGTTTCTCTCTCTCTTCCCCTCTACTTCCTCTCACCCTTTCTTTTCTTTTCTTTTTTTTTATCTCTTTTCCCTCTGCTCTTCTCTCTGTTCTCCCTTCTCTCCTCTCTCCCGGCCTCACATCTCTCTTTCCCTCTCTGCCCATCTCCCCCTTTTTCTCCTTTTCTGTCTTTTTTCTTCCCTCTTCTGCACCTATTAGATATATATATGTATATATATATTATTTACGTATATATAGCATCTATATGTTTATGTTCATGTATATGTGTATGTGTGTGTTCGTGGAGGGGTACGTGTCTGTGAACGTATGCACGTGTTGATTTGAAGTGGAAAAGAGACTTTAAAGCAGTCATTCTGCTGCGCTACATGCCTGCTTTACTCCCACCTTGCCAAAGAAGCTCACCTTCGAGCCCATCATCTATATCTGAATAAGCTTTCTTCCCCCCTTTTACTGTCTACTTTTCATTCATTTAATTGCATGCATGCATCGTTTGCCATATCCATCAAATTCTTCTCTTTGAGAGAACTTTAGTCATTTATTCACCATGTCGCTCATCCATCCTATTCTAAAGGAGTTTTAAACAACACTAAACATGTGCGTGTGTTTGAACATGATTATGTCATTATCATTTCAAGGGACCGGTACTACCCTACTATTCTTCTAATCGATCATCTGTTTCTTTTGTATGTCGTGTTTTGCGAGGGCTAACCGGTCGGGGATCCCGCTTCTTCCGTCGACCAAAAGAGTAGGAGGTCATCCCTCCCTTTGAGGTACCCGGCTATTGTCTCTCTCATCTATCCTAGTTCTTTCCTTCATCATTATTATTTATTGTTAAATTTCCATCTTCATCCTCCTTTACGTTTCGTTTAACAATAAGTCTGTCTCCTCTCCCTTATTAGCATTATATATCGTTAAACCTCCATCTCCGTTCTTCTCTGTCTTATCTAAAATAAAATTTTCATCCTGTCTATATTTTCTTAGCATTCTTTTCCTATATCGTACTACCTTATTCTACCATCTATCACCCGATTTCTCTCTTTGCTCTCTCATCTTTCTCTTAAAAAAAAGGTATAAGAACATAAAAACAATAAAAGCCACAAAACCCCAAAAAAATATATAATAACAAGAAGTAAAACAAAAAAAGGGATAATAAAATTCGGATAACCAAAGAAGGCCCTCTTCGTCGGCCGGCCGACTAAAGAGGAAGAGAGGACCCGCACTGCTCCCGCCCCGACGGCGAACGCGATCACAGTTCCTTTTTGTGGGGCTCTCAGCCCCTGGCGATCACATCCCCTTCCCACTTTCTTTCCTGTCAATTTTCCCTTTTGTTTAAATCCTGCGACGGAAGTCATTCCTCGCGAAGGTGTACGTGACGGAAGTCATTCCACGCGAAGCCTTTTTCATTCTGTCATTTTATTCCCTTGATTTTTGTCTAAACCCTGCGACGGAAGCAATTCCTCGCGAAGGTGTACGTGACGGAAGTAATTCCTCGCGAAGCCTTTTTTTTTCATTCTGTCATTCTATTTCTTTAAATTTCTGTCTAAACCCTGCGACGGAAGTCATTCCTCGCGAAGGTGTACGTGACGGAAGTAATTCCTCACGAAGCCTTTTATTCTGTCATTATATTCCTTTGATTTTTTGTCTAAACCCTGCGACGGAAGTAATTCATCGCGAAGGTGTACGTGACGGAAGTTATTCCTCGCGAAACCTTTTTCATTCTGTCATTTTATTTCTGTAAATTTCTGTCTAAACCCTGCGACAGAAGTAATTCCTCGCGAAGGTGCACGTGACGGAAGTAATTCCTCACGAAGCCTTTTATTATATATATTACAGTAAAAATCCCGCGGAGAGTAATATCTCGCGGTGGTCTTATGTATATATACTCATGTTTATTATCTATATTGCAATAAAAACCCCGTAAGGCCAATGTCTCGCGGTGGTCCTAATACGTACATATATATTCATTAGTGTTGATATTATTGCATCGCTGTTAGAACCCCACAAAGACCAATGTCTTGTGGTGGTATGTCTTGGTTCGTATTGTCTTTGTAATTTTCTGGAGAACGATACACCGCTGCAGTTTCTGAGTCTTCGTGTCTCCCCATTTCTGTTACTTAGATTCTCGGATTTCCTGGTATATGAAAAACTGCTCGTGGAACGGTAAGTCACGCTTACCGGGAAGGGGTTAGTTTGCGCGAGAGGGTCTTCCGACCCCTATCTCCGCCACGTACCGGAGTTCGTTTCACATCCTTCTTTCCTTTCTCCCCTTTATGTTCTTTCTCTTCTTGAGTTGATCTCGTCATTTCCGTCTCTTAGGACAGACGAGAGTGGACGTTCCTTGCCGTCTCCACCTCCATTCGGCAATCACCTTTTCATCATTACTTTACATCATTGTATTGTTTCTTTCCCCCGAGGGTGGACGACACTCTTTTCCCGTCTACACTCCCCCCCCACCATCCACAAGAAACACCCTCCATCTCCCCTTGTAGACCGTCGAAACCCTCTCTCGCTCTTCTTATGCTGCACGACCGAAATCCCCTTGCCCTCCCTATGTCGTCAGAATCCCCCTCCCCCGTGCTATAGGGCATCGGAATCCCCCTTTCCCTCCCCTTGCTGAGTCGAAACCCCCTCCCTCTCCCCCTATGTTGCGGGATGTCGGATCCCCCCTCCCCCTCCCTCTGCACTACTGAAACACCCTCCCCATGCCACCGGAACCCCCCCCTATGTTGTAGGCCGCTCGAATCCCCCTCCCCCTTAATCTATACTATCGTAACCCCCTCCCCCTCCCTATGTGCTGTTGGAATGCCATCCCCTTGCAGACCACCCCGACTCCTCCTCCAATTGTGGTCTGTCGTCTAAGCATTACGGCTGTGTCCCTCGACTATCGACCACCCTATCTCACCCATCCCAATAGTACAGTGCGTCGATCTACACTTGTAGCCCAGGGGTTCGGGCGACAGGAGGAGCCGGGGTGGTTTACGGGGGACGTGTGGAGCCCTCCTCACCAGATTTGTCGAGTAGCAGTAGAGTCGTCCCTCCTCACCACCGGCCGAAGTACTTGGAAGTCACCTCCCCCTCTTCACCGTTCTCTCTCTCTAGAGTATACTGGTCATTTAACACCTAGATAATGGGAATATTGACATTCTTTTCAAATATTTGCACTCTCGTCGACGAAAATTAACCATGATGTCACGTTTGCACTTTGACAAACGTATTAAGACAAATAACCAAGTTTGAACAAAAAAATTAATCTTGGTTTATAAACGAGTTAAGTTTACCAACTTTAATCCCTTTTAAATGCCACGACACTACTTTGGTTTTGGTTAGAATATATTTTGAGGAGGAGAGAGAATATAGGCACAAAAGTGTCGAGTTCTCGTAATCCTACGAATAAAACAGAGATCAACTTCTCAGGACTAATAATGATGGTAAATCTTCTGACACTGTCCATCTTGCACGGAGTGTGGATTTTGTGAAAATGAGAAACAATGGTTTACATTTCAAACCTGCCCTAAGACTCACTACATCTGACTTGTGTGTTTATAGAGATTTTGCAATTAGGAGAGAGATATACTCGTTATGAGAGGTGATTGAAAATCTCAAAAATCTCATGGAGACCAGCTTTTGGGGATGCTACCGTCCACTATTTAAAGAGGAGGGATTTTTTAAAAAAATTTCACCTCTCCCGCCAAAACAAATGCCCCCTAAGTCAAAGGGAGATTTGAGGGAGAGGAGAGAGATAGGTAGGATTATATTGAAAAGTACTATTTTGTGATTTTTTAAAAAGGTGACGCAGATTTTGTTAAAAAATTCTTAAATTTTTAAAAAGGTATAATTGGAGATTAAAGATTTCTCATTCGAGGTGATCCGCAGTCTCATCAAATATCTCAAATAAAATTTTCAACGTGAATTCTATCATTACATATTTGTATTTTAAAAAAATTATAAAATTTTTAAAATTTGAGATTAAATCTAAATTCTATCTCCTAATGAGGTGTTTGGTTATATTTTTTTTACTTATTTCTCTCTCAAATTTAAAAAAAAGAGAAAGAACTCACTTAATCATGTTGGGTAGATACTTTTCTAATTTTTAAAAGAGAAATCAACCGGTTCAAATGTCTTTTGAAATAAAAAGAACCCTAATAAAAAGAACCCTAGGGTTCTTTTTATTTTGAGAGCGCTCGGTCGCGACCCTCTCGCGGTTCTCCCCCCACCTGCCAGCCGCCGCTCCTCTCTCCGCAACACGTCCGTCTCCACCAACCTGCACCCTCCCTTCCACCGGACGACCACACCACCACGCTCAGCACCTGCACCACCATCCCGCCGGCCACCCTGTGCCCTCCTCTGCGAGCTCGCCGCGAGACCCCCCCTAATACCGAACGTCTCCGCACCCGTACCCCGCAAGCCTGCCGGCAGCCACCCCCGCCCTCCGGCAGCCACTGCCGTCGCCGTCTGCACCATCCTGTTGGCCACCGTCGCCGCTCTCCGATCGCCCACGACCCCCCCTCTCTCCGGCGGCAACTCCCTCTCACAGCCCTCCGGCCACTCCACTATTCCCTCTGTGAAACCAGCCGGCCACGCCCGTGAACAACCTCCCACCGCGCGAGCTCCTGCCTGCATGCCCCTCCGCAACCGCCGCATCCCTCCGCCAGCTCCGTGCTCACACCGGCAGCCCCCCCCTCCGTCAGCTCCACGCCCGTGACTTACTTATAATTCCAAGAGGTTATGAATTACTTATAATTCCGCCGCATCTCTCCTCGTTTCCAGCAGCCAAGGCACCTCCACCGATCCTCCCCATCTATGGCAGCCCCCTCGGACAGCCGGCACCACGCTCGTTTGCGTATGTAGTCCTATGTAGGGTTCTTCCTTTGTCTGATTCGGGTGTAGTTTCCCGCCGGGAGGGATGGAGGAGCAGTTCATACTTCGTGTGCCGCCGTCGGTGGCGGAGCGTATAGAACGGCTGCTGAACGAGGGTGCCTCCTCCTCCTCGTCGGAGGACGCCTCTCTCGATCTCTCCTTCTCAGGTCGGCCTCCCCTCTATTCTCTCCGTCCCGTCGTTCTTTACAGTTTGCTACGTTGTGAGATCGGCTTCTTTGTATCTTCCCATCTTTCCTTGCATCCCGTGACAGTCGTCTGTTGTGTATTTGTCGGAATCGGCATGGACGGCATACCCAGTCCACTCTTGTGATTAAAAGTACTAGTCGGAATCGGCAGGGACGGCATACCCAGACCACTGTTGTGATTAAAAGTGCCGTCTTTCTTTATAAATGATCCGGCTTTCTTTGCTCCACATCTAAGTTTCATGGGATTTAGACACTGGTTGTACTTATCCATTAATCTTCAGGAATTTATTCAATCATCGGAGGCTGACGGTATAAGCTCATGGGACATAAATGCGCAATAATATGCTCAAAAAGGGTATTCGTCATACGTGTCTTGATTGAGGCGCCAAACAAGGTCTTTCTAGGATCCACCAAGGTGTGCCAAAGTGTGTGCCATTTGTTGTTCTCTCGCCTAGGCACCCTGGTCGCATTGCCTTTGGTTCTCATCAGGCTGTGTTGACTTTGAAATCTTTTGTTGTTTGGTGGATTTGGATTAATCACACACATCCTGTCCATGGTGGGGGTGATTAGAACCAACAACCATATGCAGTAAAGAAAGTATATGCGGCATTTTGGACCGAAGGGCTTCTTGACAGAAGCGGCTTCAAAGAAACCTTTGTCCCCTCTGCCCTTACAGGCTGACACTGCCTTTTTTGAACAAAGAGGACAGGGGAGGGGAGGGCTAGTTGCCATGACTCCACCGGAATGGAAGCATAGATATTGAAACTGAAGCTTCCTGACACTGCTGTTGTGAGCGGTCCCTACGTTTGCTGATCGCCATTATACTTCTCCTCCTCCTCTTCCTTCTTTTCCTGCCCAAATCTATCTGGATGGCTGGAATAACCAGATTAGTGTTATGCATGTGGGAAAATAAAAACATTTGATATATGAACTGCCACTAGGACTTAATGCGATACAAAGTTTTAAAATATTCCCGGATGCTTATGAAATGCCCTTTCTTTTGAATTTTTTTTCTATGTTCTGAAAGAATCACCTTTTCTACCTGGATTGGTTGAGCCGACCATTCTGATCTGAAAGGTTTTAGGATGTACACATGAGCAGAATCTCCTTTCAGAACAAGGTTCCAGCTCCGTCTTCAGATGTTATCTCGAATTTCAAGTGATTAATGGAAAATATGACTCTTAGTTTGCCGTCTGTACTTTATTTTCTTCTTTTGTTTAGGGAAGTTGAAAATGTTAGTCTCAAATGTCCCTTCATGCCTATCCACATTATTTGAGGAAAAAATTGGTTGTTGAGCTGCACTTACTTGGGCAATGTATAAATCTACCATGTTGGAGGTACTGAACAGCATTACCACATGACCTTGCAGTGACCACAATCAAGGTAGCATATATGATTCTATCCACCAGCAGAGTTCTACCTAAGATCTACTTGACTGACTGAATCTCTCCATGAGCAAGTACTTTGGTCTGCTGGTTTCTTTTCAGGAAGAAGAGGATAAAAGGGAACTTTGTATTTCATCTCCGGAGACTTATGTGTTTTGGCTTGTAATTCAATGTCCCATTCAATGAGATTTTGAGCTTCTCTGTTTATTTGGGCTTGTGGGGAGATAGCTGTGGATACTGATGCTTGTTTTCAGGATTAGCCCTTGGAGTGCATGGGTTGGTTCTGTCTGGTGCAGGGTTTGTTACATGTCCCTATTGAAGACTTCGAGAAAATAATGTGTTTACATTTTTCAAAACTCAGCTCATCTCATGTGCGACCTCTCTTTATGACCATCTTTCATATGGTGCTGCCAAGAGCTCTGCGCATGATTTGAGTCTCTTCAAGTTTGATCTTAACATACAGGGCCTAGCTTACTCCACAGTATGTATGATGATGAGATATTGAGGAAGTATATCGAGATTGGCATCAATATTAAGATAAAATGTGTTTGTTCAGCAAGCAATGGATTTTACTTTCTGAAGAAGTAGTTGTGATAATCATCAAAGTGACACACAAAAATGTTGCTGGGCCTCGATTAACTGCATATCCTGTTAAGGATAGTGTTCTTGGTCAAGTTCTCAAGCACTCTCTAAATAGAAATCAGATCTGGGGAGAGCTTGGCTATTTCGTGAACCAGTAGGACACAGATGGTTTTTCTATAGCTTCATGCCACTGTGTGCTTCACAGTTATGTTCTTTTACAAGATCCTAAGTGGGGGTGTAGTCCCATGGCTATGCACTGAGTTTTTTCATCATAACAACACTTTTTGTAGCTTTACATGAATACCGTCATAAAATTTTGTCTTCGTAGGAACATCTCTTCAAATGATGCTTCTTACAGGATGTTATTCTTCATTACTTTATTCTGGTTAAGCTTCATCAACCTGTGTTAACAGCTAACCCAGCTTGCAAAAATGATGAATATGCCTCTCTCAAGAATATGACCACTAGGATGACCATTTGATGGAGAATGGGTAAAAAGTTCTTTCTATAACTTGTTTATTGTACAGAGTGTTGACCCCATAAAATATTTCCACAAAATTCAGATATTCAGAAATTACTTTGGAGAAGAAAAGTACATATAATTAACAAGGGCTCAAGGAAAATGGGACTGGAGTTCTTGTTGTAGCAGAGGGTGCAGGACAGGAGCTCATCACTGAAAGCATGCATTCAATGAATGTGCTTGATCCATTTGGAAATGAGCTCTTCTATGATGTTGGGCTGTGGTTGTCTCAGAAGATAAAGGAACATCTTGGAAAGAAAAGAAAGATGGTGATAAACCTAAAATACATGATTCATGCAACTCCAAACGGTATATCTGACAATGGTTACTGCACACTTCTGGCTCATAGTGCCATTTGTGGTGCAGTGGCAGGTTATGTATGCTTCACTGTTGGACTTATGAATGGAAGACATGCTTATACACCATTCTATAAGGTGACAGAGGCCCAAAAGGAAGCGACTTTGCACTATTCTTCAAGTATGAAGGGGTTAAAATTAAGTGTTTTGGAAATGTATATGCATATATGTCTATTGGAAGAAATCACAAGTGTCAACACTCACTTGGTCTCACAAGAAAAGGCCAAAGAGAAGATCCTCCGTACAACAAAAAGTCAAAGAAGTCTTCCACGTGTTGAAGTGGGTTTTTTTAGAGAGGTACGGAGTCATTTTATAGTGAAAAGGACACCCGGGAGCCTGCCAATCCCTCTCCGCCCAGCACAGGCCGGAGGGAGGAGGCCTCCGCCCTGCTGCAGGCCGGAGGAGACCCCTCCGCCCTTCCACAGGCCGGAGGGACCTCCCTCCGCCCATGGCCCATGCGGCTAAACAAAAAAAAAAGAGAGAAAAGAAAGAAGAAAGGAAGGAGAGAGAAGTAAAAAGAAAAAAAAACTGCAGTAAAGGAAGAAGAAGGGATAGGGAGGAGGAATTTGAGAGGTTACCTCTTGAGATTCCACCGGAGGAGAGTGAAATCAAGCTCCTCCGCCCCCACCTTCAATCCCCTATAAGAAGGGGCACCTTCAATCCCCTATAAGAAGGGGCCTCAGCCAAGCACAAAGAACAAGAGGAGACACAGCAAGAAAGCAGCAACCGCAAGTGAGAAAGAGCAGCAGCAAAGGGGCAGCACAGCCAGCAGGTCGCAGCTTTCTCTTGGTTGGGTTTTCTTAAGACAAAACCCTGTTTTATGTGAAGGATTTAGTTGAGGAGGATACTTTACTAAAGTACCCTCCAGTGAGCATGTTATGTACAAATGGATTCAAGTGCTAATATATGAACCATGTTGATTGACTAAGAGAAGCATTTAAAAATTTATCATGTTCAAGACCTTATGGTAGGTTTCAATGTGTAAAATTATAAATGTACCCCTACATTTTGGGAAATCACGTAAATGTCCCCGAGGAATTGTGTACGAGTTCTGGAAATCAGAAATTCTGTGGAAAAAGTCTCCGCATTCCCAAGTGTGCCTAAAATCAGTGAAAATCATGCCAAGGCTGAAGAAATCAAAATTTGCAAATATACCCTCAAAGCTCGTGGAATTGTGCAGATATCCAAAAATATGTGCAGAAATGATTGAAATTGCAGAAATAACAAATATTGAAAAGTACAATACATAAAAATCCGATTTTAATGGAAAATTGTATTCCATGAAGGGAATATCTCGAATAAACCCTCGCAGAGAGGGATAATTGCAATGATCCCCTATCTTGGGGTAAAGGGAAAATATTTTCGCTTGGACTAATATTTCAGACAAAAAGGGTTAGTATTGTGAGGGCAGGAGAAGGTCTTTAGCGGTTTTAATCAAGGGTATTCGGACTCGTCCGATGTAATTTAACACCGATTCCGGTCGGTGGGGAAAATTCTAGTACACGAATTTTTAAATCGTCTGATAAAACACGCGTGCGGAAATTATAAGCATGTTAGCATTAAAAAAGTCAAAATACACATCGTGCTTGTTGTTCCTTATTTTTCCGCGTGTAAACACAGAGCTTACTTCTTTTGGAATATTTCAGGCATATTCCTTCACTTGCAAATGGAACTTTACCAGATCGGTGTAGGTGATATACATACACTATTATATTATATTTTATGTTATTATATCATATTGTAGTATATTTACATATGGGGGAAGGATGTAACTTAGAGGTATTTAAGCATAAAGAAAATCTTGACAGGGTATTCCTGTGAAAGTTTCTTTTCTCATGATGTTACTTGGAAATAAGATTTTCTTCTGCACCTTTGATTAACCCACAATTAGCAATTTGTTGCCACCATAATTATTCAGTTGTACTGTTTTTTCTTAGTATCAAGCTTTTGTACTTGTTCCCCCCCCCAACAGTATGGTTGAACATTTGAGAATTGTACTGTGCAGAGGACGGGAGAAGTGGTACATTTGTCATTGGCAATGATAGCCTTCCAGCATCGCTCTTGGATCTTCCTTGCATAGTAGAATCTTACAAGACATATGATGACAATGTGCTGATCAAGACCGCTGACGTTGGTCAGGTAATGAATCTTGATCCATGCGTTGTTTAATAGCTGCTGCTCATCTTGACCGGAATATGTGCACTGGCAACAGATAATTATGGTAAGGGAAGAGGGTGATCCTGCTCCTGAAGGAATTGAATACCGGCATGGCCTCACCCCGCCAATGAGAGATGCTCGCAAACGGCGATTTAGAAGAGAACCCGATCTGAATGTACTAGAAAACTCACCTATTCATACATCACAACTTTTAACTTTATCTGGGTGGTAATAATTTGTTTGCTTTCTTATTTGCAGCCAGAGCTTGTCCAACGTGTTGAGAAAGACTTGTTGAATATCCTGTCAGGGGGAACAGCAGAAGATATCATTTGCTATTATTATTACTATTGGTAGCTCACTTTGCAGCTAAAAATGCATAAGCAGTGGAGTTTCCTAAGAGTTCTGATTAATACTGGTCTAGATTTCTGGCTGTTGGTGCATTATTGGGTTATATTTGATTTTCATTACGATACCATTGTTAGCCTGTTAGGCATTGTAGGCATTTCAATCTAGTTAAGCTATCCATCATGATTGCATTTGCTGCTTTAGGGAGGTGGAAGGTTGAGCTGACTACTGAGACTGGCTTGCTTGTCGGTGTCTAAAGTTAACCATTTCCACAGCATGCTGAGAATGCAAGCCCTTGATATTTAAAGTTCCATGCATTCTTAGATTCTCTGCCTACATTTCACAAGTGTTGTTCTCTGACTCGCAATTGAAGCTCTCACGTGTTGCGCCGACCGAGCGTACAAAGACTGCACCTGCTCCTGCAACAAGCCAACAGGCGGCCCCAGAGGAGGCTGGAGCAAATGGTGGGGAGCCTGACAGAACTGATTCTGATGATTCAGATGACACGGGCGACCCAGAAAATTGATGAGGGTTGGTGCATATCAATCTAATTTCTCATGATGGGGTCGTGAAATATATCAGTGGCGCTGGTCTGCGATGAGGGGATAGCTACCGTGGAAATGGAGTCGGATGTGCATGACAATCTACTCCTGTAAAATGTTCATTTGGCAGATGATAATGTGGATGAAATGAGGAAATGTGGATGAAATATCGAGATGACCGCACCACAATTAATAAGTTCTGCTGTTCGTTTGACAAATATTTTCACCTGTAACGCGCAGAAGTCTGTACCATGTGAAAAGACGCACAGGTGAAATGTTTTTTTCCCGAGAAATCTTAAGGTTGTTGATGGGATGTTTTGAATGTTAAAAGGAGAGTTTCTATTGAAAAGATGTTGGATTTGACGTTCTATCTCTTATGCAAAGAATTATTAGCATTCACACGGTTGGTTCTTTGCGTGGTTTGCCAACTCTACCTTGAAAAATAAGGTCTTGAGATGGCGAGGGATAATTATCTCTGTCAGACTGATCAATAAGTTATAAAAGAAATGAGAATATATAAATTTATTTATGGAGAAATTTTTAGTAAATTCACCTGAGTTTATAATAAATTTACTTTTAATCATCCAACCTAAGATTATGATAAAAAGTGAGTGTAACATAAACTAACCTTGTTTAAATGCCTTGCATCCAATCAAGCCCCATATCTTGCGTCATTGAGATGTATGGATATTGAGGCTGGCAATCTAAAATCTAATACCAATTTCTGATGCAATTTAAATATTTCAAAATGCATTCCTTTCCCTGTGCACACGACTTTCTGAAATGGAAACTTCCAATAGGAAATAGAAAATTCAAAGTGAAAACAACGACTTCCAGCTCCAAATCCCCCGTCAAAAGCAAAATTACATGAAAATATACCCTGCATTGTGTTTGAATGAATTCCCTAAGTACGCGAATTTAGTGTCACTCATGTTTTTATGGTCATTCTTTGTTAAGAAACTGGCACAATCTATTTTTAAGGAGAAGAAGAAGAAGATGGAATACTCCATGGATATTTTGGTGGAAGTAAATCAAAAGGACAAACACAACATTAAGTTCATGTCGATGGATTTCACACAACTCCACTTAAGACACGCGTGTATGGTTTCCTTGATCGCGTCGTGCCGATTCTGGCTATGATAGGCTATGAAACACACCGAAATAAATACATTGAGAGACAGATCAAGAATGTCGTTGAAGAACAATTTTCTCATGTTGATTGCTTCTTGGGATTGAAGACTCCAAGGATGAAATTTTCGATATAATAAAGTCCTTCCTTGACATGGATGCATAAGAAACATAACTCTGAAATCGCTTGATGGTAAAAGGGCACTTGTTCGTTCAGTATAACTTATGCATTTTTTTCGCTTGGATCAATCCCTTCTTCTACGAACCCCAGGTCTATATAGCTCCAAGTACTTTGTATCTGTTAGATACAATAACCTATCAACGGTCGGATCTCAACTTACAACATTTTACTTATATGATTCGTTCTTGATCCTTTAAATTTCCAGTGTGGACATATTGATCTTTGTCCAATTAACAACGTAGATATATGTCGGCCCTTGTCCAAATTGTAGGTAAATTAGATCTTCTATCTTGGAGATATGTCTGTCCGTATATTTTCTCTTGTGTGATTATATGTCTCTATATTCTCAATGCACATGACATGCAACCATATTAAAAATATTATTGTCATACGTAATTTTAAATGTGACATGAGATAAAATGGAAAGAAATTTGAAATACAAATTGGTGTGCGAGTAAAACATGTTACATACATATGCACTTTTTTCTACACATGAAGAGATAGTACACAAAAGGGAATACAATATGTTATACTGTAACTAGTGAAAAAATATCCTAATAAATATTGTGCATTTAATGTAAACATGTTTATTTCGTCAAACATTCAATGCATTTAAGTATGCAGAGAGAAATCTAATATTTAAGGTTCTCTTACGAGATAAGGTCATCTTTGACAATTGAATTATCGACTGGATTTCTTAACATACGGGAGAGAAAGAATGCAGGGCCCACCAGCTCTCCTCACACACAAGCGTTTATCCGGAGTCGGACACCGTGTTCAAATAACAAACATGGCCTAAATATTTTGCTTACGTGCGTGGCACTGTATCTTTTAATATTCCTAAAACATGCTTTTACGGTGGGGGTTTGCCATTTAGTGTTTTTAGATGAAGTAATGTCAATAGGTTTCTCAAGTTTGTCAGTTAATAGGTTTCTCAAGTTTTAGTTCAAAGGTAGGCTCAGTATCATTTATAAGATGTGGGATTGATGTTTTTAGATGATAGTTCTTTTTTGTCGTTAAATAAAAGTAGACGAAATATCAATCATCTTATTATTTAAGTCTTGTACAACACATCCTTCTTTATTAGACAAAGTACGTTTGTCATTTGACTAGGGTAGATGAATTATTGCCTATCACTTTGACTACTTCACTTATACGAAAATTTCGTCTATCACCTTTGTCGTTAACAAAGACGAAATATCGTCTACTCAGTTAGACGAAACTTTCATCTATAATCTTTGTCATTTTCTAAGATAGAAGAAATATCATCTATTTTAGTTGTGCAGAGAGATCGTCAATCTCCATTATAACGGATTTTCGTCTATTTTTTTAACTCAAATATTTTATTTAACTATATTTTAGGCTAAGTAAAATAGGAGATCGGAAAATGTTAAATATGTAAAATACACTTAACCTGTATTCATTGTTTGGAGATAAAAAAACTGAGAAGATTATATCATTTTATCATAATTTTAAAACAATAAATTTGTGAGAAAAATATTTCCCCAATAACTCTTCGTACATGTCTAGTAGAAAATGCCGCAATTTTACAAATCTATGTCAGACTCTGGGTATGGTGGTGCATGCACCGGTGACAGGCGCGTGCGCCAGTAATTGAGAATGTGGAGAGACTTTTGTCACAAAAATGCTTCGTGGCACTTTTTTACTAGTCAGGCACATTACGCCGCGGTACAGATTGTTTTGAAATCCAGAGGCGGCAACGTGTGGTAGACAGAAGACCCCACCGCAGCCAGAACGAGCGAACTGCGAAGGCTTCCCCCTCCCTCACCTTTCCCTCCTCCTCTTCTGCTGCTGCTCTGCAACTGCAGAGAACCGCACAATGATGGCTTCTTCCTTCCTTCTCCCCGGCGTCCACGGCCCAACAACCCTCGCAAAGCCCTCGTCTTGGGGCGCCGCCTCGCAGACCCATCTCTCCAGGCACCCATTTTCCACCCCTTCCTCCAAGCCCTTCCCTATTCCCACCCCCATGAGGCCCTCCGCCAAGTTCAACCTCTCTGAGGTGATGGGCGGTCGCGGCCTCTGCAACGGGGAGGAGGGCCTCCAGAAGCTCCTCAAGAGCCCCCCACCCGCCGCCGAAGAAGCCCCCTCGCCACCCTCCCCGTCCCCGGCTGCCAGCTCTACCCTGGACGTCGCGAAAGACGCCTTCGAGAAGGAGCTGCTGGGGCTCACCGGCGGCTTCCCCGGCGGTGAGAAGGGGCTCGAGAAGTTCATACAGGAGAACCCGCCGCCCCCGAAGAAGAAGAAGGCGGGCCCGGGAGCCGGGGATCTGGGCTTGGCGCTCGCGGCGGGGACGAGGCCGAAGCCGCCGGAGCTGCCGCTGCTGATGCCGGGGATGATCGTGATCGTGAAGAACCCGAGCAATCCCTATCACATGTACTGCGGGATCGTGCAGAGGGTCACCGACGGGAAGGCCGGGGTGCTGTTCGAAGGGGGCAACTGGGACAAGCTGCTAACTTTCCGTCTGGACGAGCTGGAGCGGAGGGAGAAGGGCCCTCCCATGGTGAACCCCAAGTCCGCCGTCCTAGAGCCTCTGGTGGATTAGTCATAGATATATGGAACAACGCAACATTGGGGAAAAAAAGCAAAAAAAAAAAAAGAGAAAGAAAGTAACGTTACCTCTGTTCTTGTCAAAATTTCTCTCTGTAAATTACCACATTTTATCACTCTTTTTTCAGATAAAGATGAGATTGTGCCGTATCAACCTTCATGTAGATAGATATATCTGAAGCAAGTTAAGAGGCTCTTGTTTCACTTGGATTTAAGGATCCCCTTGTTTCTTTTTAAACCTGTATCTCATTTGTGAAATTGCTCCCAGTGGAGGGATAGACCTGTGGATTTGTCTTTTGAATTGACATCAATGTCTCTAACCGTATGCTGAAGACTACAAGTTGCAACAACTGCTACTCTCATGAGAACTTTGGAGCAGTGAGTTGCTTGTCTGCTTTGTATATACATTTTCTGGGACTACGTCTGCGCAAAAAAGAAAACAAAATGCATAGATGCAGGGATGAGAAGGTAAGTACCTTTACTCAACTACATGAACACGACTGTATGTTCCTCTCCAGAACACAGGCTTAGATTGAAGTCAGTGATACCATTGCTAAAATCCTTTTAGAAGATATCTTTATTTTTTTTTTCAGAACAGAGGTGTGGGCATAGCACCAGCTATTAATTCTTTCATGCCAGTTTACCTTTGAGGCCGAACTGCTCTATTCAGAACCTGCATATTGCATTCCAACTTTATTATCCGGAAGCTATTTCTTATTCATGGACTTGCCGATGTGGTTAGAAATTAAATGATGGACTGTTCTCCTTATACTGTTTGATCGCCGATGATTTTGATACCAGGGCTTCTGGAGGATGACATGCTGGTGCAGTCGTCACAAATTGAAGAAATGGGGTTTTCTTCCTTCAGAATTCCCTTGTGCCTACTTGAAAAAAATGAGGTTTAATATGCTTCTTTACATTAGCGGGTTATGTTGTCCTGTAATTGACATATTTGGGATGACCCATGGCTATTTATCCATCTACGTATCTATCTATCTATCTATCTATCTATCTATCTATCAATCTATCTCGGGCACCCAAATAATTGAAAGAGAATGTGTATATTGTTGGTGGTCGGGCAAGAACAGGGGAGAAAAGGGTAATATTCAGTATTGTAGAAAGTGTTGGAATTTGGGAATAGTCTTTGGGTAATAGTCCTGTGTTGGTTAAATGGGTTGTAGTTCATGTGCTTATGACCCTGGGTCTGTGTATCTCAACATTGTGATTTTGTGGATTCAACATGATATCAAAGCATGATCTTGGGCCCAATCCCAAATATTTTATATTTTGTCACATCCACCCAATCTCAACACCGTGGTTTTGTAGATTCAACATGGGATCAGAGTATGGTCTTGGGCCCAACCCCAAATATTTCATATCTTACATCTTGACCATGAGGGGGAGTGTTAGAATTTGGCCATAGTCCTTGGGCAATAGTCCCGTATTGGTTAAATGGGTTGTGGTTCATGTGCTTATGACCCTGCGCCTGTATATCTCAACCAAGTTGAGGGTCGGCTATGGAGCCGATGTCATTAAGGCAGACAGCTACCCTGTAGGGAGATTAATACTTAATGGTGTGCTTCACCTCATGCTTGTTGGCTGATAATGAGATCTGCACTAAGGGCGTGTTTGTCAACACAATAAAATTATGGATTTTTTTTTTCTATTTTGTGGAGAGAGAACAAATTAGTGGAGATTGACTCGTGGAAATTATGAAAATTGTTTCCTTTTTTTGCTCTCTCTAGAAAATCTATAATATATCTTTTGAATAATTCGATGCGACAAAGGTGCATTTGGTGATACTTTTGGGAGTGAGAATTTTGAGACCATAATACACCCTCTATTGTGCCGTCAAATGCACCCTAAAATTAAGAGAATGTCATCTAATGCTGGAGCATGAATGTCTGCAATACTGGATTATTTTACCTTACCTTTCCAAGTTCCAACACTACCAGAGTAGTAGTGAAGAGATTAGTATGGAAGCGCATTTGATTAAACAAAGTGATTACCTAGGAAATTGATATGATATGGGAAATTAGAGAGCATCATCTCTCCCATGACATATTTGTGCATTATATACAAGTACAATACCCTTAAAAGGAGGGTAAGGCCAAAGGTCAATGTCTTATTCTTAATAGGTACAAAATATAGTAATAGAGAAAGAAGGAATAGAGTGAAAGTCTATACGAAGGAAGAGCAATCCTAGAAGGATTCAGATGATCATTCTCTTAACACCCCCCTCAAACTCATCAATGATCATACACCAAGAGTTTGCCAATGAGTTCTCTTAAGTGTGGGGTCGTTTGAGACTTCATGAAGAGATCAACAAGCTACTCATTGGAGGAAATGTGCGGAAGTGACAAAGTACCAAAAAGATATTATTGGCGGATAAAATGACAAACAATCTCAGTATGTTTGGTCCGTTCATGAAAGACTAGATTGTATACGATTTGAAGAGCACTCATGTTGTAACACTCCAACCTTAGGAAGTCTAATATTAGATTTTTCATGATAAGAGCCTGATAAGTTGGCCCATTTAGTAGATTTGATCCCGTTAAGATAATTCATAACTTTCAATGAGTAGCCAATTATTTATAGTATTACTTTGTATAAAAAAATTTAAATGAGGTGAAATTAGATTTATTGGAAAGATAGCTCAATTATCTACAACTTTCATGTTTAATTCTTTAGGAGATTCTATCATCTAATAGGTCAAAAATATCAAATAACAAAGTGCATTGTTGGATACTAATTTTAGACTTTAAACAGTTAGATAAAATATTATCTAAGTTGGACAGTTACATGAAGTAATATCTAAGTGGGGAAGGAGTTAGACGAAGTATCATCTAAGTGGAAGGGAGTTAGACGAAACAACATTTAAACAGTTAGACGATATGAGGTAAATGAAACATCGTCTAAGTAGTTAGATGATAGGAGATAGATTAGACACCATCTAAGCAGATATACGCAGTATCATCTAATTTGGGAGTACAAAGTTTCATTTAACTTAGAAGCTGATAGATGATACATTAAAGAGATAGACGATGTATATTGGAGAGATAGACGGTTGTTGACCCCATAAAATATTTTCTCAGAATTCAGATATTCAGAAATTATTCGGGAAAAGAAAAGTACATATAATGGACAAGAGTTCAAGAGAAATGAGCTCTTCTATGATGTTGGAAAGATGGTGATAAACCTAGAATACAGAGATCCAACATATATGGTTCATACAACTCCAAGCGGTATATCTGACAATGGTTACTGCACACTTCTAGCTCATAAGCACCATTTGTGGTGAAGTGGCAGGTTATGCTTCATTGTTAGACTTATGAATGGAAGACATATATATGCCATCATATAAGGTGACAGAGGCCCAAATAAGAAGGATTTTTGCACTACTCTTCAACTGTGAAGGGGCTGGAATTAAGCACTTGGGAAATATATCTATGCCCATATGTATATGTGTGTGTCTGTTGGAATAAATGATAAGAGTCAACACCCACATGCTTTCACAAGAAAAGTCCGAAGAAGAGATCTTATGTACAAGCTAAAGGAGCACCACGTGTTGAAGTGAATTGTTTAAGACTGTACGGGGTCTTTTTATAGACTGAAAGGGACACCTAGGCCGGAGGGAAACCTCTCCGCCCAACACCCAGGCCGGAGGGCCTCCCAGCACCAGCAGCAGGCCGGAGAGAGGGGGGGTCCGCCTTGCTAACAGGCCGGAGGCCTGCCTCCGCCCAGCAGCAGGCCGGAGGGCCTGCCTCTGCCTTGCAGCAGGCCGGAGGAGGTCCCTCCGCCCTATTGAAGGCCGGAGGGTTTGCCTCCGCCCTGCCACAGGCCGGAGGAGGCCCCTCCGCCCTCCCACAGGACGGAGGAGGTCCTCTCCGCCCATGGGTTGTGCGGTTACAAAAAAAAAGGAAGAAAAGGAAGAGAAAAGAAGAGAAAAGAAGAAATAAATGCTGGAAGGAGAAGAGACAGGGAGGAGGAAGGTGAGGAGATTACCATTTCAAATTCCACCGGAGAGAAGGCCAAAGGAGTTCCTCCGCCCTTGCTCCAAACCACTATAAGAAGATGCTCCCACAAGAAGACAGGGAGAAGATGACGAGAAAAAGACAGCCACACCAAGAAGTCCACAGTGCAAGGAAGGCAACAGCAAGAAACAAGAGAAAAAAGGAGACACAAAAAAGAAAGGCAAGAAGACAAAGGCAACCGTAAAGTGGGAAAGCCAGCAGCAGTAGCAGGTCACAGTCTGCTACTTTGGATGTTTTTGTAAAGTTAGAAACACTGCTGTATAACAGTTCACTTAAAAGAGGGTTGTTACTAAACAGCCCTCAAGTGGGCCTCTTATGTGTGCAACGTGGAGTCAAGAGGATTCAAACAATAACACATGGGTTCTTTTGATTAACCAAGAGGTCCACTTAAAATCCTTACCATGTCCAAGACCTGTTATTGTATGTATTACAGAAAATAACACATAAGGTTTCAATGTGCAAGACTATCAATTTATCTCTATAAATATGTATTACATTTTCTCAAACAAAGATCATTGTCTGCACAACAAAAATTGATGATGGGTTGTGTAGCCATCACTTTCATCATCATTATCCAATAAATCTAAACTAATCAGATTAGGTACATGTATCCAATGCCAATGTTCCACCATACTTATATCATATTACAATTGACATGCATAGACATCATGCAAATATCCCCAAAGGATTCTACATTCTGGAAATCAGAAAATTTTGCAAAAAAGGTCCCAGCTACCCCAAATGTGTCCAGAGTTATATAAAAATCATGTCCGGTCCAGGGGGGAGTCGGAATTTTACAAATGTACCCTCAAAGTATGGAAAATTATGCAAATGTTCAAAAACCTGATTAAATTTCAGAAAAGACAAAGATTGGAAAGTACATTACATAAGAATCATACTTTGTTGGGAAATTGCATCAAGACCCTTCTATGAAGGAAATATTACAAATAAACCTTCGCAGGGAGGGATAATTGCAATGATGTCCAATTTTGGGAGAAAAGGAAATGTTTTCCATTGAACTACTATTTTGACAAAAAGGGCTAGTATTATGAGGGCAAGAAAACGTCTTTAGCAGTTTTAATCAAGGGTGTTCGAATTTCTCCGATGTAAATTAACACCGACTCCGATCGATGGGGAAGAGTCCAATACACGAACTCTTAAATCGTCTGATTAAACATGCACGCGGAAATTACAATATGCAAGCATACAAAAAGCTAAAACAAATGTACTTGTTATTTCCTTCCGATAAATCAGAACCATATTTATTTATATTTTTTTCCCCGTGTAAATAGACTGGCACGCCCGGTGGGACTCTTCCTGCCATTCATTTAACTGCTAAAGTTCTTTCAATGCCCTTGTAAAGACCCTAACTCTTCTTCTCTGTTAAGCAGGAAGAAGGAAGTAGTTTGAAAAGCAAAAGAAACTCTTGTAATAGCGGCAGTCACCTACGGCCCGTTCGTTGTCGCAAGCCATGCCAGCTATGGCTACCTCACCGTCCCCATTACCTTTGGGGATTTTTCGACGGTAGTGGGTTCCCCCTTCTTTCTAGGGGTGATCCCTGCCGCTCAGCCAGAGATGCCTTCTTTGGCTCCGTCTGCCATTGCTGGGGGCAACATGCCCCTCCCAACACAGCTCCGTGTGTTCTTTGTGAACACGCTCACTGCCAATACCGTCCCCGCCAAATGGGGGCAGCACTGCCGTCGACAAAACAGGAGGCCAGCGGCGAAGACCTCAAGATCCGGCAAGTCCATACTTGTCGGGGATCTACGTGTTCGATTCGACGGCTCTGAGCTTAGGGTTTCGCGGGACCGATGCATCCCCAACATATCCACTTCTAACCATTTCTCGCTCCTCCACAAAATGCGAGAAGACAGGCAAGCCTTCAAAAAGAAGACAAAGTCCGATGACGGGGATAAGGCCTCTAGGCGACGTCCTCGAAAAGTCAAACAAATCTGGGTTACCAAGCAAGAGGCCATAGCAATCAAGCAAGCTAGGGCCAGCAAGTCTGCGCGCGCCCAACCCCCAACTGACGTGGCATCGTCAGGTGCCGCGCACGGACAGAAAAGAAAAGGGGCTTATCGCAAGCCCAATTTCACATCACATAGCTTACGATCTATCCGAGCTAAAGTGAGCAACTGTGCCCAGACACCCCTGCCGCGGGTTTCCGTCTTTGAAAGGCTAACAGAGACCCTTCCTACAAGGACCTCCGTCTTTGACAGACTGGGGGCATCCCTTCGCCCTGCTGCCCATGCTCCGAAGAGATGGAGGGTCGTCCAAATGATAGAGACAGGTGGGCGTATGAAAATCTACACATGTTATGCCTCCGGAAGGTAACATATGGAACAAATTGGCAATCCTGCCAATCCGAATGACTCCGCCGAGGTGAATGCGCCAAATTTGGCGATAGATACAGATGCGGTATACCGTAATACTCGTAACGCTGCTAGGAGTCTGCAAGTCCAACTCAGTAGTCAAGCGGGAACTTCCTCCCAAGAGCAGCACCAAGAAATTCTTGCCCAGGAACTCCCTCAAAACCAAGGCGAAAAGCTACCCCGAGTGGAAGCAGATGCTGACGATGTTATGAGCATTCATGATGCTGGCTATCCCAATCTGGCTTTTGAGCCACCGACAAAGGCCGCATTCCAGGCGATGTCCGATGATGCCAAATTTGAAACCTTGCAGAGATGGCACATTGAAATGACCAATCTCATGCTTGAAATGAAGAGGCATATGAACCTGAATGCTCAAAGATCTCAAACGCCGATGCTTAATCAAGACCCTCGGCGGGAGCAACGGGTGCCTAACCCTGTTGGGGTCGGCAGACAGGCTGTACCTCCCTATGACGTACAGACCGAGGCAGTAGCCGAGGTACCAAGGGTCCCTCCTAATGCTCAATCCTCTTGGGCCCCGGGAGCTGAAGAAGTCATCGCTCAAAGGCGTATGATAGAAAAAATTATTGAAGATAAGTTTGCCCAGCATGACGAAGGGGTAGCCACTGTTGACTTGTATAATGTGCCTTACCCTATTCACCATCAGTTTAAAAAACTCCCGCTAGATTGTCCAAAGGCGCCAAAGTTACAAAAGTCCAATGGGCAGGGGTCGCCTCATGAACACCTGACCTACTATGTAATGGCCATGGGTGAGCTCGCGCTTGATGAGTCGTATCTCCTCCGATACTTTGCAACCTCTCTTACTGGTATTGCCTTTCAATGGTACTCCAGGCTGAAACCAAATTCAGTGGTCGATTGGGCTGACTTGCAAAAGAAGTTCATTGGCCGCTTCCAGCTAGCCGAGAGGAAGGTGTCTATCACCGAACTGTGCTCGCTCAAGCAAAGGCGAGGAGAAACCGCACTGGATTTTATTAAAAGATAGAGGGACTATAGTATGAGGTGTGACAATCCTCCGACGCAAGAGGATGCTATAACAATCTGCCGAAGAGGACTTTCCCCCGAAGTCAGTGAGCGACTTCTAGGGGCAAATATCAAGGGGTTCGACCAATTAAATTCTGCGGTCGCGGAGATCGAAATGTTCTTCGCAGATAATCCCACTTTCGTTCCCTCAAAGCTTAAGACGTCCAAGAGCATCCTACGACAGGAAGAGAGGCAAATGCGGTGGACTTCTCTCTCACCACTGAAACGGCGAAGCAGCATTGCCCGGTGATTCGAAAAAAGGTCTGAAAGGAAGGCACGGACATGAGGTTGGCCGACCGCTTGAAGACTCCTTACTCTTTTAAGAAGGAGCATACTCGCAAATTGTTCAACCTTTGTATAAAGAATAAGCTGATAACTCTACCAGAGCCCAAGAAGCCAGAAGAGGTCGGCAGAACAGATGACCCCAATTACTGCCCATATCATCGTTTATTGGGACACACTATTGAAAACTGCTATGTCTTCAAAGATGAGCTGGAGGAAATGATACAAAACCAACTCATCACAATGAGGGGGACTCGGGTTGACCCTCCTCAACCCCATGTCTGGGACCGAGCGACCCGTTCGGCTAATGCAATTAGCCATTGGCCAACTCGAGAAGATTATCAAATGGCAGCCTTCACATTCACCGATCCGGGGGCGGAAGAAGCAGGTCCCAGAGGGACACGACCCACTTTGTGGTATCCGGGTTGGAGGCCTTCTCATTCGTGCTCTTTTTCTAAAGAGAACACCAAAAAGATATTTGACGCTCTTCTAGAGCAAGGTCGCATTATGGTGCACGAGCCTCCTCCTACCTACACTGAGGTTGAAAAAGCTCATCCAAGGTATTGCGAGTTCCACGCTGTGATATCGCATCCCACCAAAGATTGTGAAGAGCTACAAGATTGTATCGAGACCCTCATTCAGAGGGGAGAGATTGATACTCAAGGAGAAAGTTTGGTAAGAAGAATGCTTCATGAGGCCGCTGAGCGAATCTTAAATGAAAGCAACAGCAGGGAACACCCGCCTCGGTCTCATGACCATCAAGGATCAAGGTTTTCAGTCAATGTCCTTCATAAAACCTCTGGGAAAAGTCAAGCGAGGGATGTGCCAAATGGTCTGGACTCAGCCCCCGCCCTGCAAGGCGCCTCTCTGGCACGGGGCTACTCCCTAATGTCCGAATGTCTGGCCATTCAGAAGGCCGTTCGAAAGCTTAGAAAAGAAGTTAGGCGTCTTCGACATGATCAGGAGAACTTACTACAGCTCATGAGGCGTATGGATGACCACTTGATAGCCATGACCCCGACGCCTACAACTGGAGAATCTGCTCCAGTTTCCTTTCACTCAGAAGCCACAGTGGAGCCTAGAAGGCGGCCGAGAACCGGCAGATGCCTATCGAATGGGTCAACGGGCTTGCCTGTTCAAATGCCCCCTTTCTCCAAAAATGATAAAAGAGGGCCAGACTATGATCCCAATGTGGACTTCAAAGTCTATTATGCCGTCAATACCATAGGGACCTCATCCTCAGTTGGCGACCCAAGTTCCCTTCAGATGGGTAACCTCGGCATGACCGAAACTCAAGAGAAATTGCACCTGGAGGTCACGGTCTCCAACTGCAGTTGCCTGATATAGGCAGCTTAGGCATTCACCCTGCCGACCCTCCCGCTGAAGGACATGTCACCCCACTACAACCCGCCTGTCGGCAGCTGGGAGAGATGGGGAAATAAGCTTTAGGCCAACTACCAGGACTTAACGTTGGGGACCTGCAAGATTCCATCCTGGCCATTGCCAATGCCCCAGTCAATAGTCAGCCAGAAAAAGAAGCTACTATGCTAGAAGGTTTGAGGCAGGAAAATCAGGCATTGAAATCTCTAGTACATGAGTTATTACGGGAGCGAGATGTTCTACTTAGGCATCGTACGCTTCCACCAGACTCTGTTGCCCAGCCTGGGATCATGCTGAATAACAGCCTTCCAATGATGGTGGCCGAAAGCCCGCCAGTAAGCCTAAATCAGTAAGGCCCATTCTACCGCCAAAGAGAGAGCAAGTATTCTAGGCTCCCCCTCTGTGGGTGTTCACTCCCAGGGAAGAGTTGGTTCGACCAGCCCCGTGAGGCGATTAAGGGAAAAACCCTGTGATGACATTGGCAAAGCGAATGAAGACGCCATACTCGTTCATCAAAGCACACACCGAGCCATTGTTCGAATTCTGCATGGCACGAAATCTTATAACATTGCCAGAGCCTCGCAAGCCGACTAAAGAAAACAAGGGCAAGGACTTCACCTTTTGTCGGTACCACCGAATGACCGGCCATACTACGGAAAATTGCTATGTCTTCAAAGACGAGGTCGAATGCTTGATACAGTCTGGAGTTATTCAAATTCAAAGTCATCGGGTGTCTCCCCCACAACCTCATCCATGGGATCGGCCGAAATCCTCGACTAGGCAAATTCCTATTGTGGCTGCCTCTGCATTGCCTAAGTTAGGGGCAAGGGAAGCAAGACGCCACGCCGTTAGCCGAGAAGGGACAAATGTGGAAATTCACCATTCATGTTAACACCCTAGGGCTCTCGCCCTCATGCAGCAAGTCATCCTCTGATAAGGAGACTATCTACCCTTCAGAGCAATCGCAAAAAGAAGGGACACTTCCAGAATCAGACGAGCAATCGCCCTCATCCGCTCTCAATGACTCAGAGTGCTACGGCGCACACGCCGCTATGCCTGGCAACGAATAGGAGTACGTCGGCCTACAGCCCGCTCCGCAAGAACTAGAAGACGACGGACAAGTAACTGTAGACGAGTTGGTTGACCTCAACCTCGGGGATTCTAACGATCTCTGACCAATCTTCATTAGCTCTCTCCTGAATGAGGAGGAAAGGGAATGGTATAAGTAGCTTTTGCTAGAGCTTAAAGATTGTTTCGTCTGAACTTACAACGAAATGCCCGGGCTAGAACTCTCCGTTGCGGAACATAAGTTGGCAATACTCCCCACAGCCAAACTGGTTAAACAAGTTCAAAGACGCATGACATAGGCCTATGACAAGCCAGTGAAGCCAAGAGCATTTAAAAAGGGCAATCTTGTCATGGTTAAAGAAAGAGAAGTCATGACAGGCAAATCCAGCGGTAAACTATAACCCAACTGGCATGGGTCCTATGACATCACAAAAGCATATGAAGGAGGCGCATATACAGTTGTTGATCACAAAGGAGAAATACCACGCCCGCCACTGAGTGGGAAGCATTTAAAGATACACTATGCTCCCGCGCATGAGGTCAAGTAACAATCTACACAAGACCTTCCTTCCTTTGCAGAGGAGTAAGGGAAACTAAGGGAGATGCCTCCCAAGAAAATCCAAAAGTCACCGTTGCTGTGAACAATTCTCATTTTTATCCCACCTTACCACATGTCAAATCTCAAGTTTTTCGGCTTCCCAACCTCGTTGGTCAGCCTAAATCTCAAGTTTTTCGACTTCCCAACCTCGTTGGTCGGCCCCAAATCCTAAGTTTTCGGCTTCCCAACCTCGTTGGTCAACCCCAAATCCCAAGTTTTCGGCTTCCCAACAGCGTTGGTCAGTCCCAAATCCCAAGTTTTTCGGCTTTCTAACAGCGTTGGTCAGCCCCAAATCCCAAGTTTTTCGGCTTCCCAACCTCGTTGGTCAGCCCCAAATCCTAAGTTTTTCGGCTTCCTAACCTCGTTGGTCAGCCCCAAATCCCAAATTTTTCGACTTCCCAACCTCGTTGGTCAGCCTCAAATCCCAAGTTTTGGACTTCCCAACCTCGTTGGTCAGCCCTAAATCCCAAGTTTTCGGCTTCCCAATCTCGTTGGTCAGCCCCAAATCTCAAAGTTTTCGGCTTCCCAACCTCGGTGGTCAGCCCCAAATTCTAAGTTTTCGGCTTCCCAATCTCGTTGGTCAGCCCCAAATCTCAAATTTTTTGGCTTCCCAACCTCGTTGGTCAGCCCCAAATTCTAAGTTTTCGGCTTCCCAACCTCGTTTGTCAGCCCCAAATCCCAAGTTTTGGCTTCCCAACCTCGTTGGTCAGTCCCAAATCCCAAGTTTTGGCTTCCCAACCTCGTTGGTCAGCCCCAAATCCCAAGTTTTCGGCTTCCCAACAGCGTTGGTCAGTCCCAAATCCCAATATTTTGGCTCCCCAACATTGTTGGTCAGCCTCAGATCTCACTCCTTTCTGCTCCCCAAACTTCGTTTAGGGTGAGCCTCGCGATTCATACGTTTCACACCATGTCACTGGTCCTAAAAAAAATAGAAAAAAAAAGAGAAAATGGGCTTAAAATAGAGGTGCCCCGGCGGACTTAGCCATCACCATCACAGGGGTGGTTGAGGGCAAAAAAGGCCTAAGAAGCCCGGCTGAGGTGAAAACCCGAAAGGGCGTCTCAGGCAAAAATGGGTAACCCCTCAGCGTGAAAACCCGAAAGGGCGCGCTGGAAAAAGATAAAGGGGGCTAGTTTTGGTGAAAACCCGAAAGGGCGCTAAAGCTAGTGTAAAAAAAAAAGAGAGAGAAAAAAAATCATCAAGAGTCAGAGTAAAAGAATTCATGCTTCGTCAATATATAAGCAATTCCACTATTCATCTGCAAAATTGGAGCCCAAGACAAGCCCCTGGCGGTGGCTGCAATAATGAAGGAAAAGAACATGAAGCTGATAATGGGCTGAAGAAAAGAAATATACAGCCCCAGAGATGGGAGGGCTTCTGCTTCATGGCAGCGGTCTCCTCCATGTCTGAGCACTCTATAGCAAGGGAACTCTCCTCAGCCCGCGCCCACTAAACTGCTTTGGCACTCGTTTCAGCTGAAGTTTCCAAGGCCGCGATTCTCTGCAAAATGCTCTGCATGGTCTCCTGAAGTGAGGCAGCCTGACTCCTGCTCTCAGCAATGGCAGTCTCAAGGGAGTTGCGGCGCTCTCGAACCCTTTCAACCCCAGATCTCCTCTCGCGGATCTGGTCACGTACTGTTTTTATTTCATCCTCCAGCTGCTTGATCCTTAATTCTTGGACTTTCCAATTTGAGGCTTCATACAGCTGCTGAAATTCTTGCCAAGCACTATCCACTGCCGCCATACCTTCATCAGGTATCGGAAGCTAAAGGATAAACCATACTCTCCCAGTCCCGTGGAGAAGTTCCTATGTAAGTCATCGAGAATAACTTCTTCATAAGGCCGTCCCGAGATGGGTAAACCTGAGATCCTGTACAAACTCCACAAATCCAGGGAGGTTTCACCCTCAGCAGTAGCAAAAGTATTGTAGCAGCGGTTGAAGCGCTCTGCCAAAGCCTGAAGCAACTCAGCATGACACGGGTATCTGTATAATGCTGCTGTGACTGCATGCCGAATGCCAATGAGGTCTAGAAGCCGACTATAATGATGAAGTACGCCCGCCAGTCATTCTGTGGCTCCTAAATGAAATTTATGAGAGGGGAAGCCAGCCATCTGCACGAGAGTTGCCTTGGAAAAAGCTGTCAAAAAAAAAGAAGAAGGGAAAAGAAAGGAAAATAATGAGAATGGTTGTAATCCTCATTCTTGAAGCTACAAAACAACAACAAAAAGAAAAGATGACTGATCAGACCCAAATTAAAAGCAATGGCGTTATGCAACAAAGCCACAAGTTGGCTAAGTCGGGGAATGCACGGGACGCTCGTCGTCACCCTCGGCTCCGACGGACCTCCTGTGTGGGGCATTTGTTGACCCCATAAAATATTTTCTCAGAATTCAGATATTCAGAAATTATTCGGGAGAAGAAAAGTACATATAATGGACAAGAGTTCAAGAGAAATGAGCTCTTCTATGATGTTGGAAAGATGGTGATAAACCTAGAATACAGAGATCCAACATATATGGTTCATACAACTCCAAGCGGTATATCTGACAATGGTTACTGCACACTTCTAGCTCATAAGCACCATTTGTGGTGAAGTGGCAGGTTATGCCTCACTGTTGGACTTATGAATGGAAGACATATATCATATAAGGTGACAGAGGCCCAAATAAGAAGGATTTTTGCACTACTCTTCAACTGTGAAGGGGCTGGAATTAAGCACTTGAGAAATATATGTATGCCCATATGTATATGTGTGTGTCTGTTGGAATAAATGATAAGAGTCAACACCCACATGCTTTCACAAGAAAAGTCCGAAGAAGAGATCTTCTGTACAAGCTAAAGGAGCACCACGTGTTGAAGTGAATTGTTTAAGACTGTACGGAGTCTTTTTATAGACTGAAAGGGACACCTAGGCCGGAGGGAAACCTCTTTGCCCAACACCCAGGCCGGAGGGCCTCCCAGCACCAGCAGCAGGCCGGAGAGAGGGGGGGTCCGCCCTGCTAACAGGCCGGAGGGCCTGCCTCCGCCCTGCAGCAGGCCGGAGGAGGTCCCTCCGCCCTGCTACATGCTGGAGGAGGCCCCTCCGCCATGTGCAAGCCGGAGGAGGCCCCCCCGCCCTGTGCACCCTCCGCCCTGCTAACAGGCCGGAGGGCCTGCCTCCGCCCTGCAGTAGGCCGGAGGAGGTCCCTCCGCCCTGCCACAGGCCGGAGGAGGCCCCTCCACCCTGCACAGGCCGGAGGGAGTTCCTCCGCCCATGGGTTGTGCGGTTATTAAAAAAAAAGAGGAAGAAAAGGAAGAAAAAAGAAGGAAGAAAAGAGAAATAAATGCGGCAGTTAATGAAAGGTGAAGAGACAGGGAGGAGGAAGGTGAGGAGATTACCTTTCAAATTACACCGGAGAGAAGGCCAAGGGAGTTCCTCCGCCCTTGCTCCAAACCACTATAAGAAGATGCTCCCACAAGAAGACAGAGGGAGAAGAGGACGAGAAAAAGATGGCCACACCAAGAAGTCCACAGCGCAAGGAAGGCAACAGCAAGAAACAAGAGAAAAAAGGAGAAAGGAGACACAAAAAAGAAAGGCAAGAAGACAAAGGCAGCCGTAAAGTGGGAAAGCCAACAGCAGTAGTAGGTCACAGTCTGCTACTTTGGATGTTTTTGTAAAGTTAGAAACACTGTTGTATAACAGTTCACTTAAAGGAGGGTTGTTACTAAAAAGCCCTCAAGTGGGCCTCTTATGTGTGCAACGAGGAGTCAAGAGGATTCAAACAATAACACATGGGTTCTTTTGATTAACCAAGAGGTCCACTTAAAATCCTTACCATGTCCAAGACCTGCTATTGTATGTATTACAGAAAATAACACATAAGGTTTCAATGTGCAAGACTATCAATTTATCTCTACAAGTATGTATTACATTTTCTCAAACAAAGATCGTTGTCTGCACAACAAAAATTGATGATGGGTTGTGTAGCCATCACTTTCATCGTCATTATTCACCTAATCTAGACTAATCAGATTAGGTACATGGGTCCAATGCCAATGTTCCACCATACAATTCTGCAAAAAAATAATCTACATCTCTAGACTTCATGCGAATATCCCCAAGGATTCTACGAGAATTCTAAAAATCATAAAATTCTGCAAAAAAGGTCCAGCTACCCCAAATGTGTCCAGAGTCATATAAAAATCATGCCCGGTCTGCTGGGAAGTCAGAATTTTACAAATGTACTCTCAAAGTATGGGAAATTATCTAAAAATCTGATTAAATTTTAGAAAAGACAAAGATTGGAAAGCACGTTAAGGAAGAATCGTACTTTGTTGGGAAATTGCACCAAAATCTTTCCACGAAGGAAATATTACGAATAAGCGCCCGCAAGGAGGGATAATTGCAATGATGTCCAATTTTGGGAGAAAAGGAAATGTTTTCCATTGAACTACTATTTTGACAAAAAGGGCTAGTATTATGAGGGCAAGAAAACATCTTTAGCAGTTTTAATTAAGGGTGTTCGAATTTCTCCGATGTAAATTAACACCGACTCCGATCGGTGGGGAAGAGTCCAGCACACGAACTCTTAAATCGTCTGATTAAACATGCACGCGGAAATTACAATATGCAAGCATACAAAAAGCTAAAACAAATGTGCTTGTTATTTCCTTCCGATAAATCAGAACCATATTTATTTATATTTTTTTTCCGCGTGTAAACAACGGTATATTAGAGAGATAGAAGATATACTAAAGAAATAAATGATACATTTGGCAGATAGATGATATATTGATAATAAATTAAAGAAATAAACAATAGAAAGAATAAATAATAAAAGATGGATGATAATTAGTTGGTAGAATAAGATTAAGAATTTGTGTGAATTATAAAATTGCCTTTATTAAGGTTAATTACACGTAAAAATATAGGAATGAGTCGATGTTTACTCATTGAAAATATAATTTAATTATCTATAAATCTCGTGTTAAAGACTTTTGATAATTATACCAAATACTAAGTCAAAAATGACAATTACGAGTGAAATTATAATTTTGCTACTCACTATGTAATTAATTAGTGTAAAACATTATTTAATATGGGTTAATAGGTGACTTTTCTGGTGACTTTTGGGAACTAGTTAAGTACAAAATGACTCTTGATCTCATATGTAAATATTGAAATTTATATTTAACATTGGAATTAGAGAACTTGTATAAATTACAAAACTACTCTTATTTTGATTATTAAATATAGAGAAATTAACCCTTTATTTTCTTTAGGCGGTGGTGACTTAGAAAGAGAAAAAAGCGGCTATATTAACTAAGAAAAAGGAATTAGATATATATGGTATTAATGGGAATTATTTTATATAGCGGTAGTAAGGGTAAAATACTATGGTAGTAAAGACTACGGTTATTTAAGTGAACTCATCCTTAATCTTTGTAGTTGGCTCATATATATATCTCATTATACATACATATATAAATATAATTCATGATCAATATTTAGATCTTGGTACTTGAGATACGAATAAAGAGAAATCAAAATCATTTAAGAAGTTCAGGAGCTATAGAGTCTGAGAATCTATAAGATAGGCACATGATAAATTAAACTTATGTTAATCTTTATGCGTATGATTGTTTTAATATTATTTTGACATTGAATGTGTTCAAAATTTTGAATAAGTTATCTGAAGGCTGATTACTTCTGTTAAAGAAGTCATGCATGGTCATAATATTAAGAATTACATATTAAATTATTATATATATGTGATCTGATTGACTATGTTTATTTTTTTGATTTGCCATCAACCATATATATATATGATCTGATTAACTATGTTTATTTTTTTGATTTGTCATCAACCATAGTAAATATATCCCTAATTTGTTTATTTAGTTCCATTAAAGATTGCTTAGATAAAAGTTGACAGATAATTATATAAAAATAAACACATAGACAGTGCCATCTTAAGGGGGACTACTGACAATGTATAGTAAGCACCCACTATAGATTAGCCCAATATCCGAGGACAAACAAAATATAATGATGGACACCAATTGTCTTCATATTACGTAATTGATGAAGATCGATCGATTCCCAACATATAGGCCATTTATCTATATGCCTATCGCATGGAACTATGGCATTGATTGGCCTCTTATATCGTGGTTTGAATACATGTCCGACTACTGTAATAGTCTTGGAGGTAATCAAGATTGACTTAACTGTAATTGGTCTTAATGTGTTAAAGGCACATATGAATAAAACTGTGAAATTGATTGTGTGGCTTGCGTATATGATTGACCGATTGACTGATATGATTGAATCCATATGAATATTGAATTGATTGACAAGTCGACTGTAATAATAGATTGATTGACAGTTAAACTGATTGACTAAGAATAGCTGCTCATATGATTGATATCTATTTTGATTTGTTAATGCATCCCTTAAATTCATGTTATATGTTTAGAATTTGTAAAGATTGTGATAAGTTAAGTATTATGACATATTTATAAAAGTTTATTATATAATAAGCATGCGATTAATTTTAATGCCCATTGAGTCTTAGGACTCACGTCCGTTGCTTAACTATTTTCCAGGAGATCAATAAGTGATTGTCTGAGCTTTGGAGAAGGATAAGCCAAATAGTGGTCCCAGGTATTTTTTGAAGTTTACTGCTTAAGTAGGTTTATGAGTCATATGTTCACCTTGCAGGTTTAAGTTCACTTTCGGACTCTGTAATATATATCGAAATGTGATGGATCTGTGACAGTTGGTAAGAAGTGATGTATAGTGGAGTTTTAAAGTTGTGGTGTATTTATGTTTTATGGAAATGATATAGTTATATTTTAATGGATAGATAGATAGATGGTTTGGCCTTTAGTGTCTTGCAAATTTTTCGATTCGCAGTGTTTGAGTATGAAGGTGGCCATCTCGAGACCTAGATATAAGATCCAAGGAAGGGGAGTGTCACACTGGTCATCACAATAAAGAGGTGTAGGAGTTGAGGAGTCGATCCCAAAATCACGAAGAAGGTGACAAAGCCAAACGATCTCAATTGAGGTGTTTGCCATGACACGATACTCAGTCTCAGCTCTAGAACGAAAGACAACAACTTGATTCTTGCTTTGCCAGGAAATAAGAGATGAGCTGAGAAAAATATAGAAGCCGATGGTAGAATGACGATCAGTGAGATCACCAGCCCAATCATCATCTGAATAAGCATAAAGCTCTAATATAACTGTGGATGACATAAATAAAGAGCGTCGAATAGTACCACGAAGATACCGAAGTACACACAAAAGAGTAGTAAAGTGAACTTAACTGGGTGCACTTACAAACTAACTCAGGATATGAACAACATGGGTGATGTCTGGACGAGAAATAGTCAAATACATTAAAGTCCCAACAAGTTGACGATAGAGCCCAAGATCGTCTAAAGGAATACCATCGGATGGACGAAACTTGAGATGAAGCTCGATAAGAGTGTCAGCTGTGCAAGAATCAGAGAGAGTAGCATGCTGAAGAATGTCACTGAGATACTTTTGCTGAGACAATAAATAACCGCGAGAGGAGTAGGCGATCTCAAGATCAAGAAAATATCGTAAGGGTCGAAGGTCCGTCATCTCAAATTACTGATGGAGACGGTGCTTAAGATAGGCAATAGCATCAACATCTTCTTTAGTAATGATCATATTATCAACATAGAGAAAAAGAATAGTACGGTCAAAAGGAGATTCAAGGACAAAAAGAGCATAATCCTTTGTACTCTCCCGAAAACTAATATGAGAAATTGGAGAGTATCATCTCTCCCATGACATATACGTGTAATATATACTAAGTACAAGACCCTTATAGGAGGACAAGGTCAAAGGCCAATGTCCTATTTATAATAGGTACAAAACATAGTAATAGAGAAAGAAGAAAGAGAGGGAAAACCTATTCAAAGGAAGAGCAATCCTAGAACGATCCGGATGATCTCATGATCCTTCTCTTAATAGAAACAAACCTATGTCATTAGCCATCTAATGGAACGCCATTCCTTGTCCTCACAAGTGATGCACTAGGGAGTTAGGGGGATGATCAGACTAAGATTTGTATATATTATTCATATTGTAGGAATGAATAATGAATAATAATTCATTTATATAAACATCCAATAATTTAATATAAGACTTAGTTTGGATAAAATTGACCTAAGATATCGGGGTGGACTATAGTTAATGGAATTCTAATTTTTGTGGGACAGGCCGAAATCTGAGTCCAACCTCAGGAACCACTAATTTTTCTGGGACTCGGATTCGATTAGGTTTCAAGCTGATCGGATATAGGTTTTTCGGAACGGATTCGACCCATTTGCGACGGCTCCAAGTTAAGACTCATGTTACTTTAGGCCGAGGCCGCTTAACTTGCGCCGGCTGCCCGCGGGAACACGCAATGCCAACGCCGGCGGAGAAGAAGTGCTTCCGGAAGAAGAGGCCCGTCGACGAGGAGGGCGCCGACGCCGGTGCTGAATCCGGCGACGAGGAGGGGCGCAGGTTCTTCTCCTTCCTTTTCGTGAGGCCACGAACGCCTCTGTTAGATGCTCAAAGTTTCGATCTTTAACTCGGAAGGTTTGGGTTTTTTTTTCCCTTCAGGTTGGCATTGGAGGAGGTGAGGTTCCTGCAGAAGAAGAGGGAGAGGAGGTCGGGCATCCCAGCTCTGCCCACCGCCGAGCCGTCGGCCGCCGGCGGGGCGGACCATAACAGGTCCGGGATCAAGAAGGTGGGGGCTGGCGGCGGGGGAGCGGGTGGGGGCGGGGGGGATGGCGAGAAGGACGACCTGGTGCTGCAGGACACCTTCGCCCAGGAGACCGCCGTCACCATCGAGGACCCCAACATGTATGTGGTTGCGGGGACCTGGGAAGCCTTGGAATTTTCTTTTCCCAAATCCCCATTCGGATCACGCGGTGCTTGGCAATGGCAGGTTAACATACGTGGAACAAGAGTTGGCGAAGCGGAGGGGAAGGGGCGTCGACGGCGACAAGGGCGACCAGGTGGAGAGCGAGCTGAAGCGCCTAGAGGATGAGCTGTACTCAGTTCCGGAGCATCTTAAGGTGGGTTGTGTGGTTGCAGGAACAAAACGGATCAACTTGTTTATATGTTTCGATCTTTGCCAATTCTTGGCTACGGGTCCATAGCACACGACACACTCTGACCAGGCATAGTTAGAGAGAAAAAGCTTTGACAGCGAGGATGTGGCTATGGGATCTTTGTCAGTTTCAGATTGTTGTGGTATCTCATTTGAATTAGGCAGAAACGCACTTGCCATATTCCATTTCAGCTCTGTGGGGCGAGCAATTTTGTTTACATGTGTGCTAAATTTTGCATCAATCCTTTTGCAGGTCAAAAGGAGGAACCCAGAGGAAAGTTCTACTCAGTGGACTACTGGGATTGCAGAAGTTCAACTCCCAATTGAGTTAGCATCTCTTCTCAATACATCTGTTTCTTTCACTAGTAATTTTCAGGGGTTTGTTTTTTTCTTTTGCACCCGTTCTTTTGGAGAAACATTATCCATATATCTGTTATCTCTCACAAGGATTAGCTTACCTTGGTTAATTACATTTTGAATGGCTCTTGCCTGCGCCGTGTAAACTGGAATGTCTCTTTAGGAGCAGCATGATTATAACCACGACCAATCAGAAGCAGTGTGCGACTGTAGTTTATGGGGGAAAACAAAAGCTTACAAACAATGAATCAAAGAAGCATTTTTGTGCTATTACAAAAGTGGCAGATGTGCCTTTGGGAGATGATAAGATTCCTCTGTATCTAAAGAACTGGCTGGCATTAATAATTATATAGTTTCTAGAAATAGTTATAATCGTTAGACTTTAGTTAAAATTTACTGTTTATAAGGCAGACACGCAGAAAATGACAATGGAAGAGCCATTGAGGTGAATATGTGATGTCCTGGAGGAGTAGAAGAAGCGTAGTACATGAATTGTACTGGAGAAAAGAAAGGAACGCATACATGCTCAATTAAGTGGAGACGACTAGCTGATGTTTCACATCCTGCAAGAATGGATAAGGTATGCAGACTCTGCAAGAATGGATAAGGTATGCAGACTCTGCAAGAATGGAGGGGGTATGTGAAACATACAAATCTTGAACATAGCTTTTCTTGGGAGATGGCTTTGGGAATTAATGACAGTGGATGAAACACTTTGGAAGAGGGCTATACGATATTCACCAGAGATTCTACCTGCAGACTGAAAATCTAGCCCACATGTTAAAGCCTTCATGTTGTGAACTTTTCATAAAAGAATTGTTACCAAGATGTATAGAAGGAAGCGGAATAGTATCTGTGATAGAGCATTCTGCGAGTTAGAAAATGAGGACATTGAGCACTTCTTCCTTAATTGTCACTTTAGACTGGGGTGTGTGGAGAAGTTTGGTATTACTGCAACTATCAGCATAATATTCATTTTGTTTGAAAGTGGGCAGTACCACTAGTTGTATAAATGAAAAAAGGGATGTACAAGTATGGTCAAAGAGCTCCCCAAAAATTCCTGTACAAAAGGTCACACCAAGATAGTGTGAGAGACGCTAACCCTTCAGTAGAACAAAAAGAGGGGAGTTGAGGAAATGCACATTACAAAGCAACTCTACCCATTCCCTTACACGATCACAAATGAAAGATACAAGAGTTTCCACTTTCCACTGCTCTAGCATCCCTCCTGAAAGTCTTATTGTTTCGTTCGCCCCACAAAGACCACAGAGTGGCATGCAGGGTCAGCCACCACTCAACTCTATCACCTCTCGGGGCCACCTTCTGTCTCACAACCCAATGAAGCGATGCACCTCTGTCTGACTACCGATGACATAGTGGGCTCTCCTAGCAAGACCCTCCCACATCTTCTGTGAGTAGGTACAACATACAAATAGGTGATCCAGGGTCTCGTCCTTCTAACCACATAAGCAACAGGTTGGCTGGATGTTCGGAAGGAAATGAAGCAGCCTATCCTGAGTGGGCAATCTCCCGTGGGAAATCCTCTAAGTGAGTAGCTTCACTTTGAATGGACTCCGCGGCCTTCACACTTGAGAGGCGAGGCTATGGCGCACCCCTCCATCAGAGATAATGGAATAAGCAGACCTCACCGAGAAGGTCCCCTCTCTACCCCACCTCCAAGTCCACGTATCTTCCTTGTCGGGATGTGGAGTATAGGCGAGGAGGAAGAGTAAGAGGCCCTGAAGTTGCTCCATCTCTACGGTCCTGAGGTTGCTCTTGAAGGTCGATACCCAGGTGTCTCTTGAGAGCTGGGGGTGAAAAGTTTGGGCGACCGACCCCAAAGGATCAGCTGAAACAACAAAAAGGCTGGGGAAGGAAGACTCCAACGTGAAGTCTTTGCACTATTTGTCCTTCCAGAAAAGGACATTGGTTGACTTTCCCTGGCGGACCCGAACGTCGGAGAAGATAATGTCCTAGCAAGACAAAATGCTGCGCCAAATCGGGGAGGTCCGATATCGAGCTACTTACTCCAAATCTCAAACTTTGCTCTTGCTGAAGTATCTCTGCCTGATAACCTGCACCCAAAGCCCATCATCTTCTGCCCTCAACCTTCATAACCATTTGCACAAGAGAGCCAAATTGAAATCTCTAATATTCTTGATCCCCACGTCTCCCTCTTCCTTACTAGTAGCCACCCTTCCCCACTTGATATCATGTCATCCCGTACATGTCTCATCACTCCCATACCAAAAGAATCCCTGAATAGACTCAATTTTGTGTGCCATAGACTTCGGGATCCAGAACATGGAGAGAAAATAGATAGGCACGATGTCCAAAATTGATATGCATAACACCAACCTGTCCCCATATGAGAGCAATCTAGTCTTCCAACTAGTCAGTCTAGACTCATAACGTTGCATAATGGGTAGCCAATCTGCACGCTATAGAGCATCTGAGGTCAGAGAGAGCCCCAGGTAGGAGACAGGGAAGGATCCTAACTGGCACCCCAGAATGCACGCCACCCTCTGAAGGGCCATGTCCTCCATGTTAACTCCAACTAACAAGCTCTTGTTGAAGTTAGCTTTCAGACCGGTGACCTTCTCCTGCAATTCCAGCAAAAGTCTGGCCACATAAAGTTGATGCTCATCCTCTGCTAGGAATAGGATGATATCATTAGCAAACTGCAAGTGAGAAACTGAGGGACCTCCTCTCCCAACTTAGAAACCCCTGATTAGACTTGAATCCTCTACTCTCAATCAAACCCTACTTAGCACATGAGCCACTAACACAAAGAGGAGAGGAGACATGGGGTCTCCTTGCCTAAGCCCTCTCACAGTATAGAAGAAAGAAGACGTCTTGCTATTGACAAGGACAACAAAAGAAGCCGAGGAGATGCATGCCCGCACCCAGCCTATCCATTTTTTCCTAGAATCCATCTTCTCCAACACATCAAGCAAACAAAACCAATTGACCCTATCATAGGCCTTCTCGAAGTCGAGCTTCAGGATCACCCCTTTCTTCCTCTCATTCTTCATGGCAAATAGACATTCACAGTTCATCAAGAAGTTGTCCTGAATATGTTTCCCCCTGATAAAAGCTTCTTGGAAACAACTGACCATCTTGTCCATAATTTTAACCAATCTACCTACTAGTAACTTGGCGATGATTTTGCAAGTACCATTAAGAAGACTAATAGATCTGAAGTCTCCAAAATTTAGAGCTCCTTGTTTTTTCGAGATAAGGACTAGGATGGTTTTATTAATTCCCCCAAGTGAGCCCTTCCCTCTTGAAACTCTTTCAGTGCTGCCAAAAGCTCTGCCTTGATGATATCCTAACACTTTTGGAAGAACGGCAACGAAAATCATCTAGTCCTAGATCTCTGTCCCCTGCAAGTGAGAAAATTGCCTGGCGCACCTCCTCTATAAATGCCCGTAAGATATTCTCCCTCTCCTCGGGTGAGAGACAGGGAAGGAGATCATATGCAATGCTCGGCCTAAAGAGGTCCTCCTCTAAGAACATCTTGGAGTAGTAGTCCCTTGCTAGAGCTCAGATCTGCTCATCAGAAGATATAGAGAGCTCACCGACCTTTTTTAAGTGATGGTGTTAACTCTCTTCCTCCCTGAGGCAATGCGCTGGAATTAAGCAGTATGTATGTCCCCTTCTTTGATCTATCTATCTCTCGATTTTTGTCTCCAATATATCTCGTCCCTAAAGAGGATCTCATCAAACTGGCGTCTTAAGGCCCTGAGACTCTTATCCTCTTCATCCATCAAACCTGTGTCCTTCAAATAGCCCAGGCCCTTAATATGTTGAATGATTATGTCTTTAGCTGCCCTCCCTAGGAGGGTTTTGTCTACCCCCCAAGTCTTTAGGACATGAGCAATGTGTCTCAACTTCAACACCAAAGTAGTCATAGTAGATCTACCAGCAACCTGTGCAATCCATGCTCCCTTGATCGTGTCCATAAAATCTGCATCGCTGAATCAAAACTTCTCAGTCTGAAGCTAAACCTCCTATCTTGTGGATGGCTGGTCTTCAATAGAATAGGCTTGTGATCCAACACTGGTCTAGCCAAAGGGTGCACCTGCCCATGAGGATAATGATCCTCTTAATCAACAGAAATCAGAAATCTGTCCAGCCTGGAGCATGACTGTTGAAGCCAAAAATTTTGATGAAAAGAAAGAAAATGACACACACACACACAAAAAGGGGCCGGCCACCCCGTCCCTCATATGGGGGGTTTGGACCAGTGGTCCGGATAAACCTCTTGCTCTTGGCATTTGGTCCGGTTAAAACCCCAAATGGGGTACTTTGGACCGGTTAAACCTCAGTGGGGTATTTGGTCTTGTTAAAACCCTGGATTGGGGTACTTGGACCGGTTAAAGCCCTACATTGGCCACTTTGGACCGGTTAAAACCTTGGAAGGACACCTTTGGGACGGTTAAACTTGGTAACCACTATTGGGCTCTATAAATACCCCATTGGGACCCCCAGGCGACCCACATAACGTAGAGAGGAAAGAGCGTAGAGAACTCTTGTGCTTGTGCTTCTAAAGGCCCATTCCTTGGGTTTGTGCTCGTGCTTATGTTGTGCTGTGTTTGTGCTCATAGTGAGGGTATGTTATAAAACTTGCCTCTCCTAGTCTGTGCATAACATGATCTTCATGTGACTTACGTAATTTCTTTGGGGAAGATGATATAATCCCCCAACTCCCAGTTCATGTAAAAAGGGCCCATATGAGCCTCACAATTGTGCAAAAGTCCGGAATACACCTGGAAAATGTATACAAGTCTCGTTCATCATCAAAAAGGGTCCTGTAAAACTCGAGAATTTGTCGAGAAAGTGGTTGAATCTCTCAAAAAGGGGCTTTGGACCGGTTAAAGCCCTAGAATGGGCAATTTGGTCTGGATAAAACCCTGGGTTGGGGACTTTGCCCCAGTTAAACTCATGAAACCCTCAAACTGGGATTTTGGACTGGTTAAAGCCCTAGAGTGGGCACTTTGGTCCGGATAAAATCCTGGGTTGGGGACTTTGCTCCGGTTAAACCCATAAAACCCTCAAACTGGGACTTTGGACCGGTTAAAGCTCTAGAATGGGCACTTTGTTCCGGATAAAATTCTGGGTTGCCCCTTTTTCAAAAAGGGTCTACATAAATGCCCTTCTGGTTATCTCCCTTGTGTCACTCTTTGGAGAGGGATTATAAGAAATTTTTCTTCCAGGGGGCTCCGCCTCTCGGAAACCCCCCGCAGGGGCGTTGCCTCTTTGACCCCCCCGACTTGATCGGGCAAGTCGATCCCCGACATTGTGCTGACGGGCGCATGAAGCTGGACCATAATCCATGAGAGCTCAAGAAAGAGAAGCAATCTCTCGAGAGTCTTTGGCCAATGTGCCTCCACCAAAGAGGGACTTGCGTCTCAAGTCAAGATTACACGAAAATCCATGTACAGTCCAGATATTACAAAAATGCCCCTGGTCTATACAAACTACACAAATGCCCCTTGAACTTTTCTAAGAGTTGCAAGCCAACCCCTACTCAAGGAAAAATCACAAATAAAGTCAGAAAGGGTTCAAAATCTCAAATAAACGTAAAAAATAGATTCACGATTGCAAATAAACTCAGAAAGGGTTTAAAACCTCAAATAAATTCAAAAAGGGTCCAAAATTGCAGAAATACTGCGGGAGGGTAAGAAACTATAGAAATACCTAAGACGGGTCCAAAGCCCTAGAAATACCTAGGAGGGGTCCAAAATTGCAGAAATACCCCCGGGTCAAAAATTACAAATATATTCAAAAAAGAGGGTTTGATCTCTATAAAACTCAAATTCAACAGTCTATTCTAGTGGTGAAATGAAGGCCAAATATAAACCAAATGACACAACTATTTAACCGAGATTTCATATATTTTGTAAAGATGAATCCAAAGAATGAAATATTTAGTTTTCTCCTGTAAATGTGTATCTCTAATGTGTGATCTCTTTGATTAAATCTATTAGATAAAACTCTCAATATCACAACAGATATTGTAGAGGTTGAAAAGCGTTTCTTTGACAGTTAATCAAAGGTATTCGAACTTTACATCGATATAAATAAATATTGACTACGGTCGATGAGGAAATGTCTCATACCCGAATCCAAATCGTCTTATAAACCTAAATTCGCGGAAATAATAATACACCCACTACTTAAATAACCACTAATGTATATTTTCTTCTTCAAAGAAGATATATTTATCTATGTATTTATTTTTTTGAGTTAAATAATGACGCATCAGCTCTGATGTTGAACCAAGTGAAGTGACCATGTGACGTGTCGATGTCCACCAAAGTTGCCTCCTCAATGAAGGCAGAGAAGTCCTCCATGACCCCTACATAAACACTCTCCCCCATCCTCTCCCAAAAAGTAGTCACCGCATTGAAGTCTCCTCCAACACACCAAGACTTATCAGAAGAAAAGTGCAAGCAGACCAAGTCCTCCCACAAGAGCCGCTTCTCCTCCCGACTTTGGGGTCCATACATCCCTGTGAAGTCCCAAGAGAACCCATCTCTCACAACCTACTCACATGTCTGTTCATCACCACCTCTTCAACCTCATAAGGATTCCAGACGATCATTATCCCCTCAGACCTACCCTTCGCCGGGGACACCGCTCCCATGGAAAGTCTAGCCCCCCTAGCTCCCTCATAAGCAATTCACCATCCCCTTCACATTTAGTCTTTTGGATACAAAGAATGTCAATTTTACATCTCCTAATCATCTCCTTCACCGCCCTCTCCTTCTCCACCCCCTAGCCCCCTCACATTCCTTGGTCGAAGGAGGCTTCTCCTCCCCACTCCCTTCCCCTCCCCCTGCCCCCTCTTTTCTGCTGAGTTCTCTCTCTCTGCCGAATCGAAGCACCCTACCTCTTCCTGCTTTTGGAGAATGCCCCTTTCACATGTTCATCTTCCCCAGCTTCAAAGGAAATACCTACCTTCTCAGCCAACTCCCTCACTTGCTCCTCCGTATTTTTTCTATTAATCCCATCACCTCCCTCACTTCCTCCCTCCCCAGGTAACTCCTCGCCTTCGGCTCCTCCCCTGCTGTAAGCAGAGCAACCGGTCCTCCCGGCAACTCCCGCACTTCTTCCACACCTATTCTCAGAAGATCCTCCTCACCCTCCTACTGGTCGGATACCAAGACAGCCCCACTTGGGCTTGGCGCCACATGGAACAGAGCTTCCCCTGCCCTTTTGCCGCCACACCCGCCCACCTCCAACAGGGGAACCTGAGGAGAGAGACTCCCCGGCAGAACGACACACATCGGCATAATATTCATACTATTGAGGAGATGTAAACCTACGTCCGGACTTAAAAGATTCAGATTGGGAAATGTAACAGATCTCAAGTTTTGCTAATTATCCCTTATGCAGCATTTGGAGCATAAGTAAGGAACTCAACGATCATATTCCATGAAAGTAAACCTGAAAACATCCTCTAATCTATTTCAAAACTTTGACTTTTTGTACAACTGGGTTATGCATGTTCTTATGTTGGAGTCGGATTTGATTTTGGAATTTGTTTGGAATTTTTTTGGATACTTTGGATTTAGGAGTCGCCACCGTGAATTATGGAAAATTTTATTCTTTTTTTTTTATTGGAATCACCCAATGGTAGATAGCATCTAAGCTTACCTGGGTTAGGACTTTTTTTTGCCGGTTTGTGGATAGGCATTAATCATACCTCGCTTGGCAAGGAAACCTTTGACTTCTACCAATTGTTAATGTCCCACAAATTTATCATTTTGTTCATATTGCTCACTCAAGTTACACGATCGTGCATGGCACACCATTCGGGATATAAGATTTAGATGTACCGAGGGTTTAGATGCTTGATGTGCATCTCGAGATAATGTTCATCCACTATTCACGTGCATGTCATATTTTCCTGTGTGTTGTTTGGGCATATCCAGATGCTGAACATCGTAATTTCATGGTACTTATGTCGAGGCACTCTTCATATGTGCGACACATCCTAAGGTACTGTTCATACATTATTCTTGTGCATGGCATACTTCCCAAGGCACATCGCTCATGCACATGGACTCTCAATCAGGGGTCGAGAGTTATTTGGTATATTGTTGTTTACCTTACAGGTGCAAATGTACGTGGCACACATACCAAGTCACTTTTCATACCCCGTTGACGTGTTTAGTCATCCCTTGTTGGGGCCGATAATCGGTGTTACGCATGGGGTAGTTTGATTGGTTCAAATTCAGGGACTCGTTCATGGCATGCATATCGAGGTACTGTTCACCTTGCCTAGTGGACTCACCCATCCCCTGCGGGGTTCTATGCCTGATGCCATGAGAAGACTCATCATATAGAATGGTTTGATTAGTAAAAATTAACCATTTATGCATGGCACACATTTTGAGGTACTATTCACCTCGGGCCCTGGACCCCACTGTCTTCTGTGAAAATTTGCGTTGGATTTTTTTTTCTTGAAAGTGGGCGGTACCACACATTTGATGGTTTAATTAGTCTTACTTAAAATAGGCGAGCATGCTGAGTCATCACAATTTGCATTCCGGGAAATTGGCTGCCATGTAGGAAATGTGGCTGTGAGCAGCAGGTATATCGAGGTGTATTGCCGTCCATGAATGTCTCTGCAACGGCTCACCATCATCCCAAGAATCAGTGGGCTGCGTTCATAAACTTGGCATGCCACTATAGGATATGGGCCGACATTCATATAGCTCACGGCACACTATCATGACGATGGGCTGGAGGTCTTTGCTCTGCAGCTCACCACTATGATAGCTGGCCGAAGGGGACAGTTCACCATCATCACGTTATGGCAACAGGGGGCTAAAAAGGGGCTATGCCATCTTGAATAATCATTGAAGTGATACATGTTGCAAGAAGTTTGACGATGCATCAACTTGATACATCGCATATAATTTGGTGACGTCTATAATTGACATATCACAAAGAATTTGGCGACGTCTTCAATTCTCCACACACAACGGACTGAAGACAGTCCATTAGTCCATAAGAGGGATAATGTCATCTTGAATAAGCATTAAGGTGATGCCGATGACCTCTCTTAGGGTAGAAATTGATGACCTTGGAATGGTATGATCAATAAGTGGCTTCATCATGATGAAGATGTCATAACCCATTTGTAGGAAAGATTTGAGGTGCCAGACACCTCTTGGCAAAATGAATGCGGTGTTCCTTCACGGATGAGGCCTGCATGAACTTATGTTGATGAGGATAAAAGAGCTTCATATGCTTCCCATTTAATGGAGGGAATGGCACATTGCCTTGATCATGTATCACTGTATAGGTGCCGCCTTCATAGACTTTATAGACGATGTAAGGCCCAAGCCAATTCTGGATGAATTTTCTTCTGGACTTTGCAGCCATGACATCCTTTTATTTGATCATAATGCGATCACCCTTTTATTTTGTTCTTTCTTTTACTGAAGGCACAGACTATACGTGCTTGATAAAAGCATAAGTTTTGATAGGCATGGAGCTGGTCACCTTCTAGATCGGCCAACGTTTCTAGTCGTCTTTCGATTTTGTCAATATCTTCATTTATGTGTCCATAATGGGCAGCTATCCTGTATGATTGCAGTTCAATCTCTACTGGGATGACCACTTTTGCCCATATAAGAGAAAAAGGAGAACATCTTGTAGGAGTTTTATATATAGAGTGATATGCCCCAAGTGCTTCATGCATCTTATTATCCCAATTCTTTTATTTCTTTCAACTAATGTAGTCAGAAACTTGCATAATGTTTTGTTGAAGGCCTCAACCAGGCCATTAGCCTGAAGATTATAGACTGGAAGTTCTCCAATTAACTTGAAATTCTCCAGCCAACTTGTTTATCGTCCTTTTTTGAATGGTGTACCATTGTCTGAGATAATATTGTGTGGTATGCTGAATCTATGGATAATATTTCTTTCTAACAAAGCGAGTTACTGCTTCAGTGGCTGCTTCCCTTACTGGTGGTTCAGCCTTAGCCCACCAAGAGAAGTAGTATGTAGTAGCCATATATATTTAAATCCTCAGGATGAGGGTCCCTAGGGGCCTAAAAATATCCATGCCCCATTCAGCGAAAGGCCAAGTTGCAGCAGTTAAATGGTGATAATTTGGAGGCTTTCTTGGAATGGGGCCAAATGCTTGACATTTCAAACAACATTTAGCAAATTTTTGGCAGTCTTGACACAGTTAGCCAATAATAACCCATAGTGTTAATCTGGATCTTCATTTTTAGGTGCAGATTGAGGAGCCTCACAGAGGCCAGCATGTACTTCTTTCATGACTCTATAGGCTTCTTTTGCTGCCAAACATCTGAGATAAACAGTCTTTTCTTTATCCGAAGTAAATCAATATAAAGTGTTATTGATGAGTTTGTATGATGCTTGTTTTCTTCACAGCTGTATACCTTGAACTCTATTTTCTGACAGCCAGCCATTTTCAAGCCTTTCAATGAGAGGACAATGCCAATCTTCTTTTTGTTCAGAGCTGGGCTCATTGATAGTATTAACCTCACATATTGTCAAGCCATTTTCAAAATTAACGGTACTTGACAACAATTGCCTATCCATGATAGTGATATTCATTTGGTTGTCTGGCAACAGTGTCAAAGGAGCAGCCAGCATGCTAAGGCATCAGCTTGGGAATTTATCCCACGAGTAACATGGCTTACTTCACACAAGAGAGATGTTTCTTTTAGACGAAGAACCGCAGCGTGATATGCTGAGTTTTTGCTTGCAGACTTAATAAATTTCTGCAACTTGATAGATGTCAAGGAGAGAATCCCCGTGGACCTGATGCGTCGGATGCCCATATCAAGAGCCACTTTAAGACCAACAATAAGTGCTTCATATACAACTTCATTATTAGTAAGAGGTTCTGTTAGAGCACAAGAGATATGTAATATTCCCCCATAAGGACTAATGAGAGTAGAAGAACCGTCTGATGCTATTGTCATTCTGGAAGCCTCATCAAATATAATTCCCATGGCTTATTTTCAATTTGATTTATTTCCCGGGTTGGTAGCTTTTCTTTATCTGGAAGTTTTATATTTAAAGGGGAATTTTCCAGGATAGGATGAGCTGCTAGATTAACTGCCTTCTGAGGAACATATGTGATATCAAATTCCGTAAGAAGAAGAGCCCATTTGCCAAGTCTTCCAAAGGGAATAGGCAGGCGGAAGATGAACTTCAAAGGGTCAGTTCAATATAAGCTGCACTTGATGAGATAACAGATAATGATGCAGCCTTTTGACTGTGAAGGCCAAAGCTATACATGTCTTCTCCATGGGGGTAAAGCGGTGTTCAGGTCCCCCTAACACCATGCTGAGATAATATAGGGGGCTATCTTTCCCTTCATTATCAACTCGGGCGAGCATGGCTCCCAAAGAGGCATTTTTAGCTGCAATATAAAGTATCAAAGGCTTGCCTTTGACCGGTGCCCCCAGAATAGAGGAATTTAAGAGAGATTCCTTAATTTTGTCACATGCATTTTGCCGTTGGTCATCCCATTCAAAAGGGAACCCCGTTTTCAAGGGCCTCGAGCAATTCAGGCTTTATGTGTGAAGACTCTTTTGTATCTTCTAGAGACTGGAAATAGAATGGTTTATCTCCAGATATAGTTGGGAAAAGAAACATTTTCTGAAATCCTTGTGGGAGAAGACATGGCATTCTTATCTTGTTGTTTGTTCAACAGAGATTGTTCATGAAGAATCTGTGAAGGTTCTTCATTCTCTTATGACAAGTTGGAAAGTGTTGTCTTTTTATGGAAAATGATTCCTCTGACTCATCATCAGAGGTATCAAATCTGAGCTGTGGATGATCTTGCTTATTTACATCTCGCAGAAAGAAGCTAATCATACTTATAGCATAACAGATGGGATTCATCACAGCTGTCATACCCAAGTCCTTTCTTATCCTTGGGAGAAATGAGAGCATCTTTACGATACCATAAATTTTGCAATGACCTGGCTTTTTGAGAATTTTGTGTAGTAGGCATAGCATATATAACTTTTCAAACATTCTCTTGATGCTTGATATCCCTGGCATTTCTTCGACAGGCACCATAGATTGACTTCCTCGTGTTAAAATGCCCAAATCATCATGTAACCTTCTGGGACTTGGATTTCCTTTATAAAATATAGTGCAAGTTCCATCCATACAATGAACAATATAATGTGCGGAGTTCCTTAACTGTATTTACCTCCCCTCTGGGGGGAAGTTGGATATAGAATCTGCTAAGTCAATGAGTTTTAGATGGCAGACTCAAGCTGGAAAGTCATTGCCTGTCTTTTAAAAACATATTGTCCATGTTTTTATTGGCATGTCCTTATATGATTTTATTGTTATAAGCTATCATCTATTTAAAGATTACTCAAATGCCATGTATGTCTCTAGGTACAAGCTTAGAAATATTGAAGAGACAGAGGCAGCAAAGAAGCTCCTGCAAGAAAAGAGGCTTGCTGGAAAAACCAAGTCAGAACTGAATATCCCTTCAAGTTACAGTGCGGATTATTTTCACCGTGGTCGAGATTACGCTGAAAAGCTTCGCAGAGGTCTGTTCACACTTAAGCTTCAATCTCTTTTAAATTATAGAATACATCTTTTCCCCCAATAGTTTTGGATGAAAGGACCTGCTCTTAATTTTGACTATATTTTTCTACTGCTATGTGCCACAGACTACTGCTTTGATATGTTCTTTGCTTGCTCTTTTTTAGTGTGATTTTTGTCTAAAATATTTTGGTGAAATCCGGGCAATCTAGACATGGACGTCCAACTACTAAATGTACCAACCCACATGCACTATTTGGATTGCAGAACATTCACTAGTGGTTGAGGAAGACAGGTCGATTTGGGTCGTGGAATAGATTGAATGGTGCCCAACCTTTGCCGTGGGATGCCTATGTTAACATTCCCAACCTATAAAAGTTGGAAGAAATAGTTAAACCGAGGGGGGGGGGCACAGACCCACGTCCTGAACTGATTGATTTATCAAATATCTTATGTTTTTGTTCAAAAGTTGTTGTGTCCTTTTCCTGGGCTGTGAAGGTTATCTACAGGTTTCTCTGTTCCATATGATCATCATAAACACCTAGCCCAGCCTTCATCTTGCCTGGTTGGCATATACCTGATGAGTTTTTGATCCATTCGAAGAACACACGCACACACACACTACCAGCCTCTCCTGTTGAAAAGGACATTTGCTACTTTTTTTATTGTATCAGTAACACCACCCCAACATCCACTACGCTGTTCTTGGCAACAGGAGGATAGTCATCAATGCTTTCTTAGACTCCCATCACTATTGTTGATTCATGTGAAGGCATCTTGGTGGAAGATGTCTTTATCCTTCTGTTGACAGTTTTAATCTATACCTGGTTCATACATAATTTGGTTGTTTATTTTCTGTGCCCATGAGAAAATTGATTTTTTTCAATAAAAAATCTGAGATTTCATAATTAACTTATTGAAACTGCGAGTCTGCCAGGCTAGTCACTGAGAGTGCCCGGTGGCTCCAGCAACATTTAAGTCGCATAATCAACTGGAATGTGGAGCTCTACAATTGGCACCAATGGCACGCTTTAGTGCATGCTTCTGAATATATCTTTTGATTTTTTTCTAGCCAACCATCAAATGCTTCATTCCTCAGAAAAAAGAAAACCATCCAAAAATGTGCTTGCCAACTGGTCGCTTCTCTGGTTGGAGTTGTCACCGTGCCAATGACAAATTCCTTAGATCCATCTGCAGATATCAAACAGCCATTGATTTGTATCTCTTTTGAGTCACAAACCGAATGACCAATTTTCTTTCTGATTTGCTAGAGCAATTATTAGAAACAAAAGAAATATCATTTTGCATTTACTAATATATCTATGTTTGTTGTCTACCTTTAAAACTTAAAAGGGAGCTTTTATAGAATTTCCGTGAGACCTGTGATGTTGTATGGTACTGAATGTTGGGTGAGAAGGGGGGAAAACACAGAAAGTGTTCGTTGCAGAGATGATGTTGAGATAAATGTGTGGAAACACCAAGGATAAGAATCACAATGAACACAGGTAAGGATTGAGGAGTACCTCTGGTTAATGCTAAGATGAGGGAAAATAAACTCAAATGGTTCGGGGGTGTGCATTGTCCAAGCTCAGGGTCAACTAAACGGCACTGCCAAAATCAGATGGAAGATAATAGAAGGATTCAGGAATGGGTGCTTGCTAATAGGTAGAAAGCACATTACCTTTCAAGTTACTGCAACTGTGATAAAGTGGTGGAGTAGTATTCATGTAGCTGACTCCGAATAAGGCTTTGAGTCTTTAACGATGATGACGACAATATACTATCACCTCTATGATCTATACAAATGAATCTGTTTTCTAAAGACCCATTTCTGTTCTCTCACTCTTACAACTATCGCTATTATGATGAATGTCTGTTTTCTAAAAGACCCATTTCTGTTTTCTCACCCTTAACAACTATCGCTATTATGCGTGCAGAGCATCCTGAATTGTACAAAGACAGAGGCGATCATGGTGATAGGCTGGGATCCAAGAGTGGGAGCACTAGTGGGGCAGATGTTGTTGGGCGGAGGCAAGCTGCAACAGATGAGATCATGCTTGAACGCTTCCGGAAACGAGAACGCAATCGTGTTATGCGGAGATAGCATCTTTATTAAGCTGTGGCCTTTAACTTTTTCACAAAAAAAAACTGTGGGATTACTTTGTAAAATGATTGTTCTACATCATATTGCAACTTGTTATCTGCATAGCTATCTTCTGGATGATTGTGTGTTATGTGCATGCCTTTTTCGTTGGTGGGTACATCAAATGGCGTTCTTTGAACCTATCATAATTTTGAAAAGGTTCAATTGCATGCATGTTATGGTTCTAAGAATCAAACCTAATAGCGGATCCGTTTTCTCTTTTTGTGAGCTGAAGCCCTAATTAAATTTTAATCTATTTGTGCCTGGAATTTGGCCCGTCTGGCTGTTATTTCGGCCCATCTGAAGCCCAATTCTGATTAAAAGAAAAGAACTGACTCAAAAATAGATCCGATTACTCATTTTACCCGTTAAAAATGCACCTAACTGTGATTTTACATAAAATACCATAAATCATTGGAAAATACTACATCTGTGTGACACTACAAAGATGCAGTATCTTACGGCGTTTTACAATATTTTACGACCCCGTGAGTTCTCTCTACTTTCATCTTGCTGAGTTAATTTTTCAAAACTAAGTGATTTTAAAACTGGTCATCCTTTTAGCAAAAAAGGCCATTTTATTTTCGCCCATTTTGAAATCAGTGATTTTGATGTCAAATCAAACATTCTCCATAATAATTAATAATAGTTCTTATTAAATAATTGAGATTTAACATTATCTTAAACACTAAGACTCTGTTTGATAACAGGTTAAGTCTCAGTAGGATAAGCTAACTGGATCGGGTGAATTATTTTTTATTTGACATTTTTTTTCTTAATCGGAGTCGGATATGATTAAAGTGGATTAACTCATTCCTAAAAAATAGGTGAAATGAGTTAATTGACTTCGATTAAGATTAAGAGTCGAGTAGATTATCCTGAGTAGATTATCTGTCTCTAACCTACTCCGTTATCAAACTCACCTTAAAAAGATCCACGTATATACGACTCCCTCCTCCCCCAGAAAAATACAATGACTAACATGAGAAAAATGAGTGAATCCGACTGAACCGGAGCCAATGGGTTTCGGCTTGACCGGGCCCATTCATATTTCATACTGCTCTTCCAAATCGGATCGAAACAATTCGAACGATCCGAAAGCAACAACGGAGACCAATAAGAGAGGCGGTGAGCCATCTTTCTTGCGGAAGTGGAAACCCCCGGAGACACACAGAGAGAGAGAGAGAGAGAGAGAGAGCGCGCGCCTGGCCATGGCCGCCTCTGCGATGCTGCTCGACCCCAAGCAACCCACTGCGGTGCCCCCGCCCCTCCCTTCCCCCAGATCGGAGGCCGACGGCGCGGCCTTCCCCTCCTCCGCCGCCGGCGACGAGGACGACCTATACGGCCGCCTCAAGGCGCTCCAGCGCCAGCTGGAGTTCATCGAGATCCAGGAGGAGTACGTCAAGGACGAGCAGAAGAACCTGAAGCGGGAGCTGCTGCGGGCGCAGGAGGAGGTGAAGCGCATCCAGAGCGTCCCCCTCGTCATCGGCCAGTTCATGGAGATGGTCGACCAGAACAACGGCATCGTGGGCTCCACCACGGGCTCCAACTACTATGTGAGGATCCTGAGCACCATCAACAGGGAGCTGCTCAAGCCGTCGGCGTCGGTGGCGCTGCACCGGCACTCGAACGCGCTGGTGGACGTGCTGCCGCCCGAGGCGGACTCCTCCATCTCCCTGCTCAGCCAGTCGGAGAAGCCCGACGTCACCTACAACGTGAGTGGAAAGAAACATTTGGATTTGTTGGTGTTCGACCGATTTTTTCAGTAACGTTCGTCGCATATAAATTATAGATGTTCAACAAATTAGCTTTTGGTATGGAAGGCGTGAACATTTGGGTCTACGCCTGATGTATCGTGTCTTCTGGTAAGCAATTAGGGTTGCGTTGTAGAAGATTTCATGTGCTTGGTTGCCGAGGGTTTGTGGTTGGTTGATGGTTATGCTGAGTTTGGGATTCTTTTGTCGATTGATCTAGGCTGTTAATCCTTCTGTTAGAAAGGCCTACTTGTTGGCATGCTCACCAGCTTGGTGCATTAAGCTCAGCTTGGTGTATTAAGCTTGACGGATTTAACTATGAGGTTAAGAAGTGTCAAAGCAATTGTTATCGATATGTCGGAAAAGCTTATTCCCTGATCATTGGTCCTTTTCTGATTAAAGGTGGATATAAGTAGTTAAATCTGTTCCTTCGTGAAGCGAATGTCAATAGTGGGGAACCCTGCTTTCCATGGTAGCTTAGCAATTAAGAATAATTTAGGTCAAATCTTCAGACTTAAGATCTCATTTATTGATCCCCACTTTTTACACCCAATGATACTAAATGGCTCTATCTGGCTAAGTCAAAGCATGGGTTATCAAACACCTCCAAAATAAAAAAAGGTAGCATCTGCATCTGGTCGTATTCATTGGTCACATTAGGATGTATGCTCACTACCATGACAATTATTCCACCTTTAGCATTTCTCTGAGTAACGTGACTTCTGACTTTCATGAATCGAATCCATGCTGATAATTTGGCCTAATGCACTTCAGTTTGTCGTTCTTGTCTGGAATTTTTGTAATAGTGTTCTATCTTATACAATCATGTGAGACACTTTCGATATCTTTTTTTTCTGGATCTTGGTCCTATAATGGTGATATATTTCTGATGAATTTGTATTAATATTGTATTTCTGCTGTCATGAAATCAATGCTTCTTCTTTTCATTTGAGAAAATGAAAAATTTGAGTCACAACCTAAATATGTAAATTGCCATATAGAAGTATGAAGAATGTCATTTTGGAACCCATGTGCACTTACACCTGTGTGAAATTTAAGTTTAATTAAATTGTCAGGTTTGCTTTTTTGCTATTTACGTATACATATGTACTCGTCTTATAAGAACATCTTTGATCTCCTCAGGATATTGGGGGTTGTGATATTCAGAAGCAGGAGATTCGTGAAGCTGTTGAATTACCTTTGACACATCATGAGCTTTACAAGCAAATTGGTATAGATCCACCACGAGGAGTCCTTCTCTATGGGCCCCCTGGTACTGGTAAAACCATGCTTGCCAAGGCTGTGGCACACCATACTACTGCTGCCTTTATACGTGTAGTTGGATCTGAATTTGTTCAGAAATATTTGGGTGAGGTATGAATGTTGCAGCCATCTTGCTATAGATTTCTTATCTTTACATGTTTGTTGTGAATTCTTCATTCCAAGCCCCCCCCCCAATTTTTGAAGTATTGCGGTGGTTGGTTATGCCCTAAAATTGTAATGGATTTTGCCACATGATTAGAATTTTGGAGATTGCTACTTCTTACATGACATGGGGTATCACATCTATATAGCTATTCTTCTTTTTGGGAATTTGTAAGTTTGGGTGAATAATAGTGTTCAAGTATTCAGCGGTACCACCCACTTTCAAAAAAATGTTCAAGTATTGTCTTGCCTTAAAAAGTTTAGATTCATCAATGTCATTTATCTAATACTCAAATTATTTTTCAGGGCCCAAGGATGGTTCGGGATGTTTTTCGTCTTGCCAAAGAAAATGCCCCTGCTATAATATTTATTGATGAGGTTGATGCTATTGCTACAGCACGTTTTGATGCACAAACAGGAGCTGACCGTGAAGTTCAGCGTATTCTCATGGAGTTACTGAATCAGGTAAAAATAGGACAACAAATACTAGATCAAGATGATCCTTGTTGCTAAGGCGGTAACAGACCCTTTTATTACCCACATGTTTGCTTGTGAAAGCAATAACATAAACTTCCTTACATTTGTCTGTGTCACCAAAGGATATTCAATAAGTGTATGAATTTCAGTGTAGCTGAACAAGTGTGGAATGTGGAAGTTGTATATGAATAAGTACCAGTAGGGATGTATAGTTTCATACTTAATCCACATACAAAAGAGTTCTCCTTCCCTTTTCTGGTTCAGTGGCCTTTAGTGGAAGGTTTCCAAAAGAGAGGTTTAGCCCATAAGTTATATTTTATCAGTGTGGACAGGCTAATAGTATGGTCCCTCTTTTAAAAGCTTAATTTACTCATGCTTCATCTACATTATGATCACAGCTTTTGATGTTAGTCCTATCTTAGAAGCCTACCCCATTGCAAAACATAACCTTGAAGGAGTAGTCATCCTAAGATAAGTAACCGATTGCTTAATGCGTTTGAGTTATGGAAGATAGGTATGAACAACATTTGCTTATCTGCAGATGTCAAACTACACCAGAATGAGAGACTTTTCTATCTCCTTTATACATAGTCCTTATTAAATTTCATTTTGCATGCTTCTGCATTGTTGTTATTGCCATTCTCCGCTGTGGTGGTTTGATTAGTGCTTTTGTTTTCAGATGGATGGGTTTGACCAGACAGTGAATGTAAAGGTTATCATGGCAACAAATCGTGCAGATACTCTGGATCCTGCTCTATTACGTCCTGGCAGACTTGACAGGAAAATCGAATTTCCTCTCCCTGATAGACGCCAGAAGAGACTTGTTTTTCAGGTAAAACGTGCGAGTAGTATTTCATAGAAGCTGTTTAATTTTCAATTTGCGAAAGTGAAGTTCTCACATTATTTTGTTGTTTTGTGTGACACTGACAAATGTGCGCTGTATGTCAGAAGTGGGACTATTCAAAAATGTATGGGGCAAAGCTTGTTCTTTATAAACACAATTTCTTTCCTTTGTTTTCAAGGAACCATGACCTTTAATCATTAGATAAAAGGTGATTTCTTATGGCATTTCTTGGTGACGTATGGGCCTCATTTTAAGTAGGAGAGGAGCTAGCTGTTTGGGGAGACAAGCTACTCGTCTTGTTTGGGGGACTGCTTATAAATTTCTATGAGGAGTCCATTGGTTCTCATCATTTTGTGGGGGAGTTGTGGGGCTTCGGTGTGTTAGTTGGAGCCTGAGATGATGGATTTCCCTATCTGTAACCACATGTGGTCAGATTACAGAAGTTGGGATGTATGTTGGTTGTGGGGGTGGGTGGGGTGGGGACTTCTTACATGTGACTTCTTATCCAGACAACATCTGATCCTTGAAGCAGTTTGCTTCTAGCATGTTGGAGTATACAGGACTGAAGTTTGTTGGGGAGGAGGGTGTTCCAGTTTGAGATGATTTGGTTTTAGGCCCCCGTGGACGAGGTACATTCAATTGCTAACCCTCTAGCAAGGGTTATAAGATACAATTTCTCAAATTTTTGGGTGAAAGTGCCTACATCAACTTCGTTCCTTTAATGAGGAACAAAAGGCTTGAACATAGCAACTCATGGGCTTGAAATTGTAGAGGATATGGATGTTGTGTTTGGAATGGGGGAGGACCTGGGGTTCAGAGTTACTTCTGTCTGAATATGTATGGTAGATGTAGCATGTACGGATAGGGGAACTAGAGTACAGTAGATAGGAGGAAATGAATGTGCTATGTAGAGGAGGAAAGTAGGACCCAACAAGAAGAAATCAGCCAACTAGAGAAGGATCATTATGGTAGTGATCTTCCTTCCACACTAAATACATGGCAGCCAACCATGCATGATATATCCTCCCATCTCTACCATGCACCTTTGCCTAGGCTTATGTTTCCTCCTTTCATTAAGCACTGCATGATCTGTTGTTCTAACCATTGTCATTCAGTCATACATACTACTGTATATGTATTTTGGGGTGGGGGGGGGGGTGGGGGGGGCATCAAATGCCATGCAGGGTATATCTAAAGTAGATGTACCCCACTCAAATTGACCCTCTTTACCCCCTTAAAAAAAGTAAAAGGCAAGGACAAGTTGCAGTTACATTTAATGCATTGAAAAATTGACCTCCCCTGCAAGTGACTGATTGTCCTCGCCCTTTGACATGGTCATGCATATGGATGCATGTGTGCACCGTGTCACACCCTTCACAAATATTGCCACTTCTACAGCATGTGCTGTGGCCATCCCACTGTGCTTTTCTCTGGCAATGCCAATCAAATGAACAGGCTTCATTCTTTTTTTTCTTAGAAAAACAGGACATCCAACTGATCTGACAACCTGATTACAGTCTACTGATAAACAGACTCATATGGATGTACACTTGAGATATGGGAAATACCATCTGATTTGTCTTGTTTTGTGTGGCTAGAATGGGGAATCAAAAGCCTTTTGTTTTTATTTGATCTCCTATAGCAGGCAATGTTGGATGATCCAACAGGTTTTTAGGCACACATGGAGCAAAAGAAAATGTCCTATAGCGTCAAATCTGAAGAGATGCAGTTAAAGAGATGAATCCATGTTTTAGACTCGGAAATTTTTATAGAAAAACACTCTTGTTATGGCAGCGAAATTAAATGGGAAGACTGCAATTGTGATTTCATCTGTTTTGATTTATTTGCTTAACTTAAGGTTGACCACTGGAAATATTTTGCAACTAATATATTGTGATGTATGATTACAATGGGAATTTCATGTTTTCACATGTATATATACACAGGTGTGCACTGCAAAGATGAATCTGAGTGATGAGGTCGACCTGGAAGACTATGTCTCTCGGCCAGATAAAATCAGTGCTGCTGATGTAAGTATCTCATTCAGCTTTTAATTCCTATTGGAGGATGCATTATCTACTATTATGATTTTTCATCTCATTTGTAGGTCTTAGTGGTCATAATGTACATGCTTTTCTTGACAGAATGTGCATTGCTGTTCTTTGATTCTCTACCTATTTTTCCTGTGTGAATGGTTTTCTTGTGAACTGATGGGACTAGATTATTACCTTAAGTTATACTTTATAAGATCATTAAAAAGGTAATATTTATGTCTATCCTCAAAAATGATGAAGCAACAATCACCCCAGAGTTGGGCAGAGTCTAGATGAGTACCATTGTTTGTTCGCTGCGGAAAAGGTTAATAATTCCCAAGGTGCAAGAGTGATATTATGGGAGTTACGTAGTTAACTAAATTTCTACTAATTGAGTCTTTGACCGGCATATCCCTATAGGATTCAGTTAGGCCCAGTTTGACAAGAGAATATGATAAGTCACCCTCGGATGCGCCATTCGAAGATAGAGAAATTGTGAGGAAGAAATGGCACTAACCGACTGGGCACCGTATTCGGGGGTCTGGGCCCGAATATGGTACCCTACCGCGCTTTTCAAAGTGGTGCTTAGTGATCTGTGAGTAAGAAGTCCATTTCCTTGTTAGCAGTAGATAAGTGGGCATCTGCAATTTTCTATGGGTGGAGCAAGAAAAACAAAAAAAATAAAAACATGGATCAGTTGTTGTTTGATCTAATTAAAGTTCAAGCTCAATTGCTAATACGGAGTGAGAACTATTTTTGAACCGGTTGGCAGAGCCTACCAAAACTCAACAGCTGCAAGCCATTCTTTTTTTAAAAAAAAAAACTAACCACTTTGAACATATAACTTAACTCTTGCCTAAATTAGTCAATAGTGGATAATCACTTGTTTGGGTCAGATGGATAGTTTTCAGTAGCCCAGTTTGCATTATTGATTTTAGGAGTTCAAGTGACTGAGTCTGGACAGTAAAGGATCAAAGCAAGTTGAATCCGGATTCTAGTTCCAGTCCTACACATTGAATCTCATGCTCCCTGTCACTCAGTTGAAGTAGTCCAACAGAAAATTAAGACGACGTTTATGTCCAAGCCTGCCTCAAAATCAGTTCTTCTGGGTGGAGTGAGTTGGGGTGAGAGGTTGTTGGGTTCTCTTTTTTGGGCTACATGTGATTGAGACTTCTCATGTTATTGAGATCAGGCTCTCACGTGTGTTTGAGAAAATCCTGGTCAATAGACGAGTATTTTTTATGAAAACTAGCAGTGCTCAAAATTTGGCTTTCTTGGGGTTCAATTCCTCTAGGGCAAATTTGATAACGGGATAGATTAGGGATAGGTGGTTTATCTGAGGTGACTCACCTGACCCTTAATTTTAATCGAAGTCGGTTAATTCATTTCACCTATTTTATAAGAATGAGTTAATTCACTTTAATTGATCTTATCCTACCCCGATTAAGAAAAAAAATCAAATAAGAATAACCCACACGACCGATTAACTTATCTTATCCGGACTTAACTCATTATCAAACAGAGACCTAATGAAGTTGTTGAATGTTGGTTTGGAAGATCTGGGAGAGCATTATTATTATCTTTTTAACGTCGGGTTGAGAATGGGGTATGGAAGTGACCACGATGATGGTGAAGCATTTGAGGTTATTCCCGTCAAGTTCAGATGCCAGCATAACCACCAAAGAAATATAGTTGTCCCTCATAGACTTCTGGGTCCTTTCCTCATCCATTCAGTTATTGTTCCCGCTTTCTTGACAGGAAAACTGTCTGTTAACCATCTCTGCATATTGTGCTATTCCTTCTTTTTATTTTTTAAAGGATGGAATCCCAGTCTGCATGCTCTGTACTTTTTTTGTTATTGTTTTTTTTTGGTTAACAATTTCACGGCTTTACATTGCACGTGTATACAATGTCCTTGGTTTTGCTTTACCGTGCCTGGCATACCAACTCAATTGACTCTTCATTGAACCAAAAACTTTGGGAAAAGCTTTAGACATCCGTCGGTACATTTGCCCCATGTTGCTTCTTTGAGAGGAGGGATTGTAAGCTATTAAAATCGGGATGAAGAAGGGTGGTGGACCAATCTGTTTTTGCGGTCAGGGGATGATCCCCTCCCCCGTATTATGGATAAATGTTTAGAAGCTCCAAGCTCGCCGGGTGCTAGCTATATATGCTGTGCTGGAGCGCTAATCAGCATTCCATTCTTGGATGCATGTTGTGCAGATTGCAGCCATCTGTCAGGAGGCAGGGATGCACGCCGTCCGCAAGAACAGATACGTCATCCTCCCGAAGGACTTCGAAAAGGGTTACCGGACAAATGTGAAGAAGCCGGACACTGATTTTGATTTCTACAAATGAGCCCCCCGGAGCTGACTTCCAATTCTATGCTGTTGATATTCGGCGACTGTGCTGTGTATCTCCCTTCCTCACAGGCTGTGTTAGGGAAATCACTCGTTACTCTGTTATGACGTTTTCCTGTCCCTGATGATCAATAGATCTGATTATGTTTTAGATGGCACAAATGGTGGTTCTTGTTTCGGTTGCCCTGTGCCAGGTGGTTGATTTCATGACATAAATGTTGCTTGAAGATGCAGGCTGCTTAAACGTAACATCTGGATGTCGTTACCACAGCCTACGTCTCTTTGGGATGGTAATTGAAGAAGAAAATGCAGAATTTCTACAATTTATTTGGCATCTAAAGACAGCACCCATATGCATTAAGAAGAATATGTAATCTCTAAACCAGAGTTATTTTTAGAGACCCAGAATTCTATTTTTCGCCACTTGAGCAGTTGAAATTTTGAATATTTTTTGTATCGCCGCTGGGAGCCATCTCCCCAGTGCCATCTGCTGATGACACATGGCATCAGCTAGAACTACGTAGGCCAATGGCTATGCCGCATGGCAATGTAGCAAGCATTTCATCCTAGGGCATAGAAGATACCCTTGCCACGAGACTCTGGCGTCGTCCCCGGTGACTCTGTCCATCTCTCGGCCTTCGAATGTGCATGGCCGTGTAGACTCTGTCCATCTCCTGCTCACTAGATAGTGTTTTTTTCTTTCAATTTTTTTGTTGGGGGGGGGGGGGGGAGTGGAGGAGGAGGGAGGCTGTAGACTCTCATCTGCAGCTGCCTGCTTTGCTCCCACATCATTGGCTTGAATCTGTTTTCAATGGTGAAGGGTGGCGCACCATCCCAGTCTTACCTTCCTTGCTCTTACATTAAAGCAAGCCCTAAAACACTTGCAAATGCATAAGATGCCATTCGGACTACCTTAGGTGAGCAGACGCAGTCACAGAGATCGTATCCGGAGTTACTTAGGATGACAGACACTAATTCTCTTTGGTTACATACTGGATAACAAGACAACGAAGGGGGGAAAAAAAGGAAGAAGACATTGCTGGTTAGATGGCAGAACAGAATGCCAGCTCAATTTGGACAGAAATCGGTTTGACGTTCATCCATAATTTGTCTTCATCGGAGGCCATCACACCTGTTCAAAACGAAGCCATTCCCCGGTCATCCACCAAAGTTTTGCTGGTCTAGTATATCAGCAGTCCTGTATGGCATTTCATAAAGGTGTGACGCCATGAAAGCTACAACCAGTAAATGTGAGTGCAACAGAACGAACATTCATAGAGGTCAGGGGCAAAGCATGAGACCAGATGTAATTTAATTCTGAAAGATACCAGATACATGTTGTATACACTGGGCTGCTGTTAATGTCAACTGAAGATAATTGACCATTAACTTCCAACCTGAACTCAGGCAGGTCCCTTAATCCGGGATAATCTCTTCCTTTTCCGTTTCCTTTTTCCCATAGCAGTGTTCTTATCCTTGCAGCTAAGTGGAAGAGCTAGAAAGTTGAGCGCCGGCTTCCCAATAAAAGTTCTGCCTTTCTTAGTAACCCATTTCAATGGCAAATTGTTAACCACATTGCCGATGTTTTCTGAGTGACTAAGTTCCACCAGTATTTGGATTTTCTCTCGAACTTGGTCAGTCCAAGCCATCGACTGATCAAGTTCTATTGAATCATCCATAGGTTTCCGCCATAGATCATCTAAAATCTGTCTGAATGATTTTGAAGACATCGATGGTAAACAATCATTGGATTTACTGCAAGCCATATTGACCTTGATGGTGTGCTTGCAAACGTTTCCCTGGATTGACCACGAACAGTCGCAGAGAGCAAATTCTGATCCAGGATTCCAAACTGTGTGCGCCTGGCAACTATCTTTCTGGCTTAAAACCTTCGCAAAAAGTTTGTGTTTTCCATCAAACGTAACAGCATCATCTGGAATCTGCAATGCCCGGTACCACGATGTAGAAGAAATATATTCCTCCTTCACAGTTTCAAATGATCCACTTTCATCTGCATAGCGATCAAGCCAGCAACTGGAATGGAGCTCAGTTGTCAACTTGTGAACCAACCAATCAACACGTTGCAGTGCGCCAAGATGTGAATCATCATATAGCTTAGATTTTAGCTTCACGTGATATGCTTCAATTGCACCACCTGCCTCTTGACTAGCTAGTGGAAGATCCTTAATGGTCGCAAGCCACATTTCTACATAAATTCAATAACACAAATAAATGTGCAAGGAATAGATGGATGCATAAAGCAACACATGCATACACCCATAGGTCCCATCCACATGCAAATGCTTCCCCCGTGTGTGTGCAGTGTTTGTTATGTGCATGCGTGTAGTGGGGGGTGGGAGATGGTGCGTGCATGTGTGAGAGAGAGAGAGAGAGAGAGAGAGCCTACCAAGTTTGGGCACCCAACATTCCCTAAAATATTGCATGAATGTTGTCTGGTCTACAAAATCTTGAATAAACTCCCCCAGGGAACCTAGATAGTCTTCTTTGCCCCAGACACTATACAAGATTTCGCCAAGCCGCTTAAATATCTCCCGCTGGACTTCAGCATTACTGCATCTCTTTATGACATTCCTCTGCCATGATCTACGAATACGCCAAAGGCTGAAAAGAATGGGACAGCCATATATATCCCTGAAGGCCAATAACATGTAAATCACCACATGATGGGATTGAAACAAAATAGTAATACGAAAATGAAAATAACTCAACTGACCTAATAGGATCAACTTCCGAAGCCGCATCATCAATTATGAACCCACTTATCCTCCAACCTGAATCAGTTGTATGAATCCTATCATCAAGAGCTTTCATCCATTTAGAGACATCCTGTCTGGCAACAGTCCGTGTTATGACCCATGCAACTGGGAGCGCATGCTGTCTTGAATCAAATGCAAGGAGTGTGTAGAGTGGATACTGCAAAAACAATGGATCACAAAAATAAGATTCAAGTTGACAAGGCAAATCAGGCTTCACATATCAACCATCTATAAGCTAAGCTCCACAACTCCACACAATTCTCCATTTACTAAAACTATTTTAGAACATTCACGTGAGCATTTTCCATGAGCAGGCCACAACACAGCCTTCTGATGTGGGTCTGTAGAGCTCAATGAATTGCGAAGGAATTGGTGTGAAAGAGATTGCAAGTTACTGTTTAGCCAGAAAAGTTCTTTAAAATGGTTCCAGGAAAGCATACCCATGGAATTTCTCAACTTGCCCAAGTGGAGACAACAGCCCACATTGTTTGAAGCTAGGGGGTGGGGGACATCATCTCCTGGCAGTCGTCACTCATGTCCTTTAAAAAAATGTTTTAGAAGAAGTCATTTGGACGTGTACTTAATTCCTAGACATCCCATTCTTTGTCATGGAAAATATAAATAAAATTGGCATGCTATTCCAATTCATACTACAACAGCATATCTTGATCAGAATCTGTCAGGTTTTGATGTTTAGGTTCCGATCCAACATTAAAATGATTAAAGAAAACATTTAGGCCTGTTTGGCAATGGAATAAGAATAATCAAATGTCTAAAGCCTTTTGACAACCAGAAAATTTGGGGCAAGAATATTCAATCAAAGGGGAGGACAACCAGGTGATTCATATTCGGGGTCTCCTCAGGGGCTGGATATTCCACATCAATGTTAAAATTTCCCCTTATTCCCGACAGTTTTTGTCAAACAGACTTGACGGAGTATGGAATAGTATGTGTGAGGTTGAGTTAAATGGGCATTAAATAACATTGTGAATAATATGCCCGCATGCAAAGCTACATGTAATTAACAGAATCTGTAAACAGACTTAAAGGAATGCAGACCTTCAGCTTGCTTATTCCAAATGATGAATCAGCTGCTAAAAGACTCTGATGCCCAAACCGAACCATCTGTTGCAGCTGCCATTCTGTCTGAATCCCTAAAATGAAAGGATCTGTATCTGATGAATCCTGATAGAAAAACACAGATTTTTTATTTTTTTCCACCCACATGCGAATGCTAGCTTGATCATCTAGATCCAATTCGTGTGTAGACCTCTTAATAATCATCTCCAGCTTTTGGACATACTGAGATGCATTGACTCCGGCATTTGGGCCACAATAACGCTGAACTCCTTCAATATGTGTTTGCAGCACATTCTCCGCAGGAATGCCAAGATAAATTAAGGACATTGTTTGTTGTTGGATCTCATTGCCAACGTATGGAATTTTCTTGGCACCTGGGCCTATAGCATCTCTATCAAGAGGGCCATGGCATATGAAACCAGACTTGTTGATGTGGCGCCTTTCATGGTATATTATCAATGCAACTGATGGACGAGTATAGAGTCGCTTGACAGCAAAATGGCAAGTACATCCACGCATAGATTGTGGCCTAGCAGCCCTATTTCTTGTGTTAAGTCTATACCTCCGACTAGGTAAGATAGTACCTCCTTCTCCATAATTCTCGGGTCCAAATGAGCACCAATACCTTAACAATGGCCAAAGGAGAAGTAAGATTCAAATAGAAAAAGACAGGAAAAGACAACATGAAACAAGAACAAATTAAAGGGGAACATATAAGCAGAAAGTTCAAAGGATAGTATTGAAGACTCACAGCCTATAAATTAGGTAGTCATCACTCTTATACTCCTTTAAGCTGCCTCTTGATCTTTTTCTTCCCCTCTCAATATGAAATCGTGTTGGACACTCTACATTTAAGCATTCACCAGCTATAAAAGCATCAACCCGAGAATAAGGAATAAGTGCAACATCGTCAACATGGTGCTCAGTAGACCCAAATTTTGTCCATGTTAAGTCAGCAGCAGAAAATATTTCACTTGGCGGGTCTTGCACCGGGATATCAACAATGGAGTCTTTAACGTCCATTGACTGTGATGATCTTCAACAACTGAATTGTCAGAAACAATAAAACACTGCCGCTCAGTGGCCAAGTATAATGATACAAATGCCAACAGCAAAAAGGAAAAGAAAAAAAGAAAAGAAACTACAAATTGGGATGTGAGAAACAATAAAGTCATAAGACAGCACTGAAATCACAAGAAATCCTACGACAAATTTCACTTTATGTAGGCAAAAGCATGGAGAAGTTAGGAGCTCGCTGTCGATCACTATATATTCCTGCAACAATGAGCCATTTAGCTTTAGTAGGCACAGACCTAGAATTAGCATAGGCAGAGATGAGGTCGTGGTATCACGCTTTGCGTGACCAAAAGTCAGAGTTTGGCAAAATATGAGGCAAAGAACCATGAAGAGTAAAAGGAATAAGCAAGTAAAGGGAAACCGAGAGGCATGGGAAGAGAGAAGCAAAGCCAGGAATATCCAGAGGAGCTCTCAAGTGGCAGCATCAATATCCAGAGAGACGAGAGGGAGTCTGAGCAGGGTACACGATCCTCTCCATGTCTCTTGGGAGAGGAACGTGCAAAATTCGGCACTCTGGCTGGCAAAGGGATTTGGCAAGACAGGTCGTCATCCCGTCATCTGGAAGAGAGGGTCGAAGACTTGCAACGCCAATTCCATGCAGAGAAGAAAAGCCCGCTCCCACGGGAGGCACAGAGGTTGTGTCTGTGGTCATGGTGGGGTTTCGAATGGAGGCAAATTCCATGGAGATAACAGGTCCAATCATCGAAAGGGAATAGAAAGCTTCCTAGGGTGTCTTACCTCCTCGCAGTAGAGCGTGAAGCCCTAGGTCGCCAGCTCCATTTCCTCCCCTTCCCCCTCCCCCACACCCCCACGTTTTCTCTTCTCTCTCTCTCTCTCTCTCTCTCTCTCTGCAGCGAGGACGTGAGACTGAGCACCGCTCACCACCGCTCTCCTGTGCTCGCCGGTCACTGTCGATCTCCAGCCTTCCCGAGGAGGCAAACGAGGGCAGCGCCACAGCAGCAGAGTCGCCGCCGCCGCCAGCCTCGTAAGCAAGGGCACTGCTGCCGCCAAGCGCCGCCCCAGCCAGAACCCGCCGCTTACACCGCCACCGCTCACACTGCGGTCCAAGAGATTTATGCGTAATCTGCTTATTAGAAACAAATAAGCATTTTTTTTGAGAAAGATACTTTGAGTTTGAATTTTGAAAGCAAATATTTAGGGTTTTGTTTACATATACACTCTTGTTCCAAAAAAGTTTCTTGAATATTTGTTGTAGATTCGCATTTGCGTGTATGTCTTTCACGTATGAATTAAGTGACATATATACTCTTAATCAAGGTTTGCCCCGGGACGGGTTGGGTCGGCCGGGTCGCACAGTGACTCGGTCCGTCCTCTCGGGCTCTCGGTACGTGATTTTTAAATTTTTTTAAATTTTTTATTTAATTTTAAAAAAATAAAATATTATTTAAAAATCTTGATATAAAGATTAAATGTTATATATATTTAATAATATTAGAATGTAGAATTTTTTATGATAATAGATCCATACTAAATTACACATAATTAATTATATAAAAATAACATATTACACCTCTTATGTTTAAGTTATTCTAAGACATAAAAAATCACTTAAATTACTCAATATGTTAAAGTAAACAGTGACATAATAATGTCATCATTCAACTCTAGTCATGAAGTATAAAATACAAAAACTCACTCAGCTGAGTCATTTGTGAAGTCTGAATCCCAATTAGAATCAGATACATGAGACTAATGATCCGTATAATCTAACTCTATCCTACTGGGTGGAGGTACATGTGGGTGGGACTAAATTTAGTCTAAAATAATATCATTATTTCTACAACATGGAAGACTAAATTCAATATTTAATACTTCTCAATTAAATCTGCATTTTATGTTACAAATATAATTTAGTCTAAAATAATATCATTATTTCTACGACATGCAAGACTAAAGTCAAAATTTAATACATCTCAATTAAATCTATATTTTATGTTGTAAATATAATTTAGTCCAAAATAATATCATTATTTCTACAACATGGAAGACTAAATTCAATATTTAATACTTCTCAATTAAATCTATATTTTATGTTACAAATATAATTTAGTCTAAAATAATATCATTATTTCTACAATATGCAAGATTAAATTCAAAATTTAATACATCTCAATTAAATCTACATTTTATGTTACAAATATAATTTAGTCCAAAATAATATTATTATTTCTACAACATGCAAGACTAAATTTAATATTTAATACATCTCAATTAAATCTACATTTTATGTTATAAATATAATTTAGTCCAAAATAATATCATTATTTTTACATCATATCAGATTAAATATAATATTTATTACATCTAAAATGACTTTAAAATTATTTATAAAATATTTGTCACTAAATTTATATTTAAATTAAAAACATCTCTAATTAAATGAATTAAACAATATAACAAAAACAAATTTGAAAAGTCTAACAAATTATATTCTTAAAATTTTAAAACTATCAAAAAGTATATAAATTAAATATTAAATCAATTTTTTTAATCTCTCCCCCCCCCCCTCCCCCACCCCCACTGTCCCCCATGGCCGCCCCTTGCCCCACCCCCACCTCCCAGCGCCGCCCGTGGCCGCCCCTGCCCTGCCCCACCTCCACCGCCGCCCAGGACGCCACGCCCGCCCAGCACCGCCCTGCCCCACCCCCCATCGCCGCCCATAGCCGCCCCCTGCCCCACCCCCACCGCCGCCCAGGGTGCCATGGCCGCCTAGCACAGCCCTGCCACACCCCCCACCGCCGCCCAGGTCCGCTGCGCACGTCCAGCACCGCCCCTGCCCAGCCCAGCCCCACCCCCGTCCCCCACCGCCGCCCACCGCCCCCTTCGGCCTCCCCGCACCAGCGCCCACCGCCCCCTTCGCCGCCAACGTCCGTCCCCCACCGGAGCCACCGCCCAGATCTGACCGGTGGGAGGCCGAAGGGGGCGGTGGGCGTCGGTGAACCCCCCCCCTCCACCACCTCCTCCGCCCTCCCACGCCCAGCCCCACCGCCGCCCGCCCTCTCACGCCCCCCACCGGCCACCCTCCACCATATTTAAAAAAAAAAATCAAAAACGAAACTTACCTCCGATCGTCATCCACCGCCGCTCGCCGCCGTCCACAGTCGTTCCGGGACGTCCACCGCCGCTCGCCACCCAACTACCCACGGCCTGGAGACGCCCCCCACCGGACCGTTAAATGGGCAGACCGGCACGAGCGGGCCGACCCGCACGTACCAGCCCGTCCCGTCCACAGACCGGTTTGGTACGTGGCGGGATGGACGGGTCGTTGCGGGCCAATCCGACCCGGCCACGTCCCACGCCCCACCCGACCCGCTGGGCGCCTGGGACAGGGCGGGTCGTGCTGGTCGGGCCGACCCGGCCCGATCAGTCAAACCATGCTCTTAATATCATTCCCTGTTACATAAATTGTTAAAATTATTTTAAAAAAACATAAGGAATAAGGAATATTTCATAGATATTTTGATCAAGGTATACCACAAGGGGGTTATAAATAAAATATCTGAATTGAAAAGGTTAGTCGGTGAATGCAAAATTACAAATAAGAGTTTTTTTTTTTTGCATAAAGTGTCATTGTTACATAAAAACGTACAGATATGCCATTCTTAGAATTTTTTAATATATATATATATATATATTACTGTTATTTTAAAAAAATATAAATATATAAATTTAGTTAAACACGAATATCACTGTTATTTTGTAAAACTTGCAAACATGCCATCAGACATTGTATATTTGTAATTTTTTTAAAATAATAGTGATATATACGTTAATATGTTTTAATTTTACCTGTAAGGCTGTAACAATGACATTTATGTACAAAAATCCTGCAAATAAATAAAAAAACAAATCTAACAGACAGTGGAAAACGATCCAGAAAATTTTACTTTGGCATCCAAATCTTGATCGAGGCAGGCATTAGAACGCTCTCCTTGTAGATTCTTTCCTATTTTAAAAGATTAAAAAATATTAATTTAACTAAATGGCCATAATCCACATAAATATATGTGGCATAGGCGCATAGCCTTCTTATTGTCTACATTCAAGATTAAAAATTTTACTTATGTTCTAATTTTTTTTTAGGGGGGGGGATGGTTGGTTCTGACAGTTCTGCACTTCATTGATAACAACAAAGCCTCAAGTTCTATTTCTCTTTAGAAGACTAGAGTCTTACCAAGTCCACCACCCTCACCTCAGCCTACACACCTCTAATGATACACAAACAAACCGGAGGATTTTAAGCAGCCACACACTCTGACAATGGTGGCAGGGGTGGGCTACCCCAGGTCATCAAAATTACATATATATTTAATCTTAAAGGCCACTTTGTTAATGGAATAAGTTCCGGATAAAATGAATTATTCTATTTTTTCACCCTTATTTTAATTTGATAACAAGATTAAGTTACCAGGGGTCGGTTAAGATAAAAAGTCTTATTCTAAGAATAACTCGTTCTACCATTTCTATGGAATAAATTATTCCTAGAGTAAGAACAAATTATCAAACTGAAAAAATAAAAAATCAAAGAATAACTCATCCTAACCCATCTCATGTGAGTTATTCTAACCTATTATCAAACCGGGCCTAATTGAATGGTTACATTATCTAATGATGAAATTAAGACTTCAACCTCAAACTTAACGATACATTAGATAAAGTTTGACCACGCTTAACTCTCTCTCTCTCTCTCATTTCACACGATGAAATATAAGATCAAATCATCGGCATCAAACATGTCATGTATGTGGCACACATTAAATGCCCAAATACTTAAAAAAGTACAACTTATAAATAGTCTCAAGTCTTAATGGTCATTTGATTATAAAATCGTTGCGAATATCTGCCGTGTATTCACGCATTTAGAAGTGTAAGATCGGACCTGATTCATATTAAGCTGTGGATCAGAACAAAGCAAATCAAATTTGATATTCTTTTAGGCCCGCTTTGATTGCGGGGTGGTCGGTCAGTTGTCGGGAATCGGGGAGAGAGAAACCTCGACGGGACCAGCCTCCCCCTCACACAAAAGGGGTTAACCGAGGGCGGTTACCGTGCTCGACCCTCCGGAGTCGAGCACGGTAACCGTGCTCGGTTAACAAACACAGCCTTAGAATCACTCATAATCCGATCCACAAAAAAATAGGATAGAATAAAGCGCGCCCACACAGATAGAAAGGCTTTCAACGAAGTACGACTATGGCTACATCAGCCTCTATTCAACCATCCTGCCAATCAAGATTTAATAAGCAATGCCTTAGAACTTGACCAAAAGAAAGAAAAAGAGGTAAATGTCTTAGACAAAAGGACACTAAACAACTCTCCAAGGCTATTATTTGTTTACATTATCAATGTAAAACACCGAAATCAAAAATCTGAACCGACCTTTTTGCAGAAGATAAATCCTAGTTTTGTTTTCCACGAAGAACAACAACCATAAGCCAGAACATCAAGACCTTTGCTTCTGCCAGTTGTTAGATCAAACGCTACTAGATCCAAAGATCTCACTGTTTGAAGCCAACACAAGTCAAGTGAACAAGGACCCACAGTCATAGCTCATGATGGAAATTCGCAGGGTTCTTAAAAAGGTTATTCACCTCAAAAATTGATCAACACACGATGGCAGCATAAATCTAAGCAACACAAACCCTCATATGCTTATTATAGAGTCATACTATTTCCCGGAACAATACTAGTGTAGGGGGGGGGGCACATGGAAATCCACCAACTGGGCACAAAGTAAAGAGGTCAAAAACTGAGAATCAGGAAGCGAAATAGATATGGATGAGGACATGTTTGAAAGTTTTCAACAAAGGAAAACCCGTGAGTCAACTTTCCAGAGGCAGTTCTCCACAGTTGACAATCCTACACGGCAGCCGGGGCGCATCGGATCTGCTGGTTTCCTGAGACTCGAGCTTCCGCACCACATCCATTCCCCCTACGACGTGACCAAACACAACATGGCGTTTGTCCAACCATGGGGTCTGTGTCAATTCAGGGGGGTGGGGAAAGGAAAAAAGGATTATCAATTCTTTATGTGACTTTTCTAAAGCCATCAACATGATTGCTCCAGCTTACATATAATAGAGACAAAGAATAGAGAGTAAAAAATGTGTAAATGAAGAAATTAACACTAATATGATGTCTTCTGCTGTCATCGGGATGCATAGGAATGCTTCATTGCTATGAGAGAAAAGCAAGTGACCTGTAAGAAGCCACCCGAAGAACCAGTGCTGGCAACAAAACCTTTTAGATCCTTTTAGATGAATATAATGCAGACAGAAAATAGCGTACTTGAGGGAAAGTAATGAAAACAAATGTGAAATAAAATGCAAGTCGTTCGAAGATTGAAGCATGATGCCGTAAAAAGTTGTTCGATGATAGCATGTTCCTTTTAAAAACTTGACAAAGATGAAAGGTGTCATCCTATCCATGAATGTGTCTTGTTACTATACCTTCACTGTGCATATGAAGAATTGGCTCCCATTCGTATCTGGGCCAGCATTTGCCATGCTCAATACTCCAGGGCCAGCATGTTTTACTGAAAGAAAGAAAACATGGCATGACTAAAACATACATGCACACGGGGAGGATTTTGTCTAACTGTATAACTTGTTACATCTCCTTAAATTAAAGAAAAAGGCACAAAACTTCACAAAATTGCAAAAGAAAAGGTTGCTTGACAGCATGTGCAAGGTTGTATCTCATAGCCATGCTAGAATGTCATAACTCACATGCAAAACTTTCATCATCAAAACAAGGACCATAGATACTCCTTCCCCCAGTTCCCTGTGAGAGATTCAAAACAGTGCAGACCAAAAGGGTTAAGGGTCAGAAACAAATCATGTTCAAAATACAAATACAAATAAAAAAATTAAATATGCAGTTAATGCAACCCACATATTCTTGTCATATCTCAATATATATTAAGGAACAGATTCACTATCATGGTACTTCGAAGTTAAACTGAATTGAACTATTGTTAATATTGGAAGGTATAAACGAAGTATGAAATATCTCCAAAAGAAGGGGATAGGCAAAATTGATTTCAAAGGCAGCTTATAAGGTACAATTCCATCACCCATGCAATGACAAAAGCCAGAAGCGAACAATCTTTATGAGTTGGTGGAAACAAAGATGTAGAGAAAAGTCAGATAAAATGCTCACATTTCCTCGATCAAAGTCTCCACCCTGAATCATGAAATCTTTGATAATGCGGTGAAATGAGCAACCTTTGTAACCAAACCCCTTCTCTCCTGTAAAGGAAATCACATAAAGCAATCTGACCCCCCCAAAAAAAACTCATACAAAGTGCTGAAATATTGTTTCAAGGAGAGACAGATAAGGATGGTATTCAAATGAGAATGATTTACCAGTACACAAGGCACGAAAATTCTCAACTGTAAGGGGAACAACATCTCCAAACAGGCCGATTACAATCCTTCCAACAGGTTCACCTCCAATCTCTATGTCGAAGAAGCACTTGTTTGTTACTTTTGCCTGGAGTTCAGTATCCTAGAATGGCAGAGCATAAGCTACAAAGATGATGACCAAACTCACTCATATAACAAGGAAAGATACTAGATTCAAACCAAGAGGTGAAAACATGCAGACTTAATGTGGATGGGCAAACATGTAATAGCGGAAAAGCAACTGGATGTTAATAACTGTTGAACCCCACAAAAGTCACAAGTATTTTCTGATATTCTAAACAAAGTTCAGAAATTAAAAACAAACTTAAGAAATTAAAATGCATTATGTCATGGCCAGAAACGATACGAGATCATCGCCATCACATAAGCGCCCATAGACATTTCATCAAACACTTGGTGGGCGACATAAAGCCACACACACCCACTTAACAAAATCTACACAAAGTCAAGCTTTTTAGCTTCTAATGACCGATGGAGATTTTGTCAAACACAAGAAGAGCGGCACAAAGTCATACATGCCCGCTCAGCAAAATCAAACTTTTAACTTCTAAGCACTCATGAGTATTTTGTCAAGCGCCTGACGGGCGGCACAAGGCCACGCAATCACTCAATAAAAGTCCACACCAAGTCGAGCGTTTAGCTCTTTATGACATCTGAGCATTCTGTCAAACACCTTGTGGGCGGCAAAAAATCCTACACCCACAGGGTTGAAACTTATACAAAATTAAGTTTTAAGCGCCATCGGAGTATTCCCATGGCATTAAACAAATCTCCTTCACCCCGAAGACAACGGGCGTCAAGACAGTACCACAATTCGTCAAATTACAAACAAACAAAATTCCTCCACGCCTCCACTGCCACTGTGCTGGAAGAGGACCAAAAAATAATAAAATATCCTAAACTGATGGGGCTTTTTATAGTCTTCTGCTGGAGTACATGGAGGGGGGGAACCGCCCCTCCTTCTGGCTCTCTCTCTCTCCCTATTGATTGCAGACCGGGAGGAGGTGCACCCACGGTCAAACCTACCAGGGGTGGCCCCCCTGCTGCCTCCTCCCGCTGCCAACCGAGGGGAGTGCACCCCCTGTCAACGTGTGGTTAAATGAATTATGGTTATATGGTTATATGAATTATGGTTTCTTTGAATTGGATTATTGAGAATGTCGCCTCTTATTCTTCTTCCATTTCAACGTGTGTTGAATTCTAGAGACTCTGATTCTACTAGATGACATGCTCGCCTGGGTCACATAGGGCAAAATAGAATGGCTCGATTAGCTCAAGAAAGCCTTTTAAACTCACTCGCTAAGGTAGACTTGCCGATATGTGAGCCATGTCTAACTGATAAACGGCTTGGCCATGGCAGGAGGTGACATACCCCCACCTCCCCCTCTTTTGTTCCACCTGCAAACGGCTTGGCCATGCTTCTGCCAAGTGCACAAAGCCTCCTCCTAGGCCTCCCGCGAACGGATCGTCAAAGGCCATAGCTCCAGCTCTCCCTACTACCCCTCAGCGCCCCAAGGCGTCCGCTCAGGGAGGTTTGACCTCTCCACCAGTCTCTCTTGGTTTTCGCCATGAGCTCCCTCAGGGAGGTTTGGCATCCTCAGGAGCTCCCTCAGGCTCTGCCGTGGATGATTTCGTGCCTGCCTGCCCCCCCTGCTGGAGTACCAAGCTCTGCGGTTAGTGCAGCTTTGGCCTCCCAGGCGTTGGCTAAGGACAAGGCTATACCCCTCGTGCCTCTCCTGCCTTGCTGCCTGCCAGATCCTGCCCAGCACCCCCCTCTGCAGCCTGCTGCGCCTTGTGAGGATATGCCCTCTACGGTGGAGTCTACTACCATGCTCCAGCATCCTACCTTGATAGCTCCTCCGCCGCACACCCCCTTCAAGACTGCCATGCCCTCCTCGGGGGTGCGGTCGTCTGCTCGGCCTCTTATCCAGCCCCTTCCTGAGTTGACGGCTCCACAGCTTGGTGATACTTCGGCCGTGGATGACCCACGATCATGTGCTGATGCTGGGTCTTCTGATCCTGCCACCCTGGGTGCTTGCGTCAACGCCCCCCCTTTGGAGGTCGAAGCATGCAGCCCAGCCTTTGTGCTTGGCCTAGCCCATCAAGGGGTTTGCGGTGTCTTTGAAGCTGAGCCCCCTCTGCATGTTATCCTGACGGAGGCGGGGTCTGCTGAGCTGCCCCCTGCTGCGAGGGTGGGCCAGGAGATTCCCTCCCCTGCAGCATCTGTTCCTCCAGAAGGTGGTGACAAGGTGGTGGCCGAGTGTTCCTCTGGGAAGGTTGCTCCCTCCCTTGTTGTGCATGGACCTGTCCTGACCGATGCTCCTGTGGATTTAGGAAGTGGCTCTCCATCCTCTTCTGATGGTCCCTCTCTATCCTCACCCACTCTCATCCAGATTCTTGCTATCCCTGGGCTGGAACCAGTGCCCCTTGTGCGGGACCTCCCTGCTGCTCATGCCAATTATGTGTGTAAGAGCCAGCCTGCTCCCGTGGGGGACGCGAGCGCCAGAACCAGAAGCGCCTTGCGCAGAAGCGCCTCGACCGACACCTCCCTTCTCCCTGCTCCATGAAGGGCCTACTATGGAACATCTGTCGCTTGGGCAACGCCCAATCGGTTAGCAGACTGAAGCTACTCATCCGCCAACACTCCCTTGGCCTGGTTGCTGTCTTTGAGCCCAAGCTTATCACCTCCCTGTTACAGAGTTACAGGCTGAAGCTTCAGATGTCACTGTCTTGCCAACTCCTCCGTTAAGGGTCGCATCTGGGTCTTCTGGCGCGCTCCCTTCAACATCTCACTAGTTTCTTCTTCTGAACAGCACATGACTCTCTCAGTTTCATCAACCATGGGCAGCTCCTTTTACTTCTCCGTTGTCCATGCCAGCTGCTCCTTGTCTGAGGGCCGCGTCTTATGGGACCAGCTTGTGGACTTCTCTGCGACATGTGACAGACCGTGGCTGGTCGGGGGGGACTTCAACAGTACTCTTCATCCTTCAGAGAAGCGGGGGGGGGGGGGCAAGCAGGCCTTCTCCCTTTCTATGGCTGACTTCCAAGCTTCGGTCTCAGCTTCAGGCCTGGAGGACGCTGGTTTTGTTGGCAGCCAATTCACCTGGCACAATGGACAGCGAGCCCATGGCATCTGGGCCAGATTGGACAGACTTCTCTTCAATGGTCACTGGGCCATTTCGTGCCCAAGGATCTCAGTGCAGCATCTGTCCCGTGCCTGCAGCGATCACTCCCCACTCTTGCTGTCGGTTCAACCCGAAGCTCAGCGGCCGCCTTCTAGGTTCTGTTTTCAGCAAATGTGGAAGACCCATGATCAGTTTCTCACCGATTATCACCATGCTTGGGCTGTTGCTCCCTCTTCTTCGTTCCCTCTTATTGCCATGGCCCTCAAGCTCAAATACATGAAAGGCTTCTATAAGGGATGGAACCATGATGTCTTCAAAAACATCTTTGCAAATGTGCTGGCCGCAGAAGCTTCTTTCTCTCGCCTACAACAGGACTTTGACAACAATCCCTCTCATGAACACCTCATGGCTTTCTTGGCTGCTAAGGATGATTTGGACCGGGTTCACTCTCAAGAAGAAATGTTCTAGAGGCAAAAGTCCAGGCTCAAATGGCTTAAGGAAGGGGATCGCAACACCAAATTTTTCCATACTTACGCCTTATCTCATCGGAACCGTGCCACCATCAATGAATTGCGGGGTGATGACAGGACCATTGTGGATACGGAGGATGGTATTGCTGCCTTGATGGTGTCACACTTCGCCTCGGCTTTCACGCCTTCTATGAACTACATCCACCCAAATGTCCTAGCTTCCATTCTGACTGTTCTGGAGGACCACCACAATGCCACTCTTCGTGATGTCCCCAATGCGGAGGAGATCAAATTGGTCGTCTTCAACATGGCTACCGATAGTGCCCCTGGCCCGGATGGGTTTACCGGCCACTTCTTCCACACGTGTTGGGACTTCATTGAAGGCGATGTAGTAGAGGCTGTCCAAGCTTTCTTCTGTGGCCATCCCCTGCCCCGGAGTTTCACTACCACCTCATTGCTTTAATTCCCAAGGTTGATCTCCCGAGGACTTGCGCCAACTATCGCCCCATCAGCCTATGCAACTTTATTTATAAGGTCATTTCTCGTGTTCTTAGTGACAGGCTCGGCCATGCCCTCCCGCTTTTGATTTCCGAGGAACAAGGCGCCTTCGTGAAGGGTCGGTCCATTGTTGAAAACATCTCTCTGGCTCGGGAGATGGTGCAGCACCTTGGTAGCAAATGCAGAGGTGGGAATGTTATTTTTAAACTTGATATGGCTAAAGGCCTACGACCGCATGGAATGGGATTTCCTTTTTGCTGTCCTTCGGAAGTTTGGCTTTGATCTTTCCGTCATATCTCTTATTGAGCCTCTCCTAACAAACTACTGGTTCTCGGTCCTCATCAATGGTAAGCCTCATGGTTTTTTCAAGTCTAGCAGAGATCTTCGTCAAGGTGACCCTATTGCTCCAACTCTGTTCATATTGGCGGAAGAAGCGCTTAGCCGGGGCTTGTCCACTCTCTTTCAGCGCAGCCGTGGTGGGGGTTTCCAAACCTTCAGGAGATGTCCTATGGTTTCTCACTTGCTCTTCGCCGATGACACTCTTATCTTCTTCAATGGCTCAGTTCGCCATCTCAGGGGCCTTATGGCATTTCTTAAGAAGTACGAAGTCGCCTCGGGCCAGCTCATCAACGCCTCCAAGAGCTCCTTCATTGTCGGGCGCGCTGCCCCCCCTCCCTTGTCACTGCTATTGCTGGAGTCACCGGCTTTAGGAAGGGCTCTCTCCCTTTCACTTACCTTGGGATTCCTATTTTTTCGGGGCATCAGAAGCCGGCCTTCTTCTCCTATATTATTGCTAATGTTGCGGCCAAGCTGCAGGCTTGGAAGTCGGGTTTCTTATCCATGGGAGGACGGCTCATCCTCATCCGCCATGTGCTTGCTGCCATGCCAATATATACCTTGTCCTCCACTGCTATTCCGAAGTCTATTTTCACTGCATTTCACAAGATCTTAGCCAACTTCTTTTGGGGTTCTTATGAGGGGTCTCCCAAAAAACATTGGAAATCTTGGGAGTTCATTTCTCGTCCCACTGATTACGGCAGTTTGGGAGTCCTCAACCTACACTCCCTGCAGATCAAGGATGGCAGTATCGGTTTCGGTATCGGTTTCGGCCGAAACCGGTTCAAAACAGTCAGAAAAGGCAAAAATTGTATTGAGCAGGTCCGGTTTCGGCCGAAATCGGACGATTTCGGTCCGGTTTCGGCCGAAATCGGACGGTTTCGGTCCGATTTCGGTCGGTTTCGGTCCGAAACCATTAAAAAAATAATTTTTTTTGGTATCGGACTTGCTACAGTGACAAGGCTCGTTTCGGTTTCGGTATAGGCCGAAACCGATACGTTTCGGCCGATACTGCCATCCATGCTGCAGATTGCTTTGAAGACCAAGCTTCTTTGGAATGGCATTTCTTCACACTCTCTTTGGGCAAAGTTTTTCCGAGCCAAACACTTGCACTCGGAACATTTTGCTGCGGCCTCCTTCTCTCACTCTCATGCAGCAGACCACTCTCTTTGGCGGACGGCAGCCGAGTTCATTCATGCCAACCACCGAGTGCACATTTCGAAGCACGACTCCCACGCCTCTTTCTGGCTTGATGCCTGGGCCGGGGCAGCACCCTTGAAGAATTTACTGCCTTCTCATGTTTGGTCTGATCTGCCGTTGAAGGAAAAACTCTGCTCGGTCCAGCACGCATTGGCTGACCACTCGGGTACCTCCCTAGCAGCAGCCCGGCTCTACAGCTCGCCGGACCTTCTACATCAGACCATTGCTCCCACCGGTGTCGTCTTCAACGTGGGCTCTTCTGTGGAACCATGCTATCCCCCTCAAGTGGTCCATGTTGACTTGGCGTCTTTCTCTTGGCTGCCTGCCAACCGATGAGGCCATCATGGGCTGTGGCGTCCCCCTCTGCTCCAAGTGCAGCTGCTGCCCCTCCTTTCAGACTGAGACATGCCTCCACTTATTCTTCCATGGTAAGATTGCCGCCGGTGTTTGGTCTGCTGTCTCCGACTTCCTGCACTTCCACAACTCTTCAGCCCGCTCCGTTGTGTCGGCCATCAAGGAATACTTGGCTGGACTGCAGCTCACCTCCTTAACCGGCTGCCTCTCAAGATGTATCTTCATGGCTGCACTTTGGGAATTATGGCACAGCAGGAACTCAGCTCGGTTTCAGGCACAACCTATGAGTGTGCGCCACATTATTTGTAGGATCATGCAGGTTGTTCGCTCCATCGCCCACCTACCTCCGTGCAAGGGGAGGTTTCTTCTTCCTGCTCAGGCCGAGTTTCTTTCTTCTTGGGGCATTGCTGCCTCAGCCCCCCGGCTGACCCCTCCCAGGCTGATCCGATGGTTCCCCCCTCCGTCGGGTTGGCTCAAGCTCAACGTGGATGGTGCCTTCAAGTGTGGTTTGGCGTTGCGGGTGGTGGGGACGTGCTTCGGGATGCACATGGTGCCCTGATCTTTGCCTTTGCTGCGGCCTACCCTCATGTGGCTTCCAGCCTAGATGCCGAAGCCCTTGCACTCCGGGATGGGCTGTCCCACTGTTATGACCGTGGACACCATTCCCTTTTGATCGAGACCGACTCCAACGTCGTGGCGCAAATTGTTAACAACCGGTTCACTTGCCCATGGCGACTCAACTTTGTTATGTATGACGTGGGTGTTTTGCTTCGGTCTATACATGTCTCCATCTCCCATGTGTTTAGAGAAGCTAACCAAGTAGCGGACATGCTCGCTAACTTGGGTTGTTCTCTTGGGTCTTCACACTCCTTTTGGTTTTCTTGGGCCGATCTCCCTCACGTTGTTAAAGGCCCCTATCGTCTGGATAAGATTGGGTGCCCCTCTCTTAGGCCCTAGTGTCATCATTGTACTTCCTTTGTCTTCTTATATGGAAAATCTCCTGTTGGGCGGCTGGGGAGGAGCGTCCCTACTCTTCCTTGAAGGGTAGCACGGTCTCCCTAAATCCGCCTGGCAGTTTTTGCTGGATTAAAAAAAAACTGATAAAGCACGTTGAAAACCTTTTAGTAAGGCTCCACGAGCCTTAGAACTGTTAGACGTAGTCCATTCAGACATCTATGGGCCAATGAGCGTTAAGGCTCGACACGATTACTCTTATTTTCCCACATTCATAGACGATTATTCGTGAAACAAATATATTTACCTGATCGTTCACCACTCTGAAGCGTTAAATTATTTTAAGTACTTCTTGGCTGAGGTTGAGAATCAAAATGAGAAGAGTATTTACTGACGCCCCGGCACCAGCAGATGGCCGACACCCAGCACCCAGCCGCCATTCTCCTCCTCCTCTTCTCTTCTTCTCCCTTCTATTCCCCTCCACGTGGCAACCTTATCCTCTCACCTTTTAACCCCACATGCTCCCCTCCTCATCCTCATCCTCATCCTTATCCTTCTACACCGCCTAAGCACCCCCACGCATCATCTTTTTGTCCCTCTCCATCTAGTATAAATAGGGGGTGAGGGGGTATTTTGCGAGTGTGTGTCTGGGCGTGAGTGTGGGAGTGTGTGTGCACGTAAGTGAGTGAAGGGGGTTAAAAGAAACATAGGGGAATTATGCTAGTGAGAAGAGAAAGAATATAAGAGAGCGAAAGTGAGAGGGATTTGGGTTTCCTTTACCTAATGTGCATGTGAAAGAGAGAGAATATGCAGAGAGTGTAGTGCAACAACCTTCTCTCATTATCTCTATCTACCCCTTCTCTCTCCTTGTTATCTCTCTCGGATAATCGGACGACGGCGAGGAGGAGGACGATAGCATGACGACTAGGTAGTCATGCTCCAAGTAGAGGTCGCGAAATTCCACAGTCTGGCAAAATTTCGCATTCTAGCGACGGGCTCAACAATGGCTCCGGAGGACTATCACCGTAGACCGTAGTCCTGCGAATTTAGAGGGTGGACCAGCAGGTAGACTCACATAACCTACCCCCAACTCCGCTCGATCGCGTTGGCTTTGCCAAAGTTTGTTGAGCAGCCCCGCCTCTATTTCAGCATCGGCTTCGGCTTATGTTCTACTTCCGCTTCCGTTCCCATTTTGTGCGGACAAAGTGCGCCATTGACATTGTACTTGTGATTTTTGTTATCATATATACTTACTGTCGGGGGTTATCAATGATAAATATGATATAAAAACTTTTGGTAACATTATCATTGCAACGTTCATGTGAACGTTGCAATGTAATGTTGCAACGGTAATGTTTCCAATAATTGGAAACATTACACATGGCACACACATCATAACAATAATATCTCCAATAATTTAACATGGGCCATCAATAGAGGACCGTTGGAGGTCTCTCTTGAGGCCTATAAATAGACTCCTTTTGGCCAATCTAAAATACAACACAATCACAAGAGCAACATTGTGAAGGTTCTCTCATTTCTTCTTGTACCATTCTTTCCTCCACAATTTGACTTTCCTTTGTGCTGAGTTCTTGAAAGTTGGATTGAGATTCGCTAAGTCTCTCTTCGAAGACGTGCCGACGAGAGAGACAATAGCCTATCCGGAGTCGTCGTATCTCTAGGAGATCATTGCCACGAGGATCGCACGTCGGCCGGCAATAAATTCTCTTAGTTCAGCGACATCGCGCTTCGACCAAAAGGCTACGCTTTCTTAAACTTCTTAATTTATGTTTTAGATCTAATTAATTTGTAGTTAGTTTTTGTTATTTTCAGCATATATAATCCCAACAATCTAAGAGAATTTATTTTTGTTGTTATATTATATTGCTGAAAATAATATTATAAAATACGTCTACAAAATAAGACACTATTCTATAACGTGGTTTTATGCAACGACGAGTTTTATATAAAAACACGTCTTTCTCGTGACATATTTTAATTAGAATATACATATAATAATCAAAATAAAATTAGAATTTTGATTTTAAAATTCATAAAAATATAAATTTCTGAAAATTATTTACAATAGTTATTTCTGATTTCAGAAATTAAAAGTCAGAAAAATATATATTTTAAAATTCAGAAAAATATTTACAATAGTCATTTATGGTTACAGAAATTAAAAATCAGAAAAAGATATATTTTTTAAATTAAGATTTAGTGAAATTTCTGAAATCAGAATTGAGGTTTTAAAATCTCAGAAATTAGAAAATATGATATTATATTTCTGAAATATAATTACTCCTATTATTATATTTCTGTTTACAAAAAAATTTATTTCTGATTTTTTCTAAAAACAATTTATGTTTACAGATTCAAAAAAAAGGTGTTTCACTTTTTTTGAAAACTTTCTATTTTACATAATATAATTTCTGTTACAGAAAATAGCTATTAGTATTTTCAGAAAATACAATTCTATTAATTTTGCTATAAGTATTTTCTGTTTACAGAAGATCATTTCTTATTTTTCTGAAAAAAAAATCTGTTTACAGAAATTTTAAATATTGATGTTTCTAGATAATTATTTCTAGTTTTTCTGAAAATAATTTCTGTTTGTAGAATTAAAAAATCTCTATTAACAGAAAATAGTTTTTGTGAATTTCAGAAAATAGCTATTATTACTTTTCAGAAATATTAATTCTGTTTTAAACAAATACTATTTACAGAATATTTAATTATTTCTGTTTACAGATTTTTCTAAAATAAAAATCTCTGTTTACAGAAAAAAAATAATAAGTCATTTCTGATTTTTCTGAAAATAATATCTGTCTATAGATTTACAAAAAAAAATATTTCTGTTTACAGAAAAATAAATATTTCTGGTTTTTGCTGAAAATTCATGTTGCTATAAACTATTTCTATTTTCAGAAATTTAGAAAATAGTTAAACCTATTTCTTTTAATAAATAATTTCTATTTTCAGATAAATGATTTTTATTTTCAGGTAACTAGATTCTGGAAATTGTTTTTGTTTAAATATCTATATTATTTCTATTTTTGAAAAATAAAATTCTGAAAATTACTACTTGATTAGTTTACATGAATTAATTAATGCTAATTACTGATAATAGTTTCTACTTGCTGGAAAAATATATCTCCATTATTTCCTACTTTTATTTGTGCTTTTGTTAGTTACTCTGTGATAGTTTAAATTTAAATTGATTATTTGTTGGCTCTATATATTCAAAATCACAAAATATCACAGATTTTGTCGACCCTCAAACATTTTCTCAATGGCTAGTTTAATTAAAAAAGAAACACTTAGTGCCAAGCCAGACAAATTTGATGGAAAAAACTTTAAAAGGTGACAAAATCAAATGAGGTTCTGGCTGACCACACTAGGGTTAATATCAGCCATTAGTGATAGCACAACTGAAAATCGGGGCTCGGGTTCCTCTCAATCACAAAATACTCGTCGAATTCAAACTCGATCAACCCGAATCCAAACTGAACCCGAATCCTCCTCCTCCACAGCCACGACGGAAGAGTTGGATTATCATTGTCTCCACCGAATTCTAGGAGCTCTTTCTGATAATCTATATGATCTATATTATAATTCAAAGAGTGTTAGCGAACTTTGGGACATCTTAGAAGCCAAATATGGTTTAGATGATGCCGGTATCAAGCGGTTTAAAGCATCCGACTTTAACAAATTTAAATTTGTGGATAATAAACCTATGAATGAACAAATCCATGAATATGAAAATCTAGTTCACGAACTAAAAGTCAATGGATCCCAGATTGATGAATCTTTCCAAATAACATGTTTATTGGACAAGCTACCACCCTCTTGGTCCGATTTCACCAGGACCCTTAGTCATACCCAAGGTATTCTAACCTTAACCCAATTGTTTGCGTCAATAAGAATAGAAGAGCAACACAAGTTAAGGGGAACTGGTACTCAAAATAACCAGCCCAAAGCTAACATGGTGGAAAGTAAAACACAAAGATATCACAAAAAGTCATTTCCTCCTAAATGCAAAGACTTCAAGAAAAAGTATCGACCCTTTAACAAAGTTAATAACAAACCACACAATTCCAACAAACAAAACAAAAAGTCAAATGAGAATGATGGGGAGCGTTGCTGCTATGTATGCGGTCGGACCAACCATCTCGCCTACTAATGCTACTTTCGAAAGAAATCTACTCGAAAGACGAAGGGAAATGGTCCTCCTCCAATCGGTCCTCAAGTCAACATGGTGACTGATGGCACTGGTGCATCAGAGCCGATATTTAGGTCAGTTCTCTCAAACCCCGAAGTAAACTTGACCAATTTACCCATTGATTGGTGGATTGATACCGGAGCTAATATTCACGTTTGTGCTGATCGCTCCTGGTTTTCCACGTATCAGGACTCAGGTGCAGGAGCTGTGATGATGGGGAATAATGTGGAGGCGCAAGTGCTAGGGATAGGAAGAGCCGATCTTGAGTTGTTTTCAGGAAAGACTTTGACCCTTTACGGCGTTCACCACGTTCCTGACATCAGGCGCAACCTCATTAGTGGATCCCTTCTAGTACAACAAGGCTATAAACTTGTATTTGAGTCAAATAAAGTTGTAATAACCAAAGGCGTATCCTTTGTTGGAAAAGGATTTATGTGTGATGGCCTTTTCAAATTAAATGTGTGTACCTCTTCCTTTAGTGAACAATCCACAGTGTTAAATGTTGAATCATCTTCCATTTGGCATTCAAGATTGGGTCATGTAAACTATAACTCAATTAAAAGACTAATGCGATTAAACTTAATTCCCAAAATGGGTATTCAACACCATGAAAGATGTGAAATTTGCGTAGAAGCTAAAATGCCCAAACAGCCATTTAAAACTGTGGATAGAGATAACGATATTCTAGAATTAATACATAGTGATGTATGTGACTCTGGGCGGGTATCTAGGGAAGTTAACAAATATTTTGTAACCTTCATTGATCATCATCATCATCATCATCATCAGAGCCTTATCCCAATTAATTGGGGTCAGCTACATGAATCCTGTTCCGCCAAAGATTTCTATCAAGTGCAATATTCGTATTTAAACCCAAGAAACTAATGTCCTTCCTAATAACATCGCACCATCTCATTTTAGGCCTTCCCCGAGCTCTTTTACTAGCATCCACTAAGATTTGGTCACATCTTTTAACCGGCGCTGAGTTAGGGCGACGACACACATGCCCAAACCACCTGAGTCTATTTTCTCTCATTTTACTATCAATTAGAGCTATCCCTAAGTCCTTACGGATACGCTCATTCCTAATCTTGTCTTTCTTAGTCTTGCCACGCATCCATCTCAACATCCTCATCTCTGCTACACACATTTTGTGGATGTGTTCCTTTCGTACTGCCCAGCACTCGGTACCATATAACAAAGCAGGTCTCACAGCCGTTCTATAAAATCTCCCTTTGAGTTTCACAGGCATACGACGATCACAAAGGACACCTGATGCACTTCTCCATCTTAACCAGCCTGCCTTAATCCTATGTGTAACGTCATCATAAATCTCCCCATTCTCTTGTATGATAGACCCTAAGTATCGAAAGCTACTATTCTTCTGAATGTTATGTCCATCAACTAGAACCATGTCTTCCTGAACCACTCTCCCATTACTAAAATTACAGTGCATAAACTCTGACTTACTCCTACTAATTTTAAAACCTTTAGGCTCCAAGGCAAGTCTTCAACGCTCTAACTTAGCATTTAGAACATCAATACTCTCATCAATTAAAATAATATCATCTGCAAAAAGCATACACCAAGGGATATCATCTGCAAGACCCTAAGTAACCTTCATTGATGATCTGTCAAAATATTGCTATCTTTATCTAATTAAAACAAAAGATGAAGTTTTAACAAAATTTCAAATTTATAAGGCTGAAGTTGAAAACCAACAAGAAAAGAAAATTAAACTACTTAGGTCTGATAGAGGAGGAGAATACACTTCAATTGCACTCACAGAATTTTTGTCAAGAACATGGAATCATACATGAAGTAACTGCCCCCTACTCACCTCAATCTAATGGTGTAGCCGAGAGGAAAAATAGAACATTAATGGACATGGTTAACTCAATGTTAATAAGCTCAGGCGCACCCGAGAACTTGTGGGGGGAGGCACTCTTAACGGCCTGTTATGTCTTAAACAGAATACCATTCAAACAAAATGATACTACACCCTATAAAATTTGGAAGAAAAGAAGACCTAATTTAAATTATCTCAAAGTGTGGGGGTGTTTTGCTAAAGTAAAAACACCAGAAAACAAAAGAAAGAAAATTGGACCTAAAATTATAGATGCTATCTTTATAGGTTATACAACAAATAACAATGCAGATAAGTTTACTAGCAATACTAACCGATTTTTAGTAATAAAATCTGAAATTAGTGATATATCGAACAACATAATAATTGATGCAAGAGGTGCAATATATTATGAAAATGTATTTCCTTTTAAAACTAGAATTGAAACTAACATAGAAAATAAAGAAACTGGCTCTCGCTCTAACATTACTAGACTTAGAGAAGAAACTCCTACAGAACCAAGAAGAAGTAAAAGAGCAAGAACAGAAAAAGTCTTTGATGATTTTTATGCTCTCCTAGTTGAAGATTCTCCATCCACTTATGCTGAAGCCATGAAATCTATAGATTCACCTTTTTAGAAGGAAGCCATAGATAACGAAATGAACTCTATAATTCAAAACAACACATGGGTCTTAACTAATTTACCTCCTGGATGTAAATGGGTATTTAATAAGAAACTTAAACCAGATGGAACAATAGATAAGTTTAAGGCCCGATTAGTAGCCAAAGGGTTTACCCAAAAAGAGAACATAGATTACTTTGATGCATATTCCCCCGTGGCTAGGATCACTACTATTAGGATCCTAATAGCCTTAGCCTCGATACATAAATTGGTCATTCACCAAATGGACGTAAAAACTACATTCTTAAATGGGAAATTCGAAGGATAAATATATATGGATCAACCTGAGGGCTTTATAGTCCCAGGACAAGAAAAGAAAGTTTGTAAATTAATCAGTTCATTATATGGCTTAAAACAAGCACCCAAACAATGGCACCTAAAATTTGATGAGACTATAATATCCTATGGATTTAAAATCAACCAAACTGATACGTGTGTATATCATAAACAATTTGGGAGTTACATTGCTATATTATGTTTATATGTGGATGACATTTTAATCTTTGGGTCTAATATGAATGTAGTAAAAGAAGTTAAAGAATTTCTTTCGAAAAGCTTCGAAATGAAAGATTCAGGTGAAGCAAATTTAATTCTTAACACTAAAATCATAAAAGATTAATCCGGGATAACTTTATCACAATCTCATTACATAGAAAAAATTCTTAAAAAGTTCTACTACTTAGATTGTCAACCTGTATCTACTCCCTATGACCCTAGTATTCACTTAAAGAAAAATTTAGGGCATCCAACACTACAAAGTGAATATGCACAAATTATAGGGTCACTTGGATTCTTAACAAATTACACAAGGCCAGATATTGCATATGCAGTCAACAGGCTTAGTAGATACACCACAAACCCTGACGAGAGTCACTGAAAGCGTTAGAAAGAGTACTTAGGTATTTAAAAGGGACTATAACCTATGGATTACATTACACTGGTTATCCTTCTGTCTTAGAAGGATATAGTGATGCAAATTGGATTAGTGATTCTTTAGATGTAAAATCCACATCATGATTTATTTTTCTCTTGGGAGGAGGTGCAGTATCTTGGAAATCAACTAAACAAACAGTGTTAGCTAGGAGCACTATGGAATCTGAAATGATTACACTAGACACCACCTGCACGGAGGCAAAATGGTTGAGAGACCTTCTAGTCAATATTCCCTTAATAACTAATCCACTACCTCCCATATCTATACTATGTGATTGTAAATCTGCCATTGACAAATGCATGCAAGTTAATGCAGATGTAAAGATGAACAGACACTTAAAAGTGAGACATAAATCAATAAAAGATAAAATGAAGCAACAATTAATTAGTTTAAACTTTGTGAAATCAGAAAGAAATTTGACAGATGCCTTTACAAAAGACTTATCTAGAATCGTGATTCTAGAGGCGTCGAGGGGGATGGGATTGAACCCATAAGAAAAAAAAAATGTTACCACGGCATCAACCCAACCTCACGGAGGTTCAATGGGTAGAAACAAGCTTGATAGGTAACTTGGGAGAGCACTAATAAATTATGCTCCCATCCCTATGGCGCTAGTGCTCATTTAAAAGCAAGAGGTAAGGGTGAGTGTTATACTCTTAGGCCCTATTTGATAAATGGATTGTGTAACTTACCCGGGGGATGGTGTATTCGAGCTATCAGCTCGGATACCCAATCCCGAGTTACTAGATAAAATAACAAAGAAAAAGCCTACTCTACCCATTTAATCCCATGACCATCAAACCCATTTTAGGATATTACCTGCGAATAACCCTTGTGACTGGCATGTGACCGGCGGGTAAGTTACCCTGCCAGCTTATCAAACAGGCCCTTAATGAATCCGAGACCCAAGTGGCAGGATGGTTACCTTGTTTCCACCTTTTGTAGGATTCACCGACATGTGTGAAGTCGTGAGGCCGCGACTATGAAAATGTGGGCTAGTTTCTAAAACACACATGAGATACCTGCGCAAGGCCATTAATAGCGCAACCCGCATAGAATCTCGATTCAGTTATACTATGTGTGAATTTGGGAAAGTCTGAACCATAGGATCTGGTTCAAGACATAGTCCACCAAACGTTCCCACAGATGATCTCAAATATCACTAAGTGAAAATTCAAATCGAAAGGTATTTTCACCCATTACATAGTATAAAGGACTCGACAAATTTTTTTTTTACTTTTACTTGTCTTCTTTAATAATTCTTAAAATTTTTAAATCATGTGGGGGATTGATAAATATGATATAAAAACTTTTGGTAACATTATCATTGCAACGTTCATGTGAACGTTGCAATGTAATGTTGCAACGGTAATGTTTCCAATAATTGGAAACATTACACATGGCACACACATCATAACAATAATATCTCCAATAATTTAACATGGGCCATCAATAGAGGACCGTTGGAGGTCTCTCTTGAGGCCTATAAATAGACTCCTTTTGGCCAATCTAAAATAAAACACAATCACAAGAGCAACATTGTGAAGGTTCTCTCATTTCTTCTTGTACCATTCTTTCCTCCACAATTTGGCTTTCCTTTGTGCTGAGTTCTTGAAAGTTAGATTGAGATTCGCTAAATCTCTCTTCGAGGACGTGCCGACTAGAGAGAGGGTATTGCCTATCCGGGGTCGTCGTATCTCTAGGAGATCATTGCCACGAGGATCGCACGTCGACCGGCAATAAATTCTCTTAGTTCAGCGACGTCGCGCTTCGAGCAAAAGGCTACGCTTTCTTAAACTTCTTAATTTATGTTTTAGATCTAATTAATTTGTTGTTAGTTTTTGTTATTTTCAGCATATATAATCCCAACAATCAACAGGTGGCATCGGTAATCCTAAATCCTACCACTCCTGACGGGCACAGTCAAAACTCCCCATTTAACAATCCACGGCAACAGAAACAACCGATTCCACGCCCCCCCCCCCCAAACCACGCACACACACGCACACAGCACCTGGCTCAAGCACTTGTCTTGAAAAGTATGTCGCTAGCACTTACTTGTGCGACGGAGTTGGTACAGACCATCCCGCGATGGCCGGAGGCCGAGCGGACCACGGGAACGTTCCGCAAGCGGACGCACGGCGAGTACCCGGCGCTAGAAGACAACAACGCGCCCCTCCCCTCGGAGCACCCGCCGCAGACGCCCGTCGAGGAGACGAAGACCGAAAAGGCTGCGGGGGGCATCGCCCGGCGGCCGCCCAGGGCGCGGCAGGGGGAGGCCACACGCGCGGCGGAGGGAAAGACTGCGGTCGCCATGGGCGAATGGGCTGGGACAGGGGAGGTGGTCGACGAGCCCGGGAGAGAGCCAAGGAAGCAAGTAAGAAGATAAAATGGTGGTGTGGGAAGGTGGCGAAGTAAAGCGGCGGAGATACTTTTGAGGAGCTAACGTGCGCCGGTGAGCACGGGGGGGAAGGCCTCCCGCCCGCCTGCCCGCTCTGCCTCGGTCGGTCCGACCGCAACCCCGCCACCCTCGTGATCTCCGAACCGGGCCGATGGCATCGTTTGCACTGTATATAGCTCTGTTAAAATTATATTTAACATTGCTAATTGCATAAAAAATTATCCTATATTCACTTTTACTTGTATATCTTTATTAGACAAATATATTGTTACATAAAATCTTGTTATTGTTAGATTTATATTTACTTAAATACCCTTGTTAAAAATATATATGATATTTCATATATTATATTTTATATCTTTATATTTTTCATATTAACATATATCATCTCATAATAAATCATATTCCAATATATATACCTCCGTCGGCACTTATTATTTGTTTAACTTAATTTTACATAGATAGTATATATATATATATATATATATATATATATATATATGGAGATGTTCACATGGGGCTGACCCCATGGCTATTTGCCATAGTGCCGACATCTGGACCCTTGATCGCATGGGATCGGCCCTATGCGATCATCGACTCCATGAGATGGAGGGTCCAGATGTCATCACCATGACAAATAGTCATGGGGCCGGCCCCATGTGAACATTTCCCATATATATATATATATATATATATATATAATGTACTTGTTTCATATAGATCTATTTATACACAAATCCCTAGGGATAGGGATTTGGGATCTCGAGATGGTATTGGTCGGAGATGACCATCTGAGTTGACATCTAGAATAAATTTCAAGAGTAATGTCTGTCGTTAAGGATGTTATTGCAAACTCAATTATTCGCATTACTCAACCTGTAATAGGTCACATAATTTTTGAATAATTTTGTATGAATTTAGATTTAAGAATTTTAAAATACCTATTTTATATTCAAATCTAATATAAATTTAGTACATGTAAATCTATACTTGATTTGAATCTATTTTCTAATAATATTTTTTTATTTTTATAGTTGTTGTTGTTTATATTTAGATGTCTTTGACGTAACTTTTAGAAATGAAAATTTGATGAAATAATATGGTCTTCAAATCTAAACCCTAATTCATGTTTTTTTATATGGATATGGATATATGTCAACATATATATACCCATGACAGATATATTGTAAGTATACCTGTGAAAATAATATGATATTATCTAGATATAATATTTTTAAAATTTAGAATAAATTATGATATTCATCTATCTGAACTAAACCCAATCCATTTGTATCATTACTTGATGTAACCCCCTCCCCCCTCGTTACACTCCCAAGGTGAGCATCAAGTATTTTTTTTTAAAAAAAAATGAGAGGCGGGATCCACCCATGACGAGGGCATCTCACAGCGTTCTCTTTGGCTCAGATCGCCTGCATCACTTTGAGGATGTCCGGCTATAACGATCACATGTTATCTTCATTTCTTGGAGGTCTTATTTATGTATTTTATTTATTGAGTCATGTGGTCATGAGTCCAATTTCCCTTGTTTTGTATTAATTGGGCTTTTGTATCCTAGTTTGGATCCATGTTGGTTATTTAGAATAGCTTTGGTCTTTGTGTAAATGCTAAGGGCATTTCGGTCATGTAAAGAGTTGGGTGCCTATAAATAGGACCCAACCCCCTCCCATTTGTAACACTTGATGTTTGAGAATTAAGATCCACTTTTGAGTGAATTCTCCCTCCCCCTCTAGTTGGAGTGTGACTCTCCTTCTCTCTCTCTCTCTCTCTCTCTCTCTCTCACTCTCTCTCTCTCTCTATACTCACCTCTCCCAAGACTAATTCGAATTCGAATCTCCCTCCACTCCCACTTCCCAAGACACCTTTCCCTCTTCCCAAAGCAACCCCCCACCCTTCCCTAGGCCCATCTTTACTCCCTATCACCTCCCTCAAGACTAATTCAAATTCGAATCTCCCTCCACTCTCACTTCCCAATACACATTTCCCTCTTCCCAAGACATCCCCCACCCTTCCCTAGGTCCATCTTTACTCCTCATCACATCCCCCAAGACTAATTCAAATTCGAATCTCCCTCCACTCCCACTTCCCAAGATACCTTTCCCTCTTCCCAAGAGATCCCCCCCTTCCCCTAGGTCCTTCTTTACCCACCATCACCTCTCCCAAGACTAATTCGAATTCTTATCTCCCTCCATTCCCACTTCCCAAGACACCCCTCCCTCTTCCCAAGACATCCCCCACTCTTCCCTAGGCCCTTCATTAATTCCCCATCCCATCCCCAATTCAAATTCGAATTTCAAACCCACCATTCCCTTGACACCCATTCACTCTCTTTCCCATCCCCAATCTAAATTGGAATTTCATCCCCCCCCCTCCATCTCTGCCCCTCAGCCCCAAGAGACCTCCAGAAACGTCCCTCCCTCTTCCCCAACCATCAACCCCCGCTCCCTTGCCTTCCCTCACCCATTCCCTCCTCCTCCATAGCCCCCACCACTAGCAGTCTTGGTTCAGGTTACAGGTAGCAGAAAGCCCAAAGCTTATAGAGACTGCCACGGTGTCATCGAGAGGGTTTAGGAGGCGCACCATATACCGTTGGAATTGTCATCCTGTTAGCTTCGCAACGAGTCCAGCCCTGCCATACTCTGAGCTTGGAGCTGTCCGGGGGAGCCAATCTCGGTGACCTGCGCAGTTCCTCCCAGGCAGACAACCAAAGATGGCTTGCAGAGGCTCCCGCGGTCTGATTTCTGGGATTCTTGGAGCACCACTTGGCTGAGAGCTTCCCCTACAAGTCCTCTGTCATCTCCAAGAAGCAGAGCGAATTTAGGACCTCGGCATCAAAAGTTTCAAATTTTCTCTCCAAGGTGCGCTAGGTCAGTTTCCCTGAGCCTAAACCGACAGCCCCCTATTATTCGGGCCTTCACGATCAGCTCCGACATCTTACGATGGCGTCGTTGGTTCGGGCTGAAAGAAGACTCGACCACGATCGCAACGGATCTGGTCTCACCTTCAACAAAGCACGGGGCTGTTCGTGGCGCCCCCGTCATCCAGCAGCATCACACTGGGAGCAACCAGAACCAGTGCAGTCCAGCCATGTTCCAGACCCTGCCTCTGCAGGCGACATCGTTTAGAAATCCCAAGAAAATTCAGGCATCCTCCTGGGTCAAGTCAGAGAATTTTGACACCGGTTGCAACCTGTTCGGAGCTTGGTAGTAACCATGGCGGCACCGTCTCCGACTGTTTGTCCGGCTATCCTAGAAACTGACAGAACCGGCGGATTACGACGTTTCGGTTTCTAGCTTAACTCCCCCTCCCTGCCTGACCGGCTTACAACCCCTCCCTATGTGGAGGTAGTGTTTGGTTGTAAACCCCTTAACCCCCACCCCGAGATCCCCCCTCATGCGAGAGGTGTAGTGTTGTAACCAGCTTGTTTCAGGTCAAGCGCCATCGCCGCAGCGTGCAGGTGTATGCCCACGCTCCCCGGCGCGCCCACGTCTCTGATCGGGATCGGTGTTTTCACACCGGTCAGGTGAGCATCTGATACCCCCTTGGCTGGTTGCATTCTTAGCTTATTTAGTATCGTCTTTACTTGCCATCGGTCGGTGAGACGAGAGCCCGGACTTGCACACCACCTTAAGTGCGCCCACCGCGGACCGTGAGCGAGTGCCTCCCAACCCACACCCCGGCGTGTCGGCCGCCCACGAAGTTGGGAATCCCAGACCCTTAGGGGTCTGCCTAAGCCTGCTAGGTCTTCTAGAGCATTTGGGTCCCACCTCAGACCCTCGCCATCATCCCCCGGTCACCATCGGGAGATTGTGTGCACCGTGCGAGTGAGCCGCTAGCGTGAGTTTGTGTTGCTGCTTGTGTGCTTGCGGGTCTAGGTCACATGTTCACTATGGCATCCATTATCACCTTTCGGCTGTTCTCACAAGTCTAGTCTTGGGAAGTCTTCAAACTAGGTCATTCATAGATGCTCACGCACACCCGTGCATAGCCCACCAAACTTTGTATGACCACTCGTAGTGGAGCTCATTATCAATCCAATCCATCATCTTCCAGTTCCCCAATGAATCTCAATCCACAAGGGAATCCCACCCCCAACGAGCATGAGCTTCCCGATCACATGAGATTCCTTGTGGAGGGTATGGCTAGTATCTTAGGGCGGCTTGATGACATAACAACCAGGCTTGAGCAACTTGAGGAGAATAGTGTTGACACCCGTTTTATACCCAATAAGTCGGGTCATCTCCTTATTCATTCAATATGATGCTCCGAGTTGTTCACTCTTCATTGAATTCCTTTTAATCAGTTGAAGCCTATTTTCTGGGTCTCAATTCCTGGATTAGACCTGGTTCCTGGTGGCACTTCGTTCAAAAGCTTGGCAATCCCTCCATTCTATTTTCTTGAAAATCAATGATAATAACGGTCTGGACTAGGCGCGTCATTTCATAATAACGCATGAAGCCTAGGCCGTTACCCTTTGAAGAGTCCCAAGACTTAGGGCCTCGTTGTCCTTTGATAATAACGGTCTACTCCCTAGCCGTTGTTTTCTTATGACGCCCTATGCCCTGGCCGTTACTTACTTGCAGAGTCCTATTGTTTAGATCTTCTTCCCGTTGATCTTATCCTTTGGATAGGGTTGAAAATGACGGTAATGCCTTGGAGCGTTATTTCCAAGTGGCGGTCTATCGTGCGACCGTTACTTCCTTCAGAGAGTCCTGACAGTTCAGGCCTTTTCTCTGCTATTCCGTGGACGAGATAGGGTTTTGGATTGACATTATCTCTTTCAATTCTAATCCTCAGGACCTCTCGTTTGTTTCTTTGGACTCTTGTTGATCTTATCCTCAAGGATTTGCTAAGGATTATCCTCCTTTCTTGGCTGATTTATCTTCAACTCGACCTGAGGGTTTGAGGGAGTCTATAAATAGAACTCTTGATTTTATGACCCAAGGGGGGGAGGAAGATTTGATTCACGACGAAGTGCTGCCAAATTCAAGAGCCATCTACATCCAGGAGGAGCTGCTTCCCACGTCCATCTTCCAAGTCAAGGGAGTAATTTTGGGTTTTAGCTTGTCAAGATCATCATCATTGCGTGCTCAAGTTTCCCTTGGTTTTATTAATTAAAAGCATTGTCCCTCCTCTTCCTCCACGTTTTTCACTGTTGCTAAGCATACATATATCCTCCTAAACTTAAAAAACGCCCAGAGGGGTTAAAAACCAACAACTCCCCGGTAATCCCCTCTCCTTTTGATGTTCTCAAGCTTTTTAAGGATTGATGCTATACTTATGTTGAGGGCTAATTGAGGTTGTGTTGTTTTGCTTTCTACATCCTTGGTAGGCTTTACAGGATCGCTAGCACGAGGCCCAAGCCTTCTAGCCGGCTGGAAGGGTTGGAGTTTAAAGATTTCACATCTTTTCACTGCAGGTTATCTGACGGTCAGGTGCAGGAGCGTTATTTCTTTCTGGCGGTCTATCGTACGACCGTTACTTCCAAGCGACGCACAGGTTTTAGACCGTTATTTTCAAGTTGATCTGCAGGCTTTCCTTGGTTTTCTCTCCCGTGGGCGGGTGTTTCATCCACCTACTTCCAAGGTATATTCGAGTCCTTGATTCGTGTTTACTTTGGTGGCGATCACGACTTTCCTTAGTGTTGGGCACTAGCTGTCTTTCTCATCAAATCTCTTTATTCCCCTTAATTGTTCCACCCCTAGCGGTGTGTTTTTATTTATCTTTGCTCCACGCCCCGGCGTGTGTTTTCGTTTTTCCCTTAGCGTAATTTGATTGAGATAGCATGCCCATACTAGAGTTAGATTTGATTGCCTAGGTTCATGTTCACATGTGCATAGGTTGAGCTGATCTTTGGTAGTTTATTTATCATCTCGCCATATCATTTTTCAAAACCCTCACAATCAACAAAAAAAGGAAAGAAGATAAGAAGAGATAGGTAAACAAACGATCAACAGATAATTTTTTGGCGATCACGGTGGGACAACTAGTGCCAATCGTGCTTCTGATTCCTGTTTAAACCTGCCATCATCTGTTTGTTCAGTTGTCTTTTGATCCCTTTGTTTTCACCCCTCTTTCTGGTTTTCTGAATCATATGACGGCCCTGTCTCAGCGCGTTACAGTGTTCTGACGCGGGGACATCAGGCCGTCGCTTGTCTCTGTGGTGTGAGCTTTCACGGGTTTTCCTGTTACTTCAGTTTGTTTTTTTGGTTCCCGGACTCATACGACGGTCTGGAACCCCTGCGTTACATTATTTATGGCGGTCTGGTTTCTGACCGTTATTGGGCTCTAACGCAGGGGCCTTCGTCCGTCACTCTCCTGGCAGGTACGCATCCGAGGTGCAGTTATTTCCGCAGTTTTTTGGCTGTGATTTATTGCTTGGGTACTGCTTGATTTCTGCCATAATTCCATTCATATCTTCATATCATTATGTGCATCGTTGTTTGCTAGATTCTAGGCTAGACTTTGCATGCACTCCGGTGCACATAGGGTCATCCATCTTTTCATATATTAGACTGCATTTTCCTACCTTGTTGTAAGGACCTCTCGTCTCCATATTCCTTGGGGCCGACTAGGAAATCACAGCAGGGACCTCCATAAGTCCCCGCGAGCCGTGGATTCCCACACGGACGCCGGGCCGGTTGTACCTTTCCCCCCTTGTGTCTAGGGTTGCATAAGTGAAGGAGTGGTCACACTTAAAGTCAAGCCAAGTCCATATCCATCTCCTATCAGGAACCCATTTGGAGAAGAGCACATATCAATCAATTCACTAAAATTCCAAAGGAGAAACCATAAAGAAACTTTGTTCGCATCATCCTAAGCAACTTGGTTGGCTTTTGAGTGTCTTCATTCCCTATCACTTGTATCTTGTTTGAATCACCTAGGTGCGGTTGCTCATTGTGTGTTTGTTGTGTTTGTTGTTTTGCATTTATCAAGGTTGTCCGTTGCATGTGGAGTTATTTTCGTTCGTCCGAATCATCTCCTCGAGTCGCTTCCTCCTTCACATTCTATTCCAATCCCCTCTTCGAATCTACCATGGCATCCTGCAATCCTCCTCGCTCCCAAGAGGATTCCCTTCCTCGAGGGCTCCTTGAGAACCCCCCGAGGGTTATTTCTTTCTCCGCCGGAGAGGGGACCGCCCCTCTCTCATCCTCCACTCCCATAGAAGGTGGTCAGGTCATCCCTTCTTTATCCGCTCCTTCCGCGGGCTCTGTCCTCCATATGATGGCCCAGTTGGATCCGACCCAACTCCAGGTCCTCTATCAGGCCATGCAAGGGTCCAATCCTCCTCCCTCCGCTACCGTCCAGGGGCACTCTAATTCTTCCATTATTGGGCCGTCTGTTCAGCCCACCCCGATTGAGCTCACCCCGGTCCAGCCCCGGACCATCACCTTTGCTGGCATGGAGATGGGTCAATCCTCCAATTCGACCCATCAATCGTTTGATAAGGGGAAATCACCTGTCCCCTCTCTTCCGATGGATTATCATCCCTCTGCTCTGGCGGCTCCACAGGTCCTCGTGGGCCCATCCGATTTCTTGCCCCAACAGCACGGGGTGGCCCAATTTCACTCCAATCCGGGTCTATCTCAGGCCCAGTATCCTTCTTACGGCCCCCCTAATTCCACTAGTTATCCTTCTGCTCCTTCCTATGGGCTCCCGCCCTCGGCAACCGCCATTCCTCCTGCTCACCAGATACAATCAACTCCCTTCACTGCCCCTGCTCCCTCTCGAGAGCAGGATTTACTTAATAAGTGGGCCACCATGCAGCAACAACTTGATTTTCTTCAGAAGAAGGTGGGCCCACAATCCTTGGCTGATATTCCCGTCCCAAGCTTCCAGAACATCCGTTTCCCTCCGCAGTCTGAGCTCCCCAACTACCGTAAGTATGATGGGAACAGCAATCCCTTCATCCATGTGAGGGATTTTCTGTATGAATCGGCGCAGTTCCAATATGATGATCGCCTTATGGCGTACCTATTCCGCCGATCATTGGATGGCGTTGCTCTGGAATGGTTTTATTCTCTGCCCCTAGAAGAGGCCGAGAGCTTCAAAGTGGTCAAGGACAAGTTTATTCAGCGGTTTCAAGATCAGGTCGGCCCGGAATATTCATTCACAGATCTGGTGGCCGAGAAAATGAAGCCGGATGAGGAATTCGCAACTTATGCAGATAGATGGAGGCAGATGGCCGCCAGGGTGCCCGGCCATATTCCAGAGGAAGAAAAAGTTAAACTGCTAATTTCAAATGCTACGCCCACCTTCAAGAACATCCTGGCAATGAACGATATAGCCAATATGCATCAACTGTATAGCCGGGCGCGATTTATACAAACTCAGTTTAAGGACTCCCCTATCCATTCTCTTTTCGAAAACCAAAAGTCCAAGTACCATAAGAAACCACAGGGGCCGGTTACCGAAGGAGTCCAGACAAATGAGCAAGTACAAGCTGTTGCTTTTCCCTTCCAAGCCGCACCATTCCGCTACAACCAAAGCCCCCGCAATCCGCAAAACTCCGCTCCGCAACACTTTCAAAACACTCCACAAAACCCTCCGCCTACCTTCACCATCCCGCAAAACACCTTCACCGCACCACAACAACCACTACCATCACCGCAATACCATAACGTCCCTCCACCCGGCGGCTACAACAATAATAATCCCAATAGCAAGCGCCCGGCTCCCAGAAGAGCCCAGTATCCTCCATTGCCAGAGACACTTACCGACATATTCTCAGCGCTCATGGCAGTAAATGCAATTCAACTTCCTCCAGAAAAAACTGTCTGGAACCCAGCTGTTGATCAAACTAAGTATTGCATGTTCCACCGGCAGCCGGGTCACACTATAGAAGGATGCTTTCACTTCCGAGATCTCGTGTACGACCTACACGAAGGACAGAGAATAGACTGGGCCGAGATGCATAGGGCCATTATGGAGATCAAAGAGAAGAGAAGGCAGCCGCAGGGGCAGCAAGTGCAGCAGCATCCAGCACCGCAGCCGCAGCAGCCGCCACAACAGCAGCCACCGCAGTAAGCACAAGATCTGGGCATCCATCAGAATCCGATGCCAAACCATCAACCCGCTCCTCCGCAGCAGCCGCCAGCACCGGCACAAGTTAATGTAGTCCAACCACCGGCCTCCAACGCCGGGTGGTCATTTGATGATGATGGCGCCGCACCACAGGTCATGGCCTTCCACCACAAACCTTCCTTCATCCTCCCTACACAACCAACACCCTCTCCGCTCATACCACAATTCACACCCGCTCCGCCAAATCCGCTCACCATCCCGTCGTATCCTTCGCCAACCACCATCACCGTCATCACACCACCATCCAATCTCGCACCTATCCTTACCCATCCATTCACCCTGCCTTCACCAGCATCCTCGTCCATCACCACCCTACCACCCACCAATCCTTCACCTATCATCCGCGCATCCCCCATTAACTTCACCAACCCTCCGCTTTACCAAACTACCTCCCCCACGCCACCTATTCCACTCATTCGCCCCGCAGGGCCCATCATACTATCCCCCGATGCCGTGGCAAATTGTGCTCTAAGGAGCGGGAAGATGTTCCATCGGAACTACGCCACTACTAGCAATCCCCAGTCTTCCCAATCGGTGACCGAGCAAGAGGAAGCTGAACCGTTACCGGGGACTCAATATGATTTACTGCATCATCTAGATCGGGTACCCGCCAAGATATCTGTGCTGGAGTTAATCAAGAGGTCCACTCTCCATCAAGATGCACTGAGGGATTTTTTACAGAAGGTCATGGTTAGTGAAGACATGGCAGTCGACAGTCTACCAACGGCACTAGCAACTATCTCTAAAGGGCCGGCAATCACATTCTCTGAGACCGAGCTTGCACCTCCGGGGGCTCGGCAAATGCCGCTCTGCATAACAATTACTTTGAACAAAGTCGACGTTGAAGCAGCACTGGTCGACACTGGGGCCTCAATTAATGTCTGCCCCCTCAGCACTCTCCGAGCCTGCAATATATCTGAGGAGTTACTACGGCCTACCCCCACCACTATAGCAGCATACGACAACTCAAGGCGGGCATGTCACGGGGTAGTCACTATTCAGGCTGAGCTCGGGCCTCTTTCCATGGCAGTAGAATTCTATGTACTTGATATCGATCCTATGTTCAAGGCTATCTTGGGTCGTCCCTGGATCGACACACTTGGCGCCGTGCCCTCTACCGCGCACCAATGCGTTAAATTCCCTTTTCAAGGGAGGGTCGTCAAAGTTAAAAGTTTATCCACGGTACAGTCAGTGAAGGCCATCTCTGAACAGATTCTTCCTACTCTCTGGCCAAGCAGCCGGCCCGTGCTATCAGTGCTAGACCTAAACTTTCCTTGGGCATACACTACTCCTAAGCCCGTCACTACCCCGGTCAATGTCAAGGCAAAGCCGCAGATTCGAGATTCAAAGGGGTGGAACATTATATTGAAACTGGGCTATCAACCGGGGAGAGGCCTCGGTGCACAGCTGCAAGGGATGACCAAGCCCATACCAAAAGGAAGAAAAATGGGCAGACGAGGTCTCGGTTACAAGGAGACAGCATTATCAATGATGGGTGACTCTGGGCCGCTTACCTGGGATTACCGTCAGCATTTTGTCAGAGGGCCCCCACAGCCGGGCACATTAGCTGCGAAGCCAGTCCAGTCAGAAACCGACACGGTTTGTCCAGTCACCAGTCCACCCCCGTTGCCAAGGGGGCTAAATGACGATGTGATCGACTACAGCTGGGCCCTCCAGGGGCTGTTTTGTGAAAAAGGCAGCCAGAAGCCACAGAAGGTTCAGCTTATGCAGTGGAGGCCGAAGAAGCGGCTTGGTGATGATTCAGAGAAAGAAGGGAGCTCGCTGATTGCTCTTTCTCTATCTCCCTCTCATTTTCAGTGCATGATCCAGCTGAAGGGGTTTGTACCCCGTCCTCCTCCGATTATGATTAATCCATCTTTCAGTGATCCATTCCAGATTCCAATCAATCCTCCTGCTTATGGGCCTCGCTGCCCCATTAATCTGCCTGCTTTCCCCATCCCTCCGTTTTTTAACTCTCAAATCCACGAGATATGGGGTTCCTCCTCTTGTGATCTTTTCTTCGATTGCATCTTTCCTGAGCTGTTCCCTATGCAGCTCCCGCCTCCTCCGTCGTGCTGCGTGGTCTCCACTGATCTCCAAAAAAAAACGTCAAATTTGAAACGAAGATTTCAGTGGAAGATTATGCTATCCTGTCTCCATCCTCCTCGTCCCAGGGGCGCGAGTCCCCTGCTCCTTCCCTTCCATTAAGCTTCCTCTCTCCTAGGTCAGAGTTAGGGTCTAGCGAGTCTAGAGAAGTAGAGTCAGTTAGGTCTAAAGAAGTAGGGTCTTGTTCTAGGTCGTTCAACCCTTCCCCTCCTGAGCCACGCTCGCTTGCGCATCCTTCCCGATCTATTCCCGATAGGTTCTTGCAAGATCTAGCTCAGCGGTGTCATGCTCTTTTGAAGTGCCCAGAATTCATCGCCATGGCAATTGCGATTGAAGATGAAGAGGAAATAGAAGGGGTGTGGAGCGATGACGGATTAGGCGTCTATGAAGTACTGGATGAGAAAGACCCAATTGATGAAGACAGCGATGTAGAGGACACTGCCGACTTATATGCAAAGGGACTGAAGAGATTCGACCAGCCGTCGACGGCAGTGGATGAACCTACAAAGAAAATCAACTTGGGAACAGAAGAAGATCCAAGGCCCATCAATATTTCAGCTAATCTCCCTCCACAGGTAGAAGAGGATCTAATTAAGGTACTGAAGGAGTATAGCGATTCTTTCGCCTGGTCTTATGAGGACATGCCAGGTCTTGACCCCTCCTTAGTGGAACACCGACTCGTGCTTAAACCAGGGGCAACACCTGTTAAACAAAAGTCGAGAAGATTTCACCCCCACATGGCCTTGCGGATTAAGGAAGAGGTCGACAAACTTTACAAGGCCAAGTTCGTCAGAGTAGTTTTATATCCTCAGTGGGTGGCAAACATAGTCCCTGTTCTCAAGAAGGATGGAAAGGTGCGCATATGCATTGATTTCAGGGACCTTAACAAAGCATGTCCTAAAGATGATTTCCCGCTGCCTCATATAGACGTCCTTGTTGATAACACTGCCGGGTACGAAGCTCTATCGTTCATGGATGGGTACTCGGGCTATAATCAGATCCGTCTCGCTCCTGAAGATCAAGAGAAAACTTCCTTCACCACGCCCTGGGGCACATACTGCTATGTAGTTATGCCTTTTGGATTAAAGAACGCAGGCGCCACCTATCAAAGGGCGATGATGGCTATCTTCCACGACATGATGCACATCTATGTGGAAGCTTACGTGGATGACATCCTGGTGAAGTCGAGATCAAAGGAAGAACACCCCTCTATTTTGGCTAAGGTGCTGCAGAGAGCCAGGGAGTACAAGCTAAAGATGAATCCGAAGAAGTGCGTATTCGGAGTCTCCTCGGGGAAGCTGCTAGGTTTCATAGTGAGCAAACGGGGGATCCAGATTGATCCTAACAAAGCACAGGCCGTCATGGATATGCCTCCGCCAAAGAACATTACGGAACTTCGAGGACTGATTGGTAGATTGCAATTCATTAGAAGATTCATATCCCAGCATTCTCAAAGATGCCGTCCGTTTTATGAATTGCTCAAGGCGGGGGTCAAGTTCGAGTGGAATCAAGATTGTCAAAAGGCCTATGAGGACCTCAAGGAATATCTATCCAATCCCCCGGTTTTGCAACCTCCTGTCCCTGGGAGACCCCTGATCCTATACATCTCGGTCATTGAGGACTCCCTAGGGGCGGTTTTAGCACAAGTGGATGATGAAGGAAAAGAGCGGGCTGCGTATTATCTTTCTCGGTTGTTTAATCCAGCTGAATCCAGGTACACCGCTATGGAGAAGACTTGTGCCGCCTTAGTGTGGGTAGTTCAGAAGCTTAAACATTACTTTCTCGCCCACCCGGTTATGCTGATCTCTAGAATGGACCCGATCCGTTATCTCTTAGAAAAGCCCGTTCTTTCTAGTAGGTTAGCTCGCTGGCAGAGCTTCCTCTCTCAATTCGATATCACCTTTGTCGTTCAGAAGGCAGTCAAAGGATATGCCATCGCTGAGCATCTTGCACATCTCCCTATTCCTCACACCGACTCTATTCAGGACGATTTCCCTGATGAGCATCTCTCTGTCCTTTCTCAGCATCCCTTCTGGTCTCTGCATTTTGATGGTGCGCTTAACTCACAGGGCCAAGAGATCGGTGCTGTCCTGCTTACTCCTGAGGGAGTAACCATCCCCTTCGCTTATCAACTTCGATTTCCTGCTACCAACAACATCGCTGAGTATGAGGCTCTCCTGGCCGGCTTGAAGCACGCCTACCTCTTAGGCGCGCGTTATTTAAACATCATAGGAGACTCTCAGCTCGTCTTACGGCAAGTTCTGTCCACTTACCGTACCCGTGACCCCAAGCTCAAGCCCTATCAAGATTTGGTCACACTCATCGCTAAGCGATTCCGCAAGCTAATCTATATCCATACCCCCCGTTCTCTGAACATTCTGGCGGATGCATTGGCATCTCTGGCCTCCTCCTTATCCTTCCCTCTCAGTCGTAGTACTGAGACCATCGTCGTCCAGAGGATGGACGCACCCTCTCTTCAGGATCCTTGGTTCACCAACCTTAGGAAGTCTGCAGAAGTGAGAGCTGAAAAGGAAGATCTCGAGGAGGTATCATTGGCAGAACTAGAGGAGATTTTGGATGAAGAAGAATTACCTTGGTACCATGAAATCGAGTTATTTTGCAAAGAAGGGGCATTCCCAGAAGGGGCAAGAGCTGAGCAGCGCAAAGCAATAAGAAGAGCCGCCGCAAGGTACACTATCATTGCTGGAGAACTGTACAGGCGAGCTACTAATGGAATGCTCATGAGATGCCTAGATGATGTGGAAGCTTGGAAAGTAGCAGAAGCAGCACATTCTAGCGAGTGTGGAGGTCATGTCAATGGCCAGGCTCTAGCGAAGAGGATTCTTAGGCAGGGCTACTATTGGCCCACTCTGGAGGAAGATTGCTCCCTCTATGTCCGGAGGTGTCTTAAATGCCAACTCCACGCTGATAAAATCCACTCTCCAGCTTCATCTCTTCATCCTATGACCGCTCCTTGGCCATTCTCTATGTGGGCTTTCGACGTCGTCGGCCCACTTGGTGATCCTAATTCTCAAACCAAGCAGAAATCCTTCATTCTCACAGCAACTGAGTACTTCACCAAATGGGCCGAAGCCGAGGCGTACGCAGAGATCAAAGCTACAACGGTGTGCCGCTTTATCATGAAGAATATCATCTCGCGGTTCGGAGTGCCAAGCAGCATCATCACCGACAACGGACCCCAGTTCGTCTCCCAGGAGCTTAAAGACCTCTGTAAGAAGTTCAAAATTTCATTACATCATTCATCACCATATTACCCTCAAGGCAACGGTCAAGCCGAAGCCACTAATAAAACTCTTCTTAAAATCATTAAGAAAACATGCGAAGCACATAAATTTTCTGATTGGCCTGAAAGATTGGTGGAAGCTCTGTGGGCTTACCGCACCTCCGTCCGTACTCCTACGGAACAAACTCCCTATTCTCTAACCTACGGGATGGAGGCGGTGCTCCCATATGAGATCTTAATCCCTTCACTCAGAGTACAGCTCGATAAGGAACTTAATCTCGATGAACGTCGAGAGGCGTTGCTGGTCCAACTGGAACTCCTAGATGAGAAGAGGATGAATGCGGCCGATCACGTATCTGTTTATCAAAAGAGAGTTTCGCGTTATTTTCAAAAGAAGGTAATTGAACGAAAATTTTGCAAGGGTGAAATGGTTTTAAAACGCAAATTCATTCGGTCTGCAGGACCTAGGTCTAAATTGCAACCTAATTGGGAAGGGCCGTTCGTAATAAAAGAAGCTTATTCAGGGAATGCTTATCGTTTAGTAAACGCAGAAGGTGAGGAGCTCTCTCACCCGTGGAATGGGTTGTATCTTAAGCGTTTCTTTCCTTAAAAATCTAAACCATGTGCTTTTCCGGCAATAAGAACTGCCTCCCTATCTTCAAAAGAGAGTCTTGAGTAAGGCAAACACACACTACACGACGCCCCTGGTCGGGTTCCTTGCTTAAAAAGACACGGTTTTTCCTCGGCCATGCTTTGGGGGAAAGTCAAAGTCCCTGTACGTTTCATTCTTCGGCTGCATCCAGGGGCAAGGAGTGAATAAGAAGGCGACAACCGATCCAAACTCCCTAACGAGAAGAGGTCTCAAATAGGGGCAAGTCCGTTATGACCTGACTCCACAAGAAAGAAAAGAAAAGGAAACAAAGGAGTGCTCTTTACCATGAAATCAAAAGCATCATCTCAAGGTCTGTGAATGAATTCTCAAAAGCTCCAAAAGAAAAAAGAAAATTAGGCATGACAAGAGTGGCAGTACAGTTCCCCGCGGGACGTTATGAGCCCGGTCGCATGCATGCCTAAGTGGACAAAGGTTCGATGACAGACATAAAAAGTCCCGGCACAACAGACCAAATCTCTAATAAGGTTGCACGGTGAGGGAATCAAGTTCTAAAAAACTTCCATACCTGGCCTAAGCTTACCCCCCATGTTCCTTTTTTTCTTTTTAGGACTGAGACGAGTACCCTAGGTATGGCTTTGGTAAAAACACCGTCACGATGATCAGGTCTCGGCCAGGGGTTGCCACGCTATTGCACGCCGGTCTCGAGACTCTAGCTAAAACAAGGGAGGTCTCGTGTTGCTAGAGAGGCACTGGTTTTCCAAAAAATCCAAAAACAACAAATATTTCCACAATCCAAAAACAACAAATATTTTCAAAAATCCAAAAACATCGAATATGTTTTCAAAATCCAAAAACAGATCGAATATTTCAAAAATCCAAACAAATCAAATATTTTCAAAAGTCAAAAGCATTCAATACTTACATCATCTGCATAACATGCATTGTTTTTTTGTTTTCCGCCTATTTAATAAGGCTCCACCCCTTGACCAAATATCAAGAAACGGTCATTATCTAACTTGCTCCAAGGCAAGGGGTTGAGTTTAAGAACGGATCTAACTTGTCTCATATTTAAGTGTGTACAGAATGCAGGGGCCAGTTCAAAAGCCAGAACTCACAGTTATGCAGGTTCAAGGCATGTAACGCATCAGTCTCGGGCCGCTACTTCCGTGTGACGGACCATTCACGGACCGTTACTCTCCCTTTAGCTTGAGCCCTATTTCTTGCGACCATCAACATTGTGGCGGTCTGGGATAGGACCGTCTCTTCATTATGACGGACCCAATCCTCTCCGTCGCTTCCTTCAAAAATCAGGTCCTCCCTGCCTCCATTCTGACGGTCCATCGTAAGACCGTTGTTACATTATAACGGCCCTTGGTACATCCGTTACTCCCCCCAGAAACTCTGATTATTCACATCAATCTAATCTTCCAAAGCACACAACTCAAGTTCTTTCAATTAAGGCAATCTCATCTCATTCAAGCAAGCTTAATAAAATATAATTCATGATAAACCAAGTTCTGAGTGGCAATCTCATAACATCTTTCATAAGCAAAAGAAAATCAAGGTACATTCACTTTTTATCCGCAAGAGGGCGGATTCTTCTCAACTCTTTCAAGTCGTGTTTCGTCGTTCTCTTCAACCTCTGCCTGCCACGGACGCACCTTGCTGATCTCCCACATGGTCAGCGCGTTCCGGATCGCTCGTTCATCTTCCTCGGTCCCCATATTCCTAGGTAGAAGGGGAGGATAGTGTGATAGTGTAGAAACGCTGATTCGAGGTAACCCGATCTGAAGATGGCACCGGTGTGGGTTGTAGATCGCCACGGTAGTGTTTCCAACCAGCTGGAGGTCCAGGCCTTGACGCCGCGGTATTTTAAGAAGAATGCTTCGAAGAACGCTTGGTCGCATAATGAACTTTTCAAGAGGCAAAGCATTGAAGAAGAGGCGCCATTCATCCCGCAATTTCTTATCCGCCGTCCTGCATTCAACATGAGAAGGATATCCAAAAGCCCCTCCAATGAAGAAGAGGGGGTGGCTCCCGAAGATCCGGCTCGCCGAAGTTATATCTTCCTTGGGAAGGAATTTGATTCTCACTCCTATCCAACCCTCAAGGAGTATCATGGAACCGAACAAAGGCCCTCCAAGGCAAGCCGAGCTTAGTCCTTCATAGAGGTATGAGAGGACCGCTTGAGAAATAGACATACCCCGCCACAGTCCGCTAATAATGCTAAGATTTTGGGTATCTAAGAGGTGGTCGGTTCTGGAGAAAAGGAAGACCCCACACAAGCAAACCGCCACCGCCTTGGCTATTGCTTCGTGTCTCTCCCACTTGTTTTTACAGTAAGACACTATCCATTGCGCCATAGGGATCAAGTGAATGTGGCGAGGGCTGATCATGGTCCGCACGTCCTTTGGGTTATGAATGAAGTCGCTTAAGATCAAGGACGGATCAATAGGTTCTATTGTATAGCAAACCCGATCCTCATCCCTCAACTTAGTCTTAGGAAGGGCTAAGTAGGTCTCTACCTCCTCTAAAAGGACGGTTGCTTCAAAGGAGGGGAAGATGAAGGTATGAGTTTGTGGATGCCATAGTTCCACAAGGGCTGAAAGGCATGGCCAATCTAAAGACAATTTCTGGAAGTTTTTGCCTAGAACCAAGAGGGGTTGGAGGTGCCATGCTTTGAGGATTGATACCACCTCTAAAGGGAGTGCCTTTACCATGGGAGCCACCCACTTCAGGTTGGAGTAACACCTTGGGCCAGGAAGAGGCTTGAAGAAGAAAAGAAGAAGGAAGGTTATGAAGAAAATTAAAGTGCAGCAAAAAAATCTGAACTTTGGATGAAGTCATGCAAGCTTACCACCCTTTGGACATTAGAGCTTAGATGCTTGGGGATCGAGGACAGCCGTTGAAGCTCCCCATGTTCCCTCCTTGCAGCCTTAGGGCCGGTGTAGAGCTTCTCTTCCATAGCCGCCATCTCGAAGCACCTCTTCATCTTGATTTCTGCTTGTTAGGGAGAATTCTTCAACCCTAGAACAGAGGTTTTTGCAAGCTGCGATTTTGAATAAGTTTCCCAAGTTGCTGGGGCTTTTTATTAACTTTGGAAGGATAAGATTGGAGTTGGGAGGCTTTATCTGAAATTTGGATAAGTTCTAGCAAGAGATTAAGTGGCTGAACCTCGGACTCTAAGCTCTCACGGCCGAATCCGTTTTGGAAACGACCCACACTCTGACGGTCTGTCGTAGGGCCGTTACTTCACTCTGGCGCGCCTACCCTGGGCCGTCACTCTTTCTGTGGGTTGGGTTTGCCTAAGAACATGTTCTGTGGCTGTTTACGGTCTGGTCTCAGACCGTCGCCTTTCAACGGACGAACCCTAATCCGTTATATCCTTCAAATCGCTCAAGTCTCTCTCTTCTGGGCTGAACTCCATGTAACGGTCAGATTAGGACCGTCGTTTATTTATGACGCGTCTCCTTCGGGCCGTCGCATTTTCTGCGAGTAGTTCTAAAACCATGTTCTGCCATGAATAACGGTCTGGTCTAGGACCGTTGTTTTCTTTTAACGCTCCTACCATGGGCCGCTATTTCCTCTGCAGCCCGGCTATCAAAAAAGATATTTCATGAATGACGGCCTAAGGTAGGCGCGTCGTTTTATTATGACGGTACAAGACCAGACCGTCATTTCCTCTGCTACTAAATTTAGGCAGTTAGTTTATTCTTTGCCTAGACCTGGCGGTCTTTCACATCTGTACACCACACCTTCTCCACACAAGCATTCATTCACACATACACATCCATCATGCGTACTTTCAATCACTCATTCGTGCATATCCATTCATACATCCACATAAAAAAGTCAACAAAATTTCATTTTCATAAAAAGGCATGTACAAGTGATAAGAAAAGCATAAAAGTACATCATTCGGCCGGCTTATCCGTCGGGCCGCCCTCATCCTCTCCACCCTCGGGTTTCCTGGGTGGCGGTGCTATGGAAGCACTCTCCTCCTGCTGTCCTCTCTCTGCCCTCTCATTTCTCTGTTGGCCGGCGGAACTAACTAGGAAATCCCCAACCGAGCCACTAGGGGCAGCACTCCTATGAGCCCCGCTCCGGGAAGAACTCCGCTCTGGTGCCCGGCCTAGCATCCGGACCGTCTGCTCCATGGTCTGCAGCCTGATCTTCAGTGTGAAGATCTGGCGTCGCGTCTCCCGTGCCTCGGTCCGGTAGCGATCAAGATCCGCGGTCCCAAGGCGAAGGTCCTTCACCTCGGCCTGCGCCCGTGCTAAATCTGTCCGAAGTCGCTCCATCTCCACGTCGTCCGCATGACGAGGGGTCTCCGCTCTCAGTCGGGCTATCTCTGCCCGCACGAGCTCCGTCTCTGCTCGAGCTCGATCAGTCTCGACCCGGCTCCTCTCCACCTCTGCCCTCGCCTGGGTGGCCTCCGCCACTGCCGCTGCCAGCTCTATCGCCTGTAGATTGCATTGCATTGCATATAGGCTAGTCATATAAATTTAATTAGCATAAGCATAATCATAAAGCATGTAAGTATCTTACCCGCTCCGCGAGGGTGGCCTCCGCCTCCTCGGCCCGGGCAACCGCCCGAGCAAAGTCAGCATCTCGCCCAGCCCTGTCTCCCGCAGGCTGCGAGGACGACGATGGGGCATCCGGTCCTGCTCGTTGAGCTCCCTCTGCCCGCTGCATTGTCATAGCCAAAACATTAGCATCATGCATAATCATAGTCATATCATAAGCATTCAGAATCTCACTAGGAGCTCCAAAGCAGTCCGGTACTCATCCCGCTGCTGGATGGTAGAGTGGAGTAGTCCCTCTAGCTCAGCTATCCGCCCCTCAGGATCGAGCTGCATGTAGAAAGCATGAGCCAGCATGTACATCCGCATTTCATCATATAGAAAGAGTTTCTAAGTTTAGAATTGCATACCGGTCGTCGGGTACCTCGGTATACCCGGTCGCCGTAGTGTCGAGCAAAGGCCTTCAGGTAGGCCTCGTCGCTCTCTGCCCGCTCTTTCACAGCCCTGCCTCGCTGCCTCCAGTCGAGGACGTACTTCGCCTTCCGGGCACGCCAATCCACATTCCCACTAATACCTCTCGCCGACTTGCCTGGATGATCGTCGGTGCGGCATGGAAAGGTCACCTCGGGCTGGTGTAGTCCTCGGGTCCGCAAGATCAGCCTGTAGTGCAGAGGCTCGATGATGTGGAGGCAGTGCAGCCAGACGTCTCGTCCCCGATACGATAGAGACGCCTCCACCCATGGCTGTCCTGTGTAACCCTCACCGCGGTAAGGGGTCCACCTCACCTGCAGGCATTTAGATCCATTAGCATTCGCATAGCATGAGCACATATAGGCATATAAAGCATTTAAAGCATTTAAGTTCTGGGCTCACCGATGTGTGTGGGTAGGAGTCCAGGTCCTCCTGGATCATCCGGGTCTGTCTCAAGACCGACCCCGTGTCCCTCGCCACCGACCATCGCCTCGCGATCGGTATCAGGCCAGGATGGAGTAATGCGCCTCTCCCAATGCCCGGGAGGTACAAATAGCTCCAGATCTGCATTTAGGAATCAAGTCAGTTACATAAAACATCAATCATAGCATACATCATGGCATAGTAGAAAGCACTTAAGCGCATTTTTACCTGTAGGAAGGGCGAGAAGCCTCCCAGCATCGTCAGTCGGTCCGTGGTGCTCAACGAGTTGATCAGGAAGGCCAAGACCGCTGCTCCCCAGGCGTATTTCCTCACTCTGCTTAAATCCTCTATCAGCGGCAGCAGTCTGCAGCTGATGACATCTGCTCTGGTCGCGAACAGGAGCTTCCCGAATAACAGCATCAAGAAGCGCCTCATCACTCGATCCCTCTCCTCTCCTGCCTCTGCCGCCACGCGAGGGCGCACCTGGTCAATCACTCTGCCCAGATGCTCCTCCGGTAGTTCTCCCACGGCAATCGCTGCCTCTCTCAGCCCCAAACTCTCCTGCAGCACCGATCTCGAGAGCTGGGATGAAGACTGGCCCGGCCGGATCAGGTCCAACCCCAGTAGCTGCTGCGCTATCTCCCGATAGTCGCCGTACGTCCGTCCTGTCACTGCGGCATCGTGGACTCTCAAGCCTGTAATCCTCGCCATGTCCTCTAGCGTGGGGATCATGTGGCCCCACGGGAAGATGAACGCCCTACTAACCGGGTCCCACCTCTCGTGCAATGCGTACAGCAATGGCGTATCCATCCGGATCACCTCGATGCTGAGCATCTCGGCGAAACCCATCTCTGCGAGTCTGTCTCTCTGGTAATCGGGCAGTGCCTGGTACACCGCCCGAATCTGCAGCCATGAGATCCTCGATCTCCTCTTTCCCTGCATTGCATATTAGAGCACTAATTAGTCCATTCGCATCATATAGACATTGCATAAACATTAAATATCGAAAAGGAAAACAAAAATTTGAAAATTCAAAACCCTAAAAAGAGTTTGGAACCCTGGCAGAAGTAACGGCCCTGGGATGGGGCGTTACTTGTCTCTGACGGCCTTAGCCTGGAGCGTCAGAGAAGTGACGGTCGCTGGCGGGACCGTCACTTAGTCTGCCAGTAGGGAATTTCTCCCCTGCATCCCCATGATTTCCCACTTTGGCCAAATGGCCTACAAGTGTTCCTAGTGGGTTCATAGACCCATTTCTACCCTTGTCCCCCACATGCATTCATAAATAAAAACATAAAAATCAAAAATTTAAAATTAGGGCGGAGGGCCTACCTCATGGTCGAGGACCTTCCTCTTCTTCTGCTCTGGTTCCTTGGGCTCCTCTGCACCCAAGGAGGCTTCGGTTGGTTCTTCCACGACCGTGGGGACCTCCTCTTCTTCCCTTGACTCCCTTCCCCTCGGTTCTTCCTCCACGGGCGGCGGGGTGGTCTCTCGTTCGAGCCGGCGGTGGAACCGCCTTATAGCCATCTTCTTTCCTCTCCCTCTCTTCTGAGGTGGTGGCTGCGGTGCCTCGTCGCCGGCCATTGGAGGGTGGAGATGGAGATCGCCGGTGGGTTTTTCTGGTTTGGTGTTTTGGGTGTTTGAACATGGAATGAGACCGAACGGCCGTTCGGTTTGTTTTTTTGAAAACTCAGGAGAAGCGACGGTCTATCGTTAGACCGTCACATCGTTCTGACGCCCCCCTCTAAGGCCGTCGCTTGTGACGGACTATTTTATTGAAGAATTTGAACCGACTCGGTGTTGACGGACTAGGCTTGATCCGTTATTTTCATGTGACGCTCCTGAGTCAGGCCGTTATATACTTGCAAGTTTCTTGATGAATGAATGGTCAAAATTAATGTTTAAACTTATCTCCATCATAAAAACATTTGATGAACAGACAATGGTTATGCCTTAGCTATTATCATAACTATCTTATTGGCTAACCTATCTTTCATGAAAGGAACTATGAACAGAAGGCACGCTTCGCCGTCCGTCAAACGGGTAAGTCAGGTATTGTATCTCGTCCCCTTATCCCTTAATGCATTACTATATGTTATCTATGATATATTATCTCGAGAACCGGCTGGTCATTCAGGTGTCCTGGGATCTGATGTTCCCCTTAAACAAAAATGATGATGATCTAAGTTCACATGAATAATCGTTGGATAGGCCGTTAGGTTGGAAAATTTGGGGATGATGGTTCTATCTTGCACGCCGTGGTTGCAGATAGTGTCTTGACTCTGGTTTCCCCAATCTAGCAATATTATTCTCGAGTATCTTGTTATTTTATCTTTCTTTGCATTTGCTTTGAAGATTTGTTTTTCTTTAGCCCAGCATGCATCATACGCATTCTTTGAGCGTTCATGAGCTTCATTTGTTCAAGAGGTCTCATTGACGGTGAACAGCTGTGTTCTTAATCCCGGATAAGGAGAATTATTCCACTCTGAATTTGAAGGTTTCCTTCGATTTGCTCGCTTGATCTGGTTGACTGAAGATTCCTGTCTGGAGTTTAGTCTCTTTCCTTTCCGTTGCCTCCGGCGGCCAGCCGTGTTTCCTTTCCTTAGTTAATTAAATCCTCCAGACTTGCATCCTTTGGTTAGCTATTTCCTTGTGATCAGTTTTGAAGTTTTTCCAGAAAATTCTTATCGCTTGTTGATGAAAAACGGGTGTCGTTTACCTTAACGCCCTCTTTTTGATCCACTCCGCTTCATTTCCGCTTCATCTCCATGTTCCATTTCACTTTCGCTTCACCTCCGCTCGTTCCCCTGCAAAGAGGACGTTAAGGAGGGGCATCTGTTGACACCCGTTTTATACCCAATAAGTCGGGTCATCTCCTTATTCATTCAATATGATGCTCCGAGTTGTTCACTCTTCATTGAATTCCTTTTAATCAGTTGAAGCCTATTTTCTGGGTCTCAATTCCTGGATTAGACCTGGTTCCTGGTGGCACTTCGTTCAAAAGCTTGGCAATCCCTCCATTCTATTTTCTTGAAAATCAATGATAATAACGGTCTGGACTAGGCGCGTCATTTCATAATAACGCATGAAGCCTAGGCCGTTACCCTTTGAAGAGTCCCAAGACTTAGGGCCTCGTTGTCCTTTGATAATAACGGTCTACTCCCTAGCCGTTGTTTTCTTATGACGCCCTATGCCCTGGCCGTTACTTACTTGCAGAGTCCTATTGTTTAGATCTTCTTCCCGTTGATCTTATCCTTTGGATAGGGTTGAAAATGACGGTAATGCCTTGGAGCGTTATTTCCAAGTGGCGGTCTATCGTGCGACCGTTACTTCCTTCAGAGAGTCCTGACAGTTCAGGCCTTTTCTCTGCTACTCCGTGGACGAGATAGGGTTTTGGATTGGCATTATCTCCTTCAATTCTAATCCTCAGGACCTCTCGTTTGTTTCTTTGGACTCTTGTTGATCTTATCCTCAAGGATTTGCTAAGGATTATCCTCCTTTCTTGGCTGATTTATCTTCAACTCGACCTGAGGGTTTGAGGGAGTCTATAAATAGAACTCTTGATTTTATGACCCAGGGGGGAGGAAGATTTGATTCACGACGAAGTGCTGCCAAATTCAGAGCCATCTACATCCAGGAGGAGCTGCTTCCCACGTCCATCTTCCAAGTCAAGGGAGTAATTTTGGGTTTTAGCTTGTCAAGATCATCATCATTGCATGCTCAAGTTTCCCTTGGTTTTATTAATCAAAAGCATTGTCCCTCCTCTTCCTCCACGTTTTTCACTGTTGCTAAGCATACACATATCCTCCTAAACTTAAAAAACGCCCAGAGGGGTTAAAAACCAACAACTCCCCGGTAATCCCCTCTCCTTTTGATGTTCTCAAGCTTTTTAAGGATTGATGCTATACTTATGTTGAGGGCTAATTGAGGTTGTGTTGTTTTGCTTTCTACATCCTTGGCAGGCTTTACAGGATCGCTAGCACGAGGCCCAAGCCTTCTAGCCGGCTGGAAGGGTTGGAGTTCAAAGATTTCACATCTTTTCACTGCAGGTTATCTGACGGTCAGGTGCAGGAGCGTTATTTCTTTCTGGCGGTCTATCGCACGACCGTTACTTCCAAGCGACGCACAGGTTTTGACCGTTATTTTCAAGTTGATCTGCAGGCTTTCCTTGGTTTTCTCTCCCGTGGGCGGGTGTTTCATCCACCTACTTCCAAGGTATATTCGAGTCCTTGATTCGTGTTTACTTTGGTGGCGATCACGACTTTCCTTAGTGTTGGGCACTAGCTGTCTTTCTCATCAAATCTCTTTATTCCCCTTAATTGTTCCACCCCTAGCGGTGTGTTTTTATTTATCTTTGCTCCACGCCCCGGCGTGTGTTTTCGTTTTTCCCTTAGCGTAATTTGATTGAGATAGCATGCCCATGCTAGAGTTAGATTTGATTGCCTAGGTTCATGTTCACATGTGCATAGGTTGAGCTGATCTTTGGTAGTTTATTTATCATCTCGCCATATCATTTTTCAAAACCCTCACAATCAACAAAAAAAGGAAAGAAGATAAGAAGAGATAGGTAAACAAACGATCAACAAATAATCCCACCCCAAGGGTGGATGATAGAAGGGCACCTCCTCCACGTGAGGGACCAGCCATAAGAGAGCTCAACCATGACCACCCACCCGAGCCAGAAAGGGACCCACCCCCAAGGAGAGATGACAGACCCCCCTGGGATAATTCGGATGAACACCTTGTAAGGCTTGTGAAAGTTGATGCCCCCATCTTTGATGGGTCCCATCACCCGAGCATCTACTTAGATTGGGAAGCGGCTCTGAACCAATATTTTGATTGGTACCCCATGATCGAGGATAGGAAAGTCCGACTCGCCAAAATGTAACTTACTAAGTTAACAAAGACCCATTGGTTGAATGTTGAGGGATTGAAGATAGTTAGGAGGGAACATCCCATCACCACACGGGGGGGCCACGAAAGAACAACTCAAACTTAAATATGTCCCTCTCTCCTACCATCAAAACCTCCTAGATGAGTGGCAAGCCCAACCCAAGAAGGGAAGACCGCGATGGAGTACATTGAAAAATTTGATTACTACCTTCTTAAGTGTGGAGTCCAAGAGGATCCCACGGTCACACTGTCCCGCTTTAGGAATGGGCTTCAATTTCACATAAAGAATGAGCTCTTCATGCGTCAAGTGACCACCCTAGAGTAAGCCTACCAAATAGCCAGGGATGCCGAGAAATTCTCTCGATATACCCGAATGGTTCCCCCTCGGGGGTTGGATCCCAAATCCTTGGCACCTCGGACCAACACCCCACCTCCTCAACGAGGTCTCCTTCCCAACCCCATGGGAGCTCCTCCCACCCGGGCAGCCCCTCCTAGTGGCACCCTTCCCCATCGCCCCACAAATGGTCCTCCCAACTCCACTCCCAATAGAGCCAATCCGGGACCCACCCCCCTTCACACTAGGGCCAACCCCAACCACTAAAGCGGGCAACAATGTTTTAGGTGCCTTGGGTATGGACACTTCGCCAATCAATGCCCCACCAAGGGAGCATCTAGCTTGCTCATTGAGGAGGCTAGTCTCCTACCCCAAGCTGAAGTTGAAGAAGAGGTTGAGGTGTATGAGACCTCTCCCGACTGAGAGGAAGAATATGAAACCCAGTATATGGAGGCCAATCAAGAACAACCTCCTCCACCCACCGACCCTCACCTTGGAGTGATTAGGTGTACCCTCACTCAAGCCCAAGAATATGATTGGAGAAGAAACACCATCTTCCATACCTACATCCGGATAGGGAGTCATGCTAGGAAGGTCATCTTGGACAACGGGAGTAGTGTGAATGTGGTGTCCCCTGACACCGTCAAACTTCTAGGCCTCACCATTTCCTCACACTCAAAATCTTATCAGGTAGTTTGGATTGATGTTACATCCATACCCGTTAGCACTCGCTGCCTTATCCCCATCACATTTTAATCCTACCAAGGCCAAGTTTGGTGTGACATTCTACTAATAGAAGTAGGGAGCATACTCCTAGGGCGGCCTTGGATCTATGATGTAGATGCCACCTTCCTCGGGAGGGCGAACACTTGCATTTTCACCCCATGAGGGAAAGAGAATCCAACTCAACCCTTCACCACCCCGCTCCCTCCCCAAGAAGACACCTCCTCCCCTAGAGGAATCCTCAACCCCTCCCTCTACCCCACACCCCACCCCATCAAATCCTAGCACTAGTTTGACCATTGGGACTATTAGGAGCCTACATCTCATCACTAGGAAAGAACTCGAGGAAGAAGTCAACCAAGGGGGACAAGTGTGTGTCATTGTCATTTGCCCTGGGGAATCAACCCCAACCGACCCACACCCAATAGAAATCCAACAACTCCTTGAGGACTTTCATGATGTGTTCCCCGATGAGCTTCCGGATAAGCTACTACCCATGCGCGATGTGCAACATGCTATCGACTTTGTGCCCGGAGCTATCTTACCCAACCTCCCCCACTACCGCCTTAACCCCACCGAGCATGCCGAGCTTAGGAGGTAAATTGAGGAGCTCATCAAGAAGGGCTTCCTCTGCATTAGCAAGAGCCCATGTGCCGTCCCGGCTCTTCTCACACCCAAAAAGGACGGAACTTGGCGCATGTGTGTGGATAGCCGAGCCATCAACAAGATCACGGTCAAGTATAGGTTTCCCATCCCTCGGCTAGATGACATGCCAGATATGCTTGCTGGAGCCACCATATTCTCTAAGATCGACCTCAAGAGTGGCTATCACCAAGTTCGCATTAGACCCGGGGACGAGTGGAAGACCGCCTTTAAGACCAAGGACGGTCTCTATGAGTGGCTTGTCATGTCCTTTGGCCTTTCCAATGCACCAAGCACCTTCATGCGCCTCATGACCAAGGCTCTCTGGCCCTTCATTGGCATCTTCCTTGTCGTCTACTTTGATGACATTCTCATATATAGCCAGTCCAAGGAAGCCCATCTCGATCACCTCAAACAAGTGTGCACCATTCTTAGGAAAGAGAGCTTCTTTGCCAACCCCGGGAAGTGTCATTTCTTGACCAATCAACTAGCCTTCCTAGGATTTATTGTTTCATCCCAAGGGGTATCCATGGATCCCGAGAAGGTCCAAGCTATTCTTGAGTGGCCCGAGCCCAAGACCCTCCATGAGGCCCGAAGCTTTCACAGGCTAGCCACTTTCTTTAGGAGATTCATCCGTGGGTTTAGCACTATCACCGCTCCTATCACGGATTGCCTTAAGAATGGCACTTTTGTGTGGACTAGGGCAGCCTCCAAAGCATTCCTAGAGCTCAAGGAAAAGATGACCCAAGCCCCGGTCCTTTGTCTACCCGACTTCTCTAAAGTCTTCGAGGTCACTTGTGATGCATCTGGGGTAGGGATTGGAGGCATTCTTAGCCAAGAGGGTCACCCAGTAGCCTATTTTAGTGAGAAACTTTGTGAGGCTAGGACAAGGTACTCCACATATGACAAAGAGCTTTATGCCGTGGTTTAATCCCTTTGGCATTGGAGGCACTATCTCCTACCCAAGGAGTTTGCGATCTTCTCGAACCACGAGGCCTTGAAGTACCTCAACACCCAACAAAAGCTCAATACCCGTCATGCCCGTTGAGTAGAATACATTCAGGCCTATACCTTTGTCCTCAAGTACAAGATGGGTAGTGAGAATCACGCCGCCGATGCGCTGAGTAGGCGTGTAGCCTTGCTTTCCACTGTCCAGGTGGAAGTCACGAGGTTTGAGAGAATCAAAGGGGAATATCCAAATTACCCCGACTTTGGGACTCACTACAGTACCCTCTCCACTCAACCCCACAGGGAACACGAGGGATTCATACTCCAAGAGGGGTATCTTTTCAAGGGAGCTAGGCTATGCATACCCCGAACTTCACTTCGGGACTTCTTAGTTTGGGAGTTGCACAGTGGTGACCTAGCTGGTCACTTTGGGGTCCAAAAGACCATAGAGCTAGTTGAGAGGCAATTCTATTGGCCCAATCTCAAGAAGGATGTGTCCAACATTGTGGGATAGTGTCACATTTGTGCCTCGACCAAGCAAGTGAGGCAAAATACTGGGCTTTACACACCACTTCCCATCCCAGACCGACCTTGGGAGGACTTGAGCATGGACTTTATACTTGGCCTGCCTAGGATCTTGCGCAAACATGATTCAATCTTTGTAGTTGTTGACAGGTTCTCTAAGATGGCCCACTTTATCCCATGCTCCAAGACTTCGGATGCTTCTAGGGTCGCCCGTTTATTCTTTGATGAGGTAGTCCGACTCCATGGATTACGTAAGACCATTGTGTCCGACCGGGATATGAAATTCACCAGTTACTTTTGGAAAACTCTCTGGCATCTAATGGGAACCCTCTTCAAATTCTCCACTGCTTATCACCCTCAAACCGATGGCCAAACTGAGGTCGTCAATCGAAGCCTTGGGAACTTGCTCCGTTGCCTAGTCGGGGACTACCCCCCGGGAATTGGGATCTCCTCTTGCCCCAGGCTGAGTTTGCATACAATGATTCCATCAATAGGTCCATAAGTAAAAGTCCATTTGAGGTCGTGCATGGTTATGGGCCTAGAAAGCCTTCAGATCTTATTCCCCTTCTCCCACATGCAAGAGTGTCAGTCTCAGCTGAGTCCTTTGCACAGCATATCAAAGAGTTGCATGATGACATCCGCAAGCATATAGGAAAAAATAATGTGGCTTACAAAATGCAGGCAGACGCTCGACGGCATCACCGCGAGTTCCAAGTGGGAGACTCGGTGATGGTGAGGACGGAGCGGCTCCTTCCAGGGCCCGCCTCCAAATTGAGGGCACGAGGTTCAGGACCCTTTCGAGTTCTGAGATGACTTGGTAGTAATGTTTATAAGCTGGACCTACTTGAGAGTTTTGGGATACACCCTACCTTCAACGTGGCAGACCTGGTACCTTACAAGGGCCCCGCGGTGGGACCTAGTGAGGAGCTTGAGCCTTTACCCTCCCTTGAGAGAGACACTCACGGTGGGACTCTACCTTCTAGCTTGAGAGGCCAACATGAGCAGGTGGAGACAATACTGGATAAGCAAAGTACCATTACCAGGCACAGGGTGTACCAGCGCTACCTGGTTAGGTGGAAGAACCGCCCCCCAACAGAGGATACTTGGGTGAGCCGGGAGGACCTGCTGCGCCTTGACCCGGATATTTTGGAGCACTACTACAGCCAGACGAACCCATACTCGACGGGGTCGAGTTCTCCCCACCCTGGGAGATTTGATGAGGGCATCTCATAGCGTTCTCTTTGGCACGGATCGCCTGCATCACTTTGAGGATGTCCGGCTATAATGATCGCATGTTATCTTCATTTCTTGGAAGTCTTATTTATGTATTTTCTTTATTGAGTCATGTGGTCATGAGTCTAATTTCTCTTGTTTTATATTAATTGGGCTTTTGTATCCTAGTTTGGGCCCATGTTGGTTGTTTAGGATAGCTTTAGTCTTTTGTGTAAATGCTAAGGGCATTTCGGTCATGTAAAGAGTTGGGTGTCTATAAATAGGACCCAACCCCCTCCCATTTGTAACACTTGATGCTTGAGAATTAAGATCCACTTTTGAGTGAATTCTCCCTTCCCCTCTAGTTGGAGTGTGACTCTCCTTCTCTCTCTCTCTCTCCCTCTCTCTCTCCCTCCCTCTCCCTCTCTCTCTCTCTCTCTCTACTCACCTCTCCCAAGACTAATTCGAATTCGAATCTCCCTCCACTCCCACTTCCCGAGACACCTTTCCCTCTTCCCAAGGCATCCCCCCACCCTTCCCTAGGCCCATCTTTACTCCCCATCACCTCCCCCAAGACTAATTCAAATTCGAATCTCCCTCCACTCCCACTTCCCAAGACACATTTCTCTCTTCCCAAGGCATCCTCCACCCTTCCCTAGGCCCATCTTTACTCCACATCACATCCCCTAAGATTAATTCAAATTCGAATCTCCCTCCACTCCCACTTCCCAAGACAACTTTCCCTCTTCCCAAGGCATCCCCACCCTTCCCTAGGCCCTTCTTTATCCACCATCACCTCTCCCAAGACTAATTCAAATTCGTATCTTCCTCCATTCCCACTTCCCAAGACACCCCTCCCTCTTCCCAAGACATCCCCCACTCTTCCCTAGGCCCTTCATTAATTCCCCATCCCATCCCCAATTTAGATTCGAATTTCAAACCCACCCTTCCCTAGACACCCATTCACTCCCTTTCCCATCCCCAATCCAAATTAGAATATCATCTCCCCCCTCCATCTATGCCCCTCAGCCCCAAGAGACCTCCAGCAACGTCCCTCCCTCTTCCCCAGCCATCAACGCCCCCTCCCTTGCCTTCCCTCACCCATTCCCTCCCCCTCCATATATAGCCCCCACCACTAGCAGTCCTGGTTCAGGTCACAGGTAGCAGAAATCCCGAAGCTTGCAGAGACTGCCACGGTGTCATCGAGAGGGTTCAGGAGGCGCACCATATACCATTGGAATTGTCATCCTGCTAGCTTCGCAACGAGTCCAGCCCCGCCATCCTCCGAGCTTGGAGCTATCTGGGGGAGCCAATCTCGGTGACCTGCGCAGTACCTCCCAAGCAGACAACCAGAGATGGCTTGCAGAGGCTCCCACAGTCTGATTTCTGGGATTCTTGGAGCACCACTTGGCTGAGAGCTTCCCCTACAAGTCTGTAGACACACTATTTCTGACGTTATCGTGAGAAAATTTCATATTATACCATGATGCCCCAAAGTGGCTTACGCTTTCTTCTTATTTGAGCGATTTCCGTAATTTTGGTTAGATTATATTTATTTGAGAGAGAGAGAAAGTAATATATATATATATATATATATATATATGTTAAGTGCTTATTATATATATAAATCAAATAAAAATATATACATAATAATATAAATAAAAAACAAACAAACAAAAATAAAACAAATAAAATGTAACAAAATAAAACTAAATAATATATTTATTATCGTTACTATCTCACCCACACGCACACACTCTCCCTCACCCTCCCTTTCTCTTTCTTTCCCTCTCACCTCACTGCACACACCCCTCTTCCCCACAGCACACACAGACACACACACCCCTCTCACTGCTCTTACCCCCACTCCTACGGCAGCACTCAACCAAAAAACTCCACTCTCTCATTCTCCCTATGACACTTCTCCAGTTGCAATCTCACTTCCCCATTCGGAGCTCCTCATTCCCACGTCCAACCTCCACTTCGCAAGCCCCAACCACCGTAACTCTCGCCCCCACCGGGAACGCATTCCACTCTCCCAACCTCCTCATCATCGCAACCTCCTTCCATATCTCTCTTTCCCGTTTCAACGCCACCTCCGGCCACCGTCCGCCGCTGCCCACGTCCCTCTCCACCTCCCAATCGCCATTGTCTTCCCACGTCACCACTCTTTCACTTGACCATCGCCTCCACCTCGCCGTCGATGAAACCACCACGCTACCGCCACCTCCATAGCCGCGACGCCATCACCGTTGCACCACGTCCGCGAGCTCCATCTCCCTCGCCTGCACCGACCACGCTGCCGAGCTCACGCCTTCCATGCCTGCCACCTCTGCCGTGATCCCCCCCTCCGACTACCCCCCTTTCGCAAGCCTCGCCGCTGCCATCTAACCCACGCCACTACCACAGCCTCGTCACTTTTCTTCTCCCTCTCTTCATCACTCTCTCACATAAACCCACCCCCGGTCACCCCTCTGCGATTCCCTTCTCACCAACACCCTGCGAACCCAGCCCCCCTGTCCACCGCCGTGAAGCCCTGCGCCTCCACCGTTCACGCCGACGATCGACCCCGCTGTTGTGTAGTGGACAACGGATCTAGAGGGGAGGGGTGAATAGATCTGCCCCTCTTTTCGCAATGTAACCCTCTATATAGCTAGATGAGATAAATTACAGCGGAATATAACTAGCTAAACGAAGGACACAACGATTTGCTTAGCAAGATGATTACTAATATATCGATTCGAACCTAAGAATGCATTTAGAACGAAACAATCACACAAACAAACCACAATACATGAGATTTTAAGGTGGTTCGGACTGAATCCCCAGTCCTACGTCCACCCCTCACCAAATCCGGTGAGGCTCCACTAGTGCCACGCACTGAACCGTAAATCGGAAAGACCACCGATTGACTTTCTACTAACCACCTAGCAGGGACGTCAACAACGCAGATCGGACAACCTCCGATTGCCTTCCTACTAACCACCGGTAGGGACGATTCTCAGATTCAATTGTTTGTATGAAATGAAAAAGAGAACAAATATGAAATCACTCAAACAAGATATAGAGTATGCTCAAAGAAAAGGATCTTGTCTGAGTTGCAGAAGCTTGAATCGGATGCTTTGACGGTGTCTTCTTTCTTGCGGGATGATCTTCCTTGAGCCTCTTCTAGTTGATGAAGAAGACGATGGATGTAGCTTCAATCTTCCTTTTGATCTTCTTGAGTCGATGAAGAGGATGTAGAAGATGTAAGATGCAGCTTAGATCACCCTTGAGAGCCTTGATTCCTTCTTCTTCCTTGGAGGTTGAGATGACTTCAGATCTGGACTTGAATGCCTTGGAATGGATGAAAAACTTCCTCCCGAAACACTATTTACGGAGGTGCTACAATACCTCGAAAGTGAGCTCCCTTGAAGCCTTGAAGCATTAGGGTTTCCAACCCTCTTGTATTGGTTTTATAGACCTTGAATGGTCTATAGACAAGTCTCAGACCAGATCCATAATTTGTGGGTGTTTATGTGACTTTTGGATTAAACAAATCCATGTTGAATGGCCCTTTTCGAAGTTGGAAACACAGTCAACATTGAAGGCTCGGGGCTGGTGTTGATCGTTTGTTTACCTATCTCTTCTTATCTTCTTTCCTTTTTTTGTTGATTGTGAGGGTTTTGAAAAATGATATGGTGAGATGATAAATAAACTACCAAAGATCAGCTCAACCTATGCACATGTGAACATGAACCTAGGCAATCAAATCTAACTCTAGCATGGGCATGCTATCTCAATCAAATTACGCTAAGGGAAAAATGAAAACACACGCCGGGGCGTGGAGCAAAGATAAATAAAAACACACCGCTAGGGGTGGAACAATTAAGGGGAATAAAGAGATTTGATGAGAAAGACAGCTAGTGCCCAACACTAAGGAAAGTCGTGATCGCCACCAAAGTAAACACGAATCAAGGACTCGAATATACCTTGGAAGTAGGTGGATGAAACACCCGCCCACGGGAGAGAAAACCAAGGAAAGCCTGCAGATCAACTTGAAAATAACGGTCTAAAACCTGTGCGTCGCTTGGAAGTAACGGTCGTACGATAGACCGCCAGAAAGAAATAACGCTCCTGCACCTGACCGTCAGATAACCTGCAGTGAAAAGATGTGAAATCTTTGAACTCCAACCCTTCCAGCCGGCTAGAAGGCTTGGGCCTCGTGCTAGCGATCCTGTAAAGCCTGCCAAGGATGTAGAAAGCAAAACAACACAACCTCAATTAGCCCTCAACATAAGTATAGCATCAATCTTTAAAAAGCTTGAGAACATCAAAAGGAGAGGGGATTACCGGGGAGTTGTTGGTTTTTAACCCCTCTGGGCGTTTTTTAAGTTTAGGAGGATATATGTATGCTTAGCAACAGTGAAAAACGTGGAGGAAGAGGAGGGACAATGCTTTTAATTAATAAAACCAAGGGAAACTTGAGCACGCAATGATGATGATCTTGACAAGCTAAAACCCAAAATTACTCCCTTGACTTGGAAGATGGACGTGGGAAGCAGCTCCTCCTGGATGTAGATGGCTCTTGAATTTGGCAGCACTTCGTCGTGAATCAAATCTTCCTCCCCCCCGGGTCATAAAATCAAGAGTTCTATTTATAGACTCCCTCAAACCCTCAGGTCGAGTTGAAGATAAATCAGCCAAGAAAGGAGGATAATCCTTAGCAAATTCTTGAGGATAAGATCAACAAGAGTCCAAAGAAACAAACGAGAGGTCCTGAGGATTAGAATTGAAGGAGATAATGCCAATCCAAAACTCTATCTCGTCCACGGAGTAGCAGAGAAAAGGCCTGAACTGTCAGGACTCTCTGAAGGAAGTAACGGTCGCACGATAGACCGCCACTTGGAAATAACGCTCCAAGGCATTACCGTCATTTTTAACCCTATCCAAAGGATAAGATCAACGGGAAGAAGATCTAAACAATAGGACTCTGCAAGTAAGTAACGGCCAGGGCATAGGGCGTCATAAGAAAACAACGGCTAGGGAGTAGACCGTTATTATCAAAGGACAACGAGGCCCTAAGTCTTGAGACTCTTCAAAGGGTAACGGCCTAGTCTTCATGCGTTATTATGAAATGACGCGCCTAGTCCAGACCGTTATTATCATTGATTTTCAAGAAAATAGAATGGAGGGATTGCCAAGCTTTTGAACGAAGTGCCACCAGGAACCAGGTCTAATCCAGGAATTGAGACCCAGAAAATAGGCTTCAACTGATTAAAAGGAATTCAATGAAGAGTGAACAACTCGGAGCATCATATTGAATGAATAAGGAGATGACCCGACTTATTGGGTATAAAACGGGTGTCAACAGATGCCCCTCCTTAACGTCCTCTTTGCAGGGGAACGAGCGGAGGTGAAGCGAAAGTGAAATGGAACATGGAGATGAAGCGGAAATGAAGCGGAGTAGATCAAAAAGAGGGCGTTAAGGTAAACGACACCCGTTTTTCATCAACAAGCGATAGGAATTTTTTGGAAAAACTTCAAAACTGATCACAAGGAAATAGCTAACCAAAGGATGCAAGTCTGGAGGATTTAATTAACTAAGGAAAGGAAACACGGCTGGCCGCCGGAGGCAACAGAAAGGAAAGAGACTAAACTCCAGACAGGAATCTTCAGTCAACCAGATCAAGCGAGCAAATCGAAGGAAACCTTCAAATTCAGAGTGGAATAATTCTCCTTATCCGGGATTAACAAACACAGCTGTTCACCATCAATGAGATCTCTTGAACAAATGAAGCTCATGAACGCTCAAAGAATGCGTATGATGCATGCTGGGCTAAAGAAAAATAAATCTTCAAAGCAAATGCAAAGAAAGATAAAATAACAAGATACTCGAGAATAATATTGCTAGATTGGGGAAACCAGAGTCAAGACACTATCTGCAACCACGGCGTGCAAGATAGAACCATCATCCCCAAATTTTCCAACCTAACGGCCTATCCAACGATTATTCATGTGAACTTAGATCATCATCATTTTTGTGTAAGGGGAACATCAGATCCCAGGACACCTGAATGACCAGCCGGTTCTCGAGATAATATATCATAGATAACATATAGTAATGCATTAAGGGATAAGGGGACGAGATACAATACCTGACTTACCCGTTTGACGGACGGCGAAGCGTGCCTTCTGTTCATAGTTCCTTTCATGAAAGATAGGTTAGCCAATAAGATAGTTATGATAATAGCTAAGGCATAACCATTGTCTGTTCATCAAATGTTTTTATGATGGAGATAAGTTTAAACATTAATTTTGACCATTCATTCATCAAGAAACTTGCAAGTATATAACGGCCTGACTCAGGAGCGTCACATGAAAATAACGGATCAAGCCTAGTTCGTCAACACCGAGTCGGTTCAAATTCTTCAATAAAACAGTCCGTCACAAGCGACGGCCTTAGAGGGGGGCGTCAGAACGATGTGACGGTCTAACGATAGACCGTCGCTTCTCCTGAGTTTTCAAAAAAACAAACCGAACGGCCGTTCGGTCTCATTCCATGTTCAAACACCCAAAACACCAAACCAGAAAAACCCACCGGCGATCTCCATCTCCACCCTCCAATGGCCGGCGACGAGGCACCGCAGCCACCACCTCAGAAGAGAGGGAGAGGAAAGAAGATGGCTATAAGGCGGTTCCACCGCCGGCTCGAACGAGAGACCACCCCGCCGCCCGTGGAGGAAGAACCGAGGGGAAGGGAGTCAAGGGAAGAAGAGGAGGTCCCCACGGTCGTGGAAGAACCAACCGAAGCCTCCTTGGGTGCAGAGGAGCCCAAGGAACCAGAGCAGAAGAAGAGGAAGGTCCTCGACCATGAGGTAGGCCCTCCGCCCTAAATTTTAAATTTTTGATTTTTATATTTTTATTTATGAATGCATGTGGGGGACAAGGGTAGAAATGGGTCTATGAACCCACTAGGAACACTTGTAGGCCATTTGGCCAAAGTGGGAAATCATGGGGATGCAGGGGAGAAATTCCCTACTGGCAGACTAAGTGACGGTCCCGCCAGCGACCGTCACTTCTCTGACGCTCCAGGCTAAGGCCGTCAGAGACAAGTAACGCCCCATCCCAGGGCTGTTACTTCTGCCAGGGTTCCAAACTCTTTTTAGGGTTTTGAATTTTTAAATTTTTGTTTTCCTTTTTGATATTTAATGTTTATGCAATGTCTATATGATGCGAATGGACTAATTAATGCTCTAATATGCAATGCAGGGAAAGAGGAGATCGAGGATCTCATGGCTGCAGATTCGGGCGGTGTACCAGGCACTGCCTGATTACCAGAGAGACAGACTCGCAGAGATGGGTTTCGCCGAGATGCTCAGCATCGAGGTGATCCGGATGGATACGCCATTGCTGTACGCATTGCACGAGAGGTGGGACCCGGTTAGCAGGGCGTTCATCTTCCCGTGGGGCCACATGATCCCCACGCTAGAGGACATGGCGAGGATTACAGGCTTGAGAGTCCACGGCGCCGCAGTGACAGGATGGACGTACGGCGACTATCGGGAGATAGCGCAGCAGCTACTGGGGTTGGACCTGATCCGGCCGGGCCAGTCTTCATCCCAGCTCTCGAGATCGGTGCTGCAGGAGAGTTTGGGGCTGAGAGGGGCAGCGATTGCCGTGGGAGAACTGCCGGAGGAGCATCTGGGCAGAGTGATTGACCAGGTGCGCCCTCGCATGGCGGCAGAGGCAGGAGAGGAGGGGGATCGAGTGATGAGGCGCTTCTTGATGCTGTTATTCGGGAAGCTCCTGTTCGCGACCAGAGCGGATGTCATCAGCTGCAGACTGCTGCCGTTGATAGAGGATTTAAGCAGAGTGAGGAAATACGCCTGGGGAGCAGCGGTCTTGGCCTTCCTGATCAACTCGTTGAGCACCACGGACCGACTGACGATGCTGGGAGGCTTCTCGCCCTTCCTACAGGTAAAAATGCGCTTAAGTGCTTTCTACTATGCCATGATGTATGCTATGATTGATGTTTTATGTAACTGACTTGATTCCTAAATGCAGATCTGGAGCTATTTGTACCTCCCGGGCATTGGGAGAGGCGCATTACTCCATCCTGGCCTGATACCGATCGCGAGGCGATGGTCGGTGGCGAGGGACACGGGGTCGGTTTTGAGACAGACCCGGATGATCCAGGAGGACCTGGACTCCTACCCACACACATCGGTGAGCCCAGAACTTAAATGCTTTAAATGCTTTATATGCCTATATGTGCTCATGCTATGCGAATGCTAATGGATCTAAATGCCTGCAGGTGAGGTGGACCCCTTACCGCGGTGAGGGTTACACAGGACAGCCATGGGTGGAGGCGTCTCTATCGTATCGGGGACGAGACGTCTGGCTGCACTGCCTCCACATCATCGAGCCTCTGCACTACAGGCTGATCTTGCGGACCCGAGGACTACACCAGCCCGAGGTGACCTTTCCATGCCGCACCGACGATCATCCAGGCAAGTCGGCGAGAGGTATTAGTGGGAATGTGGATTGGCGTGCCCGGAAGGCGAAGTACGTCCTCGACTGGAGGCAGCGAGGCAGGGCTGTGAAAGAGCGGGCAGAGAGCGACGAGGCCTACCTGAAGGCCTTTGCTCGACACTACGGCGACCGGGTATACCGAGGTACCCGACGACCGGTATGCAATTCTAAACTTAGAAACTCTTTCTATATGATGAAATGCGGATGTAACATGCTGGCTCATGCTTTTTACATGCAGCTCGATCCTGAGGGGCGGATAGCTGAGCTAGAGGGACTACTCCACTCTACCATCCAGCAGCGGGATGAGTACCGGACGGCTTTGGAGCTCCTAGTGAGATTCTGAATGCTTATGATATGACTATGATTATGCATGATGCTAATGTTTTGGCTATGACAATGCAGCGGGCAGAGGGAGCTCAACGAGCAGGACCGGATGCCCCATCGTCGTCCTCGCAGCCTGCAAGAGACAGGGCTGGGCGAGATGCTGACTTTGCTCGGGCGGTTGCCCGGGCCGAGGAGGCGAAGGCCACCCTCGCGGAGCGGGTAAGATACTTACATGCTTTATGATTATGCTTATGCCAATTAAATTTATATGACTAACCTATATGCAATGCAATGCAATCTACAGGCGATAGAGCTGGCAGCGGCAATGGCGGAGGCCACCCAGGCGAGGGCAGAGGTGGAGAGGAGCCGGGCCGAGACTGATCGAGCTCGAGCAGAGACAGAGCTCGTGCGGGCAGAGATAGCCCGACTGAGAGCGGAGACCCCTCGTCATGCGGACGACGTGGAGATGGAGCGACTTCGGACAGATTTAGCACGGGCGCAGGCCGAGGTGAAGGACCTTCGCCTTGGGACCGCGGATCTTGATCGCTACAGGACCGAGGCACGGGAGACGGGACGCCAGATCTTCACGCTGAAGATCAGGCTGCAGACCATGGAGCAGACGGTCCGGATGCTAGGCCGGGCACCAGAGCGGAGTTCTTCTCGGAGCGGGGCTCATAGGAGTGCTGCCCCTAGTGGCTCGGTCGGGGATTTCCTAGTTAGTTCCGCCGGCCAACAGAGAAATGAGAGGGCAGAGAGAGGACAGCAGGAGGAGAATGCTTCCATAGCACCGCCACCCAGGAAACCCGAGGGTGGAGAGGATGAGGGCGGCCCGACGGATAAGCCGGCCGAATGATGTACTTTTATGCTTTTCTTATCACTTGTACATGCCTTTTTATGAAAATGAAATTTTGTTGACTTTTTTATGTGGATGTATGAATGGATATGCACGAATGAGTGATTGAAAGTACGCATGATGTATGTGTATGTGTGAATGAATGCTTGTGTGGAGAAGGTGTGGTGTACAGATGTGAAAGACCGCCAGGTCTAGGCAAAGAATAAACTAACTGCCTAAATTTAGTAGCAGAGGAAATGACGGTCTGGTCTTGTACCGTCATAATAAAACGACGCGCCTACCTTAGGCCGTCATTCATGAAATATCTTTTTTGATAGCCGGGCTGCAGAGGAAATAGCGGCCCATGGTAGGAGCGTTAAAAGAAAACAACGGTCCTAGACCAGACCGTTATTCATGGCAGAACATGGTTATTAAAACTACTCGCAGAAAATGCGACGGCCCGAAGGAGACGCGTCATAAATAAACGACGGTCCTAATCTGACCGTTACATGGAGTTCAGCCCAGAAGAGAGAGACTTGAGCGATTTGAAGGATATAACGGATTAGGGTTCGTCCGTTGAAAGGCGACGGTCTGAGACCAGACCGTAAACAGCCACAGAACATGTTCTTAGGCAAACCCAACCCACAGAAAGAGTGACGGCCCAGGGTAGGCGCGCCAGAGTGAAGTAACGGCCCTACGACAGACCGTCAGAGTCTGGGTCGTTTCCAAAACGGATTCGGCCGTGAGAGCTTAGAGTCCGAGGTTCAGCCACTTAATCTCTTGCTAGAACTTATCCAAATTTCAGATAAAGCCTCCCAACTCCAATTTTATCCTTCCAAAGTTAATAAAAAGCCCCAGCAACTTGGGAAACTTATTCAAAATAGCAGCTTGCAAAAACCTCTGTTCTAGGGTTGAAGAATTCTCCCTAACAAGCAGAAATCAAGATGAAGAGGTGCTTCGAGATGGCGGCTATGGAAGAGAAGATCTACACCGGCCCTAAGGCTGCAAGGAGGGAACATGGGGAGCTTCAACGGCTGTCCTCGATCCCCAAGCATCTAAGCTCTAATGTCCAAAGGGTGGTAAGCTTGCATGACTTCATCCAAAGTTCAGATTTTTTTGCTGCACTTTAATTTTCTTCATAACCTTCCTTCTTCTTTTCTTCTTCAAGCCTCTTCCTGGCCCAAGGTGTTACTCCAACCTGAAGTGGGTGGCTCCCATGGTAAAGGCACTCCCTTTAGAGGTGGTATCAATCCTCAAAGCATGGCACCTCCAACCCCTCTTGGTTCTAGGCAAAAACTTCCAGAAATTGTCTTTGGATTGGCCATGCCTTTCAGCCCTTGTGGAACTATGGCATCCACAAACTCATACCTTCATCTTCCCCTCCTTTGAAGCAACCGTCCTTTTAGAGGAGGTAGAGACCTACCTAGCCCTTCCTAAGACTAAGTTGAGGGATGAGGATCGGGTTTGCTATACAATAGAACCTATTGATCCGTCCTTGATCTTAAGCGACTTCATTCATAACCCAAAGGACGTGCGGACCATGATCAGCCCTCGCCACATTCACTTGATCCCTATGGCGCAATGGATAGTGTCTCACTGTAAAAACAAGTGGGAGAGACACGAAGCAATAGCTAAGGCGGTGGCGGTTTGCTTGTGTGGGGTCTTCCTTTTCTCCACAACCGACCACCTCTTAGATACCCAAAATCTTAGCATTATTAGCGGACTGTGGCGGGGTATGTCTATTTCTCAAGCGGTCCTCTCATACCTCTATGAAGGACTAAGCTCGGCTTGCCTTGGAGGGCCTTTGTTCGGTTCCATGATACTTCTTGAGGGTTGGATAGGAGTGAGAATCAAATTCCTTCCCAAGGAAGATATAACTTCGGCGAGCCGGATCTTCGGGAGCCACCCCCTCTTCTTCATTGGAGGGGCTTTTGGATATCCTTCTCATGTTGAATGCAGGACGGCGGATAAGAAATCGCGGGATGAATGGCGCCTCTTCTTCAATGCTTTGCCTCTTGAAAAGTTCATTATGCGACCAAGCGCTCTTCGAAGCATTCTTCTTAAAATACCGCGGCGTCAAGGCCTGGACCTCCAGCTGGTTGGAAACACTACCGTGGCGATCTACAACCCACACCGGTGCCATCTTCAGATCGGGTTACCTCGAATCAGCGTTTCTGCACTATCACACTATCCTCCCCTTCTACCTAGGAATATGGGGACCGAGGAAGATGAACGAGCGATCCGGAACGCGCTGACCATGTGGGAGATCAGCAAGGTGCGTCCGTGGCAGGCAGAGGTTGAAGAGAACGACGAAACACGCCGAGATTACTTGAAAGAGTTGAGAAGAATCCGCCCTCTTGCGGATAAAAAGTGAATGTACCTTGATTTTCTTTTGCTTATGAAAGATGTTATGAGATTGCCACTCAGAACTTGGTTTATCATGAATTATATTTTATTAAGCTTGCTTGAATGAGATGAGATTGCCTTAATTGAAAGAACTTGAGTTGTGTGCTTTGGAAGATTAGATTGATGTGAATAATCAGAGTTTCTGGGGGGAGTAACGGATGTACCAAGGGCCGTTATAATGTAACAACGGTCTTACGATGGACCGTCAGAATGGAGGCAGGGAGGACCTGATTTTTGAAGGAAGCGACGGAGAGGATTGGGTCCGTCATAATGAAGAGACGGTCCTATCCCAGACCGCCACAATGTTGATGGTCGCAAGAAATAGGGCTCAAGCTAAAGGGAGAGTAACGGTCCGTGAATGGTCCGTCACACGGAAGTAGCGGCCCGAGACTGATGCGTTACATGCCTTGAACCTGCATAACTGTGAGTTCTGGCTTTTGAACTGGCCCCTGCATTCTGTACACACTTAAATATGAGACAAGTTAGATCCGTTCTTAAACTCAACCCCTTGCCTTGGAGCAAGTTAGATAATGACCGTTTCTTGATATTTGGTCAAGGGGTGGAGCCTTATTAAATAGGCGGAAAACAAAAAAACAATGCATGTTATGCAGATGATGTAAGTATTGAATGCTTTTGACTTTTGAAAATATTTGATTTGTTTGGATTTTTGAAATATTCGATTTGTTTTTGGATTTTGAAAACATATTCGATGTTTTTGGATTTTTGAAAATATTTGTTGTTTTTGGATTGTGGAAATATTTGTTGTTTTTGGAAAACCAGTGCCTCTCTAGCAACACGAGACCTCCCTTGTTTTAACTAGAGTCTCGAGACCGGCGTGCAATAGCGTGGCAACCCCTGGCCGAGACCTGATCATCGTGACGGTGTTTTTACCAAAGCCATACCTAGGGTACTCGTCTCAGTCCTAAAAAGAAAAAAAAGGAACATGGGGGGTAAGCTTAGGCCAGGTATGGAAGTTTTTTTTTTAGAACTTGATTCCCTCACCGTGCAACCTTATTAGAGATTTGGTCTGTTGTGCCGGAGCTTTTTATGTCCGTCATCGAACCTTTGTCCACTTAGGCATGCATGCGACCGGGCTCATAACGTCCCGCGGGGAACTGTACTGCCACTCTTGTCATGCCTAATTTTCTTTTTTCTTTTGGAGCTTTTGAGAATTCATTCACAGACCTTGAGATGATGCTTTTGATTTCATGGTAAAGAGCACTCCTTTGTTTCCTTTTCTTTTCTTTCTTGTGGAGTCAGGTCATAACGGACTTGCCCCTATTTGAGACCTCTTCTCGTTAGGGAGTTTGGATCGGTTGTCGCCTTCTTATTCACTCCTTGCCCCTGGATGCAGCCGAAGAATGAAACGTACAGGGACTTTGACTTTCCCCCAAAGCATGGCCGAGGAAAAACCGTGTCTTTTTAAGCAAGGAACCCGACCAGGGGCGTCGTGTAGTGTGTGTTTGCCTTACTCAAGACTCTCTTTTGAAGATAGGGAGGCAGTTCTTATTGCCGGAAAAGCACATGGTTTAGATTTTTAAGAAAGAAACGCTTAAGATACAACCCATTCCACGGGTGAGAGAGCTCCTCACCTTCCGCGTTTACTAAACGATAAGCATTCCCTGAATAAGCTTCTTTTATTACGAACGGCCCTTCCAGTTAGGTTGCAATTTAGACCTAGGTCCTGCAGACCGAATGAATTTGCGTTTTAAAACCATTTCACCCTTGCAAAATTTTCGTTCAATTACCTTCTTTTGAAAATAACGCGAAACTCTCTTTTGATAAACAGATACGTGATCGGCCGCATTCATCCTCTTCTCATCTAGGAGTTCCAGTTGGACCAGCAACGCCTCTCGACGTTCATCGAGATTAAGTTCCTTATCGAGCTGTACTCTGAGTGAAGGGATTAAGATCTCATATGGGAGCACCGCCTCCATCCCGTAGGTTAGAGAATAGGGAGTTTGTCCCGTAGGAGTACGGACGGAGGTGCGGTAAGCCCACAGAGCTTCCACCAATCTTTCAGGCCAATCAGAAAATTTATGTGCTTCGCATGTTTTCTTAATGATTTTAAGAAGAGTTTTATTAGTGGCTTCGGCTTGACCGTTGCCTTGAGGGTAATATGGTGATGAATGATGCAATGAAATTTTGAACTTCTTACAGAGGTCTTTAAGCTCCTGGGAGACGAACTGGGGTCCGTTGTCGGTGATGATGCTGCTTGGCACTCCGAACCGCGAGATGATATTCTTCATGATAAAGCGGCACACCGTTGTAGCTTTGATCTCTGCGTACGCCTCGGCTTCGGCCCATTTGGTGAAGTACTCAGTTGCTGTGAGAATGAAGGATTTCTGCTTGTTTGAGAATTAGGATCACCGAGTGGGCCGACGACGTCGAAAGCCCACATAGAGAATGGCCAAGGAGCGGTCATAGGATGAAGAGATGAAGCTGGAGAGTGGATTTTATCAGCGTGGAGTTGGCATTTAAGACACCTCCGGACATAGAGGGAGCAATCTTCCTCCAGAGTGGGCCAATAGTAGCCCTGCCTAAGAATCCTCTTCGCTAGAGCCTGGCCATTGACATGACCTCCACACTCGCTAGAATGTGCTGCTTCTGCTACTTTCCAAGCTTCCACATCATCTAGGCATCTCATGAGCATTCCATTAGTAGCGCGCCTGTACAGTTCTCCTGCAATGATAGTGTACCTTGCGGCGGCTCTTCTTATTGCTTTGCGCTGCTCAGCTCTTGCCCCTTCTGGGAATGCCCCTTCTTTGCAAAATAACTCGATTTCATGGTACCAAGGTAATTCTTCTTCATCCAAAATCTCCTCTAGTTCTGCCAATGATACCTCCTCGAGATCTTCCTTTTCAGCTCTCACTTCTGCAGACTTCCTAAGGTTGGTGAACCAAGGATCCTGAAGAGAGGGTGCGTCCATCCTCTGGACGACGACGGTCTCAGTACTACGACTGAGAGGGAAGGATAAGGAGGAGGCCAGAGATGCCAATGCATCCGCCAGAATGTTCAGAGAACGGGGGGTATGGATATAGATTAGCTTGCGGAATCGCTTAGCGATGAGTGTGACCAAATCTTGATAGGGCTTGAGCTTGGGGTCACGGGTACGGTAAGTGGACAGAACTTGCCGTAAGACGAGCTGAGAGTCTCCTATGATGTTTAAATAACGCGCGCCTAAGAGGTAGGCGTGCTTCAAGCCGGCCAGGAGAGCCTCATACTCAGCGATGTTGTTGGTAGCAGGAAATCGAAGTTGATAAGCGAAGGGGATGGTTACTCCCTCAGGAGTAAGCAGGACAACACCGATCCCTTGGCCCTGTGAGTTAAGCGCACCATCAAAATGCAGAGACCAGAAGGGATGCTGAGAAAGGACAGAGAGATGCTCATCAGGGAAATCGTCTTGAACAGAGTCGGTGTGAGGAATAGGGAGATGTGCAAGATGCTCAGCGATGGCATATCCTTTGACTGCCTTCTGAACGACAAAGGTGATATCGAATTGAGAGAGGAAGCTCTGCCAGCGAGCTAACCTACTAGAAAGAACGGGCTTTTCTAAGAGATAACGGATCGGGTCCATTCTAGAGATCAGCCTAACCGGGTGGGCGAGAAAGTAATGTTTAAGCTTCTGAACTACCCACACTAAGGCGGCACAAGTCTTCTCCATAGCGGTGTACCTGGATTCAGCTGGATTAAACAACCGAGAAAGATAGTACGCAGCCCGCTCTTTTCCTTCATCATCCACTTGTGCTAAAACCGCCCCTAGGGAGTCCTCAATGACCGAGATGTATAGGATCAGGGGTCTCCCAGGGACAGGAGGTTGCAAAACCGGGGGATTGGATAGATATTCCTTGAGGTCCTCATAGGCCTTTTGACAATCTTGATTCCACTCGAACTTGACCCCCGCCTTGAGCAATTCATAAAACGGACGGCATCTTTGAGAATGCTGGGATATGAATCTTCTAATGAATTGCAATCTACCAATCAGTCCTCGAAGTTCCGTAATGTTCTTTGGCGGAGGCATATCCATGACGGCCTGTGCTTTGTTAGGATCAATCTGGATCCCCCGTTTGCTCACTATGAAACCTAGCAGCTTCCCCGAGGAGACTCCGAATACGCACTTCTTCGGATTCATCTTTAGCTTGTACTCCCTGGCTCTCTGCAGCACCTTAGCCAAAATAGAGGGGTGTTCTTCCTTTGATCTCGACTTCACCAGGATGTCATCCACGTAAGCTTCCACATAGATGTGCATCATGTCGTGGAAGATAGCCATCATCGCCCTTTGATAGGTGGCGCCTGCGTTCTTTAATCCAAAAGGCATAACTACATAGCAGTATGTGCCCCAGGGCGTGGTGAAGGAAGTTTTCTCTTGATCTTCAGGAGCGAGACGGATCTGATTATAGCCCGAGTACCCATCCATGAACGATAGAGCTTCGTACCCGGCAGTGTTATCAACAAGGACGTCTATATGAGGCAGCGGGAAATCATCTTTAGGACATGCTTTGTTAAGGTCCCTGAAATCAATGCATATGCGCACCTTTCCATCCTTCTTGAGAACAGGGACTATGTTTGCCACCCACTGAGGATATAAAACTACTCTGACGAACTTGGCCTTGTAAAGTTTGTCGACCTCTTCCTTAATCCGCAAGGCCATGTGGGGGTGAAATCTTCTCGACTTTTGTTTAACAGGTGTTGCCCCTGGTTTAAGCACGAGTCGGTGTTCCACTAAGGAGGGGTCAAGACCTGGCATGTCCTCATAAGACCAGGCGAAAGAATCGCTATACTCCTTCAGTACCTTAATTAGATCCTCTTCTACCTGTGGAGGGAGATTAGCTGAAATATTGATGGGCCTTGGATCTTCTTCTGTTCCCAAGTTGATTTCCTTTGTAGGTTCATCCACTGCCGTCGACGGCTGGTCGAATCTCTTCAGTCCCTTTGCATATAAGTCGGCAGTGTCCTCTACATCGCTGTCTTCATCAATTGGGTCTTTCTCATCCAGCACTTCATAGACGCCTAATCCGTCATCGCTCCACACCCCTTCTATTTCCTCTTCATCTTCAATCGCAATTGCCATGGCGACGAATTCTGGGCACTTCAAAAGAGCATGACACCGCTGAGCTAGATCTTGCAAGAACCTATCGGGAATAGATCGGGAAGGATGCGCAAGCGAGCGTGGCTCAGGAGGGGAAGGGTTGAACGACCTAGAACAAGACCCTACTTCTTTAGACCTAACTGACTCTACTTCTCTAGACTCGCTAGACCCTAACTCTGACCTAGGAGAGAGGAAGCTTAATGGAAGGGAAGGAGCAGGGGACTCGCGCCCCTGGGACGAGGAGGATGGAGACAGGATAGCATAATCTTCCACTGAAATCTCCGTTTCAAATTTGACGTTTTTTTTTTGGAGATCAGTGGAGACCACGCAGCACGACGGAGGAGGCGGGAGCTGCATAGGGAACAGCTCAGGAAAGATGCAATCGAAGAAAAGATCACAAGAGGAGGAACCCCATATCTCGTGGATTTGAGAGTTAAAAAACGGAGGGATGGGGAAAGCAGGCAGATTAATGGGGCAGCGAGGCCCATAAGCAGGAGGATTGATTGGAATCTGGAATGGATCACTGAAAGATGGATTAATCATAATCGGAGGAGGACGGGGTACAAACCCCTTCAGCTGGATCATGCACTGAAAATGAGAGGGAGATAGAGAAAGAGCAATCAGCGAGCTCCCTTCTTTCTCTGAATCATCACCAGGCCGCTTCTTCGGCCTCCACTGCATAAGCTGAACCTTCTGTGGCTTCTGGCTGCCTTTTTCACAAAACAGCCCCTGGAGGGCCCAGCTGTAGTCGATCACATCGTCATTTAGCCCCCTTGGCAACGGGGGTGGACTGGTGACTGGACAAACCGTGTCGGTTTCTGACTGGACTGGCTTCGCAGCTAATGTGCCCGGCTGTGGGGGCCCTCTGACAAAATGCTGACGGTAATCCCAGGTAAGCGGCCCAGAGTCACCCATCATTGATAATGCTGTCTCCTTGTAACCGAGACCTCGTCTGCCCATTTTTCTTCCTTTTGGTATGGGCTTGGTCATCCCTTGCAGCTGTGCACCGAGGCCTCTCCCCGGTTGATAGCCCAGTTTCAATATAATGTTCCACCCCTTTGAATCTCGAATCTGCGGCTTTGCCTTGACATTGACCGGGGTAGTGACGGGCTTAGGAGTAGTGTATGCCCAAGGAAAGTTTAGGTCTAGCACTGATAGCACGGGCCGGCTGCTTGGCCAGAGAGTAGGAAGAATCTGTTCAGAGATGGCCTTCACTGACTGTACCGTGGATAAACTTTTAACTTTGACGACCCTCCCTTGAAAAGGGAATTTAATGCATTGGTGCGCGGTAGAGGGCACGGCGCCAAGTGTGTCGATCCAGGGACGACCCAAGATAGCCTTGAACATAGGATCGATATCAAGTACATAGAATTCTACTGCCATGGAAAGAGGCCCGAGCTCAGCCTGAATAGTGACTACCCCGTGACATGCCCGCCTTGAGTTGTCGTATGCTGCTATAGTGGTGGGGGTAGGCCGTAGTAACTCCTCAGATATATTGCAGGCTCGGAGAGTGCTGAGGGGGCAGACATTAATTGAGGCCCCAGTGTCGACCAGTGCTGCTTCAACGTCGACTTTGTTCAAAGTAATTGTTATGCAGAGCGGCATTTGCCGAGCCCCCGGAGGTGCAAGCTCGGTCTCAGAGAATGTGATTGCCGGCCCTTTAGAGATAGTTGCTAGTGCCGTTGGTAGACTGTCGACTGCCATGTCTTCACTAACCATGACCTTCTGCAAAAAATCCCTCAGTGCATCTTGATGGAGAGTGGACCTCTTGATTAACTCCAGCACAGATATCTTGGCGGGTACCCGATCTAGATGATGCAGTAAATCATATTGAGTCCCCGGTAACGGTTCAGCTTCCTCTTGCTCGGTCACCGATTGGGAAGACTGGGGATTGCTAGTAGTGGCGTAGTTCCGATGGAACATCTTCCCGCTCCTTAGAGCACAATTTGCCACGGCATCGGGGGATAGTATGATGGGCCCTGCGGGGCGAATGAGTGGAATAGGTGGCGTGGGGGAGGTAGTTTGGTAAAGCGGAGGGTTGGTGAAGTTAATGGGGGATGCGCGGATGATAGGTGAAGGATTGGTGGGTGGTAGGGTGGTGATGGACGAGGATGCTGGTGAAGGCAGGGTGAATGGATGGGTAAGGATAGGTGCGAGATTGGATGGTGGTGTGATGACGGTGATGGTGGTTGGCGAAGGATACGACGGGATGGTGAGCGGATTTGGCGGAGCGGGTGTGAATTGTGGTATGAGCGGAGAGGGTGTTGGTTGTGTAGGGAGGATGAAGGAAGGTTTGTGGTGGAAGGCCATGACCTGTGGTGCGGCGCCATCATCATCAAATGACCACCCGGCGTTGGAGGCCGGTGGTTGGACTACATTAACTTGTGCCGGTGCTGGCGGCTGCTGCGGAGGAGCGGGTTGATGGTTTGGCATCGGATTCTGATGGATGCCCAGATCTTGTGCTTGCTGCGGTGGCTGCTGTTGTGGCGGCTGCTGCGGCTGCGGTGCTGGATGCTGCTGCACTTGCTGCCCCTGCGGCTGCCTTCTCTTCTCTTTGATCTCCATAATGGCCCTATGCATCTCGGCCCAGTCTATTCTCTGTCCTTCGTGTAGGTCGTACACGAGATCTCGGAAGTGAAAGCATCCTTCTATAGTGTGACCCGGCTGCCGGTGGAACATGCAATACTTAGTTTGATCAACAGCTGGGTTCCAGACAGTCTTTTCTGGAGGAAGTTGAATTGCATTTACTGCCATGAGCGCTGAGAATATGTCGGTAAGTGTCTCTGGCAATGGAGGATACTGGGCTCTTCTGGGAGCCGGGCGCTTGCTATTGGGATTATTATTGTTGTAGCCGCCGGGTGGAGGGACGTTATGGTATTGCGGTGATGGTGGTGGTTGTTGTGGTGCGGTGAAGGTGTTTTGCGGGATGGTGAAGGTAGGCGGAGGGTTTTGTGGAGTGTTTTGAAAGTGTTGCGGAGCGGAGTTTTGCGGATTGCGGGGGCTTTGGTTGTAGCGGAATGGTGCGGCTTGGTAGGGAAAAGCAACAGCTTGTACTTGCTCATTTGTCTGGACTCCTTCGGTAACCGGCCCCTGTGGTTTCTTATGGTACTTGGGCTTTTGGTTTTCGAAAAGAGAATGGATAGGGGAGTCCTTAAACTGAGTTTGTATAAATCGCGCCCGGCTATACAGTTGATGCATATTGGCTATATCGTTCATTGCCAGGATGTTCTTGAAGGTGGGCGTAGCATTTGAAATTAGCAGTTTAACTTTTTCTTCCTCTGGAATATGGCCGGGCACCCTGGCGGCCATCTGCCTCCATCTATCTGCATAAGTTGCGAATTCCTCATCCGGCTTCATTTTCTCGGCCACCAGATCTGTGAATGAATATTCCGGGCCGACCCGATCTTGAAACCGCTGAATAAACTTGTCCTTGACCACTTTGAAGCTCTCGGCCTCTTCTAGGGGCAGAGAATAAAACCATTCCAGAGCAACGCCATCCAATGATCGGCGGAATAGGTACGCCATAAGGCGATCATCATATTGGAACTGCGCCGATTCATACAGAAAATCCCTCACATGGATGAAGGGATTGCTGTTCCCATCATACTTACGGTAGTTGGGGAGCTCAGACTGCGGAGGGAAACGGATGTTCTGGAAGCTTGGGACGGGAATATCAGCCAAGGATTGTGGGCCCACCTTCTTCTGAAGAAAATCAAGTTGTTGCTGCATGGTGGCCCACTTATTAAGCAAATCCTGCTCTCGAGAGGGAGCAGGGGCAGTGAAGGGAGTTGATTGTATCTGGTGAGCAGGAGGAATGGCGGTTGCCGAGGGCGGGAGCCCATAGGAAGGAGCAGAAGGATAACTAGTGGAATTAGGGGGGCCGTAAGAAGGATACTGGGCCTGAGATAGACCCGGATTGGAGTGAAATTGGGCCACCCCGTGCTGTTGGGGCAAGAAATCGGATGGGCCCACGAGGACCTGTGGAGCCGCCAGAGCAGAGGGATGATAATCCATCGGAAGAGAGGGGACAGGCGATTTCCCCTTATCAAACGATTGATGGGTCGAATTGGAGGATTGACCCATCTCCATGCCAGCAAAGGTGATGGTCCGGGGCTGGACCGGGGTGAGCTCAATCGGGGTGGGCTGAACAGACGGCCCAATAATGGAAGAATTAGAGTGCCCCTGGACGGTAGCGGAGGGAGGAGGATTGGACCCTTGCATGGCCTGATAGAGGACCTGGAGTTGGGTCGGATCCAACTGGGCCATCATATGGAGGACAGAGCCCGCGGAAGGAGCGGATAAAGAAGGGATGACCTGACCACCTTCTATGGGAGTGGAGGATGAGAGAGGGGCGGTCCCCTCTCCGGCGGAGAAAGAAATAACCCTCGGGGGGTTCTCAAGGAGCCCTTGAGGAAGGGAATCCTCTTGGGAGCGAGGAGGATTGCAGGATGCCATGGTAGATTCGAAGAGGGGATTGGAATAGAATGTGAAGGAGGAAGCGACTCGAGGAGATGATTCGGACGAACGAAAACAACTCCACATGCAACGGACAACCTTGATAAATGCAAAACAACAAACACAACAAACACACAATGAGCAACCGCACCTAGGTGATTCAAACAAGATACAAGTGATAGGGAATGAAGACACTCAAAAGCCAACCAAGTTGCTTAGGATGATGCGAACAAAGTTTCTTTATGGTTTCTCCTTTGGAATTTTAGTGAATTGATTGATATGTGCTCTTCTCCAAATGGGTTCCTGATAGGAGATGGATATGGACTTGGCTTGACTTTAAGTGTGACCACTCCTTCACTTATGCAACCCTAGACACAAGGGGGGAAAGGTACAACCGGCCCGGCGTCCGTGTGGGAATCCACGGCTCGCGGGGACTTATGGAGGTCCCTGCTGTGATTTCCTAGTCGGCCCCAAGGAATATGGAGACGAGAGGTCCTCACAACAAGGTAGGAAAATGCAGTCTAATATATGAAAAGATGGATGACCCTATGTGCACCGGAGTGCATGCAAAGTCTAGCCTAGAATCTAGCAAACAACGATGCACATAATGATATGAAGATATGAATGGAATTATGGCAGAAATCAAGCAGTACCCAAGCAATAAATCACAGCCAAAAAACTGCGGAAATAACTGCACCTCGGATGCGTACCTGCCAGGAGAGTGACGGACGAAGGCCCCTGCGTCAGAGCCCAATAACGGTCAGAGACCAGACCGCCATAAATAATGTAACGCAGGGGTTCCAGACCGTCGTATGAGCCAGGGAACCAAAAAACAAACTGAAGTAACAGGAAAACCCGTGAAAGCTCACACCACAGAGACAAGCGACGGCCTGATGTCCCCGCGTCAGAACACTGTAACGCGCTGAGACAGGGCCGTCATATGATTCAGAAAACCAGAAAGAGGGGTGAAAACAAAGGGATCAAAAGACAACTGAACAAACAGATGATGGCAGGTTTAAACAGGAATCAGAAGCACGATTGGCACTAGTTGTCCCACCGTGATCGCCAAAAAATTATCTGTTGATCGTTTGTTTACCTATCTCTTCTTATCTTCTTTCCTTTTTTTGTTGATTGTGAGGGTTTTGAAAAATGATATGGCGAGATGATAAATAAACTACCAAAGATCAGCTCAACCTATGCACATGTGAACATGAACCTAGGCAATCAAATCTAACTCTAGCATGGGCATGCTATCTCAATCAAATTACGCTAAGGGAAAAACGAAAACACACGCCGGGGCGTGGAGCAAAGATAAATAAAAACACACCGCTAGGGGTGGAACAATTAAGGGGAATAAAGAGATTTGATGAGAAAGACAGCTAGTGCCCAACACTAAGGAAAGTCGTGATCGCCACCAAAGTAAACACGAATCAAGGACTCGAATATACCTTGGAAGTAGGTGGATGAAACACCCGCCCACGGGAGAGAAAACCAAGGAAAGCCTGCAGATCAACTTGAAAATAACGGTCTAAAACCTGTGCGTCGCTTGGAAGTAACGGTCGTACGATAGACCGCCAGAAAGAAATAACGCTCCTGCACCTGACCGTCAGATAACCTGCAGTGAAAAGATGTGAAATCTTTGAACTCCAACCCTTCCAGCCGGCTAGAAGGCTTGGGCCTCGTGCTAGCGATCCTGTAAAGCCTGCCAAGGATGTAGAAAGCAAAACAACACAACCTCAATTAGCCCTCAACATAAGTATAGCATCAATCCTTAAAAAGCTTGAGAACATCAAAAGGAGAGGGGATTACCGGGGAGTTGTTGGTTTTTAACCCCTCTGGGCGTTTTTTAAGTTTAGGAGGATATATGTATGCTTAGCAACAGTGAAAAACGTGGAGGAAGAGGAGGGACAATGCTTTTAATTAATAAAACCAAGGGAAACTTGAGCACGCAATGATGATGATCTTGACAAGCTAAAACCCAAAATTACTCCCTTGACTTGGAAGATGGACGTGGGAAGCAGCTCCTCCTGGATGTAGATGGCTCTTGAATTTGGCAGCACTTCGTCGTGAATCAAATCTTCCTCTCCCTCGGGTCATAAAATCAAGAGTTCTATTTATAGACTCCCTCAAACCCTCAGGTCGAGTTGAAGATAAATCAGCCAAGAAAGGAGGATAATCCTTAGCAAATCCTTGAGGATAAGATCAACAAGAGTCCAAAGAAACAAACGAGAGGTCCTGAGGATTAGAATTGAAGGAGATAATGCCAATCCAAAACCCTATCTCGTCCACGGAGTAGCAGAGAAAAGGCCTGAACTGTCAGGACTCTCTGAAGGAAGTAACGGTCGCACGATAGACCGCCACTTGGAAATAACGCTCCAAGGCATTACCGTCATTTTCAACCCTATCCAAAGGATAAGATCAACGAGAAGAAGATCTAAACAATAGGACTCTGCAAGTAAGTAACGGCCAGGGCATAGGGCGTCATAAGAAAACAACGGCTAGGGAGTAGACCGTTATTATCAAAGGACAACGAGGCCCTAAGTCTTGGGACTCTTCAAAGGGTAACGGCCTAGTCTTCATGCGTTATTATGAAATGACGCGCCTAGTCCAGACCGTTATTATCATTGATTTTCAAGAAAATAGAATGGAGGGATTGCCAAGCTTTTGAACAAAGTGCCACCAGGAACCAGGTCTAATCCAGGAATTGAGACCCAGAAAATAGGCTTCAACTGATTAAAAGGAATTCAATGAAGAGTGAACAACTCGGAGCATCATATTGAATGAATAAGGAGATGACCCGACTTATTGGGTATAAAACGGGTGTCAACAGCTGGCGGTCGACCTGCAGCTCCTGGCGGTCGACTGCTACTGTGAAACCTGCAAACGGGCAGTCCCTGGGATTTCCGGTCGACCGCCACTGGCTGGCGGTCGACCGCCAGCTGAAAGACTGCAGACTGGCGGATGCTGGCTGGGGCGGTCGACCGCCCCTGTGCTGGCGGTCGACCGCCAGCTGGGCTGATTCCGGGCTTGCCCGGGTCGGTCCGTTATCCGCGCTTCAGCTCCGTCGTTCAACTCCATTAGCAGCCCGTGCATGTTTGTGGCATCGCCCTTGATAGTCTAGAAGGTATCAACTGTGTCTTTAACCTTGGATTCTCTTGGCTATACTTCTTTGTGCATTGACCTTGGATGAGTGACGAGCCGACTATCACGTGTCGACTTTTGCTTGTGTTCTCATTCTTGCTTGGGCGCGATCAATGAGCTTTCACGTTTGTTATTGCCACTTGATTCCTTGTCCATTTATTTACATATCTGTCATGAACAAAAACATCACGTATGTCAGTCACATGAGAGTGGAAAAATATCAATGACTAATAGTGTTTAGCCATTATCAAAACCAAGAATACCACAGAACTCATATGACCATGGAATGATTTCGAATGACCCAAGTGACCACAGAATGACTCAAATGACCTCAGGGACATAACATTCTCCCCCTTTTTGATGATGGCAACACTGTGAGTCAATATGTGATAGTAATGTCTAAAATGGCACAAGTTATAACAAATGCAACATATGCAGCTCAAGATCCATGATAGTAATAGCATGTGAATGTAATTATGAATGCAGATATGAATGCTATGCAATTATGCAAACCCCATCACATACACATATGAGATACAAAATGAGCAATGGATTCTCCCCCTTGGACTCTCCCCGTACATCATTCACACATCCCCCATGACAACTCACAAAGCACATAAGCTCTCCCCTTTTACAATGCGATAACGCATATAGCTCGTACAAAGGACTCACAATGCGATAACGCATATAGCTCGTACAAAGGACTCACACAAAGAATTCTCCCCCTTTGCCAACAGTAAAAAGGAGTGATAAAGTAAAATGTTTATGAGACCAGAGCTGAAAGGAGTTGAGAGCAAGCCATTATATGCAAAACTGAAGCATGCCGTGAGCAACATATATGGTTCAAAGCTAATGAAATCCGAGATCATCAACAGAGTTGGAAAAGCAGCTACATCCAAGATTTAATAGAAATGAACCAAAGGTGCATATCATGGCAGTGTTTAACCTTCCCTTGTCTTATATGACCATATTCAATAACGACAAAGGCAATAACACAAAAGCATGTATTGAGGCTAAACAATCATGATTGAAGCATGGAATTTAATGATTGTAGCATATGTTGATTTTCAATATCTTTAGTATTTGAAGGCACATGACTCACTTTATACGAGCAATCAAGTCTAGTTCATGCCTCCTAGCCGTAAGAATACACGTTGTTTAGACGCCAGTATCCCTAGGTATTTGGCAAGACTGACAGTTATGCTTCAGAATGAACAGATATAGCAAAGTCACGTCATGACATATCCAATCTCATTTCTTTGATGAGAGGATATATTTCTCAGCAATTATGCCAGTGCTCTGCCTAGAGTCCAAATAGAATGACGACAGAGATAACAGAGGCACATCATGACATATCATTTGTCACTTGATTTTGATGACATGACATGTTTCTCCGTGCAACAATATCATTACTCTGTCAAAATGATTTTCAGGAATTCCAGCTCATCAATATGTTTAGAAGTAATACTAAGCCTGAGTGTATCACCAAAGTTGTCAAGACGTTTGGATTTTCAGATTGCAGGATAGTCATGCAAAACACAATATGCAGTCTCTAGTTAAGGTCTATTAAAGCTTTAGAACATAGATGATTTCAAACAAGATATATCAAAACTATAAAGAAATCATTAAATCTGAACCATTTTCATTGAATGGACAATCATTAGGGCATATAATAGAAAGCTCTTACACCATATGTCCATCTGTCTCGTGAACTCAAACCAGACTGTAAGCCACTGAAGTGCAGTTTGCAAGAGGTTATGAGAATCAACAAAACTCCCCCTAAGGATATGCAATGGATACGCGAAGAATTATGTGTGCAAGCAAGTGTAATGATAAGTGTCAAGAGGAGAATGACCTGAAACATGCAGGGGTGGACATGAATTTGGTAGATATGAAATGCATGATCCAACATATGATTGTACACTTATTAAATGCAACAGAATGGAGATGAAACTCATGTATAAATGCTGCAAAACGACAACTCCCCCTTACTATATGGCCTATATGCGACAATGACGCATGGTACTTGGCGGAGGTGAAATCTCACGCATATTGAGTACTTCTAGACAAGCATAACCTGTCTTTCCATACATCAACATTTGATATACCATGGCCATGCAGGAAGGATGCTACACAGACCATGCAATGCATTATGAATCATGAACTCATTTCATTATTATGCATCTACATGCAATGCGACACATATAAAAAATGACATATTGACATATAAACAATGCATGAATGCCAACGTGCAAAACACACAACTAATTAAGCATGATCATCATTTCAAATTCATATTGGCCTGAGGTCGGCAAAGACTAAGCTCCCTTCTGAGTGTTGAAAACCTGTCATTACACAAGGGCTTAGTGAAAATATCAGCAATTTGATTTAGAGTATCAACAAAATGCAGTTCAAAATTTTTCTTACTGACCTCGTCTCTAATGAAGTGATGCCTAATCTCAATATGCTTAGTCCTAGAGTGCTGGACTGGATTTTTTGCAAGGTTGATAGCACTAGTGTTATCACACAGAATCGGGACACAACCAAGATCCACCAAGTAGTCTTGGAGTTGGTGTTTAATCCACAACACTTGGGTGCCACAGCTCCCCGCAGCAACATATTCTGCCTCCGCGGTTGAGAGGGCAACCGAGTGTTATTTCTTGGAGGCCCAAGAAACTAAACACCCGCCTAGAAACTGGCAATAGCCACTAGTACTCTTGCGATCCAGTTTGCATCCAGCGTAGTCCGCATCAGAATAAGATATAAGAGATAAATCACATGATGACGGATACCACAATCCCAAATCTTGAGTGCCGACAAGATATCGAAGGATACGTTTGATGGCAGTCAAATGGGATTCTCTAGGACTAGCTTGAAATCTAGCACAAAGACATACACTAAACTGGATATCTGGTCGGGATGCAGTCAAATAAAGCAAAGAACCAATCATACCTCTATAGACCTTGGCATCCACCAATTTACCATTTTCATCCGAATCTAGTGAAGTTGAGGTGCTCATCGGAGTTGCAATGATTTTGCTGTTTACCATGTCAAATCTTTTTTGCAGCTCCTTGATGTATTTGGCTTGGCTTATGAAGCAACCATCTTCTCCTTGGTTGACCTGCAAACCGAGAAAGAATTGAAGTTCTCCCATTAGGCTCATCTCAAATTCGCTAGTCATGAGGTTAGCAAATTCCTCACACATTTCAGATTTTGTAGAACCAAACACAATGTCATCAACATAAATTTGAACAATCAAGATGTTCTTACCTTGCTTCTTGGTAAAAAGTGTTTGATCTACCTTACCTCGTGTGTACCCTTTTTCAATGAGGAACGAGCTTAGTCTCTCATACCAAGCTCTTGGTGCTTACTTAAGTCCATAAAGTGTCCTGTCTAGCTTGTATACAAAATCTGCATTGTTAGAATTCTCAAAGCCAGGGGGCTGCTCAACATAGACTTCTTCTTTGATCAAGCCATTCAAGAAAGCACTTTTGACATCCATTTGATACAGCTTTATTCTAAGGGAGCATGTAAAGGCAAGTAAAATTCTGATGGCTTCGAGTCTAGCAACTGGGGCATAAGATTCATCAAATTCTACCCCAAACTATTGATTATACCCTTGAGCCACCAATCTAGCCTTATTTCTTATTATCTTGCCATCCTCACTTAGTTTGTTCCTAAAGACCCATTTAGTGCCTATGACAGATTGTGATGAAGGTCTAGGAACAAGATGCCAAACTTTGTTTCTCTCAAACTGGTTTAACTCTTCTTGCATGGAATTTATCCAGTTTTCATCTTTTAAAGCATCATCAATATTTTTGGGTTCATGCTGCGAGACAAGAGCAAGTTGATCTAATTCTTCCACAATTTTAAAATGTGACCTAGTTCTAGGTGAGTCATTCAAGCTACCAATGACATTCTCCAAGGGATGATCCTTAAGAATTCTAATGTTTGTAGAATCGTTACCTTCTCCTGGAGCTTGATCCCTTGCATTGCTTGATTCAGCTAGGTCACCATCTTCTTTTATTTCTTCTTGTGGAGAATCACTCTTGTCCTTCATGCTTAGGAATTCCCCATCTTCATCGTTTTTCCTGCAAGAGTTATCATTGTTAGAATCATGATATTCATCAAAGGAAACATGGGGTGATTCTTCCACAGTTTGATTTTTGATATTGTAAATTCTATAAGCCCTAGATCTATCAGAATATCCAAGGAATATACCTTCATCGCTCTTGGGCTCGAATTTATCTAAGTCTCTTTTGTCATTGTTGTGAATGAAACATTTCGATCCAAACACTTTCATATGTGAGAGAGAGTGATTTTTACCTTTTAGCAACTCATAAGGAGTCTTTTTGGTGTGTGGCCTTACTATAGAGCGGTTGATAATGTAACATGCCGAGTTTACCGCTTCAGCCCAAAACCTCATTGGAAGTTGCCGTTCAGCAAGCATGGTTCTTGCCATCTCTACAAGTGTCCGGTTTCTCCTTTCAACCACACTGTTTTGCTCCGACGTTCTTGGTGAAGAAAATCGGTGTGAAATCCCTTCGGCCCTGCAAAGGTTATAGAAGTTAGAATTTTCAAATTCACCACCGTGATCAGATTGAATCTTGGAAATTTTAAACTCACCGTCCTGCTTTATCTTCATGTAGAGTGCCTGAAACTCATCAAAAGCATCATTTTTGTGTGTGAGAAAGAAAACCCATGTGAACCTAGAAAAATCATCCACCAAGACATATCCATATTTTCTACCACTTAAGCTAGCAGTTCTGGGTGGGCCAAATATGTCCATATGAATTAGCTCGAGTGGTTTGGATGATGTATTTTCATATCTTCCCTTGAATGATTTTCTAGTTTGTTTACCTAGGGCACATGGATCACACAATTTGTTTTCTTGTTTAAAGGATAGTTCAGGCAAACCTTTCACCATTGAATGCTTCAAAAGTTTATGCAAGACATTGTAGCTAGCATGTCCTAGTCTACGATGCCATAACCAAGCAATTTCAGATTTTGGTGCAGCAAGACAAAGGTTTAAATAAGCAAGATCATCTAAGTCAATCATGTAAACATTGTTGACTCTCTTACCAGAAAATTTTACCTTATCAGATTTTGGTTCAAAGATTTTACATTCATGAGAATCAAACAACACTTTATGACCTTTATCACACAATTGACTTATGCTTAGTAGGTTATATTTCAAACCTTCAACTAGCAACATATTTCCAATGGAGTTGGAGAGGTTCTTACCTACATTACCTGTTCCAATAATTTTTCCTTTGTCGTTCCCTCCAAATGTGACATGTCCTCCTTCCTTTTCCTCCAAGAGATAAAATTTTGATTTGTCTCCAGTCATGTGTCTTGAACAGCCGCTATCAAGGTACCACATGTTATGTATGGCTGCAAGACACTCCTGCACAAGTAATTAAGCAAATGTGTTTGGAACCCAACCAAATTTGGGTCCCATCATACTCTTCAAATTTTCAAAGCATGAAACTATTTCTTTTGGAATCCAGACTTTTCTGACATTCATGTTTTGTTTGCTTAGAGCAGGGATTTGGTTTTTCTTTTCAACTTTGACATTCATTTTCTGTTCGGAGGTTCTTGGTTGGAATTTGTGAAAGTTTGATGAAGTTGGCTTCTTAACCCATTGTGACCATTGGTTGTTTTTGGGTTGAGAGTGATTATTCTGCGACCTAGGAGATTGAAAGTTATAGGATTGATGAACATATGAATCACAATTTCTCCAAAAGTATGGTGGTGTTGGCCTATATGAATGTGCAATCCAGTTTTGGTGATATCTGGAAGATTGAGCATGCAATGGCCAAGAGTGTGTTGACCTATGCTGCGGGGAAGGTCGACCTTTCTTAGGTCTTTGGACAGGCTTTTTGAGAATGTTGGTGACTCCCCCTTCAATCTTTTCTTTTCCTTTCTCCTTTTATTTTTGCTGATTTTGTGTGGGAGTTATGTTTGAGGTGGAGGCTTCGGAAGATGAGACAAATGTGACTGTTTTTAGCCCAATTGGCCTTTTGTTTGTTGGTTCAAAACCCAACCCTTCCTTGTTGAAATTCATCCTAGTACCTAGCAAAGCATTTAGGTTTTCTTTTCCATCCACGAAAATTTCCAAGGATTGTTGTTTATCCTTCAATTCTTTTTGTAAGTTTTCAATGTTTTGCAAGAGTTGAGTGTTGACATGTTTGACAGCTTCATATTTTTCATTACTCAGTTTGCTATTCTTTTCATAGGTTTGCATTTTTAGCTTAATGCTATCGATCTCATTTCTCAAGTTTTCATTTTCAGTTTTCAAGTCAGCCATTTCTTTTCTTCCTTCTTCCAAATCCTCAATCATTTTCTTAAGATCTTCAATTTCAGTTTCAAGTAGAGCATTCTTATCATCCTTGTCATGATCATGCACAAAAGAATTGATTTTCTTTTTCAATGATTTATTTTCCTTTTTGTACATTTCATATTTTTCCATGAGTTGTATATATGCATCCTCCCAATCATCAATTGTATAATCTTCAAATGGAGAATTTACCTCAATTTCTTCGTCACCTTTGGCCATGAGGTAGAAATCTTCTTTTTCTTTGTCCGAGGAGCTAGTTTCATCATTACTTTCCTCTTCATCGCTCCATGTGGACACCATGGCCTTGTTATTCTTCTTGCCCTTCCATTTGTCAGCTTTTCTGAATCTGTCAGGACAGTCATTCTTGAAATGCCCTGGTTTGTTGCAAGAATAACAAATGATTTTGTCAGATTTCTTAGAGTTTTCAAAATTAGATTTGAAACCATTTCTTACCCTTGACCTTCCTCTCATGAAGCTCTTACCTTCATTTCTCAGGAATTTCTTGAACTTACGTGTGAGCATGGCTACGTCATCCTCATCTCGCTCACTTCCCGAATCCTCACCTTCATCAGAAGTATCATGACGGCTGGGTCCAGCTTTAAGAGCTAGAGACTTCTTTTTAGGTGCCTCAGCCTCTTTGTTCTTGAGGTTGATCACATAGGTCATTAATGACCCAATGAGTTCATCTACCTTCGTGGTTGCGAGATCTCTTGATTCTTCAACAACGGTTGCCTTCGTGTGCCATGCTGGAGTTAATGATCTGAGAATTTTTCTTACAAGTTCTTGCTCTGTATATTTCTTTCCCAAGTCAGTTAAACTATTAGTAAGCACAGTTAAGCGAGCATACATATCTTGAATTGACTCATCAGGCTTCATGCGGCACATTTCATATTTAGAAACTAAAATATTGGCTTTTGTTTCTCGTACCTGAGAGGTTCCTTCGTAGATTACCTCTAGCTTATCCCACATCAATTTCGCAGTTGCGCAGGTGGCTACTCTTGAGAATTCAACTGGATGGAGTGAGCATTGCATGATATGTTTAGCACTCCAGTTGATGGTGGATTGCCGTATTTGTTCTTTGGTCCGCAAGTCTTCATTATCCGTAAGCTCATACGGACCTTTGCTGATCACACGCCAAAGTTCGTAGTCTTGGGCGCGAATGAACACCTGCATGCGATGTTTCCAATAAGGATAGTTAGATCCAGTGAAATAAGGAGGTATGTTCACAGAGTGTCCTTCAGGTAAATAACCCTTAGATGTTGATGCACCATTTCCCTCAAGGTCGTTGGACCCCATAATGAGAGATTAGGCTCTGATATCACTTGTTGTGTAGTGGACAGCGGATCTAGAGGGGAGGGGTGAATAGATCTGCCCCTCTTTTCGTAATGTAACCCTCTATATAGCTAGATGAGATAAATTGCAGCGGAATATAACTAGCTAAACGAAGGACACAACGATTTGCTTAGCAAGATGATTACTAATATATCAATTTAAACCTAAGCATGCATTTAGAACGAAACAATCACACAAACAAACCACAACACATGAGATTTTAAGGTGGTTCGGACTGAATCCCCAGTCCTACGTCCACCCCTCACCAAATCCGGTGAGGCTCCACTAGTGCCACGCACTGAACCGCAAATCGAAAAGACCACCGATTACCTTCCTACTAACCACCTAGCAGGGACGTCAACAACGCAGATCGGACAACCTCCGATTGCCTTCCTACTAACCACTGGTAGGGACGATTCTCAGATTCAATTGTTTGTATGAAATGAAAAAGAGAACAAATATGAAATCACTCAAACAAGATATAGAGTATGCTCAAAGAAAAGGATCTTGTCTGAGTTGCAGAAGCTTGAATCGGATGCTTTGACGGTGTCTTCTTTCTTGCGGGATGATCTTCCTTGAACCTCTTCTAGTTGATGAAGAAGACGATGGATGTAGCTTCAATCTTCCTTTTGATCTTCTTGAGTCGATGAAGAGGATGTAGAAGATGTAGGATGTAGCTTAGATCACCCTTGAGAGCCTTGATTCCTTCTTCTTCCTTGGAGGTTGAGATGGCTTCAGATCTGGACTTGAATGCCTTGGAATGGATGAAAAACTTCCTCCCGAAACACTGTTCACGGAGGTGCTACAATACCTCGAAAGTGAGCTCCCTTGATCTCCCTTGAAGCCTTGAAGCATTAGGGTTTCCAACCCTCTTGTATTGGTTTTATAGACCTTGAATGGTCTATAGACAAGTCTCAGACCAGATCCATAATTTGTGGGTGTTTATGTGACTTTTGGATTAAACAAATCCATGTTGAATGGCCTTTTTCGAAGTTGGAAACACAGTCAACATTGAAGGCTTGGGGCTGGCGGTCGACCTGCAGCTCCTGGCGGTCGACTGCTACTGTGAAACCTGCAAACGGGCAGTCCCTGGGATTTCCGGTCGACCGCCACTGGCTGGCGGTCGACCGCCAGCTGAAAGACTGCAGACTGGCGGATGCTGGCTGGGGCGGTCGACCGCCCCTGTGCTGGCGGTCGACCGCCAGCTGGGCTGATTTCGGGCTTGCCCGGGTCGGTCCGTTATCCGCTTCAGCTCCGTCGTTCAACTCCATTAACAGCCCGTGCATGTTTGTGGCATCGCCCTTGATAGTCTCGAAGGTATCAACTGTGTCTTTAACCTTGGATTCTCTTGGCTATACTTCTTTGTGCATTGACCTTGGATGAGTGACGAGCCGACTATCACGTGTCGACTTTTGCTTGTGTTCTCATTCTTGCTTGGGCGCGATCAATGAGCTTTCACGTTTGTTATTGCCACTTGATTCCTTGTCCATTTATTTGCATATCTGTCATGAACAAAAACATCACATATGTCAGTCACATGAGAGTGAAAAAATATCAATGACTAATAGTGTTTAGCCATTATCAAAACCAAGAATACCACAGAACTCATATGACCATGGAATGATTTCGAATGACCCAAGTGACCACAGAATGACTCAAATGACCTCAGGGACACAACATTCTCCCCCTTTTTGATTATGGCAACACTGTGAGTCAATATGTGATAGTAATGTCTAAAATGGCACAAGTTATAACAAATGCAACATATGCAGCTCAAGATCCATGATAGTAATAGCATGTGAATGTAATTATGAATGCAGATATAAATGCTATGCAATTTTGCAAACCCCATCACATACACATATGAGATACAAAATGAGCAATGGATTCTCCCCCTTGGACTCTCCCCGTACATCATTCACACATCCCCCATGACAACTCACAAAGCACATAAGCTCTCCCCTTTTACAATACGATAACGCATATAGCTCGTACAAAGGACTCACAATGCGATAACGCATATAGCTCGTACAAAGGACTCACACAAAGAATTCTCCCCCTTTGCCAACAGCAAAAAGGAGTGATATAGTAAAATGTCTATGAGACCAGAGCTGAAAGGAGTTGAGAGCAAGCCATTATATGCAAAACTGAAGCATGCCGTGAGCAACATATATGGTTCAAAGCTAATGAAATCCGAGATCATCAACAGAGTTGGAAAAGCAGCTACATCCAAGATTTAATAGAAATGAACCAAAGGTGCATATCGTGGCAGTGTTTAACCTTCCCTTGTCTTATATAACCATCTAAATAATATCTAATTTAAAAAAATACTCACATGAAGAACATCAAAGCTAAACAATCCACATTTTTGAGTCATGTCTGTAGGTACAAATGTTTCAATCTATCCCGCCCCTAACTAAACAATATAACCATGCATATAGGCGTGAAAGTGCATGAAATGGAAAGGGGCGACGAAGAAGAGGAACCTGACCGTGATCGCCACCAAGGACTTACAGCACCAAAATGATGAAGAAAGGATGAATACGGTGCCGTGTACCTTAGAAAATGAAGAAGAAGATGCGGCCTAACGGGAAGCCGCTACAACGTGTGATCGCGCTTGAAATGGGATGCGGGAAGCCGATGTGGGTGCACCTCCTCACCTCCTAGCCGGCTAGAAAGCAAGGGCCTCACGTCCTATTGATGGTCTCCTGCAAAACAAAGCCATGAAAACAAAAGAACACCCATTAGATCATGAAAGTGTAGCATGTGTCCCGAAATGATAAATTAACATGAAAGAATGGGGGAGAACGCACCGGGGGAGGGTTTTTAACCCCTATAAATGGGTGCAAAAGCAAGGTGGGAGTGTTGTGCATGCATAGAATTTGAAATCATGGAATTTGATGGAGAAATGGGGGAGAAAAACGTTGTGTAAAACGGAGAAAAATGCATGAACGTGCCGAATCAGCGCAAAAAAACTAAGTGTAAAACTGTGATGATTTGTGAAAAGTAGAGGGAGAGAACTAAGCCTAGGTATGAAGAAAGAGAGCCCAGAGAGATGAAAAATGAAGAAGATACTCCTCTCTTCAAGATGAGACCAATGGAGGACGACGAGGATGCCGGATGACTCCGCCCCGAGCCGACGAAGGGCGCCGCGTGGCACAGGTTCAAGAACTCATGATGATTTACAAAAAGTATGGGCGAAGTTAGGAGGGTAAACGAAGATGAAATCCAGCAAATAAGGTATCAAAATGAAGCCTATACTTCCCTCAATAGCTTGGGGTCGAAGGTTTGAGATGACGATTTGGCATGGCTTCGCCCCAAGTTCAAGAAGAGCCCCCCGTCGCGCAGGTGAACTGGGCAGGTTTATATAGAAAAAAGGTGAAAACCCTAACTTTCTGCTGCGATTTCATAGGATAGAGTCCACCAAATCTCGAGATCTATGGATCAATCTCGATATAATAGATAGGATAAGAGGTAGGAACAAACGGGACTCTTTTTGGTTGAAGATTGGGGAGGTTATGGCTCTTGGAAGAAGGCTATGGAACCTAATCTGCATGGATTTTTGGTTGCACGAAATGAGTAAATCCCTAACTTGCGGTCAAGATTCCAGGAGATCTGGTGCATGAAAAGTCGTGCCCTATGGATCAAATTGAAGATAATACAAAGGGCAAGAGATAGAAATAAACGGAGGTCAATTTGGTGGAGGATTCTAGAAGATAGAGCCCTAACAAAGAGGCCTCGTTGCACATGTTCGACCTTAGAATCCGGCGGCGAAGAAGACGGAGTTTAGGAACTTGTGGACTCTCTGTTAGTTGGACGGTCGCACGATAGACCGCTTTTCGAAATAAACGGTCTAGGAAGGACCGCCCTTTTAATATAAACGGTCATGGGGTGACCGCTTAATGACTGGGGCCGACCGGAGAGCCTTTGGCACAAAAATAGATAAACGGTCTTCCAAAGACCGTTTTTTGACATAAATGGTCTCAAGAAGACCGTTCTTAAACATTTTAAAAATAATACAAATAAAATAAATAAATAAATAAAATTAAAAAAAGTTATTGTTCATGGACGGTCAACTGTTGACCGTTTATAGGTGTTGGGCGGTCCACATGGGACCATGTGAACAGTAACGGTCAACAGTTGACCGTTTATCAAGGGTAGGCTGTCATGCTCGCGCGACTTTAGAAATTAAAGCGTATCTCTCAAACGGTGCAGAATTAGCGAAAGTGGTAGAAGAAGAAATTATAGATAACTGAGAGAGGAACAACTTTCATGAAGAGAATACGATGAAAAAACGATCAGTGGAGAGAGAAAATAGGGTGAGAATAGAGAAAAATACTGAGGCATGAAAACGGTGGAGAACTGGATAATGACGTAGAAGAAGAAAATGTAGGGCTTTAAAAATGGAACAACTTTGGTGAAGGACACTTAATGAATAGAAGAAAGGAAGAGGATGAAAAAGGACCACTTTTTAAGACTGCGCAGCGAAAGGGGCCGAACGCTTGAGGGAAGTCGACCTAAATGGGCCGTAAGTCGACTCAGAAGGCCGGAAGTTGATAAGATAAGCTCCAAGGCTCTAAGAAATAATGATCTCCAAGGCTCAATGGGAATGGAATAATGAAATGGGCTCGAAATCCATCCAAGGAACGCTCCAAAATAATGGGTAATTTGGGACATCCAAAATTGATGAATAAGAGAAATAATGCAACTTGCAGGCTAAAAACGGGTGTCAACAGATGCCCCTCCTTGATGTCCGCTTTGCAAGGGAGCGAGCGAAAGCGACGTGGAGGCGAAATGGAAAGGAGATGGAGTGAAAGCGACAGCGACGTGAAATGGAGATGAAGCGGAGATGAAGCGGAGAGAACTGATAAGCGGGCATCAAGGCAAAAGACACCCGTCATAACCAACAAGCGACAGGAATTCTCCCGAAAACGCCGAACTACCCACCCGGAATGGCTGACGCGGATGAAACATGTCTGGAGAACTAAACTAACAAAAGGAAATGGAAACACGACCAACCTCATCGGGGACATAATCCACAGACAATTAGGGGGTCGGAAAGAGCACAACGTAAAAAGCCGGAGAAATATAACTGAGATAAAATCTAGATAGGAATCACGCTGGCCAACCAGACCAAGCGGCAAGATCAGAGAAATCGTTCAAATTCAGAGTGAAATGAGAATCTCTTATCCAAGTGAATTGAAGTGCAATTAACCATTACTGAGGAACAACCTTGAACGGATCACGAGGCATGCGTGCTCAAAATGACATGATGCATGCTGGGCTAAAATAAAGAAATCATCAAAACGAATGCAAAGAAAGTTAAAATAGAAAGTACTCGAGAATAGTATTGCTAGACCGGAACAATCAGGGTCAAGACACTATCCGCAACCACGGCATGCGTGATAGAACCATCGTTCCCTAATTTTCCCAACCTAACGGCCTATCCGATGATTAAACATGTGCACCTAGATCATCATCGTTTTTGTTAGAGGGGAACATCAGATCCTGGAACACGTGAATGACCAACCGGTTCTCGAGATAATATAATAATATAGATACCATATAGTAATGCAACAATGAGTAGGGATAGAAGGCCATACCTGACTTACCTGTGCAGGCAAAATGGCATTTTTTGATTTTCATTTTCTGATTTCTTTTGATTTTTTCATGTATAAGACAAATATGATAAACAAGCAAGTGTAAACATAGAGAAAATAACACAACTATCAACTGAATGACAAACAACACGACATAACATAACGGTCAAATGAAATGGGAGACAATGCAACATAACATAACAAAGGCACACGAGCACATATGCAATGGCATGAACAAACAACATGCATGCATGAGCACAGTGTGACAGGACAACAACGCGGTGGGACAACACGCGGTTGGGACAAGAACATGACGGATGACCGCACGGTTGGGACAAGAACATGGGACATAAAAGGGTGACTTACAACATGTGCAAGACAACTAACAACACTTGGTGAGGGACAAAACAACATGTGTGGGACAACACGGAGGGACATAAACACGTTACAAGGACACGGCGGGATAAAAGACAAACAAATACGCCCTTCAATCAAAACCCAAGATCAGAATGAAGCAGAACCGCCATGTTCATAATCGTGAGGCAAAGCCCTCTCATAAAGATATGATCATTGCAAACAATAGCTGAGAAGGATATGAGCTTCAGAACAGATCGAGAGAGTGGATCGAAGAAGGGAAGAACAGATCAAAGATGTGGACAGGAGGTAGAGCACAAAGATATAGTAAGGAACACCTGAGTACTTGCAACCTGCACACTTAGCAAACAGATTACGTATCTATTCTTAAAATAAATGCAAATACATGAAAAAGACACATTTTTTTGAATTTTTGTGATCTTTTTGATTTTTTTAAATTTTCAATAGTATTTCATTTTTCTGGATTTTTTTTTGAAGTATTTGGTTTTTTAGGCTTTTGAAATATTTAAATTTTTTTTAAAATTTTGAAGTATTTGATTCTTTTGGATTTTTGACAATATTTGATTTTTTAGATTTTTTTTAAAGTATTTGATTTTTTTTAGACTTTTGGTAATATTTGATTTTTTTTTGATTTTGACATAGCAATCCGCAGCACTTAAAGACGGGCTCAAACTACTAGCCAGGGATCGACGTTCCTACTCCTTTCACTAAAGGCTTCCCTAAAGCAGGGTGTGCATGTGAGGGTGGCTTACAACAACCAACTGCTTCTAAAGAACGGTGCCCCTACTAAGGCCATACCCAGGATACAACCCAGCCTAAGAGGGAGAAGCAGAAGATAAATTGGAGACAAGCTTCGTGCAGGATGGGAGATATCAAGGCTCGAATTCCTTCCAGGGCACTACCCCTCAAAGAGATAACATGTTACGCCGGGGCTTTGTGTCTTTGATTTTTAGACCCATATTTATTAGGCACGCATGCGACCGGGCTCATGACGTCCCGCGGGGAACTATACTGCCACTCTTGCCATGCCTTTGATTCATAATTTTGCATTGATTTATTTTCTCATTTTGGTAGCCCTTATTGGCCAGATATAGTATGAAAGCTCACTTTTGAGGGTCAAGACTGCCCCTATTTGAGACCTCTCTCGTATTGGGGAGTGTCTAGGTTGGTCATCTTATCCATCCATCTCTTACCCCTGCACTTGACCGAGCAGAGAAAAGAAAAGACCTTTGTGCATACCCAAAGTATGGCCAAAGTAGCAACGGTGCGTCTCAGAGAGATCGGCTATGGCTTACCGTGTAGTGTGTGAAAAACCCATGCCTAAAGGTCACCCTCAACAATCGGGGAAAGAAACTAGACTCCCAACGCGGAGCTATTACCAGCCTAAGGATGCTGCATAAAATAACCTTTTTTATTTGACACAAAGTTAAGATCTAATTAAACAAAGACTCCTAAAGCCACTCAATCATGTTAAGGAACCAACATTATAAGCGCGTGCAGAAATAACACAATAATAGCAATGATAACATGTTTCGGCACAAAATCAAAGATACCTTTGCAAATCCATGGCGTGGAAACCGGCCTCCTGAAGCGATCTCGATCATCAAGGTTTGAGGAGCGCGAGCTTTGTTTTCCTTGCTTGTCAGGATAAAGGATGAAAGGATAGCAAAGGATTGGATTCCTCGACATAGAGGAGTGGCAGACATCATACTGGACGAAGAAGGGATAAAAAGGAAGAGAGACGAGGGCTAGAACTCCCTCGTTAAGGTACTGAGGCCCTGATAACAAGGAACCAGATACAGAATAAATAGGGATTAACTGAGATCAAGGCGGGCTAAAGCCTCGAAAACAGCAAGAAAAAGGGTGAGAACCCCGAAAGGGTGGAGAGGAGTAAGTAAAAATAGGAGGAGAAGAATCATCCGACGTGGTCGGAGAAGGAGAGTAGCGATCACCCGCTAGAGGCGGGGAAGAAGAAGCATAAACACCCGACAAGGTCGGGGATGGGAACTGATAGACACCCGACAAGGTCGGGGAAAGAGCGCGCGGGACACCCGACAGGGTCGGGGAAAGAGAATGAGAAGTAGAACCCGGGGACACCAGAGGAGAAGGATCAGATGAGGCCCCGAAAGTGGGATGAAAGGATGACATAGGCCGAGGCCTAGAATCATGAGAAAATTGAGAATCCGGAGGTTCAGGATGAGGGGAGAAAGAATAATGGGGGTTTGCAGACCCGAAAAGAGAGGAGAAAATAATAGAAATTGGATTGGGAGAATGTAAATACACCACCCAAGGGTGGGAGCTGAGTAGAAGAAATGATGAAGGGAAGAAAGGAGAAGAGGAAGTAGTGACCCCTCGAGTGCATAACATGCGGCCTTTGCACTTGCGCCGTCGCCTCTTCTTGGTAGAAATCTCCTTGAAATGAATCCGTCTGACACGGACTCGAGCCTTCGGGCTTCTTAATCTACAATGTTTTCTCAAATAGCGGGCCCATCTGGCAGACGACCTAGCCCGACTGTGAATATGTAGCTTCATCGGGGTGGTTGCCCCTAGACTCACGGTGCTAACATGCTGTGGACATTCTTGAGCAACTGACTCCTCAGGATGATGAGTATCATGGAACCATGGAGTCTTATCTCTTGGCACTAGAACATGGAGATTCGACAACTCTACTCGGCAACTGGGCACGAAGCATAACTCCCTTACCAGAAAAGCAGGACAGAATTGAGGGGGAGTAATGTGCGGCGTTGACGTGGCAGACTTACCAATAAACCAAGGGAGATTGCATAACAGATGTAGAATGTCCTTAGAGAATGCAGAAAACACGGCCAACTGCCCTTTGCATATAGAATTCATCAGGCTCTTGGCGGCCGCATGAGTGAGCACCATCTCGGTAGAGAACCCCTCTTGGCCAGTGAACTGAATAACAATGGAGCGAGGAGAAATAACAGCATCGATAGTGAATCCTCCGGCGAGCAATGAGATTGCCACCGGCCTTGCTTGTGAAGAAACTGGCACTAGTGCAAGGGAACTCTTCTTTGTAAACATTTCTGAAAATGCAGGCTCTTTATCCCCAAAATAGCCAGGGACTAGGACCCGGATTGGCATGCGGCAAATGACATCTTGAATCTTGAAAAGCACAATCGAAACCTGGCTCGGCTCATTATCTCCCTGGGGACCAGACCCAAGGGGCACCAAAGATAACGCACACCCGCTCCGTGGGGTGGAAGGGGATGGAGAAGTGGAGGTAATAGGCTTGGAAGGCATGGGTAAAGGCGCGGAGGGCGTAAGTGGTGGTAAAGGCAAAAGTGGAGGTGTGGGTTTGGGCTCGGCCTGCTCGGGCTCAGAGGATGATGGCGAAAGGGGGAGTGAAGGAAGTGGTGGCGACGGTGGCAAAGGTGATGAGGGTGGCAAAGGGAGTGATGTGGTTGATGAAGACGGTGAAGGTGAAGGGGATGGAGGTGAAGGTAGGGGTGGGGAAGAAGGAGGAGAGAAAGGTAGTGGCATAGTGGGGGAAGAGGCAGGTGGTGGCGCTCTTCGACGTATCTTCACGACTCGTCGAGAGGCGTTGGGGATAGGTGTGGTGGTGGAAACGGAGGGTGAAAGAGAGGTTGCCCGAGCAGAGGCTGGGGTAGGTAAAGGTTGTGGAGGAGATGGGATGGAGGAAGAAGTAGGTAATGGAGCAGGTATCTTATTAACTGAAGAAACACCAAGGTGCCCCTGGTCTTGAAGTGGAGACGGTTGCCAAGGCGGCACGGCTTGCTGCTGCTGCTGCTTGCTGTTGAGATCCAAAATAACTTGGCGTATGACAGCCCAATCAATCATCCTCTTGTCTTCCAAGCTGTAAATAAACTCCCGGAACTCGGGACAGTCCTCAATCAAATGCCCCTGCTGACAGTGGAATTCACAGAACTGGAGCAAATTCCCGATTGCGGGTCGGCAAGGCACAACCGGAGGGAGCTACAACGCATGGGTGGCCATCAAAGCCCTGAAAACGTCTGTAAGAGATTCCGGCAATGGAGAGTGAGAAGCCTGCTTCGGGCAAGGTAGATGCCAAGGGGTATGGGAAGGTAGTGGGGATGGTAGTGGAGGTTGCGTAGGTAAGGGGAATTGCGTAGGTGAAGGCGGAGGGCTAATAAGTGAAGGAGATGGAGGTGTGGAGGGAGTGGGAATGTAATGGACGACATCCACCCGCTGAGGGTGTGACGTTTCCTTGACCAGAAGTGGAAAGGTGTGGGGAAATAAAACAGCGGAGGGCTGACTCGTGGAAGGCTGATATGCGGTGGAGTGCATGGAGGTATAGGGGTGTGTGGGAGTGGAAGGTTGACTCATGGGGGGATATGAGGTGGATGACGTATGCGGGCGTAGAAGGTAGAGGAAATTCGGGGTCAAGGGAAACTAGGAGTTGTTGGCTAATGAAGCGGGCTCGGCTGTAGAGTTGCTGCCATGAAGTGATATCATCCAGGGCTAAGATGCATCTGAGCTCGGGCGTTGCATTAGAAATAACCATCTTGATCTGCTCGCCCTCTGGAATATGCCCCGAGACTTGCGTGGCTAGACGACGCCAGCGGTCGGCAAAGGTCGAGAATTTCTCGTCGGGCTTCATCTTCTCTTGGGCCAGATCAACCATAGAACATCTGGGCCCAATCTGGTCCTGGTACTGCTGAATAAATCTTGCTTGGACGGCTTGAAAATTCATCATCTGCTCTTGCGGTAACGTGAACAACCAATCCTTGGTCGGGCCCTCTAAAGATAGGCCAAACAAATAGGCCATCAAGTGTTGATCATGCTGGAACTGGGCTGACTCATGCAAGAAATCCTTCAAATGGACGTAGGGGTCACCAATTCCACCATAGCGACGATAAGCCGGAATCTGTGAACGTGGTGGAAGCTGAAGACCTTGAAATGCAAATGGAATATCCAAAGAAGTTTGAGGATTGATTCGGCGTTGCAATTCATCAAGCTGGCATTGGGCCTGAGCGATCATCTCCTCGGTAGGAAGAGTCCGAGAAGGATATGGGACAGCTTGAGCAAGAGATGATGAATTTAGACCAGGATAATGTTGATGGACAGGATAAGGGGATCCGTCATGAGAAGAAGGAAAGCCCGCTCCGGGAATTGAGGAATACATGGGCCTGGAAGAATTACGAAGGTGGGAATGAGAATTGATTGGGCCAACAGTAGCACGGGCGGGATAAGAAGGCCCGTTAGAAGAATAGGGTCCAATGGAGGAATAAGGAGATGGGCCCGCATGGGAAGAGGAATCCACGCGGGGATAAGAAGACGGGGAGGAAGAAGGGTAATATACAGGAGAAAAGTGACGCTCCATGAGGGCAAATGGAGACTTTATACAGGAAAATAAGGGAAATACAATGAGGGAAGTAAGGGCTCAAAGGAGGGGGGCTGACTCAATAATGCAAAGAAAAGGAAAAAGAAACCTAGGACAATGAGACTAGACAAATGGACACACAGAATGGACTACCCTAAATGGACCTAATAACAAAACCTATATGGATGATGTGGGATGCAACACAATATAACACAAGTGGGCTCGGGCAAGCCCACACAACACAAACAATATGAAAGATTTCACCCAAGTCAAACAAGTTAATATGATGGGAAGTATTTTATTGTCAAAGTTTTGGGTGGGCCTTTTAATGATTTGAATTGAGATTAATTCCCTCAAGATTGGTGTCCTATAGGGAATAAGGTCCAAACTTTAGTTTGACTAAGGTTAATTCCTTCACAACGTATGCAAATGCAAGCCTGAGGGGTGAAAAGATACAACCGGCCCGGCGTCCGTGTGGGAATCCACGGCTCGCGGGGACTTACGGAGGTCCCGAATATGATCACCTAGTCGAGCCCAAGGAATATGGGAGCGAGAGGATCACTTACCGAGGGGGAATGCAACTACAATATGCCAATATGCATGATCCTATGTGCACCGGGGTGCATGCAATTTCTAGCCTAAGTCTAGCAAATCAAGACAATCATGAAATCATGCTAACATCATAAAAATGCATAAAAAATGTAAAAAATTATAAATAACAATTATGCAAGGCCTAAAATAGGGACAACTAGGCACTAAAAGATAAGAAAAATCATCGAAGGATAACGTACCTTTGTGATTGCCCCCAAATATGCCTAAGACTAGATGCACAAAATGCAAAAATAGAGGTAACTTTTAAATATGCAAATGATGTCCAAATGATGCAAACTCTATATGTATGGAAAGACAATACAAAGGATAACACAATGCAACAAAAATCAGCTCAATCCGACATCGGGAGACAAAGTTATGCCCGAATGAACAAGGCCCCTGTGAATCTATCTTCAAATCTGCCTAAGATTAGATGCACAAAATGCAAAAATAGAGGCAACTTTTAAATATGCAAATGATGTCTAAATGATGTAAATGACCTATGGATGGAAAGACAATACAAAGGACAACACAATACAACAAGAATCAGCTCAATCCGACATCGGGAGACAAAGTTATGCCCAAATGAATAAGGCCCCTGTGAATAGAAATCCTGCCAGGCCAGAACAGTTAAAAGGTCCCTGGATGACAGTTTATACCCTTTGAGTGGTCTACTGGATGACCGCCCAAGTGTTGGACGGTCCAGGGAGGACCGTTTATCACCCCAGAGGGTTTGGGCGGTCCTGGAGAGGCCGTTTAACATGTTAGGCGGCCCTACGATAGACCGTGCAACCCTGACAGACCCGAAAATGGACAGAATGATAGAGAAACGCGGAGAAGACTATCCAAACATGCATGAACACCGACCCAACATGCAAGAGACTAAAAATATAACGTGATGGGCACTAGGTGTCCCACCGTGATCGCCAAAAAACTGTAGGTACAAATGTTTCAATCTATCCCGCCCCTAACTAAACAATATAACCATGCATATAGGCGTGAAAGTGCATGAAATGGAAAGGGGCGACGAAGAAGAGGAACCTGACCGTGATCGCCACCAAGGACTTACAGCACCAAAATGATGAAGAAAGGATGAATACGGTGCCGTGCACCTTGGAAAATGAAGAAGAAGATGCGGCCTAACGGGAAGCCGCTACAACGTGTGATCGCACTTGAAATGGGATGCGGGTAGCCGATGTGGGTGCACCTCCTCACCTCCTAGCCGGCTAGAAATCAAGGGCCTCACGTCCTATTGATGGTCTCCTGCAAAACAAAGCCATGAAAATAAAAGAACACCAATTAGATCATGAAAGTGTAGCATGTGTCCCGAAATGATAAATTAACATGAAAGAATGGGGGAGAACGCACCGGGGGAGGGTTTTTAACCCCTATAAATGGGTGCAAAAGCAAGGTGGGAGTGTTGTGCATGCATAGAATTTGAAATCATGGAATTTGATGGATAAATGGGGGAGAAAAACGTTGTGTAAAACGAAAGAAAAATGCATGAACGTGCCGAAACAGCGCAAAAAAACTAAGTGTAAAACTGTGATGATTTGTGAAAAGTAGAGGGAGAGAACTAAGCCTAGGTATGAAGAAAGAGAGCCCAGAGAGATGAAAAACGAAGAAGATACTCCTCTCTTCAAGATGAGACCAATGGAGGACGACGAGGATGCCGGATGACTCCGCCCCGAGCCGACGAAGGGCGCCCCGTCGCACAGGTTCAAGAACTCGTGATGATTTACAAAAAGTATGGGCGAAGTTAGGAGGGTAAACGAAGATGAAATCCAGCAAATAAGGTATCAAAATGAAGCCTATACTTCCTTCAATAGCTTGGGGTCAAAGGTTTGAGATGACGATTTGGCATGGCTTCGCCCCAAGTTCAAGAAGAGCCCCCCGTCGCGCAGGCGAACTGGGCAGGTTTATATAGAAAAAAGGTGAAAACCCTAACTTTCTGCTGCGATTTCAGAGGATAGAGTCCACTAAATCTCGAGATCTATGGATCAATCTCGATATAATAGATAGGATAAGAGGTAGGAACAAACGGGACTCTTTTTGGTTGAAGATTGTGGAAGTTATGGCTCTTGGAAGAAGGCTCTGGAACCTAATCTGCATGGATTTTTGGTTGCACGAAATGAGTAAATCCCTAACTTGCGGCCAAGATTCCAGGAGATCCGGTGCATGAAAAGTCGTGCCCTATGGATCAAATTGAAGATAATACAAAGGGCAAGAGATAGAAATAAACGGAGGTCAATTTGGTGGAGGATTCTAGAAGATAGAGCCCTAACAAAGAGGCCTCGTTGCACAGGTTCGACCTTAGAATCCGGCGGCGAAGAAGACGGAGTTCAGGAACTTGTGGACTCTCTGTTAGTTGGACGGTCGCACGATAGACCGCTTTTCGAAATAAACGGTCTAGGAAGGACCGCCCTTTTAATATAAACGGTCATGGGGTGACCGCTTAATGACTGGGGCCGACCGGAGAGCCTTTGGCACAAAAATAGATAAACAGTCTTCCAAAGACCGTTTTTTGACATAAACGGTCTCAAGAAGACCGTTCTTAAACATTTAAAAATAATACAAATAAAATAAATAAATAAATAAAATTAAAAAAAGTTACTGTTCATGGACGGTCAACTGTTGACCGTTTATAGGTGTTGGGCGGTCCATATGGGACCGTGTGAACAGTAACGGTCAACAGTTGACCGTTTATCAAGGGTAAGCTGTCATGCTCGCGCGACTTTAGAAATTAAAGCGTATCTCTCAAACGGTGCAGAATTAGCAAAAGTGGTAGAAGAAGAAATTATAGATAACTGAGAGAGGAACAACTTTCATGAAGAAAATACGATGAAAAAATGATCAGAGGAGAGAGAAAATAGGGTGAGAATAGAGAAAAATACTGAGGCCTGAAAACGGTGGAGAACTGGATAATGACGTAGAAGAAGAAAATGTAGGGCTTTAAAAATGGAACAACTTTGGTGAAGGACACTTAATGAATAGAAGAAAGGAAGAGGATGAAAAAGGACAACTTTTTAAGACTGCGCAGCGAAAGGGGCCGAACTCTTGAGGGAAGTCGACCTAAATGGGCCGTAAGTCGACTCAGAAGGTCGGAAGTTGATAAGATAAGCTCCAAGGCTCTAAGAAATAATGATCTCCAAGGCTCAATGGGAATGGAATAATGAAATGGGCTCGAAATCCATCCAAGGAACGCTCCAAAATAATGGGTAATTTGGGACATCCAAAATTGATGAATAAGAGAAATAACGTAACTTGCAGGCTAAAAACGGGTGTCAACAATGTCAACATCAAATTTCTGTGCATATCCATCTAAAAACACATTTATATGCAATTAACATCCACAAAGTTTGGAAGTGAAAGCATAATTTTTAGAGTATTTACCTATTGCTATAAGTCGACTGTTGTTGTGGACGCACTAAATTTTAAATAATAATTTTATTCATCTATTTATCTAGTTGTTTCGTTTGTTTAGTGCGAGGGCAGCCCAGAGGGTCCCTTTTTTTGAGGTGAATGATCTCATTTAAATGAGTTCGGGTCTGCCGACCTAGGGAAGGGGCAGCCTAGAGGGTCCCATGACCTGGAGATATGCCGCTATGATTCCCTCTTTTTTTCTTCTTTCTCTCTTTCTCTTCTCTCTTTCTTTTTCGTTTTACACAAAGCAGAGAGGGGAGGCTGTGCAACTTTGTTTATTACATTAACATTTGCCTTATATGTGAGCACATGGCTCCTTTGCTGCCTGCCATTATATCCCAAGAGCAAAGAGCTTTTGTCAAAGGACATTTCATTCTGGATAACATATCTCTTTCCAGACAATTGGTCAGGGATATTTATAGGAAGGTCCATGGTCATAATGTCATTTTCAAGTTAGACATGGCAAAAGCGTATGATAGGATGGAATGGGATTTCACTCTTTCATCGGATGCGATATCTGCCTCCGCTATTTTGAAAATAAAGCGACCCTGATAAGGGAATCTAATCAATTGTTAACAAGGTTAGCATCAATGTTCTTCTGCTTAAGTTTGCATTGGCGTCGTATTTTTATTAATAACAAACGCTAAAATTAACCATATCTATGTTTTGCTTAGCGCGTTAAAGCCAGTTCTCGACTTTTATTAATAACAAGACGTTTGTTTTGGAGTTGAAACGTCAAACGTTTCATAATTCCAAGAGGGGTGAACCAATTGGGATTGGATGCCGGTGACATTTCTCTACCATCTTATGTTGACAAATTTTCGAATATAATATAATCAATTATAAAAGATTGCGATTTCTCTCACTCATCGGCTTTAACATAATAAATCACCAGCATAGAGCAAACCGTCCAAGTTTGTCCCGGTACTCCGGAGTCTCTTATGAGCTCTCATGTGGGTGATAAGGCCAATCTCAACCGACATATCCAACATAATAAAATAGAAACACCAATTTATAATTAGCTTTCGTAAAAATAATCTTGTGAGAATAGAATCTTATGTTTGTATATATATATATATATACATGCCATCTCAACGCAGACAACGCGAAAGGAAGATAATAAGGAATAAGCTGATAAGAGTTTATATATATGTCACACGGTTAATAGATATACATAGAAGATAGAACCCAACTAGCCAGTGCCATCAAGAAAAACACATACCGGCCATCTACAGGCAAATTAAACATAATATCTCTGTTTGCTGAAGAAATTAAAATTGAGGATGATCTGCCAAATGGGGCCATCACACAAGAAAATTAGGTTTTGCACGTTGAAAAACGACTCTTACTTGATTACATATCAACTAAGTTTCAATCACCCAACTTAGCTTTTAATCGTTGCCAAGTGTTGATAGATTTGTTTTTATTTTTTGACTAATTAATTTGGATCCTTTAATGGAGGGGGAGGGGGGTGCGGTGGAGGGGGGTGGTCGCAGGAGGGGGAGGGGGGTCGCATGAGGGGGAGAGGGTGCGGTGGAGGGGGGTGGTCGTAGGAGGGGGAGGGGGGTCGCAGGAGGGGGAGAGGGTGTGGTGGAGGGGGGTCACAGGAGGGGGAAGGGGTGCGGTGGCGGGGGTCGCAGGAGGGGGAGGGGGGTACGGTGGAGGGGGGTCAGCAGGCGGGGGAGGCCTGTCAGTGGAGGGGGTGGCAGGAGGGGGAGGGGGTGCGGTGGAGGGGGAGGGGCTGCGCTCTGGGAGGGGGGTCAACAGGAGGGGGAGGGCTGCCGGTGGAGGGGGTGGCAGGAGGGGGAGGGGGGTCGCAGGAGGGGGAGGGGGTGGGGTGGAGGGGGGGTCGTAGGAGGGGGAGGGGGTCGCAGGAGGGGGAGGGGGTGCGGTGTAGGGGGAGGGGGTCGCAGGCGGTGGAGGGGGGTCGCCGGAGGGGGAGGGGGGTGCAGCGGAGGGGGAGGGGGATCGGGGGTCGCTGGGTGAGGGGGGTCAACAGGAGGGGGAGGGAGGGGCTTATCGGTGGGGGGAGATGATCGAGGCCGGCGGCGACGGCGTAGCTCCTCCGGCGACGGCGGCGATGGCGCACCTCCGACAGTGACGGCGGCGACGGTGTGAGAGTGAGAGGGAGAGGGAGAGGGAGAGCGGGGGGGAATGGGGGGGAATCGAGTGAATTTTTGCGACGGTATTTGGGACGGAAAAAATTTTCGTCTCAAATTTTAGACAGAAAATAATTCGTCTCCATATCCGTCTCTACTTTCAGACGTCTTAATTTTCGTCTGCAAATCCGTCCCTAATTACGACGGATATTCAGACGAATAATTTTCTGTCTTAAATATTTATACGAAATAGGTCCGTCTAAATTTACAGACATATTTGCGACGGATTAATATCCGTCGCAAAATGCCATCGCTAAATCCGCTTTTTCTTGTAGTGCTCGTGCACCACGTGCACTCCCCCTCACTCCCTTGTCATTTTAAGTCTGTGTTGTCTTGGAAACTAGAACGGCTATATCTTCATCTACATGTTTATTATTGTTATATTCTTGTTATATCACTGCTATATATCTGTTATAGTTGTGTGCTTATCTTTGCTCTATCTGTCTATTACATATTTTTTATTCAGCACTGCATTTCATGCATTTACCCCATTTTCTTTCTTTTTTTAACTTTTTTAAGGATTAACCTCTCTCGGTGATGGAAGGACTCTCCGTCGGGAATTCCTCTCGACGGACTAGGATCTCCACTGACGCGGCGGCGACGTGGGGATGGATCGACGGCACTCCGGGGCGCGAACATGACAGGAACGGATAACTGCTATCTCACACAGCTCGGCCTCACGCCAGACGGTCTCACACCGGGCGACACACTCAAATCTCACAAATAGAGAGAAGAGGGAAGGGAGGAATAAGGCAAACACCTTAGGCTCAAGCTTTTTCTCATTCATTCATATCATCTCGTAACACACCTTAGCCTCCTTATATAGGAAAGAAAGCTATAACAACAACACCCTCTAACTTCCACTAATTATGTTTATACCCTAGCCTAACAAGACAAACCCACCAACCCACTAATGACTTTGTGGATTTAACAAAATTAAAATACAAATAACTTTGACCAGCTTTGCCTAATAAAACAAAAGTGAATACATGTAGTAAAACATGTATTTTACACACGTACAAATACTCAATACTCAAAGATATAAATACACACAAGTATATCTACTCAGTATGCCGGGTCTTCAATCGAGTCTCCGGGCCATAAGCTCGGTGTCGGGGTAGTGCGGCGTCGGCTCCGAGTAGTGGGCCCATTAGTGGACCCGGTGTCCCCACCAACCCTCCCGGGGCGGCTGGAACTCGACTCCGTCGAGTAAGGGGGGACACTGCTGTGGCAGTGCTCCAGCAGATCTGGATCGAGACGCTGGAGATCTTCCCGGCTGATCCAGGAATCATCAGAAGGTGGACGGTCCCGCCAGCGGACAAGGTAGCGCTGGTACACCCTACTCCGTGTAGTGGTCACCTGCTCATCCAGTATCCTCTCAATGTGCTCGCGCGGTACTCTCGAGGCTGTGGGACGCAGAGGGGTGGGCTCACTCTCAATGGGAGGAGAAGGCTCGAAAGGGTCACTAGAAATTGCTGTGGGTTCCTTGTAGGCCACTAGGTCTGTCACATTAAAAGTCGAGCTAATCCCATATTCGGGAGGTAAGTCCACAACATACGCATTGGAGCCAATCTTCCGCAAAATTGGGAATGATCCATCACTACGGGCTTGCAACTTCTTAAAGGCTCCCGAAGGGAGTCGCTCGGGTCGAACCCGTACCATAACCATGTCACCTTCTTGGAATTCATGGTGACGCCTATGCGAATCAGCCAATTTTTTATAAGTCTCATTACTGAGATTGATTTACTTGCTAATTGACTCATGCAGACCTTTGACATGCTGTGCAAACTCCTCAGCTGACTTAGATATCCTAGACTCGAGGGGAAGGGGAATGAGATCCACAGGTTTCCTAGGTTTGTATCCATGCACGACCTCAAATGGACTCATACCTATGGACCAATTGACCGAACTGTTGTATGTAAATTCGGCTCTCGGCAAAAGAAGATCCCAAGTGCCAGAATATTTTTTTAATTTTTTTTCCACCTTTCCTTCAACGGAGAGAGAGAGAACAGAGAGAGAAAGAGGGAAACGGAGAGAGAACGCAAGGAGTTCTTTGCTTTTTTTTTTTCTCTCCTTTTTTTTGATCATTTTTTCTATACTTTTTTTTTCTCTTTTTTTTCACTCTAGCAACGGAGAGATAGAGGGAGAGACGTCGGGGACGTCGGGATCGTCGGAGGCGCCGTGTTAGGCTCTGATACCAATTTGACGCGGCGACGACGTGGGGATGGATCGACAGCACTCCGGGGCGCGAACAGGACGGGAAGGGATAACTGCTATCTCACATAACTCGGCCTCACGCCGGACGGTCTCACACCGGGCGACACACTCAAATCTCACAAATGGAGAGAAGAGGGAAGGGAGGAATAAGGCAAACACCTTAGGCTCAAGCTTTTTCTCATTCATTCATATCATCTCGTAACACACCTTAGCCTCCTTATATAGGAAAGAAAGCTATAACAACAAGACCCTCTAACTTCCACTAATTATGCTTATACCCTAGCCTAACAAGACAAACCGACCAACCCACTAATGACTTTGTGGGTTTAACAAAATTAAAATACAAATAACTTTGACCAGCTTTGCCTAATAAAACAAAAGTGAATACATGTAGTAAAACATGTATTTCACACACGTACAAATACTCAATACTCAAAGATATAAATACACACAAGTATATCTACTCAGTATGCCGGGTCTTCAATCGAGTCTCCGAGCCATAAGCTCGGTGTCGGGGCAGTGCGGCGTCGGCTCCGAGTAGTGGGCCCAGTAGTGGACCCGGTGTCCCCACCATCCTCCATCGGGACCTCCGTAAGTCCCCGACAGCGAAGGATTCCCTCTTCGTTCACTGGGCAGGTTGTACCACTGAAGTTCCCCGGAGTTAGTTACCTATTCGTGGTGAGACGAGTGCCCCTAGTTGACACGGTGGTAAAACAAAGTGCAATTAGGGTTCTTCCTATTTTGTGTGAATTTTATTTTTGCTAAAATAATAAAAAACATCAAAAAAAGCAATCAAAAAAAGCAATAAAAAGAAAAAAATGGACGTAAAGCATTCACTTGTGTGTTAATCTCTGCTATTTGTTTGCTCGTGTATGCTATTATGTTCTCGAAAAATGTGATGGATGGCTGAATACAATTGCAATGCTTTCAAGGCCGACGCCTTCAGTCATGGGTCTCAAATGTGTGACCCAGGTCACGACTCTTATGGAGTCTATAACTCAGACCGAGGCTACCAGCCCGAGCCACAGGTCCATCCCATGGACGTTGGCCCGTCCTATGAGTCTTCATATGGAGTGCAGCCCACTGCTAGCGGAGCTTCCCCCTCCAGTAGCCTTCCTTATGTCTTGGATTTCTTGGCCACTCATATCGATTCTCTCAGCTCTCAACTTGACGCCTTACAGGCTGATATTGAGAGGAAGTTTATTCTTCCTTCCACTCCTCAAGTCAACCCCCTTCACGCTAAAATCATTGAAATAGATAAGGATTAGAAGAGGGTAAGAGATGAGTATGAGCAAGAGGTTCTTCTAAGTCGTTACGATCAAATGGATGTCGTCTACCCATCACCCATTCATCACACTAATTCATACGTCCCTCCGTCTCCACATGCATATTCATATACGCAAAATCTTCCATACCAATATACGTCACCTCACCTCATCAATACGCCTCTATCACAGCATCCATTTGAACCTAATGATTATGAGGAATTGCAAATGGCATCTGATCACATCTACGAAAATTTTGAAGATATGCCCACTCCGAGGTTTCTTCGTTCCTTCCCTCTTCCACCACCACCAGAAGACTCCGCTGCTCAGGACGAAGTTACTGACCTGACCCCTGCCTATGAGACGTCATGGTGTTATGATGACGGGTCAATGCTCCAACAACCCACGTCAATGTATCATGAGTCTTCCACTGATTCTACCCCTACCTATGAGACATCATGGTATTATGACGATGGGTCCATGCTCCAACAACCTACGTCAATGTACCATGAGTCAACCACTGATTCTACCCCTACCTATGAGACATCATGGTATTATGACAATGGGTCCATGCTCCAACAACCTACGTCAATGTACCATGAGTCAACCACGGACTCTACCCCTACCTATGAGACATCATGGTATTATGACGATGGGTCCATGCTCCAACAACCAACGTCAATGTACCATGAGTCAACCACTGATTCTACCCCTACCTATGAGACATCATGGTGTTACGACGATGGGTCCATGCTCCATCAACCCACGTCAACGCACCATGAATTAATCACTACCTCTACCTCAATCTATGAAACCATATGGTGTTACGACGATGGGCCCATGCTCCATCAACCCACGTCAATGCACCATGAGTTAACCACCGTCCCTACCCCTACCTATGAAACCACATGGTGTTACGATGACGGGTTTACACCCCAACAACCCGCATCAATGCACCATGAATCACCTTCTACCCTTAACCCCCCACGTACCACCAAAATTCGACGTTTCCTATGTACCAAGCTTTCTATTGTTACCCCTTCAATTGTACAAATAACCCCCACACTGTCGGCTTCTACTATTACCCCTTCAATTGTACAAATAACCCCCACACTGTCGGCTTCCACTCAGCCTTCTATTAACCCTTGTCCCCAACCAAGTAATCCTCCATCGTTTCCACCTAAAATCTCCACTAGCCTTGTAACCCTGAACCCAACCACTCTTGTTCCTCTACTCAACTTCATACCCAAACCCGTGGCTAACTCAGAGCAGGGCCCATCGATTTTTGCACCCGAGCCAACCTCATCTGCTCCCGAGCAAGAGGAGAAGCTCGTCGTGTTTCAACTTCCACTTACCCTTTCCACAACCCCTTCCATTGAATCTCCATTACTCACTGAGTCTGTCGCCTCCATTTCACCTCCTTTTACCTCCTCTCGGAGTGGGTGTCCTTCTAAAATTACATCTACCAAAGATGATGATCAAGAACCGGACAAGAAGAATTCGGTTACGGCTATGCCATTCAAAATCCAAGATTTCATATGCCGAATGCCGATTCGAGTTCTTGTACCGGTCACCTTTGAGAAGGCCGAATTTCCATTTGCACCAATGTCCATCAAGAAGGACTCTCAGGAATTGGTGCCGACCCAATCAGGGGCTAAAACAATAGCGATCACATTACTCATTGGCCAACATGCATTCAAGGCTCTTATTACCCCTTGTTCGGTCATAGTCCAAATGGCCAATCAAAAGAAGGGGTTCTCCTCATGCATAGTGATGACACATTCTACTGCCGAGGAGATGATGAATTCTATGCTCAGGGGTGGGTCAGGCTGCTCCTTGTTGGAAGCTTTTGACGTTTTGTCCACTCCTTACCAACTTCCATGCAAGGGGCAAACTCCTATGCTACCAAGTATATTCCCACATGATATTCCCACGGTCTTGAGCAGTGCACCAAATAAGAAGCTCCTTATGCCAAAGGTCAAACTCCCAATGATAGATACCATCCATTTATCAAGGGAGTTATTTCCAAAGGAGCTATTTCATGTTAAGATCCCTGCTTCACAAGTGAAACTCTCAAAATCTTGTTATCGTCATTTGCCAAGAGAGTTGTCATTCGCTTTTGAACGTCCAAGGGGTCTTATTAAAAGTTCATCAAATGAGAGCCTATGGGCTCTGACTATACCCATTGAACCAGTTAGTCATAGAAGGACGAGGCCATCTTTTGGAGCACATAATTGGAGAGAGCGACATGCAAGGCCAAGACGCCAAGAAGTCATATTGAAGGTTGAGAGGTCACCCTGTGAGAGAGTATCCACCAGGAAGAAGGGAAAGCATAAAGTGAAGCTTAAGGGCGAGAATTCCCATGTTGAGGAGCCATCCTGTAGTCCATCTACTTCATATCCCATTCCATCACTACTTGTGATGTTATTCAGCTTCTTTTTATGGGTAATCTATTGGCTGAGGGAACACTTTCCATCATCTAGATCTACGCAATCAAGCTCCTCCTCTACTCTAGGGTCTCTGGACCCTCATATTCCACCCCCTCCGGAGCCTCCGGACCCTTACCTTCCACCTCGTCCGGAATATTCGGACCCCTACATTCCACCCCGTCCGGAACCTCCGGACCTCACTCTGTTTAGTTCCTTATCTTTATCCTACCCTCACATTCCACCCCGTCCGGAACCTCCGGACCCCTCCATGTTTAATTCCTTATCTTTATCCATCTCTCATCTCCCTCCGGAACCTCCGGATTTCTCATATCATTCTCCATCTCTCTTAGGGCATCGCACCCTTCTTTTTTATATCTCTCCGGAACCTCCGGATTTCTCATCTTGTTATCCATCCCTCCTAGGGCATCGCGCCCTTCCTTTTCATATTCGTTCGAAGTCTCCGGACCTTTCATTCTTCCGATTTATCCTTTTGTTCTTCCGTGGCATTGTGTCCTTCGTCCTTTTCATCCCTTTAAATTACCTTTTTGCATACCTTTTCCCAGGGCATCGCGTCCCTCATCATTTGCCTCCTCCGGAACCTCCGGATCCATTCCCCCATGATTTTCCTCCTTTACCTCCGGACCCTCCGGATCCGCCCCTCTCGATTCATCAATTTTTAATTCCTCTTGATCCCGATCCCGAGTCTGACTCGATTCTTGCCACATCAACTGCCTCGGGCATCTGCTCGTTCTCACACTGCTTTCGAGGTTTTAGCCCTCACTCTTTTTTTTGATTCCTTTCTTATCTTGTAAATCCTTTTAGGCATCTCCCGTTTAGTCCTCATTTTTGTTTTGTTTGTTTTGTCACCATTCCTTATGATAAACCACAGCAGAAGATAAGAGGGCTATAAGAAGAGTTGCCCAGAGGTACACATTGGTTGGAGGATTGCTGTATAAAAGAAGCCTCACTGGCGTTCTTCTAAGATGTCTTAATGACGATGAGTTCTGGAAGTGTGTAGAGGAAGCACACTCAGGTGTGTGCGGTGGCCATGTGAATAGCCAAATACTCGCTAAGAAGATCATTCGGCAAGGCTTTTACTGGCCCACCATGGTGTTGGTTTGTTTTAATTAGATTCCTATCCCGCCCCCTTTAAATACATACATGCATAAACATGTGAATCAAAGACAAGGGGGATGAAAGGATGAGAAATACTAACCGTGATCGCCACCAAGGTTCCAACAATGCCAAAGGATAAAGAAGTGTAAAGAACGGCGCCATGTACCTTAGAAAGAAAACTTGATCGCGCTTGAAACGGGGTGCGGGGAACTTGTGGATTCAAACCTCCTCTCCTTCCAGCCGGCTAGAGGAAAAGGGCCTCACGTTGTATTCATGCTCTCATGTAAAACAAAGCCAAAACAAGGACAAAAAACCCATTAGAACATGCATGTGTAGCATCAATCCCGCAGTGATAAAATAGGGGTAGAAATTGAGGGTAAACTCACCGGGGGGAGATTTTTAACCCCTGTGGAAGGGTGGAAATAATAGGTGTGTGTGTGTTGTGCATGCATGAGATTTGAAATCACGAGATTTGATTGAGAGAATAGAGAGAAATCATCGATGCAAAACGTGTAAAAGTGCATGTATAGCAGAAAAGTGCAGAAAACTGTGATGATTTGTGATTTTAAGAGGAAGAGAACTAAGAATATGGATCATGAAATCAAGCCCAGAAAGATGCAATGAAAAGCTAATACTTCCCTTTTCAATTCAAGGTCGAAGTTGTGAGTTGGAATTGCAGCATGGCTTCGCCCCGAACCAAGAAAGATCCCCCCCCCCCCCCGTCGCGACTGCGAACTGGGCAGTTTTTATAGAATTTTACAAGAAAGCCCCATCTTCTTATCATGATTCCCGAAGATATAGTCCAAGATAAATCGAGTTCTTTGGATCAAACTCGAGATAATACTAAGGACAAGAGATAGGAATAAACGGGGATCAATTCGGAGGAGGATTCTAGAAGATATGGCTCTTGGAAGGTAGCCCCGGAGCTTAATATGCAGAGTTTTAGTTGTACTAGGACACCTAAACCCTCAACTTTTGAGCGTGATTCTGAGCAAGATAGCCATTGAAATTTGGAGTTCTTTGGACTGAATTCAAGATAATACCAAGGAGAAACCATAGGAACAAACGGCGCTCAATTCGGAGTAGAATTCAAGAAGTTATGGACTCTATAAGAGGGCCACGACGCACAAAAATGGAGCAGAGTCCAGCATGAATTGGACTCTCAGGTGTGTGTAACGGTCTATCGTACAACCGTCATAGTTATGTAACGGACTAGGATAGGTCCGTCACACTCTGGGGGTCAAATGGGACGATTTCGGGTAAGTTTCGGTGTAACGCACCCATACTAGACCGTCACATGGACTTTGACGGTCTAGGGTAGAACCGCCATGCTATAGGGATCGAATAGGGCGATTTCGGGTAAGTTTCGGTGTGACGGTCTATCGTAGGACCGTCACACTGTCATGGCGGTCTAGGGTAGGGCCGTCACACTGATGGAGGAAGATTTTGGGTAGACTACGCGCGACTTTGGAAATTGAAGCGTATCTCTCAAAAGGGGCAGAACTAGCGAAAGTGATAGAAGAAGAAATTGTAGATCACTGAGAGAGGAACAACTTTTATGAAGAAAGCAATTGAGAAATTGATTATAAGATGGAGAAAATGGGGCTAGAACAGAAAGGAAAATTCTAAGACATAGGTGAACACCACAGCACACCGGAAAAAATGTGAATAGCTCAAAATAGGGGCAGAACTGGCCAATGGCGTAGAAGAAGAAATTGTAGATCTTTGAAAGATGAACAATTTTGGTGAAGACAACTTTTTGAAAAGAGAAACAGAAGGAGATGAAAAAGGACCATATTCAGGACTGCGCAGTGAGAGAGAGCCGATTACTTGAGGGAAGTCGGCCTAAATGGGCCGTAAGTTGACTTAGAAGCCAGAAGTTGATAAGATAAGCTCCAGAGATCTAGGAAATCATGATCTCCAAGACTCAAAGGATATGAAATGGTAAAAATGAGCTTGAAATCCATCCGAGAAAGCTCCAAAATAATGGCTAATTCGGGATATCAAAAATGATGAATAAGAGAAATGACACAACTTGTGGGCTAAAACGGGTGTCAACAGATGCCCCTCCTTGATGTCCGCTTTACAAGGGAACGAGCGAAAGCGACGCAGAGGCAAAATGGAAAGGAGATAGAGCGAAAGTGACAGCGACATGAAATAGAGATGAAGCGGAGATGAAGCGGAGAGAACTGATAATCGGGCATCAAGGCAAAAAAGACACCCGTCATAACCAACAAGCGACAGGAATTCTCTCGAAAACACCGAACTAATCACCTGAAATGATTGACAAGGATGAGACATGTCTGGAGAACTAAACTAAAGGAAAGGAAACACGACCAACCTCATCGGGGACACAATCCACGGACAATGAGTGGGTCGACAGGAACACAGCACAAGAGCTGAAAAAGGAGAGATAAGACTGAGATAAAATCCAGACAGGAATCACGTTGGCCAACCAAACCAAGCTGCAAGATCAGAGAAAACGTTCAAATTCAGAGTGGAATGAAGAATCTCTTATCCAAGAGAGCTTAAGTGCAATCAACCATTGCTGAGGAGAAATCTTTGAACGGATCACGAGACATGAATGCTCAAAATGACATGATGCATGCTAGGCTAAAATAAAGAATCATTAAAACGAATGCAAAGAAAGATAAAATAGAAAGTACTCAAGGATAATATTGCTAGACTGAGCCAGACGGGGTCAAGAGTCTTCTTGCAACCACGGCGTGCGAGATAGAGTCTATCGTCCCCCACTCGACTCAACCGAGCGGCCTATCCAACGATTAACCGTATGCTTCTAGATCATTATCGTTTTTGTTAAAGGGGAATATCAGATCCTAGAACACACGGGCAACCAGCCGGTCCTTGAGAGGCTATAATAAGGTAGATATCATATAGTAATGCAACAATGAGCAGGGATAGAGAGCCATACCTTACTTACCTGCCAAGCGAAACGGCATCTTTTTTAGATTTTTTGATTTTTAAGATTTTTATGAGTTTTCAAATAAGACAACAACAATATGAATGAACATGATAAACAAGCATGAACATAACGACGATAAGATAACGCTCAACTGAACGACACATAACAATCAAACGAATGGAAAACAACGCAACAAGATGAACAAGCACATATGCAATGGCATCAACAAACCACACGTATGCAAGATGAACGTGGGGGATAAGACAACAATGTAGTGAGACAACACACGGTTGGGACAAGAACATGAGGGATGACCACACGGTTGGGACAACACATGGAACATAGAGGGACGACTATCAACATATGCAAGACAACCAACAACATGCAGTGAGGGACAAAACACCATGTGTGGGACAACACAGTGGGACATAGACACGGCGAGACAAGGACACGGCGGGATACATGATATAAACAACTACGCTTTAATCAAAACTCAAGATCAGAATGAAGCAGAACCGTCAGGTTCATAATCGTGAGGTAAAGTCCTCTCATATAGATATAATCATTGCAAACAAAAGTTGAGAAGGACACAAGCTTCAGAATAGATCGAGAGACATGATTGAAGAAGGGAAGAACAGATCAAAGATGTGGACAGGAGACAGATAGAATAAAATATGGAGCAAGGAAAGCTTGAGTACCTGCAACCTACACACTTAGCAAACAGATTACGTATCTATTCTCAAAATAAAATATAAAAGATAAATATTTTTAGATTTTTCAATTTTCTTGATTTTTTTATTTTAAAAATATTTAATTTTTTTTTTACTTTTGATAATATCTCATCATTGTTTTTTTAGATTTTTGACAATATCTCATTTTTTAGATTTTTGAATAGTAATCCGCAGCACCCAAAGACAGGCTCGAACTACTGGCCAGAGATCGCCGTCCCTCCCCTCTCATTAAAGACTTCCCTTGAGCAAGGCGTGCATGTGAGGGTGGCTTACCACAACCAACTGCCTCTAAAGAATGGTGCCCCTACTAAGGCCATACCCGGGATACAACCCAGCCTAAGAGGGAGAAATAGAAGAAAATTGGGAGATAAGCTTTATGCAGGATGGGAGATATCAAGATTCGACTTCCTTCCAAGGCACCACCCCTCAAAGAGATAGGTCTGTTACGCCGAGGCTTTGTGTCTTTGATTTTTAGACCCATATTTATCACTTTTCCGTGGGTTTTTACTTCGGTGGGTGGTACTAGTGTGGTTCGGTAGCCACCGACCGTGAGTCCGGGGTGTGTTTCTAGTACAGTAGGAGTAGTTGTAGCGCCGGGTTTTGACCGGCCACCGGGTTTACTATTCTGGCTGTTGCTGTTGCTCTTGTAGCCTTCCTTTCCACTACCGCCACTGTTTCCGGTTGGGGTTCCGCAGGATCCCTACTGAGTCTCTGTTTTGGAGACTCATTCCCTACTTTTCAGGTGAGGCGGTTCTTCTTCCTCGAGGTTCGAGGGCGCGGTGCGGAGGTTCTCAGTTGCCAGCTCGCCGGGTCGAGTGTTCACTCGGCATGTGGTACGTTTTTACTACTTTAGACTGTACTTTCTGTTGGACTGGACTCTGTTATAGCTGTAGTTATTTATTTATTTCTGTTAATTGTTGTCCTGCTTTATTTCCTATTTCTTTGTGTCTCCACACTCCTTTTAGCCCAGGCCTGTCTCCCAGGACACGGCCAACCTGGACACGCTGTCCAAGGTGCAACCCTGACCACCTAGTCATGGGTACCGCACAGTAAGACGCAACCTCAGTAAAGCTACTAGCACAAGTCTCATGGCACGAGAACTAACACACGTGCCACGACGAGACAACCGAAACCCAACGGTCAACATGACCAAAACCCGAAGGTCAAAGTCATAGAGACTGACAGTCTGACACTCCCGACTCGACAGGAGTACCTCCCACTAGAAGCAAGGCCGGTTGCGTCCCCTGACGACTTACACAGCACCGCATGTGAACTGCCTGACGTGGTAGCGCCTACCAGAGGCACGGACAGCGAACAAGTAACCACAAAGCAAGTGACAAGCTGGGGTCACGCCCGTCGGCGTGGGTCCAACCGCCCTCAACCACGTGTGCACACACAGACCATGCGTCCTAGGTCTGGCCCTCTGACCAGTTTTCCCCCGTAGCTGGACTCTGGCTAACGACGAGGGGCCCGATGAAAACCAGTCCAAAATCATCCTCAGGGTAGCCTCTCCACCACTCCCTGGTGGGACCACACGCGTGTAAGCAGGTTACGACTAGTGGAGGGTCACTGAAGGAGTAGACTATCAAGTCAACGGAAAACAACATCCGAATCCGAAGATGTACGGGGACCATCCCACGTACCGGCACCGTCGCACGGCGACCACAGTCGGAGAAGGAACGGGACTCGCAGCTCATGGCTACGCACGCACCCTGCGCGAGAGTCGAGAAAAAACCAAGTGACGCTAAGCCACTGGACTCTGGGCAGTCCTCTAGACGCACTACAGCCAACGGTCCTTGAGTCAGAAGACTCGGGGTCTAGATCGTCGCACGCAACAGCACAAGGCCGTCAATCTAGTCCAATCTCTAGGTCTAAAATCACAGTAGCACGAATACCGAGGTAGCTCACGAGCCGCCGAGACCATTCCCTCGGGAAGGGAACTAAGAAGCCTTCCAGTCCCAGGTAGGGCAACTGGACTCACAGTCCAAGGCCATACACACGGCCCACGTGGAAAGCACAGAAGCATGATTCCCAAGGCAGTGCCTAAGCCGCTACGCCGATAACTGGACTCGTAGTCCAAGGCCAAACACATGGCCCACTCGGGAATCATCTTCCAGGAAAACTCACGACATGCGGGGGAACCCCACCGCACACACACCGATACACGGTGACTCGATCGAGCGTAACACGAAAGCCCGGAACACGTGGGGTCACCCGGACCCACCACGCCTACGGGCAGGCTAATCGAGGTAGCACGGTCCTCCCGACACCCTCAAAACACGGACACAGAATCCCACGGGTGTCTGGGACACTCACAAGACCGCAGGTCGACCACTGGGTCCCAACCGGGTCGACTAGGGACCTACACAACGCGAAACAATCGCAGCAAGCACGAAGAACCACTTCGGCGCAACACAGTGCCTGGCGGTCTACCTTGGGCCGTCACAAGCTGTAACGGTCCAAGCCTCGATCGTCACAGCACTCTAACGGTCCAACACAGGCGCGTTACGCGGAAGGGGCAACAACGGCTGTGACGCACCCACCCTGGGGCGTCACAGTCTCTCACGGACCAAGCCTGGTGCGTTAGAAGACAGAACGACAAAAGCTGTGACGCTCACCCCTCGGCGCGTCACAGCGTCTGACGGTCCTACCCCGGCGCGTCAGAAGAATGGGCTGCGTCAACTCTGACGGTCCCATGAAGGGGCGTCACAAGGCTCTGACGGTCCTATCTAGGCACGTCAGAAGACTCATGACCCCAACGGTCTGAAAACACGAGAAGGCACGTAGTGGTCGAACCCAGGCCTGTCACAGCGCCGTGGCGGTCTATCGAGGGACCGTCACACCCACAAACCACCAAAAGGCTAACGGGCCCTGTGACGCTCCCACCCTGGGGCGTCACAGGCTGTGACGGTCACTGGAAGGACCGTCACACCCATCTGAGCGCGAAACGGCGGGAAACGACCCGAAAAACGTCCCACGCCTCCATACCTCCACGGGAGAGGGGGAAAACAAGGGGGAAGCCCCTAGCATGCATCTAAGGCCTCGGATCGGCCAAAAACGCAATGAAATGGGAGATCGGCCCACGAGCCCTAAAACATGGATTTTTCCAAAAAATCTTCGATTACGCCCGCTCGACTCACCACGGCCTACGAAACTCGCGGGAAAAGAAGTGCACGAGCTAGGGGTCCATCTCCCTAACTCCACCGAAGATTTCGCGCCTCGAGCTCACCGATCCACGAAGAAAACGCCGTTGAAGCCTCGCCGTTCCACGAACCCACGGTCGAGCTTCACCACGCCCCCACCGCCTCGATCCTCATCCATCCTCGCCCGTGCCTCACCCGCGCCGTCCCCGCCTCGCCCGCACTCCACCCCGTCGGCCGTCGGAGAGAGAGGAAGGGAGGAGAGAGCGTGAGAAGAGAGAGGGAGAGTGAGTGAGAAATGAGAGGGAAGAGAGAGAAAAGGGAGGGGGTTTATATACGAAAATCCAGAAATTTCGTAAAATACCAAAAAATAGAAAATCACGTTTCCGCGATCCTTGGAACGCACCGATCGCAACGGTACCACTCGCGCCCTGGTGAACGGCCCGGTTCACCTATAACGAGGTTCCGAAGGAATTACTGAAACACACACACCGGGCATTAGTAAACACACGCGGAAAAGCCGCGGACGCGCTCCGGGCCTCCGAAACAGCTCCGGATCGCGCTGATTCAGACACGAAAGATGTCCGAAACATCATTTCGGACACAACGAAGCCAGATTTACCAGAAACGTAGATCCGGGACCCGAGCAGAAGGATCCGCTGAACCCGGGGCATTACAGCCCTCCCCCCTTAAAGGAATTTCATCCTCGAAATTCAGGACCTAGCACGAGGTCACAGGGGAAGAACACTGAGCCAACTGACAACGCTGTCAGAGCCCCGACACAGAAACCTCGATTCTCACAAAAACACCGATCCCGAGGGATGCAGCCAGACTTATAATCACAACCAACACCTCGCTCCACGCGCCGAGCACACTGGCCAACAGAGCAGGCACACACAAAGAATACAGTCCAGCGTCACCTCAGACACCACGAAAACCAATCATGGCACCACTGCCGCCATCTCGCTCACTGAGGAGACACAGCCCTCGCGCGAGAGACAGCCACCGATGCAACCCATGGTCGGCAGACGACCCAGACGCCAGTTTCGCAAACCCGCCGACTGGCCTCACGCCCGACACAAAGGAACAGCCAAAACCGAGCTCCCACCAGCTCACACAGTCATCTCAACAGACCGCAACCAGAACAATGGCTCAGCGCCAAGAAACACCCCACACATGGCTGTTGACACCCGTTTTATACCCAATGAGCCGGGTCATCTCCTTATTCATTCTATATGATGCTCTGAGTTGTTCACTCTTCATTGAGTCTCTTGATTGGTTGAAGCCTATTTCTTGGGTCTTAACTCTTTGATCGGATATGGCTCCTGGTGGCGTTTCATTGGATGAATCTTAGCAAGCCCCTTCATTTTATTTCTGAACCTCAATGATAATAACGGTCGGTCTTAGGCGCGTTGTTTCTTTCTGACGGATGGGTTCTGGACCGTTACTCTTTGAAGAGTCCTAAGGCTTAAGGCCTCGTTTTAAAGCTTATCCTTTTGATTACACGTTGATAATAACGGTCTATCGTGCAGTCGTTGTTTCATTCTGACGCCCTATGCCTTGGCCGTTGCTTCCTTGAAGAGTCCAACTTGTTGGGTCTTCTTCCCGTTGATCTTATCTTTTAGGGATAAGGTTGATAGTGACGGATGCTCCTTGGAGCGTTATTTCCAAGTGGCGGTCTGTCGTGCAGCCGTTACTTCCTTCAGAGAGTCCTGGCAATTCAGGCCTTTTCTCTGCTACTCCGTGGCCAAGATAAGGGTTTGGATTGACGATATCTCTTTCAAATCTGATCCTCAGGACCTTCTGTTTGTTTCTATGGACTCTTGGTGATATTATCTTCGAGGATTTACTAAGAATTATCCCTTTATCCTGCTGAATTATCCTCTGCTCGACCTGAGAGTTTGAGGGTCTATAAATAGAACCCTTGACTTCATGGCCCAAAAGAGAGGAGGATTTTTGAAATTCACGACGAAGTGCTGCCGAACTCAGGAGTCATCTTCATCCAAGAGGAACTACTTCCCACGTTCATCCATCTCATAATCAAGGGAGTACTTTGGTTTTAGTCTTTCAAGTTCATTGCATGCTTAAGTTCTTCCCTGGTTTTTCCTCAATCAAAGCATTGTCCCTCCTCTTTCTCCACGTTTTCTCACTGTTCTCTAAGCATCCAAACATCCTCCTAATCTTTTAAAACGCCCAGAGGGGTTAAAAAATCAAAAACTCCCCGGTAATCCCCTTTCCTTTTGATGTCTTTAAGGTCTTTTGAGAATTGATGCTATATTATTGAAAGGGCTAATTTGGGTTGCTTTGTTCTTGTCTTCTACATCTTTGGCAGGTTTACAGGTTCACCAGTACGAGGCCCAAGTCTTCTAGCCGGCTGGAAGAGTTGGAGTTAAAAGAATCTACACTTTGCTACTGCAGGTTATCTGACGGTCTGGTGCAGGCGCGTCATCTTCTTCTGGCGGTCTATCGGGTGGCCGTTACTTTACAAGTAACGCACAGGGTCCTGGCCGTTATTTCTAGCTGACCTGCAGGTTCTCTTCGGTTTTCTCTACCGTGGGCGGGTGCTTCATCCACCTATTTCCAAGGTATTTACAGGTCTTTGGCTTGTTTTTACTTTGGTGGCGATCACATCTTTCCTTAGTCTTGGGCATTAGCTTTCTCATTCATCACATATCTCTTTTATTTTCTTGCTTGCTCCACCCCTTGTGGTGTGTTTTATTTACTCTTCTGCTCCACGTCCCGGCGTGTGTTTTCCTTTTTCTTTAGCATAGTTTGAGAGAGATAGCATGCCCATGCTAGAGCTAGCTTTCATTGCCTAGGTTCATGATGACATGTTCATAGGTTAAGAGCGGATCTTTGATTACTTGCTTGTCGTTTTATCATTCAAAACCCCCAAAGAAAAGATAGACATGCAAAATAAAATCAACAGATAATTTTTTGGCGATCACGGTGGGATAACTTGTGCCAATCGTGCTTTTGATTCCTGTTTGAACCTGCCATCATCTATCTATTTGGTTTCCCTTGAATTTCTCTCTTATTCTTGCTGAATCTGGTTTTCTGGGTGCTCCGACGGCACCGTGTCCCTGCGTTATAGTTCTCTGACGCAGGGGCATTAGGCCGCCACTTTGGTTCTGCTGTGTGAGCTTCCGCGGGTTTTTCCTGTTATTTCTGTCTGATTTTTGGCTCTGGCTCATTTGACGGACCCATCTCCCTGCGTTATATCATTTCTGGCGGTCTAGTATTCGACCGTTATTTTACTCTGACGCAGGGATCTTCGACCGTCATACTCCTGACAGGTACGCATCCGAGGTGCATTTATTTTCGCAGTTTCTGCTGTGATTTATTGCTTGGGTGGTACTGGACTTCCTCCTTGTTTTGTTCATATATTCATATCATTGTGTGCATCATTGATTGCTAGATTTTAGGCTAGACTTTGCATGCACTCCGGTGCACATAGGGTCATTCATCTTGTCATATCTTAGATTGCATTTTCCTACCTTGTTGTGAGGACCTCTCGTCTCCATATTCCTTGGAGCCGACCAGGAAATCATAGCAGGGACCTCCATAAGTCCCCGCGAGCCGTGGATTCCCACACGGACCCCGGGCCAGTTGTACCTTTCCTACCACGTGTCTAGGGTTGCATAAGTGAAGGAGTGATTACACTTAGAGTCAAACCAAGTTTCATATCCATCTCCTACTAGGAGCCCATCGTTGAGAGCACATATCAATCAAATCCACTAAAGTTCTAAAGGAGAAATCATAAGAACCCTGTCGCATCATTCTAAACAACTTGGTTGCCTTTGAGTGTCTTCATCTTTTATCACTTGCATCTTGTTAGAATCACCTAAGTTTGATTGCTTATTGTGTGTTTTTGTTGGTTGCTTTTGCATTTTGTCAAGGTTGTTCGTTGCATGTGGAGTTGTTTTCGTCCATCCGAGTCATCTCCTCAAATCAATTCCTTCTTCACATTCTATTCCAATCCTCTTTTCGAGTCCACCATGGCATCCTTTAATCCTCCCCGCTCCCAAGAGGACTCCCTTCCTCAAGGGCTCCTTGAGAACCCTCCTAGGGTTGTTACCTTTTCCTCCGGGGAGGGGACTACCCCTCTTCCGTCCCCCACTTCTATGGAAGGTGGTCAAGCTACCCCTTCTTTCTCCACTCCTTCCGCGGGCTCCGTCCTTCAGATGATGGCCCAATTGGATCCGGCCCAACTCCAAGTTCTTTATCAGACCATGCAAGGGTCCAACGCATCTCCTTCTACCATCATCCAAAATCAATCCAACCCTTCCACTGGTGGGCTCCCCGCTCAGCCCATTCCAATTGATCTTACTCCGGTCCAACCACGGACCATCACTTTCACGGGCATGGAAACGGGCCAGTCTTCCAAATCGGCCCAACAATCTTTCGATAAGGGAAAGTCGCCCATCCCTTCTTTTGTCCAAATGGATCATCACATATCTGCTCCGGTAGCTCCGCAAGTTCTCATGGGCCCTTCCGACTTCTTACGCCCTCAGCAAGGGGTGGCCCAAGCTCCTACTAATCTGGGCCAATCTCAGGTCCAATATCCTTCTTATGGGCCCCCCATCTCTACTGTTTATCCCTCCACTCCTGCCTATGGGCTTCCACCTTCTGTCACAACCGTTCCATCTGCTCCTCACATTCAATCAGCATCTTTCGCCGCCCCTGCTCCCTCCCGAGAGCAGGACTTGCTCGACAAGTGGGCCGCCATGCAGCAGCAACTCGATTTCCTCCAGAAGCGGGTTGGCCCACAATCTTTGGCCGATATTCCTGTTCCAAGCTTCCAGAATATCCGATTCCCTCCTCAATCAGAGCTCCCCAACTACCGCAAGTACGACGGGAACAGCAATCCCTTCATTCATGTGAGGGATTTTCTATATGAATCGGCGCAATTCCAGTATGATGATCGCCTCATGGCGTATTTATTCCGCCGATCGTTAGATGGTGTTGCTCTGGAATGGTTCTATTCTCTACCACTGGAAGAGGCTGAGAGTTTCAAGGTAGTCAAGGACAAGTTTATCCAGCGGTTCCAGGACAGGGTTGGCCCAGAATACTCCTTCACAGATCTGGTGGCCGAGAAAATGAAATCAGACGAGGAGTTTGCCACTTATGCAGACAGGTGGAGACAGATGGCCGCTAGAGTGCCTGGCCACATCCCGGAGGAAGAGAAGGTCAAGCTGTTGATTTCAAATGCTACTCCAACCTTCCGGAACATCCTGGCAATGAATGACATAGCCAACATGCATCAGCTATACAGTCGGGCGCGCTTCATTCAGACCCAGTTCAAGGACTCCCCAATCCATTCCCTCTTCGAAAACCAAAAGCCCAAGTACCACAAGAAACCACAAGGGCCGGTTACCGAGGGAGTCCAAACAAATGAGCAAGTACAAGCCGTTGCCTTCCCGTTTAGTCCGCACCCTTCCGCTTCCCCCAAAACCCTCGCAATTCCCAGAACCCCGCTCCACAAAACTTCCAGGCAACCCCACAAAACCCTCCGCCTACCTTTGTCACTCCACAAAATGCCTTCCCCAATCCACAACAACCACCACCCCCGCAATACCACAATGTCCCTCCACCTAATGGCTATAACAACAACCCCAATAGCAAGCGCCCGGCTCCCAGGAGAGCCCAGTACCCTCCATTGCCGGAGACACTTGCAGATATCTTCTCCGCCCTCATGTCAGTGAATGCTATCCAACTTCCTCCAGAACGGCCTACTTGGAACCCAGCCGTGGATCAGACTAAGTATTGTATGTTCCATAGGCAGCCAGGCCATACCATAGAAAGATGTTTTCAGTTTCGAGATCTGGTATATGATCTCCATGAAGGGCAAAGGATAGATTGGGCCGCAATGCATCGGGCCATTGTTGAGATCAAGGAGAAAAGAGGGCAGCAGCCGAGGCCGCAAGTGCAGCAGCAACATGCACCGCAGCCGCAGCAGCCACCACAACAGCAACCACAGCAAGCACAGGACCTGGGCATCCATCAGAATCCGATGCCAAACCACCCACCCGCTCCTCAGCAGCAACCGCCAGCACCAGCACAAGTAAACATGGTCCAACCACCTACCCCCAATGCCGGGTGGTCTTTTGATGATGACAGTGCCGCACCACAAGTCATGGCTTTCCACCATAACCACCGCAATCCTCTCACTCCCTCCTTCGTCCTTCCTGCACACCCAGCATCCCCTCCATTCATCCTCCCAATTACACCCGCTTCAGCAAATTCCTTACCACCCACCGTTCCATCATACTCTCCACCACCTAACCCCGTCACCGTCATCACACCACCATCCATCCCTTCACCCATCCTTACCCTTCCGCTAGCCTTTCCTCCACCCGCGTCGACACTCATCACCACCCTGCCTTCCACCAACCCTTCGCCCATCATCCGCTCATCACCCACTACCACCACCAACCTTACGCTCCACCAAACCGTCTCCCCCGCACCACATGTTCCATTCATCCACCCCGCAGGGCCCATCATACTATCTTCAGATGCTGCAGCAAATTGTGCTCTGAGGAGCGGGAAGATGTTCCATCGGAATTACCCCACTACTTCTAATCCCCAGTCCTCCCAGCCAACGGCTGAGCAAGAAGAAACTGAACCGCTGCCAGGTACTCAATATGACTTGTTACATCATCTAGACCGGGTGCCCAATAAAATATCTGTGCTAGAGCTGATCAAAAGGTCTACCCTTCATCAAGATGCACTAAGAGACTTTTTATAGAAGGTAATGGTCAGTGAAGATATGGCAGTCGACAGCTTACCGACCGCACTAGCAACCATCTCCAAAGGGCCGGCAATTACATTTTCAGAAACTGACCTAGCACCTCCGGAAGCTCGGCAAATGCCGCTCTGCATTACAATCACTCTGAACAAAGTCAGCATCGAAGCAGCGCTGGTTGACACAGGGGCTTCAATTAATGTTTGTCCACTTAGCACCCTCCGAGCATGCAACATATCTGAAGAGTTATTACGGCCTACCCCCACCACTATAGCAGCGTATGACAACTCGAGGCGAGCGTGTCATGGGGTGATCACCATTCAGGCAGAGCTCGGGCCCCTTATAATGGCCGTGGAATTCTATGTGCTCGATATCGACCCTATGTTCAAGGCTATCCTGGGTCGTCCGTGGATTGACACGCTCGGTGCCGTGCCTTCCACCGCACATCAGTGCGTCAAATTCCTCTTCCAAGGGAGGGTCGTCAAAGTTAAAAGCTTGTCCGCGGTGCAGACAATTAAGGCCATATCGGAGCAGGTTCTTCCCACGCTTTGGCCAAGCAGCCGGCCCGTTATATCAGTGCTGGACTTGAACTTCCCCTGGGCGTATGCATCTCCTAAGCCCGCCGCTACTTCGGTCAACATCAAAGTGACGCCGCAGATTCGAGATTCCAAGGGCTGGAACATCATACTGAAATTGGGCTATCAACCGGGGAGAGGCCTCGGTGTGCAATTACAAGGAATGACCAAGCCCATACCCAAGGGAAGAAAAATGGGCAGGAAAGGTCTCGGCTACAAGGAGACAGCATTATCAATGATGGGTGATTCTGGGCCACTCACCTGGGATTATCGTCAACATTTTGTCAAGGGGCCTATCCAGCCCGGCACATTGGCTTCAAAACAAGTCCAGCCGGAAAAAGATGCAGTCTGTCCGATTACCAACCCGCCCCCATTGCCAGGAGGGTCAGATGATGATATGCTCGACTATGGTCAGGCCTTGCAGGGGCTCTTTCATGAGGAAGAATGTCAGAAGAAGCAAGAGGTTCGGCTTATGCAATGGAGGCCGAAGAAGCAGCCTAGTGCTGATTTACAGAAGGAGGGGAGCTCTCCAATTGCCTTTTCTTGGTCTCCCTCACGCCTCCAATCTATTTTCTAGCGAGGGGACTTCATACCCCGCCTTCCTCCCATCATAATTAATCCGTCTTTCATTGATCCACCCGAGATTCTATTTGTTCCTTGTGCTTGCGGGAAGTGCCCACCCATCGATCTATCCACTCTTTTCACTCCTCCTCCTCCCAACGCCCAACTCCACGAGATGTGGTTCTCTTCTTTCGATCCTTTCTTCGACTGCATTTTCCCCGAGCTATTCCCTATGCAGCTCCCACCTCCTCCATCTTGCTGTGTAGTCTCCGCTGAGCTCCAAAAAAAAACGTCAAATTTGAAACGGAGATTTCAGTGGAAGATTACGCTATCCTGTCGCCATCCTCCTCCCAGGGGTACGAGTCCCCTGTGCCTTCCCTTCCACTAGGTCCTCTGTCCCCTAGGTTAGGATTAGGGTCCGTCGAGTCTAGGGAAGTAGAGTCAGTTAGATCTAGAGAAGTAGGGTCTTGTTCCAGGTCGTCTAACCCTTCCTCTGCTGAGCCGCACTCGCTGGCGCATCCTTCCCGGTCTGTTCATGATAGATTCTTGTAAGATTTAGCTCAGCGTTGCCATGCTCTTTTGAAGTGCCCAGAATTTGTTACTACGGCAATTGTGATTAAAGATGAAGAGGAAATAGAAGGGGTGTGGAGCGATGACGGATTAGGCGTCTACGAGATCTTGGATGAGAAGGATCCAATTGATAAAGACAGCGATGTAGATGACACCGCCGACTTATACGCACAAGGATTAAAAAGATTCGACGAGCCGTCGACGTCGGTGGACGAACCTACAAAGGAAATCAATCTAGGAACTGAAGAAGACCCAAGGCCCATCATGATTGCTGCTAATCTCCCTTCACAAGTAGAAGAGGAATTGATTAAGGTTCTAAGGGAGTATAGCGATTCCTTCGCCTGGTCTTACGAGGACATGCCAGGTCTTGACCCCTCTTTAGTAGAACATCGACTCGTGCTTAAACCAGGGGCAACACCTGTGAAACAAAGGTCAAGAAGATTTCACCCCCACATGGCCTTGAGGATCAAAGAAGAGGTCGACAAACTATACAAAGCCAGATTCATCAGAGTAGTTTTATATCCTCAGTGGGTGGCAAATATAGTCCCTGTTCTTAAGAAAGATGGAAAAGTGCGCATATGCATTGACTTCAGGGATCTTAACAAAGCATGTCCCAAAGATGATTTTCCGCTACCCCATATAGACGTCCTAGTGGATAATACAGCCTGGTATGAAGCTCTCTCATTCATGGATGGATACTCGGGCTACAATCAGATCCGTCTCGCTCCGGAAGATCAAGAGAAAACTTCCTTCACCACGCCCTGGGGCACGTATTGTTATGTGGTTATGCCATTCGGTCTAAAGAACGCAGGTGCCATCTATCAGAGGGCAATGATGACCATCTTCCATGACATGATGCACATCTATGTGGAAGCTTACGTGGATGACATCCTGGTAAAGTCAAGAACTAAGGAAGAACACCCCTCTATTCTGGCTAAGGTGCTGCAAAGAGCCAGGGAGTACAAGCTTAAGATGAATCCGAAAAAGTGTATATTCGGAGTCTCTTCAGGGAAGCTGTTAGGTTTCATAGTGAGCAAACGGGGGATTCAGATTGATCCTAATAAAGCACAGGCCGTCATGGACATGCCTCCGCCAAAGAACATTACGGAACTTCGAGGATTGATTGGTAGATTGCAATTCATCGGAAGATTCATATCCCAACATTCTCAAAGGTGTAGTCCGTTTTATGAATTGCTTAAGGCGGAGGTCAAGTTTGAATGGAATGAAGATTGTCGGAAGGCCTATGATTACCTCAAAGAATATCTATCTAATCCCCCGATTCTGCAACCACCTATCCCTGGGAAACCCCTAATCCTATACATCTCGGTTATTGAGGACTCCCTAGGGGCGGTTTTAGCACAAGTAGATGATGAAGGGAAAGAGCGGGCTGCATACTACCTTTCTCGGTTGTTTAATCCAGCTGAATCCAAGTACACCGCTATGGAGAAGACTTGTGCCGCCTTAGTGTGGGTAGCTCAGAAGCTTAAACAGTACTTCCTCGCCCACCCAGTTAGGTTGATCTCTAGAATGGACCCGATCCGTTATCTCTTAGAAAAACCTGTCCTTTCTAGTAGGTTAGCTCGCTGGCAGAGCTTCCTCTCTAAGTTCGACATCACCTTTGTTGTTCAGAAGGCAGTCAAAGGATATGCTATTGCTGAGCATCTCGCCCATCTCCCTATCCCTCACACTGATTCTATTCAGGACGATTTCCCTGATGAGCATCTTTCTGTTATCTCTCATCACCCCTTCTGGTCTCTGCACTTCGACGGTGCGCTCAACTCTCAAGGCCGAGGGATCGGTGCTGTTCTGCTTACCCCGGAGGGGGTAACCATTCCCTTTGCTTATCAACTTCGGTGTCCTGCTACCAACAACATCGCTGAGTATGAGGCTCTCCTGGCCGGCTTGAAACACGCCTATCTCTTACGTGCGCGTTATTTGAACATCATAGGAGACTCTCAGCTCGTCCTACGGCAAGTTCTGTCCACTTACCGTACTCGTGACCCCAAGCTCAAGCCTTATCAAGATTTGGTCACGCTTCTCTCTAGGTAATTCCGTAAGCTGATCTACATTCACACTCCCCGTTCTCAGAACATTTTAGCTGATGCTCTGGCATCTCTTGCTTCCTCTTTATCCTTCCCTCTCAGTCGTAGTACTGAGATTATCGTCGTCCAGAGATTGGACGCACCCTCTCTTCAGGATCCTTGGTACCTTAACCTTAGGAAATCCGTAGAGGCGAAGACTGAGAAGGAAGATCTCAAGGAAGTTTCGCTAGCAGAACTAGAGGAGATTCTGGATGAAGAGGAATTACCTTGGTATCATGAAATCGAGTTGTTTTGCAAAGAGGGGTCGTTCCCAGAAGGGGCAACAGCTGAGCAACGCAAGTCAATCAGAAGAGCCGCCGCAAGGTACACCATTGTTGCAGGAGAACTGTACAGGCGCGCTACTAATGGAATGCTCATGAGATGCTTAGATGATGTAGAAGCTTGGAAGGTGGCTGAAGCAGCCCATTCTAGTGAGAGTGGGGGTCATGTCAATGGCCAGGCTCTAGCAAAGAAGATCCTTAGGCAGGGCCACTATTGGCCCACTCTAGAGGAAGATTGCTCCCTCTATGTCCGGAGGTGTCTTAAATGCCAACTCCATGCTGATAAAATTCATTCTCCTGCTTCATCTCTCCATCCTATGACTGCTCCTTGGCCATTCTCTATGTGGGCTTTCGACGTTGTTGGCCCGCTCGGTGATCCTAATTCTCAGATCAAGCAGAAGTCCTTTATCCTTACCGCCACTGAGTACTTCACCAAATGGGCCGAAGCCGAGGCGTACGCAGAAATCAAACCTACAACGGTGTGCCGCTTTATCATGAAGAATATTATCTCGCGGTTCGGAGTGCCAAGCAGCATCATCACCGACAACGGACCCCAGTTCGTCTCCTAAGAGCTTAAGGACCTCTGTAAGAAGTTCAATATTGCATTGCATCATTGATCTCCATATTATCCTCAAGGCAATGGTCAAGCCGAGGCCACTAATAAAACCCTTCTTAAAATCATCAAGAAAACATGCGAAACTCATAAGTTCTCCGATTGGCCAGAAAGATTAGTGGAAGCTCTGTGGGCTTACCGCACCTCCGTCCGTACCTCTACGGGATAAACTCCCTATTCTCTTACCTACGGGATGGAGGCGGTGCTCCCATATGAGATCTTGATCTCTTTACTTAGAGTGCAGCTTGATAAGGAACTTAATCTCGATGAACGTCGAGAGGCGTTGCTGGTTCAGTTGAAACTCTTATATGAGAAGAGGATAAGCGCGGCCGATTACGTATCCGTTTATCAAAAGAGGGTTTCACGTTATTTTCAAAAGAAGGTAATCGAACGTAAATTTCAAAAAGGTGATATGGTTTTGAAACGCAAATTCATTCGGTCTGCAGGTCCAAGGTCTAAATTACAACTTAATTGGGAAGGGCCGTTTATCGTAAAAGAAGCTTATCCAGGGAATGCTTATCGTCTAATAAATGCGGAAGGTGAGGAGCTCTCTCACCCGTGGAATGGGTTGTATCTTAAGCGTTTCTTTCCTTAGAGTCTAAGCCACGTGCTTCCCCGGCAGCAGGATGCTCCTTCCCGTTTCACTAAGAAGGGTCCCGAGTAAGGCAATCACACACTACACGACATCCCTGGTCAGGTTTTCCAATTCTAAAAGACACCGTTTCTCCTCGGCCATGCTTTAAGGGAAAATCGAAGTCCCTGTCCACTTCATTCTTCAGCTAAATCCAGGGGCAAGAAGTGAATAAGGAGGCGACAACTAATCCAAACGCCCTAACGAGAGGAGGTCTCAAATAGGGGCAAGTCCGTTATGACCTGACGCCACAAGAAACGAAAGGAAAAGAAAAAGGGTAATCTCTGCGACAAAATCAAAAGCATCATCTCAAAAGTTTACTATGCCAAAACTCCAAGAATGCAAAAATGGAAAAACTAGGCATGACAAGAGTGGCAGTATAGTTCCCCGCGGGACGTCATGAGCCCGGTCGCATGCATGCCTAGAGTGGACGAAGGTTCGATGACGGACACAAAGTCCCGGCGCAACAGACCAAATCTCTAACAGGGTTGTACGGTGAAGAAATCAAGTCCTAAAAAGTTCCATATCTGGCCTAAGCTTACCTCCATGTTCCTTTTTTCTTTCAAGACCAAGATTGGTACCTTGGGTATGGCCTTGTTAAAAACACCGTCATGAGAAGTGGGCCTTGGCCAGGGATTGTCACCCGTATTACACACCAACCTCAGGACTTCTGATTCTGAACAAGGAAGAGGTCGTGTCACTAGGGAGGCACTGGTTTTCAAAATCCAAAAATATCAAATATTTTCAAAATCTAAAAACATCAAATATTTTCAAAATCCAAAAAAAAACATCAAATATTTTCAAAATCCAAAAACATCAAATATTTTCAAAATTCAAAAACATCAAATATTTTTCAAAAATCCAAAAACATCAAATATTTTTTCAAAAATCCAAAAACACCAAATATTTCCAAAATCCAAGAAAAAACCAAATATCTGCGAAAATCCCACGAAAAAATTAGATGTTTTCCAAAACTCCATCATGTGCATAGCATGCATTGCATTTTCATTATGCTTTCCGCCTATTTAATAAGGCTCCACCCCTTGACCAAATATCAAGAAACGGTCATTATCTAACTTACTTCAAAGTAAGGGGTTGAGTCTAAGAACAGATCTAACTTGTTTCATATTTGAGTGTGTACAGGCAGCAAGACAAGTTCAAAGTGATAATTCACAAAAATGCAGGTCAAAGGCAGTAACGCATCAATTCCAGACCGCCACATGAATATAACGGTCTCCCTTCGGCCGTCACTTCCTTCAGGCATGGGGCTTTTATTTCATCAAACAGTGTCCCTCTGACGGCCGGGCCTATACCGTCGTTTATATATAACGGCCCACCTCCCATCCGTTACTTTCTTCAGAGAGCAGGATTGATAATGCTTTCGTTCTGACGGCCCATCGTCAGGCCGTCGTTTCTTTACAGCGGCCCACCGCCCATCCGTCACATCCTCCAGAGGCTCTACCTCTTCACATCACTCTGGCCATTCAAACCACAAAACTCACATCCGTTCAATTAAAACAATATCATCTCATTCAAGCAAGATTAAAGATTCCAACTTTGATTGTTAATAACAAACAACTTCTCTCATGAACAAAAGAAAATCAAGGCACATTCAATTTCTTACCCGCGAGAGGGCGGATTTTCCTCAACTCTTTCACGTAATCACGGCGTGCTGCGTCGTTTTCTTCAACTTCTTCTCGCCACGGGCGCACCTTGCTGATCTCCCACATGGTCAGCGCGGTCCGTACTGCTCTTTCGTCTTCCTCGGTCCCCATCTTCCTAGGTAGAAGGGGAGGGCAATGTGATAGTGCAGGAGCTTCGGTTCTTGGAAATCCGATCTGAAGATGGCACCGGTGCGGGTTGTAGATCGCCATGGTGGTATTCCCCACTAGCTGGAGGTCCAAGCCTTGACGCCGCGGTATTTTAAGAAGAGTGCTTCGAAGGATTCTTGGCCGCATGATGAACTTGTCCATTGGCAGAGTGTTGAAGAAGAGGCGCCATTCATCCCGCGTTTTCTTGTCCGCCGTCTTGCATTCAACCTGAGAAGAGTATCCAAATGTCCCTCCAATGAAGAAGAGAGGGTGGCTCTCGAAGATTCGGCTAGCTGAAGTTACGTCTTCCTTTTGTTGGAATTTGATTCTCACTCCCATCCAGCACTCAAGGAGTATCATGGAGCCGAACAAAAGTCCTCCCAGGCAAGCCGAGCTAAGTCCTTCATAGAGGTATGAAAGGACCGCTTGAGAGATGGACATTCCTCGCCACAGCCCGCTAATAATGCTAAGATTTTGGATGTCTAAGAGGTGGTCGGTCGTGGTAAAGAGGAAGACCCTGCACAAGCAAACCGCCACCGCCTTGGCTATTGCCTCATGTCTCTCCCACTTATTTTTACAATGAGACACTATCCATTGCGCCAAGGGTATCAAGTGAATGTGCTGTGGGCTGATCATGGTCCTCACGTCCTTTGGGTTATGAATAAAATCACTCAAGATCAAGGACGGGTCAATAGGCTCTATTGTATAGCAAACCCGGTCTTCATCCCCCACCTTAGTCTTAGGAAGGGCTAGGTAGGTGTCTACTTCTTCTAATAAGAGTGTTGCTTCGAAGGAAGGGAAGATAAAGGTATGAGTTTGTGGATGCCATAACTCCACAATTGCTGAAATACTTGGCCAATCTAAGGATAATTTCTGGAAATTTTTGCCCAAAATCAAGAGGGGTTGAAGGTGCCAAGCTTTAAGGATTGATGTGACTTCTATGGGGAGGGCCTTTACCATGGGAGCCACCCACTTCAGATTAGAGTAGCATCTTGGGCCAGGAAGAGGCTTGAAGAAAGAAGGAGAAGAAGAAGTCATAAAACAGATTGAAGTGCAGAATTTTCTGAACTTGGATGTGTTGTTGAGGGACTTACCACCCTTTGAACATTGGAGCTTAAGTGCTTGGGAATTGATGTCAACCGTTGGAGCTCTCCATGTTCTTTTCTGGCAGCTTTAGGTCCGGTGTAGACCTTCTCCTCCATAGCCATCACCTCGAAGCTTCTCTTCATCTTGATTTCTGTCCTTAGGAGAGGTTCTTCAACCCTAAAGCAGAGGTTTTTAGCAAAGATACGATTTTGGGTTGAGTATCCAAGTTTTAAAGGTTTAATTTTGGCTTTGAAAGGATAAGACTTGAGTGGGAAGGCTTTATCTTCAATCTAGATAAGTTCTAGTAAGGGATTAGGTGGCTAAACCTCGGGTTTAAGTTCTCACGGCTCAATCCGTCTCGGAATACAACCCAGGATCTAACGGTCTATCGTATGGCCGTTATTTCACTCCGACGCGCCAGCCTTAGGCCGTCGCATTTTCCTGTGGGTTTAATTCCCCGATCATGTTCTGTGGAGATTAACGGTCTAAGGGCTGACCGTCGTTTCTTGTAACGCGCGAACCCTGAGCCGTTACAATCTCAGCCACTCAGTTCTTTCTACCCTGGGCTAAGCACTACCTGACGGTCCTGGTTGTGGCCGTTGTTTCATTCTGACGCGTCTACTGTAGGCCGTCTCATTTTCTGCTAGTTGCCTTGCAAACTATCGTTCTGCCATGATTAACGGTTCAGCATTAGGCCGTTATTTACCTTTGACGCACCAGAGGTGGACCGTCGTTTTTCCTGCAACCTCAGCTATAGGATGGGCCTCAGCTATAGGATAGGTCTGAACCTAGACCGTTACTTTCTCTGCTGCTGAATTCAGGCTATTCCTTCTGCCCTTGCCTAGACCTGGCGGTCTCTCGCATTGTACACCTCATTCTCTCTACGTTTTCACGCACATACATTCCTGCAAATGACTCATGCACACATTCCTGCCTATGTCTCATTCATCCATTCATTCATTTCATCCGTCCCTGCACAATCAAACACACATCCATTCATTCACTAAATAAACAGAAAACCCAAAAAAGATCTCATTCCATTACATACAAGTGATAAGAAAACATAAAAATACATCATTCGGTCGGCTTATCCGCCGGACCGCCCTCATCCTCTCCATCCTCGGGTCTCCTCGCGGGTGGTGGCGCTATCGAAGCACTCTCCTCCTGCAGTCCCTGCTCCGCCCTCTCATTCCTCCGTTGGCCAGAGGAGCTGACGAGAAAATCCCCTACCGAACCGCTCGGGGCAGCACTCCTCCGTACCCCACTCTGGGAAGCACTCCGCTCCGGTCCCCGGCCCATCATCCGGACCGTCCGCTCTAGCGTCCGCAGCTCGATCTTCAGCGTGAAGATTTGACGCCGCGTCTCCCGTGCCTCGGTCCGATAGCGATCCAAGTCTGCCATCCCGATTCGGAGCTTCTCCACCTCAGCTTGAGCCCGAGCTAACTCCGTCCGTAGTCGCTCTCCCTCCGCCTCATCCAAGCATCGCGGGGTCTCCGCTCTCAGTCGAGCCATCTCTGCCCGTACAAGCTCTGTCTCCGCTCGGGCTCGATCAGTCTCAGCCCGACTTCTTTCTGCCTCTATCCTCGCCTGCCTGGCCTCGACCACTGCTGTTGCTAGCTCTCTCGCCTGTAGATTGCATTTCATATAGTTAACCATAAGGCATTTTTAAGCAAGATCATAAGCATGAGCATTTTTAGCATCTTACCCACTCCGCGAGGGTGGCCTCCGCCTCCTCGGCCCGGGCAACCGCCCGATCAAAATCAGCCTCCTGCTCAGCCCTGCCTCCCACAGGCTGTGAGGAAGATGATGGGGCATCCGGTCCGGCTCGTTGGGCTCTCTCGGCCCGCTGCATTTGGAAGACAAGGTTAGGAACCATGGTCAATCAGCATGTGCATCATAAGCATCAATTGTCATAATCATAAGCATTTTTAAGTCTAGGTTTTAAAGTCTCACCAGGAGCTCCAGAGCGGTCCGGTACCCGTCCCGCTGCTGGATGGTGGAGTGGAGTAATCCCTCCAGCTCAGCTATCCGTCCCTCAGGGTCTAGCTGCATTTAGAAAGCATGTGAGTCAGTACATCTATCACATTGCATTTTTTCATATAGAAAGGGTTTAGAATTGCAAACCGGTCGTCGGGTACCTCGGTACACCCGGTCGCCGTAGAGTCGAGCGAAGGCCTTCAGATATGCCTCGTCGCTCTCGTCTCGTTCCTTCACCGCTCGGCCCCGCCTGTTCCAGTCATGAACGTACTTCGCCTTCCGGGCACACCAATCCACATTACCACTGATGCCCCTTGCTGACTTGCCGGGGTGGTCATTGCTGTGGCGTGGAAAGGTCACCTCGGGATGATGTAGTCCCCGGGTCCGCAGGATCAGCCTGTAGTGTAGAGGCTCGATGATGTGGATGCAGTGCAGCCAGATGTCTCGTCCCCGGTATGATAAGGCCGCCTCTACCCACGGATGTCCCGTGTAACTCTCGCCGCGGTATGGGGTCCATCTCACCTGAGAGCATTCAGTTCATTCATCAGCATTAGCATTTAAAAAGCATTCAGAAGCATATAGAAGCATATGGAAATCATTTTGAGTTCTGGACTCACCGACGTATGTGGGAAGGAGTCCAGGTCATCCTGGATCGTCCGGGTCAGTCTGATGATCGATCCTGTGTCCCTCGCCGCCGACCAACGCCTCGCGATCAGTATGCGGTCGGGATGGAGTAGCGCGCCTCTCCCGATGCCCGAGAGGTACATATAGCTCCAGATCTATATTTTTAGAAATCAATTCAATCACATGGCATATCATAAACATTTTGGCATAAAAGAAAGTATTTTTAGCTGCATTTACCTGTAAGAAAGGCGAGAAGCCGCCCAGCATCGTCTGCCGGTCCGTAGTGCTCAGGGACTCGAACAGGAATGCGAGCACTGCTGCTCCCCAAGCGTATCTTCCAACTCTGTGCAAATTCTCTATCATCGGCAGTAGTCTGCAGCTAATGACGTCTGCCCGAGTCGCGAAGAGGAGCTTCCCGAATAGCAGCATCAGGAAGCGTCTGAGCACTCTGTCTCCCTCAGGTCCTGCCTCCGCCGCCACGCGAGGGCGCACCTGGTCTATCACTCTGCCCAAATGCTCCTCGGGTAGCTCTCCTACGGCTATCGCCACTCCTCTCAGTCCCAGGCTCTCCTGCAGTGCTGATCTCGAGAGCTGGGAGGAAGACTGTACCGGCCTGATCAAATCTAGCCCGAGCAGCTGCTACGCCATCTCCCGGTAATCGCCGTAAGTCCATCCGGTCACTGCGGCTCCGTGGACTCTCAATCCCGTAACCCTCGCTACGTCTTCCAACGTGGGGATCATGTGGCCCCACGGGAAGATGAAAGCTCTACTGATCGGGTCCCATCTCTCGTGCAGCGCGTACAGCAAGGGTGTGTCCATCCGAATCACCTCGATACTGAGCACCTCGGCGAATCCCATGCTGGCTAGTCGCTCCCTCTGGTAGTCGGGCAGTGCCTGGTACACCGCCCGGACCTGCAGCCAGGAGATCCTTGATCTTCGTTTTCCCTGCATGTTATTTAGATCATAAGTTAGTTAATTATATCATAAAATATTGCATAAGCATTTTAAAATTGAAAACTAAACAAAAATTTGAAAATTGAAAACCTAAAAAATAGTTCTAGCCTTTGGTGCATGTAACGGCCCTGGGATGGGGCGTCACATAGCTCTAACGCATCTAGGGTGGCGCGTTAGGCTTGTGACGGTCACTGGAAGGACCGTCACATTCCTTGCTAGAGGGCGTTTTTCCTTTTGCATTTCCGTGACTTCTCACTTTGGCCAAAAGGCCTGCAATCTTTCCTAATGGGTTCGTAGACCCATTTTCTACCCCCCATTCCCACATGCATTCATAATAAAAACACAAAAAATTAAAATTTGAAGTTAGGGCGGAAGGACCTACCTCTCGGTCCATGCCTCTCTTCCTCTTTTTCTCTGGTTCCTTGGGCTCCCTTTCACCCAATGGGGCTTCCCCTTGGTCCCCCACGGCCATGGGAGCTTCATCTTTCTCTCTTGGCTCTCTTCTCCTAGTTTCCTCTTCCGTGATCAGTGGGATCGCCTCCCGTTCGAGACGACGATGGAACCGCCGTATGGCCATTCGCTTCCCTCTCTCCCTCTTCTGTGGAGGCGGCTGGGATGGCTTGTCGCCGGCCATTGGAGCGGTGGGGTTGGTGGTCGCCGGAGGGTTTCTCGGTTGGAGGTTTTTGGGGTGTTGAATGATGAATGCATGGGCCGTAACCGTTCGGGTTTTATTTTTTGAACGCTCAGGAAATATGACGGTCTATCGACCGACCGTCAAATCCTTTTGACGCGTTTGTCTTCGACCGTTACATGTGTTGGCCCTGTTTTATTGAAGAATGTGAACCGCCTAGTTTATGACGGCCCAGTATTGGTCCGTTATTTCGTGTGACGCACTTACACTAGACCGTTAAAAATTTGCAAGTTTCTTGATGAATTAAATGGTCTAATTGATGTTAAAATGGTTCCATTTCCTTTCATGTTGTTCATTATTTATGTCTCTCGCACGTACAAATGGTTATGCCTTAATTCGTGTTCATATTTGTTATTGGCTAACCTCTTTCCATGAAGGAATTTATGAACAAAGTCACGCTCTGCAGTCCGTCCGGAAGGTGAGTCAGGTATTTGTATCTCGTCCCTTATCCCTTAATGCATTACTATATGTTATCTACGATATTATCTCGAGAACCGGCTGGTCATTCATGTGTTCCAGGATCTGATGTTCCCCTTAAACAAAAACGATGATGATCTAAGTTCACATGTTTAATCGTTGGATAGGCTGTTAGATTGGAATAAGTTTGGGGACGATGGTTCTATCTTGCACGCCGTGGTTGCAGATGGTGTCCTGACCCTAATTTCTCTGGTCTAGCAATACTATTCTCGAGTATTTTCTATTTTATCTTTCTTTGCATTTGTTTTGAAGATTTCTTTTCCTTTAGCCCAGCATGCATCATGCGCATTCTTTGAGCATTCATGAAGCTTCATCTGTTCAAGGTATCTCAGTGATGGTGAATAACTGTGTTCTTGATCTCGGATAAGGAGAATCATTCCACTCTGAATTAGAAGGGTTTCCTTCGATCTGCTCGCTTGATCTGGTTGGCTGAAGATTCATGTCTGGAGTTTAGTCTCTTTTCCTTTCCGTTGCCTCCGGCGGCTAGCCGTGTTTCCTTTCCTTAGTTATTAGCTCCTCCAGACTTGCATCCTTTGGTTGGCTATTTCCTTGTGATCAGTTTTGAAGCTTTCCAGAAAATTCCTACCACTTGTTGGATGAGAACGGGTGTCGTTTACCTTAACACCCTCTTTTTGATCCACTCCGCTTCATTTTCCGCTACATCTCCATGTTCCATTTCGCTTTCGCTTCACCTCCGCTCGTTCCCCTGCAAAGAGGACGTTAAGGAGGGACATCTGTTGACACCCGTTTTATACCCAATGAGTCGGGTCATCTCCTTATTCATTCTATATGATGCTCTGAGTTGTTCACTCTTCATTGAGTCTCTTGATTGGTTGAAGCCTATTTCTTGGGTCTTAACTCTTTGATCGGATATGGCTCCTGGTGGCGTTTCATTGGATGAATCTTAGCAAGCCCCTTCATTTTATTTCTGAACCTCAATGATAATAACGGTCGGTCCTAGGCGCGTTGTTTCTTTCTGACGGATGGGTTCTGGACTGTTACTCTTTGAAGAGTCCTAAGGCTTAAGGCCTCGTTTTAAAACTTATCCTTTTGATTACACGTTGATAATAACGGTCTGTCGTGCAGCCGTTGTTTCATTCTGACGCCCTATGCCTTGGCCGTTGCTTCCTTGAAGAGTCCAACTTGTTGGGTCTTCTTCCCGTTGATCTTATCTTTTAGGGATAAGGTTGATAGTGACGGATGCTCCTTGGAGCGTTATTTCCAAGTGGCGGTCTGTCGTGCAGCTGTTACTTCCTTCAGAGAGTCCTGGCAGTTCAGGCCTTTTCTCTGCTACTCCGTGGCCGAGATAAGGGTTTGGATTGACGATATCTCTTTCAAATCTGATCCTCAGGACCTTCTGTTTGTTTCTACGGACTCTTGGTGATATTATCTTCGAGGATTTACTAAGAATTATTCCTTTATCCTGCTGAATTATCCTCTGCTCGACCTGAGAGTTTGAGGGTCTATAAATAGAACCCTTGACTTCATGGCCCAAAAGGGAGGAGGATTTTTGAAATTCACGACGAAGTGCTGCCGAACTCAGGAGTCATCTTCATCCAAGAGGAACTACTTCCCACGTTCATCCATCTCATAATCAAGGGAGTACTTTGGTTTTAGTCTTTCAAGTTCATTGCATGCTTAAGTTCTTCCCTGATTTTTCCTCAATCAAAGCATTGTCTCTCCTCTTTCTCCACGTTTTCTCACTGTTCTCTAAGCATCCAAACATCCTCCTAATCTTTTAAAACGCCCAGAGGGGTTAAAAAACCAAAAACTCCCCGGTAATCCCCTTTCCTTTTGATGTCTTTAAGGTCTTTTGAGAATTGATGTTATATTATTGAAAGGGCTAATTTGGGTTGCTTTGTTCTTGTCTTCTACATCTTTGGCAGGTTTACAGGTTCACCAGTACGAGGCCCAAGTCTTCTAGCCGGCTGGAAGAGTTGGAGTTAAAAGAATCTACACTTTGCTACTGCAGGTTATCTGACGGTCTGGTGTAGGCGCGTCATCTTCTTCTGGCGGTCTATCGGGTGGCCGTTACTTTACAAGTAACGCACAGGGTCTTGGCCGTTATTTCTAGCTGACCTGCATGTTCTCTTCGGTTTTCTCTCCCGTGGGCGGGTGCTTCATCCACCTATTTCAAGGTATTTACATGTCTTTGGCTTGTTTTTACTTTGGTGGCGATCACATCTTTCCTTAGTCTTGGACATTAACTTTCTCATTCATCACATATCTCTTTTATTTTCTTGCTTGCTCCACCCCTTGTGGTGTGTTTTATTTACTCTTCTGCTCCACGCCCCGGCGTGTGTTTTCCTTTTTCTTTAGCATAGTTTGAGCGAGATAGCATGCCCATGCTAGAGCTAGCTTTGATTGCCTAGGTTCATGATCACATGTTCATAGGTTAAGAGCGGATCTTTGATTACTTGCTTGTCGTTTTATCATTCAAAATCCCCAAAGAAAAGATAGACATGCAAAATAAAATCAACAATGGCAAGCTGAAAGCCAGACATAACACGGTGCCAACTCTGTCAGAGGATAAACTTCGACAAAGCCCAGATCCCGTCCGGAAAGGCACATCACGGAAACAACCACCAAATGTCTCACCGATACACGGCTCTCACCGCTCACGATGCACAACCAACAGCATCTTCTGTCTGTGAAAAGACCATCCACTAGTCGCCAGATACACGTCAACGGGAAACCTCCATCGGCCCAACAGGCACGATCCAACTCACGGCAAGCATTGGCTTTTAGCTCGGCGTATCATCCTCAGTCATATGGTCAGTCAGAGAGGACCATTCAGACTTTGCAGGATATGTTGAGATCCTGCTGCCTGGAGTGGCAGGGGAGTTGGATTCACCACCTGCCGTTTGTGGAGTTTACCTACAGCAACAACTATCATTCGAGCATCGGCATGGCTCCTTATGAGGCGTTGTATGGGCGTCCGTGTCGGACTCCACTCGATTGGTTCGAGGTAGGTGAGCGTGTTTTGACGGGACCGGAGTTGGTGCAGCAGTGTGTAGATGTTGTGCACCTGGTTCGTCAAAACATGTTGGCGGCCCAATGTCGGCAGAAGAGCTATGCTGACCGTAGGCGGCAGCCTCTCACGTTTGTCATTGGCGATCGTGTGTTTTTGAGAGTTTCTCCGATGAAGGGGGTGATGCGTTTTGGACGGCATGGGAAGCTGAGTCCCCGCTATGTTGGTCATTTCCTTATTGTGGAGCGCATCGGTGAGGTAGCCTATCGACTACAGTTACCTCCTGAGTTGGCGTCGGTGCATGACGTGTTTCACGTCTCGATGTTGCGGAAGTATATGCCCGATGACTCTCATGTGCTTGAGGATTCCGTTTGGCCAGAGGTGACTCCAGATCTTTCTCTCCCAGAGTTTCCCGTCCGCGTTGTGGATAGGCGAGAGCAGCGCCTGCGGAACAGGGTCATCCCCTTGGTCAAGGTGGTGTGGCAGCGACACTGTAACGACCCGAGAATCCGATTACCGGGAAGGCCAGATAATCCGAGACTCGAACCGCCGCCCACGAGCCGGGAGGGCTCGAAAGGGTTAAAAGGAGTGTGGAGGCACAAAGAAATAGGAAATAAAGCAGGACAATTCAATAATTAACAGAAATAAATAAACAACTACAGTTACAATAGAGTCCAGTCTAACAGAAAGTACAGTCTAAAGCAGTAAAACGTACCACATGCCAAGTGAACACTCGGCCCGGCAAGCTGGCAACTGAGAACCTCCGCTCCGCGCCCTCGAACCTCGAGGAAGAACCGCTACACCTGAAAAGCAGGGAATGAGTCTCCAAAACAGAGACTCAGCAGGGATCCCGCGGAACCCCAACCGGAAACAACGGCGGTAGCAGAAAGGAAGGCTACGAGAGTAACCGCAACAGCAGGAACAGTAAACCCGGTGGCCGGTCGAAACACGGCACTGCAACTACTCCTACTGTACCAGAAACACACCCTGACCTCGCGGTCGAGGCTATCGAACTACACTAGTACTGCTTACCGAAGTAAAAACACACGGCAACCACACCGTAGGGGCCTGTCCCCCGGACACAGCCGACCTGGACACGCCGTCCAAGGTGCAACCCCGACCATACGATCACGGGTACCGCACAACAAGATGCAACCTCGATAAAGCCACTAGCACTAGTCTCACGGTGCGAGAACCAACACACGCGCCACGGCAAAACAACCGAAAACTCAACGGTCAACACGACCGAAAACCTGAAGGTCAAAGTCACGGAAACTAACAGTCTGTCACCCTCTGTCCAGAACAGGAGTACCTCCCACTAGAAGCACAGCCGGTAGCGTCCCCTGACGTCTTACACCGCGCCGCAGATGAACTGCCTGACGTGGTAGCGCCTACCAAAGGCACGAACATCGTACAAGTAACCACAAACAAGTGACTAGCTGGGGTCACGCCCGTCGACGTGCGTCCACTGTCCCCAACCACGTGTGCACACACAGACCACGCGTCCTAGGTCTGGCCCTCTGACCAGTTTTCCCCTCATCCGGACTCTGGCTGCAAGACGTGGGGCCCGACGGCAACCGGTCCACAAACCGCCTCTAAGGGTAAGCCCGTACACAACTCCCTGGTACGACCGGTACCACGTACTGGTAGGCTACGACTAGTAGAGGGTCACTAAAGGAGTAGACTCTCAAGTCAACGGAAAACAACATCCGAATCCGACGACGTACGGGGACCATCCCACGTACCAACACCGCCGCACGGTGACCACAGTCGGAGAAGAAACAGGACTCGCAGTCCACGGCCACACACGCACCCTGCGCGAGAGTCGAGAAAACTCAAGTGGCGCTAAGTCACTGGGCTCTGGACAGTCCTCTAGACGCACTACACCCAACGGTCCTTGAGTCACAAGACTCGGGGTCAAGACCGTTGTACGCAACAGCACAAGGCCGTCAATCTAGTTCAACCTCTAGGTCTAAAACCACTGTAGCACGAGTACCGAAACAACTCACGCGCCGCCAAGACCACTCCCTCGGGAAGGGAACGTAAAGGACTAAAGCCACCTACACGGGCCACACGGAAAATACAGAAGCACGATTCCCAAGGTAGCACACAAGCCGCCATGTCGATTTCCCATCCCAGAGCAGGCGGGAAACCTCTAGCCCCAGGCCGGATAACCGGACTTGCAGTCCAAGGCCAAACACATGGCCCACACGGGAATCGCCTTCCAAAGAAACCCACGACATGCGGGGGAGACCCCACCGCACACACACCGATACACGGTGACTCGATCGAGCGTAACACGAAAGCCCGGAACACGTGAGGTCACCCGGACCCACCACACCTCCGGGCACACTAATCGAGGTAAATGGAACCTCCCGACACCCCAGAAACACGGACACGGAACCCACGGGGTGTTCGGGAGACTCACAAGACATGAAGTCAACCACTGGGTCACAACCGGGTCGACCGGAGGTCAAAACCACACAGACGGGAACCGCAACGTAGTCACGGTCACCTGAGGACCGCGACCACCTAGAAACGGTCGACCGGGGACCGCGACTAAGCAGTCACGGTCGGGTCACGACCGCGACTAGCCAGGCGCAGCCCGATGGTAGCGGTCGCCCTAAGACCGCGACCAGACAGTCACGGTCGGGTCACGACCGCGACTAGACAAAAACGGTCTATCGCACGTCCGCGACGCTTGCCGACGCTCTTGGGAAAACACGGTTCTTCCAAGACCGCGACCAATGAAAGCGGTTACTGGTAGACCGCGACCATTTCGGAAAACCGAGAACGGCGGGAAAACGCCCAAAAATCCACGCTACGCCCCCAAACATCCACGGATGAGGGGGAAAACATGGGGGAAGCTCCCCAGTAGTCCCTAGCATGCATCTATGGCCTCGGATCGGCCTAAAACGCAAAGAAACGCCAGATCGGGCGATCACTCCCCAAAACATGGTTTTCCCCAAAAACGCCCCAAACGACGCGCTCGGCTCACCACGGCCTACAAAACTCGCGGGAAATGAAGCGCACGAGCTGGGGGTCCATCTCCCTACCTCCACCGAAGATTTCGCGCACCGTGGATGCCGATCCAAGAAGAAACGCCTCCGAAAACCCCGTCGGTGCCTCCACGCCCGTGAACTGGCTCGCCACGCGCCACCACCTCGTTCCTTGACCCGTCCTCGCCGTCCCTCGTCCCACGGGCCTTGCCACCTCACCCCCATCTGCCTCCGTCGGCCGCCGGAGAAGAGAGGGAGAGAAGAGAGAGCGTGAGAAGGGAGAGAGTGAGGAAGAGAGAATGAGGGGAAGAGAGAGAAAAGCGTTATATATAGGAAATTCTGGAAAATCAAAAAATCTCAAAAAATAGAAAAATACACCCTCGCGATCCTCGGAACGCACCGATCGCAACGGTACCACACTCATCTAGGTGAACGGCCCGGTTCACCCACAACGAGGTTCCGAAGGAATTACCGAAACACACACCGGGAATCGGAAAACACACGCGAAAAAGCCACGGAACGCTTCCGGGCCCCCGAAACAACTCCGGATCGCGCCGATCCGAACACGAAAGATGTCCAAAATAAAATTTCAGACGCAACGGAGTCAGACACTCCGAGAAACCAGATCCGGGACCCATGAACAAGGATCTGAGAAATCCGGGGCATTACAGGCACTCTGGTGGTGAGGCTTATTGGGAGCGTGAGGACAAGATGCGTCAGCAGTTCCCTTACTTGTTTGAGTGAGTCTTCCTCTTTTTCCCCTTGGGTTGTTCTCAATTTCGAGGACGAAATTCCTTAAGGGGGGTGAGCTGTAATATCCCGGACCTTTCGGATCTTTCTTCGTGGGTCTCGGATCTGGTTTCTCGGAGTGTCCGGCTCCGTTGTGTCCGAAATTTTGTTTCGGACATCTTTCGTGTTCGGATCGACGCGATCTGCAGTTGTTTCGGAGGCCCGGAAGGGTTCCGCGACTTTTACGCATGTGTTTTCCGATTTCCGGTGTGTGTTTCGGCAATTCCTTCGGAACCTCGCTGCGGGTGAACCGGGTCGTTCACCTGGGCACGAGTGGTACCGTTACAATCGGTGCGTTCCGAGGATCCCGGAAATGTAATTTTTGATTTTTTGATATTTTCCAGAATTTCTGGATTTTCTATAAATACCTCTCATTTTCTCTCTCTCCCCACCCTCTTCTTCTTCTTCTTCCTTTTTCCCCCACCGTGAGCACCGCCCCCTCTTCCTCTCTCTCTCCCGTTCGACCGCGGCGGCGTCCCCTCCGGCTGAAGACGGCGTGGGGCGACGGCGTGAAGACGTGGGCGACGGCAAGGCGATCGTGGCGGCGTAAAGCTTGTGGGGAACCATGAAGGGACGAGGGTTTTTCAAAGCGTTCTTCGCGATCTCGACAACGATTCGGCGGAGCTTTCGCTCCTTTGAGGTAGGGTGACGTTCCCTAGTTCCCCGCCTTTCATTCCCGTGGTTTGTAGGCCGAGGGGAGGCCGAGAGGGGTGCTTTTGAGTGAGTTTGGGGTTTTTCCATGATTTGGGGAGAGCTCGCCCGATCTATGGATTTAGCCCACGATTTTATATTTTGGTGGCCTAGTATCATGCTAGGGGTCCCCAGGGGTCTTTCCCTTTGAATTCCCCCTCTCCGGTGGAGGCATGGGGGCGTGGTTGGTTTTTTGGGCGTTTTCCCGTCGTTTTGACCTCGGGCGGGTGTGACGATCCTTCCAGTGACCGTCACATCATGTAACGCGCCTAGGTGGGTGCGTTACAGCCTTGTGTTGCCAATTGGGGGTCTGTGGGCTGTGACGGCCCCTCGATAGACCGCCACAGGCGTGTGACGCGCCTGGGTTGGGCCGTCGGGGACGATCTGACTATTGGCTTCCGACCGTTGGTTTTTGACCGTTGGGGCTCAAGGCCTGTGACGCACCAGGGCTGGCGCGTCACAGCCTTGTGACGCCCCTGTGTGGGTGCGTCAGAGTTGACGAACCCCACGCCTTGTAACGCACCAGTGTGGGTGCGTCAGAGTTGACGAACCCCACGCCTTGTAACGCACCAGTGTTGGTCCATTACATACTGTGACGCACCGAGTGGCACGCGTCACAGCTGACTTTCACTGTCTTGTGACGCACCAGGGTAGGCGCGTCACAGACTGTAACGCACCAGGGCAGGTGCGTTACACGTTATTTTCCACCCAGAGTGTGACGCCCCTGTGTTGGGCCGTCAGGTGCCTGTGACGGTCCAGCCTACACCATCAGAGACTGTGACGCGTCTAGGGTAGACTGTCAGGCGTTGGGCTGCACAAGGAGGTTTGTAGTCCCGTTTCTTGTCCGACTGTGGTCACCGTGTGACGGTACCGGTACGTGGGGTGGTCCCCGTACGACGTCGGATGCGGACGAGATTTTCCGTTGACTTGAGAGTCTACTCCTTCAGTGACACTCCACTAGTCGTAGCCTGCTTACACACGTGTGGTCCCACCAGGGAGTGGTGGAGAGGCTACCATGAGGATGGTTTTGGACTGGTTTCCGTCGGGCCCCTCGTCGTTAGCCAGAGTCCGGCTACGGGGGAAAACCGGTCAGAGGGCCAGACCTAGGACACATGGTATGTGTGTCCACACGTAGTTGGGGGCGGTTGGACTCACGCCGACGGGCGTGACCCTAGCTAGTCGCTCGTTGTGGTTCTTGTTCGGTGTCCGTGCCTCTGGTAGGAGATACCACGCTAGGCAGTTCACATGCGGTGCGGTGTAAGACGTCAGGGGACGCTACCGACTGTGCTTCTAGTGGGAGGTACTCCTGTCGAGTCGTGAGTGACAGACTGTCAGGCTTGTGACTTCGACCTTCGGGTTTTGTCATGCTGGCTGTGGTGTTTTGGTCGTTTTCGCAGTGGCATGTGTGTCGGCTTTCATGCTGTGAGACCGGTGTTTTGTAGATGGCAGGGCTTCCTTTTTCGAGGTACTCGCTTACTGCTAGCGTAGCGGTTTCTCCGTTTGCGAGGTAGGGTTCGAGTGATCCCTACTGAGTCTGTTCCGAGACTCATTCCCTGCGTGTTTTCACCATGTTTCAGGCGAGGCGCGGCTTCAGGGGAGCGCGTCTGAGGCTCAGTGTGGTTCAGGTGCCCAGCATTAGTGCCAGAGGTCAGAGCCGGGGTATGCCCCGTGTAGCTGTACTTTTCTTTCTTGTCTCTGTACTAGTTGTGGACTGCTGTTGTTAGTTTATTATTGCCTTGTGGACCATGTATCAATTAAAATATTATTTATTTCCTACTTAATTATATACACTGTTTAATTTCTGCAATTATTTGTGATACTTGTGTAGTTTCCACACCATCCTTCTAACCTTTCCGAGTCTTCGGACTCGTGGGTGGCGGTACGAGTCTCGGATTATCGGGCCTTCCTGGTAATCAGATTCTCAGGTCGTTACACGCCCTCTCTCTATCTCTCTCTAACCCACCGCGGTCTCTCTCTCTCCCTTCCTTTCTCTTGTTTTTTTTATTTTATTTTCTTTCCCTCTCTCTCTCTCGTCTTTCTCTTCCTCTCGCAAATCTCTCTCTCTCTCTCTCTCTCTCTCTCTCTCTCTCTCTCTCTCCCACTCTCGCATCTCTCTCTCTCTCCCATCTCCCTCTCTCGCCCCCTCTCTCTCTTCTCTCTCCCTTCTCCCCTTACGTGCTCTCTCTATCTCTCTCTTTTCCTCTCATATACATATACTATATATATATTATATATTATATATATTACATATATATATCTCTCTCTTATATATATCTTTTACGTACATATATATCGTATATATAAAAACTAAAGTACAAAAAACCTAAAAAAATAGAGCTTCCTTCCTCTCTCTCTCTCTTGATTTCTCTTTCTCTCTCAAACCCCCTCTATCTTTCAATATATCATTAGTTTTTCTTTATTTATGTGTTTACTCATATTTCTAATTATCTCCTCTCACCTTATATATATATATATATATACGTGTGTTTGTGTTCCTATTTAAGTAGTTTATGAAGTCTGTTTTGAAGGCCCTCGGTCGTGTTGTGCTCGTGTTACTGATGCTTCTTCCAAAGCCCGTCATCGGCACCTACCAATAATCTTTTCTCTCCTTTTATATTTTGTTCGGTTTGTTAGTTCTTTTGCATGCATCACTCACAATTTGTTTATAATACGATCCTCTCATTGAGAATATTTTGTTGTGCATTCCATCATATCATTCCTCCACCCTTTAGTTCTAAAAGGGGTTTTAAACACCAGCAACAAGGTGCGCGTTCGTTTATGTTATTTTCAGCATCATGTTCTAGAGAATTGGTACTACACCATCGTCGCCCTCATTTAGTTATTTTTCTTTGTTTGTTCTTTATGCAGGGGTAACCAGTTAAAAGGCCCTCTTATTCGACCTGTCGAAAGAAGAGGGAGAAGGAGTCCACGTTATCCCCTTTCTGAGGCGAAGCGATCTCTTAATTCGGGGCCCCAAGCCCCTGGCGATCACAATATTCTAACGTGCGCTTCATTAACTTTCTTTATTGTTAATAACACCCGCGGAGAGTTACTTCCCGCAGTGGTTGCTCTTGTGTTCTTGTCCTCACCCGCGCGGAGGATCATTCCCCGCGGCGATTCCCCTCCCCTATTTAACTCCTAACATTTTATTTCTGTACATTAACCCCTTAACATTTTATTTTCTGTACATCTAACCCCTAACTCTTAACTGGTATCGGTGGGTTTCCTCCCGTTACCGTTTTAATTCCGCACTTTAATTTCTGTACATCTAACCTCTAACTCCTAACTGGTAGCGGTGAGTTTCCTCCCACTACTGTTTTAATTTCTACATTTTAATTTCTATACATCTAACCCCTAACTCTTAACTGGTAACGGTGGGTCACCTCCCGCTACCATTTTAATTTCTGTATTTTATTTTCTGTACATCTAACTCCTAACTGGTAGCGGTAGGTCACCTCCCGCTACCGTTTTATTTCCGCCATTTACTTTCTGTACATTCACTTCTAACTCTAACTGGTGCGATGGGTCATCTCCCGCGACCATTTTCATTTCAGTAACTTAATTTTTGCACTCTAACATCCTAACCCCTAACTGTTGAATTTCAGCATCCCTCTATCATCGCCTTAAAATCCCGCGGAGAGTGACATCTCACGGCGGTTTATTTAATCCCTTTTTTATTTCTTGTTACATATATTTATATTATAGTAAAAATTCTGTGGAGAGTAATACCTCGCGGTGGTCTTTTGTATATATTTATATTTATTATTATTTATACTTCTATAAAAATTCGGCGAAGACCAATGTCTCGCAGTGGTTTCTGTACATATTTATATTTATTAATATTTATATTGCAATAAAAATCCCGCAAAGACCAATGTCTCGCGGTGGTTTATGTATGTACTTATATTTATTCTTTATATTTCCATAAAAATCCCACAAAGACCAACGTCTCGCGGTGGTTTCTATATATACCCATATTCATTACTGCTTATATTTCTATATCGTTGCTAAACCCCGCAAAGACCAATGTCCTGCGGTGGTGTGCTTTTGTTTATATCGTGGTTGTAATCCTGTGAGGAGTGATATGCCGTTCTAATTTCTGTGTCCACGCTGTGTGTCTCCCATTCACCGTTCGTGCCAACTTCTACTACGTAGGGTCTCGGAACACACACCCGATATCTAAAAAGCTGCTCTCGAAACGGTAGGTCACGCCTACTGGGAAGGGGTTCAGCTTGCGCGAGAGGGTCTTCGGATCCCTATCTCCGCCACTTACCGGAAGTTCGGTAAGTCTAGGTCCCCCATGTCTTCACTACAGTCTCGCCTTTATGTCGTACTGTCCACCATCTTTCTATATTCTCCATAGCGTGCGTTTTCATTTTTCATTTTTATTTTCTTTTTATTAAAGAGAGCGGGAAAGCCCATCTCTCTCTCTTTCCACCACGTGACGCGTTCACAAAGTCCTCTGTCATCTCCAAGAAGCAAAGCGAATTTAGGACCTTGGCATCAAAAGTTCCAAATTTTCTCTCTAAGGTGCACCATGTCAGTTTCCCTGAGCCTGAACCGACACCCCCCAACTGTTTGAGACTTCACGATCAGCTCCGACATCTTCCGACGGCGCTGTTGGTTCTGGCTGAAAGAAGACTTGACCACGATCGCAACGGATCTGGTCGCGCCTTCAACAAAGCACGAGGCTGTTCATGGCACCCCCGTCATCCAGCAGCATCACCCTGGGAGCAACCAGAACCTGCGCAGTCTAACCCTGTTCCAGACCTTGCCTCGGCCGGCGACATCATTTAGAAATCCCAAAAAAATTCAAGCATCCTCCTGGGTCAAGTCAGAGAATTTTGGCATCGGTTGCAGCATGTTCGGAGCTTGGTAGTAACCGTGGCGACACCGTCTCCGACTGTCTATCCTACTGTCCCAGAAACTGGCAGAATCGGCGGATTACGACGTTTCGGTTTCTAGCTTAACTCCCCCTCCCTGCTCGGTCGACTTACAGCCCCTCCCTACGTAGAGGAAGTGTTTGGTTGTAAACCCCTTAACCCCCACCCCGAGATCCCCCCTCCTGCGAGATTTGTAGTGTTGTAACCAGCTTGTTTCAGGTCAAGCGCCATCGCCGCAGCGTGCGGGAGTATGCCCATGCTCCCCGGTGCGCCCACGTCTCCGATCGGGATCGGTGTTTTCACACCGGTTAGGTGAGCATCTGATACCCCCTTGGTTGGTTGCATTCTTATCTTATTTAGTATCGTCTTTACTTGCCATCGGTCAGTGAGACGAGAGCCCGGACTCACACACCACCTTAAGTGTGTCCACCGCAGACCGTGAGCGAGTGCCTCCCAACCCATGCCCCGGCGTGCCGGCCGTCCACGAAGTTGGGAATCCCATACCCTTAGGGGTCAGCCTAAGCCTGCTAGGTCTTCTAGAGCGTTTGGGTCCCACCTCGGACCCTCGCCATCATCCCCCGGTCACCATCGGGAGATTGTGTGCACCGTGCGAGTGAGCCGCTAGCGTGATTTTGTGTTGTTACTTGTGTGCTTGTGGGTCTAGGTCCCAGGTTCATTAAGGCATCCATTATCACCCTTGGGCTGTGCCACATCAACCCTCCTCTAACTTGGCATCTCATTGTCCAAAAGTCCAAAAAATTCAACAAAAAATAATGGGATTTATGAATAGTAAAAATATTATTCACATGTACCATTATTTTTTTTTAATTTTTTAAATTATCCGATGTGAAGATTAACTTGCACCACAAGTTAGAGGATAAATGACCTCCCTCTAAAATTTTCAAAAAAAATGGTGCACCAGGTGAGGGTTAATTAGAGGGGAGGGAGGGTGGAGCAAGTATTACTCAAACTTCAATGGTTAAAATGATCAATCACAATGAGTCATTTGTTTCAACAAAAAATATTATATTATATTATAGAATATAATATACTATAATATTATAATATGTTATATTTTAAAATAATTTTACACAATTCGATGTCAAATCAAAGACCCCTAACTTTAAGTTCGCTTAGAATGCTACATTATTTTTCCTCTCATCTAATTCCTCGTTCTCGTGTCCAACCTTTTCTCCCTTAGGGCCACTTTGATAAGGGACTCTTTGATAACATGTTAGGATAAGTTATATGAGGTGGGTCAGGGTGAGTTATTCTTTGTGTTTATCCTTTTTGAGTTTGATAACTTATTTGTATCCTGAGAATAACTCATTCCATGTGAAATGGTAGAATAAGTTACTCCTAAAATAAGGGTCTTATTCCTAACCGACCCCAAATAACTTAACCCTACTATCAAATTAGGTTAAGGGTGAGTAGGCGGAATAACTCATCCTATTCTCCCTTATTCTGTTATCAAAGTTGCCCTAACAGAAGAAGAGAGAATATGATGAGTTATTTCGCTTACTCACTCTTGACCTAGTTTGATAGCATTGTTAAGTTATTTGGGGTCTGTTAGAAATAAGGCCCTTATTCTAGGAGTAACTCATTATACCATTTCACATGGAATGAATTATTCTCATGGTAAGAATAAATTATCAAACTTAAAAAGGACAAACCCAAAGAATAACTCACCCTGACCCACCTCATATAACTTATCCTAACCTATTATCAAAGAGGCTCTTAGAGACCATGTGTGGTGCACATTCTATATTTCAGATTATAATGAAAATCAACTTTTATGACATCCCATGTCAGAGGTACAAATTTTGTATAATTTAAAATTACATTTGGGATTAGGTGGGCGAGATATTGAACTCATATGGGTGCTAAGATTTTTGGGGAGAAGTTGAAATATGAGAGGAGAATAGTTTAAAAAAACCTTGATAATTATCTCGCTGACCTTCATTTGCATTGTAAACATTCAATCACGACATATTCTTATTTGTCACTTCTATTTTTTTTAAGTAGAAAGAGTTTTTTTAAAAAAATTATTCCCAAACGCCCTATTAAACCGTTGAATATACGGATATCCAGATACACCGCTAGATGCTTGAGTCGGATAAAGATTCGAGTAAACGTGATCTGCCATCATGTAATACACTTCGCTCTATTTTGGCGCTGGCACGGGGACTGGGCCAACTATGTTTCAATTGGGCCTATCCTATTGGGCCAGACGGACGACCCATGATAGCCACTAAACCCAACATGTTACGGGTTAGACGTTATCTGTCATGGGATGTCACTCGTGGCAGGGCAGTCAAGAGTGGCAGCCTGGCAGGAATCCAAAACCCGATTTTTCAGATCTTCTGGATTTCCAAAACCCAAGCCACCGTTTGCCCTTAATGCCTTCTTGGAGGAAGACTTTGCAGGAAGGCTAACACCAACATTCTGCTATGTTTAAAGGGTTCAAAAGTATGGGAATGAGACTGCATCACCAAGGTACATCCATACATCATTACCTTTTTCACCAATTGACCTGCAAATCAGTGAAATAGACAACCCCCCAAAAAAAAATAAAAAAAATGAAAATCTATCTTTTAACTCAGATGTAAAGATCTTTCAGAAGCAGGTATATGTATGTTATCATTGTTTGATCAAGTGAGGTTAATTTGTGAGTTCATCCGAAAGTGTGCATGCCCAACTCATGGCAGCCACTTTTAGGAACCACTTGTGTGTGAGCTGTAGCCAGCTGATGGGAGCTCTCTCTCTCATGCATGTGCTCTGAAATCATTTCTTCCTCCTCCCCCTTTTCCCTCTCTTTTGTCCTTTTAGTGGGGACATTCTTCGAATTATAGATTAAGGGATAGAATTGGATGATGCTTTTGCACCGAGGTGTTATTCATTTGATGTAATTCTCCAACTTTGGAATCATCGATTGAAGAATCAGAGTAATTTTTTTCAATTTCAAAACTTCAGAGTATTGTTCTTCACCTTGTGGGGAACCATAAGGTCCCTAGTTCAAATTTTGGCTCCCTCATTACTTGAGAGAGTACAGGTCCTGGGTTTTCTGGGTCCCATTGGGTGACCCAGTAAAAAAAAAAGTTGGATGACCATAAAATAAAATAAGATATTTTGTTGATTTAGCTGTGGTTTCAACTAATTTTTTCTTTGGTTTTGGTTTCCGATGGACGCCTGGATGGTAAGTTAGAACGAGAGAATCTTAGTGCCACATGGGCCCACTTAATCCCATTTACACCATTTTACAATCAAATAAATAATCAAAAATATTATAAAATAAAATAACTATAAAATTTTACGGTGTTTCATGATAAAACAAACAAACAAACAAACCCCTGAGTCGAATTCTCGCCGGTTAAAATCAGGAAATATTGATGTCAATTCCATGAACTTGACAGCAGCTGGACTCCCTCAAACTATCAAAGAGAGCTCAGCAGCAGTCCATGTACTTGTAGAGCATCACCTACTCCCATCCCTTCTACAAGGGTGTCCTTCTAGGTTCCTCCACTTGATCTCTCTGGGTAGTCCCTTTTTTTTTCCCTGATCTTTGCCACACAGGTTTTGCTACCTGTTGGTGAGGATTAGGCGCCTCTCTCTGCTTCCATGCTAGGTGATCAAATCAGAAAATCCAGAGGATTTTTTTTTTTCTTTGGGCCTCCTCTCTTTCCTTTTGAAAAGCAGGGCATGCTACATGGAGGAAGATGGTGAATCGGGTCAAAAATTGGGGGAGTTTTTCCTCCAAAAGGTGGCAATTGCAGAACCATCACTTGCTACCTTCTGCTTTTTTTTTTCTTAAAAGGCCGGCAATGTGTTTGTGTTTCCCTTCGAGTTGTTCGAGACAACGGAGGAGATGGAAATGGCTGGCAAGTGCAGCTGCAGAAGGCAAACTAAGCTCTCTCCTCTGTCATCTTGGCAAAGGATTGGAGGTCAACAGATGAATTTCACTTGACCGATATGATACCACCGTTCATGTCAAAGAGATGACCATCTAGGTGTTCTTTTGGAAGTGTTTGTGATATAGAATACAATGTTTAGAATCTCTTGTTTTGTCGAAGTAGTTCCAAACAAAAAATGTGTCGTCACTTGGATTGTCGTATGCCTGTTTTAAGAAGAATATGAGATGCGGAATAAGATATCTGTTAGTCTCTTCTTCTTCTTTTTTGAAAGACCAAAAATAATTTTGCAAGACATTTCTGCTGATATCCATGAAAAATTTTCACACCTCCTTTTATCTCTATCAAATGTGCATATTTTCGATGCCTCAAAGATAAATGAGTATGCTTATTGAATTCAAATCATCGTACATTTAAATCCTCCAATGAGATCCTGACATTTTTAAATAAATGACAAGATATTTTGTCATCCATTGAAGATGACAAAAAATATCACCAAAATTGTAAACTACGTTCGCATGATGGCATCGATTTCTTGCCCTTTTGATAATAGAAGGGTAATGCGGGGTAGGGTAAGCCGGAGTAAGATATCTGAGAGTTAAGTCTAATCAAGTTTGGTAATAAACCCTAAACCTTACTCTATCCGACCCCGGGTAACTTATTCGGTCAAAATGGATGAATAAGTTACCCGCCCCTTAACCCTCACTTATCCCACTAGATCTCAAATAAGTTACCCTATTCGACCCCTGCAACTAATTGTGGATAAACTCAGATAAGACGGATAAGCTACCCTACCTAAGTGTTATTCCGTTGTCTAAGCGGCCTGGATAAGGTGGGTTAGGGTAAGCCCGGGTAAGGTATCTGAGGGTTAGGTCTAATCTTTTAAATATTAATAATTTTATCTTGTCTGACTTAGAATAAGAAAAAATAAAATAGACAATTGTTTTAAATATCATAATTAAAAAATCTAAAAGATCTTATCTTATACAATCTTGGATAACGTATTCGACCCATTTATGTCGGATAACCTATATGCCTCCTCATTTGCTCACTTCCCCTATCTGACCCTAGACAACTCATACTATCGGACCCAATAACCGAAGTCTGATAAGTCCGGAGAAGGCGAATAAGTTACCCTGCCTGTGTCTTATTCCGCTATCTAAGTGGCAGAAATGGAGTTGCATTAATTAGGTTTTCAAGATGGGCAGGACTGTAGGACTTGTTGCAGAACATGGTTTGAAGTTTTAGTGTAAACCAGCTTTATATCTTTTGCTCTTCACCCAAGTCACATTATGCCTATGCGAATCAAGGGAGGACCGACTCATAACACAATTGCAAACCATAGATCGATGTAAATTCTATTTTGTTAACTGAGATAGACATTCTGGCGTGGCACAATAACTTCCTCCTCGATCCATTCAATAGGGTCAATCAGCCTCAACTCGTGCGTGGGACCCACACTTGCAAAGTCAACCGAAAGAGATAAGCATGTTGGTGTCATCTGAACCATATCAACTTATTTTGAAAACGATTGGAAGACTTGCTGACCGAGTTGATCATCCATCTTAATCGTTTAGTCTCAATCCATATTTTTCTAATTTCAGTTGTGGTCAGTTGTGGGGCAGAGAGAGAGAGAGAGAGAGAGAGAGTCCAAATTGTCCACGCATAGACATGCGAGACAAGCTTTTGTCTTCCCTCGGTTTAGACTTCAGAGTTCAGACTTTTGCTCCATGTCCTCCTTCCTCTCCATCATCCATTCCTGTTACCACGATTTTAGAGAGTGTGAACTTGCGCCCTCGCATCTCTCATTATTCTAATATGAGACACCTTGGCGAGAGTATGATCAGCAGGGAGGAGGGTGGGTGGCCGCCATGCCATGCATGCATGGCAGTCGTCGGCCGAGGTCCCACTTCGATCATCTGCCCAGCCCTCAAGCGATGATGTTAGATTAATTGTTGTTTATAAAATTGGATGGAGTGATTAAGATGAATTGTTTTTCGATCACCGAGAAAAAATATTATGACATTACATCTTTTATCATTTCATCCTCACACTTTATAATCCTTTTTATACATTCTTTATTTGGTTATTAAAATAACTGAGAAAAATAACATGACATTATATCTTTTATCATTTCATTCTCCCACTTTTTCTTTTTACAAGATCTTGCCAACGAGACCCTTAATTCTTCTTAGAATATTTACCAAAAAATTACTATATATTCTTAGATAGTTATTGCTATAAATGACACTCTTAGGTAAATACAAGTACAAAATTGCCCCTAGGATTAGTTGGACAGAAAATCCCTGTATAAAATTATTATTTTAATCAACATATTGTGTTAAAGAGAGAGAGAGAGAGAGAGAGAGAGAGAGAGAGATAAATAGATAGATATGTGAAGAAAAAGAGAGAGAATGTATGAGAAATTAGGGATATTTTGAATTTTTAAAATTTTAGTTAAAGACTAATTAACTACGGTTAAATAAGTCAACGTAATGCCAACAATGGAAAAACAACAGGGATATTTTTGTAACGAGATTATTTATAACAATAACTATGTAAGGATGATAATCTTATAATACTTTAAATGATAAGAGTTATTTTTATAATTTTTTTCTTCGACTCCCTCGAAAAGCAGACTTGACATATGTTTATCTGTTATCGAACAAATCAACAAAAAAACGAAGGTATTCCCCGATTTCCAATGTAAACATGATAAACTCATCATTCAGAGTACACAACTACTACAAAGAACTCGAGACTTGTCTATGTGATTCATTCACCAACTCTCCTCCCGATGGGAAGATCGTGCGTTCGATCCTCTTTCCCAACGTGTGGAGCGAGATCACCTGTCTCTGGATTATTTGTGAATGTCATATTATTAATTAGCGGGATCACGTGTCTCCCGAATATAAAAAAATATGAAACGTTAATTTTGAATCATGATTCTCCTTCTTCCCTCCCTAATCTCCATCGTTGACCACTTATTGGATTATATAATAATAAATAAATAAATACTACAAACTCCGGGATGCACATGCACGGGCCACAGTCGACAACCAAAGTCAAACTGGTCACCTCAACTTGCGTGGCGATGAGATGACTTCCTGTTGCGGGGTAAGCATGGGGGAAACATGCATGTGCGGCCATGGGTCTCCTGTTGGGGATGTAATTGCATCGCAAACAAAAAGTCACATATTTGGTTAATTTCAAGCTATTTGGACTTGTCAAAGAGGGACCCATTAGGTGAGTTAACATTGAAGAAGATAGGATGCGATCAAATCTCTCTACTCTTGATATATATCTAAAATATAAAGATCGGACTAAGCTTGAAAAGAGGATAAGGAACGAAGAAGGGAGTAGTACTATGAATCTCTGGTGAAGCAAAGTTGTGATTGAATTAAATGATAGAAACAAAACATAATTTTTTTAAAAATAAAGTTAATCTAAATAAATAATACTAAATAATAATCCAGTTCAATTAATTAATTGGCTTGATTGAAAAAAAGAAATCATTCTTATATGGGTATACCAATCCATTGCTTCACCCTGACAAATTCTTTGACTGGGAGATAGACTAAAAATAAGTCAAGGCCTAGAGTTAATTCACTTTTAGTTTGATATGCGTTGGGTTAGAGTTAACTAATCTTTCGAGGTGAGTTTTGAATTTAGAATTAAATCCAAGTTAACTATATTTTTAATTTAATTATCTTATTCCACGTGTCAAAGTAAAAAAAGTGTTAATTCAGCGATACTAACTCCTACTTATCCCCCAATCAAACTCGTCGCCGAGAGGTTGACCAACTTTGAAGAACCCGGTCCTCTTTGAACCTGATTATAATATAAAAAGGGGAGCCATTAATTTCTACACCATCCTGCCCCCTTCCCTTCTCTCTTTCTCCCTCCATCAATCTTCTCCGCCAGCTCCACAACCCAAAGTACTTATTTTTTATTCAAATGCAATATGATGTGCATGACTTTTGACTTACTCCTCTTTCTCTCCAGCCTAGAAGTTTCGAGAAGACAATGCTTTCTTCTCCTATATAATACAACTTAATATAGATTGTTCTCTCTCCACTCTCCCACCCACACACATGGCCAGTCTGCTCCAAGACCCAAAGCTCTTAATTAAAAAAATAGGCCTCCTTATTCAAAGCCACAACTTGTGTGGAGGTGTCGGGGAATCAAGGCTAAACCCTCGCCTCAACGCTAATCACCACCTCAAACCACTTCAGTCCACTTCATTTCTTTAACATCGTTGATGCATTACGTCTGTGCATCTGTGAGATAAGCCTCTACGAAAAATCAAAATTAGGAACAAGCCCCCTGATACAACTATTAATCAAAACCTTCCAAAATCTTATCCGCTACGTAAAAAAAACTCATGTCATTAGTTTTATGTACGGTATTTAATTTAACAAAGGTTAAAGCTAATCAAAGATGATGAAATAACTAAAATACCCCTTTAATAACTCTCACCCATAGAGAGAGAGAATGAACGAGAGAGAGAGAGAGACGAGAGGAAGGGAGGGTGCAGGGGAGGATCGACTGCTCGTAAGAGCTCGTAGGATACCACCGACGGACGAGGAGACCGACAGTGCCACCACCTCTACTACTACGATTATGAGAGAGAGAGAAAAGAGAGAAAAGGAGTGGCAATGGCGACGGCAACCTCTTCTTGTGTCGGGGAGAGTAGGAGGAGAAGTGGTGGTTGTAGTGGCTTGGAAGGGGCATTCTTGTGGATCGAGAGAGGGAGGGAGAAGAGGAGGAGATTAGGGGCGGGGGTGATCTCCAGCGAGAGGTGGATCGGGGCTATTACGAGTGGCAGGGATGGGAAGATGGGGAGGTGGGGACGACAGGTCGAGGATTGGGGGGGCAAAGAGATAGATGCAGGGAGAGAGGGAGGGAGGGCGAGACCGTCGGAGGGCGCACCGGAGTCTGGGAGGCAGAGAAAGAGATGCAAGGAGAGAGGGGGGGCGGGGTGGGGGGTCGCTGGAGGGGGAGTCAGGGTCTGAGGGGGTAGAGAGAAAGAGAGAGAGGGGGGCGGGGCCGTTGGAGGGGGTGTCGGGGTTTGGGAGAAGAGAGAGAGAGATGTAGGGAGTGAGAGAGAGAGAGAGAGGATGGGGCTACCGGAGCTCGCTGTAGTAGGGGGGTCGCTGCAGCGGGTGAGCATGGCTACTGGCCTTGACCAGGACCCCCTCGACGCCTAGATAGCGATTTGGTCCCGCAATCACCGCCTGGTATCCCTGTCGGGCACCCTAATAGCAACAGCCCCCATTCGCAGCCAGCACCGCAATAACAATGGCCTTCATCCCCAACCACCATCGTGTCTCCCCTTCGGTTGAATGGAGAGGGGGAGAAAGAGAGAGTGAATGGAAGGGTGGTAAAACAGGGAAATAAAAAAAATAACGGTGAGGATAATGAATATTATTTTTTAGACGTTTGTTAGCTGGAGGGTTTTTTAGTAAATGTTTGAAGAATTAGGTGAATTATTAATAAATAACTATATTAGGAGGGCTGCCCCTAATATAACATAGATTGTAGAGGTATAAAATTAAATAACTCTTGTTTAATTCTCCTTGGGTGGTGCAGGCCTTGTGAAGATTGGGGAGGGTCCGAAGGACCTCCCAATGTATCCAAAAGACAATTTAGATTACTATCTCTACTGGTACTATTCTAATAAAAATAAATATTTTTATATGTTAATCTATTAGGTTTGTGTTTTTTTTTGTATTTTTCCTTGGATGGTGTAGGCCTTGGAGGCTGGGGAGGGTCCCAAAGACCTGGCAAGGTGTCCATAGACAAAATAAGATTAGTATTACTACTATTGCTAAGCATGATAATAATAAACAACAAGTAGTGTTGGACTTTGGTTGTGGATGCCCACAACCCAACTACTTCTTTGTTTGCCCTTGGCAGCATGTTTTAATATGTTGGTTGGGTTTGGTGTTGTCCACACCCACATTGGAAAAGGTGTCGTCTCCTTCCATGTTGAGAAAGGGAGTTGGGGGGGGGTGGGTGTCTTTGGGGTCAACGAGAGATTGGAGAGGTTAAAGTGCATTTGACCCTGTGGCACTTGTCACACTGTCCACATTAGTCAGACAAACTTTACTTTGGGATCGGTTGATTTGATGTAAAATGTTATATTTTATGTGATTTTTTCCGTGTCTTTTGTTAGGATAAATAGTTCTTATATAGTTAGGCAAACTAAAAAGGGAGGAACATATTTTGGCCTTCTGGTATTGAATGCATTTGTAAACATGTGGCACTCTTATGTATGCCTTCTGAATGAAAGGGTTATTTCGAATGTCATAAAATAATGTAAAATATAATTTTAAAATCATCATATTTTTAGATTTAAAAATCTTTTATTTTAATTTTTAATGATTTTAAATTGAAAATTGAAGTAGATTAAAATATGGGTCACGAACCCAAGGTGTGTGTCGATAGTTCACCATCTCCCCTCACGACAGTATGGTGGTGGGTTGGATTCCGTTTCTCAACAAGCGGAGCACGATCAAATACCTTTGGATTATTCATGGACGTCATTCTGTTAGTTAGCGAGATCACATGACCATTGCAAAACATCTTATTGTAAAAAATATCATGTCTAGAAATGTATTAATAAAGATATCTTTACATTTGTTAAAATAGTGTTAAAATGTCATCATGGTTAACTTCCGCTTTTCCTTTGACACTTGGACCCTTGTGCTTTTCGCCCGACATCTCTAAGGGTTCGCTCGGAAGGTCCTCAGAAGTGCTCGGTGACCCGACCTCGGCGCCTGGAGACACTTCCTGCGCCTCTAGACTTGGCGGGAGGCTGGGAACTATGACCAGAGGCAGAGAGGGCGACGAGGACGTGCGGGAGGCTGACAACTCTTCAGCAGATCCTACCACAAGAGAGCAGTAGTGGAGAAGGCCGAGAGCTAGTAGTGTTAGTGTTGGTGTGCTACAAGCCAATTTCGGGTCGGGTAGGCCCAATAGTTGTACGCTCTTGTTCATTATTAATAAAGTGGTGTTTGAGCGTAAATATGCGATTGTGTTACTTTACGTTGTCCCTAGGATATGTGGTTGTAAAGTCAGCTCGAGATGGGATCTCGAACATGAGATTGACTTTACATGTACACATATCTTAAACTGTTCCTGGTTGGAGGGTAATCACTCGGAGACTTTGATTACATATTAAACCAGTACACATGATGTGTCAGTGACCAGTCTCATGGTCATTGGTGCGGGGCACCAACACATATGTGTAGGTGTATGTCCTTGGAGGATGTACACTGAACTGATCCGCTATTGGATCTTCAGATGGTTGATTATACCTAATGTCAACTGAAGATCTAACTGTCTCAGTAGCATCGTTGGTCCTTTGACCTGAGACATTGATCGGATCTTACACGAGGACTTGAATAGTTTAATTACTTGACTAAGTGACTTTAACCATAAGTCATGAGTTGCCGAGTCATTAACCACTCCAGGATACGTGTGAAGATCATCAATGGTCAAGAGGGGATCGCTCATTGTCGGGTATATATCAGGCAGTTAATGGGTCATGACATTGACGCTCCGTTAAATCCCTGGCCAGGGTCGTGTGAGTTCGTTTAGAACGGACGTCATACACTTTAAAGAGGTCATAGTCAAATGGCACGATCATGGGGTTTGACAGAAATCATACCCTCGATCATACCAGACTCATAGAAGGAGCGAGGGACTATATCGATGCGGTAACTGTGGACTTACAGGTACCAGACAGGCTGGTTTAAACCTGACGTCCTCTAGGATCACGCGGATTTGCTTGACCCAACGTGATCAAAGGTTCGGAATAAATTAAACTATTCTTCGACTCTAGTAGAAGCGAAGAATACGTTTAATTTACTTCTAATTGGGAATTAGAAGTTAATGGGCCTTAAACTAGAGTGACTATGGGCCTAAAGGATTACACACAATGGATTCTTAGGTGACGAATTATTATTATACAAATGTATGTATTATTTCTATTTAATTCCTTTTGGAAAGGAGTGTAAATGGAGCTTAATACATATGTATAATATGAGATAGGACATATATACAGTTTTGATCTTTTGGAGCCCTTTTCTAATAAGCCTAAACTCTATATATATGCTTTCTACGTGAGTTCATTCGAACTTTTCCAACCTCTTAGGCTTAAGCAAGCACATAAGCTTAAGAGAGGAGGATTAGCTCCTCCCCTCTTCCTCCCTCTTGCTCCCTTTCTACAGAAGGTGAAAAGGGCCGAGGAAGGTCGTTCCGGGGGGGTTACCTGATAGGATGCAAGGCCTGGATACAGAGGGGGGGGGGGTGAATGTATCATGCTCCAAAAATCGCCCAATTAAAACTCTAATGCTCAAGTATGCGGAATTAAAGGCAGTTGATGAAATGTGCTGAAAATACTTAGAAGGAACTCAGCAAGACAACACAAATCTATTAGCCCTCACACGCTCCTAAGCAAACATCTAAAGATCGCAGCAAAGAAAATAACATATAGGGAAAAATAAACCACAAGAGAACACCAAGATTTTTTAGGTGGTTCGGTCCAAAGACCTACGTCCACCCCTCACTTCAAACCGGAGTGAGGCTTCCACTAGCTAGGCTAGAAACTGCAGACTCAGTCTGCAACAAATTGCTGCCACACAGCTTGACCAGGGGAACAACCTCCCCTCTTCCTCCCAACCGGAGGGACACCCCAAGTGACTCCCAGCCACTTGAAAACCAGAGACGCAAGTCTCTCTTCCTCCAGACCAGGAGGGAACACCTAGTCTTGCAACCACAAGACCAGAACCGGAGGACCAATCCTCCCTTCCTCCAAATCGGAGGGAAACCTAGAGACCTAAGTCTCTCTTCCTCTGAAACCCAGAGAGAAGCACAGGTGACACCAAGCCACCTGTAAACTAGAGGTCTCGGACCTCTCTTCCTTCCAACCGGAGGGAACCCGACCTCACACAAGAGAGTCGGAAGAACAACTGTTGAAGGTTTTAAAGGAAAAACAAAAAACGCAGCAACAGAAAGCTGGAAAAAGTAAACTCAGACTGTGTCTCTCGCAGGAGCTGGCTAGCCTGGATTTGATCCACGGCCCAGCAGGAACAGATCTTCAGTTGAAGCTTCTATCACTCTAGCTCTCTCTTCTTCTCACTCTTCTTTTTCTTCTCTTTCGCAGGCTCTCTCTAGCTTTTCTTTTCTCTTCTTCTTTCTTCTTTTTCTTCTTCTGCTTCTGCTCACTGCCTCTCTGCAACTCTCTTCTTCTATATCGATCACTCTCTTTCTTTCTGATCTCGATCTCTTTTTCTCTTCACTGTTCTCGCTTTACTGTTTTTTTCAGATGGAGGCGGCTTGGTATTTATAGCTGCAGCATTTAGGGCGTTATCATCGGATCACGTGCCAGGTGGCAACCTCAGATCACGTGCACTTCATAGGCTTCACGAGCAGTACCTGTCACACAGTCATAAGAAGATATCAGATGATGTATAGACTTGGTTCAGGCTGTTTAACAAAGTGTGTACAGCCATGATGCAGCTTGAGTGTATAGACTTGAAGGTAAACTGAGTGTACAGACTTCGTGTGAAGTATAGAGTGTATAGACTTGAACACTTAACAATCGAGTGTATAGACTTAGGCTAACAATCGAGTGTATAGGGTTGAAGGCCTAACAATCGAGTGTATAGGCTTGAAGGTTATATCGAGTGTATAGGGTTGAAGGTCAACTGAGTGTGTACAGTCTTCACAGAAGGGTGTTCAGACTTTTAACTTCTGAAGAGTATATACTCTGCTGAAGATCGTTCAGTTGATGAACAAGCCACAGGCTGTATAGACTTCACACAAGACACATGCTGTATAGACTTCGATGCAAAGGCTTAACAACGAGTGTGTAGACTTGAATGCCTGGAAGGATGTATACACTTCGTCTTTGAAGGTGATGCACATATGCTGAAGTGTGTATAGACTTGCTGATCAAAGGAACATAATGTATGGACTTGGTTGAAGACAATGCAATGTATGGACTTTGATGAACATATGCATTGTATGGACTTAACGACCCAACCGATGTATAGACTTAGAAACAGCAATGAAGCAAGTGTGTACAATTGGAGAGAGTGTATAGACTTCGTGATGCCAACAGACAATGACTGTACATACTTGTTTTGAACAATGCACGCTGTATAGACTTGTAATACAAAGGCTGATGTATAGACTTAGAAACAGCAATGAAGGAAGTGTGTACAATTGGAGAGAGTGTATAGACTTCGTGATGCCAACAGACAATGACTGTGCATACTTGTTTTGAACAATGCACGCTGTATAGACTTGTAATACAAAGGCTGATGTATAGACTTGGTAGCCTGGGGGCGTCGACGCATCAAAGAAAGGGGTCGACGCATGATGCATTGATGTATGGACTTGAAGATTCGAAGCCCCACAATGTTTAGATTTTAAGGCTGTACATACTTGCAGCTTGAGACGCTTACAGAGACGGACCAATGTATAGACTTCAAGTCAACTTAGACAGTGGTTGTACAGACTTGGGAGGCTTGACACAGTGATGTACAAACATTGTGATGTATAGACTTTGGCAAGAGACTGGCTGTACAGACTTCAACACAGCTGCGATGTACAGGCTTTGACAAAGCAGCGTTGTACAGACTTGATGAAGCTTCAGATGAATGAATGTATAGACTTCCCAAACGAATGTACATACTTCAGAAGATGAAGACTATGTATAGACTTGAGTGCCTGAACCAGTGTATAGACTCTGATGCAAATGAGAAGCCAATGTGCAAACTTCACAGAGTATAGACTTTCCAAACGACTGTACAGACTTTAGCCCAATCAGCGATGTATAGACTTTGATAACTGATGCATGAACAGTACGCCAATGTATAGACTTGGAACATCTGAGGACCAGTGTACAGACTTGCAGAGCCGAACCCAATGTATAGGCTTGGCGAAGCATAGTCCAATGTATAGACTTTGTGAAACAGAGTCCAATGTATAGACTTGGCAGGTTGACCCACTGTACAGACTTTGAAGCCGAAGACAATGTGTAGACTTGTGAAGCTTAAGGCCAATGTACAGACTTGGCGTTCCACTGTGGATGTATAGACTTGAGTGAAGTGAACGGATGTTCAGACTTTGAAGATCCACTGTGGATGTATAGACTTGAGTGTGGATGTATAGACTTGAGTGAAGTGAACGGGTGTTCAGACTTTAAAGATCCACTGTGGATGTATAGACTTCGAAGGATGAATGAACAGTCAATGTATAGACTTCACTTGAGTGCATTGGCTGTACATACTTTGAGCAATGCAAAGGCAATCGGATGTATAGACTTGGAAAAAGGCAACTGAACACTGTACACACTTCCAATGTACAGACTTCATATGAACAGTCCAATGTGCATACTTCCCTTCGATGCATCTACAGTGCAATGTATTGACTTGATGAATGTAGATCTCTAATTTAGAATAATCCACTTAAGAAAAATATCAAAGAAAAGACATGCAATAATCATCAATATGGAGGAAAATATATGCACGAGGTGCACAAGGGGAGTGTGTGATCGCCAGAGACGCTAGGTCTCAAAAATATAATCAATAAGAACATAGGAGGAATGATCGCGAAAAGTACCTCAAAAGATGCGGGGATGTGAGTGCTTCATTTCTCTTCAAATCGACCGGCCGATGAAGAGAGTTCTTTAATTATTACCCTTGCAAAAAGAGACACAAACACCACAAAAGAATTGAATTAGAACATGGTGTGTAGCATCAAATTCTTATATAGAAAGATGAGCATGAAAAGATGTGCAAGACACACCTTGTGGGTGTTGGCCCTTAAACCCCTATGCAAAAGGGTGGGAGATATATGATGCATGCAAATAAATAAAAAAATAAGGGAAGTGTGCAAGAGTTGCACTATGGGGAGATCTCAATGTGATTGAGAGAAAAGATCAATAAAACAATGATGCATGCATGATTTATGAACTATAAAAATAAAAGATAAAGGGGAGATAAGATAAAAATCTTGTTTGTGGCCCCTTTGACTTGATGCTCGATGGGGAGAAACTTCAAAGAGATGAAGATGTCAACGTGAGAAGCCTCCTTAGCCAATGCCACCTTCGGTTCCTGTAAAAAAAAAGAAACAAACAGAAGAAGAGGGAACAGAAGAGGAAGGGAAACAGAAGAATAAGAAGAATAAGACAGAAGAAGAAAGAAGAAGGAGAATAAAAAAAGACAGAAGAACAGACGAAGAAGAAGACGGCAGAAGAAGAAAAGAAGAAGAAGAAGAAAGAAGAAAAACAGAAGAAGAAGAGGAAGGCAGAAGAAGCAGAAGAAGAAGAAGAACGGAGGGAGGAAAAAGAGAGGGAGTCCAACCTAATTAACAGAGCCGTCGGCTCTATTAAATAGAACAGATTAAATATAGGAGAAGATAAGAATGGCAAGAGCCCTACGGAGGCAAGACTCCAGTCCCCAATCAAAGAAGGTGTCTAACGAAGCAAGGACTCTCTGGGGAAAGGGCTGCGAAGACAGAAGATGAAACACGCCCTGGGTCAGGGCGTCAATTCAAGAATTGACGACCTGTCATAGGGCGTTAATTCAAAACACGTCCTGGGTCAGGGCGTCTCTTCCTGGATTAATTTTAGAAATAAACATTTCTTTTATTTGGAAATTGTGAAAGACGCCTCAGGGAGAGGCGTGAATTGAAAAACGCCCCATGGCAGGGCGTGATTCAACATTTTTCAAATATTTATTCTTTTTCGAAAATTGGATAATTTCAGGAATTGACGCCCTTTCCAACGGTCGTCACTTCTTTAAGAAACGCCCCAGGTAAGGTCGTGACTCAAAAAAGCGCCCTTTCCAAAGGCGTTAATTTCAAAAAAATCATAAAAGGGGAGATAAATGCCCAAAAAATGGGAAAAAAGAAAAATAGGGGAAATTGGGGGAAAATTCATGAAAAGTGGGAAAAAAACACTCAAATAATGCTGATTTGAGGGTCAAATGGGGCATCGCAGAGCGATATGAAATATACTCAAAATAATGTCAATTTTGGCGTGTCTACAACGAACATTATGCAATGTATGGACTTGATGAACAGTGCACTGTATGGACTTTGATGAAGGGCCCAATGTATGGACTTCGCCTGAAATGCAGGAACCTGGGCGCTGTACAGACTTGAGTTTTCAACAGACCGATGTACACACTTGGAAGGCTTTGAAGGTAATGTACAGACTCTACCAATATGCAGACTTTGCCTAAAATGCAGTGTGTAGACTTGAGATATGATGCATGAACAGATTGGCGTTGTATAGACTTGGGGGGTCGACCCATCTGGAAGGGGGGTCGACCCATTGAACAGACTCACATCAAGATATCCAGATAACAAGCAATCCAGATAACAATCAATTATGAAATGCATCAGCAATAATGAAATGCACCAAAGCACACACCACACAGCCATATTTAAATGCAGCAATAATTCAGATAAGATTTTCAATGAAACATTCATATGCACCACAAACAGAATTGTATGCATTCAAATGACTTATAGTGTTTGCTATCATCAAAATCATAGGGACACAACATTACCGTCGCCGCAAGGGTCCGTGTGGATCTGCTCTAGAGGCCGTACAGCTGTGCGGCTCGATATTCTGCATCGGGCATCGCGGACAGCGTCGTTCCGCGCAAGGTGAAACACGTAACCCGTAATTAGGGTATTAGAAACACCGATTAGAGCACAGATTAAGCTTTCCATAACACCGAGATCGGGCAAATAAATTTTTGTTATCCACTGCGTAGCCCGTAGGTGCTGTGCGAGAAGATGATAGCGGTATACCAACGGACACCTCCTCCCTCAAATGACCCACCTCTGCAGCAACGACAACCAGAGGGGCCTGGGGGGCTGCAAGTTGCTCCTGATGGTCCCGAGGGCTAGGCTGTGACGACTCTAGCACTAGGGTCTCAAAGCGGAGCTCAGACTAGATAGCTGGTGTGTTCGAAGGGGGCTCTGCAACACCTGAAGTGTCATGACTCGGATTTCTAGATCTAGATCTCTGGTTTTTGGTGTGTTTTCACTGGTCTTGGAGCATGTTTTCTAATTAAAATGAAAATTTCTAAATATCAGATCTTCGGATCCCCAAATAAGAGAAAATAAAATATTTTCGGGTTTTGCAACGTAACATGTAAATTAGGGTAAATTACGTATTTTTCAAGGAACGTGGAGATGTTTTTCCTCAATTTTCTATTTTCTAGAATTTTTAAATCCCAAAATGATTTCTATTTAAGCCCCCACCCCTCTCCCTCAACTCACTCTCTCATTCTCTCCCTCTTACTCTGTCCTTTCTCTCCCTCTCTCCCCTATCTCTCCGATGGACGACGGGGGATGTGTGGGCGAGGGGAAGGATGGCATGCGACGTGCGGCAAGGACGAACGTGTGGAACGAGAGGCGGTGGCACGGCACGGTGTGCTCGCGAGTTCGAGATTTGGCTTCGAGAGAACGTGGCGTGCTCTTGACGATTCGGCGTCAAATTCGCGTGCTTTCTTTGTGAGAGGTAGGGGACGGATCCCTAACCCTTGCGTGTTAATTTCTTGCGATTTGTAGGCCGAGGTGAGGCCGAGAGATTTTTCTTTCATGTCGGGGGTAAAATGTAAGTTTTCACGGTAAGCAACGGATTGGCCGATTCTAGCAGGTTTTTATGGATTAAATGGGGTCTCCCGATAGTTTATAGGTCGGGGAATGATTCCCTCATGTTTTCCCCCTCACCCCTAGTGAGTGGGGTGTGGTTTAGGGACCCAGGGATGAGATTTTGCTTGAGTGTCGTCAGAATCGGTCGACCGATTGGCCATTCGCCATGGAAGGGCTATCTGCCCTGGATCGGTCGACCGACCTAGTGCAATGGTTGACCGACCCCTGGGTTGGCTGACTATTCCATTGAATAAGAAGGTTGGTCGACCGATTTGAGGTCCTACTGCCCTTTTTGGCCGTTGGTCGACCCGGTAGGGACCCATTGGTCGACCTTTTGCCTCGTGGATGTCCCGGACATCTCATGGGGACCGAGTTCATGTTTTTGGATGTCTATGGAGGTCGTGATATCTCGAATAACATACCCGTGTGATTTGGAGGGTCTGAGTGACCCCGTGTGTTCCAGGTTTCTGTATTGTGCTAGTTCGAGTCATCATGTTCCCGGGCTATCCTTGCACTGTGTTGGTTTCCTCATGTGGTGGTTTCCATGTGGGCCATGAGCATGGCCAGTGACCGTGAGTTTAGTACTCCAACCAAGGTTGTTGGGGGTTCCTTATTTACCCTTATAAAGGAAAAACCCCGGCGGCGGCAGGCCGCCTCTTGAGTCCTTTTAAGAGTGATTTCTGGGTTCCGACTTAGGGTGATTTAACGGCATGGAGTCGTATTGTACAACGGCCTTGGGATGAGTTACGTGACTCGATGGCTGATGGTTTAGTAGGTCTAGCTAGCTGTCTTGAGTCTGGTGGCACTGAGCTGCCCTGTGTTCCGTGATACTTACGAGGGATACGTGCGTAGCCCTTCGGTAGTTCGGTGTTTCCTCTACCGAGAGTTCCCACGTTGAGTGACCCCCCACTAGACAGTATTTTCCTGGACGCGCATGCGCTTACCCACTAGGGAGAGGTGGAGATCACATCTGACGAGATGATTTTTAGGCTGGTTGCCGTAGGGCCCCTTGCCTTTGCACCCGAGTCCAGGCTGGGGGGAAAACCTGCTAGAGAACCTGACTTGGAGTAGTGAGTCTGTGTGTGCACACGTGTTTGGGGACTTCGAACGTGTGCTGACGAGTACGGCCCCAACTAGTCCTTGTTCTGTGGTTACTTGTGTACGGTGTCACAATTACCATGTTGCTGAGGCTGCGGAGTAAGTTTTCAGTGGAGGCATCCGGCCTTGCTTCTAGTGGGAATGTTCTCTCATCACGCGACACGTGACTTTCCTATCTTGAGGTTTTGGTTTCCCAATGTTGAGGTCGCGAGTTTCCGACAGAGTCAGTGTGGTCTTCCGGGTATACTTAGTGTTCACGACAGAGAGGTCGTGATTTTACCCCTAGACCACGTGGTCTTGTCTGTGGCCTTGTCAGTGAGGACATGCCTCCACGACAGAGGTGTCATGGCACCCTTTTTTGGTAACATAGCCGTAGTTTTACCGGTGGTTCGGTGTGTCCGACCGCAAGGTCAGAACTTACTTTGCGTCGACAGTAGGAGTAGCTTATAGAGCTATCTTTCGCTGCCTTCTGTCATTATTGCTCTTGTTGTTATTGTAGTTGTTATTTGTTATTGCCGCCGGTGCTGTTTACCACCATGGTTTCGTGGCAGGGATCCATGGGATCCCTATTGTACCAATAAGATGAGGCTCACCCCTTCCTTTTTAGGTGTAACGACTCCTCCTCGAGGTATGTAGAAGTGGTGCAACAATTCATAGTTGTCAGCTTGCCAGCACCAGACTATGACAGAGATCGAGTGTGTTTTCTTTCCTATAGACTGTACATTGTGGACTGAACTCTAACTTAGATTTGTTTAATTAAAATGAAAATTTTATTTCATACTATTTAATTAATTAATTCTGTAACGTAGTTCCTACATTAGTTTGAATTTTAATGTACCTCCTCAACACCCAAAATAACCATTCTGAGCCTTGCAGCTCATGGGTGGCGGGCCAAGATTCGAATGGTATCGGATAATTCTCGATATCCGAATTTTGGATCGTTACATGAAGGCTGTAAATAAGCTCATTAGATCATTGCCCAAAGGGCTCCGACCCCTAAAACATTGGAACCTATCGAGACCCTACCGGGGGGAAGAGGGGGACTCAGCCCCAGCTGTAGACAGGCTATTTCTGACACCCCCTGAGAAAATCTCATATTACTATATGACGCCCCGCAGTGGCTTTCACATTTTGAATCGCTTGAGTGCTTCCCATTCTTGGGTCTTCTTTCACCTTTTGAGTGGGTAATGTAACACTTCTTCGGCATCCGGAAACCGCCTCGTTGCGGAAATCATGCGGCATTCGGACGGCATCGCCACCAATCGGACGTACCGGAAGATTCCAGAATCAGGAAATGTTTGGCGGACGACAGTCGACGGCCTTTCGGGGGGGTCCGGAGGTTTTTCTTGAAGGCGTCCAGATGCCTGGACGCCTTCATCAATGTGAAAAAAATAAATAAAATGAATAAATAAAATAAAAAATAAACTTCTTGAAGGCGTCCAGAGCCCTGGACTCCTCCTTTTGAGGCGTCCACGCTCCTGGACGCCTTCATTTCCAGACATCAGGACAATCCCGGCACGCCGGTCGATTTAACACTTCGAAAAAATCTAAAACTAAGGCGTCCGGACGCCTTCATTCCTCCGCATCCCGACAATCTCGGCACGCCACTCGATCTGACGTTTCGGAAAAATCTAAGAATATAAGGACGTCTTCCCAACTAGACGCGCCCACTCGTGAGTCACGGTTGCCCACCGAAACCACGCGCTTTACCCACTGTCTACGGCTTTCGGAGGAATTCCGGTGGGCTTGAATGAAGGCGTCCAGTCTCTTGGACGCCTTCATAAAAAGTTAAAAATAAAATAAAAATAAAATATATTAATTTATTGATTGAGGCATCCAGGGTCCTGGACGCCTCAATCCACTTCTCCTCCATAAATAGAGGACCCCCTCCCTCGAAGGGAAGGGGCTTCAGATCCGACAGAGGAAGGAGAGACTCTGCAGGATCCCATTTCTAACATGTGAGTTTTTTGTAGGAGGAGCTTCTCCCGGCTTCTCGGGTGCCCGCGCTCGCAAGAGGAAGGCCGCCTTCGTCCACCGTGCTTCCACGTCGTCCCTACGCTGCCGAAGCTCTGCCGAATCCTGCCATCGGCACATCCAATAAGCCAACTCTCTCCCCCTTTCTCCGTAGTTCTTTTGCATTCATCATCTCGCATTCTCCGTCTCCCTTCATAAGGGAGTCTTCTTTTATATACACTTGCATATCCATTCATCATCATATTTTTCTCCTACTCGTGTCCGAGAGGGGTTTAAAAATAACATCAACCAGGTGTGTGTCTTGCCACGATTTCATTTTTTTATCGCAAGGGATTGACACTGCACTGCCATTCTCTAATTCCATTTGTTTATTGTCTGTTGTTTTGCAAGGGTAACCGAGGAAAGCCCTCTCCATCGGCCGTCTGAAGGGAGAGGAAGAAGTAACCCGCCATCTCCTGCTTTCGAGATAGGCGCGATCACTCTTTATTTTGGGGTCACCGGCCCCTGGCGATCACATCATAATCTCGAGGCCGCGGCGAGTCATTTCTAGTGGGGACACCACCGGTTCCACTACCGGGCCCACTACTCGGAGCCGACGCCGCACCGTACCGACTGCACCGAGCTTATGGCTCGGAGACTCGATTGAAGACCCAGCATACTGAGTAGTTATACTTGTGTGTATTTATATCTTTGAGTATTGAGTATTTGTACGTGTGTAAAATACATGTTTTACTACATGTATTCACTTTTGTTTTATTAGGCAAGGTTGGTCAAAGTTATTTGTATTTTAAATTTTGTTAAACCCACAAAGTCTTTAAGTGGGTTGGTGGGTTGTCTTGTTAGGCTAGGGTATAAATCAAATTAGTGGAAGTTATATGGTATTCATGTAATATGGCCTTTCCTATATAAGGAGGCTAAGGTGTGTTACGAGATGGCATGAATCATATATGAATGAAAGAGTTGTGAAGGTGCTTTGCCTTTTTGTTTTCTCCCTTCTCTCTTTTCTCTTTTGTGAGGATTGAGTGTCGCCCGGTGTGAGACCGTCCGGCGTGAGGCCGAGTTGTGTGAGATAGCAGTTATCCGTTTCCATCATGTTCGGGTCCCGGAGTGCCGTCGATCCATTCCCACGTCGCCGCCGCGTCATATTTGGTATCAGAGCCTAACACGGCGTCTCCCTCGACCCCGGCATCCCCGTCGTCGGTCTTTCTTTCTCTAGATTGCTAGAAGTGAAAAAAAAAGAAACAACAAAAAAAGAAAGAAAAGAAGTGGAGAGAGATCGGTTGAAGAAATTTTGGAGAAAAAAAAATTTTAGAAAAAAAAGGGGAAATCTCTCTGTGTTTATGTCTGTTAATCTCTCCCCCCCTTTCTGTTTCTCTCTCTCTCTAATCTATCTCTCTCCCTGTTAATCTCTCTTTCTCTCTCTCTTAATCTCTCTCTCTCTGATTCTCTCTCTCCCTCCCGTGATCTTTTTCTATCTCCCGTGACTCTCTCTCTCTCTCCATTTCTCTCCCTGTTTCTCCCTATTTTTCTCTCTCTCGCAGCAAAAAGGTTTCGCCCCCTGCCCCTCGTCGACCGTGCCTATTTCAAAAGAGAAGAAAGGCCGCAACGGTCTCCCTCCCCTGCCGCGCTCGGTCGCCGCCCGCAGCGGCCGCCGTGACCCCACCGCCGCACCCGCAGCGCCTAGGCCCACAGGCGCCCCGCGCCCCACCGAGACCCCCTCCGCCAGCCCGCTCGCGTCGCGCACCCAGCCGCTACGAGCCCGCCCACCGACTGGTAGCGGCCGCTCGCACCTGGCCCCCTAGCCCGCGCCCCTGCGCCCGGGCCTGCATGCCCCCGCGCCCTGCCACGCGCGGCGCCGGCAGCAACCGGCAGTAGCTGCGCCAGCAAGTGCCCCCGAGCGCAGCCACCGCGCCCGGGCGCGCCCTCCACCCGGCCCGCCTGCGCGCCTACGGGCGCTCGCCTGCGTGCCGCGCCCGGGGTCTGGCCCGGACCAGCTCCGTGCGCCCGGGCGCCGGCGCCTTTGGCCGCGTGCGCCCCAGTCTGCAGCGGACGCCCCGCGCGCCACCGCGTCCGGCACCATCCAACCGCCTGCCATTGTTGGCCACCTGCCAACCATGACTATCCCGTGCGTGAATTCGCGCAGTAGGTAGAGTTTGAAAGAAAGAAACGTGGCTTAAAAAAAAGGGGTTGAAAGTCAAAGAAAGAAAGGTTGAAAAGAAGAAAACGTGTGAAAAAAAAGTTTGAAAAAAAGGGGTCAAAAGGGAGTGGTGAAGTTTGTAAAAAAAAAGGAGATTTGAAAAAAAATATACATGTTAAATATATATAATATATATGAGATATATATAATCCTATATATATATCTTTTTGACTTATTGATCGTGGCACCCAAAGTCCGCAACAACGGTTGTCCGGTACCCGAGTCACCGGGTAGCTAACACACAGGCCGTAATTTACGGGACAAGGGTACCTCTGAGTCTCCCTGTGCGGAGAATTTGGACTGATTTGTTCCCCTGCGCGGGAAATTTTAAAGCGATTTATAATAATTAAATCATCCCTGCGTGGAGTGAATGCTTTGTAACCGCTCAAGCTTCGTCGACGCCGTGCGGGCCCGCACGTCCCCGCTCGCCTTCGTCTCCGGTCGAAGTTAGACTTTTCAGTCTAGCTAGGTACGTGCTCCCCTCACTTACTCATCTAGTATCTTTTCAATTGCCGCGCGACGAAGTGAGTGAGAGCCCGATCCATGCAGCCAGTCCCCTGAGTGCATCGCTGTGGACGGAAAGCGAGAGCTTGTATGTACACATCCTTAAGGCTCTAGGCTGTCACATTAGGGCACCCTAATTGTCAGGAGGTAGTTCCAAAACTACTTCACCTATGGGCGAGCAACTCTCCCTGACCGGTCTCTTCAAATTGACCCTTTGCCTATTAGCTAAAAAATTGGGTCTATAGCTTGCTAATTATCGGTCCCAGGACTGCATCATTTAAGTCCGAGGTCGTACATGCCACGTTGGTTTAGGAATTCATCTGGCCGTCTAGAGCGTCCCTCAACGCTACCCATGGATCAAGAGAGCGTGACTGCTATGCTAGTCCAGCTCGAGCATAATCTCGTGGCCCACTTTGAAGAATCCATAGGCCAACTACGGACGAAACTCGATAAGAGGATCCGAGCCTTAGAGGATCGATTAAAAGGGGAGGAAGGAAGAGTGAATGGCCACGGCAATTCCGTAGCCAATCCTAGGGAGGAAAGAGAGCAATTCCGCCCGAATCAGGCCCCCCAAGGTAGAGAGCAAGAGGCCCGTATGTCTCGAGAGAGAGACCACGATGATGAAGATATCATCTTACGGAACGTCAAGATTGACGTTCCAAGTTTTGATGGGTCCCTCAACCCGGCTACATACCTTGAGTGGGAGACCGGGATGTACCAATATTTTGATTGGCATCGCCGCATGACCCCTACCACTAGGGTGAGGTTTGTCAAAATGAAACTCCTATGTCAAGCCAAGACCTACTGGTGTAATGTTGAGAATCTCCTAGCACGGAGACGAGAGGAGCCTATTAGCACGTGGGAAGAAATGAAGGAGAAATTGAGGGAGAAGTATCTGCCACCTTCCTACCATCAGCGTCTTTTAGACCAATGGCAGAAACTCACCCAAGATGGAAAGTCCGTGGACGAGTACATCACCAAATTTGATGACTACTTCCTTCGGAGTCGAGTCATGGAGGATGCCTCTGTCACCCTCTCTCGGTTTAGGGCTGGCTTACACGAGAGTATTCAGCGGGAATTATTCTTGTCAGAGGTTAACACCCTCGAGCACGCCTATCAGGTTGCTCGGGACGTCGAGCGATTTCAAAAGGTGGTCCCACCTCGGGTCCCCACCTACCGCCAACCCGAGTCTCGAAACCCCATGGTCCGCTACTCTGAGAGGCCTGGCCCCTCCACCTCCTACGTCCCTACTGCTACCCCACTTAGGACCGTTGCCCCTACTGCTCCTTTCCCAAGGAACCCTTTACCTACACCCGCTGCTGTGCCTAGACTGGAGTATACTCCACCAGTTGAGAGGAGAGATGACAAGGGAAAAGGGGTCATCCCTAGCACCTCCCAACCAGCCCCTATCTCAGGAGTTCGATGCTTCAGGTGTCATAACCTAGGGCATATCGCCACCAATTACCCCACCCGAGCCTTGGTCATCACCGACCCCCAGTCCATGGAGCTTCCACCTCAGGAAGGAGAAACCCTTGAGAGATATAAGTCTGACCCTAATCTCGTTGCCCAGTTTGAGGAATTAGATGCAGGGTATGATGGAACACAAGTCGAGTACATGCAAGTGGGGGAAATTGCCGAAAGTTCAAACCAGGGAAGACTAGGTGTAATTCGCTGCATCCTCGCACACCCACAGGAGGACGACTGGCGTCGAACCTCCATCTTCCAAACCTACATCATGGTCAAAACTCAACCCTGCAAGGTGATCTTTGACAACGGGAGCTGTATCAATGCAGTCTCTTCAGACTTTGTATCCCGTCTAGGTCTACCTACCCATCCTCATCCGAGGTCATACAACGTGACTTGGGTTGACGACACGTCTATCCCAGTCACCACTATATGTGTCATTCCCATCCAGTTCCAATCCTACCAAAGAAAAATCCTATGCGATGTAGTGCCTATGAAGGTCGGGAGCATCATCCTAGGACGGCCATGGATCTACGATGTAGACCTTACTACATTCGGTCGGTCCAACCAGTGTTCCTTCTCCCACAATGGGAAGAGGATTCAGTTGCTCCCAACACCCCCAAAGGTGGCCACGGGAAAGAGTCCTACCTCCACACCCACTACATCCCCCAAGAGTCAGGAAAACTCCCCAACCCCTGCTACAGGGAAACCTTCTATTCCCTCTTCTCCTACACCCGTCACTCTCATCCCTAACGCCCCTAAGGTTAACCATGACCCGATTAGGCGCCTTAACTTCATAGGTGTCCGTGAGCTGAATAGGGAGGTTGCCGAAGGTGCCCCTGTCTGGGCTGTTATTGTCACCATCACCCCCGAGGAGTCTCGAGTCTCAGTCCCACCTGAGGTCCAGGCAATTCTGCAGGACTTCCCAGACATTTTCCTAGAGGATTTGCCCTCTAGACTCCCTCCCATGCGTGACATTCAACACGCTATTGATCTTGTCTCTGGGTCCACCCTACCCAACCTTCCCCATTACCGATTGAACCCGAAGGAGCATGCTGAGCTCCAAAGGATTGTCGAGGACCTTATCCAAAAAGGTTTCCTCAGGGTGAGCAAGAGCCCATGTGCTGTCCATGCCTTGCTCACACCCAAGAAGGATGGCACCTGGCGGATGTGTGTTGACAGCCGCGCCATCAATAAGATCACTGTCAAGTATAGGTTTCCCATTCCCCGTCTTGATGACATGCTTGACATGATGAGTGGAGCCACCATCTTTTCCAAGATTGACTTGAAAAGTGGCTACCACCAAGTCCGAATCCGACCAGGGGACGAGTGGAAGTCAGCCTTCAAAATCAAAGAAGGTATGTATGAGTGGCTTGTCATGCCGTTTGGGCTATCCAATGCCCCCAGCACTTTCATGAGGCTTATGACAGAAGCCCTTCGTCCTCTCATTGGTCACTTTATTGTCGTCTACTTTGACGACATTCTCATCTATAGCCACAACCCTCAGGATCACATCCACCATTTGAGGGAAGTTTGCGAGATTTTGAGGAGAGAAACCATGTATGTCAACCTTGCTAAATGTGAATTCATGATAGACCGGGTCACTTTTCTCGGATTTGTGGTTTCAAGTCATGGAGTGTCTGTGGACCAATCCAAGGTCCGAGCCATAGTAGACTGGCCAGAGCCCCAGAATCTCCATGACGTTCGAAGTTTCCACGGGCTAGCCACCTTCTACAGACGCTTCATCCAGAGATTTAGCACTATTATGGCACCCATTACGGATTGCATCTGTAAGGGGAATTTTGAGTGGACCACAGCCGTCTCCCAGGCTTTTCTTATCACAAAGGAGCTTATGACCAAAGCCTCTGTCCTCCGCCTACCAGACTTTTCCAAAGTCTTTGAGGTTTCATGTGATGCATCTGGCGTAGGAATAGGTGGAGTGCTTAGCCAAGAGAGCCACCCTGTGGCTTATTTCAGTGAGAAGCTTTCTGATGCAAAGCTTCGATACTCCACATATGATAAGGAGTTTTATGCCGTGGTCCAAGCCCTCAAACACTGGAGACACTATCTCTTACCACAAGAGTTTGTCTTATACTCGGACCACGAGGCTTTGAAATTCCTTAGCTCTCAGAAGGGCTTAAACCCAAGACATGGTCGGTGGGTAGAATTCCTCCAGTCCTTCACCTTTGTCCTAAAACATAAGGCTGGAAAGGACAATAAGGTGGCCGACGCCTTGAGTCGAAGGGTCTCCCTTCTTTCCACTGTTCGGGTAGAGGTAACCAGATTTGACCGCATGAAGGAACTCTATGGAGAGTATCCTGATTTTGGCCCTGCCTACTCTGCTCTGTCCGCTGGACCCTCGATAGTCTTTTCTGACTATCTACTCCAGGATGATTTTCTATTTCGAGGGCAGCAACTCTGTGTCCCGAGGACTTCTGTTCGGGACTTCCTGATATGGGAAATGCATGCTGGAGGTCTTGCTGGTCACTTTGGCCGCAACAAGACCATCCATTCTGTGGAGGAGCACTTCTATTGGCCTGGCCTGAAGAGAGATGTGACCAAGATTGTAGCCCAGTGTAGGACATGCACGATGGCCAAACAGGTCAAACAGAACAATGGTCTCTACACTCCTCTCCCCGTTCCTGGTCGACCATGGGTTGATGTGAGTATGGATTTTATCCTTGGGTTACCACGCACTGCTCACAAGCATTATTCCATCTTTGTTGTCATTGATAGGTTCTCTAAGATGACCCACTTCATTGCATGTTCCAAAACATCTGATGCATCTAGAGTAGCTCATTTGTTCTTTGATGAAGTCGTGCGTCTGCATGGTCTCCCCCAAACCATCGTGTCTGACCGAGATGTCCGGTTCATTAGCTATTTTTGGAAGACACTTTGGCACCTAGTTGGCACCAAACTGAAGTTTTTCACTGCCTATCACCCACAAACTGATGGGCAGACTTAGGTCGTCAATAGGAGTTTAGGGAATCTGTTGAGGTGTCTTGTAGGGGAACATTCTGGCACTTGGGATCTTCTTTTGCCCAGAGCCGAATTTGCATACAACAGTTCGGTCAATTGGTCCATAGGTATGAGTCCATTTGAGGTCGTGCATGGATACAAACCTAGGAAACCTGTGGATCTCATTCCCCTTCCCCTCGAGTCTAGGATATCCAAGTCAGCTGAGGAGTTTGCACAGCATGTCACGAGTCTGCATGAATCAATTAGCAAGCAAATCAACCTCAGTAATGAGACTTATAAAAAATTGGCTGATTCGCATAGGCGTCACCATGAATTTCAAGAAGGTGACTTGGTTATGGTACGGGTCCGACCCGAACGACTCCCCTCGGGAGCCGTTAAAAAGTTGCAGGCCCGTAGTGATGGACCCTTCCCAATTCTGCGGAAGATTGGCTCCAATGCTTATGTTGTGGACTTATCTCCCGAATATGGGATTAGCTCGACTTTTAATGTGACAGATCTAGTGGCCTACAAGGAACCCACAGCGATTCCTAGTGACCCTTTCGAGCCTTCTCCCCCCATTGAGAGTGAGCCCACCCCTGTGCGTCCCACACCCTCGAGAGTACCGCGCGAGCACAATGAGAGGATACTGGATGAGCATGTGACCACTACACGGAGCAGGGTGTACCAGCGCTACCTTGTCCGCTGGCGGGACCGTCCACCTTCTGATGATTCCTGGATCAGCCAGGAAGATCTCCAGCGCCTCGATCCAGATCTGCTGGAGCACTACCACAGCAGTGTCCCCCCTTACTCGATGGAGTCGAGTTCCAGCCGCCCCGGGAGGGTTGGTGGGGACACCACCGGTTTCACTACCGGGCCCACTACTCGGAGCCAACGCCGCACCGCACCGACTGCACCGAGCTTATGGCTCGGAGACTCGATTGAAGACCCGACATACTGAGTAGTTATACTTGTGTGTATTTATATCTTTGAGTATTGAGTATTTGTACGTGTGTAAAATACATGTTTTACTACATGTATTCACTTTTGTTTTATTAGGCAAGGTTGGTCAAAGTTATTTGTATTTTAAATTTTGTTAAACCCACAAAGTCTTTAAGTGGGTTGGTGGGTTATCTTGTTAGGCTTGGGTATAAATCAAATTAGTGGAAGTGATATGGTATTCATGTAATAGGGCCTTTCCTATATAAGGAGGCTAAGGTGTGTTACGAGATGACATGAATCATATATGAATGAAAGAGTTGTGAAGGTGCTTTGCCTTTTTGTTTTCTCCCTTCTCTCTTTTCTCTTTTGTGAGGATTGAGCGTCACCCGGTGTAAGACCGTCCGGCGTGAGGCCGAGCTGTGTGAGTTAGCAGTTATCCGTTTCCGTCCTGTTCGCGTCCCGGAGTGCCGTCGATCCATTCCCACATCGCCTCCGCGTCAATTTCCCACAATGACCGTTTGAATTTCTGTCTCTACATTTTTATGCTGCTCTTATATCTGTCATACTCTCGAGGCCGCGACGAGTCACTTCCCGCAATGGCCGTTTGAATTCTGTCTCTATATTTTTATGTTGCTCTTATAACTATCATACTCTCGAGGCCGCGGTGAGTCATTTCCCGCAATGGCCGTTTGAATTCTGTCTCTCATATCTTGAACTGCTCTATTCTGCCATACTCTTGAGGCCACGGTGAGTTACTTTCCGCAATGGCCGTTTGAATTCTGCCCCTTTTTTATATCTATCGCTTCTATATCTGCTGTACTCTCGAGGCCGCGACGAGTTACTTCCCGCAATGGCCGTTTCAATTCTTGTTATTTAATTTTTGCACCATTCCCGTCTCCCTGAGGTCGCGGCATGTCATTTCCCGCTATGGCCGTTTAATCCCCATATTGCATCTGTCCCGCACGTCCCGTCGGAGCAATCTCCCGTGGTGGCCTCTCTTCTCTTCTCTCTTCTTTCTGTGCTGCATCAAAAACGAGCCCCTCACGCGTGTTGGCACTCAAAATATGATCCCTGGCGACCAAGCCGCAAAGACGAATGATACGGCCCACTGAAGCACAGAAGCCGATGAAAATCAACTTATCGAGGGTCCCTCGAGCTGACGAAGCCCCAAGCCACCTTGAAGGGAACACCGGGGACCTCACCTCAGGAGAGTCAAAGTCAACCCGCAACCAATCGGCAGTGCGATCAAGCCTGCCCAATGATCCGGCATCGACTCTGTCATGCCGCTACCCCACATCCGACGTCCGATCAAGGACGACGGTCTACCTTATGATTCTCCAAAAGAGGAAGAATGCCCTCGGCCATCCACAACAAGGGGCCGGAGGTTCTGTCAGCAAGAAGATCCCGATCACCCGACACGGGTTCGGCTTCTCGCCCTAGTGAGCCCATCAGCGGCCGATGGATCGCCGTTCAAGGCGGAATTACCCAGGATGCAATGCCATCCTGCAAGGAAGCTTCGGACACAGGTCCGTCTTGATGAGAGGCACCAATCACAGTGCCGAAAGTCGTACCGACGGGACACCCGTGTGTCCGGACCGGAAGCACACGAAGTTCTGATCAAGGCCGTTCGTCGCGTCAAGAGCTTCGTCAACACCCCGTCAAGGCTCCCCGAGAGCCAGTACGAGAGAAACAGTCAACTGGAGTCTCCGGAACCATCCCCGGACCCACCGGCCTGGCCGTGCCTGGCAAACAGGTTAAAACGGCGCCGCTTAAAACGGCGCCGTCAAACCGGCGCGCAAAGATCAAATGGGGGCCTTCCCCGGCGCCGTCAAACCGGCGCGCAAAGATCAAATGGGGGCCTTCCCCGGCGCCGTCTATCCGGCGCGCAAAGACCAAATAGGGGCCTTCCCCGGCGCCGTCTATCCGGCGCGCAAAGACCAAATAGGGGCCTTCCCCGGCGCCGTCAACCCGGCGCGCTTCCTGGGGCGCCGTTTTAACTCCAAGGCTATATATAGCCTGTCGACAGAAGAGATAAAGGGGGGGATTTGGAAAAAAGAAGAGAAGAGAGGAGATCAAGGGGGATCCGATCAAGAGAGGGAGCGGAATCAAAAAGAAAAAAAAGGGAATTAGAAAGAAAGGGGGGAGATCCAGGAGTGTTTCGATCCGACGAGTTCTCTGCCCAAGCGCTCGGCGGCCCTCATCCCGCTCCACCGGAGTCTCCCGGAATCGGAGAAGAAGAGCGCCCGTTCTTGTCTATCGAGGTGGGTTTGTCCGTGTTTCATCCGGCGAATCCTTCTGCCCCGCTTTGAGTTTCTTCCTACTGGCAGAATGTAAGTGAAGGAGGGGAGGGGCGATGATATGAGCCTCACCTCCCCTCCCTCACGATGTTTTCTTTTCTTTCCCTCTTCTCGTTGTAACAGGTTTCGTCTGTTAATGGAAACGGCGGCCGAGCGACAACGCCGGCGCCGGAATGCATATTCCCCACCTATCTATTTGTGTCTTTCATATGAATGAATGAAACGTGGGTCTCTGGTCGATGCCGTAACCCCCTGTTCTTCCCTGTTGCCTCACCTTATTCCTTATAGCCGGTGAAACGGCGCCGTGCGATGATGCTGGCACCGTGGAGGATGAATGCAGAGCACCGCGGGTTTTCTGTCCGAATGATTTCCTTCTCGTCCTGTTTCCCTCGGCGCTACATGCCCTACTACGGTAGGGGCTACATCAATTTCCCCTCCCCGGGGGTTTTCTTTTATTCCGATGCGACGATCGAGTTCCGCATTGCGCGTGCTGTAAGCCTCGTGGTCGGAGACACACTTGTGTGTGCGCATCTCTGTCCACTCCCGCTTAAGGGTTAAACCCTCTGCCTTCCCTTTGCCTTCCTCATAGACCAGAGGGAAAGAGAGGATCGCCTCTGTGCCGAGCCCTCGATGGCTATTTCACAGGCATAATTTACATGCCCCTTTCCCAGGTCGCCATGCCAAACAGATAACATATAAGGATCCACTCATTTAGCCTGCCGGTTTCATATTTCTAACATAAGCTTAACAGCTCGTTTGTCCACTTTCCGTGGAACTGCGTCGTGCATCGCCTCTGCATTTCAGGGAGTCTGCTCTGTAGTACTACTCCAATGTCCGGGGAGGGGAATATTCCTCTAATCTTCCATGTTGGTTATCCGGTTGATAGGGGCTTATCTATCGATGATGAGTGTCCCTGTGGACCATTGGATGTACAGCAAAGGGGGGGGCTAAGCCCTACAGTTTAAAATCCACAGTCCTTAATGGACTTTGTGGTGGCCGTGAGACGCGTGTACCCCTCGTAGGCTGGCCCTCGGGGTTCCCTTCTCTACTCGGTCGTCCCGACTAGAGTAGTGTGGTGATTTGGGTTGCATGCCCCTCGTAGGCTAGCCCTCGGGGTTTTCGCTCCCACATCGAGTCACCTCACTCACTCACCGTTACCCACGGACTCGGTGCCCCTAGCAGGCTAGCCCTCGGGGTTTCCTATCCGTTCGGGTCTGCCGGCCGCCGTGCGCCACCCGGCTTTTAGGGGTGTACTCCGCCACGTGAGTACTCCCTGCGTCTCCCCGACAATCCTTTGGGATGGGGAGATGCTGCCGAAATTTCGGCTCGAACGAGTTAAGCTCGGAACAATCGCCTCACGCGAGCCCATGACTCGGCACCGATTCCGATGAATAATCAACTTAATAAAATTCTCAAAACCATCCAAAATCTTAATAAATCTATGAATAAACCAACGAGGCCCCTGCCTCCTTGAAATCGGGCTAATTCAGCGCGTTCATGCGCGATCACGCTTTAAAACGGCGCGCCCTTCCCGGCGCGGTCTTCCCGGCGCGGCCTTCCCGGCGCGCCCTTTCCGGCGCGCCCTATCCGGCGCGCCCTTTCCGGCGCGCCCTTCCCGGCGCGCCCCAGCTCCCCACGCCGTTTTAACGGCCTGCCCCTTTACCTACGGTTATGGCGCCGTTTTAAGCTTTTTACCTACGTTTCAGGGCGCCGTTTCAAGCGTTTTGATCCCTGTCTTCGCATGCACTGCACCGGTTTCGTTCCGAATCGTGTCGTCGCATCATTCTAACCCCTTTCCCACTTATGGGATGATTTCTTATGCTAATCACAGAGGGGTGCAAGTCCTTCAACTAATAATCATCATGTAGTTCCCTTTTCCGGCTTCGACAGCCCGATGTCTCGGCAATTAATCAAAGGTGTTCCCTCCTCGTGGGGGATGTAATTAACGCCATAGCCTTTATGGTATGGCGGACTGCTGGTCCCGACCGAACCTCACATTCGCCCTACATGGGTCAGGATGAGCGCATCATAAATCGTCACGCATGTGACTGGCACGCCCGCGTCGTCAATCAGTCAGTTGACTACAAGTCAGTCAATTGGTCGATCGACCCGCGAAATAAATGAATGAAAAATACCAACGAAAAGGAGCGAAGGAAAAGACGGTCGAAACAGTCTGGCACGCCCGGTGGGACCGGTGTCACCTTTCATCTCTTTGCCGAGATATTCGGGCTTCGAAGCCCTTTCAAAGACTACTGATTGTTTTCCTGTCTATCTTTTCAGTGCAAACAATGACGACTCATGGAATAGCTGGCGTCGACTTCGACCAATCGATAGTCGCCGGACACGCGCAAGGGTACCTGGCGGTGCCCATGGAATTTGGTAGCTTTCCTCCTGCTGTGGGCTTCCCCAACTTCTTGGGGTTGGCCTTTGTCGACATGCTGGAAGTCGAGGCCATGGAACCCGTCAAGGAAGATGTGAAGGAAATGGAGCCTCTGAAGGCCCCCTGCCGCGGTGATTCGCTCAAGAACCCGGTTCCGGCCGCTAGCTGCCTGGTGCACCACCTGGTACGGGTGATGCATCCCACTGATATCAACAAGCCCCCTGGAGGACGTCAGCGTCGCCAGGCTCGCAAGAACCCTGCCGTGATCACCGGAACTGTCTCTCAGTCCGGAAAATCAATGCTGGTGGGAGGTATGCGTGTCTTCCTCAACGGGCGCACGGCACGGGTGACCCCAGATCGCGTCATCCCAAACGTCCCTGTCTACAACAACTATCAAGCTCTCGCTGGAAGGAGGGCAGAAAGAGAAGAAGCCGGCCACCATGGCCAAGAAAACCCGGCGCTCAGGCCGAGGAAATTCAAACAGGTGTGGGTTCCCAAGCGGACCCAACCTGCCTACCATCCAACGCCCACCCGCCATCGTCCTATGAACGACGAGGCGAGAGCGAGAAGAGAAAGGGGCTTGTCCCTGATGAATGAAGAAGAGGTGGTTGCGGATCCTCCGCGTCACAGAAGTTTCCGGGCTGTGGCCCGTCAAGCCAACGTCCCTGCCACGGGGCGAAGGTTCCAACAGCCAGCTGACAGAGCTCGACTGGCCTACATTCCTCCTGCTGGAGGTCGACCACTCTCCCCCATGCTACATCAAGAACGGGGTCAAGAAGAAATGGCCTGCCTGGTCAGAAGCTATTTCCGAGGATTGGGTAACACCTCACTCGGACAGCAGCGGCTGATGCAGACAGTCGCCACTGAAGAAAATTGCTGCCCATCAACGGCAGATGAAGAAGAAATAGAGGATATAATAAGGATGTCGTCGGTCGATGACAACGGACACAATGACGGCTCTGAGATCAAAGCCAATGAAGCCTTCCCCGAGCGGGAAGAAAGAAGAAGAATTTCTGTGTTCGAGAGGCTGACCTTCCCGCAACAAGCAAGGCGGAGGGTCCATCGACGAAGAAGGAGGATGCAGGTTTTCACTTGCAACATGGCTGGCGTGTCCAGCCGATATGGGAAGCTTCCTGAAAACTCTCAAGAACTGGCTCAGTTGGCCGTACGGCCGGGACCAGCTACCCGCAGGACAGAAGCAGCAAGAGGGCTTCTGACAGCGATGAAAGAGAAACAGCCCCAGTCATACCTCCACTGGGATGACAAAGCCCCCGTCTTGACCGCTAATGTGGTAACGACGGAAGAAGAAGACGACGTACTCCTCGATATCCTGCCCGAGGGTACGTCCGGGGAAACGACAGAAGGTGTCCCCACCACTATAGACCCATCAGTCTTGATGCTGCTGCAAAGATATCAACGGGAAATAGATTCCCTGAAGAAACAGCTGATGGAGAAAACTGAACACTCATCAGCCTCCAAACCACCCGAAGTCCAAGGTGAATCATCCCGGGGAGCGGCTCGTCGAGACGACCCTCCACCACTTTGCACACTACCCCAGCCGTCAGAGCCAACTGTGACGACAGCACAACAGCGGCCACCACAGCCTCAGTCGCTGCTGCCTCCGGTGCTTCCTCAGGTGCACCCAACACCCCCGCTGCTGCATCCTCCACAGGCGACCACCCTGGTCACCCCGTACCTGCAGCCAGCACACTTCTATCCGGAGCCAGTCGACCCCACGGTCGTGAGCCGGATGATGGTGGAGAGGATGATCGAGCTGAAGCTCGCAGAGAAGAGCGAAGGCGACTACGTCGCATTCGATGCCTACCGGGTGCCCTACCCGCAACACCATGCGGCTAAGCGACTTCCCCCGGGAGTCAACAAGCCGCCCAAATTTGACAAATTCAACGGGAAAGGTTCCCCAAAAGAACATATTGCATATTATATGACCGTTATGGGTGATCTGTCCACCGACGAGTCATATCTGCTGAAGTTCTTCGGGTCCTCGCTGACGGGGCTCGCATTTGAATGGTACTCCAGCCTCTCGGCCGGGTCAATCAATGACTGGTCAGATATGCAGAGGAAATTCAGGGAAAGATTCCATGTCACAGAGAGGGAGGTCACAGTGGCCGAACTCTATTCGACAAAACAAAGGGCAGATGAGACCGCCCTTGACTACATCAAGAGGTGGAGGAACCTCGGAATGAGATGTAAGCGGCCCCCGCATCAGGAGGACGCTGTGCAAATATGTAAGCAAAATCTCAGGAGGGAGGTCTTGGAAAAAATGATCGGGATGGAAATACGGTCGTTCGACCGGCTGAATAATGTGGTGGCCGAGGTAGAGGCTTTTCTAGCCAAGCCCGTCCCGCCGTCAGCTGCCAGCACAGCCCAGAAAGGCAAGGCGGCGGAACGGCGCCCCACACCCAAAGAAGCGAATGCGCTTGATATCAAGGCATTCGAACAACAAAAGGAGAAAGGCAAGAAAGCGGCTTCCCCGCAACCTGCAAAAGCTCCAGATGACAAAGAAGGTCCTTCGCTGAGGGACAAAATGAAGAAGGCTTATTCCTTTCCTAAGAATAAAACTCGCATCCTGTTCGACTGGGTAACGGAATATGACATGGTCACTCTGCCTGAGCCAAGGAGACCAGAAGACCTGAAAAGAAAAGACAGTCCGAGATTCTGCCCCTACCACCAAATGTTGGGACATTCAATCGAAGACTGCTATGTTTTCAAAGACGTCATCGAGGGGATGGTGAAGAAAAATGAAATAGAGCTAGGAGAATACAAAGTAGACCCTCCTCAGCCACATGAAGCTCCTCCCAGAAGGGCGACAGTCAACATGGTCTCCCTCTACCAGGCACTACCTGAGGAGATCTCTGAAGCAAGCACACGGAGCACCTACGAAATCCATTTCCTGGAGCCCGTGAAAGAAAAGCAAGGGTGGCATCCCGTCCCTGTGAAGCACAATAAGAAGAGGGCACCCTGCCCGAAAGAGGGGGCACATATCCGTGGCGTCACGCCCCGGCCTGCTCCGCCAGTGATAGCGCCTACGTGGATTACTCCATCCGCAGCTATCAGAATACATGCACCCAACAGAAGGAGACAGACTCCCCTGCCAGTGGTCAAGGAAACCAACCCCGGGGTCCTTCGACTGCAACACCTGATTGAAGGGCTAGATGAATATGTACAGCCCGAATTGAAACCCCTGCTCGTACGGGACTACGTCCCATGGCAGGAGCTGGAGCAACTCTCACTCAAGCAGACGGAGGAAGCTGAAGCAGCACCCCCTGAAGCGAGCAGTCTATTCTGGGGGCAGGTGCCCGCAGAAGCAAAAAGGAAAAAGAAGCAAAAGAAGAAGAAAAGAAAGGCCGTTGGCGCCAATAAAGCACAGGTTGTCTCCTGTAATACACTATCAGCCCTCTTCAACCTACCCGGGGAAGAGGAAGAAGAAGAAATATGCTTTACACCCCACACTGGGGAAAGCAAGGTCGAGGCCGCCACTGCTGCACATGCCACGCGGTCAGGCCGAAAATGGGGGCGCCAACCCCCACCCAACCACAATATTGTGTTCAGAGGGGAACAACCCTACAAGACACCTCCGCCGGAGGTCAAGGGAGTTCAAATCCCTCCTCCGTCCGGTCTATACAACAAGAGCGGGGGCAAGGCTGTCCCCTCATTTCTTGAATTTATGAAGATGTCAAAGGGGAAACAGCCTTGTCAAGACGCCAACCCTACACCCGGGGTCAATCACCCTCGGCCAGTGCAATCTACGGAGGATACAAATGCAGATGGGGCTTGCCCTGTAGCAACCAATAAAGAAGACTCGACAGTCGGTGCCAGTCGAGAGGGTGCCGAGTCCGAGGAAGATGAAGCAGGTCCGTCTGGACCCACAAATCAAAACCTTCCTAAGCCCAGATGGGTTGAGGAGATGAAGCTCTCCAATGTCCGGGCTGGAAGCCGAATAATGAAGCTGCTCAAGAAGCTCCCTGCTCGTTTTACGATCTGGGAAATTCTCTCTTTGAGTGAAGAAACTAGACAGGCAATCATCACTGCTCTGCAGACGCCTGCCCAGTTTGAAACCTGCATAGCTGAGGCTATACCAGAAGCCAGTATGACCTTCTCTCCAGAAGACATGCTACTGCCTACGGCCAGTCACAACAGGCCGCTATATATGAAAGGGCACCTGAATGGAAGAGAACTGAACCGGATTCTGGTCGATCCTGGCGCAGCAGTCAACATCCTGCCATATAGAATATACGAGAGGTACCACTTCAATGTGCATCTCGAAAAGGCCGGGGATATGCGTATCGCGGGCTTCAACCAGAAATGTGAAGTATCTATGGGGGTGGCAGAATTCACACTGACTCTGGCAGATTTCACTACAACGGTGCAGTTTCACGTCATTGACTCTCGCACCTCCTACAAAGCACTGCTCGGCCGCCCATGGCTGCATGAAAACTTGGTGGTGCCCTCCACGCTCCACCAATGCATCAAATACAGCCTCCAGGGGAAGGAGGAAAGGATATTTGCTGACATCCACCCATTCGAGGTGTTTGAGTGTCACTTGGCGGACGCCAATCTGTATACGGGGTCTCCCCGGAAGACTTCTAAAACTGAAGCCCCCGTAGGGGCATCGAAGAATAGATCGGGTGACGGTTGGTATCCACCACCGCCGCGCGGATATGTCAAGCCGAAGGTGGTCTCCCACATCACGGCTTCTGGAATGTCGGCAGGGTGACACCCCCAGCATTATACCCCAAAGCTAAGGAAGTGCATGTTGACCGACAACACGACCGCATCGGAGTCCCGGCCGGCCTCACCAAGCCAGTCTCCGGCCTCGATGGTCCCACCGTCGAACCTTTCAAAGCTTGGGAAGTGGCACAGGAAGATGGGCACAGCAGCTTATTCTATACAGCTGAGGAGCATCCTACTCAGGAAGACACGGATTGCAGCCTCCCTGAAGATCTAGCCAACCCACGGGTTCCTGTGCAGGGCCTGGCATTCACCACTGATCGGACGGCCAGGATGTTTCAAAAGCAACACATCCCTCCCGATCAGCCTCAAAAACGCAAGGAAGCTTTCCAGAAGATGTGGTATCCTGTAAATCTGGACAAAGAAATGAGACGTGTCTCTCAACACCCGGGTCTGGGTTTCACCCTGGAAGACTACTATTACAGTGGGCGGTACGAGGTGGACACCATCTCCACCTTCTATCCAACTGAAGACAGCCCTCTGGGGGCAACCTTTGATGAATATCCGGCGGAAGCCGAACATGCTGAATTAACCCTATCCGGGAATCAACAAATGGAGACCTTGATCTCATGCCGATGCTGGGAGCAGGTCCATCCTGAAGGAGCGGCCTTTCAGGCCGAATTTGATACGGCTAGCAGCAGCGAAGCCGAAGATGCTCAAGGAGCAGAAGTCTCTCCCTCCGCAGGGGTCATGCTAATGACGACTTCAACACCCTTTCTGACAGTCAACAGAGCCTCGGTTTACTCCAATCAAGGGGAGCCGGCTACCAGAAAAGAAAAAGCCACTTCTGTGGAAGACACAACTGTCCCAGAAGGCGAGACTCCCTCAACTCCTGCTACCAATCCAATAGGCTGTCCGAGTCCGGCGGCAAATAACTGCTGGCCTGTCATGGCTGCAACCTCACCTACAAGCACTGAAGCTGTCCTCTCGCCCTCGGGAGCTGCACCGGCAATGGATCTTCTAATAGAACAATCCGCCCAGCCGCTAGCACAAGAGATCAAGAGACCCCATGAAGCTCTGGCGGTGTCTGACGAGGAAGTCGAAGTACTCGACCCTCAAGATGGTATTCCAGACTTCGTCGACCTCCAGCCGGCACCTCCGGAAATAGAAGACGGAGGCCAAGCCACAGTCGATGAACTAATAGAAGTCAACCTGGGAAATGAGAAGGACCCTAGGCCTACCTTCCTCAGTGCCCAACTGTCCCCAGAAGAACGGGAGCTGTACATCCAGCTGCTGCTAGAATACCGGGATTGCTTCGCCTGGACTTATAAAGAGATGCCAGGTCTAAACCCTGCTGTCTCACAACATGAGCTAACAATCAGTCCCGAAGCCGAGCCGGTGAAACAACCACCGCGGCGTATGAGGCCAGAGCTCATCACCCGAATCTGTGCTGAAGTTGACAAGCTCATTGATGTGGGATTTGTTGAAGAAAATCAGTACACCACCTGGCTGGCAAATATCGTCCCTGTGAAGAAGAAGAATGGACAGATCCGGATTTGTGTTGACTTCCGGGATCTAAATAAAGCTTGCCCTAAAGATGACTTCCCGGTGCCAATAACCGAGGTAATGATCGATGCTACAACCGGCCATGAAGCCCTGTCATTCATGGATGGGTCGTCCGGCTACAATCAGATTTGGATTGCGGAGCACGACCGGGTCCATACTGCTTTCCGAACTCCCAAAGGCATTTATCATTACAAGAGAATGCCATTTGGACTGAAGAATGCTGGCGCAACCTATCAGCGCGCAATGACTAAAATTTTTGATGAATTGCTCTACCACAAGGTCGAGTGCTACATAGATGACCTGGTGGTCAAAACCCGAAGAAAAGAAGATCACCTGCAAGACCTCCGGATTGTTTTTCAGAGGCTGAGGCAACATGAGCTAAAAATGAATCCTATGAAATGTGCGTTCGGAGTGTCGAGCGGAAAATTCTTGGGCTTCATCGTCCGACATCGGGGAATCGAGATAGACCCCGCAAAGATCAGGGCGATTCAGGGGTTACCTCCACCAAGGAACATCTCCGAGCTGAGGTCACTACAAGGCCGCTTGGCTTATATCCGGCGGTTCATTTCCAATTTGTCAGGGCGATGCCAGCCTTTTCACAAGTTGATGATGAAAGATGTTCCCTTCTATTGGGATGAAGATTGCCAGACAGCCTTTGACAAACTAAAGGATTATCTGAAGACTCCTCCAGTATTAGGCGCACCGGTGAAAGGACGGCCGTTGATACTGTATATAGCAGCTACACACAACTCTCTGGGGGCAATGCTAGCCCAGAATAATGAAGAAGGGAAAGAGCAAGCCCTCTATTACCTCAGTCGGAGACTGGTCAGAACTGAAGAAAAATACACTTATATTGAGAAGATTTGCTTGGCACTAGTCTTCGCAGTTAAGAAACTCCGACACTATATGTTGTCGCATGAAATCAGCTTGGTATCCAAGGAGGATCCCCTGAAATATATCATGTCCCAGCCAGCACTCAGAGGCCGTCTGGGCAAATGGGCGGTGATCCTTATGGAGTTTGATATCTCCTACGTCCCGCGCAAGGCCATTAAAGGTCAAGCTATCGCAGACTTCTTTGCTGCGCATCCGGTACCCGGAAACTGCCCGTGGGAACCAGAACTCCCCGAAGATGAAACTTTGGAAGCCGCTCAAGTACAGCCGTCCCCGTGGCAGCTATATTTTGATGGCGCTTCTAGAATTGACACCTCTGCCACTGGATCGGTCAGAGTCAGAGCAGGGGCAGGCATAGTCCTGAAATCCCCAGAAGGAGAAGTGGTGCATACATCCTGCTCCATAAATAAACCATGCACCAACAATGAAGCAGAATATGAAGCCCTGATAATCGGGTTACAGATTGCTCTGTCCATGGGAATTCAGATGCTGGAAGCATTCGGAGACTCCATGCTAGTTATAAAACAGCTGGAAGGAGAGTTCGAGGTGCGAAAGCAAGAGCTCATCCCCTATCACCAGTTGGCAACTTGCCTGATGTCAAGATTTTACTTCATCAGCATCAAGCACATCAAGCGAGGCCGAAATGCTCAGGCAGACGCCCTCGCTAAGCTGGCTAGTTCGTTGGCAGTCCCGCCAGACGTAAGCCTGAATATAACAGTAATCAACCGCCGACAGGTCCCCAGTGTAACAGAGGATCTGACCGACGAACGGGAGATAGAAGTAGCAGTCGCTGAAAGGGTCCAGCAACCCGATTGGCGGGAACATCTTCTACGCTGGTTTCAACACCAGCAACTTCCAAAAGAAAAAGAACAGAGAATGAAGCTCCTAAGGATCAAGGATTCTTATGAGATGAGAAGCGGAACTTTGTTCCGGATTATGGCAGACGCCCGAAGGAAAATCCTACTCCGTTGCTTGTCGTCAGCAGAAGCGGAACAAGTAATGCAAGAAGTTCATGCAGGATCGGCTGGAGCACACCAGGCCGGTCCGAAAATGAAGATAGAAATAAAGAAATTGGGCTATTATTGGCCCACTATATTCAATGACTGCTGCAGGTTTGCCAAAGCCTGTCAGAAATGTCAAGAACATGCCAATGTGGCGAGGAGACCTCCAGTGCCGCTGCATCCCACTCTACCAAGTTGGCCGTTTGCTCAGTGGGGCACGGACGTGGTGGGGCCACTACCAGCATCTTCATCAGGGTGCAAATACATCTTAGCAGCTACAGACTACTTTTCCAGATGGGCAGAGGCAGTAGCACTAAGAGATGTGACGGGAGAACTAGTTGCAAGGTTCTTCCGACAAAATGTAATATTCCGGTTTGGGATTCCCAGCCGAATCATCTCTGATAATGGCAGCCATTTCAGAAATCAGAAGATTTATCGGCTAGCCGACAAATACAAAATTGACTGGAGGACATCGTCCCCCTACAACCCTCAAGCCAATGGATTAGCAGAAGCCTTTAACAAGACTTTATGCACGTTGCTGGCAAAGACTGTCAAGTCTAATAAGAAAGATTGGGAAGAAAGGATGTACGAGGCACTTTGGGCCTATCGTACCGTCTATAAAACCCCAACCGGCTGTTCACCTTTCTCCCTCGTCTATGGGTCGGAAGCTGTGGTGCCAATCGAACTTGAGGTGCCCTCGTTGCGAGTTGCCATCCAGCACGGACTAGTCAGTGGTGAGCAAGACAATGCAGAAAGAAGACTGGAAGAGCTCGCTGAGCTCGAAGGAAAACGCCTCCTGGCGCAACAAAACATCCAACTCTATCAAGCTCGCATGGCCCGCGCTTTTGACAAGTTAGTCAAGGGTCGAGAGTTCAAGAAAGGAGACCTGGTAATGGTCAAAAGAAGAGAAGTAATGGCCTCTAACCCCAAAGGGAAGTTGGTCGAAAACTGGGTCGGACCGTATATCGTCCGCCGAGTATATGAAGGAGGAGCCTACGTCCTGGTGGACCACAAAGGAGTCATCCAGTTCTCTCCCCTCAATGGAAAACATATTAAGCTGTATCACGCAGCGCAACCAACCCTCCCCGAGTGATCGGACGGAGCTACCTTTTTCCTTGATTAGCGGCATTCCGCCCTAATCAAGCTACCCTTTCCTTGATTAGCGGCATTCCGCCCTGATCAAGCTACCTTTCCTTGGTTAACGGCACTCCGCCCTAATCAAGCTACCCTTTATCTTGGTTAGCGGCACTCCGCCCTAATCGAGCTACCTCATCTTGGTTAGTGGCATTCCGCCCTAACAGAGCTACCCTTTCCTTGATTAGCGGCATTCCGCCCTGATCAAGCTACCTTTCCTTGGTTAACGGCATTCCGCCTTAATCAAGCTACCTTTCCTCGGTTAGCGGCACTCCGCCCTAATCGAGCTACACTTTTCCTTGGTTAGTGGCACTCTGCCCTAATCGAGCTACCCTATCTTGGGTAGTGGCATTCCGCTCTAATCAAGCTACCCTTCTTTATCTCGGTTAGTGGCATTCCGCCCTAGTCAAGCTATCCCTGCCCTTGGTCAGCGGCATTCCGTCCTGATCGAGCTACGTTTTCCTTGGTTAGCGACACTCCGTCCTGATCAAGCTATCCTTCTTTGGCTCTCATTCCGAATAAAAAAAAATAAATAATAATAATAAAAAATTAAATAAAAAAAATAATAATAAATAAAATAAAAATGGGGTTAAAAATAGAGATACCCCGCCAGACTTGCTCCTCTATCGGGACGAGTGCAAAAATGGCTATAACCCAGCTGTGGCGAAAACCCGAAAGGGCGTCGCAGGCAAAATCGGGTACCCCGTCACGTGAAAACCCGAAAGGGCGCGTGGGCAAAAGCAAGAGGGGGCTGACTTCGGCGAAAACCCGAAAGGGCGCTTGAGTCGGTAAAGTGGTAATTTCCAAATCCCTCTCCTATTCTCCACCTAACAAACCCCGAGAGGGACAATCATCAAAGTCTCGCCGGTAATCCGTGAACAAACCATTTTCGACCCTCGTCATCATCGGCGAGATCGGTCGATCTCTACCCTCAACTTGGACCCTACGTCCCTGTTGACAACCCCATCCTTGTTTTGGCAATATCTCATGTCGACGAACAAACCCGTGGTCGACCCTCGTCATCATCGGCGAGATCGGTCGATCTTCATCTTTGACTCGGATCTTACATCCTTGTTAACAAACCATATCCTTTGCTTCGACATCTAGCCAGTGTCGACGAAATGAACTAAAATCCGAGCCTTGTCATCATCAACAAGGCCGATCAACACTCTCGCGGTCCAGCTCTTCTGCACCTCGAACTCAAAAAATAATAAAATAAAAAAGGGGTTAAAAATAGAGATACCCCGCCAGACTTGCTCCTCTATCGGGACGAGTGCAAAAATGGCTATAACCCAGCTGGGGCGAAAACCCGAAAGGGCGTCGCAGGCAAAATCGGGTACCCCGCCACGTGAAAACCCGAAAGGGCGCGTGGGCAAAAGCAAGAGGGGGCTGGTCTCGGTGAAAACCCGAAAGGGCACTTAGGCCGGTAATGTGAATAAAAAAAAAATGATGAATAGTGATGAACCATCCTCCATCCGAAAGGCCACTTTCAAGGTCGTGACGAGGATCTTCATCCGATATCCCACTTATACACGTCCAGTGTCTACCCCTTTCGACCCTTGTCACCATCGGCAAGATCGGTCACTACCCTATCCGGTTTTTGTCACCATCGGCAAGACCGTCTACCCTTTCGACCCTTGTCACCATCGGCAAGATCGGTCACTACCCTATCCGGTTTTTGTCACCATCGGCAAGACCGTCTACCCTTTCGACCCTTGTCACCATCGGCAAGATCGGTCAGCTACCCTATCCGGTTTTTGTCATCATCGGCAAGACCGTCTACCCTTTCGACCCTTGTCACCATCGGCAAGATCGGTCACTACCCTATCCGGTTTTTGTCATCATCGGCAAGACCGTCTACCCTTTTCGACCCTTGTCACCATCGGCAAGATCGGTCGCTACCCTTCCGGTTTTTGTCATCATCGGCAAGACCGTCTACCTTTTCGACCCTTGTCACCATCGGCAAGATCGGTCGCTACCCTTCCGGTTTTTGTCATCATCGGCAAGACCGTCTACCTTTTCGACCCTTGTCATCATCGGCAAGATCGGTCACTACCCTATCCGGTTTTTGTCATCATCGGCAAGACCGTCTACCCTTTTCGACCCTTGTCATCATCGACAAGATCGGTCACTACCCTATCCGATTTTTGTCACCATCGGCGAGACCGTCTACCCTTTTCGACCCTTGTCATCATCGGCAAGATCGGTCACTACCCTATCCGGTTTTTGTCACCATCGGCGAGACCGTCTACCCTTTCGACCCTTGTCACCATCGGCAAGATCGGTCACTACCCTATCCGGTTCTTGTCACCATCGACAAGACCGTCTACCCCTTTCGACCCTTGTCACCATCGGCAAGATCGGTCGCTGCCTATAACGGTTTTTGCCATCATCGGCAAGACCGTCTACCCTTTTCGACCCTTGTCATCATCGGCAAGATCGGTCGCTACCTACCCGGTTCTTGTCACCATCGGCAAGACCATCTACCCTTTTCGACCCTTGTCATCATCGGCAAGATCGGTCGCTACCCTCCTGGTTTTTGTCATCATCGGCAAGACCATCTACCCTTTTCGACCCTTGCCACCATCGGCAAGATCAGTCGCTTTCCCCCCAAACCTGGCAAAGGCCCTGTCCCAGGAACGGCTACACCGCGGTGGAGCGAACACCTCATCCCTTCCCTGAAGGCGTGAGCGCTCTCCTGCATTATTGACACTCGTTCCCGGGTTCAGGTGATTAGCCGAAAGAAAGAAAAGACGAAAAGAAGTCGTGGTCAAGACTACAAAGAGAAACGCTTCCATTTAATGAAAGTGGAGAATACATTCTTTTGCCCAGGGCATCCCCCAGGGTACATAAACTCCAAAGACAAAAAAAAAAGGAACAGAGCTTCCAAAAGGAAAGGAAACAAAAAGCAAAGGGAAACCAAGACTACGGCAGAGGACGCCGGAAGATGTCCCCTAGTTCCAAAAGGCCCAGCGAGGGGTACTGGGTCAATTCCTCCAGACGAGTCTCGGTGGCTGTCAGCTGCAATAACCTCTCGTCGAGTGAAGCAAGTCGTCCTTCAGCCAGGTCGGCCTCCTCTGTCGTCTGGACTTCTAGGCGCTCGCCTTCCCGCAGCTCGGCCTCGGCCTTAGCTAGTTCCGCACGCAATTCATCTATCCGTGCCCTGAGGAGCAGCTGACGTTCCGAGATATTCTCAGCGGCGTCCCTCAGCTGTCCCACCGTCACCTTCAGTGAACTGACGGTAGTGCGGCAATCTGCCCTCTCCAACTTCACAGCAGCGAGCTGATCGGAAACCTCCCGGCTCAGGAAATCCCGCCTGTTGGCGTGCTTCAGCAGCATTACAACCCGCGGAGTCCAATCATCCATGGGGCAGCCGAATGCTAAAAGCGGTCGGGAGAGATGGTCCACCAAGCTCCTCAGCTGCACATAGGTCAGGTCCGGAGAAGCTAACATGGCTCGCTGGAGATTATCCAGAGACTGCCATACCATGTCACCAGAAAATTGTAGGCCTAATGGCGAAGTCTCGGGGAGCTGAAAGTCTACCCTGCTATCTACCTCGGCCCAAATGTCATCGGCCACCCCGAGGGACGACGACGGCATAGTCTGCACGACGCCTACACCCGGCCCGATTATTGCAGCAGTAGCAGCTAAAGGGGCCTCCATGGTGACAATTTCCTTGCCCGCCCATCGGGGTGAGGCTACAGCACCTGCATCGGCAACGGAAGGCGCTTGCTCCTCTTGAGTAGTCTTACCGGCCGCCGAAGGAGGAGAGCCCTCTACGACCGACAAGGTCTGAATAACATCGGCCTCGTCTGTAATAATTTCTCCTGCTTCTATATCCGGAGGACCACTTGGCAACGGCAATGATTTTGCACCGGTCGCCAAGGTTTGAACCCTTGCAACCTCGGTCGGAGCGCTAACTTCGACGGTCACGCCAGGCTCCTGTGAGACCGCTGCAGCAGCATAGGTCCGTGGAAGCCGCAGGGCAATGGGCCGTACAATAGGCGGGAAGGCTGACTGACCCACATCCGTGCCAGGAAGGGGTATGCGGATCATTATAGCTGGCGGTATCACCTCAACCTGCATTCCATGTATATACATCAGCCAGCTGGCTTGAAAATTAAAAGAAGTGCTGCAAGTGGGAATCAGAAAGCTCCATACCTCGACTGGCACTATATTTAGGCCTCCTAAGGTGGCCTCTGAAGATTCAGGCCCCTCTCCTGCAATCGGGTATGATGGCCCGTGCTCGGCTCCCAATAGCCTCGGAGGGCTAAACGTCGGCAGGTCGCTCTCATAAGTTGATGAAGCCCCGGCGTCCTCAGTCTCGGTGTCAACCATGGGGAACCCCTCGTCATCGGCCGAGCCGCCGCCATAATCAACCTGTTCAGAAGAGGATGACTCCTCTGCTTGTTCTCGAACCTCAAGTACCTGAGCGGGAACTAGGCTGCCAGGGGAGGGCCCTCTAACCAGAGCCTCCTCAGCGATCTCTGTCTCGGGAGCACCCGTTGGCGGAATATCTAGGGGCTGGTCCCTTGGAAGCCCTTGCTCTCCAATGACGACCTCTACCAAGGCGCCAACCTCAGGGAGCAGTGTGGGCCGAATGTCGACTGGAGTCAAAGGACAATAAACGGTCAAGACTTGACTAAAAATACAACATGTCACTGAGCTCTATAGGCGAGCTGCAAATTACCTTCTGTTTCTCGATGAGGTGTCGGTGAAGGTAAGTCGCCCTCAACAGAGGTCAAGGGGACTTCCCTCTCCCCGGCGGCAGCTCCGGTTGCCGCCTCCAACCCAACAACGGCAGGGACAGTGCCGGCAGCTACTGAAAAGAAAGATGGTCAGCCCAGGCGGCCGAAACAAGCAAATAAGCCATGCAAGAATAAGAAGTCACCTTCGCCTTCAGGCCCTTGTGTCCGGGCAGCTTCAAATTCAGAAAATGACGGAACTCGTGGAAGGGGAGCCGTGGACCCTTCCTCAGCGACCTTCCTCCGACGTGCCCGAGTAGCACGGGAGTCTGCCCTCTTGGCTTTCTTAGCCCTGCTAATGGCCTCCCTGACCTGAGACCTGGTCCGCTTCCGCGAGTCCCCAGGGGGTAATGGCGTCGTGGTCGGAGCCGGCTCTGGAATGTTGAAGTATGAAGGCTTCTCCGCCTTAGATATCAGCTCCCTACAGTGTCGAGTCGCTCCCGCAGAAAGGCGGGCTGCCAAAAAAAAAAAAAAAAACAACACATGAGTAAGAAGATGCACACTGAATATAGGAGAAGCAACTCCAGGGCTGAAGAAGAAAACAAGCATTACCTGGCATCCCCGTATATCGAGGACTGAGTGGCCAGTAAAGCAATACTGGCGCCTTGTCCCGGGAAGCCGCCTCGTGGATCAGCCAGCATACGTCACCAATTGTTTCACTTTTCTCCGTCAGTTGGGCCAAATCTTCATGGCCGCAGGAGGACAAGTGATGATATAAGCTCAAGTGGTCGAATCCCCAGCCGTCGACATACTTGAAGGATATTTGAAGCTGATGGTTCCGAATGGCTTCTAATGGACTGTCAACTGAAAGCCCATGAGAATGAAGTAGGGCGAATATCCAGGGGGTGGTGGTGTACAAGTCAGCCCGCCTGTTTTCCCTCCCGATGAAGGTCCGATAAGGATGAAAATGGTCAATCTCCGGGCGCCAGCTCGCCACAGTAGGAAGAGGTTCTTCCACTGGAAGGGGAATTGTCTGAAGAGCAACCCGGTCACTGCTGACCCGACACAATCCCCAGAGGGTCTTCACATAGTCATCCTTCCTGATTTCAGGCATCTTCGGGTCGGACTTGGATGACTTGCCCTTCACAGCTTTCCTGGCCTCTATATATGCCGTCACCTCGGCATTGGACCAGGACTTCAGCTTCTTCAGATATGCGGGATCAATGTCCAGAATGGGCTCCCGCTGGGAATCTAGAAAGCGGCGTTCGGCAACGTGCCAGCAGTCTTTCCGGGAATTCCGATAAAAACCTGTTCGTGCATTCCACCACTTGATGAAGTCTGGAGTCACTCGGGGAAGACGAGCCGGGGTTGGCACCCTGAATGATACATCCTCCCGGCGATGAAAGTAATCCCACCATGTGCGGGCTTCCTCTGTAGTCGTCTGACCGGCCCGGTGCCTGTTTGGAAGATTGAACTGGGCCGCAGAAGAGGGAATTTGTTGGTCATACCCAAAATTCCGACTGAAGCGGAAAGGATAATACGGCTCCAGCCACAGCAAGCCGCTCTTTCTAAAAACAAGAACACTCGGGCGGATAGACAACGCCCAATCAACCAGTTCCGGTTCCAGGATGGGCCTTGTGCTCTTGCGCCCAGTCAACTCATGAATGAACTCCTCTGTCTCAAACAATCGGCACTGCCGCATCCTGTTTACCAGAGGACTAGAGCTGGCAGCCAAGCTCCAGAAATGAAGAACTCCCGGGGAATCTACTGGAACTGTAGTCAACTTCCCCCTGATGGCAAAAAGCTGATCCGCCAGTGAGGAGGCTTCAGCACTAGCAAATTCAATCATCCGCGGCAGCGGGCGATCTGACTGCATTGACCGGGGAGCCGCTTCCGGGAATAGGGTACAGACCCAAGCATTAAAGAAGTGGAGGGGACCAACTATCCTCGAATTCCGGGGAATACGTGATTTGTGCAAATCCCCCAACATTTTGTATATGAGGCATAAAGCCACGGGGCACAGGGACAGCTTCGTCCCCCAAGCCATCAAACAGGCGGGGTAAATCGCCTCCGGCCTAATCACCGTCTCATCTCCTTGGGGAAGGGCGAATGAACAAAGCCAATATGTCAAATACGCAGCACAATGTGTAACTGCGTCAACTCCCGTGGGATTCGGGCCGGCCTGTCGCCCTCTCCCTGAGATAGCAGGATATGTTGCTTGGCGCCGAGCCCTCTTCTTCCGCACCACCACTGTCGGAACCACTGTGGGGAAGTCCTCATAGTGCTGTTCCCCACCAAAGAAATATTGAAGCCACGTGCCCATCCGCACGCGCCTCTTTTCGCCGGGCTTTCGCGCTTCCCGCGAGTCAAGTGTCAGGCGCAGCAGGGTGCGATACGCCTTCATCAGATAACGATAGGCGAAGCCCGTGAAGTAGTTGCCTTCACCATCTGTCTGGTCCTTCAGCCAATCTGCGAAGCAAACTTCTTCATACGGCTCTCCATCTATCGGCAGGCCGCTCAGCTGAGAAAGGCTCCATAAATCCAATGAAGTTTCACCTTCTGCGGTGTAGAAAGTATTGTACTCTGGGCAGAAGACTTCAATCATCCCGCAGCATAGGCCTCGGGAGATCGGGTATCTATACCGGGAAGCGTATACACTCTGATAAATTCCGGCGTGCACCAAGATGGGGGCGTATTGCCGCAACACAAAGTCAGTGAATTCAACCGCTCCCGGTCTGAAGGCGTGAGCATCGGTGGCTTTGAGCTCTCCAAACCACCCCACTGAAATTTGATGTTTGAACCGGACCGCCAAGCAGTCCAAAAGAAAAGGCTCATCTCGATATCCCCAATGGAGCGGTGCGAGGAACAGACCATATATGGGTTTCTCCCTGTCAACACGGCCGGCGGTCTCATTCCAGCGAGCTGGTGTGTATTGCGGTGCCCTCGTCAGCATCCCGGCTTCGGGAGATAATTCCTGCACTCCGAGCACGGCCCCCCATTTCCTGGGTTCCCCGGGGATGTACATGGGCATACCATATGTGACTGACTCAGTCAGGCTGTCCCGCTCCGCCAGCAGCGCTCCTTCAGCTCGGCGGACCAGGATTAAATCACGCTTCCCACCGAGGTTGAAGCGCTCGAGAAACGCCATCAGGTGCTTGTCTTTGGGGTGATCCCGTCTGATATTGCCCCCTCGGTCATATCTGAATTGGTTGCCGTCGAGGATCAACAAATGGCCGGTGTCGACTGTGTCGGTTTCTGAGTCCGAAGACTCAGCCACCACGGCTACACGTCGGAGCCCCCGATCAAGGGAATGGACGTTCCCCCATGTCACGGCGACCCGAGATACAGAGGAAGAAGAGCCGGAAGCCATGTTATCTGCAGAACAGCACCCGGAAAAGAACAAACAAAAGTCAGAAATTAGTGAATCGAAATAATATTTCTGACGAAATTTCGGCAGCATCTCCTCAGCTCGAGGGTTTGCCAAAAAGAGAGCGGAAGCCGTCCACGAAGGGAGCAGCCCCTAAAAGCAGCCATAGGCATTAAGCCAGAGCCGAATGGGACACCCGAGGGATCTAGCTCCGAGGACAAGTCCTACGAGAAGCCTCCCGGGGCCCGAAGAATGGGTTCAAAACCCAAAGAACAGCAACACTCAACTCACCCGCTCACAGGCGAAATCGCCCGAACCCGGGACTCACTCGGCGTCGCGAGAGGTGGAGAGAGGAATGAGGAGAGAGAAAAAAATATTGCAAATGAAGACTGAAGAAGAAAAATGGAGAAGAGAGCCTTTTATAGGCCCCCCCTCTCATCTCGTTAAAACGGCGCGCCCTGGAGCGCGCCGTTTTGAGCAAATGGCGCGCCGGGGAGGGCGCGCCGTTTTAACTCCAGAAAGGGGTAGGGCGCGCCGTAAAGGCCGCGCCGTTTTAACCCCGAAGGCCCAGGGCGCGCCGTAAAGGCCGCGCCGTTTTAACGTTCGAAGCAAAGGCCGCGCCGTTTTAAGCAACGCCGTCAGGCTTCCCGCCTCGTCCGACGGGCATCCGGAGCCAGAATTGAGCGCCGTTCGAGCTCTCGTCATCACACGAAGCTCATCCGTAGGCACTGCTGCACTCCTGCCTCGCTTGCACCACCCACGTCTGGGGGGCATTTGTTGGCACTCAAAATATGATCCCTGGCGACCAAGCCGCAAAGACGAATGATACGGCCCACTGAAGCACAGAAGCCGATGAAAATCAACTTATCGAGGGTCCCTCGAGCTGACGAAGCCCCAAGCCACCTTGAAGGGAACACCGGGGACCTCACCTCAGGAGAGTCAAAGTCAACCCGCAACCAATCGGCAGTGCGATCAAGCCTGCCCAATGATCCGGCATCGACTCTGTCATGCCGCTACCCCACATCCGACGTCCGATCAAGGACGACGGTCTACCTTATGATTCTCCGAAAGAGGAAGAATGCCCTCGGCCATCCACAACAAGGGGCCGGAGGTTCTGTCAGCAAGAAGATCCCGATCACCCGACACGGGTTCGGCTTCTCGCCCTAGTGAGCCCATCAGCGGCCGATGGATCGCCGTTCAAGGCGGAATTACCCAGGATGCAATGCCATCCTGCAAGGAAGCTTCGGACACAGGTCCGTCTTGATGAGAGGCACCAATCACAGTGCCGAAAGTCGTACCGACGGGACACCCGTGTGTCCGGACCGGAAGCACACGAAGTTCTGATCAAGGCCGTTCGTCGCGTCAAGAGCTTCGTCAACACCCCGTCAAGGCTCCCCGAGAGCCAGTACGAGAGAAACAGTCAACTGGAGTCTCCGGAACCATCCCCGGACCCACCGGCCTGGCCGTGCCTGGCAAACAGGTTAAAACGGCGCCGCTTAAAACGGCGCCGTCAAACCGGCGCGCAAAGATCAAATGGGGGCCTTCCCCGGCGCCGTCAAACCGGCGCGCAAAGATCAAATGGGGGCCTTCCCCGGCGCCGTCTATCCGGCGCGCAAAGACCAAATAGGGGCCTTCCCCGGCGCCGTCTATCCGGCGCGCAAAGACCAAATAGGGGCCTTCCCCGGCGCCGTCAACCCGGCGCGCTTCCTGGGGCGCCGTTTTAACTCCAAGGCTATATATAGCCTGTCGACAGAAGAGATAAAGGGGGGGATTTGGAAAAAAGAAGAGAAGAGAGGAGATCAAGGGGGATCCGATCAAGAGAGGGAGCGGAATCAAAAAGAAAAAAAAGGGAATTAGAAAGAAAGGGGGGAGATCCAGGAGTGTTTCGATCCGACGAGTTCTCTGCCCAAGCGCTCGGCGGCCCTCATCCCGCTCCACCGGAGTCTCCCGGAATCGGAGAAGAAGAGCGCCCGTTCTTGTCTATCGAGGTGGGTTTGTCCGTGTTTCATCCGGCGAATCCTTCTGCCCCGCTTTGAGTTTCTTCCTACTGGCAGAATGTAAGTGAAGGAGGGGAGGGGCGATGATATGAGCCTCACCTCCCCTCCCTCACGATGTTTTCTTTTCTTTCCCTCTTCTCGTTGTAACAGGTTTCGTCTGTTAATGGAAACGGCGGCCGAGCGACAACGCCGGCGCCGGAATGCATATTCCCCACCTATCTATTTGTGTCTTTCATATGAATGAATGAAACGTGGGTCTCTGGTCGATGCCGTAACCCCCTGTTCTTCCCTGTTGCCTCACCTTATTCCTTATAGCCGGTGAAACGGCGCCGTGCGATGATGCTGGCACCGTGGAGGATGAATGCAGAGCACCGCGGGTTTTCTGTCCGAATGATTTCCTTCTCGTCCTGTTTCCCTCGGCGCTACATGCCCTACTACGGTAGGGGCTACATCAATTTCCCCTCCCCGGGGGTTTTCTTTTATTCCGATGCGACGATCGAGTTCCGCATTGCGCGTGCTGTAAGCCTCGTGGTCGGAGACACACTTGTGTGTGCGCATCTCTGTCCACTCCCGCTTAAGGGTTAAACCCTCTGCCTTCCCTTTGCCTTCCTCATAGACCAGAGGGAAAGAGAGGATCGCCTCTGTGCCGAGCCCTCGATGGCTATTTCACAGGCATAATTTACATGCCCCTTTCCCAGGTCGCCATGCCAAACAGATAACATATAAGGATCCACTCATTTAGCCTGCCGGTTTCATATTTCTAACATAAGCTTAACAGCTCGTTTGTCCACTTTCCGTGGAACTGCGTCGTGCATCGCCTCTGCATTTCAGGGAGTCTGCTCTGTAGTACTACTCCAATGTCCGGGGAGGGGAATATTCCTCTAATCTTCCATGTTGGTTATCCGGTTGATAGGGGCTTATCTATCGATGATGAGTGTCCCTGTGGACCATTGGATGTACAGCAAAGGGGGGGGCTAAGCCCTACAGTTTAAAATCCACAGTCCTTAATGGACTTTGTGGTGGCCGTGAGACGCGTGTACCCCTCGTAGGCTGGCCCTCGGGGTTCCCTTCTCTACTCGGTCGTCCCGACTAGAGTAGTGTGGTGATTTGGGTTGCATGCCCCTCGTAGGCTAGCCCTCGGGGTTTTCGCTCCCACATCGAGTCACCTCACTCACTCACCGTTACCCACGGACTCGGTGCCCCTAGCAGGCTAGCCCTCGGGGTTTCCTATCCGTTCGGGTCTGCCGGCCGCCGTGCGCCACCCGGCTTTTAGGGGTGTACTCCGCCACGTGAGTACTCCCTGCGTCTCCCCGACAATCCTTTGGGATGGGGAGATGCTGCCGAAATTTCGGCTCGAACGAGTTAAGCTCGGAACAATCGCCTCACGCGAGCCCATGACTCGGCACCGATTCCGATGAATAATCAACTTAATAAAATTCTCAAAACCATCCAAAATCTTAATAAATCTATGAATAAACCAACGAGGCCCCTGCCTCCTTGAAATCGGGCTAATTCAGCGCGTTCATGCGCGATCACGCTTTAAAACGGCGCGCCCTTCCCGGCGCGGTCTTCCCGGCGCGGCCTTCCCGGCGCGCCCCAGCTCCCCACGCCGTTTTAACGGCCTGCCCCTTTACCTACGGTTATGGCGCCGTTTTAAGCTTTTTACCTACGTTTCAGGGCGCCGTTTCAAGCGTTTTGATCCCTGTCTTCGCATGCACTGCACCGGTTTCGTTCCGAATCGTGTCGTCGCATCATTCTAACCCCTTTCCCACTTATGGGATGATTTCTTATGCTAATCACAGAGGGGTGCAAGTCCTTCAACTAATAATCATCATGTAGTTCCCTTTTCCGGCTTCGACAGCCCGATGTCTCGGCAATTAATCAAAGGTGTTCCCTCCTCGTGGGGGATGTAATTAACGCCATAGCCTTTATGGTATGGCGGACTGCTGGTCCCGACCGAACCTCACATTCGCCCTACATGGGTCAGGATGAGCGCATCATAAATCGTCACGCATGTGACTGGCACGCCCGCGTCGTCAATCAGTCAATTGACTACAAGTCAGTCAATTGGTCGATCGACCCGCGAAATAAATGAATGAAAAATACCAACGAAAAGGAGCGAAGGAAAAGACGGTCGAAACAACGCGCTCCGCTCCTCCTCCTCCGGTAATTAATTCTGTGTGACGTCGCTCACACCAGCCACCTAATTAAGGAGGGTGGGGGTCACCTTCAAGTTGATCTCGCTGACCCGTTCCCAGTGAATCTCGTCGACGGTTGACCTCTCCATGTGGGTCAACGGCGACGCAGCATAAAAAAGGTAGCAAAACTTGGGAAAACCCCAGTCTACCCCACCGGCCTTCGTCAAGATGATGAAGTGGTCCTACAAGTGCTTCACGTTAGAGACAGTGGAAGAGAAGCTAATGAACTGCATTCTTATCTGAGCTCTAAAGTAGAACTCTGAGCTAACGGAACCAGGACATCATGTGAGGTAGAAGAGGGATGAAAAGAGCACGGCGGTTGGGCGGGCACCTATCTAGCTACAACGATAGACAAAGGCGCATAGAATCCTCCAGGGGTTAGGTGCCAACTGCCCTGGCCCCACCCCGTGGAAGCGCAAGATCTGGTCAAAGAGGTCTGGGAGGGGAAGACGGAGCCTGATATGAAAGGACTCAATGGAGACACTGATCCCCATACGGTAGAGGACTCCTAAGTGCTCCTCGGTGGTGGGGAAGACAATATCATACTCTGACGGGATCTGGAATGCCTCCCTCAGCCCCTAGACGATGTGATACATTATGCGTATAATAGGAGGACATGACAGAGCTCTAGAGGTGCTCGGAGCCTTCTCATGAGTAGCTTCTAAGCTATTGGTGGATGACTCAGACTCTTGAGCAAGAACGAGCTTCCTACGAGAAGCCATAAGGGATGACATGAAGAAAGGAACATCACCATAAGTTGGGAAGAAGGAAGAACGATAGGAGCCGACGTCGGAGAAGACGAAGAAGTGCCCCCTTCACGACTTCTCGTCTCCTCTTAAAGAAGGGAAGGCGACAATAGGGCATTCTAGTTTTGACTTCTCAGATTGAGCCATCAGGGAGAAGGCAGATCGCCATCGCCGATCCAAGGGAGGAGGGGAGCCCTAGGGCGACATCCCTTCGCCGTCCGATCCCACACCCCTAGGGTCTATGAGACCCCGTCATGATGCAGTGACATCATGTCCGCGTGAGCGTCAACCCCTTCGTCACTCTAGGAGGGAATGGCGGTCGGCGCATTAAAGACCCTACGCCCTAGCCTCGAAGCCCGGGAGCGGTGGGGGGTTTGAGAATCATCCCCTTGGGAGCATGTCCCGTGCGTGCTGCAAGACCCCCTCAATGAGACCCACATAGTTCCTCCCGAGCACCAAGCGCAGAGCGCCCTCGTTGCTCGGGAGTGGGGGGCTAGTGAGGAGCGAGAAATCCATTGGGCCCAGTAAGGCCCATTTCCATGGCCCACCTCTAGGGCCCAACTCCAAGACCCACCTCTAGCCAACCCTAGTCCGACACGTAGCCTACCATGAAACTATCTCGGGTCCAAGATTCGTACAATGCGTGCGCCTCTGCCATCTGGTGCCAACGACGCACGTCTCCGATCGGCGTCACCGCATAAATGGTAGAGCAACACCAACCCGGTGAAGGGACGACACGTCAGCACCCATGCCGCCCCCCTCCTATCGGGCGAAGAGGCTCCCGCGTCTCCGACGAGCACTGTCGCATTAATGACAGGACAAGCACTAGGTGTCAAAGGGACGGCAAGATAGTGCCTACACCACTGATAAAGGGACGATGGACCGGTGTCCATGATGCCCTTGTCCTGCAATGCTGACAGGTGGACAACTCATGTCTCCACAGCTCAAGGCAACCCCCACAGTATCAACACATACGACAAAGGTCAATAGACAAGCTCGAAGAAATTCATATAAATAAGACCATGGCCCTAGAGAGATATGCAACCTATGCCCTTCAAACCCCCTATGTTCTCATACGTCTTACCACTCCTCTCTACAACTACGTTTGTTTGACTTAAGTATAATCCGAGTTATCCTCTAGGATCAATCCCAGGAATCATTTTGATGTCTCTATCCTTGCATGTTTTTTTTGAGACCATCTTCTTCGTCTCATATCAAACAAAATTCAAAGATGTAGTTCGTAATTTGAGGTTATTTCGTAATTTGAGGTGACAATTTGAGGTGACAGATCTCTAACTCTATTTCACAGGATGACTCTAAAATGTTGAATAATCCGTTCCCTTGGAATACCGCTTTCACAAGACTTTCCTGACCGGGCCTTCTAATTAATAGTAATCCACTGACACGACGTGTTCGATGCTGCCGCCTTTTAAACTCCAATTTTTGCGATGATAAGGTAAGACGAGAATGACAACTCCATGCGACAACGGCATCCTCGATGTTGTCGTCTTCGTCGGTGTGAAAAAAGGGGATCTCACCTCCCCTCGTCACTTTTAAGAGGAACACCCTTTTTGACATTGCTTTTCGACCGTGGAGTTGGACTTAGAAAAGTTGAAAGAACAAGTGCATGGGATTGATGTCTTTAATAAATGTAAATACCAATAACACTTGGATTGGGTACGTAATTTTTTTATCTTTTAAAAAATGATTGATTCTTTGTAAAGACATTTTAAATATGAGTATTTTAAAAATGACCCAAAAATTTGTAATTAGTTAGATTACCAGCTCACCCGGGAGGTCATCCACTGTGACTCAGACGTGCACGTACCTGTATGGTCGGTCTCATGGTGGGGCGGGAGGACTCTAACTCACAACACCGTGCACGCACGTGCGTCTCCGAGGATCACGTGTCTGCATGTGTTTGCGTAAAGCTGCGCTCGTCTTCGTTTCCCGCGAGGCCCAGCCCCGCGCCTCTGTGTTCGCTTTCGTGCACCCCATGCTTCGAACCTTGACTTCTCAGCTGTTGTTATGAATGTACATGTACGTGTGAGAGAGAGAGAGAGAGAGAGAGAGGGGGGGGGGGAAGGGAACGATAAATTATTTCACATTATGTTTGCGTGAATTTGGGAGAGAAGGAGAGAGCATTTGTCTTAGGCCCTATTTGTTGCAGGAGAGGTTAATTAAGTGGATATTATATAATCGGAGTTAATTTATTTTAAAAAATAAATAATTATAATTATAATATCATCTAAAATATGAGATCCATGTAATTAAATCGACTAGAATGTATAAAAAGTAGAGTATTTAGGTTAACCCGATTCTATTCCCCATTTTGCAAATGAACATGACCCAGAAGTCAGAACGAAGACATTGAGGCGGATTGAATCATGAGTTCGAGTTTTTTAATTTTAGCCCCTATAATGTCTATATCTCCGATCTAGTTATTCATTTATAAATTCTCGTAGTTACATTCTTTTTGTTGAACACTCGGGCTTTTTCATAAATATATGAGGGTTTTTTTAATATGCGTTGGGAGATTTATAATATTTGATCAAATGAGTCCATTGACAGAATAAAATAAATTTAAAAATCAATATATATATATATATAGCATTTATTTGTTACTAGAATGCCCCTGGCCTAATGGCTGGGGTCATACACCGACACCATGTGGTCGAGTCGAAAATTAGGAGCCCCTCGTTTTTTTATTTTACCATATATTAATTATTTCATCATTTCTTTCCTAATAAGCCGCTGCAGTACAAATCGTCGTGTCGACTGTAACTCCGTCAATGAACCGTGTGTGGTAAATTTTGTAGCCAATAGATCGATAAATAGAGTGAATAGTATGATATCCGAATTTATATCCGATTATAATTGATCGAATATCCGAATCTGACATATTCTATTAGGGTGTATTTTTATCACTATCCGAATCTGAATTCGACGGATATTATCCAGATTCGGATATATCCGACTATCCGATTAAGTATAAAAATATGTTATATGTTTATAATTTTTTGATTTTTAAATATATAAATATATATAATAAATTAAATATATAATAATTATAAAATATGATTATTAACTGAACAATCTGAGAGCCACTCTAAAGTGATTCATGTATAATATAAAAAAACTCATATTTATATTCGGTCGGATAATATCTGAATTCGTATCCGATTAATAATCGGATATCCGATATCCGATTAAATTATCCGTCGGATATTTTATTCAGATAATTATCCGATCAAACGAATACGAATTCAAATTCGGTTCGAATTTTAAACGGATAATTACCCGGCCTAATAGTCAACATTCCTTTTTGGAAAAAAAATCTTTTGACAAATAAATTACTGGACAGGTGAAGATGTCACTAGAAAAGGTTGTGAGTACTGAGTAATGAGTATTGAGTATCGGGGTTTGTCGTCTATATCGACTCGTCCGTCCCGGTCACGGTCTGGGACGGGTCGGGTCGATCTCGACCCATTTCGTCTCGGTCTATCTCGTTTCGTGTTAAAATAAAAAAACTACATATATATAATATATATAAAATAATAGAAAAAAATAGAAAAATTATCTTTATATATATAAAACTCTGCCATGGCCGGTCCCAAGCCCGGATGAGAAAAGAGGAGGGTTTGCGTTAGGTCGACAGCCAGCAGTAAAATTTTGTCACATCTCCAACATGAATTCTGATCCAAATACATTATGTGCTAATGCTAGGGCGTTCCCCGTAAGCGATGCGTTACATCGGAACCCGGATGGAATGACAAGTGAGCAAGGGCTAGCTAGGGCGTTCCCCGTAAGCGACGCGTTACATCGGAACCCGGATGGAATGACAAGTGAGCAAGGGCTAGCTAGGACGTTCCCCGTAAGCGACGCGCCATAATGGCGCCCGATTGCGGTGTCAAATAGGCAAGGGTTCTCGTGTAGGGTTGGACGCACACGGGTAAAGAAGCAAGTCCAAAAACATAGGATCCGTCTAGCTACTTGGAATATAGGAACTTTAACGGGTAAGAGTTTAGAATTAGTTAAGTTAACGAAGGACATGATGATTAACATAGCTTGCCTACAAGAAACTAGGTGGAAATGACATAAAGCTAAAGACATTGATGGATATAAAATTTGGTATACGGGTAATAATAATTCTAGAAATGGTGTTGCTATAATAATAGATAAAAACTTAAAAGACAGAGTTGTGGAAGTAAATAGATTGGGGGATAGACTAATGTTAATTAAACTTATCTTAGGTGAGTATACTTTGAATATAATTAGTGCATATGCACCTCAAGTATGATTAGAAGAGAGCATTAAAAAGTAATTTTGGGAGGCTATTGATAATTTGATTCAAAATATCCCTAGTGAAGAGTGAATCTTTATTGGAGGGGATCTTAATGGTCATGTGGGTAAAGATAATAGAGGCTATGAGAGGATTCATGGAGGGCTTGGTTTTGGCAATAGAAATGATATGGGTAACACTATTCTTGATTTTGCTATGGCATATGATCTAGCAATTACTAATACATTCTTTAAGAAGAGGGACGAACACTTAATAACGTACAAGAGTGGAACACATATAAGTCAAATTGACTATTTTCTCATTAAGAAGGTCGATAGAGTTTTATGTAAAGATTGCAAAGTTATTCCTGGTGAGAGTCTAGCCCCTCAACATAGGTTGTTAGTAATGGATGTCACAATCCCTAAATTCAAAAGAAAGATCATTATAAATAATTATTCCAAGATTAAATGGTGGAATTTAAAAGGTAAAAGTTTAGAAACATTTAAAAATCATCTATTAAATAAAAATATTTAGAATTTAGAATAAGAAACTAATGTAATGTGGAATAATGTTACAAATTGTATAACGGGGGTTACAAAACAACTCTTAGGCGAATCTAAAGGTAAAAAGAATTTAGAAAAAGAGACTTGGTGGTGGAGTGAGGAAATCCAAAATATCATTAGAGTAAAAAAGGAATGCTTTAAAGTTTGGCAAACTAACAAAAATGATCAAACCCTATAAACCTATAAAATCGCTAAAAAGAGAGCTAAGAAAATAGTTAGCGAAGTTAAATCAAAGGCATTTGAAGATATATATAATAAATTAGGAACCCGAGAGGGTGAAAAGGACATATTTAAACTTGCTGAATCAAGAGAAAGGAAAACTAGAGATTTAGATCATGTTCGGTGCATCAAAGGTGAAGATCAAAGGGTTTTAACTAAGGATCTTGAGATTAAAGGGAGGTGGCATAGCTATTTTCAGAAGTTACTTAATGGAGATTCCGTCGATGATTTATCTTTAGAAGGTACCCAAGAGTCCACAATATTTGATAAATATCAATATTTCAGGCGTATTAAGATGTCAGAAGTGGAGGATGCTTTAAGAAAAATGAAAGTGGGTAAGGCCTTAGGACTAGATGGCTTACCTATTGAAGTATGGAAAGGCCTAGGAGATATTGGTATTCAGTGGCTAACTAAATTTTTTAATAAAATTTTAAAGGAACGGAGAATGCCAGAAGTTTGGAGAAAAAGTGTTGTAGTTCCTTTCTATAAAAACAAAGGAGATATTCAAAGTTGTAACAATTATCGTGGAATTAAGCTTATGAGTCATACTATGAAACTTTGGGAAAGAGTAATTGAAAAACGTCTCCGATGTATGACTACTGTATCAGAAAATCAGTTTGGTTTTATGCCAAATAGATCTACTACATAATCTATTTTCTTACTACGGCAGCTAATTGAGAAGTATAGAGAGATGAGAAAAGATTTGTATACAGTTATCTTGATTTATAAAAGGCGTACGATCGAGTACCGAGAGAATTGATTTGGTGGACATTAAGAAAGAAAGGAATCTCTCAAGGATATGTTGATTTGATTAAGGATATGTACGACGGCGCTATTACTAGTGTTCGAACTATTGCTGGGGAGACTGGTGAATTTCCCGTTTCTATAGGTTTGCATCAAGGTTCTGCACTAAGTTTGTATCTCTTTACCTTAGTTATGGATGAAGTAACTAAACAATTGCATGAGGATATCCCTTGGTGTATGCTTTTTGCAGATGATATTGTTTTAATTGATGAGAGTATTGATGCTCTAAATGCTAAGTTAGAGCGTTGGAGACTTGCCTTGGAGTCTAAAGGTTTTAAAATTAGTAGGAGTAAGTTAGAGTTTATGCACTGTAATTTTAGTAATGAGAGAGTGGTTCAGGAAGACATGGTTCTAATTGATGGACATAACATTCAGAAGAGTAGTAGCTTTCGATACTTAGGGTCTATCATACAAGAGAATGGTGAGATTTATGATGACGTTACACATAGGATTAAGGCAGACTGGTTAAAATGGAGAAGTGCATCAGGTGTCCTTTGTGATCGTCGTATGCCTGTGAAACTCAAAGAGAGGTTTTATAGAACGGCGGTGAGACCTGCTTTGTTATATGGTACCGATTGTTGGGCAGTACGAAAGGAACACATCCACAAAATGTGTGTAGCAGAGATGAGGATGTTGAGATGGATGTGTGGCAAGACTAAGAAAGACAAGATTATGAATGAGCGTATCCGTAAGGACTTAGGGATAGCTCCAATTGATAGTAAAATGAGAGAAAATAGACTCAGGTGATTTGGACATGTGTGTCGTCGTCCTAACTCAGCGCCGGTTAAAAGATGTGACCAAATCTTAGTGGATGCTAGTAAAAGAGCTCGGGGAAGGCCTAAAATGAGATGGTGCGATGTTATTAGGAAGGACATTAGTTTCTTGGGTTTAAATACGAATATTACACTTGATAGAAATCTTTGGCGGAACAAGATTGATGTAGCCGACCCCAATTACTTGGGATAAGACTCTGATGATGATGATGATGATGATATATATAATATATATAAAATAAAATAATAAAGTGATCCGGTCACGACTCACGTCCCGTGCGTCTCACTCTCAAGTTGAGACAGATCGAGTCATGCGAGTCGGACCATCTCACACTAGGACGACAAACCCTGCTGAGTACTGGAAACTGGGTATTCGTATTCAATGTTGTGACCGTGACTATGTGAGTAGAAAAGTTCACCACGAGTAGTAGCACTTTCATGCTATTAGTGAAAAATATATATTGACGTATCAAAATAAATGTACAAGAAAGTACAAAAGACGATGACAAATTGCATAATAATAATAATAATAATAATATATTAATATCAAATAATAAGAAAAGTATTGACATTACTTAAATAAAAAATAGTAAATACAACTATCAAAAAGTGATTTTGAAGTAAAATCTAAAGAAATAAAAAGATTCTTTTTCTTAGGACATGCTCATATGTGATCACTGATCACCCATCCAAATAAGAGCACAAGATGACCCCAAAAGATTGATCCAACTTTGGTACCAAGTATGCCTGCGTTGAATCAAATAGCCACACGTTGTACATGGACGTGCTGTAATAATGGGTGAAATATTTTGTTTAGGTTTTTACATAAATATCATTGTTACAGATAAAATTATAAATATATTATTTTTAAAAATATATTAACATATATATCATTGTTATTTTAAAAATTTTACAAATACGTAAATTTAGTTAAACATGTAATTCATTATTATTTTTAAAAACTTACGAATATACCATAAGACATGACATATTTGTAAGTTTTCTAAAATATTAATGATATATATATATATATTAATATGTTTTCAGAAATTACATATCCGTAACTATAATTTCACCTATATCAATGATATTAGTACAAAAAAATCTTAATTTTTTCTTATTTTTAATAATATATTTTCTTCCAAAATAAGAGCCATACAATTTAGGAATGTTACAGTGCCACCCTATATGTCACCATTTTTCACTCTCACTCTGAGGTGAATAATTTAAATCTGACTTGTTCAACTTAAAAAACACGGCCCTATTTAATAACGGGTTAAACCCGGGTACGATAGGTTAACTTAGAGTCGGGTGAGTTATTCCTTGTTTGATATTTTTTTTTAACCGGAGTCGGATAGGGTTAAAGTGGATTAACTCATTCCTAGAAAATAGGTGAAATGAGATAACTGACTCTCGTTAAGATTAAAAGTCGGGTGGATCATCCCGAGTAAATCATCCGTCTCTAACTTACTCCGTTATCAAACTTATCCTGACATAAAATAAAAAGAGCACGGACCTTCCCACTCAATCTTGGCAATAAAAGGCAACTTGCATTACATAACCTCAGTAGTGGTGAGAGGACGACAACGTAACAAGGGGGCTTACTTGGCATTAATGTTGATACATTTTTCGATGAAAAAAAACACCCAATGTTATGGTGTTTTTTTCCTCTTAAAACAATATGTTCCAATGGGCTGATATCAAAAAGCTTGTAATTTGCATATCCAACATGCAAAAAAAAAATTCTATAGTTTATTAACAATATTTTAAAAGCATCAATCTCTAAATAAAACATAAATAATCGGGTAGAGGGCATGCATTTTTACAATTTTGGACTGATTCTGACGATTTGGAAAACAAAATTGAAAAGGTAAACCCAAATTTCCCCTTGTCGGTGTATGAAAATCATAAATTTCTGATAAAGAGTTTAAATCATAAATAAAAAATGTAAACTCTTATTTTTTATTTTTTAATGTGAAACATTATGGAAAAAAGCGGATTCTGATTACGTTAGAGACTGAAGATCAAATCGAGATTGCAGAGACAATAAAAACACTTGCCTTGGATGATATCATATTTCACATACTAATATATTAATTAAAGGTCAAGAATTTGAGGTTAACTTAGGGCCACTTTGATAATATGTTAAGATAAATTAACTCGGTGAGTCCAGAGTGGGTTATTTCTAGATTTTTATATTTTTAATTTGATACTATCCTATCTTGAGTCAGGTAAGATATTTATGTGAGAGAGATGAAATTAACTAACTCCGAGTTAAGAGTCTTAATTTTATTCGATCTAGAGTGATATATTCTGACTCTCAAACTTGAATTATTCATTCACTCAGTGAATAATTCATCTTAATCCATCTTCTTTCATTATCAAAATGACCATTAATTATTAAGGGCTAAACACAAGGACAATTTCGACATATTTACCTCTCAAGCGGACTAAGTGTACAAATAGCCTTATAGGCATGTCATACAGATTATTGATGATGAATAGTATATATGACACTTTATATTATATACATTATAAAATTTCTCTTTTAGCTTATATTATCTCATAGAGTAATGTTTATCCCTTATATATATATATATATATATATATATATATATATATATTACAAATTTCTAAACAGAGGACCATTTTTAACCTGCAACTTAAGTGCAGCAATCACTCTCGGACGCCCACATCAGGGAAGAAACACATCACCTCCCAAATTTTTATTTCTCTTTAGCCCCACCAGGGACAGATTTTGGGGCTCCCCAGGTGTGGACAAAGCTCATATTACCTCCCTGTGGAAAGGGGCATCTGTGTAGGCCCTCATGATCTTGTTTCTCCTGAAAGTCCATGCACATAAAAGCAAGGGTGGACTTTGGAACACCCCCCCTCCTCCTCCCCCCACCCACGGGATGTGAGGGTGGGCTTGGATTTTTCCTGTTCATCCTTCCAATGCAAAAACATGTGCAGTGATTTTTCAAAAACCCTTCATCTCAGGTTTTTGAGAACCCACCCACCCACCTCACCCACCCCATTCATGGTGGCATGATCAGGGTGCCCGAGCATCATCGCACAGTGATGCACAATGTTGGTATGATAAATGATAACGTTTTCTTGCTCATGTTCCAGCTTTTTCTTCCTCATGTTCCTCACCGTCTATCTATATCATGTAAAAATCCTCAAAGTCTCACGTTTTATTACTTGAAGAACTCGTTCTAGAATCTATAAATATGTCTCTACACTGTTGTTATCGAAGAATACGGATGTTTTGGAGAGTTCTCGTGGAATTCCATGCACAGACTGATCACATGGACTTGCTCTGGAATCAAAGATTAAAAGAGTAGATAACGTTTAAAAGCTCATTTAATAATCCAGAATAACAGTAATGATTCGAAAGATGGACCGGGACAAAGAAGGGGAAAAAAGAAATGGAAAACAGGCCAACAGGGAGGAGAAGGAAAGGGAGACCCATCACCACCTGTTCACTGGTAAGCACTTTGTCAACTTTCAACTCCATGGAACGACCCCTTTTACCCTCCCAAACCATTTGAAAACCCATAAAGGAAGAAGAAGCACCATCACCACCATTCCCCTCCTCTCCTCCTCGTTTCTTCTCCCTCCCTCCCTCTCTCCGGGGATCCATTCTCTCATCGGATCACTATCAAAACAAGAAGAAAAAAAAACCATTCTCTTCTCGTCCGCTACGTTCCCCATTCCCTATCATTCGCTCTGCCCTCGCATTTGCCGCCACCCCACTTCAAATCCCACCCGGGTGTGTTCTTTCCAGCTATCGCTCACCTGGGTTCCCGTCGTTTCCTCCATCTTCGTCTCCGTTTCGCCTCAGCTGCATCGCGCAGCTCGTGTCCCTTCTGGCCGGGTCGTAGTTGCTCGCTACCTGGCACCTTTCTACCTCGTATGGTCCGTATTTGTTAGCTTCTCTCACCTGTGTGTCTCTTAGCTCTCAGGATCTCTGCTGGGCTTCCCGTTTTTTCCTCACAGCTGGTTCTTTCCCCTAGATCTGTCAGCTCGCGTGCCGATCCGCTGCTTCATGGGAGCTCCTCGAGTCGCTCTGAGAGGTCAGATGATGTCTGTTCGATGGCCATTTTGTAGCTTCTTTAAATTTGCTGAATACTGATGCCTCCCCAAGTAATGGGTCCGTTGCTGTTTCTGGCGGGGGCTCTTGGGGTTCCCATTCTATGATAGCTCATAGCTGCCGCTGCTTCTTATGCGAACTCTGCAGAAAAGAAATTGTAGGGTTCAGGGGTTTACTGGGTCGCGGAAGCCCCAGTATGTATTGAAGGTGTTCCTTCTATACGTGCTTATGGTACAGAATCACAGGGATCGTCCAGCCCAGGGCTCTCCCGACAGAGTTCTGATGGAAAACGAGATGTGCACGTAGCATCGGGGAAGTCGCATGGGGAACAGCACTTCTCGTGTTGCTGGGTGCTTCGTGCCATTTGGAAGTGGGAAGGATAGGGTGGATTTGGAGTTCTTAGGGCCCTTGGATGAAGGGCTAGGGCACTCCTTCTGCTATGTTAGGCCAGTAATAGCTGATTCACCTGCCATAACCCCATCCAACTCAGAGAGATTCACAGTAGATTCAACCATCTTTGATTCAGAGACTCACAGTGGGTCTTTCAGACAGGAAATTATGGAGGACTCATCAGGTCTAAGAAGAACCAACAAGAACTACTCTGAGACAACTTTCAAAACCATATCTGGGGCTTCGGTGAGTGCCAATGCCTCTACAGCACGGACAGGAAATACCAACATGCTACTCCTGGTCGATGCCCAAGAGCCCGCTGCTTCATTTGAAAGCACAGCTTCATTTGCAGCGATCCCGTTGCAGCCTGCCCCTCGTGGATCAGGGCCCTTGAATGGGTTCATGTCAGGGCCTCTCGAGAGAGGGTTTGCTTCAGGGCCACTGGAAAGAGGGGGAGGCTTTATGTCGGGTCCCCTAGAGAAGGGACCTTTCATGTCAGGCCCTTTGGATAGTGTTGACAGAAGTAATTTCTCTGCCCCTCTCTCTTATGGGCAGAGAAGGGCTGGCCTTGGGCGTTTTGTAAGGAATGTGAGCAGGCCTATGAGAAGTGCAATTTCTAGGACCTTTATGAGAAGCATGTCAGGCCGGATGCACCGTTTTTTCTCACAACCGATGTCTCAGTTTGTCTGGCATCCTAAGGATGCAAAGCTTCGGTCTGAACTTCCAAGAAGCTGCATGGAGGTTGGGCCATCTGAAAATGAGTATAGCAACACCCGCAACTTGCAATGGGCACATGGCAAAGCTGGGGAGGATAGAGTTCATGTCGTGCTTTCTGAAGAACAGGGATGGTTGTTTGTAGGGATATATGATGGATTCAGTGGCCCCGATGCTCCTGAATTTCTGATGAGCAATCTCTATAAAGCCATAGATAAGGAGTTAGAAGGATTGCTTTGGGACTTTGAGGACAAACCTGGGAATAGTATGCCAATATCTGACCTTCATTCAAGTGAAGATGCAGAAACTTCAGAGGAAAATAGAGAAGATGCAAGTAAAATTTTGCAGTCATCTGTGGATCATGTTGAGAAAAATGGGGATGAGGGAGCTACATCTGTTATGCCAAATGAGGGCACATGTAAAACTGAGAAGGAGATGGTTGAATCAGCAGAAACTGATGAAATTACAGAGACCAAAAGAGAAGCTGAAGACATGAGCCAGGTTCAGGGAGCTAGCATCACCTTTGGTGATGGTGATGCATGCCTTAATTTTGAAAATACAATCATGATCAGTGAACCAGCCAATGAAGCAGTAATGGCAGATGAAGGTTCAGAAGCAAAAAAGGAAGTCAAAGATGTGGCTCAGAAACAGGAGTCTAGTAATTCCTGTGGCCATATGGACGTTACTAATGTGAGTGTTAGATATACAGGGATAGCAAGTGGACTCTCAAGTGAAGCAATAGTTCCATCAACCATTCTTTCAGGCCAGGGCAGAAAAAGCAAGCGTCTTTACGAGCTTCTTCAGATGGAACTGATGGAGGAGTATGATTCCAAGGTTTCTCCTTCAGTCTCCGACTTTGGGAGTGGAAGAACAGGCTCCTGGAGTTTGCAGCAATGTTTCTGTGAAGATTTGTATTCCAGAGAATGTTTACCCGAAGAGCAATCTGTTTCATGTTCAGCAACAACAGGGGAAGGCTGTCCTAGTCACACGGGAGAGGATGTTAATACACGGGAGAGTGGAGGTTCTCCAGGTGAGGAATCTAAGGATTCTAAACAGAGAGGCATGTCTTCACGTTCTGCTCTTGGACAGAGGCAAATGATGAAGAAATCTCTGATAGGGTCGAAGCTGAAAAAGATGTACAGGAAACAAAAGTCTATTCGTAAAAAGCTCTTCCCATGGAACTATGATTGGCACAGAGAGGAATCCCATCTTGATAAAAAAACAGTTGATTCATCGGTAGTTAGTAGGAGATGCAAGCTAGGGCCTGTTGATCATGATGCAGTGTTGAAAGCAATGTCACGTGCACTTGAAACTACAGAAGAAGCTTACATGAACATGGTTGAGAGAGCACTAGACAAAAACCCAGAACTTGCACTGATGGGCTCATGTGTTCTTGTAATGTTGATGAAGGATCAAGATGTATATGTCATGAATCTTGGTGACAGTCGTGCTGTTTTGGCACAGGAGAGGCTGAATGACCGCCACATTTATCCAAATTTAGCAAAGGAGGATGTTAGGAACTGGAACAGGTCCAGGGAATCACTTGTTCATATGGAACTAGATAGGATATCGGAGGAATCTCCCATGCAAAGCCAAAATAGTGGAGTCTGCAAGGTTAACAAGGCGAGAGAAATCTCCATTCACAGATTAAAGATGAGGGCCATTCAGCTGTCTACCGATCACAGTACCTGTATTGAGGAGGTAATGTACCGTAAGGAGACCTGTAGATTCCTTGAATTTCTCATCATTCCGTAGGGGTTATCCCACACTAAAATCCTATTGGGATCTTTCTGTTAGTATTTTAGTCATGGATGAACTGATTTCTCTTTGGAATGGTGTATTTGATATTTTCCTTTCTTCTTCCAGATGAATTGGTAATATATTAAAATTTCAAACCTGTTCCTTAATCCTTTTCTTTTTCGATTTGTGTCGTGGATCATGGGGTTTCATTTCAGTATTTATTATTTGCAGCCTTTACATTAACCACAAATTTTGTCTTGCTTAGTTGCACTTCAACTTTTCAGAAATTGGATGGTGTTAGTTTTTCAGACCCGGCATACCACTGTACAGATCGGGTTTTTAGAAAAATTTCCACAAGCTTGGAAGCGCCATACGTTTTGTGCCTAGCTATGCGTTACCTTAAGTAAATATTACAGCTATGCACAGATCTGTCTATTGTCAGCTCAAATCGGATGTATTTTCTGATAGTAACCCTGCTGTAACATGTCTAACATTTTGGCAAAAACAAACTTACCGTCCCATGGACTTACGAGAAAAAAGAAACTCATCCACAATTCCTCTACCACTGTTGATGTTGCTGTCATCGATGTGTTTCCTGTCCTTAGAGAGGGCTGGTCCCAGACCCAATGTTCATGTTTTCTGATGACCCATCAGCATTCTTTTCCTAGGAGTGTGCTTATTACCACAATCAAAACTCTAATCATACAGTAAATCATACACTTTCTCCAAGTGTGCCTAGCACATTCATATAGACCAACATGGATCTCAATTGACTGTGATTTATGGCTTTAATTTTCTGAATTAATCAGCTGCAAGTGGAGATAATGGGTAAATTTTGAGGGTTTTGGTGAATAGTTACCTAGCTATTGTGCCAAACCTATATTCTTCTAAGGATGATTTTGTTCTCTTTCTTTCTTTTTTCCAATGTAGGCTGTATTGATGCTTTTCCTGAAAGAAATTATGGCTTTTACCACCAACTTTATTCAAATAAACAGAGGTGGTGATGTGAAACAGCAAAATTAACATTGTCTGGTTTGCTGCTGATTGGTCGATGCGGCTGTAGGGCCATGTCCTCAACATTTGTTTTGGTTCCCTGTTTGATAATGGCCTAGCAAATGTGGTAATCAATGAAGTTACTGTATGAAGCGATTTGGTTGCAATTCCAGCCTTTGAAACATGTGTACTTGCTTCGTTTGTATTGCATACCAGGCTATCATTTTCAACCTGTATCTATGTGATCATATATCATGAGGCCCTTTTTTCATTTCTTTTGTTCTTCTTGATGTTCTCCATGAATTCCCAATATGACAAATTTTCTTGTTCGCGAGCTGTTTCAGTCTTGTAGAAACTTCCTAGAGATTTGTTTGTACCTTTTATAAGCTCTAAATCATGTCCATCTTTTGAACACCGAAAGTGGTTGATGTGGAAAGTACATTAGCTGGTACTCAGTTGACTTGCTCCGATGGCTGTCACATTGATCACCATTATCCATAGTCAAAGTCGCTAAGATTGATTGGCCCTTCTTGACGTTTGAGGAAATCACCTTAGCTTTTATATGTCTAAATTAAATTGGCTACTAGATTAGAACACCATCTTCGCTTCTCCAGTTGCAGCGCATCATGGCAATTTATGATGCTATGTATTCACTGGCATGTCTGGGTACTTTGGCTATCATACGAAAGATAATCACACAAATCTAATTAAGTTGGCTATCATACCAAAGATAATCACACAAATCTATTTTTTGGTATGTAACAAATTAAGTTTACTAACCCTTGTATCTCTAGACAATCCTAGAGAGAAGTTTTTGGGAAGGGGAGTCATGCATCGGGGGTTTGGGCCGGACTTCGCCTTAGGGGCAAATTGGGTGCCGCTTGGTAGCGGTGGTCCTCGCCTAGCCTTTTCCGGCGGAGGAGGACCTCAATCTGTTGGCCACGGTATAGGTCAGGGTGGTGTGCTAGATGAACCAGTGGCACTCGGGAGGAGGGCAGACGTTGTCTGTTACTGTTGCCGCAGAAGGTGTCACGCTCAACGCTTCTCTTGAGTGACCGGTAGCAGGTGGATATCACAGTAGGGATGGGGCAAAGGGAGTGCCTCAACAGCTCGCTCATATGTAGATGCTGTCCGGAAGGGGCCTTCTAAGCTGTTGGTGGGGGGATCCTGGGATTGTATTACGCTAGGGTCCCTTCCTACTGAGTTCCTTAGTGGCCGACTTCTTTGGCGTCTGATCTGTCTCTGGGTCTCGTTGATGGAGGGGGGTATGGATGTAGCACGGGTCAAGGCATTGCTAGAGGCTTGCGAAGGTGGAGGAGGGCATTGGGAGGTCTGTCATGTGAATAAAGGTGCCTTCTTGGCCATTGGGAGGAGCGAGGAGGAGATGGCAGAAGTGGCTGCGATGGGTTTCGTGGTGGCCGATGGGGCTCTGCTCGGCCCGCAAAGGTGGCCTATAGGGAGGGGGACTTTCCCTAACCCTAGGGCAGTAAGCCTTCAGCTCAAGCTTTTGGGTCTACCTATCATCATGCGTGATGAGGAGGGGATCGCACTGCTCCTCTGGAGGTTTGCGACGGTGGCGTTTGGAAGCTTCCACTTCGTCCCCATAGGTGACCTCACCATCGTGGAAGTGGTGGTATGGGCCTCCAGCGTTGCCACTATGCCTCCGGTAATCTCCTTCGCCATCGAAGAGGAGACATTCGTGGTCAAAACCACAGTGGTACAGGAAGATCAGCAGAGGTGACGGACCGATCTAGGGTTTCTGCCCAAGGGTTGAGAGGTAGGGGATGACCTAGGCGGGGGGGGGGGGGGGGTTATGTGGCTGCCGCCCACTCCCCCTTTCCAATTTGAAAGGGGAGTGTGTCTCAGTTGGGCCAGCTGTTGCAGGATCTGGGCCAGACTCTATTTTAGGTGTTTGGCCGGCATCTATACAGGTTGCAGATCGACCAGTCTCGGGCACCCGTGGCGGGTTGAGTCGGGTGACCTCCCAGACCTGAAACTTACCCGAGAGGTACGCTCATAGTTGTATCGAGCCTCGGAGCCTTGCATCGGCCTTTCTCCCTCACTCGATACAGGCTACAGCTCACCTGGTGCAGAACAACAGCTTCGGCAATCGCCAGGAGCTCCCACCTGCACCAAGAACCTGACCAGCATCTCTCCGTGCAGGCCTTGCCATTGCTGATGGAGCAGGATCAGCTTCTTCAAAGACCTCAACATCTGGATGTGGGCTACTCCGGGCCGGTCCCTCTGTCTCCCCCACTGACGCGTCCAGCATCTGGGTTGGGGCCAGTGGGTCGTAAGATCACCGGAGGCTCTTCCTTTGATGTTGGTGGCTGCTCGCAAGAGGGGCTGGCGGCCTCTCTTGCACACCAGCGAGTAGGGCCAGCTCTCTTGGAAGGCCTCCTTTCAAGGAGGGAGCACTCTGTGGCAGTGACAGCAGCTCCGCAGCTCAGGAGCAGAGCTACGGTGGCACCCCAGGGAGTTTCAGAGTCATACCCGGGGGTGACTTCTAACAACCGAGATGTGCCACTGCTTACCCTGGAGAGTTCCCTGAACAATCCCAGTTACCTTGCGGGACTCTCAGAGGCTCAGGTGGTCCAGGAGACCGAAGAGGATGAGGAGTTGGAGGCGGGTAGGGATGCTAGTGTGGACCTAGAGGCCAACGGCGATGTTGCTTAGGTGTGAGCAGGAGACTGGTGCTTTGATGTATGCAACGGGGGAGGAACTACCATCTGATGACGAGGACACTGTCTTGGGTTACCAGATACCCCCGAAGAGGCGACAAGGTCGGAGGGGGATATCTAATGGAGAGGGACCGGAAGGCAGGGGCAGCCTGGGAAGGGAGGAGGTGAGGGAGCTGATGGGGGTGGTGGAGAAGATGACAGAGGCTCAGATGAGGGAGTTGGTGGACAAGTTAGGGGGTCTCTTTTGAGGGGATGGAGAGGGACCTGAGGGGGGTTTTCATCAAGATCCAGAAGGGGTGGATGATCAGTATGGTTAGGAAGGCGAGGGTGGGAAAATCATGGAAAAGAGCAGCTAGGGGGAGCGACGTGGGAGAGGTGAGGGGGTATGAGCGGGAGGGGGGGCGGAGGAACAAATTCTTATCCTTATGAGGATTGTCTCATGGACTGTGAGGCCCTTATGGGGGTGAGAAGAGGAGAGTGGTGAAGGAGATAGTGAGAAGATGCAAGATCGACTCTTGTGCTTGCAAGAGACTAAGTGTGTGACGACTCGGATTCCGGATACCAGATATACCCGATAGGACTATCGAATACACCTGATACCACTTGGAATCCGTGAAGTCTCCCAAGAGCGGTAAAGCTCCGAAGGGATGAAAGGATTGTCGTGTAGTACATTGAAGCCACAGAGATATGACAGTAAGCAATTAAATTTCATTAGATCGGTTTGCTAAAGCAGCAGAAATAAAATTACTTTTTAATCAACAGTTTAATTTAACAATTATATACCAGAGTCCAGTCCAAAGTAGAGACAAGCAGTCTAACAGTACAGTCAACAGAAAGGAAAGACGTACCAAGAAAGTCGGGGGAAGCCCGACGAAAGTACCAGCTGGCAGCTACGGACACGCCACACCAGGAACCGCGGAAGCAGAACGAACACTACCCACCTGAAAAGCATGGGTGAGCCTTGTGTCACTGGCTCAGTACGGGTCACGCACGCGCAAAGTTAATTAAAGCAGCAATTAATAAATTAGTGCGGAAGCAATTTAAAATATCAGAGTGGTAAAGTATATACAATTCGTTATGCATCCCCTCGACAAACTCCCTTAACCCTTACGGGGCCTCATCAGCCTCTTGGGTGGCGTCCCCAGTTCTTGGTATCGATGTTATCGGTATATCGGTATCCGGAGCTCTGGGTCGTTACAAAGTGTGATGGGGATGAGGAGTCAATCATGAGGGAATTGGGGGAGCCAAGCTTACTAGGGGGTGGCCTCCCCAGCGGAGGGGAGGTCTAGAGGTATCATGATTCTGTGTAACCAGTTCGAGGTTGAGGAGGTAGAGGAGGATAGAAAGGTTAGTCGGGGGGCTATCTCTCTTCACTTCCGCAACATGAGGGATGACTTCTCGTGGGACTTCTCGGGGATCTATGGCCTCCAAACTAAGGAGGGAAAGAGATCACTATGGGACGAGCTACTTCTCTACCATCAAAGTTCATGCCTTGGTGTATGGGTGGTGATTTTAATGTAGTTACAGTGGCCTGGGAGAGGACGGGGGTCAACCCTCATATAGGAGAAATGGAGGACTTATGTGATTTCATAGAGAAGGTGGCTCTGATCGATATTGGCTCGGTGAAAGCTCAGTTCACCTGGCCCAATGTGAGGGTGGCACTTGCATGTTCTAGACTAGGCATGTTCCTTGTTTCAGTTGACTTAGAGGACCACTTCCCTCAAGTGCAAGTTTCTTGTTTGGCTAGGCCAATATCGGATCACAAACCTATATTACTGAAGACCAATTACTGACAGCAGAAGAGAGAGGGTTTCAGGTTTGAAAGGTTCTGGTGTAGTGAGGCAGACTTTATGGAGACAGTCAGGAGAGCTTGGAGTGTGCAGAGACACGATCATGGCTACGTGGGTTGGAAAACTAAAGCACCTGGCCTAGGTGCTTAAATACTAGGGTGCTAACAAAACCCCACTGTTTTACTCACAGAAATAAATAAATAAATATTTGTTTCTTCTTTGAAGAAAAAAATGCACATTAGTCGTTATTTAAGTAGCAGGTGTATTATTATTTTTGTGAATTTAGTTTATTAGACAATTTGGGTTTGGGTACATGACAATTCCCCATCGACCGTAGTTGATGTTTATTTACATCGGCGTAAAGCCCGAATACTTTTGATTAACTGTCAAAGAACCGCTTTTCGACCTCCACAATATCCGCTGCGATATTGGGAGTTTTATCTAACAGATTTGATCAAATAGATCACCCATTAGAGATACACATTTGTAGGAGAAAACTAAACATTTCATTCTTTGAATTCATCTTTACAAAAGATATAAAATCCCGATTACATAGTCGGGTCATTTGATTTACATTTGGCCTCCATTCTACCACCAGAACAGACTATTGAATTTTAGTTTCATAGAGATCAAATCCCTTTTTTGGGTATATTTGCAATTTCTGACCCATCCTGGGTATCTCTGCAATTTTGGACCCTTTTTTGGATATTTCTATAGTTTCTGACCCTTCAGGGGTATTTTTGTAGTTTTTGACCCTTCCAGAGTATTTTGACAGTTTTTGACCCTTCTAGGGTATTTTGGCAGTTTGACCCTTCTGGGATATTTTTCGCAGTTTTGGACTAATCTTGAGTTTATTTGAGGCTCTGAACCCTTTCTGAGTTTATTTGTGATTTTCTCTTGAGTAGAGTTTTAGAAAAGCTTAGGGGTATTTGTGTAGTTTGTCCAGACCAGGGATATTTTTGTAACACCTGGACTGAACAGGGATTTTCGTCTAATCTTGTGTTTAACTCACGGAAATAAATAAATAAATAGATAAATAAATATTCCTCCTTTGAAGAAGAAATGCACATTCGTGGTTATTTAAGTAGCAGGTGTATTATTATTTTCGTGAATTTAAGGTCTATCAGATGATTTGGGTTCGAGTACGAGATATTTTCCCATCGACTGTAGTCGATGTTTATTTACATAGGCGTAGACTCTGAATACCCTTGATTAACTGTCAAAGAAACCCTTTTTGACCTCTACAATATTCGCTGTGATATTGGGGGTTTTATCTAATATATTCGATCAAAGAGATCACCCATTAGAGATACACATTTGCAAGAGAAAACTAAACATTTCATTCTTTGTATTTGTCTTTACAAAATACATAAAATCCCGATTACATAGTTAGGCCATTTGATTTACATTTGGCCTTAATTCTGCCACCAGAACAGATAGTTAAGTTTGAGTTTCATAGAGATCAAACCCTTTTTTTGGGGTATATTTGCAATTTCTGACCCATCTTGGGTATCTCTGTAATTTTGGACCATTTTCTGGGTGTTTCTATAGTTTTTGACCCTTTAGGGGTATTCTTACAGTTTCTGACCCTTCCAGGGTATTTTTTGCAGTTTTCGACCCTTCTGAGATATTTTTTGCAGTTTTTGACCCTCCCAGGGCATTTTGGTAGGTTTTGACCCTTCCAGAGTATTTTGACAGTTTTTGATCCTTCCAGGGTTTATTTGAGGATCTGAACCCTTTCTGGGTTTATTTGTGATTATCCCTTGAGCAGGGTTTTAGAAAAGCTCAGAGATATTTGTGTAGTTTGTATAGACCAAGGATACTTTGGTAATATCTGGACTGAACATGGGTTTTCGTGTAATCTTGGCATGAGACGCAAGTCCCTTCTTGGTGGAGACGCGCTGACCAAAGACTCTCGGGAGATTACTTCTCCTTTTTGAGCTCTCATGGGTTGGGGTCCAGCTTCACGTGTCCATCTATGCAGACCCTTTTTATAAAAGTTAGGGCGCTTATGGGATTCTTGATCATTTCAGAGAATCACATTATTTTTTCCAAAATATTTACAATGAGATTACATTAACCATAACACAAGAACATGTGTGCGGACTCAAAGAAGGACAGTTTCATAACATATCTTCACTATGAGTACAAGCACAACACAAGTACAAACACCACCCAAAGGATAGCCCTTTAGAAGCACAAGCACAAACACCCTCCTTCTCTTCTACGCTCTTCCTCCGCTCTTTGTTTGTCTTTGCCTGGGTCCCACTATGGGGATATTTATAGAACTCATGGGCAGTTATATGTTGATCCGGTCCAAATATGGCCATCCAGGGCCTCTAATCGGTCCGAGTACCCCACTGTGGGACTTTAACCGGGCTAAATACCCCATCTGAGGGTTCTAACTGAACCAACTCAGCCAAATGGGGGACTATAGGGTCTAACTGGGCCAAGTGGGGCAATTGGGGGTTGGATCCAGTTCAAACCCCCTAGTTGAGGGTTGGATCCGGTCCAAACCCTCCAATTGGGGATGGATCCGCTCCAAACCCCCCAATTGGTGGTTAATTGGGGTTGGATCCTGTCCAAACCCCTCAATTGGGGGTGGATCCAGTCCAAACCCCCTAGTTGGGGGTTGGATCCGATCTAAACCCCCCAATTGGGGGTGAATTAGGGTTGGATCCGGTCCAAAATCCCTTAATGAGGGAAATAATGGGGGTCAACCTCTATAGATGACCTTTCCACTGCTCAGTGCTCACCCAATCCATAGTTCGGTGGTTAGTCCACATGGGAAGTGGATTTCTTTAAGTTTTGTGCCTCTGTTGTGAGGAATTGCAGGGGGCAAGAGGTTGATGGTGTAAAATTTGTTGCTTCGGTTGTTGCCTTTGTTGTTTAATTTGCTGCGACCGCACCACTTGATGTTGATTTTTCTCGACAAAGTCTTGAGTTTTACAAAACCCTTCTGTAGATGATCAGGGCTTGTACATATTTCCCGGATGCATTCCGGACTTTTACATAATTGTGAGGCTCATAATGGCCATTTTACAAAACTTGGAAGTTTGGGGGGAATGTTATCATTTTCCCCAAAGAGACACATAAATCACATGAATCATGTGAATATTGTGTTGTACATGGGCCAAGGGAGGAACTTTTTATGACATACCCTCACAGTATAAGCACAACACAACACAAGCACGAACCCAAAGGATGGGCCTTCAAAAGCACAGGGATCCTCAGAGCTTTGGCTCTCTGCGATCTCTCCTCTCTGTGCGTCGTCTATGTTCTGCCCCGGGTCCCACTGAGGGGTATTTATAGAGCCCATGGACGGTTACATGTTGATCCGGTCCAACCATGGCCCTCTAAGGCTATTAACCGGTCTAAGTACCCCACTTGGGGGCTTGGATCTGGTCCAAAGCATTCATTTGGGGGTTTGATCCGGTCCAAACCCCCCATTGGAGGTTGGATCCAGTCCAAACCCCTTTATGGAGGGAATGGGAGGCTCACATTCATATATATATATATAATTATTTTTTATATCAATTTTTTGGCTTCAACATCTTGGCATGAGGCGCAAGTCCTCCCGTTGTGGAGGCACGTTGGCCAAAAACTCTCGGGAGATTGCTTCTCCTTCTCGAGCTCTTGTGAGTTGGGGTCCAACTTCGTGCGTCCACCAGCGCAACGCCGAGACTTTCTTATAATATCTCTGCAAGGAGTGGCACAAGAGACATCACCACAAGGACATCTATGCAGACCCTTTTTATAAAAGTTAAGATGTTTATGCGATTTTTAATTATTTCAGAGAATCACATTATTTTTCCCAAAACATTTATAATGAGATTACATTAACCACAACATAAGAACATATGTGCAGACTCAAGGAGGGACAGCTTTATAACATACCCTCACTGTGAGCACAAGCACAACACCAATACAAACACAACCCAAAGGATGGGCCTTCAGAAGCATAATTAGAAGCACTCTCATTCTCTCATGCGCTCTTCCTCCGTTCTCTCCGTGTGTTCACCTGGGTACCACTAGGGGGTATTTATAGAGCTCTCGGGCGGTTATAGATTGATCCGGTCCAAGCCATTCACTTGGGGGGTTGGATCCGGTTCAAAATATTCATTTAGGGGTTTCATCCGGTTCAAACCCCCCATGTGGGGGTGGGATCCGGTCCAAACCTCCCATTTGGGGTTTGGATCCAGTCTAAACCCCCCTTGGAGGGAATGGGGGGGGGGGGCCTGCATCCATATATATATATTATTAGTTTTTTTTTATCAATTTTTGACTTCAACACCTACCTGGCAGCGGGCAAAGAACACGATTCTTCAACAACTGGAGGATTCGGATTGCTTAGAGGAAGCAAGGCTACTGGATGGAGTTGAAAGGTTGCATAGGGATACACATAGGGCAGAATTTGAAGAGATCTTCGCACGGAAAGAGATCTATTGAAAGTAGAGATCACAAGAGAAATGGCTCAAGGAAGGTGATAGGAATACAACCTATTTTCATAGGATTACTTTAGGGAGAGGGAGAACCAACCACATAGCTTCCATCATGGTTAGTGAGTAGACTTTCACCAGGGAGGAAGAGATCAGGGTGCATGCCAAGTACTTCAGACTCTTCATCGAAGCGCAGTTGTGCAGACCGAGGATTGCAGAAGAATTCTCCCTTAGCTCTCTACTGTAGAAAGTGAGGCTTTATCCATCCCCTTCATAGAGGGGGAGATTAGACAGGCAATTTTGTCCCTTGCACGTGACAAGGCTCCGGACCCAGATGGCTTTCCTATGGTGTTCTTCCAAAAGTGTTGGGATATGGTCAAGAAGAACTTGCTCTAGGCACTAGGAGAGTTTCAAGAGGGTAGGGCTCACTTAAGGGGCATCAATAAAACCCTCTTGATTCTCATCTTTAAGAAAAAAGGTGCATAATGTTTCTTGGACTACAAACACATCAGTTTGCTGAACAGTACATACAAGATTATCACTAAGTTGCTAACCATTAGACTTGATAGGGTGATTGGCAGAGTGGTTAGTGGACAATAAAGGGCTTTCATCGGAAAAGACACATGTAGGAAAACTTTCTTGTTGCTCATGAGTGCTTGTATATCACGAGGACCTAGAGGAAGAGGGGTGTGTGTTGAAGTTGGACTTTGAGAAGGCGTCCGATGATGCCAATTGGCAATGTATGTTAGAGACACTGACTAAAATGAGCTTTGATCAGAGGTGGATTGGGTGGATCTGGGTGTGCATCTCCTCAGCCTCTTTTGCAGTCCTCGCCATTGGGTAACCCATTACTTCCTTCCACAATAGCAGAGTACTTCACTAGGGTGACCCCATGTCCCCCCTCTTGTTTGTCCTAGTGTTACAGATATTGAGTAGGATGTGGACGAGGGCTGAATCAGTGGGATTGATCAGAGGCTTTCAAGTGGGACCCCATAGTGTTAGCATTAACCATCTATAATATGTTGATGGCACCATCTTTTTCTTAGCAGATGAGGAGAGCCGGCTATATGTCACTAGGTTAATGCTAGAGTTGCTATAGGAAATTAGTGAGATGGAGGTGAAATTTAACAAAAGTCGAATAGTTGGGGTCAACATGGAGGAGAGGTCACTCAGGAAAGCAGCATTCATATTGGACTATCAGATAGGAGACTTTCCTTTCTCCTACCGGGGTATGGCAATATCTCGAGGGGACTTACATTATAGTGATTGGCAGGTGGTGGTATAGTGGTATGAGTCCAGATTAGCAGGTTGGAAGGCGAAGCTACTCTCTTAGAAGGGGGAGACTGGTGCTATGTAAATCAGTGCTCGATGGCCTCCCTATATATTACCTTTCTAATTTTAGAATCCCAAAAACTATGGCCAAGAAGCTGGAGTCCATTCAAGTTAGATTCTTTTGGCATGTCAGTGGAGACAGTGGTAGGGGTTGGCATGACATCTCATGGGACAGAGTTTGCAAGAGCAAGGAAATAGGAGACGTGGGCATTAAGATCATTACATATTTCAACTAGGCACTATTTTGTAAATGGTGGTGGAGACTTGGCACTGAAGATAGTGGGTTTTGGTTGTAATTGATCAGGTAGAGATACTACATTAGGGCCAGAGATTGGGACTTGATATTGGCATTCCTACACAATGTCTCACTCATCTGGAAAGGTATCCTTTAGTGCGGCGACATCATCAAATCAAATGTTTGGATCCGATTGGGTGATGGACAAAGGTGTTTGTTTTGGAAGGACAGATGGTGCAGGAATTTCACCTTGGAGGAGACTTTCCTGAGGCTTTTTGTGATTTCAGCTACACCCACCACATCGGTGGCGCTCACCTTTGACATGTAGCTCTTTGGGGGGAACATGGACACGCACTTTTAGAAGGAACCTTATTCCTGAGGAGATGGATCAGTTGGAGGAACTCCTTTCATTCCTCCTAGACTATAGTTTGGTGGTAAGCAGAGCCTATAGGTGGTGGTGGAGATGGGACAAGGAGGGAGACTTCTCAGTTAGGTCACTTATATTTGATGGGGGAATGCGTCGCTAGTTTGCATCGCATATTTGGTCTCCTAAGAGTCCGTTGAAAGTGAAGTTGTTGATATGGAGGACATCACGTGGCCGACTGCACACATGTGACAGGATTGTCCCTTTCATATAAGATATGCCCACCCTTTGCTACCTATGTGGGGAGGTGGAGGAGAATTTAGACCACCTTTTCATAGGATGCTCCTTCACTAGGGAGGTATGGGTCAAGATTGCCGATAAGATCCACTACACCTTTCGCCTGTATGAGGGTGTACACCAACTTCTCCTCAAATGGCACAAGAAGTGGAGCTTGAAGTGGGACACACGCACCTAATGGCTCATCCTTCATGCTACATTAGGGACATTCTGGGGAGAAAGAAACAACATTATCTTTAGAGGTGAAGCAAGAATTGTGGACAGACTTGTCTTTTGTATCTGTGAGAGAGTGAGGGAATGGACTGAACACCTATGTAAAGTGGAGTCATATAACTCCTCTCTTTTCCTTTTGTTGGGGGGATAGCGAGAGGTACACCGCCTCAGTGTGGTGGGTTTTTGTATAGGGATTTTTTGAGAGCTGATTGATTATACTTGTACATCCCTTTTACTTTTTTACAATTAATACAATTGTAGTGTCATCCACTTCGCAACCAAAAAAAATCAAGTTTTATTTCCTTTCATTTAGAGACTGCAGATATTACATTAGACTATCATTTAAAGATGATATTGCCAACCCAAATTGAGTGTTGGACAAAGGAGAGCAAGCAACGTTCTCAGATTCTAGCCATGGACCAATGACCCAGCAAGGGACCTGTAGACATTGAAATATGACATATAACTTGCTTCCCTTTTTATTTATTCCCCTGTACTTTCATTCTCCTACATCTACAGAGAGAAACTACCTTTATATCCCACTAAGGGTGTGCCCATCCAAGTAATCGGGCATTCTTCTACCTTTATACCCTATGTACTTTCTTTCTCCTACATCTACTAAGGGCCACTTTGATAACAGAATAAGGGAGAATAGGATGACTTATTTCGCCTGTTCACCCTTAACCTAGTTTGATAGCAGGGTTAAATTATTTGGGGTCGGTTAGGAATAAGGCCCTTTTTCTAGGAGTAACTCATTCTACCATTTTATATGGAATGAGTTATTCTCAGGGTAAGAATAAGTTATCAAACTCAAAAAGGACAAATCCAAAGAATAACTCACCCTGACCCACCTCATATAACTTATCCTAACCTGTTATCAAAGAGGCCCTAAGAGAAAGTACCTTTATATCCCACCAAGGGTGTCATTTTGCCCATCCAAGTAATCGGGCATTCTCCTTCCTTTGTACACTCTCTTTCTAAATATGCTACAAGACTGCATATGTGTTCTGTTTTTTCGATTTTATTATTTTACATAATTTTGCACAAGGTAGATCATGTCTCATTTTATTCTTTTTATCGTTTAAAGCCAGTTTTGTTGTTCTTATTTTCTTTCTGCCATCATTCTGCCTTCTGGTGCCAGGGTTGGACCTACCTCCATGAATCCTCGTGTCTTAGGTTATCATAGCCATCACCTTTGTCCTTCAAATCTCAAAATTTTCAGGTTGATCATGAAGGAATTGCATAAATGGACTTACATGGGAATTTGTGGGTGGGGGGAATCCTCCCTCCTCTTTTTTTTTATTTTTTCTAATGGTCATTTGGACTCTATGCTGTAACCAAGGTTTGCCATTCCGTTGGGACAGACCGACTTGGATTTGTCCTGGTATGGTACGGATCGAGCCGGCTTAGACTTACTTGAGCTTGGTCGCCCAATTGAGCCACTTTTTGTTGTAAAATGACTTGGACTGTCTTGTTTTCATATCCAGTACTAGATTCTCTGTGGTAGACGACTCGTTCCAGTATGGTATGGTCTAGCGAGCCATGGTTGTAACCATCACTTTTGCAGCTCATGTTTTTCTATTTCTATTTTTGTTAGATGCACAATATCACCACCCACATTAACAAAGGGAGAGATTTTTTTCGAGTAACTATGATAATTTTTTAACAAAAAATGCTTCTTAAACTATTCATACATTGGATTCCCTCCTTCCAAGAAAAAATGTCATTTTTGATATAATCCGAGGGATATGTTGCAGATTGTGTTAACATAGGAGGGGTCCTCATGATATCAAAACATTGTTTTCAAGGCGTCGCCTAGGTGACAAGGCGCTCCAAGGCACCCAAGGTGACCAGACGCCTAGACGAGCAGCCCATTAAGGTACTCACTTGGCTATCTTGGTGCACATAGGCCACCTTTGGCCCGCCTAGTCTACCTTAACAGGACATCCACTCCTTGATTTGAGGTTTGTTTTAGTATTTGGGCAAAAGTTCAGGGGTAATTTTGAAAAATTGACAAATGATATGTCAAGATTGAAAAGAGAAGATAAGACTTCTATTTTCCTTTCCCCTTTCTCTCGAATTCTTCTCCCTTCTCCCTATCGGTTCCTCTTCCCTCCTCTTAAGGACATCGATGACTATTTGCATGGTACACTTTTTGAAGCTAGTAACATTTTTGTGTCTCTTTTTGATAATTCACATGTGAAAAATTTTGAAAATATTATGTTGATGTGCTTATAATTTATCCAAAAATGTGTCGTATTTATGATTCTTTTTAATATAGAGAATAACTATTTGAATATCACATTTTCAATTAAAATTTTTATATTGATTGACAGGTATTGACAAATTCTTATTAATTTTCTCCTTATTAATTTGTTATTATTTGTCATTTATTCTGTTTTTACTTTTTAAAATATAGGTATATGTTGAAGATTTGTGGATATCAAATTTTCTATTAACTAAAGATAGAATTTATATGTAGGAAATGTATAGCATTAGGTCTCTTGCAATGTACTTATTTATATAAACTAGGCTTCGCCTAGGCGCCTTGCCTTGTCGCCTAAACAGTAAGGCGGTGGGCCACCGCCTTGATCCCCTTGGACGTCGTGACAACCATGTATTAAAAAAGATTAATCGTTGTTACTTTTCTCTCTAGGGAAGGCATTTCCTTCATGACGTTTTTAAGAAGTACTTTTAGCTTTCATGACATTACAATTTGGGTTTTTTGCATGAAAACCATTGTTAAATGTACAAAAAAATCATTCTTGGAAATGCATTAGCAAGCATATCACTCTGTAAATTTGAATTGTGCAAAAATTCCATTTTTATTTGCAGGCATATCACTTTTTTTGTCAAAAATTTGCAGAAAAATCATGCTTAAATGGCATTTATGTATTATTTGAAGTAACACAATGATATGCTTGCTAATGTATTTTTAGGAATGGTTTTTTTGCAAATGCACCTCTAACAATGGTTTTCATGCAAAAATCTCTTACAATTTTAAGAAGTATTTTTATATAAATAATAAATTACCTAGATTATTCATGTAATAAAAAGTAGGAATGGTAATTTGATGAGCGGTCCAAGATTGGGCCCTCTTATTAATTTTTTAGTCTAGGGGTATGCCATTTGTAATTTCCTGTCTATAATCCATGTAGAATTAATTTCTGGCCCAAAATGGATGGAAAGTGTTAGGTTCCTATTGACCCTCGCAAAAGTCATTTCTGATATTTTAAACAAACTTCAAAAATTAAAATGCATTATGTCATGGCAAAAAACGATACGAGATCGTCGCTGTCACATAAGCGCCCATGGACATGTCATCAAACACTCGGTGGGTGACTGGAGTCGTGTACTCACTCATAAAGTCTCAATGAAGTCAAACTTTTAGCTTCTTATGATATATAGACATTTATCAAACCATCTCGTGGGCACCATGAAATCATGCATCCACTTGACAAAAATTGATGCAAAGTTGATTTTCTAGTGTCATTGGGGTACTCCCTTGGCATTAATACAAATAACCTCTACCCCGGGGCCTAGCGCACCAAGGAGGCATCACGATGGGTCAACTACATACAAACAAAGTCCTCCACGCCTCCACGTGTCCTCTGCTGCAAAGAAGGCTAGAAAAGGGTACAAGAATCCTAGAATCCTTGGCCTTTTATACCACTTGACTGGGCATAGGAGGGGACCACCCTCCTCCCTTCCTCCTTGGCGCGGACACTACTGCTTTTTTTTTAAGATAAAGGAGGAGACGCTACCGGGGGTACCCCTTACCCCACGTTGTTGCTGCTTCTCTTTAAAAAAAGGAGGGGGGGGGGGTCCCCAGTGGTGTCCATCGGGGGTACCCCTTCTCCCCCTCACTTCTGGTGCTGCTTCTCTTTAAAAAAGGAGGGGGAGGACCCCCGATGCTGTCCACTAGGGTACCCCTCCCCCCCTCACTTCTGGTGCTGCTTCTCTTTAAAAAAGGAGGGGGAGGATCCCCTGTGCTGTCCACCGGGGGTACCCCCTCTCCCCCTCACTTATGTTGTTGCCTCTCTTTAATAAAGGAGGAGGGGGAGGACCCCCGGTGGTGTCCACCGAGGGTACCCCCTCTCTCCTGCTACTGCAACAAGCCGGGGTTACTCCCCCCCCCCTGGCGCCGGTCATCACCGGGGGTGGGGAGGACCCACCGCTTTGCTCTCTCTCGCGCATGAAACAAAACAAAACAAAAAGAAGAAGAAAAATATGAAGAGACAAGAAGGCAAGGGGTCAAAGGAGCTCACCTCCACCACAATTCACCGGGAGTGATGCCTCCCTCTTGGTCTCCCCAACACCTATAAAAGGGGGAGAGGGCGGCCAACAAGAGTTTTTTTTTTTTGACGCTTGCTCGGAGAACACTTGGAAGCTAGAAGCTTTGGATGAGAAGAAGTTGTTTTCTTTCTCCTATCTTCCCTTGGAGCCTTGAAGTAAAGATTTGAAGCTAGCCTTGAAGCTCTTGAAGCAGTTAAAGCCTGCGCAAATATAAGGGGCGGCCTTGTTCAACCCAAGTTCTGTTTGAAAAATTTTGAAGTTTGCATAAAATCCCCTACACTAGGGTATGTTCACAAAAATATCCTCATACGAGAGAAAGTTGTCCCGTTTGTCATGAATGAAGAAATGATCAAATTATAAACCCATGAACTTCTAGTTCGGGGATTCTCAATGGCAAATTACGAGAACCCTGCAAAAATTCAAAATTCCAATTTTACCCTAAAACTTTGTGAAATTGCACAGAAATCTGAAAAAAATCAGTAAAAGACAGAAAATTTCAGAAATATGAAAGAATACACATGGATGTCCCAATCAAGGGAAATTGTAAAAAAGATTCTCTGATGTCCAGAAATTACAGTAAATTATAGAAAACCCTTGAAAGGGGAGAAACTGTAGAAAAGGCCTGGAAGGTCCACAAATTGCAGAAATATCTCAGATGGTGGGGAAATTGTAGAAATATGTTTGATGGTGGGGAAATTGCAGAAAAATTCTGAAATACCAGAAAATTACATAAATACCCTCATTTGCGGAAAAATTGCATGAAAGCCATCGTTCAGTCTAGAAATTGCACAAAGCTCCTGATCTGTTCAGAAATTACCAAAATGCCCTTGTTCTGGTTCATGTCGTTTGCATGATTCGGTGGAGTTGGACCACGTCACTTCCTTGAAGCGGCGTGCGCTCTCCTGATCTATGCTTAAGGCTGATCAGGAGTTGCCAAATCCAGGAACCCTGATACTCAGGAAAATTACGGAAATATCACCACTGGCGGGGTGAAATTACGAATAAACTCCGAAAAGTTAAGAAATGACAGGAATGCCTAGGAAGTCAAGAAACGACGAGGTTATCTCTGAAAAGTCAAGAAATGATAAGAATGCCCAGGAAGTCAATAAACGATAGGACTATCTCCGAAAAGTCAAGAAATGACATGAATTCTCGGGAAGTCAAGAAGTGACGGGGCTATTTTCGAGAAGTCAAGAAATGTCAGAAATACCCAGAAAAAGTCAAGGAATGACAGGAATGCTCAAGAAGTCAAGAAGTGATGGGGCTTTCTCCAAAAAGTGAAGAAATGATAGGAATGCCTAGAAAGTCAAAAAATGACGGGCTATCTTCGAAAAGTCAAGAAATGATCCGACTATCCCGAGAGATCTACAAATGATAGAAACATCTCGGATAGTCATGAAATGGCAGCGATGTCCAAAACAATCGAGAAATTGTAGAAATGTCCTAAAAAGTCAAGAAATGATAAATAAGTCCAAGAGAGTTAGAAAACTACAAAAATACCCAAAAAGGTCATAAATGGCAGGAATGTCCAGAGTGCCTCTGAAACTGTAAGAATTTCTCAATGTTTGAAAAAATTGCAGAAATACCTTGATAGAGGGAAAGTTGCAAATATACTCTTCCTTGTGCGGAAATGTCCTTTATGGACATCAAGTCAACCTAAAAGTCCGATCACAGTCAAAAGAGTGATCACGGCCATGAAGTAATTTCGAGAGACCGACAGTGATCATCTTGGCAATCCAACGGTTTTGTTGTGATGGAATTCAAATTCAACTGTTTGATCAGGGGACAGAAATAAATTCAATAATCCGATCAGGACAAAAGTAAATTCAAATGTCCAAATGCAGACTGAAGCAAATTCAAAGGATTTGTTTGTAACTAGACATAATCCCGAAGACCTAATTACATAATTGGGACCATATGTAAAGGTCTTGAAAGACCGAGTGTAATGCGAATTACACATATCCAAGGAAATGAACTCTTCAAATTTCTTCGCAAGAGTATGTAACTGTACTGGGGATCATCAAGATCATTAATGTTAACAACGGATAGAGGCAAAAGACGTTTTTTGACAAATAATCAAACATGTTCGTACTTGTACCAATGTAAATTAATATCGACTACAGTCGGTGGGGAAAAGTCCAGTACACGAACATTAAATCGTCTGATAAATCAAAAGCGCGGAATTAACAAATATGTCGAAATATACACATATTTATCCAACGAAATGGGTATCCAAAATCCCACGTGTGAAATAGTTCCTTAATGGTAGATATGCAAAACCCAAAAATACCCCTATTAATGATGGCATATTACCCCTGACCTCTATACAGTGGCCTATTGGATCTCCCAGGCAGTGGTGGGCTGGGGCAGCACAGGAAGCAGTCATGCAGAGTCAGTGAAGTTGTGGTAGACCAAGCGGCCCTGCAACACCATCGTGGCCATGTTGTGGGTGCTCACCACCATCTCGGCAGTAGGGAAGGTGCCGAGCCAGATGCGAGACTTCTTGTTGGGCTCCCTTACCTTGCGCACTTACTTCCTGATACTGCACCGGTGCACCCCCATAAACACCGGGTGTCGTGTCTCTTGGAACTTGGTGTTCCCAAGCAGCAGGGCCGGTGACACTGTCATGTAGGCCTCCTCGTCGGATGTGGCTGAGCCCGAAGTAGTCATCATCATGGTGGGGAATCGAACCTGGTGGCATAGAACAATGAGTCAGAGTCACTATCGACAATAAGCTTGTCTTCTTGGGCTGGGAGTAATGCAGTTGCTGGGAGTCCAAGTTTGTCCCCCCTTGTCGCTGGGATGGGAGAACAACTTGGTTTGACTATTTGAGAGGGGCTGGGATGGAAGGAGGGGCACAAGGAGGAGGAGAAGGGTCTCATGATGGAGCCCTAGGATTGGCTGGGGTTTTGGGGGGTAGTTTCAGGTTTTCAAAAAGTTTAACTCTTAGACTTAAACAGAATGGACCTATGATGAAAGAACCTCGGTCAATGGACCTTTTGTTAAGAAATCTAGTCTTTGGACTAGAAATTAATTAGGTCCCCCTTTTTGGGCCGGAACTTAATTTTCCCAAATGGAAAGGACAGAGTTTCAGCTTGTTGCCTAAAGTTTTGAATAATTTAACTCATATCTAGAAAGGAGATCCTAGAAAGTTAGCTGTGATCCTTTTTGTCTTTTATGTGTTTGACAAAAGTCCTTGACTTTTTAGAAGGGAAATGGGCGTGAGTGGGGTAAGAGGGTGTGCTATTGCTCTGTGTGACAGAAAATTCATCATCGAAATCTCCGTAATGTTTGTGACTGAGATGACATTGTACCTAGTGCAATGGGCCTTTTCACTTTCAATGTCTCACACTAGCAGACGATCCAATAAGGACATCAACTTCACCAACTGTGACTATTATATTTATAATTTGAACATAGATATTCTGTGTGCTTGGTTTGCACTTGCAGTTTACCAAGGAGTGGCTCAAGAATGTTGACTCTTGCATTGTTTTCAAGGCGTCGCCTAGGCGACCACGCACCTAGGCGAGCAACCTATTAAGACACTCACCTGGCTACGTTGGTGCACATAGACCACCTTGGGCCCGCCTAACCTGCCTTGGCAGGACATCCACTCCTTGATTTGAGATTTTTTTAGTATTTGGCCAAAAGTTTAGGGGTAATTTTGAAAATTTGACAAATGATATGTCAAGATTGAAAAAGAGAAGATAAGACTTCCATTTCCCTTTCCCCTTTCTCTTGATTTCTTCTCCCCGTTGGTTCTTGTTCCCTCCTCTTAAGGACATTGATTCATATTTGCATGGTGCACTTTTTTGAAGCTGGTACTATTTTTGTGCCTCTTTTTGATAATCCACAAGTGGACAATTATGAAAGTATTATATTGATGTGTTTATAATTTATCTAGAAGTGTGTCATATTTATGCTTCCTTTTAATATAAATAATAAATATTTGAATACCAAACTTTAGATTAAAATTTTTATATCGATTGACAGTATTCACAAATTCTCATTAGTTGTCTCCTTATTAATTTGTTATTGTTTGCCATTTATTCTGTTTTTGCTTTTTAAAATATAGGTATACGCTGAAGATTTGTGGATATCAAATTTTCTATTAACTAACGATAAAACTTATATGTAGAAAATGTATAGTAGTAGTTATCTTGCAATATACTTAGTTATATAAACTAAACTTCACCTAGGCACCTCTCCTTGTCGCCGAAGCAGTAAGGCGGTGGGCCACCGCCTTGGTCGCCTTGGACGCCTTGACAACCATGGACTCTTGTATACATGATGCACCTATTTCTAGACGTAGCACAGGATGTGCTTGGTGGTTGAGATCTAAGGTCGATGCTGCTTAACTTTCTATTTGACATGAGTAACTGAATTGATAGGTCCCGGGGACTGAGAAAAGGACCTCCTTTTGGTCAGGTTTCCCATCTTTTAGTGTCCAGTAATTTTCTTATAGAGTCGGCTCCACACATCCATATTTGATTTCTCTATGTTTCCCATTTCTGGTGATATGGGAGCCTACCTGGAAAGACACTCATCCTACTGTCACTTCCCCGTGATATCCCCTCAGGAAGTGATGTTATGTTCAAGACACGTGGTGCTCCCCTGGCTGGCGTGGGGTCCCTGCATGTTGTGTCCTGTGTATTGCAATGTTTTTCCTGGAGTCCTGCAGAGACATTTGATAAAATTTGTCTGTGGCACGATATGGACTGGTATTTGTTGACACTCAGTTATTTTTTAGTACTTTATCACCTGTTCTTTCACATCTTATATGTGTTCTGCATTGTACCACTGTCTGCCATTGCTAATTGGGTGTGCAATCAACTTGTAATTCGGACTGGGAATTCCTCCCATTCTGCAAGAACAAGAGGGAAATGGTTGAACCCTTAAAGCTCAGACTATGGGAACTCATGTTACTGGAAAGATATTGGCAAGTTTGATGAATTTCAGAAAGCATAGAAAGATCATATGTGTATACTGCTGCAATGGACTTCAACATCAAGTTTGTTTTGTGCAAGAAGGAAGACAATCCAGGTTTACCTGCAGCTACCATGTGGGGAGGCTTTAATAGTTTCATATAGGAGAGAGAGAGAGAAATTTGATGAGCATTCAACTTGTTGCAACATAAACGGGTAAGAACAGGAGAAGCAACACCAACACCAGGAAGAAGATGCTGCAGTCAGAAAATTTCAATAGAAATAGTAGTCATAGATTCATATCATGATATTTGACCTCAATACTGAAGTTGGGAACACCGCTTGTTTTTTTGTATGCCATAAACTAGGAGACGTGCTCAAGAAGATGCAGAAACTAGTGGTAAAATGGTGAGCATCCCAGTTAGCATCAAAAGAGACATGCCACGCTAAGAAGGATGTGGCAAACATGAATATAGAACACACAATGGTGCCAAGAAGGTAACAAAGAATTTAAAGTTGTTTAATGAACATAACTGGTAGCATTAATAAATTGGCTCACAACATGCCACGCGAGCAATGCTAGGGTACACTAGAGCCTTGGAAAGGAAAGGGATATTTAAAATTGCAATAGTTATTGTGGTATTAAATTTATGAGTCTAATAAATTTTGGGAAAGATAGAGAGTAATTAAGAGGCATCTTAGGCTTGTGGTTAGTGTACAAAAAAATCAATTTAGCTTTATGCCAAATAGATTTACTACATAAGCTATTTTCTTATTGAGGCAGTTGATAGAGAGGCATAGAGAGATAATGAAAGATTTAAATTTAATTTTCATTAATTTTGGAAAGGCCTATGATCGTGGATCAACAGAGCTGATTTGATAGACTTAACAAAAAGAGAGGTCTCAAATGAGTATATTGATGTGGTTAAGGATATGTATAAAAGGGTTTTATTAGCATAAAAAACTATTGATAGAGAGATTCATGAGTTTCCTATTACTATAGGTCAACATTGGCGGTTAGCAGCAAGTCCGTATGTCTTTACATTTAAAGATGGAGTGATAAAACATTTAGATGACTACCCTGATTTCTGTTGTTTGTGGATGTTACTGTTTTAATTGGTAACAATGTAGAAGGTTTAAACAGAATGTTTGAATGGTGGAGTGGTGCTTTAGAATATAAAGGTTGTAGGATTAGTCAAACTAAGTTAAATGTATAAAATGTAACTTTAGCAACACGAAGGTTGACACATTTTGATAATGATTGTTGGCCATGTTATTCCTAAAAGTAGTGATTTTATATTTAGAATATATTATCCAGGAGAATGGGGAGGTCCAAGGGGATGTTGCACATATGGTTAAGTCAGGTTAGTTGAAGTGAAGTACATCTAGAGTCTTTTGTGATTGGCACGTCCTTTTAAAGCTCAAAAGGAAGTTTCATAAAATGATTTTGTAACCTGCCGCATTATATAGGTTTGGGTGCCCACTGTGAGAAAAAAAATACATTAAAAAATGATATGGCAGAGATGTGGATGCTGCTATGGATGAGCTAAAATATTAGGAAGGATAAGATTCAGAAAGAAAATATACATAGAGATGTAGGTGCATCTTCAATTGGCATTAAACTCAGGGGAAATAGGCTTAGGTTTGATGTTGATTAGAAGGTGAGAACAAATTTAAGTGAAAGATGGCAGGACTCAGAGAAGACCAAAGATAAGATACTTTGACATTGTAAGAATGGATTTGATGTTCCTACATTTTACTACAATCATAGCATCGAATAGATTAAAGTGGCAAGCAAGGTTCATGTTGCTGATCTTAAATAAACAGGATAGGTTCTTGATGATGATGAGGACTCATTCCGGATGAAGTACACTGTCAGGTTCAGTGTGTGAAAAGAAAGTGCACAGCGTGCTTATGCAATGCAAGATCCATGGTTTGTGGGAACTCATAATCAAGTGGGAGAACACTTTTCGGAGACTCTTTGTTTCCTACTACCGTAGGTTGAGGACTATGTCAAATTTGTATTTTTCTATTAGGAGACCTTTTTCTAACATGATCTCATGAGAATTCATTCTGTTTTGTCAGGGTATGAGTATCTGATATTAGTCCCTTTTTTTCTGGAACTCCAGGGGAAATTTTAATCCTAAATGTTGTGGACTTGAAGAAAATTTGACACGTTTACGTCAAACTAGCATCGTCACCCACCCCTTATGATGCACAAACAACAAAATGTGGGAAGTTATAAAACAAATTTCGTGTATACTTTACAACATCATTCCTCAATGTTGCTGCTGAAAGACATTCCTTTCTCCTTATAGCTTAACAAATTCATTAGTGCAGTATCTTCAATGCCTTGCAAAAGGAAAAAGGTGGAAGAGTTTTAATAATTGGTCGTTCTTCTCAGTAGTTTAAAGATAAATAATCACTAATTACCTTCCAAAGTATAAAAAGTAATAACTAGTTGCAAACTTGCTACTTTTGCTTCTTACTGTCTATTGATTACTGCAGGAAGTTTCAACCAAAGACTTTTGATTGATTATTGGTCTTAAGTTGTGGATTTTTTGAAGTTCTAGTCAAAGAGCGATTAATTATTGTTCTTAAGTTCTGGATTTTTGATATAAGTGATCACTAGCTGCAAACTTGCTAATTTTGCATTTCACTTGCTTACTACTTCAGGAAGTCCTCAGGATAAAGGCCGAACATGTTGATGATGTGCAAGCTGTCTTTAATGACAGGGTGAAGGGACAGTTGAAAGTTACTCGAGCTTTTGGTGCTGGCTTTCTGAAGAAGGTCGGTTAGTTATGTAGCTTTTGTCATGTCTTGATATCAAGTCCTTTTTGACAACAATGATTTTCAGATTTCAAGATATATGCATCAGAAATTCCATGAAAACTTAATATATCTTGTATCTTTCCACTCGGTGGGATTGCTTTGTGTCATCGATGCCATGAATTAATTATTTCATTGAGTGTTTCACGTCAGTGCCCTTTTTAGTTGCACTTGCATTCAAGCTGACAAAGGAACATTTTATGATCATCATCATTGTTATCTAAGCACCGTATCATCAATCAAGGGTCTGGTAGGTCTTGGTAGCTATGAACTTGACAAACCCAACCAGTAGGTTGGACCAAATATGCCCTTACAAAAGAATTATCAAGCTCCTTGCATTAGCTAGGGGACGAGCTGAATGACTACCATATTTTTCAAGTGAACAGAAGGTGGAAAATGACAAAAATGAAGAGTGAAGAGGAAGATATTTACTTGATAAAAGAGAAAGGTATGCACATGTGTTTGCACGCGGAAAAATATGACGTGGAAAATGCCGAACAAGCACATGGCGTTGTTTTAGTTTTTTTTTTGGCATATTCTACGAATTCCGCATTTTTTAGGAATTATTAGACGATTTAGGGTTCGTGTACGGGACCTTTCCTCACCGACCGGAGTCGGTGTTAATTTATATCGGTACAAGTCCGAACACCTTTGATTAACTGCCAAAATTTGTTGACCGTCATGTCGGCTCTAATATACCGGGTCTGCCCGCGAGGGATCGACGTGCATTTTTTTAAATGGGTGGCATTCGCAACCCTTTGGTGTATTGCGATCTTGCATCTACAATTTTCTCTCTTTCGGGGGTTTGTTTGCAATTTTCCCTTTTCATGGGGGTATATTTACAATTTTCCGCTTTCCGAGGGTATATTTGCAATTTTCTGCCCACCGGGGGTATATTTACAATTTTCTACCCACCGGGGGTATGTTTATAATTTTCTGCCCACCGGGGGTATATTTACAATTTTCTGTCCACCGGGGGTATGTTTGTAATTTTCTGTCCACCGGGGGGTATTTCTGTAATTTTTTGCCCACCGGGGCGTATTTCTGCAATTTTCTGCCCACCGGGGGTATATTTGCAATTTTCTGTCCTATTGACACTATTTTTCCAATTTGCTTTGAACAACGGACGGTGTTATATACTTTCCAGAATATGTTAAATCAACATGAAGTTCAAGTATTCTTTCAATCAACATAATCTCCCCTCATGGAAGGGAATGATTTTACATATATGATCCTCCCATGGGAGGGTTGATTTACAAAGACTTTCAAACAAATCTTCTATAAATAGAAGTGGACCATCTTGTTTCACCTTCTTCTTCTTCTCTCTCTTTTTTTTTCTCTCTTCTTTTCTCCAAGCCTTCTTGCGTAGCTTCCTCTTTGGTGGAAAGAGTCCTCTCCAAGCTAAAAGCTCTCTCTGGTAGAAAGAGTTCTCTCCAAAAAGAGAGGTCTTGGGTTTATATAGGGGAAGGAGGAAGGCTTGGAGGAACTCCCCCGGTGATTGGAGAAGGTAACTCCCAACCTTTCATTTCCCCCGTCTTTTCTTCTTCCCCTTCTTCTGTTTTTTTTTTGTTCCCCCGGTGGTAGCCCAATAGGTAGAGGAGACGGGGGGGAGTCCCCCGGTCGCAGGTGGACCGGGGGGGGGGGGGGGGGGGGGGCGCTCCCCCCGGTGCTGACGAGGCGGGGGGAGCCCCCCCGGTGGCGCGAAGGCCCGGGGGGGCTCCCCCGGTGGCGGATGGAACCGGGGGGGGGGGGTTCCCCGGGTCGCGGTCGACAGCAGAGGGGGCGGGGGGAGTCCCCCCGGAGGTGCAACGGGCCCGGGGGGCTCCCCCGTTCGCGGCGGCAGCAAAGGCCCCCGGGGGGGCTTCCCCCGGTAGCGCACGGAACTGGGGGGCTCCCCCCCGGTGGTACAGGGAACCGGGGGAGCTCCCCCCGGTCGTGGAGGCAGCAGAGGAGGCCGGGGGGGTTCCCCCGGTCGCGGACGGAACCCGGGGGCCTCCCCCGGTGGCTGAGGTGGCCGGGGGGGCCTCCCCCCGGTGCGCAGGGAGCCGGGGGGGCTCCCCAGGTCGCACAGGGAGCCGCAAGAGGCCGGGGGGGCTCCCCCCGGTGCGCTGGGGGCCGGGGGAAGCTTCCCCCGGTGGCGTCGGCAGGAAGGAGGCCGGGGTGCCCTCCCCCGGTCGCAGTGGAGGCAGAGGTGGCCGGGGGGCTTCCCCCTTGCGTAGGGGAAAAAAAGAGAGGGAAAGAAACCCTCCTTTTTTGAATATTTGTCAACCCCTATAAAAGAGGTGTGGACTTGGACTAATTCTGTCCTTTTCTGGCTTCTTGTGCAGGGATATCACGTGGAGACTTGTTCGTTTTTGCATTTGAGAATTCTCCGGACGCCGTCTTGCTGCCGGGTTGACTTGAGGTTCATTAGAACTTTGATTAAATTTCGTGGGAAAACCCGATGGGCCCCTAAAATATTCATTCTTGTATGGACTTGAACCCACGGGCATGTATTTGCATGCTGCCCGTGAGGTGTTCGGTAAAATTTTCACTTGTCATAAATAGAGCCAACGGCCCGAGTTAGCGTGGGATTTCAATTGGAAAGGCCTCATAGGCTTGTGTTGTATATCCGGGCCTCGTCTAAAAAGACTTCACAGTCCGGATCTTTAATAACTCGTAGAGTGGGTGCACATAACTTTGTACCACTGAGTTATGTTTTAATGAAAACATAATTTTCTTCATTTCTGAAATGCACTGTAATTTCGTCAGCAATTCATCCATGAACTTTTCAGGGTTCAACAAATGCCCCCCACGGGGTGTCTGTCAGAGCGATGGCGATGGTGGACAGCCCGTGCCCCTTTCTGCTTGCGTGGCCATAACGACCTGCTTTATTTCACATGGCTTTGCAATTCTTCATAGAATGTGTCAATTGTCATAAGAAATTGATTTGTTCTCTTTTGTCTTGGACAGGCTTTGAGGATGTCCCGTGTGAGAGATATGCGTCCCCGGAAGGGTGCCAGCCGCGGTGGGGAGAGAGATAAGCCCTCCTGCTTGTCAAATCAATTAATGCCTGTGTTGGCGCCTCCTCATGTTACAAAGGAGAACATGTTTTTGCTTCCTCGGGGCTTTGATGTGGTTGTAAGAGGTCCTCTTTCTGAAGACTCCACGGAAGGTGGAGAAGTTGACCGATCATTGATTACTCGGGAGAGAGGCTTCTATGCTTATCAGCGGCCGAAGGGTTATCTGCGGCATTTCCCTCTTGATGTACACTTGTTCACCTTTATTCGGCATTATGTACCTGAGTATCTTGATGCGGAGGACTCGACTGTTTTTGTCGAGAGGGTATTGCTTGAGAGAGCTATTCTGGCAGGGCGAGACAGTATGATGGGGACTTGCACTTATTCGCACCCTAGTTTCCCATTGGGATATTCCTCACATGTTCGTCTTCCGGGAGCCTCTCAGTTGGGATTTTTCGAGGCAGAAGATTATGGCCACAGCATATCTTGTTCAGTGATCCCTGCCATATGGGAGTTATTTGGGCAGCATAAGACTGGGCCTCCCTCTTCCGGACTTTCTTGCTGCCTTCAGGCACTCAGTTTGCGGCCGAGGATTATGACAATTTGTGTTTTCTGGATCGCATCATGGGCGGCTCTGCACCTAGCTGGTATGGGCGATGGTCCGTGACGGCTTCCCACAGGTTTCACTTGGGGGCTTCTGAGTGGCTGATGGGTGTCATCCATCACTATCATGATATTCTGGAGCATGTGGATATCCGCCATGCTGTGACCGCTGCGCTTTATCGGTATCCCTGCTACACTGGACTTCTTCAGGGATTGGCCGAGAGATTTAATCGGCGATTTAATACTTTTGCTACAGCAGAGGGTGAGACATCCCTGGACTTGTGGAGTTTTCACCGGATTTCGGTCCTTCCCATTTCTGGCCATATGTATGAGGAGGTCTGCCTTAATGACCTGCACAGATCTTACACCACTGGAGCTGGCTCCTACGGATTACCTCTTGGCTTTCGTTATTTGATGAAGGTCTGGAGAGACCTTGCCCGAGTTGGAAAGGGGAAGACCCCTTCCGCTTCCACCAGTACAGTGAGGGTCAGCTTCAGTGCTTGGATCAGGTTCTTTTATAATGGTCCATTCTGTTTTCAGGATAGCTTTGCTGAGGATGATAAGCCACTTGACCAGTATCATCAGCTTTTGCTTGACTTGCCTGAGAATAGGCGGTATCTGTATGCACCACAAAATAAGGGGTGGAATCCCCGGAAGCTTCCGGTCAAGACCTACTTGGCTGCTTATCTTGTTTACTGGCTAGCCACTTTTGTAGTACCTTATGGAGAGGAGGGCATTGTGCGCCCCGAACTGATATATCCGGCTTGCCTACTCGCTGATGGTCGGAGGCTCGCCCTTGCTCCTGCGGCCCTGGCCAATATTTATCATGGCTTGGGCAGTTTGACAGCTTCTAGCTCGCCACGAGACCGCAGTGTTCGGTTGGCGACGCATTACTTGAGTGCATGGGCGGGTCTACTGCTTCCTGGTTTGTGTCAGAGTGTGAGGGTGGAGAACCTTGCAGCGCCCTTGATATTCCGGTTCCGCAATCGGCCGGATCAGAGTCCCTTTGAGCAGTTGACAGGAGCACGGAGGGCTTTGTCCTTTTTGCCTACCCAGGGTCAGCCGGGTAGGGATTTCGCTTGTGTGACGCGGGGATACCGCCCTTTCAGCACTGAGGGGCCTGATGGTGTTACTTATCATCTTCCTCATTGTTCTAGCCCGAGCAGAGCTTTTTATGATGAGTGGCTATATTGTACGCGCCCTGGGGTACTCGTGTTCCGGAAGGGTACGAGCACTTTCCTTGAGCCCTATTATCCTCACCGCTTCGGGCGGAATTTTGGCTATGATCAGGGGGTACCCCCGAATGCTGACTTCCCTTTGGGGACACGGCTGCACAGAGGACAGGATAGACATCTTGTAGCCGCCAGCTGGTGGCTTCACTTCACCCCGCCGGGGCCGGAGCCGGGCATTTCTTTTCCCACGGGCGAGCGAGCGGGACAGGTTGATATTTATTATGCCCGCTGGTGGTATCAGCGCAACAACATCTTCAGGCAAACGGCCCAGAAATTGAAGGAAGCTGAGGAGGGGCGCTTAAAGAAGGTTGATGCTCCCCATGTTGCAATTGAGCAATCTTTTTTGTATTCCCAGTTTCCTCATATTGCCCGGACTGTTCGGGAATTCCGTGAGTCGTGGGAGGCAGCCCATGGGCCTATAGCTGTTGACAGGGACACTTATATCGGGGCCATGAAGCCTTTGAAGCGTGCAGAGGACCCGACTTTGAAAAAGGGGAAAGCCCTTATTGATGAAAAAGTTTACTATTGGTGGGGACATTTACTTTCTGATTGCGGCCATCCCCCTGATACTTCTCTATCTGACCCTGCTGCCTGCTGGGTTTAATAATGACCTCTGGCCGAAATGGGAGAGACATTTAATGAATGCAGTAGCTCAAATGGGTGCCATTGAATTTATTTCTTTCATTGAAAATGCTACTGTTTTTCGGGACATTTGGGATAGCATTTATCAGGCGGGACAAAGTATTGGCCTTCCGCCAGAAGAGGTGGTATTACAACCTTCCTTCTCTCCTGCTCCGGCTGGTATATGTTCCTCCTCTTACACTTCTTCTTTTGTTTGATTTGCTTTGAAAAGAGAACTTCCTTTTACATGCTGATTTTTTTTTCTCTTGCAGCGAGCTTTGTCCCTGCCGACACCTTTAAGAAGAAGAAAAGTTCCCATCATGGCAAGCGGCGGAGAGGGGATGATGACGACCTTCTTGTGAAAACCCCTCGTCGCCAATCAAAGAGAAAGGCCCCAGTAGACGAGCATCAGGGTAACCTTTGTTACTTCTTTTGGCTTGATCTTTGAAAACCTTATGATCAGTAACATGGGCTCCTTTGTTGCTTGCTTGTCTTTCTTCAGCTAACACCAGCATTACTGGGGAAATTGCAGGGAGTGTCCCTTTAGTTGACGCAGATATCCCTCCAGCCGCCGGCCAAAATGAGAGGGAAGACGAAGGATTGGATGACTTGGGCATGTTAAATTATGACTATAATCCAGTGTCGGATGCTTCCCCTCCCTCGCATGACAACAGTCCGCCAGATGTAGCTGCTCGTGGCGGGGGTAATTTCCTTCCCCCCTTCTTTCTTTTGTTTTTTGCATCAGCTTATTCTACCACTTTGCCCTTGTCACTTGGGAGCTAATATGACTAATGTCTTTAAGCATGGGCTTTGGATGGTGTCATGGGAGCATATGCTGCATTATTGGGCTCCACGTCAGATGGTGAGCTTCCCGCATACTCCGATGCTCCTGCAGTTGGGGGGCGTACATTGACAGGCTATGAGGAAGCTTTACTGGCTGAATTGTGCGCCCAAGGAAATGCCTTAACTTCACAAGGAGGTGTTAATGACCAATCTGTCCTTGAAGAGGGTGAACTGCCCCTATCAAGCCACCTGATCAAACAGCCGACTTATTTTTCTGCTAGTAAACATCATTAATTCTTTTCGCCTCTTCGTCATATATTAACCAAGAGATGTTTATAAATTTGGAGCATTTCTTCTTGTTGTTTTGGTGTAGTGACCATTTCTGCGACGATTGGGTCCTCTGCTCCTCCTTTGCAAGAGGCGACCCTTTTGTTGGAAGGGGTTCATAGGAGTGGAGCGTCCGGAGTAAGGACTGATTCAACATCCATAATAGAGCCCCAAGGAGGATTATCAATGGATCAACCCGAAACTTTCCACCAGAGTGATGAGGGTAAATTGATTCTCTTTGCTTGCTCTTTCCCTTTCATCAGATATTCAGATTTTTACATTATGAGCATTCTTAGGATATGCAGGCAATGGGGGTGACGCCGCCCTCTCTATTAAAACAAGAGAGGAGCCGGTTACATCTTTGGGAGAGACCCTGCCTGAATCGGTAGGTAATGGTTTTTTCTGTAACTTCAATTATCTTCCTGGTGACTTCATCTGCCTGATGATGGGATATGTATTTCTTTTCTTCAGGCCCAACCATTACTTCTCTCGTGAGTAAAGAAGTTTTAGGAGCGGTGGCTGATCCGGGGCCTTCCGTCGCCATAGTGTCCCCAGGTAGCAGATTACCCTGAGTCAAAGCCTCTTGACTTCCATGTTTTTTTTTTTGCAACATAGTGGTGGCTGATAATCGCCTTTCCTTTGACAGGTCCCGAAATCGGTGCCCCATCTGACTTTCCAGGGCATGAGATTATATGGCCAGATTCTCCGCAACTTCCTCCTCTCATGGCAGTGGAATTGATACTACCAAGTCTTTTAGGGAGTGCAGAGACTTTACTTCAACAAGAGGCTCTTCCCACCATCGAGGCTGTACGGGATGCCCTTCAAAGGACTACCCGCGCTTATCATACAATGGGGTTAGCCAAAGAACCATGGATGACAGCCGTGGAAAAGACTTGGGGAGATTTCCAGGCCCTATATGAAGCTTCTGAATGGAAGGCTTGCTGCACGCGGATTGAACACTTGAAGTGCGACATAACCACCTTATCAAAGGAGAACGAAGCACTGCTGGCAAAGGTCAAGGCCATCCAGGACGAAAAGAACATGGTGGAAGCACGAGCAACGACAGAGAGGAGCAGGCCTTGCGCTGCCGACAAGCTGCTGAAGAGTTATTGGCTAGAGCGCAGGCGTACTTGGTCAGTGGGAACTCCCACACGGAGAGGGCTCAACACTTACAGGATGAGGTGACAGCCCTTCTCAAAATTCCATGCTTCAATGTGAGATCACCAATAAACAGACGGAGATCGCAGATTTGATGAAGAAGAAGGCTCGTCATTAGTGAGGTTGGATCCGCCTTTGTGACTTTCTTACACTTTTCTTTTACATTTCTACTACACATTCATTGTCCTTGCGGTTAGTCCGAGGGCTTGTCTCGGGTCACATTTTTATAGATGAATGACATTTGTTGTAAACAAAAAATTTGTGTTGCTTTTGTACATGAATATGTCTGCTTTCTTTCTCCCATTTTTTCCTTTTTTTTTCTTCTCTTTTCTTTTTTTTTTTTCACTTTACTAGTGTTGGCGCCTTTTCGGGTTTTCACCAACACTAGCCCCCTTTAGCTTTTTCCAGCGCGCCCTCTCGGGTTTTCACGCTGAGGGGTTACCCAATTTTGCCTGAGGCGCCCTTTCGGGTTTTCACCTCAGTCGGGTTTCTTTGGCCCTTTTACCCTCAATCGTCCCTATGATGGAGATGGCTAAGTCCGCCGGGGCACCTCTATTTTAAGTCCCATTTTTTTTCTTTTTTAACTTGGAACAAGGATTAGAAACTTGTGGTGAATAACCTTGATTCCATCCTTCGGCTGACCTCTGATAGGTTGGGGTGTGAAGAGTTGGGCTCGACCAGGTAAGTAATCTTGGAGCCAGAATTATGACATAAATTCTGAGATTTTGGGGACGGATGGCCAAAACATGGTTTAGAGAGCCGAGGCGTGGGGATTTAGATTTAGGGCAGGCCACAAAGTGACTTAGTGCCGAGACTTTCGGATTTAGGTTTGGGGTTGGTCAGAAAGTGGTTTAGTGTCGAAACTTAGGGATTTGGATTTGGGGCTGGCCAGAAAGTGGTTTAGTGTCGGAACTTAGGGATTTGGATTTGGGGCTGGCCACAAAGTGGTTTAGCGCCGGAACTTAGGGATTTGGATTTGGGGCTGACCACAAAGTGGTTTAGTGCCGAAACTTAGGGATTTGAATTCGAATTTTAGGGCGGTGGGACAGGAGGACCCTGTTCTTTTTTTTTTCTTTCTTTTTTTTTACTTTACTAGTGCTAGCGCCCTTTCGGGTTTTCGCCAACACTAGCCCCCTTTAGCTTTTTCCAGCGCGCCCTTTCGGGTTTTCACGCTGAGGGGTTGCCCAATTTTGCCTGAGGCGCCCTTTCGGGTTTTCACCTCAGTTGGGTTTCTTTAGCCTTTTTACCCTTAACCATATCCGTGATAGGAATGGCTAAGTCCGCTGGGACACCTCTATTTTAAGCCCCATTTTTTTTTCTTTTTTTTCTTTTTTTTAACTTGTATCAACAGAGGAAAGACGTGGCAATAATTGCTACAGGAATTCGTGCTCAGGAGCATGGTATAACTTTAAATGTTTACCATTTAACGGAGGGAACAGATTTTCTCCCTTGTGGTCAATGACCCTGTAGGCGCCTCCCTCATAGACCTTGGAGACGACATAGGGCCCGCGCCAATTGGGTTGGAGCTTGCCACTCGATTTACCGGCCATGACCTCTCTTTCTTTTATCATGACGAGGTCGCCTTCTTTAAACGCCCTTTTGCTTGACAAGCTTGTCATAGGCTCGGGTCATTCGGGCTTGGTATGCTTGGAGGTGCTTGTAGGCTTCCAGCCTCTTCCCTTATAAGTTAGACAATTCTTCTAACCTTCTCTCTATTTCATCTTGCTCCTGGGTCTGGAGGCCATTATGTAGGGCGACCCGGTAGGATGATATCTCAATTTCGATCGGTATGACAGCTTCGGCCCCATATACCAGAGAGAAGGGGGAACACCCGATGGGGGTTTTGTAGACCCTTCGGTATGCCCAAAGAGCTTCATGTATCTTCTCACCCCAGTCTCTTTTGCGGCTGCCGACAATTTTGGCCAAAAGCTTGCAAAGGGTCTTATTGAATGCTTCGGCTAACCCATTAGCTTGGGGGTTGTAAATCGTGGAAGTCCTCCAGTCTATGTGGAACTTGGCAGCCAATGCATATATTGTTCTGTTTTTGAATGGCATACCGTTGTCTGACATGATCCGGCTAGGAGTGCCAAACCTGTATATGATATGTTGTTTGACAAATTGGGCAACTGCTTCTCCTGTCACCTCCCGTAAAGGGATGGCTTCGGCCCACCTGGAGAAGTAATCTGTCACAGCTAGTATAAATTTGAGACCTTTTGAGGATGGTGGGAAGGGTCCCACAATATCCATTCCCCACTCTGCAAAGGGCCATGTAGGAGCCGTGGGATGCAAAGAGGTTGGGGGTCTTCTTGGAACTGGGCCAAAAGCTTGGCATTAGTGGCATGTGCGAGCATACCGATTGCAATCTGCGTACATGGTAGGCCAGTAAAAACCCTTGAGTTTGATGTTATTTTTCATCTTGTCTCCCGCTTAATGGGCACCACAGAGTCCTGAGTGGATCTCATGCATGATCCTCTTGGCTTCTTTTGGTGAGAGGCAACGTAAGAGAACAGACTTATCTTTCTCATGAACGAGCCTATACAATTGATCTTCTACCAATTGGTAGGACGTAGCCCTTCGCAGCAATTGTACCCTTTGAGCCCGATCTACAGGGAGGCGGCCATTCTTGATATCAATAATTGGTTGACGCCAATCTTGTTGCTCTCCCTCAGCGGGATCGTCTTCTTCAATTGCATTGACCTCAGGGGTTGTAGGGTCGGCTTCTTCGTCTAAGACACTTGGCATGAGCTTTCGGTGTCTGACGGTTATGTCTAGCTCCCCTTCGGGCGGGAACTTTATGGCGGAGGCTAATTTTGCCAAGGCATCTGCCTGAGAGTTTCTGCTCCTTGGGACATGACCAATCTCAAATAGGTAGAATTTCTTCTTAAGCCTTATCACCGTGTCATGGTAAGGAATTAATTCCTGCTTGCGAACATCATAGTCGCCTGTCACTTCACGACAAGCTGCGAATCGCCATAAACCTTAATGCATTTAATATCCATTTCAAGAGCTAGTTGAAGTCCGACAATTAATGCTTCATATTCTGCTTCATTATTTGTCAAGGGTTTCATGAGAGCACATGAGTTGTGTAGAATCCCCCCATGAGGAGTAACAAAGACAATACCTGCCCCTGAGGTGAGGGTTGTAGTACCATCCGACTTCTTAACCGTCCGGGAGGCACCATCAAAGTAAAGCTCCCAACAAGGGACATCAATTGTGAGGACCTCTTCTTCTTGTTGTAATGGCATATCTTTAATGCAGCCTTCTGTTCCCAATTGGGACAAGAGTGTTTCTTCATCAGGAAGTTCAATATTGAGAGGTGAATCCGTTGGGACTGGATGTGCTGTGAGAAATTCCGCCATTCCTTGTCCTTTAATTGCTTTTTGTGGGACAAAGGTTATGTCAAACTCCATGAGGAGTAATGCCCATTTTCCCAATCTCCCTGACAGTGCGGGCTGTTTAAGGAGAAATTTGAGGGGGTCATATTTTGAAATTAACTCCACCTGATGGGATAGGAGGTAATGCCTCAACTTCTTCACGGCAAATACCAATGCCAGACATACTTTCTCCATTGGAGAATAGCGGTGCTCAGGGCCAACCAACTTCCTGCTAAGGTAGTATAACGGCTTCTCCTGGCCTTTTTCATTTATTTGTGCCAGTAGGGCTCCCAAAGAAGCGTCCATGGCAGCAATATATAATATGAGTGGCTTTCCCTTGGCTGGCGCTCCCAACACCGGGGGAGTAAGAAGATAATCTTTTATTGGTTCCAGTGCATGCTGGCATTCTTGGTCCCATACGAATGGTGCGCCCTTTTTCATCAATTTCCCAAAAGGGGCACATATTCCTGAAAGGTTAGATATGAAGCGCCTGATGTAGGCTAGCCTTCCCTGGAGGGACCTTAATTCGGTTATATTCTTAGGAGGTGGCAACTCCTGAATGGCCTTGATTTTATCAGGGTCTATTTCTATCCCCCGGTATCTGACAATAAAGCCGAGAAACTTGCCACTTGAAACGTCAAAAGCGCACTTCATCGGGTTCATCTTGAGTTGAAACTGTCGGAGTCTTTCAAAGACCTGACGCAGGTCAGTCAAATGATCTTCCCGCCTTAGGCTTTTTACGACGAGGTCATCAACATAGCATTCGACCAAGTCGTGGAGCATTTCATCAAAAATCTTAGTCATCGCCCTTTGATAGGTGGCACCAGCATTCTTCAAGCCGAAGGGCATCCTTTTGTAATTGAAGATCCCTTTGGGGGATCGAAAGGCCGTGTGCACTTTGTCTTTGATGGCCATGCGGATCTGATTATATCCCGATGATCCGTCCATGAAGGATAGAGCTTCATATCCAGTGGTCATATCGACCATGGTTTCAGTAATAGGGACCGGAAAATCATCTTTGGGCAGGCTTTATTTAAGTCCATGTAGTCGATACAAATTCGGACTTGGCCATTCTTCTTTTTAACAGGGACTATATTGGCGAGCCAGATAGGATAAATGCAAGGCTCTATGAAGTCCACATTCAAAAGTTTGTCTACTTCAGCGTTTACTTTGAGCTCAAGCTCATGTCGCATACGCCTTTGAGCTTGTTTGACAGGCTTAGTGGTGGGAAGTATTGCCAATTCATGCTCTGCCACAGACGGGTCTAGGCCAGGCATTTCTTTGTAAGTCCAAGCAAAGCAATATTTGAACTCTAATAGGAGTTGTTTGTATGCCTGCCTTTCTTCTTCACCAAGGAGGGCACTGATGAAAATTGGCTGAGGCTCACCGGCTTGCGCGAGGCTGAGCTCAACTAATTCATCTACAGTGGCTTGTCCGCCGTCTTCCAGTTCCTGCGGAGCAGGCTGCAAGTCAAGGAAGTCTTCTCCGTCATCAACCTAGGCTACGTGAAATCACAGTAGTCCAGGTTATTGATGATGATCGAGGATAGCTGTTCATCTAGGCCTTCTGAGGCTGCCTCTTGTAGTTGGTGATTTGCATCATCCTCGGGCTCTTTGCTGGAGTCAGAATTGGCGGAGGGGGATACCAGTCCTAGAGTGTTAACTGAATAGTGGGCTTTGGACTTCCCCTTTCGGCTATAGGTAGGACCAATTAGGTCTCCCCTGAAGACAGGGAACTGCTATGAGGATAATTCTTTCGGCATAAACTTGGGTAGGGTAGAAGCAGCTAGGGCAAAAATTTGCTTAGCCGACGGCTTAGGCCGCTCCCAATCATGAGGTTGCGGGGGAGATACCCGATGATTCTTAATTTGGATGACCCCCATCTGTATCAGGCTTTCAACCTTATCTTTGAGGACGTAGCAGTCTTCAGTGGCATGCCATGACATTTGATGATATTGACAGAAGCTGAACTCTTTAGTTGTGCCGCCTTTGGGAGATCTTCGGGGCTGTGGGAGCATTATGAGGTCCCGTGCCATGCAAAATTTAAAGAATGGTACAGTATGTGCCTTAATAAAAGAATATGGTGTTTCCATTCGCTGTGCCAGGGTCATAACAGGAGACTTGTTCTGAACACCTTTGTGATGTTGACTTACACCAGTCTTCCTCTGAAGATAGGCATCCACGGAAAAGAGTGGCATGCTGGTTACCTCTTTAACAGGGGGGTAACGAGCCTTTACATATTTGCCTTGACCGGTTGATGCTTCAGTGAAACCCATGGGGGGGTTGACATTGATTTGAGCCCGGTAACCGGTTTGACAATTAGGTGAAGAGACGAGATGCCTAAACAGGGCGTCTCGTTCTCGGAAAAGTTCTTGTACAAGCGATTTCAATGCTTGATTTTCTTGTTCCAATCCTGCTAATCTGGTGGTTAACACTTCCTGCAGGTTATCTGACGGAGGACCTGCAATAATTTGCTCAGAACTTTCTAAGCCGAGCCTAGCCAATTGGCACAGGGCCGCCTGTTAAGCATCTCCCAACCCAGGGGGAATGGGCAGCAGTATGATAGGCTCTTCCTGGTGATTGGGACTAGCGGGGCAAGGAGCCCTCCGGTCAACATGAGATTGACAAAGGAGGTCGCCTTGATGTTCAGCGATGCAAGCATCATCCTTCGGGCCGAGGCTAGCATTGCTAGGAGAAGGCATCAGCCCTATAGTATTGACAGCATAGTGTACCTTGAATTCAGCCTCGGGGTCATAGCCCAATCCTCTCATATCTTTCTTGGAGAAAGGGGGTTGCCCTTGACTTGTGAAGGATGCCACAATTGTTGGAAATAGTCATGCCGGGAAGCTTCTTGAACTTGAGGAATATGCTGCTTCTGACACATTTCTTTGATATGTCTGGGCATGTCGCCCATGTCCTGAACAGTTTTGAGAGTATGTTGGGGTCCCTTACCCCAGTTTCCCCAATCATGATCATCTTCCACTGGGTCCTGAGGGACCAGGTCTCCTTTGTAAAAGACAATCGGCCTAGCGGCTTCAGCATTCTTTCTTTTCCCTTTCCTTTGATAAGTAACAATAAATGTTTTCAACTGTTCAACTTTATGCTCCCTTCTTAAGAAGGGGAGCTGTATGCATGCTGACGGTAAAAAGATGCTTTTGTCGATAGACCGACTAATGAGATTAGCTTCAAAGTTGACCTCCCGTCTTTCCAGCCGAGCCGGTTTGGCGTTAGGAGCATCAGCTTGCATGTGCAGCCGGTGTAGTTCAGCAAGATCTTCATTAACTGTGAAGAGCTCTTCTTCTTGTCCATCTTCTTCTTCCAGGGGTGCCTTTTGCTTTTCTTTGTCCTTAATCCCGGGATGAGGATTAATAGTGGGCTCCCCGAAATATAGCTGAGCATCAGTCAGATTACATTCATTTGGTCGAAAGGGAGCCCGGTCAGCAAAGACTGTATGTTGCTCTCCGCCTTTTGCATATTTGATGCACTGATGAAGGGTAGAAGGGATGACTCATTTTTCATGTAACCAGGGTCTCCCCAGCAGACCTTTGTAGGACGTGTTTACATTAATGATGTAGAATGTGGCCTTAGTGACAAAACTGTCATGGTCACCTCCACCTCTGCCTTACCCAATGCATCCTCCGAATCTTGGTTAAATCCCAAAATTTTGACATCATGAACCCTTTGCAAATAGGGTATGAGAAATAACGACTTGAAAGTCTTCAAGGGCATTATGTTGACAGACGCCCCGGGATCTACCAGAATCCAGTTCAGTTCATGACCGTTTATCTTTCCTTGCATGTATAGAGGCCGATTGTGACAAGGAGAAGGCATCAACATGTCTTTCTCTGTAAAGGTGACCGTTGCTGCTAGGGCTTCATATGCTTGGCCTGAAGCTCGTTACATGGGCTTCGTAAACCTCTGGTTCTTGGAGTATCTTTACGAGGGCTTCCCTGAGCTCTTTACTCCAAGCAATTGCTTCCCATATGGTGACATTCGTTGGGAACCGCTTCATATGCTGAATGATCTTGCGATCGGCCCGCGCACGAGCCTGATCTAGCGGAGGGATCACCTCCAACAGAGGTTTAGGTTGACAGACGGGCTTCTTGCTTGGTCAGGCTCCCTTTGATCATTGAGGCCTTCTTGAAAGAGTGGAGCCAGGGAATCTTCTTCAGGAAGAGGCAGCTCCTCATTGTCCTTACCAGAGGGACCTGGTTGAGAAGGGTCAGCTGAATTTGGTTGCGGTGCCGGGTCTACTCCCCCACCCTCTTCATCTGATAGATCAAAGGGGAAGGTGGAGACCCCGTCTTGAACTTGAGAGGGGGTAGCTGCCTTTTGGGGAGTTGGCACTGTCGGGCCCTCCTCCTCATCTGATGGGTCGAAGAGGAAGGTATCTGCCCGAATCTGAACTTCGGGAATAGGTCCCGGGTCTTCACCTCTGAAGGTAATGACATTTCGAGGATGTGCTGAGCTGGTGTTTTTATTGTTAGGAGATGCCGAATGCCGTCCTCGCCCGCGGCGACGATCTCCTCCACGCCCCCGATTTCGGAGTTCCTCATTGCGGCGACGATAAGTCGCCATGGTGATTCTATCCTGGGGGGGGGGGGAGCCGGGTTATTGCTCCCGCTTGGTCCGTATAGACTTTCGGGAGGAGGAATGGACACCATGTTGCATGAAAAGCTTTTTAACATAGCTTCTAGCTTTCTATGGTGAGCTCTTCGTCTTATAGAAGAAGGAAAGTTCCTCGGGGATAGGGAACTTCTCTCCCTCTTGTGCTTGTTTGTACATTTGTTGGAGCCAGCTCTTTAGCCGAGTTTTCCGCTCCATCTCTTCCCATGGAATGTATTTATCAAGAGGGACAGCCTTGGTAGGCGTGGAAGGGACGTACTCCTCGAGCTCATCAATTAATTTCTGTAGCTTTTGTAGGGGAGTTAATTCGCCAGAGTTTTCCATAGCGGCGGCCTGCTCGGCCTGTCGCTTTAGCTTCTCTTCAAACTCTTCTCCTGTTCTTCTCCCGCTTCTTTGCTTGTGCTATCTCAGCGGGAGAGGGAATGTCATTTTTGCCGCGGTCGGGGAATGCCCCCGCTTTGGAGCTATGGAATCCGTCCTTTCTCTCACCGGTGCAGGACGATTATACTTCTTCGAGGTTACCTGGTCCAGGGGTGCTCCCCTGGAGTCTCCAGAAACGTAGCACTGATTGCTTGATTGACTATTTCAGGTGGGAGCTCTTGGAATTCTGCTACAATAAGGTCAGAGGTTTGAGGTAAAACTGTCATAGAAGGTTCTTCAGGTGGTGACCCCTACTTTGCCTCAGACCTCTTCATAGGGGATTCTGACTTGACCTTCCCCTTTTCGCTTGAAGCCTTGTGACTTCTTTGCCGGGGATGGTTATTCGGGGGTTGCATAACATGCACTTTGGGACCCGCCAAAGAGGTCTGACCTTGTTGACTTGATTGTATAGCAACCTCAAAATTTTCATCTAGACGTTTCCTTGCCAGAGTGTGCTTGATGCTTGTCTCGAGCTGTTCTTGCCGGGGCTTCCCTTTTGGTGCAAAGGCTACCCTTTGTGAATGAGAAGATTCTCGGGCTATTTCTGGGAATGCCCGCTCCCTGACATTGGGGGCTGAAGCAGATGAAGGTTGATGTTGACTTTGGAGACTTTTGGAATGGCCTCGTGATGGGTCCCGCACTAATACTTCCTTCCCCCCAAAGAGGATTTCGAGTAATTTTCGAGTTTCCTCCTTTGGGAAGGGTAAAGATTCTAGGTCCTGCCACGGGCGCCACTCGGGATTCCCTTGAGCTGCTTGGCTTGAACTGGGGCCGGCCTCTGGCTTCTTGGGCCTAGTTGGGGTGCGGGGAGTTGATGCATGTATGAGATTAACTGAGAAAACCGATGGGCTTTGCTGAAAAGGTCCTACGGCTCTTTGGGGGGGATTGTCTATATTTATGACTTGACGGGAAATGAGGTCCTCAGCGATGTCTTTGAAGACAGAGCAATCATAAATGACATGACCCACAGCACGATGGTAAAGGCAGTAGAGGTGCCGATATACCACGGGAGTGCCAGGGTCATTGCCAGATGCGGGGAGTTGTATCAGCCCTTCCCTACGACACATATGGAATATCTCCAGTGTTCTATGTCGAGGGAAAGAGTATAGCCTCTGAGGAGCCCGATTGATGGGGGAATCTGTTGCATTATCGGACAACCATCCTCCAGTCCTCGAAGCCTTCGAGGCTCTACCGTATTTTCCGAGTTACGGGTAGAGACTGAGGCAGAAGGCCGTGGTGCGGGGGCCGGAGCCTGCGCCGACAGCCGATCTTCAATTCGCTCCATAAGGGGAGTAAATCATGCTGGTTGCGCCGCAGGCGACGGACTTCCCTTTTGATCTTCTGACTGCCTTCTGGATGGCAAAACATTCAGACATAAGAAGGGGCATACCCCTCTGTGCTGCTTCGTGAGACCTGGCAGAGAGGAGTGGTTGAAGCCCATTTATCGTCGACCTCACCTGGCTCTTTCCCGAGATTTTGTGAATTACATTTATAGACAAATTGGATTTTTCTCGGGTAGGAGATGGAGGCGGGCTATCTACGCCAGAAGGTTGGCTTAGGGTCTGCTTGACAGCTTCCCGCAGACGTTTTAGCGACATGCTTTCCCCATGGATATCAATCTCTCCCCTTTGGATGAGAACTTCGATGAGGTCCTGTACCTCTTTACACTTCCCGGTGGGGTGGGACATTGTAGCATGATACTTGCAATATCGGGGATGCCTTTTTTCGACCTCGGTGTATCCTGGCGGCGAGTCATGCACCAAGACTCGCCCATCTTCAAGTAGGCGATCAAATATCTCCTTAGTATTCTCCTTGGGGAAGGAGCATTGATGGGACGGCCTCCAACCTGATACCACAACGTGGGTCTTGCTTGGCTGGGACCGGCCTCTGATGCTTCTGGGTGAGGGAAAATAAATGTTGCAGCCCTGAAGGTCCCTCATTTGAATGGTTAATTACATTGGCTGAACGTGTCGGCCGGTCCCATGGATGGGGTTCGGGAGGATCCACCAAACCATTCTTCATTGTAATGAGTTGACTTTGGATCATCTTTTCTGCCTCGTCTTTAAAGACGTAGCAATTTTCAATAGTATGGCCCAATATACGATGATATATGCAATAATTGGGATGGTCAGTTTTGTTGGCATCCTCGGGCTTTTTTGGCTCTGGAAGGGATATGAGCTTATTCTTGAGGCAAAGGTTAAAGAGCCTCTTGGTGTGCTCCTTTTTAAAGGAATAGGGAGTCTTCATACGCTCCGACAACCTTGCGGACGCTTTTCCTTTGGGCTTTTTGCCAGACTCTTTTGGGGTCGTAGGTTCATCCGACCTATTGGTGGGAGAGAAATCAACGGCATTTGCCTCTTTCGTCTCCTTTCCTACAGCACCCCGCTCCTTGGAAGGTTTCCCTTTGGAGGGTGTGAAAGTTGGGTTCTCTACAAAGAACATTTCTATTTCTGCAACGGCTGAATTTAACTGGTCAAACCCCTTGATGCTTGCACCTAGGAGATTCTCACTGACTTCTGCCGATAGGCCTCTTCGACATATGGTTATTGCATCCTCTTGAGAAGGAGGGTTGTCGCATCTCATGCTAAAATCCCTCCAGCGCTTGATGAAGTCAAGTGCGGCTTCGCCCCTCTTTTGCTTAAGCGAACATAATTCTGCAAGAGAGACCTTTCTTTCTGCTGCCTGAAAGCGATCGATAAATTTCTTTTGAAGATCGGCCCAGTCAACGATAGAATTGGGCTTCAGCCTTGAATACCATTGGAAGGCGCTGCCTATAAGAGAGGTCGCAAAGTAGCGGAGGAGGTAAGACTCCTCAAGTGCCAACTCGCCCATGGCCGTTATATAGTAGGCCAAATGTTCGTGGGGAGATCTCAATCCATTAAACTTCTGGAACTTAGGCGCCTTTGGGCAGTCCGGCAGTAACTTCTTAAATTGGTGGTGCAGAGGATACGGCACACTGTATAAATCAACAGTGGCTACCCCCTCGCCCCGCTGGGCAAACTTATCTTCGACAATTTTCTCAATAAGCCGTCGTTGGGCAATGACGTCCTCCACCGATAGGGCCCGAGAAGACTGAGCATTGGGCGTAGCTCGAGGCAGTTCAACACCTGCTTCAATGGCTGCCTGGTAGGGGGCTCCCACTTGTCGCTCGACAATAACGGGATTACCCGACTGCTCTCGCTGAAGGCCTTGATCATGAGTTGGTGTTATCGGCCTTGGGGCAGTTAAATTCATCTGGCGTCTCATTTCCAGCATGAGATTGGTCATTTCTATATGCCAACACTGCATAGTCTTGAACTTAGCATCGTCAGACATGGTTTGAAATGCCGCCCTTGTCGGTGGCTCAAAAACTAGGTTGGCAGAACCACCGTGGGGTTGGGCTCCCGCTTCTCCATGGGCGCTCCTAACTTCGTCGGGGTCATTTTCTTCTTGGACGAAGTTGACCTCCTGATTTCGGGGCTGGTTAGGATTCTGCTCCTGGTGCTGTCCCTGGCTGGAGGTTCCTGGATGGTCACTGTATTGGGTTTGAAGGTTCCTCCTTGCGGCATTCCTGGTATTACGGTACACCGCGCCGGCAGCCAGGTTTGGGTCATCTGACCGGGGAGGTTCATTGGCTGGATTGTCGGCGGGACCCGTGACTTCTCTGTCGGAGGTGTAGCAAGTATATACCTTCATGCTATCTTCAGTGTCTGAGACTCGAACTGTTCTCCGCTTCTTCGGGGGTTGAAGCCCCGTGCGGGAGAATGCCCCCAATCTATCAAAGACTGACGGCCGTGGTGACGGAGCTTTTACCAGTCTATCAAAGACCGAAACCCGATTAAGTGGTGTTTGACCACGAATGGGTGTCTCGGGTTGACAGGGCTCCGAGCTTCGGGGAGCGCGGTCAATATTTCGGTAGACCCCTTTTCTTTTCTTCTCTTGGAGGGGTGAGGGGTCAACCTGCTGGGTAGCTTGACCATGCTTTTGGTGGAAGGTTTGAGCTTGGTCGGGCTGACTAGCCCTGGCTCGTTTGATTTGGTGGGCCTTCGGCTTGGTGACCGAAATCTTCATCTTCTGGGAGCGTTGTTGAACTTTGCTGCTCCCAAGTTTAGAATTGGACTTCTCTTTGAATTCTGGCTTGTCCTCTGCACTCGGCGAAGGAGGGCGAAGCGGTTGGAAGTTGATATGGCCGGGACATGATTATCCCGAGGCAGGCTTGGCCCAGTTCCGTTAGTCGGATGCGGACCCCTCCAACCAGGACGGTCTTACCCGACCTGGAGAGTTTTGCTGAAGGCATGCGGCTTTGACGGCTCCTTCGTTGCCCCCATTTCGCGGGGACAGCATAGGAAGAAACAGCATGAACCGAAAAGACTCGGCTCGAGAGGGAGCAGGACTGGTTGCCCCCGATGCCCGTGGAGGTAACTGGCGATGCAGGAACCTGTTGGGGAACGGGGACCACCCCTAGGAAAAAGGGAGACCCCACAACAGCTGGAAAGTCCCCAAATGCGATTGGGGTTGCCAGGTAGCCGTATCAGGCGTGGTTGGCGACGACAAGAGGTCCATATGTTACGGCCGCCATTTTTGACGGAAGAGCTTACTGAAGAGAATGCACGCTCGATGTTGAAATCCTCTCCTGGCTCTCTCCTAAAAGAGGGCGGAGAGGGGCGATCAGAGCCTTTACTAAGTATAACAATCTTTGGCAGAAAGAAGAAAGGCGGGAAAGGTCCCACCGGGCGTGCCAGTCTGTTTGCACGCGGAAAAATATGACGTGGAAAATGCCGAACAAGCACATGGCGTTGTTTTAGTTTTTTTTTTTGGCATATTCTACGAATTCCGCGTTTTTTAGGAATTATCAGACGATTTAGGGTTCGTGTACGGGACCTTTCCCCACCGACCGGAGTCGGTGTTAATTTATATCGGTACAAGTCCGAACACCTTTGATTAACTGCCAAAATTTGTTGACCGTCATGTCGGCTCTAATATTCCGGGTCTGCCCCCGAGGGATCGTCGTGCATTTTTTTAAATGGGTGGCATTCGCAACCCTTTGGTGTATTGCGATCTTGCATCTACAATTTTCTCTCTTTCGGGGGTTTGTTTGCAATTTTCCCTTTTCATGGGGGTATATTTACAATTTTCCGCTTTCTGAGGGTATATTTACAATTTTCTGCCCATCGGAGGTATATTTGTAATTTTCTGCCCACCGGGGGTATATTTACAATTTTCTGCCCACCGGGGGTATGTTTGTAATTTTCTGTCCACCGGGGGACATTTCTGCAATTTTCAGCCCACCGGGGGTATATTTACAATTTTCTACCCACCGGGGGTATGTTTGTAATTTTCTGCCCACCGGGGGTATATTTGCAATTTTCTGTCCTATTGACACTATTTTTCCAATTTGTTTTGAACAACGGACGGTGTTATATACTTTCCAGAATATGTTAAATCAACATGAAGTTCAAGTATTCTTTCAATCAACATAATCTCCCCTCATGGAAGGGAATGATTTTACATATATGATCCTCCCATGGGAGGGTTACTTTATAAAGACTTTCAAACAAATCTTCTATAAAGAGAAGTGGACCATCTTGTTTCACCTTCTTCTCTCTCTCTCTTTTTTTCCTCTCTTCTTTTCTCCAAGCCTTCTTGCGTAGCTTCCTCTTTGGTGGAAAGAGTCCTCTCCAAGCTAAAAGCTCTCTCTGGTAGAAAGAGTTCTCTCCAAAAAAAAGTTCTCTCCAAAAAGAGAGGTCTTGGGTTTATATAGGGGAAGGAGGAAGGCTTGGAGGAACTCCCCCGGTGATTGGAGAAGGTAACTCCCAACCTTTCATTTCCCCCGTCTTTTCTTCTTCCCCTTCTTCTGTTTTTTTTTTGTTCCCCCGGTGGTAGCCCAATAGGCAGAGGAGACGGGGGGGAGTCCCCCGGTCGCAGGGAGCCCGGGGGCCCTCCCCCGGTTGCAGGCGGACCGGGGGGGGCTCCCCCCGGTGCTGACGAGGCGGGGGGAGTCCCCCCAGTGGCGCGAAGGCCCGGGGGGGGGGCTCCCCCGGTGGCGGATGGAACCGGGGGGGGGGGGGGGGGGTTCCCCCGGTCGCGGTCGACAGCAGAGGGGGCGGGGGGAGTCCCCCCGGAGGTGCAACGGGCCCGGGGGGCTCCCCCGTTCGCGGCGGCAGCAAAGGCCCCCGGGGGGGCTTCCCCCGGTAGCGCACGGAACTGGGGGGCTTCCCCCCGGTGGTACAGGGAATCGGGGGGGTTCCCCCGGTCGCGGACGGAACCGAGGGGCCTCCCCCGGTGGCTGAGGTGGCCGGGGGGGCCTCCCCCGGTCGCGGCGGAGGCGGCAGGAGGCCGGGGCCCTTCCCCCCGGTGCGCAGGGAGCCGGGGGGGCTCCCCCCTGTCGCGTCGGTCAGCAGGAGGGCCGGGGGGGCTCCCCCCGGTGGCGTCGGCAGGAAGGAGGCCGGGGGGCCCTCCCCCGGTCGCGGTGGAGGCAGAGGTGGCCGGGGGGCTTCTCCCTTGCGCAGGGGAAAAAAAAGAGAGGGAAAGAAACCCCCCTTTTTTGAATATTTGTCAACCCCTATAAAAGAGGTGTGGACTTGGACTAATTATGTCCTTTTCTGGCTTCTTATGCAGGGATACCACGTGGAGACTTGTTCGTTTTTGCGTTTGAGAATTCTCCGGACGTCGTCTTGCTGCCCGGTTGACTTGAGGTTGATTAGAACTTTGATTAAACTTCGTGGGAAAATCCGATGGGCCCCTAAAATATTCATTCTTGTATGGACTTGAACCCACAGGCATGTATTTGCATGCTGCCCGTGAGGTGTTCGGTAAAATTTCCACTTGTCATAAATAGAGCCAACGGCTCGAGTTAGCGTGGGATTTCAATTGGAAAGGCCTCATGGGCTTGTGTTGTATATCCGGATCTCGTCTAAAAAGACTTCACAGTCCGGATCTTTAATAACTCGTAGAGTGGGTGCACATAGCTTTGTAGCACTGAGTTATGTTTTAATGAAAACATAATTTTCTTCATTTCTGAAATGCACTGTAATTTCGTCAGGAACTTTTCAGGGTTCAACAACATGGCAATAAAAAGAGAGAGCATAAGAAAGAAGAAAAGGAAAGAAAAAACAGGAGAGAGAGAGAGGGGGAGAAACAGAAAATCTCATAAGCCAAACAGGAACTAAGCAGAATTAGTGTACATTAATTATAAATGTAAGTTTGCATTGATTCTACCTCTGCTTCCTTTTTTCCCTATGTCTCTCTCCTCCCAGTCCCTACCACATGGACTTGTCAGTCACCCTCGTGAGTGTTTCTTTTGGTCTGAATATGTCTAACCTGCCTCATGCAGAATGTACGCCAAATTTCTATTAATAATATCTTATGTACTCTTTCAAACCTTACAAGCCCATCAACATCTTCATTTTTCCATCTCAAATTGTTTTTGTTGTCCTCACCACTAGAGACTCCAAACTGTACAATGTGGCTGACTTATCACTATCTTATAACTTGTTTTCCAACTTTAGGAAGGGTTCTTTTGATCCCCTGGAAGCAGCTCACCTCTAAGTTTCAATTTTTAATGCACAATACTCTTCATGCTTTATAAAATCGATGCTACATCCCACCTTTTCCTAAAAAAAAGTGCTTAGGATAGCCTACATTAGTTATAAATAGAAGTTCGCATTGATATCACCATCCTTCTGCTTAATGGGATTTCAAATGGCTGGTACTGTCAGCCTTTAAACCTATACCGGTTATGATCCTCAATGTCATTACCTTCATTTTTTTTCATGTTATATGCATTTGATTGACTCTGGTTAGTCCTTATGTCCCGAATTGCTGAGCTTAGTTCAGTGTTACAGCTTATTTCCATTGTTAACACCATGCCATCTAGAAGAGCATGCATTAGAATGCATCATCTCAGATCCAAGACATCACCGCATCCATTATAAACATGAATAGATGATTCAAATATGAACCTTAATGTTGACTGGTTGTGCGGGGAAATTCTTTTGCCAAACCATATACCTTCTCATCCATATCCTTTATAAATTACAATACCTACAGATTCTGTATGATAATCTTTACTTTTAAGAACCGGTGGTCCCTCAATTGAAACAAGGACTTTGGTTCATGTCCTGGGGACACCCTACTCCACATCTTGCAGTAAGCTCACATGGCTTGAGGAACATCCCAAGTGCGCATGGACTTAGTCCTGCTTGCCATCTGCTGGACATAGTTGAGCTCTGTTGTCTTGGCCCCCTTATGAAGGGGTAGCTATGTGTCTCTTGGCAAAAAGCGAGAACTCCCTTCCTCATTTGAAGTATAGACCTCAAGATATATGAAGGTGGCTGCTCTATGAAGTTCTGATATGGAATGAACAGCTTTCATCAATTTACCCCACTGATGATGAGCTCCTCCACCAAGGGTGAAGGTTTTATGGCATTAAGGGTCGAAGTGGAGAAATGAATGGATACGATAAGGGACGAAGCACCTATTCTCCTATAGCATGTGGCTTGCCATCCCAAAAGTGGCAGCAGAAGGTAAGGTAGAGGCCTCAACTCAAGATATAAGGAAGCAACTGCTCCATGAACCCTTTGATATGGGTGTAAATGGCTTTTGCCCAACACCTTGACGGAGTAGAGGATGATATTTATTTTTTGATCTTGTAAGTGACCTGTTTTCAAACTCTATCAGGAGCCTTCTCTAGGTCAATGAATGCATTATGTAAGTTGGGCTTTTCTTGTTTCTTTTGAAAGTGAACAGTGCCAAGTTGTGCCTTTTTCTTGTTACATTTCTCAATTAACCATCTCTGTGTAAAATATATGAGCGGTTGCGCTATCCAGCATAAGATCAAGGTGTTTTCTAGCTGTTCATTTTTCTTCACTTTCACTCAATTTCTTTTCTGATTCTTTGGATGTGAGAAGTCAAGAGTTTGTTATCCGGGCAATTTAATTTCATATTTGTCATAGGAGATCAGCACATTCATAGCTTATTTACTTCTATATATTTTCCCCATTTTGAAGCGATAGATCACATTTTTCATTAATTGACTGCAGCCAGAGTTTAATGAAGCCTTGCTGGAGATGTTTCGGATAGACTATGTTGGAAGCTCTCCATATATTAGTTGCATTCCTTCGGTTGTTCATCACCGTCTCTGCTCGAGTGACCGTTTCCTAGTCCTCTCATCTGATGGTCTTTATCAGTATTTCAGCAATGAAGAGGTGGTTTCTCATGTTGCATGGTTCATGGAGAATGTGCCTGAAGGGGACCCTGCACAGTACCTCATCTCAGAGTTGCTTTTTCGTGCTGCAAAGAAAAATGGTATGTTGTATTTGCTTCATACTTGAACTCTGACCTATAAATGTGTTTTGTCATTTCACTTGGAAAACATATGAAACCATTATCAAATGAGACATTTTTCTCTGTTCATCAATTATTTCTTGGTGCTGGTTGGATTTCTTTGTCCTCTGCCCTTATTTTAGATAATCTTTTGCACACCTCATAGAATGCCTTAAGCGTTCTCTAGCAGATAGAGTTCCATGTTTGGGTCTTGTATGGTGTTGCTTTATGTCATTGCATGACACTGGTTCATGGAAAGGTAAAATTATTCATGAAAGTTGAAAGCTTCATCTCCGGAGAAGAATATTTTATCCGAGCTAATAAATTTGTAAAGAAGTTGGACAGAGCATGATGGACAGAATTCTTTGTTCAACTAGCAAGTTGTAAAAGTTAATGAACGCTAAGCATGAAGGTCAAATTGTACTGAGAGATCGACATTTCCCCAGTTTTCCTTGCCGCCTCGGTACACAGGTTTCTGAAATATCTGTATAAGAGATTTACACAAAAAAAGAGACACCATGATTAATGAAAGTAGATTTCCACTTCAATTTTCACGCACGTCATTAAGTTGCATGATTTACTTAAAATGGTCATCTAATATTACTCTTCTCAGATACACGACACAAGTATCTAGTGCTTTCGATTGAAGTTCAAGAATCGTCTCTAATTTGAAATTCGAATTTGGGTTTCTTAGCATTTGATAATTGACGTGGCATATATCAGTGTACTATTTTTTTATGGACGAGGATCATTTCACTTTACTGAGCTTATAGATGGTGTCTTCCTGCAAAACAGGGATGGAGTTTCATGAGTTACTGGATATCCCACATGGCGATCGTCGGAAGTACCATGATGATGTATCCGTCATGGTGGTTTCACTTGAAGGTAGGATTTGGAGATCATCGGGTTGATATATATATAGATGCTTTTTTTGCCCCATTCCTTGTTCTTTTGTGATTCCTTACATTGTAACAATTAATCTCACATTGGGGGTTGAAAAGGGACATAAAAAGGAAAGGAAATTTCATCCATATCGTTCTTTCACATCTGTTCTTTCTTTGGTTGCATTGTGTTTTCCCTCCTGAGAAGTGGTTTAGGTCGAACTGTCTTTATCCCCTTACTTATGTTAAAGGAAGGAAGGATGCCATTGGTCATGGAGACAACCTAAGAACTTGAGCTTGGTTTGATTCACAGGTCAATAATGTAATCGTTGCTACTTGCTAGACATCATCGTGTCTACCCACTTATAACTGGGAATATATGACAAGAACTTGTAAATCATTTCCCTGGAAAATAGTGTAAGTGACTTTATCTGAATTGTAAATTCTTGTAGCAAAGGAGGTCCAAAATATCATGTCGAAATTAAGATATGTTTCTTTCTACTTTTTATCGAAAGAAAACAATGCCAAGTACCAAGGTCCTAGGTTGTAGGGAACAGTGATGTCATTTTATGCTTTTATATGCCATGAGGCCTAACATGAAAATGATTATATTTGTCAAGATGCATGAGTATTAATAAAGTTACTAGCATGGAAAGGGCAGATTTTAGGGTTAAATTATCAACATTAGGACAAATTCAGATTCTAGGAAGATCCTATGGTCTCGTTTGATTCGAGGGAAATAGGTGTAAGTCATTTCTAATTAATTTATCTTTATTCTTATTATCACATACGTTTGATGTGTCAGGGATAAATTTTGTGATATCTTTAATATTCATTTGATACGAAATAAGGATATAAATAAGAATAAACGTTGAAAAAAGATTATTTTACTTTTCTTATTAATTATGAGTAGTGCTAATTTTTTTCTTTAATAATCATAATTAACATTACTATTTTTATTTTATTTAATATATTTATTCTTAATGATCATGATTAGTACTAATATTATTAATTCTAGCACGATTAATTCTTTATTAGTGACAACGAGTTGGTTATAATTAAATATTTAATGATAATTTTATATTATATTTATTAATTAGTATAAATAAAATTAATTTGTATGATTAGTTAGCACTAATAATATTAATTATCATAATAATTAATTGTTTAATGATAATTAAATGATATATTTATTAATTAGCACGGAATAGATTAATTAGCATGATTAGTTAGCACTAATAACATTAGTTAGTACTGATAAGATTAATTAATATAGTTAATCAACACTGATTAGCATAATTAATTAACATTAACAATGGTAATTAGCCTAATAAGATTTATTAACATTGAATAATTAATCATTAAATAATAATTAATGAATATGTTTATTAATTAGCATGATTAGTTAGCACTAAGAAGATTAATTAATAACTTAATTATCACTAATAAGATTAAGTATCACCATTATAATTAATTATTTAATGATGATTAAATAATACACTTGTTAATTAGTACTAATAAGATTAATTAATATGATTAATTAACACTATTAATATTAATATAATTAATTATCACTAATAATGGAGATAGAAAATGAGAATAAGAAGGTGAGAATAAATCTTCCACCAAAAGGATGGAATGAATTATTCCCGATCTTAATCTTATTTTTTAGAATAACTCTATTCTCCCGAACCCTCTTATTCTCGATTTTAATTTTATCAAACAAAGAATAATATTGAGATGAAGATATCCTCCTATTATCCCCAAATCGAACGGGGCTAGGTAGTCAACACTAAAATAAGGGTTTCAAATCTTCACTTGATCCGATGGCGTGATAGAGGTAGAGGTATTAATGAGTCGGGTCGGCCCAACATCTTCACGAGTCTGGTTTGATTTCGGGTCAGACCATAAAATCGAACGGTGCTAGGTAGTCAACACTAAAATAAGAGCACCTAGGGCTCTTGGATGCACCCTTCAGTACTGACCAAGTACTTCGGAGCTCCAATTCAAACCCCCCCCCCCTTTTTTCTCAACATAAAAGTCAATGTTTTTGACCGCGCTTCAAAGCATCAGCCCCGTGTAAGTTGACATTCTCTGTCTATTTGTCCAGTCTTATGTGATTCAAACGAATCATTATCGTTTAAGAATTTTTTTTTCAAATCTTCACTTGATCTGATGACGTGATAGAGGTAGAGCTATCGATGAGTCGGGTCGGCCCAACATCTTCACGAGTCTAATTTGATTTCGGGTCAGATCATAAAATCTTTTTCGGCACGTGATTCTTTAGTCAGGTTTAAAAGTTCGACCCGATTAGATCTACGGGTAGAGTTAAAGCTTTGAGTTTGACCCGCCGGTCAACTCGACTTATTCTCTTTTTTTCTCTCTTCAAAATTTTAAAACTATTTAGTTAAAATGATGTTATTTAATTAACTAAAAAATAAAAAAAATATCTTTTCATACAAATTAAATAATTAACATCAAAATTTTAATTAACTTAGTAGATTATAAATTATTATTATTATTTTGAACTTTTGAACCAAGTTAGATCTTAGTCATATTTTATATATTTTTATTAGTGTCGAGTCTAATCCGACTTAACTTTACATAGTTTGAGCTTGAATTCGTATTAAACTCGGACTTTAATATTGATGAAATAAATATTAACCGAGTTTTCCTAAATCCAACTCATGTACGACTCGCTGAAAGCTTTGGATGGAGGATGTCCACTTGTAGTTCCTCCATCACACTAGTAAGTCCGAAATGTGGAAGGCGCTCCCCCATCCGCGACAGCCAGTGGGTTTGCCATCTGCGGCGGAGTCGTGCATCCAGTGAGGATGATCCAGTGACTGTCTTGACACTTTCCGACTTCTCTAATGTCATCCAAAGTTACTTTCGACTTCTATGATGTCATCCACGTCATCTTAGGTGGCTGGGTGTGGGTCGCGACGACTGGGTTGGGGAGGGGGGACCCACTGAGGAGAGGGGAGTCGATTGAGAGGAAGTGGAGAGACAAGATGGGACAGCTGGCAATGTCCCGTTGGAGATTGCATGAGTCTCATCCTCTCTTGAGAATCTATACTCCCGATCTGTCTTCCCCCCACTCTGGTCACTCTCTCTCTAATATATATATATATATAAATATATATATAAACTCTTTCATCTCTCGCTAGATTGTAAGGTGTTTTTGATCTTTTCTTTCTTTACCTCTTGTCTTAACCAGGGTTGGGTGAAGACTAATGGAGGTCTCGTACCCAAAGCTAACCACAAGGATTTTTTTATATAACGTTGCATATTGTAGGGACTTCTAGGCCTTCTTTGTTTGTCGACTAGGATAAGGCGTTCGTCGAACAAAGCTTGTCGGCCCGAATAAGCAGGGCTGTGTGTGAGTGCAGTAGGTGGGCCCCATATATTTTCTCTCTCACCGTTTTGTTAACTCGGCCGACAATTCGATAAACAAACTGGCCCCTAAGGAAATAGAAAGATTACTAGGACTTTTGAGTTTTTTTTGAAATCCCATATTTGTAAAAAATTTCTAGTAAAAGAACAAAATGTTATCTCCATAGGTCAGGAGTGAGTGAGCTGCATATAAAAAAAATGTCATGGCATACTCCTATATTGACTAAGGCTTTAGCCCCATAATGATCATCGATGATGGTCTTCTTTGCTATGGACATTATGGAACAAGGGATAAAACTCTACCATTAATCTACGGACAAGAAATCACACATCAAAAATATTGTCCTAGAGAACATGGTGGCAAGTCTATGTCCTTGGCAGTGTCCCCGACCTGACCCGAGCTGAGCCGATCAAGTTTAAAATTGAAATATCATTTCATTGCAGATCGGGTCGGATTCGGATCTTATGACATTAGATCGAAGTTTGGATCATGAAGAATCTAATTCGAATCCGATCCGTTGACATCTCTATCTAACATTTTTAATTGAGCAATAACATAGCACGAGGAAAGAATCCAATTGCCAATGAATCTGGGCTTCCTTGGCACCTCGCCTTCCATTTTCTTGGGAGATTTTAAGTCTCACCTCCCGTAGTAATTTCCGTGAGAGCGAAGAGATTTGGCCCATAGATATGTGAGACCTTGTGTCCGAGTGATCCCCATAAGTGATAGAGCTCATAAGAAATTTGTTGAGATTTTTACATATATACTCTTCTAAAGTTTAATTTTGTCAAATATACCCTTCATCGGATGATATTATTATGAATATCCTCGAAACATGGATAATGTCATGATTATATCCTCGCAGAGTCACGATAACCCCCGTGTATTTAACCTGAATTAAGTGTGAGTTAAAGAGTAAAATTTAAAATATATATATATATATATATAGCTCTGTAAAGTTTAATTTTGTTAAATATATCTTAAATCTAACGACCGTAGATGACATATTTCACATAATATTCTCCTCCGTCGACGGCAGTAAATTAAATGAGTATAATCGTAACATTTCTATCTAAACGAAGAATATCATGATAATATACTCAAATGACAGACATAGTTGACAAAATTAAATTTTACGGAGATATATATGTGAAAATCTCAAATTGATTTCTTACGATGGGACCTCTGAACTGAGAATAGTCAATTGTAAAGGTGGAAAACTCTCCCAAGTTCTACCTGGGAGAATAGTCAAGAGATTTCTCAGATTTATAAATATTCTGACAAAAAAACCGCATATGAGTCCGGCCCATTTTGACTTGGTCTTTCTCGTTCAAATGAACCACAGTTGGGAGTTGGGCCGGCCCAAATCGTCAAGAAAAGTAGTACGAAGGCGAGGCTCCCAGCTACTTGCCGAGCAAGCAGACCACCCCGACACAAATACCCCCACTGAACACCCTACGCTCCCCCACCGGAACCCTACATCGGAGCAAGCTTCTGCGGGGATCCTGCTGCAGCGGAGCTCAGGGGACGTTGCCTTGGTGCTACGATGTTCCTCACCAGGTGAGTGGAGACCCATTTGCTTTGTTCTTGATCGCTTCGAAATCCAGTCTTTCCTTTCCCTTTCCCTTTTCCCTTTCCCTGCCTGGATTCCCCCCCCTTTTTTTCTGGGTGAAATCAGTCGCATTGATCTGGATTTTGATGTGGGTTTCTGTGGATTTCGACCGCAGGACGGAGTACGACCGGGGAGTCAACACCTTCTCCCCCGAGGGCAGGCTCTTCCAGGTCGAGTACGCGATCGAGGCCATCAAGGTGGGTTGGGCCTCTTGTAAAGAGCCTGTCTTTTTTTTAGTATAAATTTCGTTTTAAGCGGTTGCTCATTTCACGGTCTTTGCTCGCAATTTTCGTTTTTCTTTTAACCTTTGTCGCCTTTTCGTTGTGGGTTTTGAATGTTCAATCATTTCCACCCTCTTCTACGTGCCGCGCAGTTGGGTTCTACAGCCATCGGGCTGAAGACGAAGGAGGGCGTCGTTCTTGCAGTCGAGAAGCGCATCACCTCGCCATTGCTGGTCTATCCCTCTTCTTCTCCTCTAGATTTGATAACTCGCAAATCGGGTGTTAAACTAGTTGAGCATCTAGGTCATAGTAGGGTTTTGTGGTTCTTTAGCTCGAGAGTGGTGTGCAAGACTGAAAGACTGAAGGCTTATTTTTAATTAACCTGAATATGAATGTAGCCTGTCTCATTTTGATGTATTTGCGTGGATAGTGTCATAAATTTGGCTCCAACTGATGCCTTATGGTCTTTAAGGAACAAATTTTATTTTTCAGTATTGGTGTATTGGTAGATCTGTATACCGTTTCCATGATTTTGCACTGATTTGGTCACCCCACTCAAAGAATAAAGATTGAATCATGAGATATGTTTAATAAAACAATTCAGAAGAGCCAAACTTTAATCATTAGCGAGGTGCACGTAATCGATTAAAGCTTTTGAAGATGCTATGGGTGCCAGATCTGAGAAGCACAAATCTTTATTCTTTTGATTGGTGACAATATAGATATCACATCCATTAGGATGCAAATTGTGCATTATTACTTTTTTAAAATGTCAGGGTGTTGCATTTATTAATAAAATAAAAAGTTCATAAATGGAAAATTAAGTGTAAAACACCCATAGAGTAACATAAATTACAGCATGCGTGCTTTCATTGCATTGTTTCTTCCCCAAAAAAAGTGTACAAAGTTATGACCGGCGCATAATGGCGCTTTCGTACACTGCCCTGCGCTGAAGCCAATTTTCCCATTGTGACAATTTTTCCAATAAACCTCCTCAATCTAGTCAAACCTGTGTGAGCGCTCTTTTATTCCTGTCCTTTTCTTTTCGGGAAGTGGATAGTACCACAAGGTCCCTAAATAACAAAATATAGTATTGGTTATGCTCTAAAAATCCCTCTGTAGTAAACATACAGCCAAGGTGGTGCAGAATTCTCTATCTACCTAAGTGACCAAAATGGAATAAATCAGAATGAAGGCCCTCCTTGTCCAGTGTATTTTTGTATAGTGTTTTTTTAAAGACCACTTCTTTACTTGCACTTGCACATTCCTCTTCTTATTTTCATTGAGGGTTTTTTGCATACATACCCATGTAAATATGTGTACTGTCAAATATACCCCTAATTTAGACATGATCAAAAATACCCTCAAAATGGAGTAAATGGTTGCGGTGATGTCCCTGCGGTTCCCTATTGTCTATGCCAGGCGAATATTCGAGGCCATTAGGGTATGCGAAATACCCAAAATACCCCCATTGAGAGAGAGAGAGAGAGAGAGAGAGAAAGAGAGCTTCTCCGCCAGCCCCTGTCCTCCTCTCCTTCTCCCCCCAGCCTCCGGGCCCGGCCTGGCCTGTATCTCCCTCCCACCTGAAATGTCGTGGCCTCCTCCCATGAAACCCTGAACTTCTTCTCTGCCCTCGCATTTACCCCCCGCATCGGCATGTCCGTCTTCGCGCTCACCCTCTCCGGCACTGGCGGGCCGCCGTTCACCGACTTCATCATCTGCGCCCTTGGGAAGGACGCTGAACTACTGGAGAGGGGGGCTTCCTCTCCAATCTCTCCACAGCCTCCCGGCCCCCTCTCCCCCTCCGTCCCCCCCCCCTCCATGCTCCCTCCTGGCCTGTTCCCCCCCTTCGGCAAGCCCCCTTCCCCATACCCCTCCCGGCCCCCTCTCCCCCTTTGGGGAGAGAGAGAGAGATAACCAAGGGTAGGTTAGTCATTTTCTATCTTAACTAATTTGAGGGAGTTAATCAAGGGTAGGTTAGTCATTTTCTACCTTAACTCACGTTTGAGGGAGCTAACCAAGGGTGGGCTAGTCATTTTCTACCTTAACTCATGTTTTACTCTGGTCAAGTAGAGAGGGGTTACAGCCATAACATTTTGAATTATTTAGAGGATATTTTTGATAATAGATCTAAATGAGGGGTTTATTTGACAATACTGATATTTGCAGGGGTATATATGCAAAAAAACTCTTTCATTAATTGAATCGTTGTACCATCCACTTTCAAAAAAAGGAATGGAGGCCTTTGTCCTTGGCACATAAGATGTCAACATTTGTGATTATTATTTTTATTCGAAAATCTTTTGAGTCATATACTTTCAGGAATTTTATTCAAAATTCTTTCATATGTGCAAAACTGTTTTCTACTATTTGTGCAAATTGTTTATATCTCTATTTTTCGGTAAACTCTCTAGGAACCAAGCAGTGTGGAAAAAATCATGGAGATTGATGAACACATAGGATGTGCCATGAGTGGACTGATAGCTGATGCACGCACTCTGGTGGAGCATGCCCGTGTTGAAACCCAAGTACTGTTATATTTAATAATAATCTCTAAATTGTTAATGCTGTTAGGATTATAGTAGCGAGGTACCTTTTTTCTTTCTGAAAATGTTAGGGAGTAAATTGACAATTCATTCTCATCAGAATCACAGGTTCTCATATGGGGAAGCAATGACTGTTGAGTCAACTACACAAGCATTATGTGATCTTGCACTTCGCTTTGGTGAAGGTGATGAAGAATCTATGGTAATATTAATCACTGTTTACACATTTTTCTATAATTTTTTTATCACGTAGAAGAATATCTGCACTGATATGAACTATTTCTATTGAAAATATTTTTTTTTCTGTTTCTTTATGTGGTTCATGTACCAATTTTGAATTAATATTTCCTTGGGTTACAACCTGGAATGTTTGTAATTATTTGCCTGTCTTTGTTATGTGATTGTTCTATCCCCCCCAATCCCCCCCCCCCCGGCCCGAATTGAAGTGGAGATTGACACAGGGTTTGACGTCCTGGTTTGGGACGTCCCGACCCGCACGTCTCGACCCGACCCAAGCGGTGGACGGGATGCCCGGGTGGGTCATGGGTCGTGACCGAGACACTTCATTAATTTAATATTTTATTATATATATTATATATATGTAGTCTTTTTTTATTTTGTTATATTATTATATATATTGTATATATATATAAATAGTTTTTTATTTTAATATTTTACGAGATGGACTGAGACGGGATCGACCCGACCCGTCCCGGGCCGTGATCGGGACGGGCGGGTCGGTCGAGACGGCAAACCCTGGATTGACAAGAGTTGTCATGACAGCAGATACACCTGAACTTTTCTCCATTTGTCAAAGTGGAAATTGATGAGATCGGTCATGACCAGAGAGACATGGCATCCACATCTTCTTTTCCTCCATTGTTATAATGGAAATTGGGGGATCAGGCTTGACTGGTCACTGGAGTTAACACAGTCATCCCTCTTCCCCCCTCCCCCCACCCCCCACCCCAAAATCCCCCAACAAATTCTGATCTTGCACTTGGTAATGGTTATTCTTAGCTGTGCCCCTTTGCTACTTTGCTGCGGACTGGTATTGTAAGGCTTGACGCCTCTATGGGAATTAAATTGTTTGTTTAGCAGGAAAACCAATCTAGTGGTTAAGTCTCTGGATGAACTGGAAATTTCATTTCTTTCGCATGGATGCACTCGAATAATTTCTAGAATCTGGCAAGTAGCATGTGCTATAATGCTTGGGATACACACTGAAATTATGCACAACAAGAATTCAATATCCTATTGTCAGCCATGTTTAAGTCATGGATGATGGTTGGCAGTTGAGTAGGCAGCCACACTCTGCTGCCTATGTTTGTTGGTTCATCAGGTAGCATCCAATGGTGCATAGATATTCTACGTCAATGCATCATGAGAAGGGACACCTGTCACCTGCGGCTTGTTGTCAGGACTCAAGCTAAGGGAGGCTCTACATAGAATATGGAATGAAGGTTGTGATTGGTACCTATGTGGGGGAGCATTTGTTTTGTGGTCTCCCATTGTGCATCTGACACAGTTGCTCTTGGACAGGTGGCATGGAAGCCGGCAAATGGGGGATTACTCTTTCACCGAGGGATTTCTTGATTGGAATCAGGCTATGGATATCACAAACTAGATCCTCACATCCATAATCTTGTTATGCCATCTATGGGCAGTGTACAGTGTAGTAACTGGTTTTCATTTTGAAGCCTTGTTGTTGTAGGTGATACATCTGATGTCTATACCTGGCATTTTGTAAGCTGCGTGGTTCTGTCTGGATAGGAGTCTTACGACATGTTTTCTGGGTATATGACTTCTCACCATTTCACTGGAAGGAGTGCACTCACTGTCAGAGTCCTGGAAGTGCTTCGATACTGGACCACCTGTTGGCTGCAATTTAACCACTACATCAAATCAAGAGCGGACACTGCAGCCATACATTTGACCTGTGGTGGCCCCCTGGACCTGTAGACTGAAGCAGACCAGTCCGGCACTATTCGGCTGCAAACTTTTCTCCTGTGCATATCTTATTCTGGAGTTAGAAGATATCCCACCTCCTTTGTCTTGATTGGTATCTTAGATATTTATGCTGGCTATTTGCCCATGGGCTACAAGCTTTGAGTTGGGATCTTGTCTCCCTCTTTCTCAGCTTTGTTGCTTGCTACCTCCCTTTTATTATCCATAAGATATGCTACCTCAGGAATGCTTGAGGGAGAGGGCATATTGATGTGCTTATTTTCTTTTCTTTTTATCACAAATAAAAAGGTATATGGATAAAAAGGCTATGGTTATAACAATTCTTTTCTCGTTTTACAATTGATGTTTGTTTGCTGTCAGACAATTTGGTTTCATTTTGTTGGTATTTTCATTTGTGTGTTCTTCATTCGTGCAGTCTCGGCCTTTCGGGGTCTCACTTCTTATTGCTGGACATGACGAGCATGGACCTAGCTTGTAAGTCGTGATTTCATTTGAACTCTATGATTATGCTGTTCTCTCTTCAGTTGGTTTGGTATTTTGTGGCTTGCTCACAGGCTGGTATCACCTCCGATGATCGACTTAGGATGTATAGAAATTTGGGTCCCTGAGTTGCTCTACGGGTTATGAAATTGGGGCAGCTTGAGCTGGCCTAGCCCTGCTTCAACCAACTGTGGCCAATTTTGATCAGAAGCGAGCTGAAACCTGGATTTGAAACTGTGCCGAGTCAACTGACCTCTGTCCAACCTGCTGGCCTGATCCAACCTAACCCAACTTGAACCATGTATACTGATAATTTCATCATGCAGATATTACACCGACCCTTCTGGCACATTCTGGCAATGTAATGCAAAAGCAATAGGATCAGGTTCTGAAGGAGCTGATAGCTCTCTGCAAGAACAGTACAACAAGGTATCTTATTGTTAGTGGTTGCTGTTTCTTTTAACATTTTTCCTTTTTGATTATGAGTGGGTTGCTTTGTTTTGTGTATAGCCCTTTGGTTTTCCCTTTCTCTGTTAGCATACATTATATTTTGTAAACTCTTCATGATTATAGTACATAACACAAACATTAAATGAACAAGTTGCGACTGGTTTGTCGGTGCAGGACCTAACCCTTCAAGAAGCAGAAACAATAGCCCTGTCTATCCTGAAGCAAGTTATGGAGGAAAAGGTGTGATACTGATCTCTAACTCCTTCCTGTTCCATTTTGTGGTGCAAATATTGCGGGAAAAAGGGAATATGAAACTCGACACTAACTCATGCAATATGTTGTGGTCAGGTGACTCCGAACAATGTTGATATTGCAAAGGTGGCTCCCACTTACCATCTCTATTCTCCGTCTGAGGTGGAGGCAGTTATCAACCGACTATAGGGGAACCACAGATTGTTGACGCACATTTAATTCTTGCTCTGTTTGAATCACTAGCACCATATTTCAGAGGTTTTTCTTACCATTAGTCTTTGTTGGGAGCAGTTTATCGGGGGGAAAAAACCTTTATGGAACTATGCCTGGAGAACTTGGTCAAAACATTTTTTTTTCGTTATCACGCTTTCTGTAATAGCCTCGGTCGAACTTATTTTCCCAAAAGTAATAGTGCAGTTATTTTGGATATTGATCTTTTAGAGTCTTCTATTCTATCTAACGGAGGACAGTACTTCGCTGGCGTTTGGCTGTGTGTCTTCCCCCCCCCTTAAGGAAAGGCCCAGTCAAAAAAGATATTATCTCCTTCATGATGTTCTGTATGATTTTGCTTGCATGGGGAATTCCCCACAGGAGAAACTCCACTGTTTGAGCTTTTTATTGTGTGTGATCAGATTGTGGTCGATCCCTAAATCCTAGGTGAGGGGTGATCCTAACCCGATCCAACCTGGTGTACACACCAACTGGAGGGGTACGTGCCATGCACCATGGACAAACATATGTGAGGCTTCTACACCAAAAATACTAGAAGAGGTGAACGTGCGAGTAGGTCGGTTTTTAAGACTTACCAACCTGGGTAATTAGTCCTTATGCACAGCGTAAGTACACTACAGTTGTTCATGAGTTGTCGAACATGAGTAGTGAAATGTGCACATCACATCAAGAATATTGTTCGGTCATCCTTTTCCGTCTCTAATTGGTGGAGTATCTTATGGCCTAGCCCAGGAATCGACCACGTTCTTCTTCCTGTCAGTTTTTCATTTCCAAGTTTTTAAGGAAACGTCTGCGAGCGTAATGTTATTTGACCACCTTTTCCAAGTAGCAACATCTCATTCTCCACTTTCACCAAAGAGTTCGACTTGTTGGGAAATAAAACGCAAATTTAATTTGTGTGTCAGGTCTCGATCTGACCTGAATGTGCTCGATCGACTATTAACAAAAACAGAAAATAAAGATTAAATGTCTCTGTCTGCCCAGAATAATGGGTTAATCGTTTTGGTTCTATTTAAGATGTATAACGTATATATGGGAGATGTTCACGTGGGGTCGACCTCGTGGCAAATTGTCATAGTGTCGGAATCTGGGTCCTTAAATGCACGGGAGATGATCTCCCTATATGTCGGTCCCATGCATTTAACGGCCCAGATCTCGGCCCCATGGTAAATTATCATGGGGTCGATCTCACGTGAATATTTTCCTATATATATATATAATATTATATTACATATTATAAACGAATTATTTAATTTTTTTTTTCTATCGATTCAGTCAGTGTGTGTGTGCATTGTGGATTTTTTGGTGGCTGGCTCAAGATTCAGTGGTCCGCCAATTCACTTTTGTTTTTTTTTTTTGTTTATCTCTCTTTCTTATTTTCTTTGTCACAGCGATTACGATGTTTCTTCCTTCTATTTTTCGATTCTTATTTTTTTCTTTATGGTCGTGACTCGTGAGAGAGAACGCGATGAGAGATGTCTCATTTTTTACAGTAATTCGTTGCTCTCTCTCTTCATCTGTATCATGAGAGAGCAAGTGCCATTGATGAAAGTAGAGCCAGAGCAATGGAGATTAATTTGTCATGGGCGTTGGAGTTAGTCGTGGGTTTTTTTTTGTGTGTGTTGTTGGTTTTGGTTCTTAAGTGTATATGTATGTTTTGTATCATGTTTACCCTTTAATTATGTCTTTTTTGTGTATTGTTTCGTAGCACTTTCTATATTGTTGAGTCTAAATGTCATTGTTCGTTTCTGAAAGAATTTTTTTGAAATAATGAAAACTTAAATCTTAATTTGTTAAAAGTTAAAATGGTTGCATTTTATGTTTCAAAGTAAAAGCACAACTATTTTTTTTATGGGAAAGAAGAATCATGATGTTTTTATCTTCTTAGATGTCATTGACCTTAAATATTAATCAGAAATAAATTTTATGTATTTTTAAGGATAGTTGTGGGAATACTTTTATGTATTCTTAAGGCCAATGATGAGAATATAAATTTTATCATCATGAATTATGAATCATTTGGTACTATTAGATGTCATATTGTTAAAGAATATTCAAAATAGATGAACTATGTCTAATATTTTATAGTTATATTTATCAAGGTTTTCAAGTTTCTGAATCTGCCTAATTTAATAGTTTGATTCTTTTGAGTTTGTTGAATTTAAAATTTTAGTTCACATTCCTTTCAACCCTCTTTAAATATTTTTATTTCTAAAAAGTAATTTTATTTTTAAGCATTACAAAATAATATGACTAACATATTGACAGAGTTTGATCACATGTATTTTTATGACATGGTATAATTTTATTTTTAAAATTTTTATTATTCCCGTAGCACATTCCTTTGACTCGTATTTATATACTTGGGACGATATAGCTAATAAAACTCGCCACCAAATGTATCGTTGCACATTGTCTGTCACTTGTGCAAAATCTACTTGACACAGGAGAAAAACAAAGAGGATTCCTTGTCCCATTTTTTGAACGCTACCGTTTATAATGTTGAAAGTAGGCAAATGAGTTGAGTTGAGACCATGGTTCGTCGACTTGGGCAGACTCGGGCGTGCCGTACCGAATCTATGAGAAATCAGGACGTGATTCGACTTAGATCAGTTGAGTCATGACAACCTTAACTAACTTGTGGCGGATCTGACTGACTCGAGCGAGTCGAACGGGTCAGATACGGAGCAGACCTGAGTCGACCCGACGGGTCGCCTAATACCAACTGGACAAAGCATAGAAGCGCTGCGTTTGCACTGTTCACCCGTGGCCCCTTCGCTTCATTCGACTTGCAGATGACGACGATCGATTCGTTCTAGGCATGAGAGAAAGATTAGCGGCGGATCCATCGCCAGAGAAGACTTAGGAGTCGGATTGGAGACGGTTTTCTACACATTGGAGACGGTTTTAGTGGATCGAACGGTGAAACTCGAAGATAAACCCTAAATGCGATTGCTTTGAACCTTAGAAGTTAGAACTCTAGATTTGAGTTTCTTATGTGGTTTTAGGTATTAATCGATTGGAAATTATGTTGCAAGTGTTTGTATACATATTGCAACATGTTTCCCTCCTCATTTATATAGATTTAGCCTAGATCTAGGGTAGATTCAAAATTTTGAATACTTTTTAATAATATTAAAATAAAATAAAAAATGATCAATAAAGGTAAATAATGCTCGGCCATAAACATTTTGGCACTAATCCAACATTTTCATGCGATTCCATGATTAAATTATTTTTTCGTAATTTTTGAAATGTTATTATATTTATATATTTTTAGTTTAAGAAAATTCTAAAATCGAAATATTTTGTTGATTACAAACTTGATATATGAGAACCATCTTATTCCATGATGAAATAGATTTTTCATAATTTAAATTTAATGTATTATATAATTATGGTTATAATTTACGTGTGTTTTTAGATGCCTCCGAGAGCATAAAGTGATAATATTGGATGACAACATAGGGTCATGATAGATGAAAGTAGGCACAATTTCAAATGTAATTATCGTGGTTTTATTGCAAAAGGGGTGGAGTCTCTCACTTAAAGATGCATCTTACGGGATGTAGATTAGTGGGGTACAATGAGATCCATCCATGTAAGAATGTACCTAGAGAGGTCAAAGAATTAATGGCACAACATTTGAAAGACATAAGACTTGAACAACAGTGGAAGAAGGCAGAAAAAATTACAGTTGAACGGATGATGAGCGGCAGAGGGTTATTACATTCAGATGATAATGAGGTATGGGTAGGTTCTGATGAGAAATATGTCCAGGAGGTCAAGGAAGGGAGACCTTCTCATGCCACTCGCTCGGCTATGCATCAAAGTAGGGTCGAAACATGAGAGAGAGATCAGAGGAGAGCTCAAATGGTTCATTTTGAGAGATCTCAATATGAAGAAGGTGGAGGTTCAGAGGCTCCTGCATCAAGACTGGTCATAGGTCATCATTCAACAAGTAATATCAAGAGTTACTTCACAAAGCCCCCTCCTTCGGACATCAGTAATCAAATAAAAAGAAGCACATGTGTCATAATTGAAGATATGGATCCCAATATTTTTTCTAGGGAGCATGGGAAGTAAACAAGAATGGAGGATGCCTACAACAATAAAGGACCGAAGTACAAATTGGGAAGGGCTATGGAAAAATTTTGGCACCATGCAGGATTATCATTTAATACATCAATTAGTCCATACTACAAGACAATGTTCCAGGAGGCGCAACAACAAAGTTTCATGTACAGCCTTCTACCGTAAAGGATTTGGCTGGGAGGAATGTTAACGAGGAAGTTCAGGAGATAAATGAATACATTGCTTCTTTCAAAAAGAAATGGCAGAAGTTTGTAGTCATTATTATATGTGATGGTTGGTCATGTATCACTAAGAATAGCTCGATTAACTTCATTGTCTATTGTGAAAAATAAGCCTTCTACCATGAGTCTATTGATGCATCGGACAAAATCCACAGCTATCGCTACATATTATAATTAATTAATTAAGTGGCTGAATAAATCAAATAATATTTCATTGTACAAGTTGTGACATACAATAGATCCAACTATAAGAAAGTAGGGGAGGAGTTGATGAAGATCATATCACACCTATTTTGGACACCTTGTGTAGCCTATTATGTTGATTTGATACTGAAAGTCATTGGACAACTTGAGATAGTAACGAAAAATATTGAAAAAGGTAACATGATTTATATACAATCATCACATTGTGCTTGCTTGGATGCGAGAGTATACATGAGACAAGTTGTTGAGGCTGGCAATCGCCCATTTTGTAACCAACTATATTGCACCGTAAAGTCTCTTAAGGCATGAAAATGGCATCAAGCAAATGTTTAAGAGTCGTGTATGGTTGGAGTCTTCTTTTGCGGACATTCATGGTGGGAAATATGTCGAATAGTTAATCAATGGCACAAACTTATGGAAAAGAGTAAAGAAAAATGTATAAATTATTGAGCCATTGTATGAAGTCCTCAGAGTTGTTGATGGTGACAAGACACCAATATTAGGGTTGACGTACGCAAAGTTGGAGGCTGCGAAAAAAAAAATGCAACAAGTATCTCCCAAATATTCTCTATATTTCTTGAGTATTGTAGGGGATAGGTGGAACCGACAAGTGTCTCGTGATTTGCATATGACAAGTGAGAATTAGGCATTCTAATGTTTTATAATGATTTTATTGTAACAGAACTTTATAAGCATGCACTTCTCAATTACACAGTTCACTATATAATCTAATATACTATCTCCACTATTCATTCCACTACAATAAAGAGTTTTCATATGACGATGACTTGATAGAAGCAATCACAATGGTGGTAGAACGCATGTCCAAAAGTCCCTAGGAGGCGACAGATGTAGTGGATCAAGTAAATAGTGTACACCATGATCTTTTCCTAAATTATGCATGCTTTGATACCAACTACTATATGCATGCTTTGATGCTAGATTAAACAATTTCGAGAGGGAGTCAGGTCATTTGTTGAGCTATCGATCATTGCTGGTCGGGAGAGATGTGATGCAGGTGAAATGCTTTTTTCCCAAACAATGAAAATTTTCATTGTATCATTCATGTTGGAAATATAATGCTTCATTTTTTTCGACAGTTGAGTGATGGTTGAATTATGGAAGTAGCTCACCCATCTTGAGGAAGATTGCTATTAAAGTACTGTCTCAAACATCATCCTCTAGTGGGTTGAGAGGAATTGAAGGACATTTGATTTGATATATACAAAGATAAGGAACAGGTTGACACATCAAAGGCTGGACAAGTTGGTCTGTGTGCACTGCAATATGAGGCTGAGGTTGAAGCATATACAAATAGATGGTAAAAATGGGAAGGAGATTATGATCCTATAGATGCTGCATATCTCTGCGATGATGAAGTCCCTATCGTGTCTTGGGTCACAAGGGCAATTACAGAGCGGGATGAATATGAGCTTGACGAGGAGACACCTGACCTAGGGGATCCACCTCTCCCGGACACTTTCTTGGCTACAACTACAGCAGGTATAGTTGGAGAACATGGTGCAGAAGATGCATAGGGTATGGCAGGGACGTCTCAAGTTGAGGAGACAGTGGTAGAGGATGATGAGATAGACTTAGAAGATAATATCATTTTGCTTGACACTACTAGGAGAGGCCGAGGTAGGAGAGCTGTTAATGATGATGCTCAATTGGAAAGGTTGATGCAGGGTTCTATTGTAGGAAACACTCGGGAGCCACCCTTACAGCCGCCACCACCACCACAGCGTGCACCTTCACCACTATAGCGGGGTGTTTCTTCTTCGCAGGAGGGTGTTTATTCTTTCCAGATGTCTCGGACAATTGCTCATTCTTCACATAGGTCTCAGAGATCTTCGCAGAGGAAGAAAGGGAAAGAAGCTCCAAGTTCAAAGAGTGCAAAGGACCCACCGCCATCTTAGCCCCCCCCAAAAAGGGGATGGTTTGGATTTGGCACTAAAAAAAAGAAGCAACCACCATTATTAGATCCTGATGCAAATACACAAACACCTACAGGATCTGATACTGAGTGCATCATCGGTGATGACTCATTTGGCAGCACACGTGCTACTGTTGGGGGTGGAGGTGATATGTCGAAGTTCACACATGTCCCAGGGGATTCATAGTGGACACATTTCCCAAGGGAGTTAGAGTTCACACGTGCTACTCAGGATGGTATTGATCATGGTGCTCCCTTGCCATTTAACGATAGAAGGAGAGTAAGTGGTTCTACGACTGATAGTGGTAGCTACCAGAGTATGCTATCTGACTTTGAGAGGTTGAGTACGCATGATTATGGCTCATCTTCAACGGTTTCATCCAGTGTTCCATCCTATCCCTATACGTCGGATAAGTGCTATATTTGATGATTTCATTGTGGATGGACGTGAGCGTGGAGTTCCAAAGCACGAGCTTCAGAGAATGTGGGAGGAGATGATCACTTTAGACAGTGAAGATTCTAGTGTGTCTGCATGTCCTGCTCCAGTTGCATATCCTGCTTCGGGATATGGTTTCCATGTACATGCTCATGTTGTCCCAATTGTGTATGTTCCATGATCCTAACATTAAGCATATTACATGATGCAATATTGTAATATGTATTCAACGTACATGTCATGGGCTTAGCATCAAGCATATGCCCTAGTCACATATCAAATTAAATTGCAAGGAGATATGCCAGGGGGAGAGCAGTTCCACATCTTCATATTACGACCCTCAGTAGTAGTCTTATTGGGGTTATTATGGTATTTAAAATTCATCATTATGTTGTTTTGTAGTTTAGTTGCACATTCATATTATAACTTAACTTTGGGTATTTTCTATACTTTGTAGATGCCGCGTGACTGACGCCACCCCGCTTGAGAGTATGGGTACACGATGCCAGGTGATTGACAGATTCATTGCATATATTGTGAGCACATGATTAATGGCATACATAGATTTTTTGAGTATCTCATGGGACTTGGTAGAGATTGTGTTGCATGTCCATCTGTTTCTTCCCGTGTTCGTTCATAGTTTGTTAGCCATGCAACGTCCTCTTCCTCTACAATAACAACCTCTTCCTCCACAATGTTGCACCCTCCAGCATAGTTAGTAAATGTGGTGAGGGCATTCTTTGTAAAGTTTGATTTACCACTCAGTGCTGCACATGCACTATCATATATCGACGTGATTAGATGTGTGCAAAAACATTCACATGCACCCTCAGTCACTGCATCACATTTACAGTTTGAAGTTGCAGAACCTCAACGTCCAGATGATGAGGACTTCTGGCTATGGTCGTCAAATACTGAGTGTTCTGAGGATGATTATTAGCTTTCATGTTTCCTTCTATGGAGCTTATGGATTATGGACTATTATATTAGCGGCATATATATCCCCTTTTGCTAGAATGTATATGAGGACTATAGATTTTGAATTAGCGGCATACAAATTCTGATAAATTTAAATATATTCGTTGAGTTGTGGTATATTATGATGAGATTTAACTTTGAATGTGTTAATGGCAGATGAAGATTAAATTTGAATGTGTTCATTAATTTGAGGTGTTACTTTAAGTGTTTTCTGATGAATTTAAATATTTTTATTTAGTAGAAGTAGATTATGATGAGTTTGAATTTTGAATGTGTTAATGGGAATCGAGAATTATAAATTTAAATGTGTTCATTAATTTTTGATGTGTTACTTTGAGCGTGTTCTGATGAATTTAAATATATGCATTGAGTTGGGGTAGGTTACGATGAATTTGAACTTTGAATGTGTTGATGACATGTGAGAATTATGAATTTGAATGTGTTTATTGATTGTAGTTGTTAATTTAAGTGTATTCGGATGAATTTGAATGTACTCATTGGTATGATTTTTATAGGCGATAATCATTGTTTTGAATTAATAATATAATTGAAAAAATCAAAAACATTAATATAGATGCTTTGGTTAAAAATAGAAAGCTATTAAAGTCTTTGACATGACTCAGATCGAGTTGGCCCGAGTCACATGTTACTCGGGCGTACTGTACCAGATCAGGGTGATCCCGATCCGGTACACGTCAACGAGTCGATGAACCATGGTTGAGACGGCCATCATCATGTTCAAGCTTAGTTCACTTATCAGCGATCTAAATTTTTTTATGGAGCTTGAGTTATTTGGAGAATAAGCTAGCTAAATGTTACTTTGTCCAGCTTTGTTTTAACAGTTGAGGCTAATTGAGTCTCATTCGGGTTCTTTAAATACCAAGTATAACTTATTTGCTGTTTATTTATCAACTTGTTTGAACTACAGAACAAACGAAAATAAATGAAAACGAAAGAGTATTGATCTTTTATATATGAATCATTAATCATGTTATTAAATAAGATATAGTTAAATTTCCCAGTGAGCTACCACTAAATGATCGCACGATCAATTATTAATGAATTAGAATCATGCCCTAAACCGAGTTTGTTTATGAACATGAATAAACTTAAAGTAATATTTTTATTTAATTTGGGATTTCTTTATTTATCAAGTTTGAATTTTATTTGAATTTAACCCATTTACTTGAACAAAGATATGTTATTCAGAGTGGTTTTAACTTCATCTGCCTCCTCGACGGGTTGCCTTGGGAAGTTTGAACGAAGCCTCCCGTTATGTAGGGATATATATACATATATGACGTACCATCAGACTCTCTCGCTTCGTCTGCACTGCGACGGGAGGGACTGAGCGGGACGAAGGAAGGGGAGAGAGAGAGAGAAATGGAGGGGCGGCCCCCGGCTGCGGTGGCGAGGTGGCCGTTCGCGGTGATCCTCCTACTCCATGCCGCCGCCGTCCTCCTCTTCACCCGGGGTTTCCTCCTCACCCGCACCGAGCTCCCCTTCTACAGCGCCTGCTCTGACATGACCCTCTCCCCCTGCTCCCCTCCTTCCGTGGCTGCGCCCGCGTCGCCGCCTCCTTCCAACGCCACGATAGCAGATCCGGGCGGCGGCGGTGGCAAATGTTGGACCAGGCCGGCCGTGGACCGCCTCGTCATCATCGTCCTCGACGCCCTCAGGTGAGGCGGCCACCCCCTTCCAAGCGTAAATTAGATTTGTGATATGCTCTAGGGTTTTTCTTGTTCAGTAGGGATGAGTCCTTGGTTGGTTTTGGCAAGTGGAATCTTCGTCGTGGCGAGTGGGTTTGGAATTTTAGGCTTTTAGCCAATGTTTTCGGTTCTGTTGGCGGACCCGGCAGTCCTATGTCGCCGATGCTGACGGTGGTGAAGGGGTCCGATTTAGACATCTGTTCGGTTGTAACGAGAGGGTGGTTCTTGCTGCTTTGGCTTTTTGGGCATCTGCGGTCAACGGCCTCTACCGTTGATTGTTAAAAGATGGGAAGTAAATTGAGTATGAACAATGATTCCTGGTTTTATTGAACTCTTTTTTTTGGGGGGGGGGTTGGATAAACCTCCTTGCTTTTTCGCGACTGGTTAGAAAGCGAGATAAACTGATAGAGTGTTTCCCTGTTGTCTGATGCAAAAATTTAAGTGGTAGAATGCTTCTTGTGTATGCTTGTTTGTTACAGGAGTGACATTATGGACTTCCTGAAATTGTACTGATACGTAACATTTTATGACAGATTTGGTATTATCCACTTGTAAAAAAATTAAGAGTTCTGACAAAAGATTGGCTTTGCATACAGATGATCTACGAACAGTATTTATCTTTTGAGAGAAGAACTCATGAATGACAATTGAGCCTAGAAAATAATTAAACATTCATTTGAGTGGAGTAACCTGTGGGGTAAAGTGGTCCTTGAGTCCATATTGACATGAGTTCAGTTAGTGCCTTCAAATCCATGAAACCCAGGAGAATCGAGAAGAAAGATTTAGGTCACCATGTCAAGAAACAAGTTGTATTCAACTTTCAGTGGGAAGCTCCCTAATGATGTCCTATTTCAGTGGGAAGCTTCCTACCGATGATCTTTGTTTCCTATATTAATCATAGCTTAAAATGCAATGCTTTGGTAAAACGTCATGAAATGTTATTTTAATCAGCTAAACCTACTTTGGATTCGAAAGAAAGAATACACATACACAAATGTTAGGTAAAATCTCTTTCGTGTATGCATATGAATACACAGAAGCCATTATTTTTGATTTTTTGTTTCCTCCCCCGAAAAAGGTAGTGGATCGTACCACCAATTTTATAACATAAACAGAGGTAATACAATACAAATAGGAGAGGAGAGGTTCCTCTACGTCAAAAAGAAAACTAAAGAGATTGAGCATTTTCAGCTCCTTATACCAATCAGGCAAGGATATCTACCCCAGTTATACAAAACATAAATAACCCTCAAGCAAATATTTTC